>CM067899.1:4681635-5985016 GCA_034621355.1 Mycalesis mineus | reverse complement strand
TGAGGCTCGGAGCCTTTGCGGCGTTATACGCTGTACCCTCTGCGTGCATATTAGCGACATGGGTGTATGAATACATCCTAAGAGAAAACTGGTTGGCCGCACCCGTCCCATCAACGGAACCTTCTACCCAACCGCGTCCAGCATTCTGGGTGTTCCTTTTTAGAATATTTGCGTCTCAAATTCTGGGTGTAATGGTTGCCGTTTGGATAGCCACGCCGCGGCTGAAAGCATTGTGGAGAAGAATCAGTGGGCCGAGAAAACCAGCGTTAGCAAAATGTCCCTCTGGTCCGACGCCCACGCCCTTAACACTGCATTGCTACGCTACGCATCCGCACACGTTGACGAGACATCCACAAAAATACGCAACGTACCGACCGCCTCAACAACAGTCGTATAGAAAACCGCGGCATTATCATTATTCTGCTGGAGAAACTATACTTTGACCGGACAACAAAGTAGTTCCTAATATAATCCTGTTTATTGTACAGATGCACTTCTGTTTTGCATTTACTCGTATTATTGCCAGTGTAAGGTCTGTTACTACTAAAATGTAGAAATGCAGACTCCTCATCAGATGAGTGCCATTTATTATGAGTGTTATGATTATACTAAATAGTTGTTATTCTAATGAAAAGCAGATCCATTTTGCGGCATTAATCCTAATAAAAATCGCGAATTAATTACATTAGGTACCATGCTAACTTAGTTGAAATGTCTATAAGTACACTATAAAATATAGTCACAATGATCTAATAGCATGTGATAGCTATATATATATATCTTCGTCATTTTATAAAGGCTTAGAGCTCATGTCATGGGCTAAAGTGTCATCTCATGCTCCTAGGAGCAATAAGCAAATGAAAATAAGCCGTCCTTTTAGATTCCCTAAAATACAGAATACTTCTTCAGGTAGGTATTATGTTTTCGTTTAATATGTTGACCTCGCAAAATGTATTGAATAATTTATAATGCGATGTGCATATTTATAGTGTTTACTGATCCAACATTTAAAATTACATAAAAATTTAAGATGTCATTACATTTTTGATTTGAGTTTTGTATTTTATAACACTAATAGTTTTTCTATGCGTTGCATTTTGAATTTATAGCCTGACTATGTATAGAGAACGAAGTATTTGTGGTGTTTTTTTTAATTTTCATACCACAATGAAGCTATTATTAACTTTTTTTTAAGCAGCCACTGAAAAAATTAAATCGTCTGCGTAGTGTTCATGAATAAAATGACATCTTAATTACTAGTAAAGAAAAAGAAATTTAGAAATCGATGCACCTTGGTCATTATTTTTCCGTAGCGGCTAAAAGGGTACAAAAAATTGTTGTCTGTAGGTAATTTCTGTAAACTCGAACGATTATACGTGATAACGTTGAAAACATTGTTGAATAATTGCATGCGTCCCAAGTTTAGAGTAAGAACGTACCGATCAGGCCTCGTTATCGCTTGCACGCGGAACGTGACAATGAGTCATGCCTTTTCGTGCATGCAGCCGCGGTTTATAGATTTATGAGATGTTATCACGTCAAGCAAAATTGTTAACTAGACTTTGTGATTGGTTTTATCTACCATTAAAAGAAATAACGTGTACAAGCCCAAAGAGGCTAGGCTCATAAAAATCCGTATTTTTGCAAGCACCTGCAGGTATGCGGTTTTTATTAAATAATACGAATCTACCTATATGCACAGAAAGTACAGTCTGTTTAGCCACAACTGGAGAATGGTGGAACCGATTTTCATGATTTTTAAATAACTAGTAAAAAATCAAAAAAATATCTAAAAATAAAAAAATTTAAGAAAGATAATTTCTTCTGAATACATTTTGTATGTTCGGCATTTCTCGACGCTTTGGTTGCTCACTTACTACTCAACGGCTGAACGAATCAAGATGTGGCATAAATCATATATAAATAAATAGATTACAGTATGGTAGGCCACTATTCCCACAGGAACGGGAAACACGTAGATGAAACAACGGGGAATTACGCTAGTTCGAAAAAACTAGCGTAGACCAATGTCTGTGCTAGTTATTTCGAATTTAAAACGACATGTTTTGTCTTTTTGTATTTCTCTGTTACGTTTTAACTGTCTACGTAAACGAATAGACTATTAATTACTTAAACCTCCTACTTAAGTAATGGTTTTTGTATAATTTTTAAAGCACTGATTAACATAAATTATAAAAAGACGTTAATATTGGACGTTATATAATAATTGTCATTAAGTTTTTGTTGTACATAAATAGGATACATTTTAATATTTAATTGTAATGTTTGTACATAATTTAATTGTAAATAGTTCGATTTTAGATAAATAGGTTTAATAATAAGTAGATTAATAATTTAAGTGCCTTTATGTAAATACGAAATAAAAATTTATATTATGAAAGAAGAAAGAATTTTATTTTAACCGTCACTCTTTTTTATAAACATCTAAATAGCCACATAGATAAATAAATGATATTGATCTACTATTATATTTTTGTTGGACAAGTGTCTTAGATCACGAGGTCCTGAGTACCAATCTTTTATCGGGTCGCCAGAATAATGTTGATTTTTTAATCTTTTACTATTTTATTTGACTGCCTCGCTGGTCTAGTGGTTAGCCTATGTGGCTTCGATTACGAGGTCCTGGGTTCGATTTCTGGGTCTGGTCATGGAATAATTCTGAGCTTTTTCATTCTTCTATGAAATGTTAAATGTTCTATGAAACATTATCACCCTAAGCCCGCCAACCCGCATTGAAGCAGCGTGGTGGGTGTACGCTCCATATCCCCTCTCCTATAAGGAGGGAGGCCTGGCCCTGTAGTGGGCCGTTAATAGGCTGATAATGATGATGATGACTATTTATTAATGCCTCGGAGAGCACGTTAAGCTGTCGGTCCCGGTGAATCAATATCATCCTAAGTTCGCCAGCCCGCATTGGAGCAACTTCGTGTGTCTACGCTCAATATCCCCTCTCCTACAAGGAGGGAGGCCTGGCCTGGTCCGTAGTGGTCCGTTCGTAGGCTATTACTGCAGACATGGCTATGTCAGATCCATTTATTATTGCATCACAAAATGGAATTAAATTAATTATTCTATTAATAAAGAAGTTATAGTCTCTACAGAAAATTTCATCAAATTGATTTTCACTTAGCAGAGAAAGGCTACTCAGAGACTACGTCATCAGTAAAAGCTTCGTCTGCCCGTGTTCCCATCCTACACAACCATGCCCTTCAGACCGAAATACAGTGATTTGGCTTGGTACCAGAAAAAAGCAAGTCAGCTTTACCGGGCAAGCTCTTCTACTACTACTAATGCGAAAACGCATGTCACAATAGTTATGTCTTTAGATTATTAGATAAAAATTTCTTAAAATATACGATTGAATGAAGATTGTGAGTTATGACGCAATTATGATCATAATTATAATAAGATCAAAATAACTAGAGGTTAGAGAAGTAAAGCCATAGATGGTAGAATTGACAGCTGTCAACGGGACGGTAGCCGTCTGTGGTTATTATTTCTATTTTTCATAAAATAAATATTTGCCGGGACATATTTTAATTTCATGGAAAATAATTTTGTGAAAGGAAAGTAATAATTGTCATTAGAAAAATGTCGTCATTAAACAACATTTTTCGACTGAGCAACTCCTTAACAGGAAACTATAAAAATGTTCTCTTAGGAAGGTAAGTTTGAATTTAGGTTATGACGCCAGTATGTTTATTTGTCTTAAAAACAGATTTAATTGTAGATACTTATTAATATTATAAAGGCGAAAGTTCGTACGTATTGATAGATAGTTATTACTCTTTCACGCAAAACTACTTAATGGATTTTGATGAAACTGCACAATAATATAGCTTGCATATCAAAATAACACATAGACCACATTTTATCCCGAAATTTCAGGGAAACCGCGAACATTCTCTAGTTACCCATATACCTTATGTTGTGTACAATATAGACATTGATTAAAATATATTAAACGAAAAGTAAAATGCTCAGATAATTTAATCGAAATTCAGGTCTTCTTTTGTTTCAATGACTTTGAAAATATCCTTAGATATAGAATATCATTTTATTCCAGAACAAGCTGGCTCAGTCCAATACAAATATGTACTTATACAAGGAAATCGCCTGAAGAAAAGCTTGGTATAGATAAGCCAAAAAGACCTTTGACACCATTTTTCAAGTTTATGACACAAATGAGACCTGCCTTGCTCGCTAAGAACCCTGGAATAAGCTCAAAAGAAGCTATAGCATGGAGTTCTAAACATTGGCAACAGTTAGATAGTGAGGTAAGCAATTAATATTATTTTTTAATTTAATTGTTGAGTAATATATTTAATACAAACAGTAATATTTTTTTAATTATCTATATCTTTTAGTAAATTTTATTAATACATTTTCCACTTTCTTTCAATTTGTTGTCATTAAAGAGAAGGACTTACAAAAGAGTACGACAATAATTGAATAAATATTGTAGCTTCACTAATTTTATGAGATACTCAATATATATAATCTACAGAGATTGTACAAAGTAAATTAAAAAAGTTTATTTCACATTTATAAATCATAGCTGTAAATGCTAAACAATGTTTTTCCTTTAACAATAATTTAATTAATTTTTTTTAACTTAGACAAAATCACAAATGAATAAAGAATATGAAAAAGATATGGAAGACTACAAAAAGATAAAAGAAATATACATGTCATCCCTCACTGAACAACAGAAAGAAGATATTAAGAGAGTAAAAGAAGAAATGAGTGCTGCTAAAGAAAAACGAAAATTGAAAGCTGTAAGTCTTCTTAATGTATATAATTCAAAGTCATAAAAAGTGGTGGTGGTCATAATAGACCACCTATATATATAGTCATAATAGAGAATTTTTAAATCTTACTTTACAACATATAGTTGAGACATATTCTTAGCATAACACGGATTTCCATGTGGGTGGCGTGGGAGCTGGATCCTTTGTGTGACAAAAGTATATTTAAGGGGCTTAACACTCAACTTTAACTTTTTGGACTGATCCATTTGAGTTGAATTTTACAAAACAAAATCCCCTGATGTGTCGACTCAAAGACTACTGAACAGATTTTTATGCAGTTTCCACCAATACATAGAGTGATTTTTGAGGAAATATTAGTAACTATTTAATTTGTTGTGGATTGTTTTTCTTTGTTAAAAACAAAAAATCTGCAACCACTGCTGTATTCATTTTTTCCTTAAAAAGTGTTGTATTTTTTGTATTCTTAGAAGTTTGCAATACACTATTTTTCTTGCAGGCGAAGTTGCGGTCACCTGCTAATTAGACTATAAATACATGTAAACTAAATAGTTATAAACGTTCTAAACAATCATACTTTTTGTGAATACTTAGTTAAGGTGATATAAATTAATATTTCAGGAATATAAAGAATTAGGTAGACCAAAGAAACCAATGTCTTCATATTTATTGTTCAGCCAAACTAGAAAGGAGACATTTAAAGGTAAACAACTAAAAGAATATCAAGAAACAATAAAAAAAGAATGGTTAAAATTGACTGAGACTGAACGAGTGAGTTATGAAAAACAGGCTCAAGATCTTATGAATAAATATAAGTAAGTAATAACCTCTGGATCGAGCGCTGATGCCTACATACCAAACATATAGCATAGCAATGTGTGTATTGTCCTATAATCCATACATATTATAAAACAAAGTACCCTGCCACATCTGTCAGCTTCAGATTAACTCAAGGACTACTGAGCAGAATATTGTGTGGTTTTCACCAATAGATAGTGGTTCCTGAGGAAGGTCTTAGTATATAATTTGTTAAGGTTTTATATTAAATTGGATGAAATATGATAATAACTGTTGGACAAATCTGACAAATTTGAGCCACCTGGGAGCTTTTATCGAAAATGCTGTTTTATCTATATGTTGACGGCCGAGAGCGAGTAGCGCAGTGGGTAGTGACCCTGCTTCTGCATTCTAGGCTGTGGGTTCAATTCCCACATCTGGAAAATGTTTGTGTGATAAGCATGGATTTTTTCCAGTGTCTGGGTGTTTATGTATATATTATTAGTATTTATGTTTAATATATATAAAAATATTCATCAGTTATTGTATCACCCATAACAAAAGCTACTTATGAGTATGCTTACTTTGGGGTTATATAGCGATGTGTGTAATTGTCCTGTAATATTTATTTATTTATCAATTTGAGATATTATGAAACAATGTATGGAAGAATTGTGAAAAATTATTTATTTTTTGAAAGAAGTGTAATACTGCTAATTTTATGTGGGAATAGTCACTTTAAATTACTTAATCAATAGATAAACGATTTTTATGATTTTATTAGGTACTACACCATGCATTATTGTAACTATTATATTTTTAAATATTTCTATAAATCGTATATAATTATTTTTCTTTTTTTACATTATAATAAAATAAGTAATAATCTAATAGTAAGAAAAAAGTCACAAGCGCCATATAAAATTGACCGCCATTTCTGAAAAGGGGCCACTTTTAAGGAAATTTTAAGTTTAAGTGTTGTATGTCAGTAAAATTTTTATTTGCTATAAATTATCAACAGCTTGATACTTCAAACTAATATTACTTTTTTTTTATTGCACAGGAAAGACTTAGAAGCTTGGGAATTAAAAATGGTGTCCATTGGGCGTCCTGACCTCGTGCAGCAAAAAACCTTGAGGCAAAAAACACCAAAATCTGAGAAAAAGTCACAATAGGAATTCGGGTGCTCTGACCATGTAATTGACACATTTAAACCAGAATCTAGAAATAAGGATAATAAATTGAATGGACAGAATGAAAATAAGTATTATAGTTCAAATATTCAAACAGAAGAATCTAAGCATGTTACTGAAAATAATACCATCTTAGAAGATGAAACCTCAGTAACTGTTGGTCAGAGCACGGGTGAAAAGAAAATACCAGTCAATAATCAAATCAAATCACATTATGTGAAACAAACTGACAAAAACATAAATGAATTGAGAGATGACACTGTAGATGTAACATTACTTGATAAAAGGTTAAATGAAAACTTGAAGAAAATATCCCACGATAATGAAATACCTCATAAAAATCAAAATATGTCCAAGGTGAACTCTCAAGAAGTAAAATTACAAGAAAAAGACCAAAATAATTTTGAAAAAAATTTACAAAATGATAAACGTAAGACAATAATGAGTAGTATTAAAAGCTTCTTTAAATTTTAGTTTTTCATTACTTTTAGTTTTAATTATATTATTAGTTGTAATGTAGTGTTTAATTAACATTCATTTTGATGTAAAAAGCATTTTTTCACTATGTAGTTGTGTTCATAAAACTTTTACAAAACTGCTGTTTGTTTTATTTTGTTATCCATCCATAATTCATATGTACTGCAGTATTTTCTTGTTATAATATAAATTATAAAATATTATAATGCTTATTACTTTTTCAGCTCACAATCGCAAATGGAGGGTAAAATAAAAAAAACTTGATAGAAGAACATCAATAGTATTTTTTATTCAAAGTTTGTTAAAAAATATAATAGTTATTAATAAATTTTTACATTTCATTTCATTACAACAGAAATTAAGCTGGCATTCAAAGGATTACGATAATAAAGATTCTACAAGCACATAAAAAGTACAACAGTGAAATACCTAATGGTACTTTTGAGAACATGAAGTATATTATACAATAACAATTTATCTATATGATACAATTCAAGATCTTTGGTTAGGTGCCAGCTTAATTATCTGTTGTATTCTATTCATTTTAACATATTGGTTAACACCAGACAAAACTATGTCTAGTGCTTACACATTAGAAAGCATAAATCTATTGATTGATGGAAGCAAATACATCAATTCTTTTTCTGTCCATTATCCATCATGTATCTATTTCAACTATGATCAAAAACCTATATAGGTATATAAAACATATAAATATGACTGACAAGACAATAGAAAAGTGTAAGTGTGTAACGAAGAATTAGTTTTTTCAGCAAAATAAGAAGCTATCCAATTATTAAGTCATTCAACACTTTCAGTCACAGACTGCCACAATAAAGGTACATTCAATACAGACATGTTTTTAATATTTTCTGTGGAACAGTGGCAATCTGCCTCAAATCTTTAATATTCTAGTATTGTAGAAATTATACATTATTAATCTGTGATCAAGTCTGCTGTGAGGCACAGTAATAGGCAAATATTTATCAAATATAATGTTGCCTGTAAAATGCCCTTCAATTGAGTATTTTACTTTTGAATATAGATTGACTATTTTTGTGAGATATTTTAGGTAGTCAAGGAGTGAAGCGGCAGCCGTATCCTACTTACATGTACATTTTAGTTACACCTGATCCTTCAGTAATTAAGTATGAAATTGTTAGTGAGGTAATTGATATTTTTGATTTCTAACTATTTTTACTATACTGCGAGTTAAAAATTTTGATAATCAACTAAAGCAGAAACAGCTAGTTTAGTTGTAATCAATTTTAAAAAATCTCTAACAAGAAAACAAATTGAATTTAATACTATCAAGAGCTTTAAAAATTATAAACAAGTAAAATATGTTTTGGTATAAGAACTTTACAAAATTATTATTTACAATTTAAACCTATTGATTAATCTGTTGAAATTTAATGTAAACATTTTAATGAATAAAATATAAATGCAGTACTAGAAATGATACACACAAGTAGTTTAATGGAAAACATTAGATCACAGCACTCTTTACCTTTTACTTATGAAAACATTTACTAATGAGCATAAAAGTTCATTAAACATTTAGGGTCCCTACACACTGTCCACCAGCTACGACCACAAAACACCACCAACTGCATATTTCATGTAGTTTTCATACATTTTCTATAGACTTGCAGCATAGCATGTGGCAACCACCAGCAGTAACTGTGTGCGGCGAGTCCATACATAATGTACAATAATTAAAGTAATGTAAGTGTACATGAAATATGCAGGTGGCAGCATTTTGTGGTTGTGGCCAGTGGCCTGTGTGCGGGGACCTTTACCTGGTTGACACTAGAATTAGATATAAAAATTATCTATTTTCACTATGTACAAAACATACAAATTTATAACTAGAATGGCAATATGTGACCAAAACTCACACTTGTCACATCTCACTTACATATTAAAGGCACAAGCAATCAAACCATACATTCCCCGTAACCCTAGCATGCTTACATAGAAATTGCTCAGTCAATAAAATGCCCCTTAATATTTGTAGAAACAATACAAACTACCCAAAATTTTCTTGAAGAGTATGCAAAAGAGATTTTAAACAAATAGTTGAGAACAGATATATACAAATATCTTGGAAAAATGCACTAGCAAAATGTGCAATTTGCATAAATTTTTGTGCCCTATTGTGGGACATCCCATTTATTAATAAAAGAACATTAACAATATTGGCATTATTTCCAGATGGAAACAAGTAGTATTTTACTGTGATATACAAGAAAAATGGTAAAAACACAAAGCTTTTCTCCAATTCCTCTTCTGATGTGCTAGTAAAAGAATAAAGCACATGAAGAAGAGCTGGTAACCCTACTATGTCATATTTGGGTATAGTAGAATACCATTCCACTGTAGTCTGTGTGTCTTCCTGTGGTGTGTCAGGCCTAAAATGAGGATAAATAGTTTCAGAATCATTCTGCATCGCAACACGCCCGTCTCCCATCGCGAAACTTTCGTGGTTTGTTGACAGAACACTGATGGGATCTTCACTAGTATTTATATTTATCACACCATTGTTCAGGCAACGTTCTACAACACTGTTGCTATCTTTCGGAACAGACTTTTCAGCTGTTTCTCTTGCTATTGGAGTGGCAGATGACGACTCTGAAAAATGATAGTAATCATTGTTATGCAGTTTAAATTGAGGTTAAAAATTGAATGTACTTAACACAGTAACAAAAATACCTTTAGTTATATCATTGACACTTTTTCCAGAAATAATTTGTAATCTATTATGTGAATTTTCCAATATTTTTCTCCTTCGAGCTTCTCGACGTGCGAACGCAGCATCACCCATATTGATTAATAAAAATTTTAAAAATAAAGTATGAAATTATTGTCAAGCTTCTTGGAAATTGTAAACGAGTGTTGCTAGTTGCTAAATATCGTACATTACAGATTCGCACGAGCGCTGAAGTGTTGCCTTAACTTCCTTATGCACACTAAGGGCGGAAACACATAACTGACACCCGACGCCACTCGACGTGTCGACACAACACGCGTACCATAGTATAGTAAGTTCAATTCTCGACAGCGCGCCCCACTATTTGTCATGAGGGGAAACCGAATTACCTTAGGGTGCGGGGATTTTAATTCAATCATCAGTCTTGAGTGATCGAGTCGACTACGGCTCGGTGTACATGGCTATTCTAGTTTGTGTCGCTGTGTGCTTAATTTTTTAACCAATATTATATATATTTTTAATGTCCAGAAAATCGGATCGTATGTATGGGTGATAATGATGATGATGATGATGGTTTTTATTGATATACAAGTTGGCCCTTAACTGCCATCACACCTGATGTTAAGTGATGATGCAGTCTAAGATGGAAGCGGGCTAACTTGTTAGGAGTGGGACGAAAATCCACACCCCTTTCAGTTTCTACACGACATCGAACCGGAACGCTAAATCATGCGCTACCGACAAAGACGTATCGCCAAGCGATAGGGTGGTAACTAGCAACGGCGAAAGCCTCCCACCAGCCAGACCAAGAGAAATTAAGAAAAATTTCAATCTGAAAATTCGGCCGTCAAAAGGCCGTCGGAGGTCACTGGCTCGCTTCGCTCGCCAGTTCCATTCCTTTCGCTCCAATCGCCCTGATTGGCAAGCGAGCGAGAGCTTAGACTTACTTTATTCAGGACCTTCACTAAGTGACAGCCCCCGTAGCGCAGTGGTATGCACAATGATTTTATAAGACGAAGGTCCTGGCTTCGATTCTCGGCTGGGCCGATTAACATTTTCTAAATTGGCCCAAGTCTGGCTGGTAGGAAGCTTCGGCCGTGGCTAGTTACCACCCTACCGACAAAGACGTACCGCCAAGCAATTAGCGTTTCGGTACGATATCGTATACGAAGATTTTACATCCCTGTGCCTGAAAGAGCAAGTTAACCGTCGACCCAGGTCATCATAATTAATATTTGATAGGGATAATAAAAATCAAATATTATTACTCTAAGCGTGGCGTGTCTAACCTCCATATCTTTTCTCCTAAGCCTTGCGGCCCATAAAGACCCGTTAAATTAAGCAGGTAAAGATTATGATGATGATAATGATGACTTATAAATATTTTAATAAAGATATGATGCAACTTTGAAGAACGAAAAACTCAGAATTATTCCATAACTCGACCCGGAATTTGAACCCAGGACCTCCTGATCGAAGCCAACCAACTAGACCGACGAAGCAATCATTCAAATTTATGTGCACCTATATTCCTTGTCCAGTAAATATCTCAAATTACTTGAAAATTCGTTTGTCAGATTCTCTCCCCCACTACCACGTAGCATAACCACTAGGATGCGTAACGTGAGCTTACATCGCGTGGCATCGGGTGTTAGATGTGTGTTTATTGCTTAAAATAGTACGATTTGGTGTAATTCAACACGCGTTGGAAGTCAGTAGTTTGTTTCGGGCTTCCGACTTGGTACAACTTTGTTGCAATCTTGGGCGTAGCGAGATACCAGCAGTGACGTAAAAATAACGAAACCCTTAAAGAATAAAAGAGCACGACGAAAGTATTTTTTCTTATCAGATATTTTATTTGAATGACTCGCAACCATAGAGGAAGTAATATATTAGGAATAGAGATGTCGCTTGATTTGATGCAAACATTGATGTTTCACACTAACCACTTTGACCTCCTCTGTGGTTCGGAATTCCAATTTGTATAACATTGGACTATTCACTTTTGCTTTTGCATATTTTTTTTTTGCTTTTATCCTGCTCGATTTTCGCACGCGATCTTCATTCGCGCACTAAACCGTGTCTGCGTGACCCCCCCTAACTTGGAAGCTGGATCCGTCCTTGTATGAGGGGCTCTGTGTAGCTACCCGGCAGTTTCCTGTACCGTCACTTTCGTAGTAGGTACATGATCCGTGGTCCAGCGGTAGGACACCGGCTGCGATAGACAAAGAGACATGGGTTTGAATCCTACTGGCTCTGCAGTTTTTGATATTGTTTATTTTCAAACATTACATCCTAAAGAGTGGTTAACACTATCCAATAACAATAAAATAGAAATAAAAGATACATTTTAATAACCATAATTTATTGTTGGAAATATTATATGGGTGGTAATTTGTAGAACGGGAGCGGCGCGTCGTCCGGCGAGGTAGCAGTGAAGGCGGCGGGCGCGCGGGCGATGCGCGGCGCGGCGCTGGGCGGCAGCTCGGGCAGGGCGCCGCGGACCAGTCGGCGCAGGGCGGCGTTCCTTTGACGTAACTGCACCACGTCCGAGTGGATGCGCTCGCGCTCTGCCGACACACACGCAACACTAGAGCGAATATTATAAAATTGTTTGAATTATTTGGTGTTTTTATGAATTTTAGTTCTAAAAATAAATAAATTGCTACAGGTTATTTCATTCATCTTTCATAAAAAAAATGTTTACGTAATAATTTTTTACTTTTGGTTTTTTTGGAAGGTTACAACACACATTTACTAAGCGGGCGTCTCACGTCTGCTAGCCCGTTTATAATTTTGTTTAAATAACAACAATCTACTTTAACTTAATAATTAGAGACAGTTATTTTTTTATTCATTTTCATTTTTTATTTTTTACCTATAGGTACACATATTTCGTGCCAAAGTTTGGGTTTTCTCAGAAGTAGCAACACGTCGAACTGCGCAGGCATGGCTGATAATTATTTTGTACAAACGAACTGATTCGTCGTTCTCGTGACTCTGAGCGGACTCGAATTGACGATAGACGACGACCTATTGACACATAGATTAATGGCATTGAACGATTACCAGATTACAATTTTAATTACCTTGTAGTATTGTAAGGTAATTGTTAAGACCAGAGAGCAATCCATCCCAAAAGCGATCCTTTTCCGGTGGAAATAAATTCTTCCATTGAGACCAGTATTGCTCTATTTCCTGAGCAGACAACTTGCGGGACGGTGTCGTAAAGTCTGGCGGTTTCAGGGTGTCCCTGTTCACAAACATTTCAGATTCATCAATCATCATCATTATCAGCACATTTTTCGGCCTACTATAGGGGCAGGCCATCTTGTAGATAAACATAGCATAAGAAGCATACATCTCACCATGCTGCTTCAATGCAGGTTGACTATCAAATGTTAATGATAGTAACCAGGATCAACAAATTAACGTGCTCTCCGAGACACGGGGTTGTTACACCACCAACTACCTGATGGGGTCATTGGCATAGAATTTACTGAAAATCTCTCAGTAGAAAGAACAACTTATTATTCTACGACGACACAGGATTCTAATTCAGGACCTCTTGATCGAACCCACATAAGGTAACCTCTTCACCAACGAGGCAGTAATAAACTTTTCACTAGTTTAAGTGACCTGTTTATTCTACAACGACACAGGATTCTAGTTCAGTAATAAACTTTTCACTAGTTTAGGTGACCTGTTTATTCAACGACAACACAGGATTCTAATTCAGGACCTCTTGATCGAACCCACATAAGGTAACCTCTTGACCAACGAGGCAGTAATAAACTTTTCACTAGTTTAAGTGACCTGTTTATTCTACAACGACACAGGATTCTAGTTCAGTAATAAACTTTTCACTAGTTTAAGTGACCTGTTTATTCTACAACGACACAGGATTCTAGTTCAGTAATAAACTTTTCACTAGTTTAAGTGACCTGTTTATTCTACAACGATACAGGATTCTAGTTCAGTAATAAACTTTTTACTAGTTTAAGTGACTTGTTTATTGTACGACGACACAGGATTCTAATTCAGGACCTCTTGATCGAACCCACATAAGGTAACCTCTTGACCAACGAGGCAGTAATAAACTTTTCACTAGTTTAAGTGACCTGTTTATTCTACAACGACACAGGATTCTAGTTCAGTAATAAACTTTTCACTAGTTTAAGTGACCTGTTTATTCTACGACAACACAGGATTCTAATTCAGGACCTCTTGATCGAACCCACATAAGGTAACCTCTTGACCAACGAAGCAGTAATAAACTTTTCACTAGTTTAAGTGACCTGTTTATTCTACAACGATACAGGATTCTAGTTCAGTAATAAACTTTTTACTAGTTTAAGTGACTTGTTTATTGTACGACGACACAGGATTCTAATTCAGGACCTCTTGATCGAACCCACATAAGGTAACCTATTGACCAACGAAGCAGTAATTAACTTTTCACCAGTTTAAGTGACCTGTTTATTAATCTAAGTACATAACATTTCTCGGGACACGCAAGAAACTAACCATGACTGACTGTAACAAAAGGCTATGTAAAAGATTTTTTAGATCATCCAATGACTGATATAAGCCTAATTGATCGACTATAAATTCATAGAGCACGTGAAGCGGTCGTTCCCGGTCGCAACCATTAAGATCTGATGGTGATTGTCAATGAATTAAACATGATCACCCGTAGCCCAAAGCCACATAAGAGCCGTGTGGTGGGTCTGAGCTCCATATCCCCTCTCCGGCCTATGAGGGATGGCTGGCCCTGTAGGTAGTGGGCCGTAAATAGGCTGATAATAAAGATGATAACTTATTACCCGTCGCAAGACAAAATCAAATCTAGCATGTTTTTTTCACGGCTACTATTTATATAAATGAAAGTTTGAAGGACTTACAATATATCATACAATTTCCGCTTCTCAGGTGGAACGAATACGGCCATGAAATCATTCAGTGCAGTCAACACTTGCATGGATTCTATTTCTAGATGATGACCCACTGTGAAAGAATAACATACAGATATGCAGTTTGTTGATTTTATTGAAAGGTCGATATGTGAAAGCGGACGAGTATTATCTTTGTCCTTATCTCTCGTAAGCAAAAATATTGTCAGTTTTTCAACAATGATTCATTTGTTTTCTTTCGTTTCGATGACTCAACTATAGGTGTCTGTCATATTTTATACATGTAACATCATTATGTAGTTAGAAAGAAAATTTCGTCAAAATATCTCCGATATAGCGAAAATTTAAAATCTTCTTTCAATAGCGCGCATTCACCATTACCCATTTTTCTTTCGTTGCGTTCAGAAAGAGAGAGTTATTCCCATTTAGCTGCTACTGGCCGACGTTTCTCTTTTTTACCCGACTGCGTCAGAAGGAGGGTTATGTTTTTCGAGCGTATGTATGTATGTATGTCCATTTGTTCGGCACGCGCTACAGCCTAAACGGCTGCTCGGATTTTGACATTTGAGGTGTCGTTGAATTTGTCAAAATTGTGGTAGTGACATAGGTTATATAAATTTTCAAAATGGCGGCTGTAAATGGGGGAAAAAAGGGGGAATGAGTGTATTTTTTTCTCTTATCTTAGCAATATGGGTACCAATTGAAAGGTCGTAAAAAGACCATTTCAAAAATATAAATATCCCATCATGTTCATATTACTTTTTTTACAAAAAATGGCAAAAAGTGTACTAAGTGTACCGTCTCATTTCTATACCATAAACTAAAACTAAAAGTCTCAAATAAAATTATTATTATAAAAACAAAAAACCCGACTGCTTAGAAGTTATGAACTGAAAAGAGAAAAACAAGGATCACTATATCTGTATAAAATTCTAAATAATTTATGGTGCTGCAGGCGGGGACAAACGTAGTTTTGGTAGATCTTTCTTTCCCCGCAGGTTAAAATATTTTGTCCCTGTTTGCAGCACCATAAAGTATTTAGAATTTTATACAGATATAGTGATCCTTGTTTTTCTCTTTTCAGTTCATAACTTCTAAGCAGTCGGGTTTTTTGTTTTTATAATAATAATTTTATCTTACATCATATCTCTTCCATGGGTACCGTATCAAAAATTGAAATAGTCGCTTAATGGCTGACAATCTAACAAGCTCCTAGACCATAATATTACACTAACTTGGACACAGAAATGGATTAGGTTTCTTCGAGGTGACGACTATTGGCTGCGCAGAGACGGTCACTCCTCGGGCACGTTTCCCCGCCAACGAACCGCCTTCTGAGGTCGTGTCCGCTGTTGCAATACTCACTGTGAATAATACTTCATGTATACCTAATATTTATTAGCTTATATAATCTATCCTGACTAATGTTATAAAGGCGAAAGTTTGTAAGATGAATGTTTCTTACTCTTTCTCGCAAAAACTACTGAATAGATTTTGATGAAACTTCACAATAATGGTTATATATCAGAATAACACATATGCTAGACATTTTATCCCAAAATTACCATGGGAACGAGAACTACGCACGCGGGTGAAACCGCGGGCGTCCTCTAGTATATAATAAAGTAGGGGTTAGTTTCAAGACTTATTACTTGAGAACGGCTGGACCGATTTTCAAGATCTTTGGTTTGTTTGATTTCTTAATCCCGAATAGAAGAATAACAATTTAAAATATCGGAAAATGCAACGAAAAAGAAAATTATTAAAAAAAAATCTTGATACATTTTGTGTGCAACGGGGTCTTTGTATATATCACTCAATCTATTAATTGTTACTAAATCTAGAGCAAATTTGGCACTGAGACAGATTATCTAATATATAAAATTTCCCTGTCACAATGTTAGCTACCGTACTCCTCCGAAACAGCTTTACCGATTTTTACCAAATTTTGTATGCGTATTCAGCAGGTCTGAGAATCGGCTACTATCTAATTTTCATCTTATTTTCATCTAATTTTTTTTAAAATTTTTAATGCAAAACTACGTTTGCCGAGTCAACTAGTAGTTCTATAAAATTTATCATCCTTACTAGTCTATTTACAGCAACAGCCCACTACAGGCCAGTCTTTTAGGAAAAAAAGGATAATGTATACAAAGCGAATTAAAAACATTATTCAAAACAAAATATAAAAAGAAAATAATAATAATTAACAACCTTTTGGATCGCCGCACTTCTGTATAATCTCGTCTGCCTCCGCCATCAAAAGTTGATCATCAGCAGATAATTCGTGTCCCCTAGGAAACGGTATATTTAACAAAAATAAATTTATTTTTCATCTCACTTGCTCGGAAAAGTAGTTTTTGCTTGGCCAAATTTGGATACAAAAGTCATTTGTGCTGCCTAGGCAAGCAAAGTAACTTTTTAAAAAATTAAAGCTTAGACTCGGGGTTCCTGTTAAAAGTGAGTATTGATATGTTTATTTAGTTTTTTGACATTTTCATTAATTTCAATTTCATACAATGGATAAATATTAATCAGGTAGAAATTTATTTCCATTTCGGATTATAAAAAAATCATAAATAAATAAAATTAGAACACTAAAAAAATTAATACGCACCAACAAAGATTAAATTACTCAAAAAGTTCATTAACCTTTGCATGTTCCATTATTTTTAAAAATTAGAAATGAGGTTCCTTCTTAAAGTATTTATATGTTAATTATCTGTTTATTTAGTTTTTTAGCATTAATATTAAATTCGATTTTGTATAAAGTGGATAAATATTTATTATCAATTTTTTACTTCGTTATTAATTTAAATTACTTCATTATTAAATAGAATTAAAATAATGAATAATGAACAGTCGAAAAAAAAATTAATAACACTCAATTGAATAATACAAATGTGGGATCGCCTAACAAAAATATTAAAATTGATATAACACATTGCAATAATTTTACCCTTAAGTTTTAATTTACCGTGTTTAGTTTCATAGATATTATTATTAATAATAATAAACGAATGCTATATTCTTGTATTTTTTTATTTCTTTTTGTATGTATCATTTTCCTCGCTATAGTGAGATGAAAAGTTGTGTGTTGCGCCCGGCAGCAAATTTTTTTACTTCTCGTGCATTGAATACTTCGCGCGGATTCTTTTTTTGAACTCAATCTTAGAATCCTTCGCTTGATCGGTATTCAATACGTGCACTTGCAGTAAAAATCTATTCTGCTGCCTAGCATAACCAATAACTATTATTTACATACATTTCTTATATTATAGAAATATCCGAATTTTAGAAGATACTATAAGAAGCTCTTCCATAAGAATATTAGATGTACATTTATCTATTATTCTAATTCTTTATATGTTTAATCAAACTAAATCACCTGAAAGCAGCCATGTTTTGAATAGGACCGACAGTAACCCTCGAATACATCTACGTAATTAAATTTCAGTACGTCTCAAATTAACTCATTTTACAGATTTCTATTGCAAACTGTCAAACGTACTTTAATTTGATTTGCGTTCGAGTATTCGGGCGTAAGTTCACCTAAAAGCGATATGTCCAGAGCGCGTGGTGCTCGCCGATATGCTCCTGTGTAAGCTGGAGCGCGCGCGCGTTGTCGACGAGCGCTCTCCGCGCAGCGCCTTCACGCTGATGCTCACACGATGAGAGTCGTCTTGGATCGATGGACCCGGCTATACGTACATAATACTTTACTAGTATGCACATATATCATGTTCAACTGTCGCATTAGTTATCAAGTAAATTGATCGTTACAAGATCAACTGAGTTTAATTTATTTATTTTGTTAATTTCCATGAAAAGCCGACGAATCCAATTCCGGCAATTTCATCTATTCACATCGGACAGAATACTCTCAATGTGACGTGTATTTTCGTAAGCGCTATCTAAAATATATTAAGCGAAGAAGTGAAATAAATGCCAATGTAGTCAGAAATCTTATCCAATTAGTAATAGCAAAGCTTAGTTCTACTTCTTATATGAAAATCATATACTGTATAACTGTAAAATTATACAGTAAACAGAAGATATTGAACCATTAAACTTACTTAACTTTAAAATCAATTGTATAGGAATTAATATGTAACAATTTTGGCAAATTAATTATTTAATTTATCGATACGTATGTTTAATTCCCAAACCGGAGCATCCTCGCGACATGTTCAATGTGCAATTGCGAAGTGTCGCTCTCGACTTTTGTTTCGCTTTTTACAGACTAAATATTTAATATAACTCACCTCTATCGTTGATCCGTCCATGATTTCTGAAACCGCTTCCAATCCAACGCAAATTGGACAAAAGGCATAGTTTAGAAATACTTTACACAATAATTCTATGTCTTCTTCGGCTTGGATTTCTAAAGCCTAAAAATTAACAACAAATTATATTATTTTTTATGTTTAATTTAAAAAAATTGCTTATTGGGCGTCAAATGGGAAGCTAAAAATTATAGATTGTGATATATTATACTTAACAAACAACATTATATTATACTTAACTTAGTGTCACAAATAATTTTATTAAAACCTTATTTTGAGATCAACTAAAATGTTTGTACGGTTTTTTAAAGAAGATCCATATTAATTTTAGATTTTAAAATACGAAAAACAAATTACAACCTATACGCACCATAAATATAGAATCCAGGGTGCATAGATTGCGCGAAGTCAAAGGGTATTTCTCAATCAGCTTCAGCAAACGGTCTTCCACCAAAAACCCCGTGTTATCCGCTACTAGTTGAAGAATATGGCGGACCTACACAAAATTAGTAAGAAAATAAGCAAAAGATATTTTAACCCTTTACCGATGGTACTAGAGTACAAAAGCGTCATATTTCACCGCGCGCGCGCGTCCTTTAAATTCTTTTATTTGCAATTTGCGTGTAAAATATCCAGACCATCTAACCTGGTTCTGTAAACGCTATTCGCGTTTTAAATAGTTTAAACGACGTACAAACGCCTTGTTTTTTTTTCCTTTCGGAATTTCGAGGGGTCTTGTTGTAAATGGCTTGTTGTAAATGGAAAACCCTGTATTAGCAAGGTTTCGCCGGTTGGCAACGTTGTTAACATTGCCAACCGGCGGAATTTATTATGTGGGAGTGAGACTCGCGTAGGGTTTGCTTCTCCTCTACTCCTTTGCTCTCAAGGGTTCAATGCCCTTTATTGCCAATTTATATGGTTTGGAATATATTATTCCAAACCATATAAATTTGGAATATTTAATCTTTACATACCAAATTCTCTTTAGCATCTTCTACGACCTTGTTATCTGTTGTGTTTACATTATTTACTTGAGACGTATTGGGATCACCAACAGGAAACTCTGCAAATGTAACATATTATTATTAATATTCAGCAGAAGTTCATAAATATTGTATCTGTATTGCGAAAACCTTCGTGGTCACCATGAACGAACTCCACGGAATTAAAAATTCGGATATAGGTATGTATTTTAAATAGTGACCATAGTTAGCGAGGGGGCTCTTGGGCGGCGGTAGAGGCGCCTGCGGCGGCGGCTCGGCGAGGATGTGTGCGTGCAGCGCCACCTCCGCCGCGCGCACGCGCCGCACCAGAGAGCCGCACCGCGCCGCAGACATGCGCCACACCTGCGCACAGATTGTACTATTGCTCAAAGCATTGCCGCTTGGACCTGTCACATGCTCGACGAGTGCCATAACAAGTAGTGTGGAAATGAGGCAGACTAGTGTGACAACAGTACTCGTGATGTCAATATCCTCGTCATGTCCATCGCTCCCTATTTTGTCGGTTTTTGACCGCATAGCGCCAGCAAATTACAAGTTCAGAGCGTCGCGATATTCGCGATTTTATTTATTTATATAAGGGTATAAAAACTAAAGAAAAATTGTATTATTTAAATAATGTTTTAGAATCGTTTTATTTGCGATAGTGAAATGTTATAAGATAGAAAAGGTTTACGGGTAGACAAAATACTCTATTCTAGATGAATATATTTAGTTATACGTAACCTGACAAAACTTGTAATTGTTGACGTGAGAGAAGTGTTTACACTTCTTCTCCAAGTCGTCCATCGCTTGCATCAGCTTCACAATCTCAGCATCAGCGCGGATCTCCTCGAGCGCGCCGTCCTCAGCCGCTTTACGTATTTTGACGCGCAGAGAATTGGCCAAATCTGACATTTTGTTCAGTTTCCTCTTTTGTTGCGATCTTACAAATACGTTTTCCTCTTCCCTCTTTTTCAGCACCTTTGAAAAGAACGTAGTATTATAAAATAAAATACAGTTCGGTTCATAAACAAAATAAAACAAATAAATCCTTCTTGAATAACTGACAACACATTTTGCTTAAGAGAGATAAGGACAGACATAATACTTGTTTGCCTCCGTCGATAGAAAAAAAAAATCATTTATCACTCATAACTGTCTAGATTTTACAACCTAACCAACAATTATAAAATAAACCTTGCCTATTAGCGCTACAATCCCCTTTTTCATTGCACCATCACTATGCTACCAGACGAAAGATCTCTCGATTTCCGCGAGGTTTATTGAATCTATTTAAGTTATTTCACTTTTAGATGGGACCTACTTATCTATAAGTATAAAACCTTTTGTCCTGATTGATCTATTAACACACAGCCTAATCTAATGAATATATATAAACTTGAAATTTGGTGGAAAGATATCTTTATATCACGTAGGTTTCTGATAACAAAGGATTATTTAAAGTTCAATCCCTTAGTGGATAACAAAGTAGAAAAATATTTTCAATGTACACAGAATTTATTGTTTTATATGACGAAATGAAACACAAATACAAATAAGGTGTACGTATCTTAAATAATTTCTCTATTAACACTCACTTGGTAAGTGTATCCAATTTTTTCAGTGTTAATGACGCAAGTAGCTTTTAATTTCTCCAATTCTTTTTGAAGTTCCTGTATTAGTGTCTCTAAATCGATTTTTGCTTCTCGATACTTTGCATGATGATCCCACATAATAGCTTCCACTTCCAATTTATGATCCTCTAGCTTGTAAACAAAGTACAATTGTTAGATAGTAATTTAGGATCAATATTATAGGCACATTTTTACAGAGTGGTGGACCCACTAAAACAGTTTATAAACGATTAATATTTGTAACTTTTACATAATTATAAATAATAATAGCGTTTCAATCCAAGTAAAAAATAAGTTTAAACTTAAGATACTTTTAAATGCAGATATGGATGCCGAAATCCGCACTAGGCATTAAGTAAATATATTATATAGTATTATTATACGTATTTATATTTACAGAAAATCACTTACCTGTTCGAATTTATATTCCATATGCGCCACTTCTTCCTTATCACGTTGTTTGTAGAGCGCCTCCCAGCGCTTATTGTTGTGGTCAACCATAACTTCGCGCTCAATAGTTATAGCCTGCTCTATCAGAAACAGTTGCTTTTCATAGGCTCTTTGCATTATTGTGATTTGCTTTTCGATCCTGTCTGACAGTTCTTTTATATCATTGTCCTGAAAGGGTAAAAAAATTTATCATTTTAAAAATCGTGGTTAGGAAGCAGCTCTTCTCTAGCTTATTCCTAGCCTATCCATTTTGCAGACAATATATTAAGTATTCTTATTAAAAAGGACACGAGACGAAATTCACAAGATAGTATTTTAAAGTGTATTATTTTTTATATTTTCTTTTTATGCTGAGTCGTTTTCCACAATTGGTCAGATTGCTAACCATTTTAGGAGGGTGTCCATAAAATAATTCCATAAATAAGTAATTGGCACACAAAATTATTTTATTGGCAAATAACGTTGGCAACAGAATATAGTTAAAAACCTGCTTTTCCAAATCTTTATAGTAAGCCAAATCCATTTTCTTTAAATCACTTTTCAAATAATCAATCAAATTGTCCTTTTGCGCCAGCAGTTCGTCACATTTCCGTTTCTGTTCTTTGATGACTGCCTCGATGTCTAGAGGGTCTTTTATCTCGAACATCGTGTCCCAGTTAGCAGTGATAGCATCATATTGGGTTTGTGCATCAGCCGCTTCTAATTCTAACTTTTGAAGGGAATCTGAAAAATAACGAGAGTAAAGGCTACGTCCTGAGTAACGGCGTGTGGAGTCCACGGCGCACTAAACTTCTTAGCGCGCGACTTAAGTATGTTGCGATAGCATTAAAAGAAATTACGCTTTAAATCCATCTTGACGCCTATCAAGCTTATTAGAGTATTTATACACTAAATAGAAACTATATTCCAGGAAATCGCTATTCTATTTCATATAATACTTTTATAAAGGAGCTTAAAACTTTCATCAATAGAGCCGTCGCGTTTGAGTTTTAATTTGCTGAATAGCTTATCTTTAGCGACTTCAAGAGTTTATGAAAAAGAAAGTTATTGTGAGTCCAATGTATATTCCACCCACTCGGATGGAAAGACGAAAATATCTACTGAAAAAAGGAAGTAAGCACATTCGTACCTATCATTTTATCAGAGAACAGAGCGCGTCTTTCGACCTCCCGTTCGTCGGTTGTGACTTTAACGTTGGTGACTTTGGCCGCGCCATCTAAAGCCAAGCGCTGCAACTCCTCTGCAGCGGCTGTCGTCGCTTGTTCTATCGGACCGGGCTCTTCCTCTTTGAAAATTTCTTCAGTTGGCTGTTCAGCTCTAAATATTAATGCAGCATATAAATGTTTGTTTTACTTTATACATATAAAGTACTAGCAGGCGGTTGCGACTTTGCCCGCGAATAAAATGGTGTAGTGCAAATTTTCTAAGACCATGAAAGAATTGTAAGTAACCCTTTTTTATATAAAAAAAATGGGTATAGCAAGTTATTCTTACGCACGTAGATACTGTTTAATCCTTATAGAGATGGAATTATCAATAATCATGTAAATAATCTATTTCTTGTATGTATGTAATGTAACGTAGAACTTTGTTTTTGAATATTGTTGTAGAGGAAAATAAGCTAAAAGTTATTATAAAAAGGATTTGAGAGTATTAACTTCAAATGTTGTTTCTTTGATTTCAGTTAAGATACCTAGCTTAAATTGATTTTTGTGTATGTT
Source organism: Mycalesis mineus (assembly GCA_034621355.1). Lineage (NCBI taxonomy): Eukaryota > Metazoa > Arthropoda > Insecta > Lepidoptera > Nymphalidae > Mycalesis > Mycalesis mineus. The sequence continues at coordinate 5,961,079 of CM067899.1, read as the reverse complement.
ACCAAAATAATAAACTTTGATTTCAGAGCAACATTGTTTACTTCAATTCCTGATATAAAATACAGTCTTATGAATATACCCAATACCTTTTATAAGAATAACTTCAAAACGTAGAAAGTTTTCACTGAGAAAAAGAAAAGTTCTTTCCAAAAAAAGTTCCAGAGAATTACTCTGTTCTTCAACAAGATAAACATTTATCAAAAACGGTTCAGTTCTTTAGCCTAACAAACTTTAGGCAAACTGACTTATTTCCGCATTTATATAATATCCTTCATTAGCTAAGTGTTATACATCAAATATTTACCTTTTAAGCGCTTCTTGTCTACGTTTGATACGTAAAGCCCTCCCTGCCTTCCGCTCGTCGGGGTCCTGAGAAGTGACCTGCGGCTCCTTCGGCGCAAGGACATCCTCGTCGTCATCTTCATAACGATTCATTACGAATATATCTCAGGTGAATTGTAATACAAAACGAATTGCTTTGTAAGAACCATCTCAAATTGGCATATTGATCAAACACTAGTCAAACGCCTTGACATTATTTCTCTGGTAAGTTTCTAGGCAACGAAATTTTCCTTTGCCGCGGAAAACCTTTCATATTTCAATTTTAAATATCAATTGTTTCAATTTTAAATAATAGAAATATGTACCTCTCGATTGACTTGAAAAGGATAGTTATATACGTATACTATTGAATTTAAAAATAACATCCTCTGCAGGCGTTTGCATTACATTTCCTATATTTATAAATCTCTTCAGCTTTAGTACTAATATGCTTTTCGTACGAAAGTTATATCTGTTCTTAACTTCATATACTATATATATTTTGTAATTTTCGTAATAAGTTTCATTCACACTTTTGTGAAATTCATTTTCAAAGGATTTAGAGTTGATTTTTTGATCTTTCCAGCAATCTAAGTAAGCCAAATTTATTCTGCTTACAAAATAAACTAATTCATCAGCTATTAAATGATTGAAAAACCAAACCGTATTTAAATAAATAAAAGAGAAGAAGTGTTTATAAATTTTTATTTTTTACTTAATTTACTTTTTGCTGTTAAGGATGATACCGTCGTACTTCTGTTGGAACCACTTCATGGCGTCCTCCTTGGTGAGGCGGTGCGGGAATCCGACCTTGCCGGTCTTGCGTCTTCTGTGCGCTACGTTGAACCCTGGAAGTGACACAATACATGTAAACTAACTATATAAATTGGCAATAAAGGGCTGAAGTCCTGGACAAACTACTATCTACTGGGTGAGTCTCACTCCAACATATTTAGTTTTTCTGGCTGGCAATGTTAACATGTTGCCAACCAACAATACTTATTATGTAGGAGGGAGATTCACCCAGTGGATAGTTTGTCTACTTAATCAGATATTGCAGCTAAACTAAATAAAATTCAAAGGTTAAGTATAAATCGGCATTTAGGGGGTTTAACGAGAGCAAAAGGCTCCTCTAATTGCCGATTTATATTCAAACTAAAGAGATTTTTTCTAGGCAACCTTTGAATTTTATTCAATTTAGCTGCAACATCTGATTAAGTTGGCAGGTAGTATTGAATTTTCAAACTAATTCCCACCTTAGCTACTTAGAGCCACCGGTCCTATGACAGTTTGGAATGAACTATAGCGCTAATATGAGTTGATGTGGCTACCATATTATTTTATACAAATATATAAAATACTAAACAGACAAACCAATGCATTGCTGGTTAGGTGCCGAAAAGTTCTAATGAGCTACAATGCTTAGACAGCAACATGTTTCCATTGTTGAGATATGAACGTCACTAACCGTAACACATTCAATTTTGCAGAAGCATTGTTTTTAGCCCTTGTCTAGTAATTTTTACAACAAAAATTTCCATAACTGTTAATTTTGCTGGTGGTTTTGATTAATATTTATTGGGGAGCGTTATACAAAGCATAAGATGAGGTAGGTTAACCAATAGCCTGGTGCCTTTTAGCAGATAAAATCAATTGAGCCTCCTTAGCAATTTAATTCATTTTACATAACAACCCAATAAGTGACTTTTTCGACTTCTTTGTAGCGGCAGAAGAAAATTGGCAAATGTAAAGCTCTGAGCAAGTTTATACAATATATACAGATCAAAATTATTTGTGTTTTGGGAATGTTTGACTTTATTCTATGACTGAATTTGTATTTAAAATTTAAATTGTACCTTCGCTTTTTCAGAACAATTGATTAAAATTATTCTGTAACTAAAGAAAAGCTTACTATGGCACATACTTTACAGAGCAAAGACAATCAATCTGCACTCTTGAACAAATGTGCACTTTATTTATTCAGCACATACCATAAATACAGCATTATAGCCTTCACAAAAAAAATTGCAATTTCCTAGGTATTGCAATGTTCTTACAAGAATGTGATGGCTCAGTTATAATATATTTATATAATTTATCAATGAACCAGTTATTGTTTTTAATCACTATATATATATATATATATATATATCATAAAACAATGAATTGATGAAATTTTCAGTTCATTTCAGTCAGGAGGTTGGTGGTGTGCCTGGGAGAACATCTTAAGGCATTGGTCCCAGTCACTATCATCTGAAAGTGATCATTAATAAATGAAACATTATCACCATAAGCCCGCCAATTCGCATTGTGGCGGATCTACGTTATACATCCCCTCTCCTACAAGGAAGGAGACCTGGCCCTGTAGTGGACTGTCTATAGGATAATGATGATTATAAACAAAGTCCCCCGCCACATCCACTTTGTTTGTCTGCCTGTCAGTTTGCAACAAACTCAAAGACTACTTAACAGATTTTCTTACAGGTTTTCCAGTCTAAATTGTCATTAACAAGTTAATTAAAATTATTTTGTGTGAAATGACAAGAAATTCCCAATTTTTAATTTGTTTGGTGTTATGCATTCCACATTGATTTTGGCTAGTATAGGAACTTTAATTGAAAATGCTGCCTATTCTATATCAAGCCGTAACGAGGGTAATGCCGGCAGTGCCCAGGCACAAGGAGCAGAACCTGGAGGGTCACAGAAATGACCAGACCATGTACAAACAATACCTTATTTAGAGTCAGTTACAAGTCTGTAGGGCGCAGTTACGCACGCTGGCATGGGGCACATAAATTACTGGTTACGGCTCTGCTCTATATATTTATATTTGCCTCATTGATTAACTTTAACAATACATTACAAAAATAAAGTATGATAGTTAAGTATCTTACCTGGCCTTCCCAAGACTACGTAGAAGTCCAAACCGTAGATACCAATGGAGGGGTCATATTTGATACCCAGATCAATGTGCTCCTGGATACCAAAACCAAAGTTTCCTGTCGCTGAGAAGTTGTCACGTCTCAATTCATATTCTCTAACCTGTAACATTTAATAAAAATACAGTAGTGTATTTATTTTAGGTAATTTTTATCAGAAATCATAATTTATCTTAAATATATCAAAGGTCTAGGGTTCGAGTCCCTCGAAATGAGACGAGATGTTATTGAGACTTGTAGACTGTCATACAGCCCTGTCTCTGATAGCACAAATTTATCAATCTTTCTGATTGTATTGGTCTGCCATTTTAATGGATTATGAGTGTAAGGGAACAGACTCCACCAGTGTTTACACTTTGCTACTACACTTCTTCATTATAATATCTAAATAGATTTACTGGCAGAATTAATTTTTAGGTGGAAGGAAGGCATGTGTTATAGAACAGAAATGTAATTTCTCTAGAGTATTTCAAGCAGTAAGATAGTAGTGCTCAAAGGTTGCAATGGAAATATTACTTTAGCATGAATTTAAAAAGAAAACACTATTTAAAATGTTCCTTCATAAGTAAAATTCATGCAAAAACTCAATCTTACAAAAAATTTAGTTCTATGAATTTTTGTTGTAATACAGTATATAAAATAAAAACACTCATTAGTAACAAAAGTATCATTGTTTTATATTTAAATTAGTGATCCTTTCTTTCAATATTTTTAAACAACTGGTTGGTTCAGGTCACAGAGACATCAAGATGGAGATGATGGAGTATGTGAACCTTAATACAATTTAATTGCATACAGCCATAATATTATTTTATCGTAAGTATAAACTATATTAACAAAATTATAGCTTTGGGAGCGGACAAGAAGAACAAACAGCAAGTGACAGGGAAGTCTGGAGATGAACCCTTTATCTACAAGGGTACAATAATAATCTAAATAAAGGATATTATTATAATTGTTATGGATATAGCTAAAACTTACTTTTAAGCCCCTTTCAAGGATTTCTTCAGCCTTGGCACCTCGTACAGTGCAGTGGACTGCAATCTTTTCATTACGACGGATACCAAAAGACCTCACAGTGTAGCGGGCTTTCGAGAACACGGGTTGTTGACCAGTCAGCTGTTCCAACACCTGTAATACAAAGTTGCAAATATTTGTAGAATGCAACACTACTGGTAACACACCTTGCAATGCATGAGGAGGATATAAGTAAAGCATAGTTGTGACTGACAGTTCAATGACAGACTATACTAAATCTGAACTCAATTGGAAATGCTTGTCAACGCACAAATTAAAAATGGAGGTAGACATTACTAGTCATTTCACACCTATTCTTTTAAATAACTTGTTAATGACGAATTCACGACAATAAATTAGATTAGTAAGCTTAAAACTAATTAATATATTCAATATCGTTTAAATAAGATTTTATAAAAACACAAAACATAATTTTAAATTTATTAGACATAAAAAGTGTTGCATTTTCTACCTTCTTTTAAAATTTGTTTGTTGACAAGCTTTCTCAATTGAGTTCGGCTTTAGTATAGGTGACAGAGCTAGTCCAAGCAGTTAATACTTATTTTTATCAACATGGTCACGGTATTTATATGTTCCAGTCTAAATAGAATACTTGATTGAAGATGCCCAGTGTAGTATTGGAAAAAGTTGCCACTGCTATAAAAATGTCAGGAACAACTTTATCATATTATAAGTGAAAGAAGTAAACTATTCAAAGAATTAACACAATAAAAAATTTGTTTTTTACTTTTAATAATATAAAAATTGGATATTGACAATTCAATAATAAAAATTTCATTAAAAGGATATTTTGAATTTTTTGTACCAGTTTCTGCAACAGCTTTCATGAATTTTATGTTTTACTTTTATAATAAAGTGTAATTTGATCTAAAATTCTAGATACCACATAAAATACCCAGAAGTTGCAATGCAAATATTAATCTAGCATGAATTTACAAAGATAATACAATAGAATGTATTTCTTGAACAATTTCATGCATACTTTGGAGATTTATAATTATATCTTAACATAGGTATTAACTATTAAGTCAGTTTTCGCCTTTGGTAACATTACATCTTTACTACTATTACACAATAAATTTTACATTGTTTTCATAAGTGAGTTCAAGAATAAGTTTTCACATAATTAAAGCATTACTTTAATTTAACAGACAAGCAGTGGAATAACATATATTTTTTTATTATTATTAAAATGTGATTAAAAGGATGCACATTTAACAAATGCAAAAGTAGTAGTATGAATAATACCAAATCCTCTATTATGGAGAAGTTAAATATACTGAAGTATTCATTTTTACACTACATATCTTGAGGCTTACCTTAGCAGCACGTGTTAATCTGTCTCCAGATTCACCAACACAAATGTTCAAACACAATTTTCTAATGTGCAGGTTCCGCATAACATTTTTGGAGTTATCTTTTGGAACCTTCTTCTCCTTTTTATCCTTCTTGAAGGCAGGATTTGCAGGCGGTGGTACACGCTGAAATCCATAACACCAATTAACAACACAAAGTAATCAAAATAACGTTTCGGAAAGTTCGTATTCACTAGAGCGACGAGGTTAGGCTGTCTAAAGTAATATTTTTCACGAACTCCTAAAAATAATATCTAATACTGAATAGTTTTGAAATATGTTACATTAATTACGACATAGGGACAATTATGCTTTATGTTTTTCACTGATTAAACACGATTACATTTACGGATTTTAAAATACACATACCGCCATGATTACAAATTCTTGAAAGAAATAAGAAACGCCAAAGTCAAATGTCAATGCAGCGAAATGTCAATTTTATTTGTCAACTTATGGGCAGCCTTGGAATCCAGTATTTTATATACTTCTTTATGGTACTACTTGTTACATGCCTAGCGGTTTCACATTCCATTGGGAGTAATTATCTATAAATTTGTTCTTAGTGATCGTCTAAATTACGAAATACACTCAATTGAGTGTATAGTATTGCTTGAGATGAGTCAGTGGTATTTCGCTTTATGTGTAAATAACAAAAATAACTTAAACTTTATGTTTGAAAGGGTCTTCTAATACTATAAAAAGTAATTTCTTAATGTGATACTTTCATTTTATTATACACTAGTGTTGAATAAGTATCAAGGCAGTTAGATCACTTGTCAGAGTTACCATATAAACGATACTAGCGCCCTCATTTATTCTTTTTTGTCGCACACCATAGTTTGAGTTGTTTTACACAGATGGCGTAACAATACAGCGCCCAACAGCGGGCGCCTTGCCGGCCCAAAAGACACCAATATTTAACGACAAAATAGCTTTTCCACAATAATTACAATTACATTCTTTGCTAACATTATATACGTGTGTAAATATGATTGTATGAAAAGTTTACATATTTAACCCTTATAGATTCACCTATATATAATTTAATCGATTGCTTATACCCTCATGGCCATAGGAACCGTATGTTAAGTAATAACTCTTGCCATTAATAGTAATAGTAATGGATTTACACTAGAGGGTTGAGCAGCGAAAAAATTAGTTTTTACTGGATATTCACTATAAAAGTCTAGTATTACTGTACTATATCTAATAGATAGGTATTTTGACTATTTTTAACCTAGGTACTACAGTTACAGTTAGTAGGTACAGTAGGTAACTACTGCTGCAAAAAGTACGTAATTAGTTATTAACTATATTTCAAATATATTTTATAAAATAACTCAAATATCTTTGATCATGTATATGATAGTCAAGTGTCATCAATAAATATCTCGTAGATATCAGTGTTTGCTAAATCGAACTCCTCTGAAATGGCTAAACCAATTTTTATGATTTTTTTGTAAATATTTGGAAATCGTGAGAATAGGTCGTGGGCTATTTTATACTCCTATAGCCAAAAGTGATAAATTCCAAATTCACGCAGTCGAAGTCGCGGGCATCAGCTAGTTTGTCTTAAGTTTCTAGGTACCTATCCTACCTATCTATTATGTGAGGTTATCAGTCAAGTTACAAATCAGTAAAAAAATAAATTGTAGGGTACATCTAAAAGAAATTTGTATATATGCCAAATTATTATGCCATTCTATTACAAAATACAATTTCACTGCACGTCTTTTGTCAAAAAATGGAAGAAAATCCAACAAGTAAACCTCGTCGAGTTGTAAAATATCGTCGATGGCATTGTTCGATGTGTGATATATTTACTAATTCCTATAACCAGTTTAATCAACACCTCGAGGGAGTTGGACATCGGCACAAAATAATGAGCAGAAGTTACAAGAGCGACATCATTCATGAAGAACCTGAATGTGATGTTAGATTTTACGTTCTAGCATTTATTCAAGTGATTATAATGTCTTTTTTATTATTTTATGTATTAATTAAGTTTTGTAATTAATGTATAATTATTACTAATCTACATATGCAGTAATTATCATTAAGGATTCCTTAAATTTCGCGCCACAATTTTAATTGGCGGAGAAGTCGTCCCCAAGCGTTCACGGCTTCTATGCGCACGAACGAACGCGCAGAACAATGAGGTAGCAGCCATTTTATGTCGGTGCCCAAGAAAAACATAATTCGAATGGCCAATCTTAACAAAATTGTGTAATTAGTGCTCTAATTTATGTGTTTCTGCACACGCCACTATTTTTAGGTGTTTCGTTACTTAAGTGAGTAGAAACTATGTTTTGCTATATATAACGATAGTCAATAAGCATAATGAAACTTATCATTTTGCATATAAATGGAATAATTATAATAGAAAAAACTGTAGCTTGTTCCCTCCATAAAGTACGCAAGAATAGCGTTTGTTGCGAGCGCGAGCATTTATTTGCAAGCGCCGCCAGTTGTTTACAAGTATTAACTGTAAGTAAGCGATTGATGGTATCGCAAAAATGCATTCTGCTTATTTAGACGTCGGATATGACATAACTTTCCTTACTAATAGCAATTTACAGCTTCGTAGACTAGTTTTTGTTTACATTGCAATTGTAGTGGACATTAATTACGCTTCTCATAACAACCGGCGTCGCGCAGCCTCGATTGAAAGTTGAGGACAAAATTCAATAACGAATTGGCCATTTTATTGATGGCAGGGGGGAAGCTGGGTGGAGACAATCGGTCAGCTTCGGCCATTTCGTTTTTCGGAATCATTTTACTTTTCTAATGGTTTGTTTACATTCTTGTTTGAATTTGCTATGTTAACTATACAAATATAAACAAACGTCTTGTACGTTTTATATTGTATGCTTTCATACATTCGCGATAAGCGCGCGTACCATCTATACAAAAGTGTACATAGACCATTTGAATGTGCATTATAGGTATCTATATCATGCAATCTACCACCTACTCTGCCAGTCAATGCCCTATGTGCATTTGTACTTATTCTAAAGTTCAAACAAGAATAAATGTACCTATCAGAATTATAGTCAAATCTTATTGGAATAAACAAATTGCAAAATTATTTTGATCCTACTCTTTTGCTTTTATAAGTGCATGATTGATGTAGTAAAGTAAATTGAGTAAGATTTTAATAAAACAATACTCTTATTTTACCAATACTATATTACTTAATTATTTTCCAATTGATTTACTTAGGTCCATTCTGTGAAGTTTTAGTAAAATATTTCCTATATAATTATATCTATTACATTAAAATACTTTTTCAGTTGTTGATTTGTTTATATCTAGTCTTATTTTTTTTTATAAAAGTTTCATTTTTCTAATTGTCAATTTGGTTGATTGAATAAATGTTATATATTTGATTACCTATTCATTTGTTTCAATTAATGACTGAACTTAATGGGGGAATATGACTAAATGGATACCTACTTTATAATTAGCCTCTTTTTAATTTGATAAATTGTATTATCAAGGATTATTTATAATAGATTATTAGAAGGTCCCTTTGGTTTCCTTCTTTTTTAAACATGACCCTTAAATAATAATTTTGTTTTCCCACCAATTATATTAAAAACATGTGGTAGGAGTGGATACAGTAATAATCCACCATGGGCACAAACCCCTTGACATATTTGAGGCTAGATCCTTAACAGATGGAAAATTTTAATTAAATTATAATAAATAGGTAACACAGTAGATTTCATAATTCTAATACACACTTCAAGTTGAATTCACTGCACTTGATGACATTTTTTTTATTTGAACCATCTTGTATTAATAAAACAATTTTTTTTTATGTTGGTCAATCTGTTTTCAAGTGTTAGTGAGACCAACAAATACTAATTTCATATACATATAGAGAGAAAACAGAAGGACATATAGTGTCTTGAGGTTTATATTGGTAACAATAATTCCTTTTTATAAAGATAAATGTTGTAGATACAAAAACAGTACTGTATAATTTTAATAATTTATTCTCTTTACAACAATAACAATTATGGTAATAAGTATAATTGTTATACCTATTACCATATTTTTTGTAGGAACAATTGATAGAATGATTAAAGATGGTTTACTTAATGTTAGTCATAATTTTCTTGTCTCCTACAGACCATTAGCTTGCACATCATATATTGTAGAAATAAGTACTGGAATGTTCCCTTTACTCTTCAACCCGAGCCATATTCATGTTAGGTCTCATGTGTTGCAGTTGAATACATACATATAACATCACGCCTTATTGTCAAGAAGGGTAGGCAGAGACTACATCCTGTCATTTGCCACAGCCTTTGCAAACTTCCCTATTAATCCACATACTCCACGCTAATTAATCCTTTCATATAAGTCCATCAGTTTAGGGTGTACCGGTCAAGAGTACTTGACCTGGCCATTATTTAAATATATTTAAAAACTTTTTGTAATTGAAACATAATTGATGATACTTGGGTAATGGGATCATGTCATGATGAAAGTGTCGGTTTAAAAGTTCCCTTTGTGATGCATCAACATTTCCCTCTTTTGCTCATGTTATTCTCTCTGCTTCTAATAATTTGAAGTTTGTCCAGCTTTCAATTAATACTAAAACACCAACCAGAGTTAACTCAAATTTAACTCATCAGAGATTAAAGTCGCAGCCGGATGTTGCTTTTATGTATATTTCAGTTATGCCTGATCCTAAACTGATTAATTAACTTTATTATTTTGTATTAAGTGTTTTGATTAGTAGTGCTACTACTTAATATACTTTTAAAATAAAAGAAAAATTTATAAAACACATTTAACTTTTACATTTACTCTTTTTTTTTTTCTTTTTTATCTTTCTCATGTTTAATAAAATCATCTCAATAAAAAAACATTCAGTGAGATTGGGGAACAGAAATATAGTTCCATAGTATTAAATATCAGGAGTAACTAGAGGTGCATATCAATAATTTGGTAAACTTTATGGGAGGAGAAGGCAGCCTGTTGTTTTGTATCCTAAAATTACAATATACAAAATCTAGCCAAAAGTAATATCAAAATAATTGATCAGTCAATGGAAATACTTCTGCTGTAAGCTGATTATAATCTTAACCCATAGATAAATATTCCAATGATATATGACAGATTGCTATACAAAACATAAGTAAAAAAATTACTTTGTGACAAAAAATATAAATAGTCCCATTATACTTTTGGGGCAATTGATTGAATGGATTTGAAAGTTCATCCCATATTTGTTTCATCAATCCATTTCTCTCTGGAGCTGCCTCATTGGGCTTAGATAGTCGGGTTGTATAAGAAGGTTCTAGCTTGAGCTATAACATATTGAGCCTAGAGTAGAGATGTTGTTGTATTTATGTTTGTCGAGAGGAACTAAAACATTGTCTCAAAATATAGTTATTACATCTGGTATTTTTTCCCCTTAAACTTACAGCCCACTACAGCAGGCGTTCCTTTAAGAGAGGGGTTGCTAAGCACTTAAACCCACTTCCCTACTTCATGTGGGTTGGTTTATTTTATTTTTGTTTACGTGTGTAGATCAATTATTTTTTGTGCAATAAAGAGTCTCATCTTTGGTGCAATATCAATTGATGCTATTAAATTAAGTATAGGTAGGTACTTAATTACATACCTACCTATACTAAAGCCAAACTCGATTGAGAATGCTTGACAACAAACAAATTAAAAATGAGGGTAGAAATCACTAGTCATTTCACACCTATTTTATCTATTTAACGAGTTAATGACAAATTTATGACATAAATTCACCAGCTTAAACTAATTATATATTCAATTTCTTTTAAATAGATTTTTAAAATAACAAAACATAATTTTAAATTTATTAGGCATAAAATGTGTTGCGTTTTCTACCTTCATTTTAAATTTATTTGTTGACAAGCGTTCTCAATCGAGTTTGGCTTTAGTATAGGTATATTTTTCATCAGCAATTTTTTCGCGTCTATACTAATGCGTCCAATGCGGTTATCCAGTGCTGCAGCAACGGCAATTGCCTCCCGACAACAGGTGGTAGACTCACTATAAACAGACGAACTTGACATTTTAAAAGTGCTTGTATAACAAGCCCACTTGAAATAAACGAATTTAAAACTGCATTAAGCGACTCGTATCATTTACAAAGGGATTCGCGAAAGTTTTTAAAATTGCGTTGTGAGTTCTACTTCAGTACCTTCATTTTCAGTCCCTTGTGGCTAGCAGACATTTAGTAGTATAGTTCTCGAAGTTTCTAGAATCAGGTATCAATCATAATGACAGGACCATGTTAACAAAAATCTCAAAATGATAATAATTAAAAAAAAATAGAATACTTAATATTTTTGTAAAATAGTGCAACCTGTTTTGGAGATGCTCGTGCAATGTAATGATCACTATCAGATGATAGTGACCGAACCCATGGTTTTAGTTGCTCTCCGTGGCACGGGGGTGTGTATAAACGAAGTGGCTTCGGAGATTAGCACGAATCGCGCGAAAAAACAGATTATTTTTTTTGACACCATTACAGTTATTTTGTTTTAAAATACAGACATCCGGTTGCGTTGTACTTACAAAAAATAATAGTAAAATTAAAACTAAGTACATAATGTTTTCCTTGTCTCTATTTAACTACAACTACTCTATAACATACTATTAGCAGTCCTTAAAGTGTCTACTGAGTTATACTGTATCATATTATACCTAAAAGTATAACTTCGAGTCCGTTCTGAACACGAGGCGTATGCTTGAAAAGTGAATGAATTGTTTTGACGTGACAACGTCTTATAATTCGAGAGAGCCGGCTGCACGCACGAAAAAACATGACGTCATGCGTCGTTACCTCACTTTGAGGCGTTCCATGTAAGGCTTGAAGTGCAAGCGAAAGCGCGGAACTAGCGACAAAGAAGCACAATCGGCCTTTGCGTTCGGCAGCGTTCGACATCCGTCTATTAAATATAATTATTAAATATATTAATTTTAAATTAAAAATTAATATATTTATTATAAATTTAAAATATAAATTTATAAAATCAAAATCAATTATTTTATTAATTTAAATTAATATTTATAAAAATATACTTAAATTAAAAATTTTAATAACCAATTAAATGCTACCATTCCATCAGTATTTTCTTAAGACATTGTCACGTTCAACTATCGTCAGTAAACCGACTTTACAGACAACCAATTTTTTTAGTACAAAATAGTTCTTAGCGCGGCCATGACGTGTAGCAACTTCAGCGCGGATTCTACAAGTAGACCAGACGTCCACTTAAAACCACATTGATCTATGTGCACGTTACTCCTTTACACTGAAACTATTGAAATGAAATCCCGAATTTCAAAGAATAGACTCAAAACTAAGTTGTCCATCCCATTTCCCTTACTTATACTTTTGACGACCTCCGTGGCGCAGTGGTATGCGCGATTCCCGGCGGGGCAGATTGAGATTTTTCTTAATTTGGCTGGTGAGAGGCTTTCGCCGTGGCTAGTTACCACCCTACCGACAAAGACGTATATCGAAGCGATTAAGCGTTCCGGTACGATGTCGTGTAGAAACAGAAAGGGGTGTGAATTTTCGTCCCACTCCTAACACGTTAGCCCGCTTCCATCTTACACTGCATCATCACTTAACATCGGGTGTGATAGCATTCAAGGGCCAAATGGTAGTCGATAAAAAAAAATAGAAAAGATTTCGTAAAATCCGGTCTTAGCTGGACTTGTGTCTTTGCAAAAAAATAATCATAGCTATTTTTAAGTCTTTACGTCTAATAGTTTCAAAGATTTTGCGATGAGTCTAAACTAGTACTGGAAAGCTCTTCACTAATATACCTATTAAAGTCTTAACAAAGCAATTTTTGTATATCATAATTATGTATTTTTATTTTAAAAACAGCGCGCAGCTAATTCCATATATTATACAGAGCTATTTTTTACACACTGGCAATATTTTCAGAAACAGTTCAATTTCGATAACAGTGATTCTATGATTTAAAAATATTTGAATGTATATTGCAGTAAATTGTCTACAAAAATACACAACAATTGAGCACATTACACTGAAAAATTTAGGGACTTAAAGCTTAACTCACACTGACGACATTTTTCAAAATTAAGAGTTTATTGGGAATTATTTTTTAGTTTTTATTGAAAAGTGTTACTCACATTTTAGGAATTCTTTATATTTAAGAATAAACATAATAACAAAAATTGCGGAACCGACTGGATTCGAACCCGCGCCTCTCTGGTAATCCGGGCACTTAGAGCGCCTTCCCGTCGGTTCCGCAATTTTTGATATTATGTTTATTCTTAAATATTAATTGGGAATGTTTCAAATTATTATAACCTAAAATCTACTATGATTAAAATATATAATATTCAAAATGTACCTCTATAATGCTAAATCTTTAATTCAAAATATTGTCAGTGTCTAAAAAATCATCCTCTATATTGAGAATAAATAAATAAAGTATAAAATAAAATAAAATGTGAACTTCATCCATGCAGCAGGTGGTGGTTGAGGATGGGGCTAACAAGAGGTCGCCATTAGTTTCCCGGCACACTGGGGCGTGGGCGTCGGGGGTGTGGCGCGGGGCGTGGGGGTCCCCGTGCCGCCCCCCGGCGACCTACTCGCCACTATATCCATGTTCGAACAACAGATCAAGGCAGAGCCTATGAGGTAAGTCTGTCTAATATCTACACTTAATACTAACATCTAGATACGACACCTACATACAAACATACACACACACAGAGACAGACACACACATGCACACACACATATAGAACTACTACTACTTAGGTTGTATTCCACCTTAGGTTTACCTATTTTTAAATATTTTTTATTTTCTTTTCAGTATTTAAAAAGCACAACCAAAATTCTTTACCCTACTCTAATATATACTTATTTATAATTCAAACCTAAAAGAAATGTTACAAAAAAAAATATTTTTCTCGTAGTTTTTACCAACACCCCCACGTGAACACTGGCCCCCCGACAATAGTCCGCTCCGACTCGAGCCACATCATCATGAACCCTCACCACCAGGAGGACTCCAAGGACAGCCTCTCAGTGCAGCAGCAAGTGCAGCACCAACAGGACCTGCTGGAGCAGCACCAACAGCAGGATTTGCAGCACGACGATGAAGTTGACAATGTTAGTTAAGTTTCTGGATTATAATAGATTGATGGTTGTTAACTAGATCCAGTCACCGGGTTTTAATTGGACTAGCGGATGCCAGGGACTTCGTCCGCGTGATATTTAAATAAATAAGATTACGAAAATAAATATAGCCTAGTTATTCCTTATAACTTATTTTATTGTATTAGCTCTCAAAGATAAATAATTAACCCTGTTTTTTCCACATTTTCCACTGATTCTTCGCTCCTATCGATTGCAGCGTGATGTTATATAGCCTAAAGCCTTCCGCGATAAATGGTCTATCCAACACAAACAGAATTTTTCAATTAGAACTTGATTGATGAGATTAGCGCGTTCAATCAAACAAACAAACAAATTCTTCAGCTTTATTATATTAGTACAGATTAGATGATTGCAATTGGGTATTTGACACTAATCAAAAAATTAGAGTTTAAATTTATTTTTCAAAAACTTGATTCTATAACAAATAAAACTAATTAAATTTATCTAATAAATAAAAAGTTATAAGCATTTGAATATATCTGATTAGACAGATACCATACTGGTATGTGACGTCACACACACACAATTCGTTTTGCAAGAAAAGGACAGAAGATCCCTACTTCCCCCAAACATTTAAGTGCCTGTAACTTTGCAGATCTTTATCGGATTTTTATTATTTTTACAGCCTACATATGTTATTATTTTTATCCTAGTTTATAATAAATAATGAACTAAATTGAGTCAAATACCCAATTGCCACTTGCTCAAGACGTGTTTGGAATTCCTTACTGATGATTATGGTTGCAATTAGATTCAGTTGCTAAATTATAATAGGTTGATGGTACCATCTAGACCAGTTGCTGGTTAACATGGGTTATGGTGATAGTAATTAGACATGTTCCAGTGATAATAAAATTTTCTACTAATTTATAATGTTAATATGAAAATAAATATAATATAATCCTGCTGAATGTTTTTATTATAATAAGCATTTGTGTTACAGTTGAGCTTCAAAGGCATGGATGACGAAGGTGTTGAAATGGATATGGATGGACGGCAATGTTCTCAGGTACACTTTAAGACACTCACATGTTAAATATTATTATTTTAAGCTCACACATTTTGATCTGTATTGAACAAACATGCATAATTTGTTAGTCGTAGATTTAGAAGTGTCACCGTAATTGAACATTAAACTAAGTCCTAATTTTTAGAAATGGCACTAATTTTGCTTAATACAAGTGTTTTTTTTATTTGTTTACGAGTTAGTCAGTTAACCGGTAGGCTGTAACCATGGCTACGGCCTGAGCCTCCCACTAGCCAGACCTGGACCAATTTAGAAAATCTCAATCAGTTGGGGATCGAACCCAGGACTATCAACTACAAGTTGGCTCTTGACTGCTATCACACCTGATGTTAAGTGATGATGCAATCTAAGATGGAAGTGGGCTAACTTGTTAGGAGTAGGATGAAATTCCACACCCCCTTTCGTTTTCTACACGACATCGTACCGCAACGCTTACCATTGAGGCCATTAAATAAAAATGATGACTTTTTTTTTTTTTTTGTTGACGGGGGGGAAATCTCCTAGAGATACCCAACCTCTTGTGGGGAGAGGTCGGGTTATGTGGGATTTTTACCCACTAAAACCCCCTCGGTGGCCATCCTCAGTGCATATTCAGAGACCCCGGGCTCTCGTGAGAATTACATACCGGTGCCTCCCTTACACTCTACCCTTACGGCTCATCTCAGCTTGTGCCTCTTTTATTCCTCCCAGGTCGCTCTAGGTGATGGATGAGCTACCTGAGCCCCCACTCAGGCAGCTTGCGACCTCTATGTCCCTACGAACGGGAAAATTGTACATAAGGTTGCGGGGCGCTACGGCGATTGCGTCTTCGAGTGGGATCATTCCGCTCGCGAACTCGCTCGGCGGCCTCCTTTTTTGCCATCACCACGTCGCAAAAAATAACTGCCGCCTCCCAGGCTGTTCTTTCGGACAGCATAGCAGCTACCACGGCTGACAGAGAGAGATCCCTACCAACGTGACGAATTAAGGCACTTCGCTCTAGCTCCCAAGCTGAGCATTGCTCGAGAGTATGTTGAGCGGTATCATTAGGGGAGTCACAGTGGTGGCACTGCGGTGTCGCTTCACGTCCAATTCTGAACAGGTACTCGCCGAAACAGCCATGCCCAGTAAGTACCTGGGTGAGTCTAAAGCTGACGTGTCCGCTTTCTCTGGCTAGCCAGGCATCGAGGTTTGGCAAGATTGCTCCAACCACTCGTTGGCGTATACCTCTGTCTTCTCCAAGACGCGTTCGCCAGGCAATCAACGCTTGCTGACGCGCTCGTAGCCTAGTCATGTTAAGATCTGTTTTGTGCGATATGCGACTTTGAGTATAGATCTTTGCATCCATCTCCGCCAGTATGTCAAGGGGCGGAAAACGAGCTAATACGGTTGCCGCCTCAAACGATATTGTTCGGTAACCTCTTGCCACCCGGATTGCAATCTTTCGTTGCACGCTGTTGAGCTTTGCCCTTAGACGTTGCACCCCAGAAAGTCTCTGTGACCACACTGGCGCTCCGTATAGAGCAATCGACCGAACTACTCCCGCGTAGAGACGGCGAACTCCTTCTTGAGGACCTCCTAGATTTGGAAGCAATCCATGTATTGCGCCAGCCACTTTTTGAATCCGGGGTACCAGTCGATCAAAGTGCTCCTCGAAACCCCAGCGACTGTCTAGCGTCAGACCCAGATATTTAAGGAACTTACCCACTTGGACGTTCGCATCTCCAACCCGAATTGTGATAGTTGGTGGTTCCAGACGCCTTGGAAACTTATGGAACCATAAAGCTTCTGTTTTTCCAGCAGCCACTTCGAGTCCCAGCCCATTGATTTTGGCAATTACTTTTGCTACTCCGTCTTCCGCGAGTTGCGAAGTCTCTGCAAACGTTGCTCCTTCGGCAAGCACTATGGTGTCATCCGCATAGCAAACAGTATGTACGCCAGTAGGGAGGTCAATGCTAAGAACTATGTTATACGCCAGGTTCCACAAGAGCGGTCCTAGCACGGATCCCTGAGGAACTCCACAGTTTACCTGCCTAATGAACGTAGTACCGTCTCTTCCCACGTACTGGATTGTTCTGTCATGCAGATATGCCCCAATTATGTTCCGCAGGTATGAAGGCACGTTGTGGTGAACCAGTGCATCTTTAATAGCCCTCCATGGTAGTGAGTTAAAGGCATTCACGATGTCTAAGCTCACCGCCAACGCTACACCACCCGCACTAACAACCTGTTGGGAAATATCGCGGACATGCAGGATCGCATCTAGCGTCGATCGCCCCTTTCGAAAGCCAAATTGTCTTTTGGAAAGGTCAGGGCCACTGTGAGTCAGGTGATGCGTTATGCGCGAAGCAATGATCCGCTCGAAACAGTTTTCCCGCCTCATCCAATAGACATATCGGTCTGTAAGCAGATGGGGAATCTGAAGCCCTACCTTCTTTCTTCAGGAGAACTAATCTTGATTCTTTCCAACTGCGTGGGAAGACGCCTGATCTAAGGCAGTTGGAAAAAAGGGTTCTCATTCTATCCCCCAAAGCTTCGGAGGCAAGTACCCATGCTCGACCAGGTATACCATCTGGTCCGGGAGCTGTATTACGGGTTGCAAGTTGTTTAATTGCCGTTCTTAGTTCGTCCTCGGATACCTCTAGGTTGTCAGACCAGGTGACATCCTCTATCGGTTCCACGGAGCATGTCGAATTCCGATCGCTGGGAAAGAGTGTCCCTATAATCGTTTCCAACAAATTTGCGTCCATTGTTTCGGTCAGAGGCGGTACCCATGGTCGAAGTTTGCCCAACACCACTTTATACGGACGCCCCCATGGGTCTCTATCAAGCTTTTCTATCAGCTCTTTCCAGCATTTCGCTTTTGCGTCTTTTATAGCAGCTTGAAGAGTTTTAGACGCCTCTCGGTAAGCAGCGTACGCGCTTTCTATCTCTTCGGTAGTAGAGCGTCGTCGCCTTCTGGCTCTCGTATATTGGCGTCTTAGTCTAAGGCAGTTTCTACGCAGATTGGCAATATCCTCGGACCACCAATATACTTTTCTTCTGGTAGCAATTCTAGCTCGTGGCATTGAAGCGTCGCAAAGCGCAGTCATAGTCTTGCAAAACCAGGTAGCCTGTTCTTCTGGAATACGTGGGAAATCCTGGTCCATGTCCGGCCACGCAGCAATGTGAGCAGCTGCCGCTAGCAAATCGCGGTTGAGCTTCTTCAGAGACCATCGTCGGCTTAGGGTTCTATTTACCCGATCGGCAATGGGAGGCTGTCGCTGAGCCACTGTGAAAAGAATGTGTCTGTGATCCGACAGTGTAACGACTTCCTCCGCAACTCGCCATCCAGATACCATGTGTGATGCCAAGGTAGTTGCCCATGTAAGATCTACGATGGACTCTCCTTGCCACCTTACGCACGTACTTGTGGAGCCCTGATTTAATAGCTGGAGATCGAGTTCAGCTGCCCATGACTGGATGATATCACCTCTGCGATCATCTCGTTTGTCTCCCCAGACCTTCGAGTGTGCGTTGAAATCGCCCAATATAATTATTGGACGAGGTAAGCTCCGACGAATGCATGCAGCTAACTGGTCTAGAAAAGCTTCAAAACCTTGAAGACCGGAGTTGGGAGAAATATAGCAGCCTATTACTGCTATAGTGCCCCATTCCACTGCAACGTACCCTGATCCTCTCTCCAAAAGTGTACAAGGAGGATCGCCTTGCGCGCCACCCCAATAAATGGCGACGGTGTCTTCAACGCTGCCGAACCAGCGTGGGTGGTTAGGAACTTTGTAGGGTTCTGCCACCGCTGCGAGAGCAACCGACCATTCCGTGAGGCACTGTTCCAGCAGATCCTGTGCTGCACGGCAATGGTTTAGGTTGCCTTGAAGTACTCTTAAATCATCGAATTTTGTTTGTTGCGTGAGGCCTCCTCTGGCAGTTGACTGGAAGACTGATCTGGTTTACTAGCCTTTTTTTCTTTAGTCACACCCTCGCGATTTGAGTCTTTCTTTTTGCGTGGATTGCAATTTTTTCCTCCTAGCCTGTGGTCTGCTGGTCGACCAAGATCGGCGCATACTGGGCATTTCGGAGCTGGCGCTTCACAATCGCGAGCTATGTGTCCGTATTCTCCACAGCAATAGCAGCATAAACTTCTGTCTACTGTGCTCTGACATTGCTTCCGGATGTGACCGACTTCTAGGCATCGGAAACATTGCAGTTGCCTCGTTGCCAGAACTCGTACCCTTGCACTGACCCATCCAATGAGCAACTGTTTATCTTCGGCTAGCTTACGAACAGCTGTGAGTGGACATCGAACCCAGGCTGTGCCCATTCTAAACTTACTGAGACGTATCTCGCCTACCCTCACTTCCTCTTGGGAGCATCCTCCAGTCGCTGCTATTGCCTCAGCTATGTCCTGCTTGGTAATGGATTCATCAAGGTCCATCACCCGTACCTCTCCTGTTTTGACTGGTCTTCCAACTCGCACACCTATGTCAGCGAGCGCTGTTCGGAGGCGTTCTGCCAGAGCGTCGGCTTTTTTGGCACTGTCAGGACCCGGGACTTGTAATACAAGCCCCCCTGTGATTGCTTTCTTTTGGCGGATTTGCGATATTCCACATTCCGCCAAGTTTACTCGCTGCTTGGCAGCTGCCATGGCTGTGGCATAACTGGCAGCTGATTCATCGGTCAATGTGATAGTGACTGCCGCGGTCTTAGGAGGAGCTGGTATCAAATTGGTCTTTGATGAGCTTTTTGGAGCCTTAGCTGAAGCTACAGTGGTAGCTGAAGCCTTCGGGGTAGCTTGACTTTTCCTCTTTTTACGACTAACAACTTCACTCCAGGTAGCTGTATCTGTATCTACCGGTTTCGGCTCTGTGTTAGGTGCCGGTGGGATCAGAGGTTCTTTTGACCTGGGTGATTCGGGCGCTGGATAAACGGGCTTTCCCTGCTTTTTCTTGGGTTTTTGCTCTTTTTTATCATTAGCGCTCCCTGGTTTCTTATTCTGAACATTTTCAGGGAATAACTCTGCTCGGAATTCTGCCAGCTTTTTATTCATTATGGCATATATACTGCGCGCTAAAGGCTCATCGTTCGGCTTTGGCCCAGACTGCGTGCTCATTGGGCTTTCCATATCCAGTGAACGAAACTTCTTTACATCTGCAGTCAAGTTCGCTACTTCAGATCTCAGGCTGGTGAGCTCTGAACGCAGTTCTCTGTTTTCTTTTTGGAGCATCTCTATTTCAGGAGTCGTATTCCTTGTTGTCCATTCTGATGCCGCTGCTATCGCTGAACGAGCTGCCATCCGAAGAGTTTGAGCATTCAAACCCTTCAAGTTACGCAAGCTGTCGACGACTTTCTCGATTGTAGCAACGGACTCAACTATTTGGGCTCTTACTTCCTCGGAGGTCCGACTTTTTAGCTCTTGCTGGATGTCCTCTACTGAAGGAAGGTCTCTTTTCGTCTTTGTAACCGGCACGGTTTCGTAAGGATCCATGACGTCCTCTTCATCCACCGCCGGTTTTTTCGCCTTTCCTGGCCTGCACAGATATGGCTGTCGCCTTTTCCGTGTTTTGGCACCGGAAGCGTTTGAGCAGTCAGAAATATCTGCCTCGCTCTCCTTTCCCGACGGACGTGCAAAAAGGCACGTCTCGTCCTCGTCTAACGGGCCTTCTAGCCCTCTCTTATGGTCTTTTTGGTTTAGATTGTTTGTCTCCATTTTCGTCCCACGAGTATGGGGGAAATATGTGGTCCATCTGGGTGGTGCCCCCTGCACCCAGGTAAGCCTTGCGTAACTCGCTCAGGGGGTCGGCCGGTACCCTGGCGGGGGACGCACTAGTGACTGACCATCCCGGCAGCCATGCATCTCATCACGGTGTGCCGCCGCTTGAGATTCGGGGTGATTTTTTATAGAGGTTTTCTTCCTCGTAGTCCGGCCGGTTAAGGCAAGACTTTCGGTCCCTTTGTTTGCGCTGCAATTCGGGATTACGAAGTTGGCGGTACGGTGGCGGTATATATGTATACTCGCTGATACCGTGCTTTCTCTAGTGCGTTATTTCTAGACGAAATATCTGCATAGACTCCCCATTCCCCCCTGTCAGGTTATTAGCCATCGTTCAATAACTTACTGTGAGTTTGGTCAATAAGTTATTGAACGGTGCCCGGGATGCACCACGTGGAGGTTACCTGACTCGCACCCCAAAAATGATGACTAGTTAAATAAAAGACAACGGAATTCCATGGATTCATTTAGCATGTAACAGATACATAATGTGGCAGACAAAAACCTCGGAGCAGAGCCCCAGATGGCCCTTAATATGCGTCAACACTCACCTCTGCTACTGTTCGCCTGGAGCAGCTTTAGAAACCCATTCTAATATGCAGTTTGCTGCATTTCTAGTCAGGCATAGGTCTTTATGCAGGTTATAGACTGATTTTGATAGTGTATTTCTCGCACCCATTTGTACAGGACATAAATCCTTACTAATATTATGAAAACAAAATTTAGTATGTATGGAAGGAAGGAGGTTTTTTACTCTTTCACGCAGAAACTTCTGAATGGATTTTGATGAAACTTTACAATACATATCAGAATAGGACATAGGCCACAATTTATCCCAAAATTCCCGCGGGAACGACAACTACGCGGGTGAAACCGCGGGCGTCCTCTACTACAACATATAGCTATTTTTAATTTGTTTAAATGTTAGTTTACAATATAAAGTTGCATATTTGATTTGGTTTCTTGTCAGCAGGGCATGGGAGTGGACATGGGCTCAGTACAAACTAAAATGGAAGTCTCAAATGGACAAGGCATACCGCGATCAAAGCCACAAGCATGTAAGGTAAGACTGATGACAATCTGATGTTCTATATATCTTATTAAAGTTCAAAATTGTTTCCAAAGAAAAACGAACTTCAAAACATCTTTAAAGATAACATATTTACATACTGAGAACTTCCTGTTTTGTTGTCGCTTAAAATACCAAAACTTTTTCCTAATCAAAACAAATACTTTTCTGAAAACCACATCAAAATTGATTCAGCCAATCGCGAGATAATCGCGGACAAACATGCATACAAACTATCGTAAACTGATAACTTCTTTGATTAAGGCTGCTATAAATTTCGCCCGTTGCCTGGCCTCAAATTTTTTCATTTTTCTTTTTCCCAGTTTATAACCTAGGTTTTTACGGATAGTCTAGATGCTCTCAAATAAATTGTCTTATGAGTCCACATAACGGGCCTATGAGGACTCATAAGACAATTTAAGCTAACGGGCCTATGAGGCAGAACTGGTGTGAGTCCACAGTGGGATCATTGGCCTGAGAGTCTATTAAGGAGTAAACTAAGAATGGTTTCAGGTTTGCGGCAAGGTGTTGTCCTCAGCCTCGTCGTATTACGTACACATGAAGCTACATTCAGGAAATAAACCCTTCCAGTGCACGGTTAGTATTGTCACTATTTATTTACGTAGATTGGAATATTTTTTTAATCAACTGCAAGTTAACCCTTGACTGCTATCACACCTGATGTTAAGTGATGATGCAATCTATGAAGCTAGCGGGCTAACTTGTTAGGAGTTGGATGAAATCCACACCCCCTATCGGTTTCTACGCGACATTGTACCGGAACGCTAAATCGCTAGGCGGTACGTCTTTGTCGGTAGGGTGGTAACTAGCCACGGTGAAAGCCTCCCACCAGCCAGACCAAGGCAAATTAAGAAAAATACCAATCTGCTCCACCAGGAATCGAACCCAGGACCTCCGTTTTATAAATCCACTGAGCATATCACTGCGCCACAGAGGTCGTCAAATTAGATATGAAAAAGGGGATGGCACGACTATGAGTCTCCTAAGACTTTTTAAAGATTTTTGTGGGTTGTGTTTATCAGTCCTGACGACAGTGATCGGTATTGCATTTTTGCGGAATACTTTAAATTCCTGTTGTTTGCCTGTCCGCTCTATTTGTATATTCCCTTACAACTCCCAAACGGCTTGGCGGATCGTCAATATGATATATCCTTATAGGCAAATGTCTGAGTAGTGTTCTTAGCTACTTGGGAAATGGGTGTAAATTTTGAAAAACATCCTAGGGGGCGTCCATAAATTACGTGAGGTGTTTTTTTTAATTTTCTGCCCCTCCCTCCCCCCCTGGTGAGATGTCGTGAGATTTTATTCAACCCCCTCCCCCATCCCCGAATCTCACGTGAGATTTTTCAAAATGTGAGTTTCTTACGTAAACGCGTTGGATTGTTATTGTAAAAAGAAAAAAACAAATTTGCATCGCCCTTTTATTTACGACTAGTTAAGACTAGTAATCAATATTGCTGAGAGTTTAATTATAAGTGTTCTTTAGTAATCTTAAGCATGTACAATCTGGATTAAATAGACCAAAATAGTATAAATTTTTTTTGTTTCAATCAGAAAAAAAATTGCGTGATATTTGCCGAGACCCCCCCTCTCTCCAACGTAAGATTAGATGAGATTTGACTCGACCCCCTCCCCCCCTTAAACACCTCACGTAATTTATGGACGCCCCCCTAACAATGCAAATTTTGGATGGTATGGTTGAAACAAAAATGTTTCTAGACATAAAATTATTTATTTATTTATAACTTTCGGTTCAAAATTTCAAACCGAAACAATAAAAAGCCAAATAAAAAAAAGCTAAGTATAACATTGGGTTCAAAATCAGGTATAATAAAAATGCAGGAGGTGAACGGCTAGAAGACATTCTCCGACCCAAGATTATTTGAATAGTAGATTACTACCTGGCTATTATGCAAACTATAAGGAGAGAAAGAGACAGATATATGGGGCAACGTGTATTAGGTTTGTAAGAACAGAAAACGATATATATCATTACGCACACACATAGGTTTGCGACGCAGCGTTCTGCCGCAAGCCGTACCTCGAGGTGCACATGCGCACGCACACCGGCGAGCGCCCGTTCCAGTGCGACCTGTGCCTCAAGCGCTTCACGCAGAAGTCCAGCCTCAACACGCACAAACGCGTCCACACCGGTGAGTCACCGGCTTGGCCGTTCGCACACGCACACATGTGTCGGCCGATTCACTAAGCGTTGTTGGTCGTTAGGCGATGTGTTGCTACTAGCTAAGAGGTCATGGGGTTCAAAGGCCGAAAAATGTATTACAGCTTACTTTTTAGGATGGGGGACAAATTTTGTCTAGAACTCAAAAACAAGGAATTTTTAATGAAAACAGAAGTGAACATATAATTTATATCTCAAAATGAATTGTGAAGTTATATATTTTGTCTAATATCCATCCGATGTATAATCCGCGATTTTTATTACTTACGTTCTATGCTAAGGGGAGGGGGGGGGGGTCCAGAACTCCAGACCCCCTAAATCCCCTCTTATGCGCCCATGTTATACTATCGATATTACTAATAATTGTCAAAATATTAGGGAATTACTGTTTAAATAGTTGTCATTACTGTTAGTAATGTTGCAGTAAAGCCGTAATGACTTGCTCGCGCGTGTAATATCTTTGATGATGTTGATATTGTTCTAATTCCTTTCATTAGCTATATTAAAGCAAAAAAGGTTTAAAAAAAAATGTATTTATTTAACTGGAGCAGGCGCTACATTGTGAATATTTGTTACAAATAACTGAATTAGTTGTTACTTTATGCGAAAACATGACAAATCCTATCGACAATGAATCTCGAGATACTTATATTATTATCTTTAAATATAATATTCTTTATTAACATACATTTTCCCCAGTACTCATTAACATTTCTCTTAGCTATGTCCTTTAGCGACCAACAATGTCCGATGACGCCTGAACTTCGCGTTTATACAACAGATTTATTTATTTGACATTTTTTGTATCAAAAAAATCTGGAAATAAGTAAATAAATCTAATCTGGATAGGCACAAGCTCTTTATAAATTTTAGTTGTTTATGTACGATACGTGAGAACAAAATTATACCCCATTTGTTAAGTAGGTAATTTACTGGGCTATTCGGCAATACAAGGCTTAGAAAAGAGTTCATTTGCTTGAGGTCTTGCCACAAAGTGAACGTGCCGGGACGGTGAAACGACGATGGCGCGAGTTATTGAATTGTAATGTACTAGTTAATATAAAGACTTAATATTGCCATCTCTAACATTTTGAATCCAGGACAAGACGCGTGAAAACCGCGTATTTTGGAGGGCTGAACCTGGATATGTCAACAGGTTATTTTAATAGTCAGGTGTAATAAAAATCAGTTAAATTGTCGTATTATCATTTTCAGACCTTAAAATTAAATTTAGTAATTTTCTATCATTCTTTTAAATGTACCTAAGAAAAAAGAATGTTATACAATTTCTTAGGAATAGTTTTAATAATCATTTAAACATTTTTTTTATTCTTAAAAGACTAAATTTCTA
Organism: Mycalesis mineus; assembly: GCA_034621355.1. NCBI lineage: Eukaryota > Metazoa > Arthropoda > Insecta > Lepidoptera > Nymphalidae > Mycalesis > Mycalesis mineus. Next base: position 5,934,819 of record CM067899.1, on the reverse strand, counting down.
AACCCGAACTACAAATGAAGCCCCCCTGGACGCTCCCCGGATGTCCTCTTTTCAGGGATTTTAATTTCAGGGAAATCAAGACGGATAGCAACTCTATATAGATTCATCGCGCTCAATATGACGTCCTATGTGACGTGTTCTATATTAACTGATATACATAATAACTCAATAAATCGCGCCATCATATCATCGCCGTCCTGTCCCGTTCGCTATTTGACGAAAACTTGAATATTAATGTCGAATCAACTTGCAGACTATGAAAGGCTCAATTTACCGAAAAGCTTAGCTGGTGTGACTATTATAAATGTAATTTCCATAGGGTTCCTTTTAATTAAATTTTAATTTTTTATTTATTTTAATAATGATACAAACAAGTATTCCCAAATTACTAGATATTTAATTACAGAATAATAAAAATAATAGGCGTTACATTGTGAAAGTGCATAATTTATTGTTTTGCTTTTTTTTAATATATGGACGAATCCGTGCGGCAACTGCACAGATTTGACAAAGTACTAACTCAGATACCTATAGGTTTAAGAACCAAAGAGATAATATTCCTTGTAGAGAAAACGACATAATCTCAGCCAATAGCCACGATGTCAAAATTTTAGGCGATATTTTCAACTTTGTAATTATTAGGTAATACTACAAAGTTGAAAATAAGCATATGTCTTTTTCTGTACAAGGGATTTATCTTTATCGCATCTTGGGCCTGCTGTAAATCCAAATCAAACCAAAATTTACATTTATTTCCATTTAAAATGGTCCTAAATTTTACTGTATTAAATTTGGAAAACTCGCCTATTTGGAGAGTTCAAGATTTTTTTGCAATTATTTCGTCATATCTGTGGCAATGCCGCATGGATTTGTTCCCAATGAAAAATAGAAAATTTTATTTATTATTCATTGTTGTGACACATTGTCAGATATATCAGGAGGTTTTATGGAAGTTACATCACATACTTAACGGATACATCGATAGAGACTGCACATAAATTCATTTACTACTTGTGTAACACCAACAATTCCCATGAAAACGTTTTCAACATGAGGGGATTGTTAAAAATTGACAAATAAATTAGATTTTTTGTTATATTTTCGATCAAGTCAACCTCCTCCTGTTACCGCGGTTCCGATGTGCTTTTATTTTTACCTTAAGTTGGCATTTTGTTTTTATTTTTTGTTTTCTCTTCGTTTTGACGCCCTGATTTCTTAATTATTCGATTTAATTTATACTAAACGTTAAATTTTAAAACAATAAAATCGATTATATTATTCTATCACCGAGCGCAAGTTTATCAGACGTACAAATATTTAATTGAAAGGAAACTTATTGCAAATTACAATCTACATCATGTAACGTCAGACTTGATTGAAAAATATGTACCGTATGTGTTGTTCGTACATACATTTTTCTCAACAATCGCTTACGCTCGGTATTTTGCAAAATAAAGAAAATATTTTTTATATTTTAAACATCCAATATAATTTTAATTTTGTAAGAAAAAATTAAAAATTTAAACAATTAAATTTAAGTATGATTAACGTAGAATTTATATTAATATTTTTCCTTGACTAATGCAACTCTAGTGAGTGGCCTCTGGACGATACATTCTCAGTAAAGTTACAATGCAGTGGCCCATATTTATTTGTAATGCACTATGAATTAAATTATGCAAATGAACATAACGAAGTTACGACACTGGTGCGAGTCACAGTTCGCTCGCGGCTATACCTACAATACATATGCTTAACATTAAGATGTGAATAGTTTTTGAGTTGTGTCTCGTAGTTAATACGCATATATCAGGGCGCGAGGAAGACTTCGTCGACGAGAGGTAAACAGGGGGAGGTATGGAACACACTGTGGGCTCGCATCGAACGAGCGAGTCCATAGTGCGTTCCAAAGTGGCTTGGATCAAAAGGTAGCTCGCTTTTAGATGAGCACATGCGCGCTCTGATGGTGAAGGAGCGGCCCTACAAGTGTGAGCTCTGTCAGATGCGCTTCACGCAGAGCTCCAGCCTCAACCGACACAAGAAAATACACACGGGTGGGTCTCTGCCCTTGCTCTAATCTCTGTTCATTTACTAAACGCTATATACTGGTCTTAACTTGGTCCTCGATAACTTTGTATTTCATGAACTGTTAAAGTAACTTAACGGCTAGCAGCCACGTTTTCTAAAGCGTAATTCTATATTGAGATTTTATTAATAATAACACAACAGTGGCACAGTGGCTTTTGACAACTGTAGCCCGTTCACGCCAGACTCGCTAACTCGAGGCAGAAGGCACCGAGTCGCGTAGCCAACCTCCCCCTGCGTCTGTGCGGTTGCGTGTGCAGTTACTCTAAATGCTATATATATTTGTGTGAGAGAGTGCAGTGACGCTATATCGAACTCGTATAACTTATAGAGGAGCACAGACGAGCCCTGTTAGAGAAAGTGCGGCCGTACCAGTGCCACATCTGTTTTATGCGCTTCACTCAGAAGTCCAGCCTGGGCCGACACGGAAAGATACACACCGGTAGGCATTTGCCCTAAAATCCTTAAGTAGACTTTCAATTATGTAATAATAGAGCTCACGTATATTAGGTAATGTTTGGATGAATCAGCAGAACCCATTTGTAGCTGAATTTTGTTGATATTTCTAGAGGAGCACATCCAATCGCTGATCAACAAAGTGCGCCCCTATCAATGCGACATCTGTGACAAGCGGTTCACGCAGAAGTCCAGCCTTGGCACTCATAAGCGTATACACACCGGTGGGTCCCTTGATATTTCATTACTTCCCTACGGTCTCCGAGTCGCAATCGGCCCCTTCCGCCGCACTTGTGACTTCGACACCACATTTGTGAATAGTTTAAGGGCTCCCGATTACCAACCATTTGTTACCGATTCCGATTAGCGATTTGGAAGTGTTTTAGTAAAACGTAATGAGTATGTCCAAAAGTATCACGGCTCGTTGCCTCAGGTCGAACGCGCTCAAAAACTATTCACAAACACTTAACAGTAAAGCATGTGTACGTTGTGAAATTTTGTTAATTGTAGTAGGCGACAGAATATCTGATGGACAAATAACTGGTGATCCCTCGCGGTAGTGGTGTCGCTCGGCGGAGTGAAGTAGAATTATTTGTCCATCGTGGTTTTGTTTTGTTTCTCTGTCCCCCCGCGGCGGCGCAGGCGAGCGGCCCTTCCAGTGCACCGTCTGCCTCAAGTCCTTCACGCAGAAGTGCGCGCTCAATTTGCACGAAAAGATACATACGGGTTAGTAGCCCACATATACATTTTAACGCAGATTTCCGCTCGGAACGATAAGTAACTTGCGACTCGTCACACGCTCACACATCTCATTTAGCGTCATGCTTCTTTCCCACTTTTCCGTTGCCCGCCTGACCCGTTGAGTTGTGCTCCCGAAAGCTTCCATCTCGTTGCTTCCGACTAACATCTCGACCTCTAACTCATTACGTGCGCGCTTTATGTACTTCTGCACTCGCCGACGATCCTTCTGCCTCTCTTAGATCGGCCGGTCGCTCCCTCATCGCATTTTAGTCACCTCAGATTAGTAATTTTTTTGTTCATTATTGTTACCATCATTTCTTCATGATTATTAATTCTTTCACAAAAGCGGTAATGCAATCGCCGCAAAGACGCAATCTTGGCGCCTCGGTGTCGTAATTCGGCACCGCGTATCAAAATTGGGTAAATGTCGATGTTCGAACTGTGCGGGCGGGCGCACCGGGCGGTGATTGGCGGGGCGCGGGCGGGGGCCAAAGGCATTGTCGCTGGCGTCGGCGACGTGCGTTACTCGCTTTTGTGTGTGCACTGGGCGCAGTGCAAGGGCGCCCTTACACGTGCGGGCAATGTCCCGCGGCGTTCGCCCGCCGCCCCTACCTGGACATTCACATGCGCACGCACACAGGCGAGCGGCCCTATCAGTGCGACGCGTGTCTCAAGCGCTTCACGCAGAAGTCCAGCCTCAATATCCATAAACGGACGCACACAGGTGGGTGAAGCGACTCGCGGCCGGACTGCCCCCGCCCGCGCGCCTCCGTCCGCCTCCTCCGCATCCGACCGGTCAATTTACCGTTAACTCAAAGATTTGCGGCGGAGCTAGCGGCGAGCGGTGACCAGTCTGCGCCGCGACCTCCGTAGTGCGAGGGCGGCTAGCGTCCTTGCGGGCTCGCCGCTTCTATAATATATGTGTTGGGCACCAGTCCAGGGCAGACCGTTCCAGTGCCTGTCGTGCCCCGCCGCCTTCACCTGCAAGCAATACTTGGAGATTCACACGCGCACTCACACCGGCGAGCGACCTTATCAGTGCGACATCTGCCTCAAGCGCTTCACGCAGAAGTCCAGTCTCAACATCCACAAGCGGACGCACTCAGGTATGTGGGGGGGAGCGCGCGAGGGGGGCGGGGGCGCGGCGTGCGGGGCCTCGCTCGCCCGCGGCAACTCATCCGTGTGCTTACAGTGCAGGGCCGGCCCTTCCAGTGCCTGCAGTGCCCGGCCGCCTTCACGTGCAAGCAGTACCTGGAGATACACAACCGCACGCACACCGGCGAGCGGCCCTACCAGTGCGACGTGTGCCTCAAGAGATTCGCGCAAAAGTCCACGCTGAACATTCACAAACGAACGCACACAGGTCAGTGGCAGGTCCCTGAAAATATTGCGATTGCTAATTCATTTCCTGATACTTGAGTTGTCGGTGCCACGTATCGAGCCTCGCTCGTCAGTGCTCGCGGTTAGTGACTAATGTCTGTGTGCTGGTCAGTGCAAGGGCGGCCGTATCAGTGCATGGAGTGTCCGGCGGCGTTCACTTGCAAGCCGTACCTGGAAATCCACATGCGCACGCACACAGGCGAGCGGCCCTTCGAGTGCGATGTGTGTTACAAACGCTTCACGCAGAAATCTACCCTCAACATCCACAAGCGAATCCACACCGGTATGACGCGCGTTCACTGCGATTGCTCTGTCGTGGACTTGTATTGACATTGTGTGCAAGGGGTGCAGGAAAGGAACTGGCGGTTGAGGGTTCGTGCTTACAGCCGACGTGAGCGTGACGTGACGTAAGATTTTGTATAGACAACTTAGGGGACACGAAGCGCCTCGCCCAGCGTGACTGCTGTTTTTGGAGCTTTCTATATAAAGCATCACGTCACGTATTGCTCACGTCTGTAGTGTGCCGAAACCTTTACTTGGTGCAGCTACATTAGTGGTCGTAAATTGTTTGATAAAAATGTGAAATTTCTTAAAAAAGCATCGCCCTAGAGCATTAAAAAGCTTTTGATTCCATTATCGGCGATAGCAGCGCTAGAATCGCTGCAGTCTTTGACGGCGACACAGAAATACAGGAACTGAAGCGACCAAAAATTCCTGCGTTTGAAAGAATTGCTAAAAGCAGTCATATTTTACAAGTAATAGTAATAAATGATTTTCATACCTTAAAGGTAATAAAATGACGCTATCTAATTTCTCACTATTGCAAAAATGCCTTTGATGTACCACAATTTACTGTGACCTATTTGTATAATTCGGCTGAACATATAGCGGCTACGCAAACGTTCGGCACCAACCGCTAATGTAACCGCACCATAACAATGATCCGATCCGATCCAATCCGATGCCTTCTGCAACATAAATGTAGCTTAGACAAAATGGCGATCGGCATTTTTGGTACGCAAACAAAATGCAATGAATAAAAATAACTTTTTGCTGTATTAATATTTTGCGATAGCATTTCTACTTTCAGGGGTCACCAAAATGCCTTTGGCCATTTCGCTTTTAATGAATGGGTTATTATTCACACAGGGTGGATTGTTAGCGTTTGGTATTTTTGTTTTTATTTTTGTGTGAATATATAAACTGCGTTTTTGGAAGATGCATTGAAGACGGCAAATTGCGATAACAGGTATCTACTGATTCTGGACTTAATGATGTGGCACCGACAACTTACTTCCTATATCATTTTTATCATTCGCTGCATCATCGTTTAAGTTTCAGTCTTCTATCATTTATTATAATTTTAGCTTGAATTCATTAATTTCAGACTTCATCATACTGTCTAATTGCATATTGCCGTCTTTTTAACGTTATTTGCTTTTCGATTTGCTTCATATTCTTTCTTTTATAGCTTCTCGTTTTGGTAACGATCGCTTGGCACTGTTATTAAAGAATTTAAGGACAATAGTAAAACATAGCGTATGTTGCAGGGGAACGTCCGTACGCATGTGATATTTGCCAAAAACGGTTCGCTGTGAAAAGCTACGTAACAGCGCACAGGTAAGCCGACTATTATTTGTTTTTAGTAGTGTTATAGACACGTTAAAAATTGAAGAAAGTTACAGGTTTCGATCACTCGAAGGTGCAGGCGGCATTTGGCTGCCCCTTCGCGCTTTGACGAGTTAAAAAACATCACATACAGGTCCTACCTCGCCAACGCAGTTGCTTTGTCGCCTAAACAGAGCTCTGTTTAGATTCCCAGCTGAAGAAAACTAAGGATTTTCTAGTTTCTAAGATTGTGGCACAGATATCGTCTAGCGATTTTCAGAATGCCAATTAAAAACCAATCAAGGATACTAGGTAAAAAAAAATCTAAATTAGTGTGGTAGATAGATAACCCCTAATATATTCCGTTCTAAAGTTGGAAGTTATTTATGGCGCCATAAATAGTAGGCGCTACTAAACTTTACATGTATAATGGAAAAAAATAACGAGTTATATCCATGATGGTCTGTTCTTTGCAGGTGGTCGCACGTAGCGGACAAGCCGCTCAACTGCGAGCGCTGCTCGATGACGTTCACGTCGAAGGCGCAGTTCGCGCTGCACATCCGCACGCACTCCAGCGGGCCGTGCTACGAGTGCAGCGTGTGCGGACGCACCTTCGTGCGCGACAGCTACCTCATACGGTGACGAGCTTCTATTATTAACAAATGAACTAACTCAACTGCGAGCGCTGCTCGATGACGTTCACGTCGAAGGCGCAGTTCGCGCTGCACATCCGCACGCACTCCAGCGGGCCGTGCTACGAGTGCAGCGTGTGCGGACGCACCTTCGTGCGCGACAGCTACCTCATACGGTGACGAGCTTCTATTATTAACAAATGAACTAACTCAACTGCGAGCGCTGCTCGATGACGTTCACGTCGAAGGCGCAGTTCGCGCTGCACATCCGCACGCACTCCAGCGGGCCGTGCTACGAGTGCAGCGTGTGCGGACGCACCTTCGTGCGCGACAGCTACCTCATACGGTGACGAGCTTCTATTATTAACAAATGAACTAACTCAACTGCGAGCGCTGCTCGATGACGTTCACGTCGAAGGCGCAGTTCGCGCTGCACATCCGCACGCACTCCAGCGGGCCGTGCTACGAGTGCAGCGTGTGCGGACGCACCTTCGTGCGCGACAGCTACCTCATACGGTGACGAGCTTCTATTATTAACAAATGAACTAACTCAACTGCGAGCGCTGCTCGATGACGTTCACGTCGAAGGCGCAGTTCGCGCTGCACATCCGCACGCACTCCAGCGGGCCGTGCTACGAGTGCAGCGTGTGCGGACGCACCTTCGTGCGCGACAGCTACCTCATACGGTGACGAGCTTCTATTATTAACAAATGAACTAACTCAACTGCGAGCGCTGCTCGATGACGTTCACGTCGAAGGCGCAGTTCGCGCTGCACATCCGCACGCACTCCAGCGGGCCGTGCTACGAGTGCAGCGTGTGCGGACGCACCTTCGTGCGCGACAGCTACCTCATACGGTGACGAGCTTCTATTATTAACAAATGAACTAACTCAACTGCGAGCGCTGCTCGATGACGTTCACGTCGAAGGCGCAGTTCGCGCTGCACATCCGCACGCACTCCAGCGGGCCGTGCTACGAGTGCAGCGTGTGCGGACGCACCTTCGTGCGCGACAGCTACCTCATACGGTGACGAGCTTCTATTATTAACAAATTAAGTAACTCAACTGCGAGCGCTGCTCAATGACGTTCACGTTCAGCTATGTTAATAAATTTGTTAACTGTTAGTGATAATAGAAATATAACTCGATTCTTGTTGTCGACAGACATCACAACCGCGTGCACCGCGAGAACCACAGCAACATGTCGGCGAACAGCATCGGCACCATCGGCAGCGTCAACAACGCCAACAACTCCAACAACGGCAACTACGACTCGCCCGGCGTTTGCGACCATCGGCAGCGTCAACAACGCCAACAACTCGAACAACGGCAACTACGACTCGCCCGGCGTTTGCGATCTCAGGTACGACTCACCCCACGTACGGAGCAGCATGGGCACCATCGGCAGCGTCAACAACGCCAACAACTCCAACAACGGCAACTACGACTCGCCCGGCGTTTGGGATCTCAGGCACGACCTACCCCACGTACGGAGCAGCATGGGCACCATCGGCAGCGTCAACAACGCCAACAACTCCAACAACGGCAACTACGACTCGCCCGGCGTTTGCGATTTCAGGCACGACCTACCTCGCGTGCGGAGCAGCATGCGGACCGTCGGAAGCATTAACAACTCCAATCCTCTCCAATAAATTTCGTAACCACGTGAAACAACTCTAATGTCTGATTATTACTGTAGTAAACGTCCTGGCGTCGAGTTATAAGTTTTAAGTGCAAAATCCACTCTGTTCGAATACTGTATGCGGAGTAGTCCAGTAGGAAGTTGTTTCCATAATTTTCATAGCTTGTGAAATAGAAACTCACTCAGAGTCTGATAGAGAGACACTTTGGCTGTTATCCTAGAAGATTCCTATTATTTTGGTTTTACTGTACATATTTATAATTTAGCGAATCGTGATCCCTTGAGTAGTTATGGCCAAATTAAAAATCAGATAAAAAAACATAAAAGTAAAGGTAAATCACATTTTCAGTTTTGTGCCGATGGTGAACCGCTACATGACATCGCAGGGCACACAGGTGTCGATGCAGGACACACAGAGCAAGATGTCTGCCATGTCGCCGCAGTCGATCGCCTCTATGTGTAAGTTAAACTGATACTTGTGAGTTTATACAGTAACACAGCAAAATCCAGACATTGCAAGTCAATTAAAGGCATAGCTCATTGCAATAACTCGGCACTTGGCGAGTACCGCACGTCTGGATGCGCCTTTAAGGTTGCACCACGGCGTTATTTGAAGACCCCTGTCATATTGATGCATTTCGTTGTAATTGAAGGACAAATGTGTGAAAAACTATCCCGCAAAAACACAAACTTCTCATGGTTTTTAACTGTATCAATCCATTTGATTGAAGCGTGGCTCCCGATTGTTGTTCACAATTTATCCCGATCTACTGCTTAAAATGCCCATTGGGATGCTCACCATGAATGGCAACCTTAAAATCATGCCGCGCCCTGTTTGTTGCATGTCGGGCAAGGTGCATGGACACTTATATTACGTCACGTTGCGCCACGTTGTCTATGGAGCATTCGCTGTTCACTGTACATGTTTAACAAAGTGTGTATTGCAGCGTCTCCGCCGCCGCCGCACACGCCCACGCCGCAGCCGCCGATGGTGCTGCGCCACGCTGATTGATCCGCACTTCGTAAGTTTCATACATGTTATGTTTTTGATTACAGTAATTGATGAAAAATACTTGAAATTATTCTACCAACACATCTACCTAGTCCCTGCTACCTTATATAGGTGGTAGAAAATTATTTTCCAAAGAAATTATCATTGTATTTAAGACAATTTTTGCCCAAATTTTGTTACCAGCATAGTTACGATTTGATGCCTCAAACCTACCTGCACATTGTTCCCTTGGTCTCCAGGGACCCAAGCAAGGGTCACTGTTGCCTTTTCAGCTATAGAGTTCAATTTATACTTGCATTCTCTCACTTAAGCTAAAGTGGTATCAATTCTTTAATACAACCTTTTTTCGTTGTTGATGAGGGGGGAAATCTTCTCAAAGATTTCCCTTTGAGGGAAAAGTCAGGTTATGTGGGATTTTCACCCACTAAAACTCCCTCGGTGGCCATCACAGTACAATCAGGGAGACTCTGGGATCTCTATGAACAAATAGCAGTGCTTCCCTTGCACACTGCCCATAAATGCAATTCGGGGAGAAATAGTACTCCCCCTAGTCTAACCCCTAGCCGCTTTCAAGATGGTGATGACGTAAGCTGCCAGAGCCCTCACTATAACAGCTCGCGACCAAAGTGCCTCTACGCCTGAGACTGTTGGGAAGAAAGAACTTCGGCGTTCACTATATACGACCTAGCACGAGCCATAAAGGCTCGTGGCCCTGGAAGACGCTTGCAAAAAATTCGCCCAGACTGATTGCCTGATTCTTATTTAAAATGGTATAGTTATGAATACATGCAAGAAACTCTGCAGTAGTAAATACGTATTCTTTGTCAGATACATTGGTTTTGTTTCAGAGCTTTTCATATCCGTCGACTGATCAGCGAACAACCCGAGTGAGTGCAATATAGAGTGAGGCAGCCGCTGTCGGCAGCTAGCGAGCGCGCAGTGACGGCTGGCGCTCTACGTCCAGCGCGGACTATACACAGATCAGAATTTATTTTATATTATTATTTATTTATCCGTTTGGTTCTGTCGGCCGTGACGCGGGCGGACGCGAGTGGAGTGGGGTGGAGCGGAGTGGACTAGAGTGGAGTGGAGTGGAGTGGAGCGCAGGGGTGGATGGCAGCAACCCTCGAGCAGCACACGACCCAGTCGAGGACGCAGCCAGTAGTCACGTAGCGGTACCGCCTATGATTGCATTGTGATGTTTTATCCGCAACTGTGATTTATCTCTGCCATCGCACGTTTATATTAATCGCGGTGGAATATATAAATCGATACTTAACTCTCATCGTATAGATTGTAGGCCTAAATTTTTGATCTCATATTCTAATTTGCTTAGTGATAACGTTTCGGTATCGTGAATGGTGAATCACCGACTTTGAAATTCTAAATTTTTGAATCAGTCGCTTGTCGTCCCCGTCTTCATTAGTCGTAGTGAATGTAACGATATCTTATTGCGATGCTTTAACTTACGTGTAGATCGTCTCAGTGTAGATGGAGTTCGATAATTTTATAGAACTGTTACCGATATAAATGTGAAGTATTTTGAACGGTGAGAAATTTAAGGGACTCTTTAGTAATACTTCCCTCGATCCGTAGAAACGCTTTAATAATGTGGTTCAGGTTTCATAATAATATATAACAAGTACAAAATAATAAAAAAAATAATGAAGAGTCGCGGAGTCCTCGGAGGCAATAATAAGCTTCACAGAATAAATTTAATATGATGTTTATTGGAGTAATCCAGAGAAGTGCCTGTTGCAACATAAATTTGGCAATATTTTTTAATCGTATTTCGTTCATAATGAAATTACGTTCGGTGTTCTAAATGTGTGTTCGTCGCTCGCGCGTTGGTCGCGCGTTCGCGGCGCGGGCGTCGCGCGGTTGTGGCGCGACGTCTCCAGTATCAGTTGTGAAGCTTCTGGAACTTTGTGTGCCTTCTAGCTGATAGCGATGTTAGGCAGTATCAGTATCAATCGTAACACCATCGATGACGCTTCCGTTTTGTTCACTCGTCTCAGTTACGGTACGAGTTCGTATTCGTGTTAGCCTATTCACTTAGGATGTTTTCCAAATTGTTATACTGTACTGTATTTTTGGCCGATGTTTTGGACTGTGACCATTGCTTTTTGATTCGAATGATAGTAATAACGTCTAGTATAGTGCAGTAGTCTTCCAAAACCTTGAGACAATGTTGTTTTGCGCGCAGTGCCGTGTGAGCTGCGGGGGGTTCCTTAGGTTTGCCATTATTGATATCAAAGATAGATTGGTGCCATTTCTATGTAAATGATGTGGTAGAGTAAGTTTAGTTAAGTTTGCAGGTCAGGGTAGATGGAAATAAAATATTGTAGAGAACTCGACTTCTCCTAGTGTTATGTACCGACTTCTGAGCCGCTGTTTATGTTTATATCGTATTGTTTGACATCTGATTGATTATATTGTTTTTGTTTTCTGTTCACATGTTTTGTGTACATTATTTTATTTCCACCATGTGGTGCGTGTCCATTGAGCCGAGAGTCGAAATTGTAAATATTGGTAGGGTTTATTTATTCGAATGATATGGAGTAATACGATTCAAAATTTAATGTAAGAGCGTATGATTTGTAGAACTGTTTTTCTTCTACAATCATAGAGTATATCGAACTGATGAAAAAAAAAATTGGAATTAATCATAGAGTATTTAGCACAGAAGTATACTTTTGGGTATTAAAATCAAAATTTCCTTGTAGATATACTTACATAATGATAATAATAAATATACATATGGATGTTGTTTGATAGTCCTCAATATTTTTTTATATTTTGATAGTTCTGTATTTGAAACACGAGAAAATAGGCCAATATCTCATTTATCATTTACATAATGAATAATATGTATGTACTTTAAGATGAAGTAACATGACGGATGCATTTAGTTTCCCGGAAAAAGAAGTATAAAATTAGCGAGTAGTGTCAAAATATATTTTTCATGTTTATAAAAAAAACCTTTCTTTATTAAGTTTCTTACCAAGCCATTGAGAACAGTATTATTTAGAGAAACTAGAACTTTGGTTTAAAACGTAGTGTAAATCTCCAATTACCAGAAAGAGACAGCCATTGAAATAAAAAAAAAACGTTATTTACCAATAGTTTGTAGCAACATTGTGAAGTACCACGTGATCGGTGTTTATCAATGTTGGTACCCTTGTATTATCCATAGATATTATGATGGGAATAGAAACACCAACATAGTAAACTAGGTACATATAATAAAGTATATAAATGTTTATCGCGCCTCGCCGGACTCGGGGGGAAAGGATTCTTTGATGAATTATAGAATTTGTAATATATTTTTGTTGTTATCTGTTCCTGTCTTTATTGATTGTTTTCTCTTTATTATATTTATATTATTGCATCTATCGTTGTATAAGTCTCGCCGAGTCTGGAGTCGCCAAGCAAAGAATGAGCGGCGCTGGTACGTTGCGAATGGCGCTCCCCGTTTACAACCCATATTTACGTATCGAGTAGGGCAAAGGGCGCGGTTCGTAACTTACAGCGAACCAGTTAAGATGCATAAATCAGTAGACGAACCACTGCACTTCGCTTCGCGGTGTCTGGTTCAGCAATTTGTGTGTCTTCTCTGCCCCAACTATTTTACATACCGATGTTAGTTACTATACATTTAGAGGGTAATATTAAAAACTATGTATTTGATTGCCTAACCGTCGAGCGTTACATATACTTATATACTTTCTCTAGATTTTGTTTCGACCGTAGAAAAGACTGAATCAACAATATTACACACCATTGTAAGTATACTCACGAAGATTGGCAAATATTAGGTCGTATTCGTTTCGTATATAGCGCGTTGAGAGCGGTTGTGGTGTCGGACCAACCAGTTCACTCATGTACAGGATGTCCTATAATTGACAGATCAAACGAAAATGGGACGTACGTTATCTAATTACCTAAAACTAATTTGACTAGTTTTCAAAAAATCTGTAGGTTGACCAACTTATACTTTTAAGGATTTTTTAATATTCTCTGTCCTAAATTATATTTTTCTTAGCTGTTGTAATTCACATTTTTAAGATTTGATTCCTATAAAATATTTAACAAAAATCAGACCTTAAAAATCTTAATTACAACAAACCTGGCATAAAAAATGTAATTTAAGACAGACAAAATTGAAAATCTCAAAAGTACTAATAACTTGGTCACCCTACGGATAAAGTTTTTCTCATCTTCGTTTGATTCATCAGTGTTGGGCCACCCTGTATAACTTCGGTTGAAATCTTACATATCCTTATCCTGAATAACATATAATGTATATCGCGTCGTGGAGGCGGAGCTTAACTAGTCCGGCGCGCTCTGTCACTCGTCTCAGTAATCGTACGTCTAAGCTACATAAATATTTAGTTCTATCTTATCATTAGATTTACGCATACTACCGCTTTGCCAACATATTGCGTTGCTTACGTCATATTCATACGAGAGTACAGCCTAAGGATTTTAACTTTTTTTTATATACTGAGAGCTATTTCTAAGTCGCCGGTTTATACAATTTGTAGCCTTATACAATCAAATTGCGGCTCTGAGCCAAACTCGACGCCTTTTTGGAGTATTTTACATGTATCTATTATTATACTTTTAATTCCTATTTGATTAAAAGTCGACGAGCGGAAATCATGGCATGATTCTTTTCAAACTGCGGCCATTTAGTTATAGCTCTGCAGTTTTTTATTGACCAATATTTTTAAATACAACTGTTTTTTCTTTTATTGTTAAAATTTTTAGGCTAGTTTATATTTTATATCAAATAAGTTAGATTTGTTAACTGTGGTGTATTACATTGCACGTGAATATATCTCCTTTACAGCCTCGTTTACGCGCATACCGCTTCTGTAGTCTGATACATTGTGATAAATTATTATTATTAGTTAAGCGGCTGTTGACACTTACCAGCTAGTGTTATAGACTAGGCGATGATCTGATCGGATGCCGTTGGATCAGTACTATATTACGTTATATTTTTATCCTAATGAATGTATACGTTTATTTCTGTTAATGATTGATTATATAATTTCTTGAGACTGAGCACAACGCTACAAGTAGGTATAAAGCCTCGGTGTTATTGTCACCTTTTACTAAAATATTTATATTCTATGATGTTTATCGTTACTTTCTGTTCGTGTATGCATGCTGTGTCTCAGTAAAGAGGCTGTAAGGGCAATTATGTAGTCAGCATTATGTATATGCTTTAATGTGATTTTTTAAATGTACTCTTTATTGTAATAGTATCATCTATCAATATAATTAGCGAACTAACAAAGCGATTTTTAAATTTTTTTTATGTTCATAGTGATTTATATTGAGATCAAAATAAATACAGAGTTTATTTAATTTTATGGAAAATATACATTGTAAAATTATTAGTGCTCTTTTTGTAAGGGCTCTATTACAAAGAAAACTATATGAATGCAAAATAACAAGTCACGATTCTTTTAGAGGTCGCCATGTAGTGGAGAAAAATAAACGTGCCATGATATTTGTGGCTAAGCCTCTCGTTTTATTTATACCGACCTACCTTCCTACCACCTACTCCTATACTACAAATCCGCTGAAGGAGTAACATGCCATACTGCCTGCTGAGATATATTTTTGTATACTACGCAGTTAGTGAGATACTAGACACCAATACGTCGCGCCCACAAGCATCGCGTGCACTACCAGACTAAGAGCAGAGCTAACTAACCTCCCTAAGAATAAATTATTGATCAAAACAAATTATATGGATGAGAGTAGTACAAGTCGTAAGGAGAACTATCACTACCTACCCAAACAGATGACCCATCAAGTGAAAAACCATAACTTAAATAAATAATACTTACCACATGCAAGGAACACTTACCACATGCAAGGAACACTTACCACATGCAAGGAACACTTACCACATGCAAGGAACACTTACCACATGCAAGGAACACTTACCACATGCAAGGAACACTTACCACATGCAAGGAACACTTACCACATGCAAGGAACACTTACCACATGCAAGGAACACTTACCACATGCAAGGAACACTTACCACATGCAAGGAACACTTAGTGCTACTCTAAGGCCTGTGTGCACCAAGATTTCGATTATCATAACCAACGGTTCACGACAACCCGTACGCCGGTTAAGGACGTTAACCGAGCGTTCGTTCTTAACAGGCGTACGGGTTGTTATGAACAGTAAATTTTACGTTTAGCTTTTGTTGTTTACCGTTGGTTATGACAACCGAAATCTTGGTGCACACAGGCCTTAGAAACTCTCGGAGCACCTTCGATTATGTGGCGTAAAAAAAACGCTGCAATGGCGAATGCTGTAAACTTTTCTAATAGCAGTACCTACGTCCTACGTAGAAATGGGGTTTATCTGTGGCCTGTCTTACGTTTTATGCCCTTTTCGATCACATTTTTACTTAGTTTATCAACATTATTTTATTTAGTGATGATCATATTGTAATGAATTTGAAATAAAAAAGGAAATTGTGTGGTGTAATGAATTTGAAATTAAAAAGGAAATTGTGCGATTTTAACGTTCTATTGGAAGCACACAATTATCGCAGAGCACTTGCACAAATGAGTGAAAATATGAATTCTATGCGGTCAGGAGATACGAGCCATGGGTGCCGCCATATACGCTTTGGATGCTCTAACGAATCTATCGCTTTACCCACGGCTGGATGTAACGCGACATGCGATAGATGGATGAAGAAGTTTAAGGCAATCGATAAATAAAAGTTTCACTTTTTTTAAGTGTTTACTTTTCTAAGTGTTTAAACCGAGACTGATTCTAAAGGGAATAAATAAACACTATTTATTATACATAAAACAATATTTATTGATATAAAGATGAAACTTAAAAATACTGTTATTGATTTCATTTTAGCAGTCAACGACAATTTCCTCTTTTATCACATTAGCGTCTCCAGCCGGAGCTAACGTATTGTCTATGATTGGCGCCGGGCTCTTGTAGTATCTGTTGCTCGCGTGATGCTCCTTTAGATACTCTCCTCCCATTTCGTAGTAGTCCTCTTTGGAAATGCACCAGTTCTCGAACTCGTTGCTGCCGGCGAAGTCTCTTGCTCCGTACCACGCGTCGAGGCTGGGGTTCTTTGCCATTACCACCTTGTGTGTTGATTGGAACGGTCGCATCTCAAGGAGCTCTTTTTCTAATCTTTCTTTGAGACCTGTGGAAGAAAAGCTGTTTAGCAAAAGTGAGTATATCAACTGTTCCAATGCGGATTGGCAGGCTTAAGGCGATAATGATTGATTCCAAAAAGATGACTAGTAGTATTTTTTTTATTCATTACCAATTAGCCCTTGACTGCAATCACACCTGATGGTAAGTGATGATGCAATATAAGATGTAAACAGGCTAACTTGTTCGGAGTAGGATGTCCGTCTTTTACAACAATTGCGCTACATACGGGGTCTTCTAAGCCCTTAAGGAATCTGACAAGAAAAACCTTTTTAAGATTATAACTTTCATTGATTCTTCGTATACTGGACCGATTTCATCTGACATATAAACTAATTTTTATTATGAAAAATATTTAATATAAATGACCTGGAAATTGTGAACAACCTCCAGTAAGGAACACGTTATTCGCCAGCAGTAACTGATCTTCAGGACTGAAATGTTTGAACACGTATTCCATACACTCCGCTAAACCAGCTTCCAGGTTTCCCATCATTGAAGGTTGGAATATTAATTCTGGAGCCCTGAAATAAGAAGAAAAACATTTTAAATATTCATCGTCATCATCATTACAGCCTATTAACCCACTACAGGGCCAGGCCTCCCTTCTAATTCGGGACGTCAAAGTGTGTGCTTCCGCGATCCTTTGACGTCCCAAAAAAGACGCAGATGGCTCCGCTGGGGTTTAGTGGGTATTATGGCTGCTCAGCCAGCGAGTCCCACATACTCGAGCGCAGACTGCACAGTTCTTCCTGCGCAGTCTGCGCCCGAGATGCGTAAATGCATTTCCCAGCGAAATAAAAAACAAAGGCCTCCCTCCTAATAGGAGAGGGGATTAAATAGTACATGAACACATAATTTCGGGAAGGAATGTCCGCATATGATAAAAGAAAAACACAATAAATGGCATTTCTATGTTTGGATCAGACGGTCATGGTCGCCGGTGTAGTGTATAAATGAACTAGCGGACTCCATCCGCGAGAAATTCTGTTTTGCGATAATTCCACAAAAAATAGCCTATTCATTCTCATGCTCTAGCCTATCACTGAACCAAATTTCATTTAAATCAGTTCATTAGTTCTAGCGTGAAACTGAGACAGACAAGAGTCACTTTCGTATTTATAATATTATTATAGACTAACTTTGGCTAAATGTAACATAGACTCTTTGCATTGAGAGAGGTTAGCTGCAAACAGTGGGGCAAGTGTGAGTTTTTCACCGAGCGACTGCGTAAAAACGTAGTCACTAATAATGTCAAATTATATAGCAAAAAAAGCATTCTGACACTCGCCCATTTGAGTTTTCTCTCACTTCCGCCAGGGGCGCTGCTTCAGTTCCATATAAAATTTGCCCTTAACGCGAATGTGAAGTTTTCGATTGTTTTAAAGTAATCTCACACTAGGCACTCAGAGTAGGGTGGTCCTTAGTTCATCAGAGTACCTAGTTTCGAGAACAATCGGAGGGCTGATCTTGATTTGTGTCATGAACATCTTAAAGCGAAACCACCCTCAAATATCATGTATAATTACACTAACGATAACCTAGCGTGTTCTCAATGCGCTAGGACAATCCGCGCGCATTGAGACGGCGCATGACCGAAGCCCCCATAGAAACGCTGCTGCCGAACACGGCAGAGAAGTGATGATGATTAGTATATATGAACGTACCTGTACGGTTCGATGGCGAGGTGCAGCTGGTGCTGGTGGTGGCTGGGCTGCGCCGGCTCGTGCTCGCGCAGCGCTTCCTCCAGCTCCACCAGCCGCTCGCCATCCGCCTCCGAGTCAGAGTCCGCCTCGCGGCTTATACTGTTACAATATTGTTTCAAATCAATAATCAGGTCTTTTATTTTGTATACGAACATGAGAGTTATTTATTTATGAATGATGAAAAAATCTGCGGACCTTACTGTCAATCAAGACCGTTGATGTATAACATCTTCTTTTTAATAACATTTAAGAGGGACAGTATAAACTTTGATGGGTTGGTACCAATTCTTCTGCTTTTTTTTGTATTGCGCTTAGCGACTCTGACAATGACAAGTGTATTTTTTACGAAATCACTCCTACAGATGAAAAGCGAGACGAAAGATGTTACATATCGACGGGTGCAAAGTAAAAAAAGTTAACTGCAATTTTGAGATTTTTTTATTATTACAGTAGCTAACTAAAAATATCATGTTCTACAACTTCGTAAAAAATAAATCCTTAATATCGCCATATTTCTTGAACTTTTGTCACGTTAAAGAAGACAACTACTCCTGTTTTATAATTTGCACGACGTAGATGCGTTTATCTACCGTTGGGCGTTTTTACGCAGGGCGTGCGGCGGGCGCGCAGTCTGTCATATTGTGTCATCAGGCAGATGACATGTGTTTCGCCGGCCGGCAGGAATATTTAATTGTTATGGTTTGTTACGTGTGAAAGTTTGTCTGATAGTATTACCATAATAATAAACAATTTGATTATATAACAATAGACATGCAAAGACGTAAATTGTTAGTGAATTTGGCAAAAACAAAACGGCAATGTGATATTATAAACCGAAAAAACTATTGAAACTTAAAGATAACAACCGTGGCACTGGTTCTGGTACGTATTTTTTATTGAAATAGTGTAATCTTATTGTTTTTTTAATGTTGAGTATTGTTTGATTGTTGCCTTAATGCTCATTCATTATCATCATATTATTTTTTTACTAAACGACGTATAAACGATCATCTGCCATATAGCTTTTTCTACTTTGTGATCTTACATGTAGATGTCTCAATTTTCGTAAGTAAAATAATATTTGTTTTCGGTTATTGGGTTTCTCTGCCTTTGTTACTTCTTTTTTTAGCTAAATTAATTAACTAATATTAATTGATTAAATATTAATTGAATAAATTTTAATTTCCTACTAATATTTTACAATTGTTTCATGTTCAACAAGCCAGAAATCACAATTTAAAGAAGAAAGCTTACAAAACATATGCAATGGATTTTACAATTGTTTCATGTTCAACAAGCCAGAAATCACTATTTAAAGAACAAAGCTTACAAAACATAAGCAATGGATTTTACAACTGTTTCATGTTCAACAAGCCAGAAATCACTATTTAAAGAAGAAAGCTTACAAAACATAAGCAATGGATTTTACAACTGTTTCATGTTCAACAAGCCAGAAATCACAATTTAAAGAAGAAAGCTTACAAAACATATGCAATGGATTTTACAATTGTTTCATGTTCAACAAGCCAGAAATCACTATTTAAAGAACAAAGCTTACAAAACATAAGCAATGGATTTTACAACTGTTTCATGTTCAACAAGCCAGAAATCACTATTTAAAGAAGAAAGCTTACAAAACATAAGCAATGGATTTTACAACTGTTTCATGTTCAACAAGCCAGAAATCACTATTTAAAGAACAAAGCTTACAAAACATAAGCAATGGATTTTACAATTGTTTCATGTTCAACAAGCCAGAAATCACTATTTAAAGAACAAAGCTTACAAAAAATAAGCAATGGATTTTACAATTGTTTCATGTTCAACAAGCCAGAAATCACTATTTAAAGAACAAAGCTTACAAAACATAAGCAATGGATTTTACAATTGTTTCATGTTCAACAAGCCAGAAATCACTATTTAAAGAACAAAGCTTACAAAACATAAGCAATGGATTTTACAATTGTTTCATGTTCAACAAGCCAGAAATCACTATTTAAAGAACAAAGCTTACAAAACATAAGCAATGGATTTTACAATTGTTTCATGTTCAACAAGCCAGAAATCACTATTTAAAGAACAAAGCTTACAAAACATAAGCAATGGATTTTACAATTGTTTCATGTTCAACAAGCCAGAAATCACAATTTAAAGAAGAAAGCTTACAAAACATAAGCAATGGATTTTACAATTGTTTCATGTTCAACAAGCCAGAAATCACAATTTAAAGAAGAAAGCTTACAAAACATAAGCAATGGATTTTACAATTGTTTCATGTTCAACAAGCCGGAAATTGTGTGGTGTAATGAATTTGAAATTAAAAAGGAAATTGTGCGATTTTAACGTTCTATTGGAAGCACACAATTATCGCAGAGCACTTGCACAAATGAGTGAAAATATGAATTCTATGCGGTCAGGAGATACGAGCCATGGGTGCCGCCATATACGCTTTGGATGCTCTAACGAATCTATCGCTTTACCCACGGCTGGATGTAACGCGACATGCGATAGATGGATGAAGAAGTTTAAGGCAATCGATAAATAAAAGTTTCACTTTTTTTAAGTGTTTACTTTTCTAAGTGTTTAAACCGAGACTGATTCTAAAGGGAATAAATAAACACTATTTATTATACATAAAACAATATTTATTGATATAAAGATGAAACTTAAAAATACTGTTATTGATTTCATTTTAGCAGTCAACGACAATTTCCTCTTTTATCACATTAGCGTCTCCAGCCGGAGCTAACGTATTGTCTATGATTGGCGCCGGGCTCTTGTAGTATCTGTTGCTCGCGTGATGCTCCTTTAGATACTCTCCTCCCATTTCGTAGTAGTCCTCTTTGGAAATGCACCAGTTCTCGAACTCGTTGCTGCCGGCGAAGTCTCTTGCTCCGTACCACGCGTCGAGGCTGGGGTTCTTTGCCATTACCACCTTGTGTGTTGATTGGAACGGTCGCATCTCAAGGAGCTCTTTTTCTAATCTTTCTTTGAGACCTGTGGAAGAAAAGCTGTTTAGCAAAAGTGAGTATATCAACTGTTCCAATGCGGATTGGCAGGCTTAAGGCGATAATGATTGATTCCAAAAAGATGACTAGTAGTATTTTTTTTATTCATTACCAATTAGCCCTTGACTGCAATCACACCTGATGGTAAGTGATGATGCAATATAAGATGTAAACAGGCTAACTTGTTCGGAGTAGGATGTCCGTCTTTTACAACAATTGCGCTACATACGGGGTCTTCTAAGCCCTTAAGGAATCTGACAAGAAAAACCTTTTTAAGATTATAACTTTCATTGATTCTTCGTATACTGGACCGATTTCATCTGACATATAAACTAATTTTTATTATGAAAAATATTTAATATAAATGACCTGGAAATTGTGAACAACCTCCAGTAAGGAACACGTTATTCGCCAGCAGTAACTGATCTTCAGGACTGAAATGTTTGAACACGTATTCCATACACTCCGCTAAACCAGCTTCCAGGTTTCCCATCATTGAAGGTTGGAATATTAATTCTGGAGCCCTGAAATAAGAAGAAAAACATTTTAAATATTCATCGTCATCATCATTACAGCCTATTAACCCACTACAGGGCCAGGCCTCCCTTCTAATTCGGGACGTCAAAGTGTGTGCTTCCGCGATCCTTTGACGTCCCAAAAAAGACGCAGATGGCTCCGCTGGGGTTTAGTGGGTATTATGGCTGCTCAGCCAGCGAGTCCCACATACTCGAGCGCAGACTGCACAGTTCTTCCTGCGCAGTCTGCGCCCGAGATGCGTAAATGCATTTCCCAGCGAAATAAAAAACAAAGGCCTCCCTCCTAATAGGAGAGGGGATTAAATAGTACATGAACACATAATTTCGGGAAGGAATGTCCGCATATGATAAAAGAAAAACACAATAAATGGCATTTCTATGTTTGGATCAGACGGTCATGGTCGCCGGTGTAGTGTATAAATGAACTAGCGGACTCCATCCGCAAGAAATTCTGTTTTGCGATAATTCCACAACAAATAGCCTGTGCATTCTCATGCTCTAGCCTATCACTGAACCAAATTTCATTTAATTCGGTTCATTAGTTCTAGCGTGAAACTGAGACAAACAGAGTCACTTTCGTATTTATAATATTAGTATAGACTAACTTTGGCTAAATGTAACATAGACTCTTTGCATTGGGAGAAGTTAGCTGCAAACAGTGGGGCAAGTGTGAGTTTTTCACCGAGCGACTGCGTAAAAACGTAGTCACTAATAATGTCAAATTATATAGCAAAAAAAGCATTCTGACACTCGCCCATTTGAGTTTTCTCTCACTTCCGCCAGGGGCGCTGCTTCAGTTCCATATAAAATTTGCCCTTAACGCGAATGTGAAGTTTTCGATTGTTTTAAAGTAATCTCACACTAGGCACTCAGAGTAGGGTGGAAGTCCTTAGTTCAGCAGAGTACCTAGTTTCGAGAACAATCGGACGGCTGATCTTGATTTGCGTCATGAACATCTTAAAGCGAAACCACCCTCAAATATCATGTATTACACTAACGGTAACCTAACGTGTTCTCAATGCGCTAGGACAATCCGCGCGCATTGAGACGGCGCATGACCGAAGCCCCCATAGAAACGCTGCTGCCGAACACGGCAGAGAAGTGATGATGATTAGTATATATGAACGTACCTGTACGGTTCGATGGCGAGGTGCAGCTGGTGCTGGTGGTGGCTGGGCTGCGCCGGCTCGTGCTCGCGCAGCGCTTCCTCCAGCTCCACCAGCCGCTCGCCATCCGCCTCCGAGTCAGAGTCCGCCTCGCGGCTTATACTGTTACAATATTGTTTCAAATCAATAATCAGGTCTTTTATTTTGTATACGAACATGAGAGTTATTTATTTATGAATGATGAAAAAATCTGCGGACCTTACTGTCAATCAAGACCGTTGATGTATAACATCTTCTTTTTAATAACATTTAAGAGGGACAGTATAAACTTTGATGGGTTGGTACCAATTCTTCTGCTTTTTTTTGTATTGCGCTTAGCGACTCTGACAATGACAAGTGTATTTTTTACGAAATCACTCCTACAGATGAAAAGCGAGACGAAAGATGTTACATATCGACGGGTGCAAAGTAAAAAAAGTTAACTGCAATTTTGAGATTTTTTTATTATTACAGTAGCTAACTAAAAATATCATGTTCTACAACTTCGTAAAAAATAAATCCTTAATATCGCCATATTTCTTGAACTTTTGTCACGTTAAAGAAGACAACTACTCCTGTTTTATAATTTGCACGACGTAGATGCGTTTATCTACCGTTGGGCGTTTTTACGCAGGGCGTGCGGCGGGCGCGCAGTCTGTCATATTGTGTCATCAGGCAGATGACATGTGTTTCGCCGGCCGGCAGGAATATTTAATTGTTATGGTTTGTTACGTGTGAAAGTTTGTCTGATAGTATTACCATAATAATAAACAATTTGATTATATAACAATAGACATGCAAAGACGTAAATTGTTAGTGAATTTGGCAAAAACAAAACGGCAATGTGATATTATAAACCGAAAAAACTATTGAAACTTAAAGATAACAACCGTGGCACTGGTTCTGGTACGTATTTTTTATTGAAATAGTGTAATCTTATTGTTTTTTTAATGTTGAGTATTGTTTGATTGTTGCCTTAATGCTCATTCATTATCATCATATTATTTTTTTACTAAACGACGTATAAACGATCATCTGCCATATAGCTTTTTCTACTTTGTGATCTTACATGTAGATGTCTCAATTTTCGTAAGTAAAATAATATTTGTTTTCGGTTATTGGGTTTCTCTGCCTTTGTTACTTCTTTTTTTAGCTAAATTAATTAACTAATATTAATTGATTAAATATTAATTGAATAAATTTTAATTTCCTACTAATATTTTACAATTGTTTCATGTTCAACAAGCCAGAAATCACAATTTAAAGAAGAAAGCTTACAAAACATATGCAATGGATTTTACAATTGTTTCATGTTCAACAAGCCAGAAATCACTATTTAAAGAACAAAGCTTACAAAACATAAGCAATGGATTTTACAACTGTTTCATGTTCAACAAGCCAGAAATCACTATTTAAAGAAGAAAGCTTACAAAACATAAGCAATGGATTTTACAACTGTTTCATGTTCAACAAGCCAGAAATCACAATTTAAAGAAGAAAGCTTACAAAACATATGCAATGGATTTTACAATTGTTTCATGTTCAACAAGCCAGAAATCACTATTTAAAGAACAAAGCTTACAAAACATAAGCAATGGATTTTACAACTGTTTCATGTTCAACAAGCCAGAAATCACTATTTAAAGAAGAAAGCTTACAAAACATAAGCAATGGATTTTACAACTGTTTCATGTTCAACAAGCCAGAAATCACTATTTAAAGAACAAAGCTTACAAAACATAAGCAATGGATTTTACAATTGTTTCATGTTCAACAAGCCAGAAATCACTATTTAAAGAACAAAGCTTACAAAAAATAAGCAATGGATTTTACAATTGTTTCATGTTCAACAAGCCAGAAATCACTATTTAAAGAACAAAGCTTACAAAACATAAGCAATGGATTTTACAATTGTTTCATGTTCAACAAGCCAGAAATCACTATTTAAAGAACAAAGCTTACAAAACATAAGCAATGGATTTTACAATTGTTTCATGTTCAACAAGCCAGAAATCACTATTTAAAGAACAAAGCTTACAAAACATAAGCAATGGATTTTACAATTGTTTCATGTTCAACAAGCCAGAAATCACTATTTAAAGAACAAAGCTTACAAAACATAAGCAATGGATTTTACAATTGTTTCATGTTCAACAAGCCAGAAATCACAATTTAAAGAAGAAAGCTTACAAAACATAAGCAATGGATTTTACAATTGTTTCATGTTCAACAAGCCAGAAATCACAATTTAAAGAAGAAAGCTTACAAAACATAAGCAATGGATTTTACAATTGTTTCATGTTCAACAAGCCAGAAATCACAATTTAAAGAAGAAAGCCTACAAAACATAAGCAATGGATTTTTCGAAAAGAGCTTGATGCGTTCGCAATGAAGACAAATGAGTATCAGTTAATTTCGCAAGTTAAGTCTCCATTTTCTGCATCACACTCTCGGCCAGTCTTACCTGTTCACTCTCAATCTAATTCACAAATTTTGAATTTTAAAAATGATGATATTGATCTTATAGATACTAAAAGATTTTTTTCTGATTCTAATTATCTGATACACCAACCCCCTCAGAATATAATTCATTTACTTGAAGCCCGCCACGTCCATTAGCTATTAGAGTTAAATCAAAATATCTGTTCATTAAACTCAGACAGGCTATCGAGTATGTTACTTTCAAACTGTCAATCTCAATAAACAACATCACTCATACTTCGTCGGCAGTGGAGGCTTGTGTGAAATGTTCTACGCCTTTCTCATTAAACGGCAGTTCTATATTGATAGATCAAAGAAAAAGCGTGGATCTGTGACAAAACAAATAAACAATTCATGGTGCATTAACCTTACAAAATCATCATAGAAGAAAACGCAAACTCAGGACGTAACTCGAACACAATGGATGTGGATCAGAATGGATCAAAATCCACCAGAAGTACAGGAGCAGGTGCATACTGTCAGGAACTGAACATAAAGATCATGCAAGCACTTGGTAAGCACAACTCGAGTCTTCCAGGCCGAATGCGTTGGAAACACAACAGCAGCCATATGGCTATAGCTAGCAGAATGGTAACAAATTTCATATTATCATACATACAGACAGCCAAGCAGTATTAAAAGCTCTAGCAAAATCCCCAACTACTTCAGGGCTACTGTTCAACTGTCACTGCGCCCTTGTAGCACTTGCGACAGGTAACACAGTGACTTTACAATAGTTGAGAAGTCACAATGAAATAACGGGAAGTGATATGGCAGACAAGTTATCAAAATGGGCTGCAACGCTGATAGTAGTAGTCCCACAACTAATAGTGCCCATACTATTTAGTGAATACAATTCATAGCTACACAAACAAACTACAAATGCCCATGCAGAGCTATGGGTCATCTTAACAGAGTGCAACCAGATAAAGGAGATAATTACCAAACTTAAACTCAATTGTAACAAATAAACTCATGCGCTTGAATCGTATGAAGTTGAGAACAGCAGTAGGACCACTGCATGCTAAACAAATACCTTTCAATTTTAGGTATGACAGACAGTTCTCTATGTAAAGTCCGCATGGAGGAAAACGAGATACCGATACATGTTATGCTTAGATGCAGTGGTGTATCACAGCAACAGGCAGCCTACATTGGCTCCTCAGCGACACTACACGAGTCAATCGATAACCTGGGCGACCTGCTAAGCTTCTGGAGCTAGCTCGGCTGGTTGGAATAAACCATAGAGGACCTACACCGGAGGAATCATGCACAACAGCCAACATCATGGCCAAGTCCGGAAAAGTCCAGGAAGGAGAAGAAGATACCTTAGAGGATTTATTTTTGTTAAAATACAGAATTATTGTCATGATTGTGATTATAACTAGATCATCGAAATTACTGTATTATTGATTATTGTGACTGATGTTTAGTTTGAACTTTAGTTTGTTGATTTCATATTAATTGTTTTTTATAAAAAGTTTTTTTAATTTTATTGTAAGATTTTCAACGAAAGTACGTAATTACCTGAAAAAAAATCAATAGGTTTTTCATTCCGCTAAAATAAATAAATAATTTCTTAGCAAATATTCCATTTAACTTCCTTATAAATCGTATTCCTTTCTCAAACATTGCAACGTAGAAAATTATATCTGCAAAATTATGTTCTGAACTTGGTGTATTTAGAATTTAACAGAGCCTTAAAATAATTTTAGCAATATGGAAAGTTTTACTTGTTGTATTTACTGAAATATATGGAACATACTTTATTAAATCTGGATTTTTGCAAATTCCATGTACAAACGACCAAGTGGTAGTTAACATAGTTGTCACATTTTTAAGTACAATGTAGAAACAGACAACTGCAATATCTCTTAAATTAAACTTAATTAAAAGAAATCAAAGGTGCATGTAGATGTCTTATGAAACAATAAAGCAGTGACGAAAATTTCAAAAAACTTGGTTTTAAATTAACAAAATGGGAGCACTTTTTCCTATTCTTCGCTCTCCTGAAAAGTGCCTGTTTTGTATATAGCTCTTTTTACTTTGCACCCGTCGATATAGCTAAACACGTAGCGATATATTTGAGCTTATCAAATATACAATAGCTTCTGCAAGATACTTTGCGCGAGTAATTTGACTTGTACAAATGTTTCGATTCCTTATGCAAATTCGTTTTATTGATGAAGTACGTCTTGATCATTTCAAAATTACTGACTGAATAACGACGGCTTGAAGAGCTTGCAATACTAACCTTTTGTACACATCCCAGTCGGAGTCTCGGTAGCCGAAGTCGTCGCCCGCCGCGGCTAGGCGCGAGATGGCGCGCATGCGCTCGGCCGCCGCCGCCGTGCGTCGCTTCACCATGGCGGCGCGGCGAGCGCGGCGAGCCTCGCGACGCACCAGCACCTCGCGATACTACACCGAAAAAACCGATAAAATAACATCATTATTAAATTTGTTTTGACGACCAGCTCCAGGGCCACACCTCCTTTTTACAGGACAGGAGATATGGAGAAAATTATACTCATTACAATGCTCGAATGTAGGTTAAGGTTGAAGGAGGTGATGTTAAGACTCCGTTACGATTAGTATAAAGTATTAAATAGTTTTAAAATATTAAATAGTAACAGTACACAACGAGATAGATAGATAGATAGATAGATAAAATCTTTATTGCACACATATAGAGAATAACAAACAGAATAATATATAAAACAATGATTACATATGTACAAGGGCGGTCTTATCGCTGAAAGCGATCTCCTCCAGACAACCCGCACAGTTGGAATAAAATAAGGGAAAGCGGATAGTGCAACACAATAATAAATAGACTACATACACTTACATACTAATAATACATAAATAATAATAAGACAAAATATATAGGTAATGTATATATACAGATATATAAACCTACATAAAATAATACATATATACAAATTCATAATAGAGATAAGTAGTATTCCCTTAAACGATTTTTGAAGACATTCATTGATTCGGACTGTCTAATGTCCCTTGGCAAATCATTCCACAGTGCTACAGTTTTTACTGTAAAGGAACTACTGTACGCAGAAGTACGACTTACTGGAAATTGCAACTTATTATCGTTTTTGGCCCGCAAGCTGCATTCAGCATTGCTACCCAGAAAATTGAATCGCTCCTTCAAGTATTGCGGCGTTGGAGGATAATATAAAATAGAATATAGAAGCGAAAGAGCGTGTAAATTTCTACGAGATCGTATAGGTAGCCACTTTAACTGAGCTCGATACAGAGACACATGGTCGAACTTACGAAGACCAAAGATAAATCTGATACACAGGTTTTGCAATCTTTCTAGCTTATTTAATAAAGTCTCAGAGAGATCCATGTAGCAAGTGTCTGCATAGTCTAATATCGGCAATAATAAAGCATTAGCCAGAAGAATTTTGGTTTTAATGGGCAAAAAGTTTTTCCACCGTCTAAGATATCCAACAGCAGAAAAAATCTTACGACTTACCTCTGTCACCTGTGGTACCCAAGACATGGAGTCATCTATGATTAATCCCAGATTTTTGACAGTTTTACTGTATGGAATAATTGTACCATCAAAAAGAATAGGTGGCAAATTATCATAGGAAATGGAGGAAACGAAGTAAGGAGAACCTATGACAATTACTTGTGATTTTTTCGGATTCACATGAACACCAAAAGATCTACACCAAGCGTTAATTTTATTTAATTCTATATTAATAGACTCTATGGCGTCAACAAGGTTATTTACAGGAACTGAGGTATAGATCTGCAGATCATCAGCGTATAAATGGTATGAGGAAGATATAACAGAAGAAATAGAATTTATGTAAAGTGAAAAGAGAAGAGGTGAAAGAACTCCACCTTGCGGCACTCCAGACTTAACAGTAATGAAAGAGGATATGCTATTGTCCAAACGCACACACTGCTGTCGATTAGCTAAGTAGGTTTGAAACCAACTTATAACAGATGGCGACACACCATTAGTCACTAAGATGGCTAAAAGAAGGTCGAAGTCTACGGTGTTAAACGCGTTGCTAAAGTCCAAGAGAGCAAGTACTGTAAGGAATTTATTGTTAGTAGCAAAGCGAATATCTTCACAGACCTTAACCAAAGCCGTAGTAGTGCTGTGTCCAAATCTAAAACCTGACTGAAATTGAGTGAACATATCATGTCTGATTAAATAGAGGCTAAGTTGCTGATGCACTATTCGCTCGAGGACTTTGGATAGGAAAGGAAGGATAGAGATAGGTCTAAAATCAGACGGATTCGTAGGATTACTTACTTTAGGTATAGGTACCACGAAGGCTTTAGCCCAAGCAGTCGGAAAAGTAGCAGAAGATAAAGAAGAGTTAAATATATGAGATAGTATTGGTAGCACACAATCAAGTGAAAAGACTATCATCTTTCGGCTAATTCCATCACAACCAATCGCATCTGATTTAATAGCCATGACATGTTTCCTTATTTCATCACTAGTAACAGAGCCAAACTGAAACTCTGGCCCACTGTGAGCAGGCAAAGACCTCAGATAATTAAGTGTCCCATGCTTAGTTAATGTATCAAACGTGCATGCAGTTGTAAAGTGACTTTTAAGTGTATCCAAATCTGCAAAATATATACGTTGATGACGTCGTCGACCAATACCAAGTGTAGCCAGAAACTGCCAAATCATTGAAGAGTTATTCTGATCGATCGAAGAATGTATGTATTGTTTTTGCGCATCCCGACAAATTCTGTTACACTTGTTACGAAGTCTTTTATAACTAGTTAAGTTGGCGTCATTTGGACACAGTTTATATTTATTTTTAGCTGCGTTACGTTTAGACATAAGAATCCTAATTTCATTTGTTAGCCAAGGCGCCGGTAGATGTTTAATTTTAATAGGTCGAAGAGGAGCGTGAACGTCAAAAAGGCCAGTCAATAGAGAATTAAAGATGTTAAGTTTATCATCAACAGTGGAAGCCTCAAGAATTGCGTCCCAATCGATATTATAAAGATCAGCCAAAAATGTATCGTTATCGAAATTTCGAAAACTGCGTCTCATAACTACAGTAGGCTTAGCTTTGGGGGGACGAATCCTGAAAGATAAATAAACCAGATCGTGGTAAGAGAAGGCCTCCGCAGGGAGTTGCCCATAAGTGTCAACAAGAGTAGAGGAAGAGACTAACATTAGATCCAACTGAGAAGGTATACAATTTGGAAAGAAATGAGTAGCCTGCGTTGGTAGTAGTGTAAGATTGCAGCTATTAATAATTGACATAAGGCGTTTAGAACGGAAATCATTTTTAATAAGACAGGTGTTAAAGTCACCCATAATTATTGTATGGTCGACTGTGGAGGAATGATGCTCAAGTAATGTTTCAAAAGTGTCAAAGTAATTTATATGAAGTGACGGACTATAGAATACCCCGAGTAGAAGAGTTTTTTGACCAAATTGAACCTCAATAAATAAATGTTCAGAGGATTCGGAGTACAAAGATGGAGATTTATCGAGAATACGAAAAGGTATGTGACTACGCAAGTAGATGCACACACCGCCTCCACCCTTGCCTGTACGATCATTTCTAATTAAATGAAAACCGGGTAAACTGTAGGAGGTTGAGGGAAGACAGGGTTTCAGAAAAGTTTCCGACACTAAGATCGCATGTATGCTGTTGCTGTCAAATGTTGTCAACAAGTCCGAATAATGCGATGGAATGCTCTGTGCATTTATGTGCACTACATTAAAATTCTTATGTAATAATGAAAATGAATCACTAAGCGCAGAACACAGCGGTATAGCTGCACTGTGAAAGCTACCATCGGACTCCGACGAACCCGAAACATGAATATCCTCAATATCAACTGAATTACTATCATTGTGATCGCTATCACTTAAAGTCATTACTACTAACAATTAAATAATACATATATAACGTATATATAATATATATATACAATTTTACTAATACTAGGTATATAAAATTTTACAAATATTCCCTTTTACTATATCAAGGAACATGTACAGACCTACCAACATATTGAAGGAAATCGCTTTCTTATGACTTAAACAAAGGTTAGGTTAAGGTAACGAGGTTACCTTAGCGCGCGTGTCGTTGAGCCATATCTGGAACGCCTCCGGGTCCGTGGGCGCCTGCAAGCGGCCCGTCGGCCGGGGCTCGGGCGGCTCCTCCGCGCTCGCCGCCGTGGCGATGCGCTGCTTGTTCTTCTCTATACGCATGTTGAGGTTTGATATTTGCCTCTGAATATATAATTATTGTTATTAGACTATTTGTTATATTTTATTATTTCAAATATCTATTTTATACTTAAAGTGTAGACATGCAAAGCCATGTATTTCAACTAGCGTTTAAAGAAGTGTAAATTTACCTGCAAATCACCATAGTTTTTTATTTCAAAACTTTTGATCGCTTCATTGAACTCTTCTGTTTCGCCTTCCTCTATAAGGTCCTGAAAATGTTCAAAATTAATCTTTATAGTTTCCAGTGAAATACGCCATTTCTATTGACTTGTTATCTGCATGTTCATTATATATTCAATATTCATACATATAGGTGGGTTAATATAAAGTAGGTATGTTTATATTTGTATACCTGAAGTGCAAGCAGTTGATTCAACTGCTCCTCATCCTCGGCAAGTCTCTCTTCTCGCTTCCTCGCATTTATTTCTAGAAGACGCCGCGCCATTTCCTTTTTTCTTTCTTTTTGTTGTTCAGCTAATTAAAAAAATGTAAGATGTAAATCTATGTTACATACAAAGTTGAGTTGGTTTGAAACATTGTTACCATAAGTTATCTATAAAGTACGTGAGGTGAATTTGGAGATCTTTCGGCCCCTCTTCTCCTCCTGTTGAGATGTCATGAGATTTTGCTACACCAAAACTCACTGTTGTTATTATCATTCGCTGGTGTAATTCCACTGAGTAATTTAAAGATAGTATATTTTAGTGGAGATACATTCCTTATTTAACCCAGTTTTCTAGCAATTTTATATTGTATCGTGCGGACAAAATTACATGAGATAACTGTTTATGGCCTCTCTTCCCCGCGTAAGATTGCGTGAGATTCTGTTAGAACACCACCCCTATAAACACTTCACGTAATTTATGGACACCCCCTTACAACAACTATAACCAGAAGACTGAAATTCATCTAGAGCTAGATAAAATTTGGCACAGATTAGTCTCAAATATCTTATAGGAGACTTTTTATGCTGATATGTACATGAAAATAGAATCTACCCACACTACCGCGGAGCTCAGCTAGAATTAAATTATATCAGTGTGTGCATGAGTGTGGGTGTACGTGCGTGTGTGCTTTCGAGCGAATTGTTTATGTGTGCGTGCTAGTGTGCGATAGATTATATTTTAGATTAACAAATAGGCTACTTTTGTCTTGGAAAACTCGTAAAATATTGAAAATGCTTACTTAAAATACCTTTCTATTTAATTATTGCCTGATAAGTATCATATTCACCTGTTAAACCAGAAGAGCTAGCAGGCTGCACAAAAGGCAGTTGAATCCTTTTAACATTTGCCTCATAGTAGTCGGGGTTGGCCCACTTCCTGATCTCCTCCTGATAGTCCAGGGAAATTGTACTGTGCTCCTGGAGAATCTCCTCTATCCTGGACATTGTGATGGCATTCACATGAACAGGATACTTCAACTGTAGTAGTTTATGCATGTAGCAAATTATTTCACTTCCACCTGTCATAATAAGTTATACTCTACTTATCTATACAAATTAATAAAATCGAATTGGCAGTTTGTAATTTCATATTAACAGCTTTTGACTAGTTGTAAATCTTTACATTTCATTTACATCTAATTTTTTTGCTCAAATATTATTGCATGATGTTAGTAGAATATGAAACAGTGCAGAATTAGCAGGTATTAAATCTCTTCTGTCTCTATTATAAAACTCACTTCATTTGATTTATAAAATGAACGCATGTTTTAATACTGTTATTATGCAACTGTATCATAGATTACTATTTGTTTTTGTTCCTATAAAATAAGTTGATAAAATACTTAATGAGGGATTCAGGATTGAAATGTATGGAAGCTGCCGCATCAAACCTTGAACCATTAATAGATGTTTAAATGTTTCTTTAGCTTTCTAATCTTATACTCTGATTGTCTAATTGATCTTGACAAAATTTGTCATAGAAATAGATTTCATACAGGCAAGAGTTTAGTATTCCAATATGATATCATGTAAAAATAAATATTATTCAATTAATAAAAGAAATAAGTCCTAAGAAAATATATACCTAAATTAATTCTCCTAGCATGCTCTTCAATAACTTTGCCTCTAATAACTGGTATAATATGTATGGTGTGGTATCCCATGTTGACAATGAGGGCCGTGTCACCAATGTCATTCCTGTACATGCTGAACATGGAGTCCACTCCGTAACTCACTGCGGGTACACCGTAACCCTCAAACAGCAGCTCAGACATTACTGAAAACAAATAGAGACAATGTCTTTAAATGCAAAAGTAACTCTGTCTGTATGTCTGTCTTGCTTTCACCCTAAAACTACTGTACCAATTTTAATAAAATTTGGTACACTGATGGTCTAGAGCCTGAAAAAAGATATAGGCTACTTTTAATTGGGTTGTGGATTGAGGGGTAGTAAAAGGGGGGGATGCAATTTATTTATTTATTAAATTTAGAATTTTTTTTAACATATTTTTAGGCAGTTGATTAGATTCCACATGGATGGAGTAGTGGGCAAAAGCTAGTGAATAATATATGGATGAAGAAAGGGTCTTAGGGTGCCAGTTAATAGTGTGCTACGACTATAAGATGAACAGTGGATGAGTCGCAGTGATACTACTGGTTGTATGTATTTCTTTGGAAACAATGTGTTGCTAGCCACTAAAGGTGTTTCACAGAAATACATACAAATCAATAGTCTCTGACACATGGCTGCTGTTGTCATCTGTGCCATCAGCTATATTGTTGCACATTTTTTATCTGTTTTGCAATTGACTTCTTAATGGTTTTTGCAGTTGTTATAGATAATGAAATAATAAGTTATGTCATATTTTTTATACAATTTTATCACAATATAACATTTCTTGATCCATACCACATATTCTTGAGACCAACAGAATACAAAGTTAATTTAATTACTTATTTTTTTATAATATAATTGAATTAAATATTGAGTACCTACATAAACTTATACAATATTAATTATACAAGTAAGTTTATAGATTAATTTTAAACACAACATTTCAAACAATACTTACATTGTCTGCTATAATTTGGTGTAACAAAAGCTTCAGTCATGAC
This sequence comes from Mycalesis mineus, assembly GCA_034621355.1. Taxonomy (NCBI): domain Eukaryota; kingdom Metazoa; phylum Arthropoda; class Insecta; order Lepidoptera; family Nymphalidae; genus Mycalesis; species Mycalesis mineus. The sequence goes on along the minus strand of CM067899.1, from coordinate 5,899,844 downwards.
AACAGGGTGTGGCACACTGCCTTCACTGTCGATGCCCAAATGTGAGAATATGTAGTCACATACCAGCTCCTGTACCTCAAAGTGTGTCACTACATTTTTGTCAAATTGGGTTTTCAATTGAAATCTGTAATTGACAATATATATTTTATTCAGTATACTGTGCATATAGAACACAGTGAGTTATAAAAAAAAATTGGCATATTTTCTTTGATGCCCTATATTTCCCTTCTCTCCTCTCTCCTTGCAGGAGAGGGGATATGGAGTATAGATCCATCTCTCGGCTCGAAAGCAAGTAGCATGGTAAAGTTAATTTTCATTAATGATCACTATCACAGACGAGTGGTGCAGTGGGTAGTGACCCTGCTTCTGCGTCCTAGGCTATGGGTTCGATTCCCACATCTGGAAAATGTTTGTGTGACGAGCATGGATGTTTTCTAGTGTCTGGGAGTTTGTCTATATATTATAAGTATTTATGTATAGTATATATAAAAATATTCATCAGTTATCATAGTACCCATAACACAAGCTACCTACCAGTACACTTACTTTAGGGCTATATAGCAATGTGTGTAATTGTCCTATAATATTCATATTTATTTATTTACTATCAAGTGTTGATGATAGTGACTTGGAGCAACTATTTAACATGCTTGGTGAGGCTCATTTTCAATTCAAAATCTCATGATTGGTCATATCCTAACCACTATACCAACATCAAGCAGGCAGGCAGAGATCGGGTTTGAACCCATAAGCTCTGTTTTATTATTACTGTCATGGATTACCTTATATATGATATTTAATAGTCTACTATAGCCTCTTTCCCAATAGAAGTGGGATTAAAATCTTTGACTCATCACACTGCTCGAATGTGGGTTAGTGTGTGATGTTAAACTATGATGATTACTATTAGGTGTTAATGAAAATGGTTGTGAAATTTGGCTTGACAAGCTCCCTGAGACATAGGTTTCTCATCAATATCCCAACTTTGGGCAGCAACGAATTTATTGAAAGATAGCATTCATTCATTCACATTTTATGATGCATTTATATATTATTATAATGTTCAGATGTCACCTCATCTGATGGGCTTCATGGAAGACCAGCGCTGTAGCCTGAGGGGCACTGCAAAATGCTGAGTGAGGACCTATTTGGGATGACATCACTCCCACATCCTGCATTCTATTGTATTTTATTTGTATTAGTGGTGTTTTTCCTAAATAAACATTTTTATTTCTCATAGCCATACAGGCTGTCCTTGGAACCAATAAGGCACCTTATTAAAATCCAAAATATTGCAATTTTCGTACCTGACAGCTTCAATATTAATTATATCATTTCCTATTTGTATAGGTGGAGTAACAGGGGGCTCAGCGTCTTTTTTACACCGGTCTTTACGAGGTCTTGCGATTAAGTTTTTAAAAATCAAATGGGGTTCGTCGTGTATTGACCAGCCCACTCTGCACTGATAAGATCCTTAAATACATAGAAAGTAAGTAAATAATTATAAAGAATTAAAAGAAGTTTTATCCAAAAATAAATAAATGCAAACCATTGTCGATCACAAGTGGGATATGTCCAAATTTTAGCGACGGTGAGTATTCGTGAACAATGTCTGGTACAGTTTTACAATCCTTTAGTATTAATACATCTTCCATGGTGTTATTTCTAATTAATCTCTATAATTAAGTTGATTTAATATTCTTAATCTTATATTTGATGTTTATATTTACAAGAAAATCAGAAACAGTTTTTTAAAAATTGGGTTTGGTTTGTTTTGTTTTTGCTCCTAAGTGGACACTAGCTTTTTTAAGCCTAACCAAAGAGCAGTCAGCAGAATAGCCAAAAGCACGCACAGACTGCAGAGTAACCATCATAGATTTTGGCGCAGTCTTTAAAAGATGGAAAATCAAAACCAACAATATAATTTCATAGAATACTTTCAAATAATGAAATAAAACAAAAATTTTTTAAGTTCTAAATACATTTTTATTTTCACATGACGTTTAAAAAACATATTGCATCCTGGGTTGGAACTGCTTGCAGGTGCAGTATGTAAAGACAGTGTTATTCTAAGATTATTCTGATTTTAATCAATAACATCAGACTATAGACAGTCTATAGATAGAGTATTAGTGGACGCTCGTAATTCACTCGCTTAATTCCCGTTCCCGTGGGAATACTCATCATACTCGACTACTGGGTGTCATCAATATTAATACAGACACTAAATAATTTAACAACAATCAGAGGCAACATAAAACATTAAATAACCTAAATATATAATAAAGTTATTTCTTCAAAATATTTTTATTCTTTTTCATCTTCTTCATCTTGACCTTCTTCCATCGTTTCAGCCGTTGACGTATAGCCATCGGATGTTGTCACTGGAGAAATATACATAAATTGAAACTTTTTATTGGTTTTATAGCGTTTACGCGATAGACAATAATAATGCAAAGTAAAAAATGATACAGCATAAGCTTATCGAAAAACGGTGGCTGTCATTTTTTATAAAAAACTAATGTTTCTGAATTTGATTTGATTGTCGTTCAAATAAATTCATTTAATAATTTTCTACCTGGTGTTCGATCGAGTTTCAGAGATCTTGTGACGAGCCAATTACAGGCCAGTCAGTAATATTTCGCTTTTACGATATTATATATATATATATATATATAGTCTTATTTAAAAAAATGTCTACGTCCCACGACACCCGCCAAAAGTGATAAATACGGCTAGCGGGCTAGAGTGCGGTAGGAGTCCGTCTACCGCTACCGTATGTGTGAGAGGGAAGCCAGAAACATGATACGCGTTACGTTAACTACACGGTTAACCTTCCCATAAGAAGGTATCCCTTCAAAAAATGTACCTCGCTAAAAACGTCGAAAATGACCGATTTGCGTCTAAAATAAGTAAAAAATTAAATACCTACCTCCAGGGGCCGATAACCTATTTCACTTTTTCTGAAAAGAAATGTCGCATACCAGTGGTGACGGGGCTCGCGTGGTTGGTGTCACACTTGCAGCGCCTCATCTCCTCCAGCAGACGCAGTTCAGTTGGCAGCAATTTGAGTACTTCGTTGGGCGACAGATCTGTGTATGTTAAATTTTATTGGTTCAAAAAGTTCGACTGAGATGAGTCCTATAGCTACCGACATAAAAAAATCGAGATGTGTATTCGGGATAGTTGTTGTCGAAAATACTGATGGAATGGTAGCATTTAATTGGTTATTAAAATTTTTAATTTAAGTATATTTTTATAAATATTAATTTAAATTAATAAAATAATTGATTTTGATTTTATATTTAATAGACGGATGTCGATCACCATTCGGTTCGCTTGCACTTCAAGCATTACATGGAACGCCTCAAAGTTAGGTAAGTAAATATTGCAGTAAGTTTTGATTCCCTTGCGAGTGTCGAAAATTTGCGGCATCTTAGGTACGGAACCCTAAAAACAAACATTGTGTGGTTTATGAAACAAAGATGCAAGTGAAACTTGAAAACAAAAATACCGCGGAACAAATTAGTGAGATTATATATATAATATATATTGGCTGCTATATTGTTTTTGGCTGCTCTGCCAGGCGAAAAAAACTGAGGCGAAGGAAAAAATATTTCACCTTAATAAATAAATTCAACGTACTTCTTATAAACTTGACGTTTTTATTAGCATCGTCTTCACAGTGGCAGGTGGGGTCGGCTAACGCGGCCGCTTCTTCAGCCTTGCGTCTTATTTCTGACGGTAGTTCCTTGGGGCCTAGGGAATATGGGACATTTAACGTTCTTCTTATAAGACAACTGAGCACTATACTGCAAATAACTTATAATATTTTTGGAAAATCGTATAGGCACATTACGGTAAAATGATATATACACACACATTCACACACACACACACACACACACACATATATATATATATATATATATATATATATATATATGTGTGTATATATATATATATATATATATATATATACATACATATATATATAAAGAAGGCTCTAGGTAGACCGTTCCTTCTATTCATAAGCTTAAATCAAAAAACTTACCGGCAATTTGGTTTTCTTTGAAAAAGAACCCATAAATCCATAGGCTCAGAAGCTATATGGTTAAAATATATACCTACTTCACTAAACAAATACGTTATACACACATTTGGGTATATATTTACATACATTAAACTTTTATATAAGTATCACCAAAACTCGATGAGTTTCAAAAGGCTATGAATAAGCCTACTTGAAAGATGTTGTTTCTTTGATTTTGATGAGAGTTCTAAACCCGGATTACCCACGCAGTTCCGGTGTCGTAATAATATATTTAAAACGAAGACTAAAGCCAAACCGATTAATGCTTGTCAAAAACAAATTTAAAAAAGGTAGAAAACGCAACAATTTGATGTCTAATAAATTTAAAATTATGTTTTGGTTTTTTTAAATCCTAGTTTAAAAGATATTGAATATATTAATTAGTTTTAAGCTTACTCATCTAATTTATTGTCATGAATTCGTCATTAACAAGTTAACTAAAAAATGACTAGTGATTTCTACCTCCATTTTTAATTTGTTTGTTTACAAGCATTCTCAATCGAGTTTGGCTTTAGTATAGTTTACCGCGAAGTATAACCCTCTTAATAGTACTTATTACTTACATTCGGTATGTAGTTTGACAGGCTGGGTAATATCAAGCACGTCTTCATGGATTATCTTCATGTAGTATCTGTAGGGAGGCCTCGGTACACGCGGCTGCTTCTGACCGGTTGCGACGGCCACCGCTGTGAACCAGAAGTAGCTTAGTTAACTAACTTTGCGCATGTTTGCCATACGAAATTTGCAATTAACTGTGAATTGCTAATAATTGGACTAACTGTATGATTAGATTTTTTGCTTTTAAAAAAAGGCGTGAAAGTTCAACCTTCACTTTACAGAACCCTAGTCCCTACGAAGTTCTTTTCGCTTTTAATTTATATTAAAAAATAGCAAGTTAAAATTTATTTATTTATTTTGTTTAAAATAAATTAAACACTGAATTTATATGGGATAATTAAGTTAAAAGTGTCGAAACAAAGACACATTACAATTTTTTTGCCCCGCCGGGAATCGAACCCTATCCACCGAGCATACCACTGCGCCACGGAGGTCGTCAAAATTTTTCAACTTGCTCCCATACGTTACAGAAAGTTGTAAAAAACTTCGTTTCCAAATGAACACTTACAAAATAAAATAAGTATTTTTTATTACACATTTGATATATCATGATTAGGTTAGTTTCAATTTTCATGTCTTTTAGTGTACCAAAAGTAAAAAAATGAAGCATCTTACCTTCCTCTACCGTCTCTATGGCATCGAGCGCGACCTCTGTGTCTTCACGCAACCGTCCAGCGATGTACCTGGTGATTGATTCCTTCTCTTCTTTCATATACCTGGCTACCGTTACAGCTGCGAATATTAATCACCGTCAGTCAAATAAATACTTTTATTTTTTTAATAACAATTTTGATGCAATGACGGTTTAAAAAAACTGTACTTACCATCGTCTAAAATTTCGTTCAGCATCTGTCGTACTTCGTAACTCGGTGGTAAAATTTTGTCCACAGGTTTTTTATGGGCATCACGACCTGTGTCAATAAGAGTACATATTTAACCAACGAAAAAAAAACGGAGGAGGACGCATAACTTTTTACAGAGTTGTCCGATTTTGATAATTCTTTTTTTATTAGAAAGGGCATACTTCCAAGGTGGTCCCATTGTCATCATGTTAGGATCTGATGATGATATCCTGGGGAAATTGAAGGAACTCTTAAAGTTTTGGAGGCACGCTTACAGCGATTTCGGTTTTTTCTCGGTATCGGTAGCTTTTTGGATACTAGTGCCGTATAATATACTACGACAGTATAGTACGAGTACGTTACGTGGCGATAAATCACTAAAAAGTAAGAAATAAAAAATTTTAACAAAAAATAGAACCGACTCAAAACGCACTAAAAAGTAAAAAATAAGTGTGTCATTTAGTTGCTTTAATTTACTTTTCTACTACTTAAAATCTCAATGAGTAAACATCCAAATTCTAACCGTCTGCTGGTACCAAAATAAAATATTACGTACATAGATAGAATATGAAATGGTCGCATTACAGGTGTTATTGAAATTCAAGTGAATTTCATAATAGAAACACGAACTTTATACTCTTCTTAATCATTATTATTGCTAATTAAGTTACTTTCCAAATTTGAAATTGTGCAAAGGTTTTATGTTAATTATGAAGGTAGATAAAAACTCCAACTTACGTCTAGCAGACTTCCATCGACGATCGTCTCTGGAGTCGGTAGCAGTTGGCAACATTGGTAGATCGCATTTTGCACACTTGCAAAGATAGTCCAGCGGCCCTCCACAACGATAGCATTTTTCTAGAAAATCACACATTTAAACAAATTAATTTACTCTTACGCTAAAAACATGACATGGTACTGGGCTTTTCTTTTTTGGGAAATTTTCAATTGTTAATCCGCACATAACTTAAAATAGGTAAAAGTATGACGGCCGAGTGGCGCAGTGGGTAGTGACCCTGCCTCTGCGTACTAGGCTGTGGGTTCGATTCCCACGTCTGGAAAAATGTTTGTGTGATGAGCTTGGATATTTTCCAGTGTCTGGGTGTTAATCTATATATTATAAGTATTTATGTATAATATATATAAAATATTCATCAGTTATCATAGTACCCATAACACAAGCTACCTACGCATACGCTTACTTTGGGGCTATATAGCGATGTTTATAATTGTCCTATATTTATTAATTTTATGTTCTTACCCTCTCTATCTTTCTCAGCCTCATCCAATGTTCCAAATATGGTGCTTCTGGCGGCATCTAATCTAGCGGCTTGCAGCGACGACACGTGGTACCTAGCAGCTGCCTTATGCGCTTCAGGCAACAGGAACTGGTGCACCAACTCCGCCACCAGCTCGTTCTGTTCTGCTGTTGACCTGGTATAATAGGCCATTGTCAGGAAACTAACTACAACGTACCTAACCTAACTAAAAAATTGCAGTGCCCTCCTCAATTAGTTTAATAGGTTGCGTGTGTCTTGGACAAAAACCTAGTGAATGCAATTTCTGACCATCCATATGACATTAACAAGATCTTTGCGATTTATCCGGAAGTAATATAATAGAATGGGGAAAAAGACTCTTCGCATTATTTAAGAAAATACAAAACATATTTTAATACAGTTTATTTAACTTAAGTTTTAAGTTTATTTAACTAAAGTAAGTAGGTACCAAAGGTAAGGTATGTATACTAAAGCCAAACTCGATTGAGAATACGTGCCAACCATTGACATATTAATACTATGGACTTCGGGTCAGCGATAAAAAGTGTCCGAACCAAAAGTAAGCCAAAACGCGAAATGACTTCCAATTCCAATTCAGTCTCATATTAGCTGACTGACAGAATACTCGTCAATAATGCCGTAATGTGTTATAAAAAACTTGTAAGAACTACCCGAGTAAGGTGAGAAAAGAAGACGGTGTACCATATTTTCAGTAAGTAAATATTTACTGATGATTTTAAAGTATTATTTTGCTTAGAAACAGGCTATTTTATTAAAATTTTAATAAACTATAGAAACGAATTGCATAACCAACCAAAATGAACAAAAGTATCTATCTGTCCTTTTCCCATTCGCTACCCGCGTATAGGATAGAAGGAGTGCAATATGTTTATCTAATTAACCACATTTAGTTCGGATCTGCCGTGAGCAATGGAATGTTTTAGAACAACGACTGCATAGAGTTATTTTGTTGTTTAACATTTGAATTATTTAATTACTTATTTTTTGAATGAAAATAATTTGATTATTTTCAATTCAAAAATTTTTATTTTTTATGTCAACTTTTATTTTTTATGTCATGAATATTAATCAAATAACTTTTACCATAATGGTATATTAATTTGATAACTATAAGAATTATCTACATGAAATTAGGAACAGTTATTCAAAAAAGTGATCTAACGTCATTGAAGTAAAAAAATATATTTTCAGTTTAATTAAAAAGAGGAAAATATCGAGAACTTAAAATTTCAAAGTAAAGAACTATGTCGAGTGGCATATCATTTTGTACATTAGTGGATTTGGTTTGTAATTAATTATTATTATAACTAATTATTATTTTATACAAGATAATTACAACAATTATTATTTGGTACAAGATTTATCCCAGCATATAGAGGTCAGGGATATGTAAATATAAATTAAAATTTGCTGTAAATATAATATATAAATATAAGATGCGAAAAAAATTTGAAAGCTACCGACTCCACACCATTTATGTTGTCCTATTTTCACGAGAAGCTGTCATGTCAAAAAAAGGTTGCCATGGTAACCGTCAATCGAAGCTGATTACTTATTGCCGTTGCAAATTAGACTGTATAACAATACGATAAGACATACATTACAATGTTATTTTGTGTATAAAAACATAAATACATCCTAGTGTGTATAAAATATCTTGGGACACTTTTGACGTAAATTTTGCATTAGACCCGAAGTCCATAGTATTAATATGTCAATGGTGCCAACAAACGAATTAAAAATGAAGGTAGAAATCACTAGTCATTTTACACCAAATTTTTTCAATTAACTAGTTAATGACGAATTCATGAAAATAAATTAGATTAGTAAGCTTAAAACTAATTAATATATTCAATATCTTTTAAATAAGATTTTATAAAAAAACAAAACAATTTTAAAATTATTAGGCATAAATTGTGTTGCATTTTCTACCTTCATTTTAAATTTGTTTGTTGACAAGCATTCTCAATCGAATTTGGCTTTAGTATAGGTATTTTGTTTGATAACTTTTTGCCATCTTGTAGGATTACCTACCCTGAGAACACATTAACAACCAAAATTAGAGAAGGAATTTTCCATTTCGAGTTGTTATTACCTAAAGTGCCTACCCCAATTATAAACTTTGTGCAAGTCAATGCGTCTAATGTACTTCAGCATGTGCCTGCGCATACTTCCAGCTGTATCTGCAGATTGAAGAAGGTACATACTTTCATGAAGCTAAATGCAATTAAATTGTAATAATAATTATCAAGAGAACTGTAGGACTAGAAGTGACTTACATAGAGCCGTGTTCAATCAGAGACTGGTCAATCTTGTCTGCGTCAGACAAAGCCTTTTTGACGGCGTCCGCTTCGGTTCCCAGCTCCACGCCTTCTTTGATGATTTCGTGCAGATAGGCGTCTACTGTTTCCTGGGTTACCCCTAACACCTTCACAAAAACAGCATTAATTATATGTTCAAAAACTTTTTCATACAATTATTTTTAAAATTTTTAACAGTGCTTCTAAAATTATAAAATAAAACACTATTAAAAATTTATAAAAAAATTAATTCCGCCTGCTGCGAGGCCCGGGGGTCCAAGCAACCGGTGGTCAGGGCTCCAGAGTGAGGAACCTCCTCACAATGCGCGCCGTTTCAAGAATTACTGCCTTCTGTATCCGACCCTTGATCCAACAACTAAGCGAAAGCTTTTTAAGATGTTCGTCAAAGCTTTTCGCTATAAGACCGTTGACTGAAACGACTATTGGAACAATCATCGTTGAATCAACATTCCACATGGCGGTAATCTCATGAGCAAGGTCCAGGTATTTTGATACTTTTTATCAAAAACTTATTATTAGTACCAAATTATTGGTTTTTTTTTATTGAGATTTAGAAATAGGGAGACGAATATCTTAGCATTCCATGGATTCACCGTGCGGGTGCCGGGTCCATCGCGTGGCTGAGAGATAAACTTCAAACAGAGCCCGAGACTTGTGTCATGGGTCTAGGTTTAAGGGATCTTCCTCTGTTCATGTTATGCGCAGCCAAGTAAGACACTGATGTCTCAGTACCTGTTTGAACATTTCGTCATGTTCTCTCCTGCGATGTTCTTCTTTCTGCCTGCGACCTGCCTCTGCTGCCTCGCGCATTGATTTCTCGCGAACTTCAAAGTAATTAATGTTTTCATAAATAAGAGAGAATATTGAGTAAAACTGTAGTCATAGCATGGGTGTATACAGGGAGGGGTCCGAGGGGGAGGTTTAGGGGGTCCGAATAAATCTGTAATCATAAAGTGTCTGGCTTTTGCAATGCAATGTGAATTTTTTTTGCGGAAATTTGGTATATTTTTATGTACTAGTACCGTAGACAAACAGACGGATGAGTGTGCATGACAATGTTATAACATTTGAGTGAAATTCGGGCATCGGTAAACATTTTTGGACCCTTGGATAAATGAGGGGGTCATTTACAAAAAAAAAAAAAAACTATAGCTTCGATCAATTATGAAATTGAAAACATCGCTTTTTTATTATCCCGTCGCAAAGAAAGAGCGAGAGATATTTCTCACCATTATAGATCAACAAAATGTCTCTCTACCTGCTAACATAAGCTACTAGGGTTACTGCCTTACTGGTACAGTTAAACTTCACTATCAGAAATATATGGATAGGTTATAGATATTTACGTGCAATCAGTATAAAGGCGTGCTGCCGTCTCTCCTCCTTCAACCTCCTGAGTTCCTTCTCCAGGAAGTTCAAAGCGGCGGAGACGGCCCCGCCGCACAGTTCCTCCACGAGTGCGGATATCGCTTCCTCCTAGAACATCAAGTGTCAAGTTCTTGTTAAAGACATTACTTCAAGTCAATTCACCTAACTCATCATCATCATTCAGGCTATCATCAAAATTCTGTTGAAAATATTTTTCATACTATTTACTCACTAGTCCAGTGATTCTCAACCACTGTGCCGCGGCACTTTTAAGTGCCGCCAAATTTTAAAAGTGTGCCGCCAAATTTTGCAAATATATAATAATGTTAATATTATTAAATTATATCATTTAAAAAGAAAAATATTTTTAACTTAATTTGAATATATACTTACATCCACAAAAATAAATTATTTTATTATTTGCTTTCCAAATTTGTGATTCACTTTGCGTCGCATTTTTCAGGAACACATTAGCGACGCAAAGCGGGGTCTTGGTGTATTTAAAATTTTTGTCATAATCTATTTATGGTGTGTGTTGTAGTAAGTAAATAATTTTTATCTTTTTCTTTGTGTGCCGCCAAATTTTGAAATCATTAAATATGTGCCGCAACAAAAAAAGGTTGAGAATCACTGCACTAGACCAACGAGACCGTCTAGAGCCTATGTGGCTTCTATCACGAGGTCCTAGTTTTGAATCCTGGGTCGGCTTTCTTTTTAAGAAATTTTCAGTAAATTCTTTTCCCGGAATCAGAGAGTACGTGATGTGATGTCCGTACCTCGGAGAGCACGTGAAGTCGTCGGTCCTGATCACTATCATAAACATCTGATAATGTATGAAACATTATTACCCTAAAATCGCGACCTCGCATTAGAACCCCTCTCCTACAAGGAGGGAGGCCTGGCCCTCTAGTGGGCCGTTAATAGGCTGACAATGATCATGATAATTATACTATCATAATATATACTATCGTATAATATAATAGTAGTAATATTGTAGTATAATATAATTATTATAATATTTACTGACTAAAGCAACATAGTGGTAGGTACTACTAAACTATGCGGTTTTAATCACCACCAGTTCAAAAACTCACATAGTCAAGGTCCAGATAGTACGTTACATTAATTATTTTAATTTGTTGAAGACAATCTCACTTTTTGCTCGGCTTCAGAGTGCACCGCCTGGTAGTCCCTGGCCTTGGCCTCCTCTTTGGCTATACGAGCTCTGTCTTCCTTCTGCAGACCGTGCGTTGTCTTCAGCTCCTCGGTGAGTTCTGCTGCTCTGGTGCGTCCTTCGTACATCTGTAAGCAAAATACATAGTTCACATTTTTTATTCTTAAGTTAGACCTTGACTGCGATCACACCTGGTGATAAGTAAAGATGCAATTACGGGGAAAGTAGGCGGACTTGTTAGGATTGGAATGAAATCCACACCACATTCGGTTTGTACACGATCTCGTATCGGAACGCTAAATCGCTTGGCGGTACGTCTTTGTAACTAGCCGTGGCCGAAGTCTCATAAACCAGACCTGGACCAATTTAGTTATAAGTTAGTTATAGCATCATTAAATCAGTGTCTGAAAGTCTCGTTTAAATCGGTCCAGCCGTTTCAAAGATTAGCCGAAATAAATATAGAAAAATTGTAAAATTGCTTTTCGATGTAAGTAGTTTATCAAAAAGTTTTTACAGCGTCGTAACCTTGCGAGTATTTTTCTACAATTATTTTCTTTTTATCGTATTTTTACCCGACTGCGTCAGAAGGAGGGTTATGTTTTTCGAGCGTATGTATGTATGTATGTATGTATGTATGTATGTCCATTTCTTCGGCACGCGCTACAGCCTAAACGGCTGAACGAATTTTGATATGTGAGGTGTCGTTGAATTTGTCAAAATTGTGGTAGTGACATAGGCTATATAAATTTTCAAAATGGCGGCTGTAAATGGGGGAAAAAAGGGGGGATGTGTTTTTCCTTTATCTTAGCAATATGGGTACCAATTGAAAGGTCGTAAAAAGACCATTCCAAAAATATAAATATCATATCATGTTCATATTACTTTTTTAACAAAAAATGGCAAAAGGTGTACTAAGTGTACCGTCTCTTTTCTATACCATAAACTTAAACTAAAAAGTCTCAAATAAAATTATTATTATAAAAACAAAAAACCCGACTGCTTAGAAGTTATGAACTGAAAAGAGAAAAACAAGGATCACTATATCTGTATAAAATTCTAAATACTTTATGGTGCTGCAGGCGGGGACAAACGTAGTTTTGGTAGATCTTTCTTTCCCCGCAGGTTAAAGTATTTTGTCCCTGTTGGCAGCACCATAAAGTATTTAGAATTTTATACAGATAGAGTGATCCTTGTTTTTCTCTTTTCAGTTCATAACTTCTAAGCAGTCGGGTTTTTTGTTTTTATAATAATAATTTTATCAGTATTCACAATCAATATGAAACAGTAACAATTTCCCTTGTTTACTTCGGCCATCTCCTGTTTGGTGATGTGATCATCGATTTTTAAATACTTGGTCACTTACCAGGTTTTGAACAGCCCGTCCTCTCAATATCTTCTGCAGTACAAGAGCGGCCTGATGTGACACTTCGTCTTCTTCTGGAACAGATTCCACCTCGGGAGTTGGAGGTCTCGGAGTCTCAGCCAAACGACGCGGTTTGAGAATTCGGAGTGGACCTGCCGAGGCCAATGCCGCTCCCAGGCGGGCTTCTGCAATAATACATGATAGATAACTCCAAATATCACATAAAATCATAGTCGATTGAAAGAGTCATATTGAGCCATTGAAACGACAGAAAAGAAATGAATCTTTTTCGAAAAACTGACATGTTTTTACATACGAGAGATAAGGCCAGAGATAATACTCGTTTTGTATTTGCGACATGGAAAACAAATAAGGAGTCTGTGGGTATAAGTCCCCCGGTCTGAACACAGTCCACTTGCTCACGAAATCCCCATTCGCCCACTCTCTCACTCGCCATCTTGTCCACTCGCTCACTCGCCATCTTGTCCACTCGCTCACTCGTCCACTCGCTCACTCGCCATCTTGTCCACTCGCTCACTCGCTCACTCGCCCACTCGCTCACTCGACATCTTGTCCACTCGCTCACTCGTCCACTCGTTCACTCGTCCACTCGCTCACTCGCCATCTTGTCCACTCGCTCACTCGCTCACTCGTCCACTCGCTCACTCGTCCACTCGGCAACAACTCTGAAAGTATCTAAAAAATCCTATTAGACATTTTTCGGTGTATCTCCCATCAGCTCAGAACGTCCATAAAGATCTGCATTCTAAAAATATAATATGTACCTTCATGTTAATAACAATTATCAAATCGTTTTCTCTCAATTTAGATGATCATAAATTAAAAGACAACTTACTCTTTAAATCATTGTGCAAACTCTCCAAGAACTGTTCACTCCATTTAGTCTCCCGCTCGCAGAGCTGCGTCTCATCTCGTGGCAAGTGGTGACCGGAACATGTCTTGGTCAAATTCTGACCACACTGCTCTAACCAGGCTGGAGGTTCAGCCAGTGCGTTATGGTCTTCGATAGCTGAGGGACATAAGAATATTGTTCATTGAAGGATCGAACCAATTACTTCGGCGCCCCGGGGGTTAGTCTATGTGGCTTTGAATAATGAGATCTTGGGTTGGAGTCCTATGGAAGAGAGGATTGCTATGATATCGATAGACGCAACCAGGCTCGGGTAGTGAGTTTGTGGGGCCCTGCGCTACCAACTACTTAAGGGCTACCTACTTACTACCTAATTAAACCCTCAAAATAAGACACTTATAGTAGACATTTAGACAAAATTTTAGTTTTAACATTCGAAAAATTTTAATAAAACATAAATTACAGAAATATGCTATATACGTATATACCTAGTACACCAAGACTCAGAATATAGACTTTGATACTAGCTAAGAATGCAGTGATCATTACTTTAAAGGACACTGGGGATCTTTTATATCTAGGGACTGCAGCCCAAAAAGTCCTTAAGTAGATCTGGCAATGCATGCAACGTCAAATACCTTAGGCCTACTAACCTGTAATCGAGCAGGGGTACGTCTAACCTGCAAAATCTTGTCTTGTAGGTAAGTAATGAGGTGTCGGCCTGTATCTATAACTAGGGATAGGTCATATTGTGATTGTACCAGAGTTTCTTAAAAACGATAAAGCGATATATCGATGCATCAACTTACCGAGCAAAGAAGGATCGTAAGTAATCTCTGCATGTCTTCTTCTAGCCTGGTACCCGTGCCTCGCTCTTGGTGCGTACAAGTCTGACGTGGGGTCTTGCGCAGCCGTGATTGCTGACCCCGCACCTCTTGCTGCCCGCATAGACTGCACGAGGCCCAACCGACCCCCACGCCCGTGGAGATTTGTCAGCTTTCTAATCTCTACACATTTCGACAAAGCTTTTTATCTTCGCGTAAAATTTTAGATACTTATAAGTCAGGAGTTTTGCTTTTATTGTTAAATTTGTGGACGCCTGCGTAGTTGTTCCGGTTCCCGTAGGAATATCAGGATAAAAAATAATATTTTAAATTTAACAAAAAAAAAGTTCCCTTTAAAAGTAAAAAAATAATAAAAAAAACTCAATCTTAAAGTATGTATTAATAATTCTAAACAAAATACGTCGTTTTGGGTAACCTCTTTTTTCATCTGTCGCTTAGACAGGTTAGGTTGGACTCCTCATCATCATTATCAGCCTATTAAAGTTTCACAGTCCCGAGGGGTCCCCTGGCAACCGTCAGGCAAATAATGACAACTGTCATTATAGCTCCGTCGCTACCCGGGTAGCCGCGGGCCTCAAAGAAGGTTTGAATGTCAGGCCCACAGGGGTTAACGGCCCAATAGAGGGCCAGGAGCATAGACCCACCATGTTGCTCCAATGCGGGTTATTAGGTTAGACTATTTGTAATTAAATTGTTAAGTTCGAAGCGGTCCTCTAACACAACGCGACGTTTTTTTACTACATACTTATACTATAAGTTTGTAGTAAATAGGTACTAGGTATGTAGTAAGGTAGGTAACACGGAATACATACTATAAGTATGTAGTAAATAGGTACTAGGTATGTAGTAAGGTAGGTAATACGGAATACATACTATAAGTATGTAGTAAATAGGTACTAGGTATGTAGTAAGGTAGGTAACACGGAATACATACTATAAGTATGTAGTAAATAGGTACTAGGTATGTAGTAAGGTAGGTAATACGGAATACATACTATAAGTATGTAGTAAATAGGTACTAGTGTTCAAGTAACATCGACGTACGCGCGGCGAATCCTAACGGAATCATGTTCCCCCCGGCGGGGTCGGGGGGACAACCGACCATCGGCGCGCGGCTGCGCGCCATTCACTTTTCAACCGTCATTAGACTGCAGTTAACTTTGATACTTGTTTTGTTCTCACATAATTGTACAGTAAATTGTAGATCTAAATAAAATTATAACAACATACAGTCCACTATTATTTAGTCTCTTCACCATATGGTCCTTCCACCGGTCACAATCAAGATGGTGAACGTTTTGTGAAGAAGATAGTTGCTATTATATATGGATAATAAACCAACACCAGAAGATTGTGGATTTGCTGTGCACAACGTGATAACAAAAATAATTCAAGTGGTGTTCGCAAGAAATTTTCCGGAATATATAACGCTGAGTCATCAGAACAGGCTGATATTCTTGGACATCGGACAACAACCACACCAAAAGGACACGTCAAAAGGATATTGCAGATACGTATGATCGTTCCATTCATCCTTTCTTACATCCTTATCATCATTTTCTTATTCCATCATTATCATTAATTCAAAGTTTCATCTCATCATCATCGCAGTCTATTGAAATTTATATTACCTAAGTACTACCTACCTATCTCATTTATTTCATAATTTAAATAGGTAGATACTTCATAGTGCATCTAACATAATAATTAGCATTATTATAGTCTTCACGTGAAGTAAAGTACCCAGGTATAAATTCTCAATAAATCACCTACCATTTTCATAGTGCATTTAACATAATAATTATTAATATTGTTATAGTTTTCACGTGAAGTAGGCAGGTACATAAAGCAGTCATAAATTTAATAGATACTTATTTCATAGTACATTTAATATGATAATTAATATATTATTATAATTTTACGTGAAGTAAGTACCTAAAGTAGTTATAAATTAAATACTTATTTCATAGTGCATTTAAATAGTAATAAATATTATTAAATTTTTCATGTGAAATAAGTATTATTTTAAAAAACTAAATACTCATTTCATAGTGCATCGAAGCTCATTACTGTAGTGTATGTACCTATGTGTAGGTAGTCGTACAATATTATGTATGTCGGCGGTGTGATGTCTGTGACACGCATCAGCTAGTTATTGAATAAACGTTGCTTAAAGTACATGCGTTCCGTTATTACAGTGGCGCAGTCGGTATTTAAACATTTAAATTTCGTTTGTATTACGAGTATTGTTGTGATACGGTGAAAAATGTCGGTCGGGCGGTTAGGCGAGTTCAATCTCGGGTCAGGAACGTGGACGACATATATCGACCGCATGGAACAATACTTCATAGCCAACGATGTGAAGGTTAATCTCCAAGTACCAACGTTGCTCGCCTGTGTCGGGGATGCAACGTATGAACTGATGGTGGATTTATGCTCACCAAAGAAACCAGGCGATATGAAGTTTGGTGAGCTCGTTCAACTGGTGCGTAAACATGTTCAACCAACTCCGTCGATCCTCGCAGAAAGATTTAAATTTCGTAGACGGGTACAGACTCATGATGAAACGGTGGCCCAGTTCGCAGCGGCTTTGAAACATATGGCCAGGGATTGCGGTTTCAAAGAAAATCTCGAAGAAAACCTGAGGGATCAATTTGTCTGTGGCCTACTGAGTGAGACTATACGGCAAAGATTATTCTGCGAGGGTGACGTGGCCTTCACGGGGGCATTCAAGATGGCTGTGGCATTAGAAGCGGCGGCTAGGGACGCGGTGGCAGTGGAGCAACGGGCGGCAGAGGGTGCGGTGCATGCGGTGCACGCGCAGCGACCGCGCACGGAGGCGGCCGGCGGGCGCGCAGCGCCGCGCTGGCGCGACGTGGTTCATTCGAGTGGTAGGGGCCAGCGTTCGGGTGGTTCAAATAAAAGTAATCGGCCTGAAAATTCATCCTGTGCTTGTTGTGGAAGCAGGGATCATAGCCAGCCGACCTGCAAATATGCAGACTGGACCTGCAGAATTTGTTTGGAGACCGGTCATCTAAAGCGGGTCTGTCCGAGAGTGGGCAGGAAACCGGAGGGTCGAGTGTTTCGGCTGGACACAGTGCAACGCCGAGAGACGACGCATCGGAACAAGTACGATGACGGCGGGTCAGAGTGCTCGGCCGGAGAGTATGGAGAGTATAGCGACGAAGGGGGCGGGCCCAGCGGCCTGTACATGGTGCAGATCAAGGGCTGCGAGCCCGTCATAGCCGAGGTTACCGTGGCGCAGAGACGGCTGGCTATGCACGTAGATACCGGTTCTCCTATATCCTGTGTAAGCTATAAAATGTATAAACAGTTGTTTTCGGATTACGTGTTACAAAACAGCGGTTATAAATTAAAAGGCTATAGTGGAAGTGTTATTGAGTGTGTAGGGTACATCGAAGTGCCGGTGAGATACAAGTCGATCAGTGAAAGTCTTAGATTATATATAACTCAAAACGGCGGTGTACCCTTGCTTGGTCGAGAATGGCTTATAATGCTGCATATAAGCGTCATAGTACCTAAGTCCATTCTGTCTATAGACGATAAGAATAATGATAGTGGTAGATTCGATAAAATTAATTTTGTGAGTAAGTACCCGGGAGTGTTCAGCGGCAAGCTAGGCCGCGCGAGGGAGCGGTGCCCGTGTTCCGGCACGCGCGGCCGCTTCCGCTGGCGCTGCCCACGGACGTCGGTGCCGAGCTACGGCGCATGCAGTTTGCAGGTATCATAGAAACCATATTCGCGTTATCCATACCCTCCTCGGACTGGGCGTCGTGCTTAGTAGGCAGTCGTGCTCAAAAACAACGGTTCCTTAAGGATATGTGGCGATTACAAGAGTATCGTGAACCCTATGCTCGAAATTGATAAATATCCACTCCCTAGGTCCGAAGTGTTATTCAATAATTTAAACGGAGGTAAAAGGTTCACCAAACTTGATTTGTCCGAAGCCTATAGCCAAGTTACGTTACATGAGTCAAAAAAATACACGGTCGTTAATCCTCACCGAGACCTATATGTTTACAATAGATTGGGTTATGGAATAGTTTCGGCTCCATCCATTTTTCAACGGATTATGTAACCATTAGTAGTCGGAATTCCCAACGTCTCCATATTTTTAGATGATATTTTAATTACGGGCAGAACAGAGCGCGAACATATTAATAATTTACATTTAGTTTTTGAAGGAATAGCCAACAAAGGGTACGGCTAGAGAAATGTATTTTTTTTAAGAAAGAAGTGAGTTACTTGGGTTTCATTATTTCTGAGTACGGGGTTCGGACCGATGATAAGAAGATTGAGGCTGTAACTAAAGCGCCGAAACCGAACAACGTATGTTTAACGTATGAGTTAAAGGCATTTGTAGGAATAGTTAATTTTTATTCAAAATTTATAAAAAAGATATCTATTTTATTATCTCCACTGTATAAATTACTTTAAAAATTACATTAGGGACATTAAGACAGCTTTAACAAGTTGTCCGGTGTTGGCACATTACGATGAACGGTTACCACTTATCGTGTCGTGTGACGCTAGCGCGTGCGGTGTCGGCGCGGTGTTGAGTCAGCGCGGGGAGGGGGGCGAGCGGCCGGTGTCGTATGCCTCGCGCACGCTGAGCCGCGCGGAAGCGATTTACAGTCAAATACAACGCGAAGCGCTTGCTATCATTTTTGCATTTAAAAAGGCGGACGTCGAAAAGCTCAATATTTCAAATTTTTACAAAGATTTCTTCTCGATTATCGGAACAGTGTACACGGTACGACAGGTGAAACGCCCGCGAGATTAATGTTCGGTCGTCACCTCAGATCGCGTTTAGATTTATTAAAGTCATTGTTGAATCGGTTTCGGATCGCTTACATCAGAGGGCGCAAGCTAAAGGGGGAACCGATAGATCTTGGGTAGAGGGAGACAAGGTATGGGTAAAAGATTTTCGAAGAGGTAGAAGATGGTGTTCCGCGGTTATCAAGAGCAGGAAGGGTAAAAATATGTACGAGGTCGAGACGGAGGAGGGTGTGTGCTGGACGCGGCATGCAGATCAATTGCGTTCTGGCTCGGCGGACGACATCCGAGATTCGAGTAATGTTCGTGGGTCTCCGACCGTGTCTACTCAAGCAGCCTTAGCACACCAAATCAATCATGCTGATAAAAACAGTAGCACGGCCGGGGAGCCGCGCGAGTCTCGGACGGTATTACCGCCATCGTTACCGAATACACGTGTGCGAAGACCGCCCGAGCGATTTGGTTACGATGGTGTGGACCAATAATTTATAATGTTGTAATTGTTGTAACTATCTTTATAAAGGGGGGGATGATGTAGTGTATGTACCTATGTGTAGGTAGTCGTACAATATTATGTATGTCGGCGGTGTGATGTCTGTGACACGCATCAGCTAGTTATTGAATAAACGTTGCTTAAAGTACATGCGTTCCGTTATTACAATTACATAATATAGTAATAGCTTTCACGTGAAACAAAAGTATTAATGCAATAAACACTTGCTTTTGTATTTTTATAAGTACTTTAACAATAGCTATTTCATACATATTTTGCCAAGTCATCTTTGTATAAATTAACGATTCTTAGAATAGTCGTAATTGCTATTAAAATTTCATCAGGTAATGTATATTTTATTACATATTGCAATATTGCTGTAAAAATTTTCACAGGATTGCATATTATATAATTATGTTAAAATTGCTTTAATATTTTTGCAAGGTGCTCAATTTTTTGAACTACAATTACAACATTGCTATAATTTTTTCTCTAGGACTCTGAAATCTTCCTAGGACATTGCTATAATTTTTTCTCTAGGACTCTGAAATCTTCGTAGGATACTGCCAACTTGCTTTGTAGTTAGAAATTCATTTAATAAATTATATCTATCACTAAGATAACAATAGAAAGTTTGCCTTTGCTGCCTTTCAGGCTTAAAGCGTTCAGATTTTTTGTTCTCTTTCACATTTTTTACTTCTTTCTTTCTTTTTTTGTTTTCACTTTCGCTTTAGCATTTTGTGTTGCACTTAATTTTAATTCTTTAAAGCTTAATTTTCAAAATGAGTGAAAGACAATTGAAACAATTGATAAAAAAACGAGCCTCTATTAAAGGAAAAGTTACCAATTTCGGGAACTTTATTCAATCTTTAAAGGATAACGAGGAAGTAAATTCAACTCAAACTCAAACTGAACTTCAATTGCGATTGAACAAAATCGAAAGCTTATACAATGAATTTGATAATTTCCAGACTGAACTTGAGGAAATCTCGGACTCGCCCGAAGATGAGTACCAAGAACGCCAAACGTTTGAGAAGTTGTACTATTCTCTTGTGGCTGCTGGCAGGGCTTTGATAGAAAGTCATCGCAAGGAAACACTCAATATATCAGCGATAGAACATTCCGAGACTGCTACAGATTCACACAAACGTAAGGTTGTTAAGCTTCCAAAAATCGATTTGCCATATTACAATGGCGATTATCAACACTGGCTTGGCTTTCGTGATACTTTCAACTCGTTAATCCATTCCGATGATAGCATTGAACCAATTAGTAAATTTCATTACTTACGTGCCTCACTTAAAGGCAACGCTGCATCAGTCATTTCTGGGTTAGATTTTTGCGGAGACAATTACCAAGCGGCATGGAAAATCTTATGTGATCGATATGACAATAAGCGTTTGCTTGAAAATCATCATTTAAATGCACTTTTTAAATTAGATTCACTTCATAAAGAATCCAGTGCAGGTTTACGCAATTTAATTGATGCAATTAACAAAAATTTAAGAGCTTTAGCTAATTTAGGTCATTCAGTTCAACACTGGGATATTTTAATCATTCATATGACAACTGGAAATTTAGACAGTGTGACAAAAAGAGAATGGGAGATGCATAGAAATAAATCAAAGGATTCTCCTACTCTAGATACATTTTTAAAATTTCTTTCAGACAGAGCTAATGTCTTAGAAACTTTAGATACCACAAAGCAAGAGAACAGTAAACATTCTGTAAACAATAACAAACCTAAAAGCTTTGTTGTAGCTTCAACTAGCAAACTAAGGTCATGTCCCTTTTGCAAAGGTGACCACTACTTGTATTCTTGTGAATCCTTTAGAGCTCTACCGGTTGGAAACCGCATTCAAAAGGTTAAAGAGTTAAAGGTTTGTAAAGTTTGCTTACGCACACCTTCGCATCCAGAAATAAAATGTAGATTCCCTAAATGCTGTTATTGTTCAAAAAGGCATAATACATTATTACATTTGGAAGAAATTAATACTCCTGCTAGCATTGAAAATGTAGCTTTATCTGCCAAGAAATTAAATGAACCCTCATCTACTTATTCAACCGTCTTACTTTCTACAGCGTTAGTAAAGGTTCTTGATGGTAAAGGCAAGCCACATGCGGCTAGAATTTTATTAGATAATGGTAGTACTGCTCATTTTATAACGAGAGAATTTTGTGATAAATTACAACTCAATACACACCTTGTAGATTCTAAAGTTACAGGTATAAATAGCCAAGCTTTAAGTAGTTCGCAGTCTTGCTCTTTAGTATTCGAGTCATACATTGGTGAATATAAGAAAGTCATTGATTGCATTATACTACCAACTATTACCACTCTACAACCTTCAACTTTAATTAATTTGCAAGATTTACATTTGCCTTCAGGAATTCACTTAGCTGATCCATCGTTCCATGTTCCTTCCAAAATAGATATTCTAGTAGGTGCAGATATATTTTGGAATGTGATAGGAACTAATCGCATTTCCTTGGGAAAACATAAACCCACTCTTTTTGAAACACGACTAGGATGGCTTGTTTCAGGTGCTGTCAATGCCCAAAATAAACATAATATTTGCATGCTAAACAGAAATTTAGATTTTGATCTCTCGCGATTTTGGGAGTTAGATTCCATCTCTTGCAAACACAATTTATCTCCAGAAGAAAGAGAATGTGAGGAACATTTCATAGAAACCACAAAACGTAAAGCTGATGGACGCTTCATAGTTTCTTTGCCATTGAAAGAGTCACCTGAAGTATTAGGGGATTCTTATCAAATGGCTAAAACTCGATTCCTTTCCTTAGAGCGTAGACTTGACAAAAATCCAAACATGAGACAACTTTATGTGGATTTTATGAAAGAGTACCTCACTCTCGGGCACATGACAGAAATAAAATCACATTCTTTAAAAAACACCGTCTCCTACTTGCCTCATCATGGAGTCTTAAAGGAATCCACTACCACCAAATTGCGCGTTGTATTTGATGCTTCGGCTGCGACAAAATCAGGAAAATCCCTAAATGATATATTAAAAGTAGGGCCTACAGTGCAAGATGATTTGTTGTCAATTTTGTTGCGATTTAGACAGCACAAATATGTAGTGACAGCAGACATTGAAAAAATGTATCGTCAAACAGAGATCTTAGAAGAGCAACGTTCACTTCAACAAATTCTGTGGAGGTTTGATTCATCTCAGCCTCTCAAAGGCTATCAACTAAACACAGTTACTTATGGTACGGCTTCAGCACCGTATTTAGCAACCAGATGTTTGCTTCAATTAAGTCATGAGGCTACAGATCCAGATGTCAAGCGAGCTATTAGACACGATTTCTATGTCGATGATTTTTTGTCCGGGCACACAACTATTCAAAATACAATATCTTTGTGTCGTGGAGTATTAAGCGCGTTATCATCAGCTCAGTTGAATCTTCGTAAGTGGTATTCCAACAATAAAGAAATTTTGCTGGCTGTTTCAGGTGAAGCAGGGGCAGATGGATCTGTGGATCTCAGTAGTGATAATCTTTCAAAAACGTTAGGTTTGTTTTGGAAATGTACTCCTGATACACTTCTATTTTCTATTAACATAGCAGTATCTTCAAATAATATAATCAATAAGCGTCAAATTTTGTCTACAATTGCGCAGGTTTTCGATCCACTTGGCTTAGTATCGCCATGTATAATTGAAGCAAAAATAATAATGCAGCAATTATGGGTACATAAATGTGATTGGGATGAACCAGTTCCAGCGCATATTAGTAAGGTTTGGGTCAATTTCGCCGAGACTCTGCCACATTTAAATAAATTAAAAATACCCAGATGCATTACTTCCAATTTTCCTGTAGATTTCCAACTACATATTTTTACAGACGCATCTGAAAAGGCATACGCTACATGTATATACGTAAGATCTTTGGACAGCAGTGGTTCCATTCATACGCGTCTTTTAGCATCTAAAAGCAAGGTAGCTCCATTAAAGACGACCTCAATTCCGCGTTTAGAGTTGTTAGGGACGTTGCTTGGAGCTAGATTAGGCTTAAAAATATTAAACTCTTTAACACTTAAATTTAGCAAATGTTTTCTGTGGTCCGATTCCACTATTGTTTTAGGCTGGCTGAATTCTTCTCCTAGTCAACTGAAACCATTTATACGTCATCGCGTTTCTGAGATACAGGAAGGTTTCTCCAATCATGAATGGCGATACGTTCCGTCTAAGGAAAACCCTGCTGACATAGCATCACGAGGTATGAAGGCTGACGTATTGGACACATCTTCACTGTGGTGGTTAGGACCTTCATTTTTAAATTTAGACTTAACTAACTGGCCAAAAAAGCCTAAGGTTGAGATGCTTCAGTTGCCAGAAACTATTATTGTTAAAAATCTTCATATTGCTCACGAGCACAATATCGTATCCGAATTAATTAGGAAAATTTCTTCATTTTCAAGGTTACAGCGTATAGTTGCCTTTATGTTAAGATTTATAAATAACTGTCGTAAATTATTCAAAATAATTAGTAATAATATAACCTTGAGCGAACTCAATAAGGCCACTGAAATACTATTAAGAGTAGCTCAAGAGGAATCGTTCTCCGAGGAGAGGAAGTTGCTTCTCGCTAACAAAAATTTGCCCTATAAAAACAAGCTTCTTCCTCTTTCACCGTTTATAGACGAATATAAACTTATTCGTGTTGGTGGCAGACTCTCCAACACGAAATACGAATTTAATATAAAGCACCCGATACTTTTAAGTAGCAAACACCCTTTATGTAAATTAATATTTGAAATGACACATATAAAATATTTTCATGCTGGTCCACAACTTCTATTGGCAACAGTTCGTCATAAATATTGGCCTTTAGGAGGCACAAATTTGGCTAAGTTCGTTCTTGTGTAAAATGTTCTAGATTTCAAGGAAAAATAATTCAACCAATTATGGGTAATTTACCTGAACAGCGAGCAGAGCTAGAATATCCTTTTTTGGAAAGTGGGGTCGACTATGCCGGGCCAGTGATGATAGCAAATCGTAAAGGTCGAGGGTCAAAACTCATTAAATCTTACATTTGTGTGTTTGTCTGTTTAGCAACGAAAGCGGTACATCTAGAGCTTGTTTCTGACATGACAAAAGAAGCTTATATAGCTTCTCTAAACAGATTTTGTGCACGCAGAGGCAAGCCAAAGACTCTGCATTCAGATCGGGGAAGCACGTTTATTGGCACTTTTCATGAACTTTCAAAGCTTTTAAATGAAATGTCACCAGCAGCCATAATTGAGGAAGGTATACAATTTTCCTTTATCCCAGCGTATACGCCTCATTTTGGTGGCTTATGGGAGTCCGCAGTCAAATCCGTTAAATACCATTTAAGACGGGTCCTGGGCTTAACTCATTTAGATTATGAGGAAATGAACACGTTATTAGTTCAGATAGAAGGAATTTTGAACTCCCGTCCTATTACTCCACTGTCCGAGGATCCCTCTGACCTTTGTCCTTTAACTCCAGCACATTTCCTTATTGGCCGATCACTCGCCTTTGCACCACAAGCAGAGATCACCACTAACAATATAACATCACTTGCTAGATTTCAGCGTATTGAGCTGTTGAAGCAGCACTTTTGGAAGAGGTTTTGTAATGAATACATCACGTTGCTTCAACAAAAAACACGGTGGATGAAGTCGAAGAGAGAACTGAAAGTAGGGACACTTGTTGTTATAAAGGATAAGACATGTCCTCCTCTCATGTGGATGATCGGCCGAATTGTGCGCGTAATTCCCGGGAGGGACAACGTTGCGCGAGTGGCCGAAATAAAGACCAAAAAGGGTATCATCAAGCGGGCCTTCAACGCTATTTGCCCTTTGCCGTCTGAGCCAAGGACTGGTACTAATTGAAGATACTTCAACGCCGGCAGTGTGTTCAAGTAACATCGACGTACGCGCGGCGAATCCTAACGGAATCATGTTCCCCCCGGCGGGGTCGGGGGGACAACCGACCATCGGCGCGCGGCTGCGCGCCATTCACTTTTCAACCGTCATTAGACTGCAGTTAACTTTGATACTTGTTTTGTTCTCACATAATTGTACAGTAAATTGTAGATCTAAATAAAATTATAACAACATACAGTCCACTATTATTTAGTCTCTTCACCAACTAGGTATGCAGTAAATAGGTATTAGGTATGTAGTAAGGTAGGTAATACGGAATACATACTATAAGTATGTAGTAAATAGGTACTAGGTATGTAGTAAGGTAGGTAACACGGAATACATACTATAAGTATGTAGTAAATAGGTACTAGGTATGTAGTAAGGTAGGTAACACGGAATACATACTATAAGTATGTATGTATATGTCGAAAGACCTGACCAAATTTATCCAGAGATTGTTAAAATTGCAGTCGAAGTGATTCCAGACACCATCAAAAGTATTCTGGACGCAGCTTTTATATCCGGCAACTTTCCTTCACCTTGGAAAATAGCTAGCTTAGTGCTGCTCAAGAAAGCAAACAAGCCACTGGATGATCCGACTGGATATAGACCTGTCTGCCTCTTAGACTCCTATGGAAAACTCATGGAAAAAGTTATTTTAAACCGGATTGAGAAGCTACTACCTGAACATGGTGGTCTTTCAAACCACCAATACGGTTTTAGGAAGGGTCGATCTACGTTGATGGCAATAAAAAAGGTGGTAGAAACTGCCATGCAAGCTAAGCAATGTACTTCCAAAAATCGGAAACTGTGTGCCTTGATATGCCTGGATGTAAGAAATGCTTTCAACTCTGCACCCTGGAAACAAATTGTGCTAGAATTGAGAAAGAGGCGATTTCCAGGATACATACTAAATATAGTCAGTAGCTACCTGGAGGAGAGGTAGGTATATTAAAGTAAAAGATGTCAATGGAAGGGAGGATATAATAAAAGTAAGCAGCGGTGTACCTCAGGGATCAATTCTGGGGCCGACTCTGTGGAACATTCTTTATGACGGGGTTTTTCACATAAACCATGCAGAGGGCGTCCAGTTAGTGGGTTTTGCCGACGATCTGGCTTTAGTGGTCGTCGCAAAAAAAGAAAGAGCGCTCATGGTAAAGGCCAACTCAGCGCTTAAACTAATAAACCAGTGGATGCTCGGAAAACAGCTCTTCAGCTCGGAAAAAAGTCTT
The DNA here is from genome assembly GCA_034621355.1 of Mycalesis mineus. Lineage (NCBI taxonomy): Eukaryota > Metazoa > Arthropoda > Insecta > Lepidoptera > Nymphalidae > Mycalesis > Mycalesis mineus. The sequence goes on along the minus strand of CM067899.1, from coordinate 5,872,609 downwards.
TAGCCCCGGAAAAGACGGAAGCAATAGTTTTCAGTGGGAGACGCAAACTTGACCCAATCCGATTTATAGTTAAGGACGCCACAATCACTCCAAAGGATCATATTAAATACCTGGGATTGTGGCTAGACAAGAACCTCAACTATAAGAATCATATAGAGGAAATAGCAAAAAAGGCGCAGAACATGACGGAGGCACTGTACCGGTTAATGCCGACTAAAGGAGGGCCTAGAGCGAGCAAGAGAAGGGTACTGGCATCAGTGGCCCACTCTGTCGTTCTCTACGGGGCGCCAATATTCAGTAGTGCAATGAGAGTCCAGTTATATAGAAAGAAACTGGAAAGGGTACAGCGACGCTTAGCGATCGGTATCTGCGGTGCATATCGCACGATATCCACCGATGCAGTGCTCGTGATTGCAGGTCTCGTTCCCATCGACAAAATGGTCAGGGAACGGGCCCAGATGTTTGCAAATAAGGAGCAAAACCCACTGGAGTTGAGGCAAGAATCTCTAATAGAATGGGAAAAGGAATGGGTGGAAGGAGCAAAAGGAGCATGGACCAGGGAATTGATAAAAAACCTGAAAAATTGGATTAATAGAAAGCATGGAGAGGTAGACCGATGGGTAACGCAGGCGCTTAGCGGTCACGGGGTGTTCAACACCTACCTTTTTGCAGTTGGGAAAGCTCCAACAGATAAATGCTACCACTGCGGAGAAGAGGACACCCCGAGACATGCTATTTTCGAGTGTCCGGCATGCGCGGACTTAAGACTGGTGGCACAGGGATCGAGCAGCGCCGTAGAGTCCCAAAACCTGATTGCGCGTATGCTCAGCAGCGCAGAAGAGTGGCACACACACGCCCAAATGTTAAGGGACATAATGAGGAGAAGAGAGGAAATGGAGAAATGTGAACGGAGAAAGAGAGATAATAATTAAGAGGAGGGCATGAAGTAATGCATTGCGGTTCCGTGCCAACCTTGGAGAGCAGAGGGGGGGTCGTTTTAGTCCGTGCAAGTCGGACATACCCTGCCAGCAGGCAGAAGTCCGAAGGGATTTTTTTCCTCCTCGCAAAGAAAAAAAAAAAAAAAAAATGTCGAAAGAGGAATTACCTTTTGGACGCAGGTACAAAGACTGTAATCATATTCGAATTGAAAGACACTGAGAGAGTAACTCCGAACGTGGCTGTGAGAATAACTCCGAACAGAGCCCGAGACTTGTGACACGGGTGTAGGTTTAAAAGAGATCTCTTAGTGACGCGCGTCAACACTCACCTCCTCTGTTCAAGTTATTCTCCTAGCCCAGCCAAATTTGTCGAAAGAGGGTAGGACATTGTGAATAAATTAGGCCTTTGTATTCCAAGTAATTATAACTCAAGCTGAGAGTAATAATTAATTCGTTTGCACAAATTAATTATCAGAGTTGTCTAGGTTAAGCGATAAGCAAAGTACAACGTCTGCACAGCGCCACGCCAGAGCCTAGACTGCCCGCCAGTTGTAGACCCGCTCCTTTTATACAACTTAGAATGACTCAAGTAGTGGGGTGTGTACCAAGTACTCAAGTACTGAGCGATACGCAGCCGCAAGAGGGCGTAGCTGGTACACGTGCAGTTCACAGACTTCTTTCCAGTCGCGTACGATGACGCAGGCGCCGTCATATATGTATAATAACTAGGAGCTTAGATTGAGTTTTTTATTTATTTTTAACCGACGAAACAAAACGGAGGAAGTTCTCAATTCGACACGTTTATTTTTTTGAGTTGTCCGATTCTGATAATCCTTTTTTATTAGAAAGGGCACATTTCCAAGATGGTTCTCATTGTCATCATGTTAGGATCGGATTATGATATCCTGGTAAAATTAAAGGAACTCTTCAAAATTTATAGGCACACTAGCAGCGATTTCGGTTTTTGTGTAATTATTGGTAGCTTTTTGGCTACAAGTGCCGTGCAATATGACGTACGAGTACGTTACGTGGCGATAAATCACAAAAAAGTAAGAAATAAAATTTTTTAACAATAAATAGAACCGACTCAAAACGCACTAAAAAGTAAAAAAGACTGTGTCATTTGGTTGCTTTAATTTACTTAAGCATATCTATAAAGTCGGTGCCAGCAAGGTATGTATATAGTAAGGTAGGTAATACCTACTATAAGTATGTATGTATATGATAGGAACTTTGACTTGGGCCTTAGTGACAGTGGTTTTTTACCCGACTGCGTCAGAAGGAGGGTAATGTTTTTCGAGCGTATGTATGTATGTATGTATGTGTCGTTGAATTCGGCTAAATTGTGGAAGTGACATAGGCTATATGAATTTTCAAAATACTGTAAATGGGGGAAAAAAGGGGGACGTGTGCATTTTTTTCTTTTATCTTAGCAATATGGGTATCAAATGAAAGGTCGTAAAAAGACCATTTCAAAAATATAAATATCATATCATGTTTATATTACTGTTTTAACAAGCAATGTCAAAAAGTGTACCCTCTCATTTCTATACCACAAATTAAAACTAAAAAATCTCAAATAAAATTATTATTATAAAAACAAAAAATCCAACTGCTTAGAAGTCATGAACTGAAAAGAGAAAAACAAGGATCACTATATCTATATAAAATTCTAAATAATTTATGGTGCTACAGGCGGGGACAAACGTAGTTTTGGTAGGTCTTTCTTTCCCAGGTAGTAAACTATTTTGTCCACACCTGCAGCACCATAAAGTATTTAGAATTGTATATAGATATAGTGATCCTTGTTTTTCTCTTTTCAGTTCATGACTTCTAAGCAGTTGGGTTTTTGTTTTTATAATAATAATTTTATTAAAGTTTTTAATTTGTTCTTGATGGTTTGTATTACTACAGTAACCATTTCAAAAATAAATACTATGATAACATAAGAAGTCCTTTTCATCTAAACCTTCTATCTTTATAGCCTCTCTGATGAACACAGCAGAAGCGCAGGTTAAGTTACTACTAGCGCCATCTAGTTACGTTATAATATCGCGACACTTTCGCATATACAAGGATTTCTATAAATAAAGATACAACATCTAATAATCTAAAATTAATTTGAGTTTTAGGAAAACCGGGTGACATATTTTTTTAATTATTTTATTCAGATTTTTCAATTTTTTTTAGAACTTTTTACTATTAATTTTGTTAAACAATTATTGTACGGAGAGCCATGTTAATTGTAATGTGCACGTGATGCGCTTTTATTTGAAACTCCTCTTAAGTATATTTACAGACATTCGGTTCTTCTTCCCCACTTTCACCCCACCACAACTTTTAAACGACTTAAACGATTTTCTTTTAAGATAATTAAAAACACTCGCAAATAAGTCACCTTTAATGAAAACTAAACTAAAAACGCTTCATCCATTCATGAACTATTTGCCACCGGCAAACAGACTAACAGAGACAGACACCCACTAATTTATAATAATATTATATTGTTGCATTAGGGTTTATAAATTAACGCATGTTATACGTCACGAATCTGGCTATTATATAAAAATAATTACAATATGGTAGTTTCAGAGATTAGCTAGCAAATAGACAGACAAAATCTTAATAATTGAATGCTTTGGTGTCAAACCTCTGTCTCTAGTCTTCCTAATGTGGTCAATCTTGCGCTCCATGTCGTTTTTCTTGCACGCCCACAGTTTGGCCAACTTGGCGCCCACTCGAGACGCCTTCTTCTTCTGCTGCTGGGCTTTCATCTCGTTGAGCAACGTTAGGCGGATGTCTTGTAGCTCATCGATTTCCTAAATGATTTTTGTTAACAGACTGTCTTTCATAATTTTTTATTTAAGTAGATAAAAATATAATAAATAATTTATTTAACTAAGAATATAATATTATAGTATATAGACTAAACATGAGGGATCTATAGGATCTATGGCCCCGTGGTTGTAACGCTTCTCCTCAAATCAGAGCCTCAAATCGATGACGCGTAATAAGTAGGGTACTTGGTTCCAATAATACTTCTTGCAAATCCTAACTAATATTATAAATGCGAAAGTAACTCTGTCTGTCTGTTCACTATACAACTACTGAACCGATTTAAATGAAATTTGGTACACTGAAGGTCTAGAGCCTGAAAAAGGACATAGGCTACTTTTAATTGCGAAAAAAAATTTTGTATGAAAGTGTCGTCATTTTGAAAGCTTAAGACCTATTTCTTAGGCAGTTGATTAGATTATAATAAATATGACACTCAAAGCTTAGAAAAATTAGGCTGCCGTAATAACTAATTCCACGCGGACGAAGTCGCGGGCAAAAGCTAGTATTATATAAGTTCGTTACGAGAAGTAACTTGATCAATTAGAGTGAACTTTACCCCGGTAAAGTTTGTAGTAGTGTTAGTAAATAGTAGAGTGGGAAAAACCTTGACATTATACTAACCGCTTCTCTAAAGATCCAATCCTTGGTCTCCACGTCGCTGATGATGGCATCCTGCTTCTTCACCCAGCGCGGGAACCGGCCCTTCTCCACCAGCTGCGCCCAGCGCCGCGCGTGACGCATCCTGCGACCATCATTTACAAGTATCGTTGACGAACTCTAGCGCAGAGGTTATGCGCAGAAGTTTTAGTATGATGGAGGTCCTGCGGACTTCCAGTGTACAGTCTCGCTCTGAGTTGCACTGTTATTATTGTTAATTTTCAGTTGGTTTGTTAAATATAATTATATATTTTGTTGTTTTTTTAAGTTTGTTTATGAATTTAAAGGGAATGATATGCCTAGAAGAAATACCGTTTTGCGACGCCAGGCGTGTTACTATTGCCTGATTCAGATAAGACTAGTCTTATATCTAAAATAAAAATTGACAATATAATAATGTTTTATTTTTTTACTCCCCGTAAGATTTTCAAAATTTATTTATTCATTTATGGTAAATATCTATACTATATAATTATGTCTTGAGTAATACATCTTTGGAAATTAGAACTATAAACATTAACATATATAAGCACAAACACGCACGTAACGTACACAAACACATACACACACACGCATGCACGCACGTACACACACATATTAAAACGATGTCATAACATGATTTGGCTATTAATTAGGTAATTATAGTATATATTGTATTGCGTAAGCGACGGTACCGATGCGCAGCCATCCCTTCTACGTTTCGTTCAGCGCTAGACTTACATGCCGCTAGTTATACCGTTATCATTTTGACGACTCGGTGGATTTCTAAAATGGAGGTCCTGGGTTAATTGAAATTTTTTTTAATTTGTCTTGGTCTGGCTGGTGGGAGGCTTTCGCCGTGGCTAGTTACCACTCTACCGACAAAGACGTACTGTCAAGCGATTTAGCGTTCCGGTACGATGTCGTGTAGAAACCGAAAGGGGTGTAGATTTCATCCTACTCCTAACAAATTAGCCCGCTTCCATCTTAGATTGCATCATCACTTAACATCAAGTGCGATAGCAGTCAAGGGCTGACTTGTAGTCGATAAAAAAAAAGAAAAAACAACTTATAGACATCCCTACTAGACATAGGCCTCTTGTACTCCTGTAATGACCTCCAAACTCCAAGGTCTTGAACCTCCTGTATCGAGTGCCTTCGGGTTGTACCCGTTTGATGTCATCGGTCCATCTCGTGGGGGCTCACCAACCACCAACATTACTCTTATTCTTGAAGTGCCTTTGCAAGCTTGAGACTACTCATTGAGATAAGTCAGTAATCATTTTCTTCTGATACATAGGATGTACACATTTGATAGGCAACTGTTGTAGCCAGGTCTTAGTGATCAGGCTAATATTACTGACAAAGATTAAGATTAAGAGCTAGGCAAATCCATCACTATCGTCCTGGATAATCCTGTCGGTTTCAACTCAAAACTTTAATATTATTGCCAGAAATTATTATTGGGGAGGTAAAAATGTTTACAAAATCCGTACTTATTGATAATTTCCGTAGTGTGAAAGTCAGCTGGTAAATCTCCTGTGCGATAAGGAATCCCTGGACCTTGAAATAAAGAAAAAAATTGTTTGTCTGTAAAGTCGGTTTACTGACGATAGTTGAACGTGACAACGTCTGAAGAAAATACTGATGGGATGGTAGCATTTAATTGGTTATTAAAATTTTTAATTTAAGTATATTTTTATAAATAATAATTTAAATTAATAAAATAATTGATTTTGATTTTAGAAATTTATATTTTAAATTTATAATAAATAAGTTAATTTATAAATATATTAATTTTTAATTTAAAATTAATATATTTGATAATTATATTTAATAGACGGATGTCGAACGCTGCCGAACGAAAAGTCCGATTGTGCTTCTTTGTCGCTCGTTCCGCGCTCTCGCTTGCACTTTAAGCCTTACATGGAACGCCTCAAAGCGAGGTAACGACGCATGACGTCATGTTTTTTCGTGCGTGAAGCCGGCTCTATCGAATTATAAGACGTTGTCACGTCAAAAAAGATTATGAATATAAGTAGTTACAATATTTAATTAGTTTAATTAGCTTTTGGTTATAGAGCTCGTCTGGGAAAGTACCACCGCCATGGTTCCTTTTCGGCGCTAAGCAAGTAAGCGTTGCTCTAAATACCTACGGCACAGGTTTATAAACACAGGGTAGCATTTTGTGTTCCTTACATATCTTGTGAAGTGTTTTTCTATTTTAGGTGATAGTTTTCACCATAACCACGTGGGAAAGTGCTTGGCCTGTCAAGTATAACAATAAAAAATGTAATAATTATTACCTAGTGATAATAAAGTGGGTGGTGTACACACCCGTGCCTCAGAGAGCACGTTAAGCCGTCGGTCCCGGTTACTATAATCAACATCTGACAGTGATCGTTAATACATGAAACATTATCACCCCAAGGCCGCCAACCCGCATTGGAGCAGCGTGGTGGGTCTACACTCCCAATCCCCTCTCCTATAGGAAGACCTGGCCCTGTGGTGGCCGTTACTAGGGTGGTAATGATGATGATGATACTCACCCCACTCCAATTTATCCAGATACATAACTTCAGGAGTAGTTTCGCAGCCTTCTGCCGGCCGCGCGTCTGGTTGCCACGGGTGTGTTTGTGCTGATGATTCCCTGGTGATAGGAATTCCATAAAATCACCGTGCGAATGCCGGCTTCTTCGTGTGACAGAGAATTAAAAAAAATTAGGTAATATTTATAAGTGCCACTATTTAAAATAACGATCTCCGGGACTAATTGACGTTACGAGTAGTTTGTTTAGCAAAAAATAAGTTGGGTTAAAAAATATTTTCAATAATTCAAGAGTGTTTACCTGTACACGCTCTGAGTTCCTCTAGTCTTTGGTCTTGTATCACCGGGTGTCCTCATTGACGTGGGCAGATGGAAGTCTGGACTGACGCTCTTTACGGGCAGCAGTTTTTTTGGACTGTAATTTATTAGGTTCGCTTACAATTACTTACACTAAAACATGATATCTTAAACTTATTCCTTAATTTATACTAAGTGTAGTAATTACTTACAAGCAAACACAGCATGCCCAATATAGACCGACAATTCAAATAGGTGCTACTTAATAATTAATAAAAAAGGTAAACAAATAAATGTGAGAAAATCACTATTCAAATCACAAAACATTATTCAAAATCACTATAGACTATATTAGTAAATATAGTTAAAATCTTAATAATCGAACTGGCAGAACATAATTACTATTTAGCTCCATGAGGAGATGATCTTATTCCGAAACATATCTATGGAGTCTGAATAGATATCCACTACAGTGCTGAGGTTATTTAGGGTTTTACACAATCTCGGAACAGGGGAGTTAGTTATTTTTAATATACTTAATATGTTAAAAAGTATTATCTATTTATATATTCTTTGCTGTTATTTGGTTTATGCTCGCACGCGTGTCTATATACATTTGAACTACACACGCCTGCATTATAACTCACAGCCCTAACACTCTTACCCTAAAAAGTGCTTAAAATCGCCCCAAAAGTCTAAAGGAGATTTTACATGAATAACTCACACAGCACTGTACTTGAACCGGTCTTTTCCGGTAAGGTCAGGAGTCGGCACTGCGCACAACTCGCGAACTTTGGTCACATGCGCGCCGTACGAACGGTCCACGTGTGCTGGCAAGCGGCAGTTGGGATGATACACTGGAAAAAATCATATTAAAAGTCAATATAACGTCTTCAAAACTTTTGTCGCTGGGAATGAAAACAGGGTGGTCAACGTAAAAAGCTCAGGAAAGAGCATGTGGACGGAATGCCCATTTACCACCAACGATGTTATTACGTGTCTCCTATGGGCGACTTTTTATCATACCTACCTACTAGATAATGCTCCCTACTTCACCTATGGGAATTTAGAATTTTCGCTGTCTTACAGGAACTCCATACTTTTCGGAGGTAAAAATTGTATTAAAATACCACGGAATATGTAATAGTACAAGGAATTAGACACGAACTTTCGCCTTAATAATATTAGTGTGATAACGGTCATGATATTTAAAATAGTGCTGTCCATAGTTCCTTACCAACTTGCATTCTTGGAAATTGGCGAAGCTCCGAGAACATTGTCTTGTACACGGGTTGAATAATCTGCGCATAGAAGAATTAGTCGTTATTGAAACGGTGCCCGACAGACTTAAATAAGGCTAGCGCTGTGGGCTGGTGGGAGGAGGAGCCTGCCTACCGCTGCCGTGTATGTGTGCAAAGGTAAGCTAGACAGACTGGCGTACAGCGTTACGTAATGAATCGCTTTGCACTGCCATAAGAAATTACCACTTCAAAAAGTCTTCCTGTAAAAGCCATATGTAATACAATTTTCTTTTTACTTCTAACATTATTATAGGTAATTTAACGAATATAGGTAGGTATGCATATAAATTTTAATTGTTTATATCGAATGTACTAACAACTTGGGCAGACGCCATGGCGGCTTTGAATGCGGTTCTCGCATAGTCCCGAGCGCCGGATACTATAAAAGCTGAGTCTGTAAATAAATAAATGAAAAATATTACTTAAAAACCTCCTGAACTTAATATAAAGTACAACTTACTTACAACTCACAACACTTGTAAGTTATAAGTCATTACGATATCGTCACTTACCACCAAGCGCACTGGATGCATGCGTTAAATTTTACTTGGGATGTCCTGGGTTCGATTTGTAATTTGGATTAATGTCAGCTGCCATAAATGGAGTATGTACATTTGAAAACCATTCGTTACTGCACTAAGCTAAGTAGTAAACTTAAGGGACCGCGATTAAGTATGTATATGTCACTAAATATTACACTAAACATTGCCCAGCTAGTGTCTCACGGTCAACTTCAACACCTGCCTATGTTTAACAAAATAATAAAATGTTATCAATTACCATATAAATAATCGTGAACTCTCATTTCAGCGGCGGTGTATTTCCGCGGCGCCTCGTATAATGTGTCGCCACTCATTTTATAGGCACTAAATTATTATTGCTAATTTAAGTCCAGCATATGACAAAAAGATGACAAAATAATATTTTGAATCAAATGCCAAACAATTTTGATTACTTGATTTACGTTATTGACTTAACTGAACTTTACGTATGGTTGCTAAGCAAATGTTATCGTTAAAAATTTCGACAAGGAAAGTTCGTCTTTGATGGATGGTTGTTACAAGATAGAGACCGGGGGCGCTGGCTTTATATATTCTCCCAGGTAGTTGGGTGTAACATGAACAAGTACGGGCTGCTGGAAATGTTGGTAAAAAAATCGAACCTTATGCATCCCAAGCCACAAACATTGGAGATATCCAATAGTAGGTATCCCTACTATTTCATAGGAAAGGAGGTTAAAAAGTGTTAAGGGAAGTGTGCATAGACATTACTTTAAACGCCGGTTAAGTGAACGGCCAATTTTAAATATGTTTTAACTTGTGTGTGTACATTGTATAATGTTCAGAAATGGACTGTAGTCAATTCCGTACAAGAGATCCCCTTATTGCATTACATTTGTGTGTGATACAGTTTCACTCCTGTCATTTTTCCAGAGATGTAATTAAAATCTTTGCATTTTACAGATCCAAATTCAAAGCGCGTTTATTATTCTACTAATCTGCAGAATTTAGGAATTCGGATTTGTGGTTCCGTGAGGGCTAGAATCCAAAACCGAAAAATTTAAGTCATAAAAATTACGGAATTGTCTATGTTTTCCTTTTGACTTTTAAATTTGAAATAATGATAATTATATAGAGGTAAATGACAATAATATTGAGATAACAATAACAATTATTGTTTAATTATAAATTATAATATAATGACTATAAAACCGAGAGAAAAAGTAGCGGACGGTGAAGATGATCCTGTGGAATCTATGTTAAAAAAGGCTGGATGTCTTGATTTACATTATAAAGTCCAGGTACTGTCTAAAAATTTTCCTAGCTATAAATCTTTAAATCATAGCCGATATTCGAAATTCACTTTAACTTGACAGATCGAAGAATTTCAAGCGAAACACTTTATTAAAAGCCCAAAAATAAATAGAGGTTTTAAATCTAGATAGGTCTAGGTAATAATACGTTTGATATGGTTTCTACTTTCTTCAAGAAGATTATTAACCAGGCAGGAGGACAAAAATTTTACCAGTAATCCTTCAGAAATCAAAACTTGAGTCCATAGAGCCTGGCACACAGGGAAAAGTTTAGGTTTAGGTTCTCTGCGTTTGGTGTATTGTTTGCTACTATAAAGCACTGCACAGATAGCAAGCAGACCCCCTGCCTGAACTTACTGCAATAAAGCTACAAATGTTGAGTCACAAGTCCTAAACTTCTTTTAGTCTGCTGTGGGCTTTTTATTAGTAAAACAATTAATTGAGAACTCTATTAATTATTATATCAAGTTAAATTCTATATCTTTTTATTCATGTATGTATGTGTCTTAACATTTATTCAATTTTAGGAGTGTATAAACACAACAAGGGATTGGAGAAAATGTCAAGGCGAAGTTAATGATTTCAAGGAATGCATCACAAGGCACAAACAAGAGAGTATTAGCAAAAAATAATAATTCATAAATTATTTATTTACCCTGTAATATTATTAGTAATTTAAAACATTTGTTATGATTGTCTATAGATAAACTGTGATGTAGATTTGTTCAATATGTAGTGTAAGCATTTTGCATTGTAAGTTTTTGTTTTTAAGTATAATAAAAGTTTGAAGAAGCTCAACAATTTTTTGTACCTAAAATGTTCAGTATTTATATGTACATTACCATAAGATTGCAATAATAGTTAAATGTTACACCAAATTGTTACCAGAAAAATGGATATCATTATTTGAAAAATTAAACAATTAAGTTTTTGCAATTGTAATGAACGAAGCAGTGTAGTTACACCTTTACTTTAGAATTATCGCATTGATTTGGATGAAACTGAGCAGTCTAGAATTACACAGATTTTCATCCTTATTGGCTCATGAGGATATATAAGGCAAAAACTCAGGACACAGTATACAATAAAATCGAATCACATAATATAAAGTATGTGTATGTTTGATACTCTCATACCACAACTATGAACTCAATCCAGCCAAAGTTTTAGAATGGACATAGGATTGGTTCCTCTTTTCTTATACACACTGCTGACATGGAATGTCCTTACAGCTTCCCTTTTCCCTACCACCTACAGTTTCTGCATCTTTCAAGTCGAAAGTGAATAGGAATCCTTGAGGCAAGCTCTAAGATGTTCTACCATAAGTTGCATCTTAACTTACCATCAGCTGCAATTGCTTCAAGCGCTAGCTTATACCATTAAAAACAGATTAAGTGTACCCTGCATTAAATCATACATTTTAATTTACTGTAACATTTAAGATCGTTGCTCATTAGAGCCACCCGGGACCTGACCCGCACTGCAGGTGGAAGCCGCGTTGTCACCAATGAACCTCGCGTGGTCATCGAGTGGACCTCGCGTGTTCATCGAGTGGACCTCGCGTAGTCATCGAGTGTACCTAGCGTCGTCAACGAGTGGACCTCGCGTGATCAACGAATTCCTGAGTAGTCTAGCAATCTATGGCCCTAGGTGTGCACGTGTGTTCAGTGATGTTAAATTTTACAATCCGTTAATTGGCCCTCATAGCTGTCAGTCGTGATAATCATGAAAACGAATGAAAGGTTGGTGGAGAGCGCTGCATCGCACTGGCGTGAACCGCGCCTTGCCAGCTCGCGGTGCACGAGAGACAAACATGTCAACAGCGAGCGAGGGGATCGGGTGATGGTACGGAGTTGATGTAGTGAGCGCATGTCCATACAAATCCATACGAAGAATACTAACCACTCGAGGCGAGGCGGTGCGTGATCGGTCCCGGGTGGCTCTAATGAGCTACGCGGGTATGCCTATGCGGATGAAACAGCGGGAATAGTTAGTAGATAATAAAACAATAAAATAATTAGTAACTCAAAGTTTATTCACTTATGTGCCAGTTTACATTTACACACTTCAAAATACGCTATATAATTTCTACATTTCAAAATATAATATAGAATTTTTGAATGATTATTATTAACTTTAACAATATAATAAATATTATAGGAATGTGATTGCAAATACACCATTTGTTTTGTTATATAAACGCTGGCAACACGAAACTTGTATAAATATATAATTTAAGATAAATATAATTTTCAAACATAAAAAGTAATATTTTTAGTGTAATATTTACACAGATTGTGTTATTTTGAAAGAACATTGAATTTGGACACTGGATTATAATAGATTTATTAATAATTGGATAAAAATAAAACATATTGTGTGATAATTCACTATTTTTCTATTTACAATAATTGTAATACTTAAAGGTCGTATGGCATATGAATATCGCTACTTGATTGCAATTTTTATAAACATTGACAACAACAATAACAATTCATATAACTTCTTAAGCCTTAGCGCCCACAGCCGTGCCTCCTGCTTGTTTGTCGATCTGCTCCTTTTCCAATTGCTTGCCAAGGTATTCCCTGAGAAAAACAAATGAAATCAATATAAGAATAGTCTTATTTTAAGGTCACCTGAGATTACAAAAAAAATCACAGCCTATAATGGTAACATTTTACAGGCATACAAATAATTTCAACCTCATCTTTTAGATGTGGTCTATGATTTTGGTTTTATTATTGGGTTTGTCTTTGAATTTATATACATCAAATAATTTTTGAAAAAGTTACATTGGATGTTACTAGAAAAAAGTCGAATTCCAGGCGGACGTGACGGGTTCTATTTCGTTGTTAAATATAATTACCAAAATAAAAGACATTAGGTAACAAATAAATCTCAATAGACTCCAGTAAAATGTTGGTAAATTTTGGGGCCTTAAAGTTGTTTCAAGTTATAAACGGTTGAAAGCTTTACCAGTTGTGAACCATGAGCTTCTGCACAGCGAGCAAGGCCTCGTAGCGCACGTTGGGGTCCTCGTGGCTGAGCAGGTACATGACGCGCTGCTTACCGCCCAGCTGCTCTATGATGCTGGAAAACAAATAAACAAACAAATTGAGCGAGATAAGTATCATCTTGTTCCTCCGTAAGAACTTGGCACACTTACTGTTTGCCCCTCGGGTAGTGGCGCACGTATTCGCCCACGTCGTAACAGGCCACCGCCAGCACGACCGGGTCGCGGCTCTTCTCCAGCAAGTGTACGAGGGTGCGCAGCAGCTCCTGGCCGCGCTCGTTGAGTCGAGCGGCGTTCTCGCGCCAGAACTTGGCGGACTTGTGCACGGGGGACCATTCCAAACTACAATAACAATACCAAAGTTCTATATCTACGCAATCATAAGAAACAGCAATTTACGCATATTTTCAAACTCGCAACTACTTGCATGAGAATAAAAACCTAAAGGTATTTCCAGTCGACCTAGAATCTTGGATCACTTGAATGTTTAAATTTTACGAAACCCAGCCTAACTTAGGCTAGTAACTCACCGGCCGCTCTTAACTTCTGTAGCATACTGGTCGAAGGAGCTAAGGTCCTGTACGGAGGTCTGCAGGCGTTCATTGAGGAAGTCCACGTCGTTCATTATGTCTTCATCATCAGAGCGCTTCTGCTCCAGGATGGACAGTTGCTTCAGCACTTTGCACTGGACCATGGCGATGCAGTGCTCTTTTGCTACCTAAATAAAACTAATTATCATTTCATATTCGATAATTACTTGACATGTTGTGTTATTATAGGCTAAGCGTCTGGAGCCGATTTTCAGTTCAGATCAATACAATTTAGGAATCTATATTCTTTAAATGGCCTTCTATCTCGCGAGAGATATAGCATTTCGCAGGAACGCTAAATAGAAATTCTCAAGATATTTTTTATTATATATGAAACAGGCTCGCGTGATGGAAGATTCAGTTATGGAAGATATTGAAGGAGGCCTACATCAGAATGGTAGAGAATGGCTAAAGAAGAAGAAGAAGAAGATTCAGTTATATCGGAAGAATTTTCTAAATCATATAAAAATTAAGTATAGTCAATTATAATATAAGATTATTTAAGGGAAGGATAGCGATAAGCAAATTCCTTAAAGGCCGGCATCGCATTAGCAATGCCTTCGGAGGTGTTTATGATCTGCATGCTCGCTTGCTATTACGGTGACAAAAAATAAAATAAAAAGATGTAAAACGCTTTGTTCAAGTCACAAAGCAAAAAATATTGAAGAATGATTAATTTACCTGCTGGTCTTCAGGCTTCTCAATAAGGTTGCGGAACACGGCGAGCACGATGCGCGTCACCTTCTCCTTCACCGAGTCGCTGAGGATGTCCGCCAGAATGGGGATAGCGTTGAACTTGTTCATCTTCTCTGCCAGCAGCGGGTTGAACGTCAGCACCCACAGGCAGAATACCAGCTGATATTGGACCTGGACAGGAATTTATACTGTTAAAAGTAAGTAAGCTACAGTAAACTGACTGGATTTTTAAACAGTGTATTTACTGAAGGCTTGTTAATAGAACTGCAGGGCAAAGGCCGCCAACGTAGAGTTTGATCGCTAACAGAACGTGGGGGTGCGAAACATTTCTCTAAGAGTCTTCTGTGAGACAGAATAATCAGGGAACTGATTTGAGAAAAAAAGTTAAAATAAAAGACAAGTATTGATGTATTTAAAAACGAGAGTTTAAAACATGTTATTACAAAAATACGACGACTATTAATTATCATTGAAGATCTTGAAAATAATTATATTTATCGAGCTCCGTAAACGGCGCACTTTACATTAGATCTATATAGCTTTAATTAATTAAAGTTAATAATGAACCGATGCTAGATAAAGTTGTAAATGTAGCTAAGTTGGTACCTGGAAATTCACCCTGGAGGCAAGGATGGACAGCAGAGTGGAAATGCCATCGACGGACAGGAACGCGAAGCGGTACTCGTCGGTACGCAGCATCATTTGCAGGCAGCGAGCCACTGACTGGATGTAGTCATTATTCTGTGGAAATAGTTACAATTTAGTTAACTAATTACCTACGAATATTTTATATTTCTTATCACCTTTTAATTTTGAACATGTTTACTTCAAACAGAATTGTTAAGAACTTCCTCATTTTAATATAATAATATTTTTTATATTTCCGACAGTTGGTGCTATAGACTGACAAGTAATTAATTTATTATAATAGATACATTTGAAGTGACACAAAGAATACATCAATTATTTATTTTTTGGAAAAAAATAATTATTTGGGATCATTATAAGGGAAGTAGATATGATCCCTTTCTAAATAAGTTATTGAAATATACAATAGAAAAATAGAAAGTTACTGAATGTAAAATTAAAATAATGGACAAAAAATAATAAAAATACTTAATTATATAGCATATTGCACAAAATTTACAATTCTAAACATACAGCCTCACTTGCAAACATTAATTAATTTCAAACACGAAATTACTTCAGAGTAAAATGGACTCAACACTTCTTGTTCCTTAAGTCACTTTACTAGAAGCAATTCTTACTTAAAACAAATCAATATTTACAAGCAAGGTGGTAAGCAGCGCTTATTTGAAAAGAACAATTTTTAATAATAGTAAAAGCTTGTAATGTCAATCTGTTGCAACTCGCTAAGCTCTCCAGCTTTTGTCACTACTGAGGTTGTTAAATGTCATTGTTAGTTCAAGCATGCGTGTATTACAATCGGTGTTAGATACACACTTAACTTTAGAAACACTTATATATAAACAAAAAAATATTAGGTACATGTTCCACAAGTGTTATTGAAGACATCCAATTAGGTCTTGGGTCAGTACCTTGTGGAGACCGGGCGGCAAATCCTCATGCGATTTGAGAACATCAAAAGTGTCGTGGAGGGCCGAATATTTCTCTTGACCGTTGTCAGTCTTGTCCCCACCCTTGTCTTTGTGATGTTTTGACGGTTTATCGGAGAAATTTTGTTTCTCATGCTCCAACATAACCTGCTCAGCATGCTCTAACTCGGCAGACACTCTCTCCGCCTTACCAGAAAACAAACCTCTCAGATATCGCACCAAACTCCGCAATGCCCCAACGATGCATTATGCTCGAATGATGATGTTTACAACACTGAGTTAGTTTTCAGATTTTTAGTCACAAAATGACAGGGTATACTGCTTGCTTTGTAGCCCTTAGTACTTGCCTTTGTGTAGATTTCAATTATAATAAGCTGGTATACAAATATGTAAATAAATATTTTTGAAATAAAACTACTATTTGGTGTGATAGCAAAGCAGTGGGAAGTAGATAATTGAAAAGGTTAATTGAGTGAGGCAAGTTGAAACATAAAGCTGTCCAGACCTAGCCTGAATTTGTTCAGGAGTTCATCCATCACAGACTGGGCTGGAAGTAAGTGGTCTAAAGAAATTTAGCTTCAATTGTGTAATGTTTAACATTTGAAGTGTTAAATAATGTCACTAGCAAAAAGTATTAACTATCGTTATGTTATTTGTACATTTTGTTATGGAATATTTATTACTTAAGTGTCATATTATTACATAATCATGCACACATATAAAACATTTCATTCTCTCAAAGAAAAACAATAACAATAAACAACAAAATTGTCCTACAAATACTTCAAAAACTGCAATCTTCTACCAAACAAAAATTATAAAAGGTTTTTACTGATCTCATCCACATAACAACATTCATTCAATTAATTTAATTATTTTCTAGAAAATATTATTTTCTATAAGTTCAATATTCATTATTATACACTGATACTTGACAACCTTTAGAATGAGGATACTCCAATGTCCATTAGCATAGTGATAAATATAACTTGAGTGTTTTTCAATGTTTATAAAATATTTACAACAATATATTCTAATAACATTTATAAAATAACATTCATATTTATTATTATCAGATTATAATAAGAATAGATGAATTAACTAATATCCTTCTAAATAATCCTTTCATTAATTTTTATTTACATTTTTCTTTAATTTTTATCAGTGCTTATACAAATTATAAAAAACACTTAAAAATTTATAAAAAATAAGTAATTATTAACTAAACTAAATAATAATAATAAAAAATTAGAACTTGTTTATACTGAAAAACTTATTAGTATCTATGTCAAAACCATAAATCATGCAGTGTAATAAAATATAAAAAATATTAACTACAAAAAATAAAAAACTAAGCATCAAAACTAAGTTCCAAGCAATAAATGCCTAAGTATTAACAAAGTTTATTACCTACAACTTACATTGGTCTTAAGTTGGTCCTTGAGCCAGGATAGGTAGAAGTGCAGGTCACTTTTCTCCATGAGCTGTGGATGCCAGCAGGCGAGCTTGGCGATGATGCGAGCTGTCATGTGTTGAACAAACTCGTCTTGGCGGTTAAGCAAGTTAAGGAATGGCTGCCAGACATTACCGTGTTTGGCGTTGCGGAATATTTTCACCCTAGATTTGTCTTCCTGAAAATTGTTGCTGTGTCAGTAAATAAAATAATAGGTATTATATAAGATGACTGATACCAAAATACTGGTCTTCTATATTGGTTTTTAAAACTGGATTTAAGAGCAGATAAAATTATGAAAAACTAATGAAATTTTTCTTAAGTTTAAGTCATTTACTATTAATTAGCTGTACAACCCGTGCACAATAAGTTGAGACCTGCAGGTGGTGATGCCACAGACGCATGGTGGTAGTGTCTACAGCATAACACAAGAGCTTGATGGGAAGTTACCAGGAAAGAGGGCAGAGGGTTGCATTTCAGACAAGTCAACTTATCTCACACAGATTGTATACTGTAATGACATCATAACTTGTAATGCATAGCTTAGTACAAATTTTCATTTTGCAAGAAAGTGAGAGAGGACCTGTACTCCAAGATTTAAGCACTTATAACTTTGGATATCTTTGTTGGATTTTAATTTTATTTTCACTGTACATCATTACTTTTATTCAATTTTAATACAAAGTAATAAAAAAATTTGAGCCATATTGGAAGATTGCTCATAAGCAAAATATGTTAAATGCTTTTTCATAAATTCATAAGAATATTAACTTAGTTGTAGAGGGAAATTTCAAATAACTATAAGTTTATATTAATGCTTAATTTTTAAAAGATCATCTAGTATTTTTAATTTTATAATTTCCAAGGTTTATTAAACTAAATACAATTAGAACTATAGTGTAAATTTTTGATAAAGATCTAATCAGAAGTTTTAAGTGATACTAGAAGAAAAGTTATTTTTAAAAGGAGTAAGAAATCCTTCTGAACAGTCAGTTGCACATTGATTTTTAAACATTTATATCTGGTACAGAATCACCTTATTTCTATAAATTAATGATTGATTAAGTTAGCTAGGAACTTGATATTAATTAAAGTATTGGTACTTGGTAGATAATAAAACAATAAAATAATTAGTAACTCAAAGTTTATTCACTTATGTGCCAGTTTACATTTACACACTTCAAAATACGCTATATAATTTCTACATTTCAAAATATAATATAGAATTTTTGAATGATTATTATTAACTTTAACAATATAATAAATATTATAGGAATGTGATTGCAAATACACCATTTGTTTTGTTATATAAACGCTGGCAACACGAAACTTGTATAAATATATAATTTAAGATAAATATAATTTTCAAACATAAAAAGTAATATTTTTAGTGTAATATTTACACAGATTGTGTTATTTTGAAAGAACATTGAATTTGGACACTGGATTATAATAGATTTATTAATAATTGGATAAAAATAAAACATATTGTGTGATAATTCACTATTTTTCTATTTACAATAATTGTAATACTTAAAGGTCGTATGGCATATGAATATCGCTACTTGATTGCAATTTTTATAAACATTGACAACAACAATAACAATTCATATAACTTCTTAAGCCTTAGCGCCCACAGCCGTGCCTCCTGCTTGTTTGTCGATCTGCTCCTTTTCCAATTGCTTGCCAAGGTATTCCCTGAGAAAAACAAATGAAATCAATATAAGAATAGTCTTATTTTAAGGTCACCTGAGATTACAAAAAAAATCACAGCCTATAATGGTAACATTTTACAGGCATACAAATAATTTCAACCTCATCTTTTAGATGTGGTCTATGATTTTGGTTTTATTATTGGGTTTGTCTTTGAATTTATATACATCAAATAATTTTTGAAAAAGTTACATTGGATGTTACTAGAAAAAAGTCGAATTCCAGGCGGACGTGACGGGTTCTATTTCGTTGTTAAATATAATTACCAAAATAAAAGAGATTAGGCGACAAATAAATCTCAATAGGCACCAGTAAAATTTTGGGGCCTTAAAGTTGTTTAAAGTTATAAACGGTAGTAAGCTTTACCAGTTGTGAACCATGAGCTTCTGCACAGCGAGCAAGGCCTCGTAGCGCACGTTGGGGTCCTCGTGGCTGAGCAGGTACATGACGCGCTGCTTACCGCCCAGCTGCTCTATGATGCTGGAAAACAAATAAACAAACAAATTGAGCGAGATAAGTATCATCTTGTTCCTCCGTAAGAACTTGGCACACTTACTGTTTGCCCCTCGGGTAGTGGCGCACGTATTCGCCCACGTCGTAACAGGCCACCGCCAGCACGACCGGGTCGCGGCTCTTCTCCAGCAAGTGTACGAGGGTGCGCAGCAGCTCCTGGCCGCGCTCGTTGAGTCGAGCGGCGTTCTCGCGCCAGAACTTGGCGGACTTGTGCACGGGGGACCATTCCAAACTACAATAACAATACCAAAGTTCTATATCTACGCAATCATAAGAAACAGCAATTTACGCATATTTTCAAACTCGCAACTACTTGCATGAGAATAAAAACCTAAAGGTATTTCCAGTCGACCTAGAATCTTGGATCACTTGAATGTTTAAATTTTACGAAACCCAGCCTAACTTAGGCTAGTAACTCACCGGCCGCTCTTAACTTCTGTAGCATACTGGTCGAAGGAGCTAAGGTCCTGTACGGAGGTCTGCAGGCGTTCATTGAGGAAGTCCACGTCGTTCATTATGTCTTCATCATCAGAGCGCTTCTGCTCCAGGATGGACAGTTGCTTCAGCACTTTGCACTGGACCATGGCGATGCAGTGCTCTTTTGCTACCTAAATAAAACTAATTATCATTTCATATTCGATAATTACTTGACATGTTGTGTTATTATAGGCTAAGCGTCTGGAGCCGATTTTCAGTTCAGATCAATACAATTTAGGAATCTATATTCTTTAAATGGCCTTCTATCTCGCGAGAGATATAGCATTTCGCAGGAACGCTAAATAGAAATTCTCAAGATATTTTTTATTATATATGAAACAGGCTCGCGTGATGGAAGATTCAGTTATGGAAGATATTGAAGGAGGCCTACATCAGAATGGTAGAGAATGGCTAAAGAAGAAGAAGAAGAAGATTCAGTTATATCGGAAGAATTTTCTAAATCATATAAAAATTAAGTATAGTCAATTATAATATAAGATTATTTAAGGGAAGGATAGCGATAAGCAAATTCCTTAAAGGCCGGCATCGCATTAGCAATGCCTTCGGAGGTGTTTATGATCTGCATGCTCGCTTGCTATTACGGTGACAAAAAATAAAATAAAAAGATGTAAAACGCTTTGTTCAAGTCACAAAGCAAAAAATATTGAAGAATGATTAATTTACCTGCTGGTCTTCAGGCTTCTCAATAAGGTTGCGGAACACGGCGAGCACGATGCGCGTCACCTTCTCCTTCACCGAGTCGCTGAGGATGTCCGCCAGAATGGGGATAGCGTTGAACTTGTTCATCTTCTCTGCCAGCAGCGGGTTGAACGTCAGCACCCACAGGCAGAATACCAGCTGATATTGGACCTGGACAGGAATTTATACTGTTAAAAGTAAGTAAGCTACAGTAAACTGACTGGATTTTTAAACAGTGTATTTACTGAAGGCTTGTTAATAGAACTGCAGGGCAAAGGCCGCCAACGTAGAGTTTGATCGCTAACAGAACGTGGGGGTGCGAAACATTTCTCTAAGAGTCTTCTGTGAGACAGAATAATCAGGGAACTGATTTGAGAAAAAAAGTTAAAATAAAAGACAAGTATTGATGTATTTAAAAACGAGAGTTTAAAACATGTTATTACAAAAATACGACGACTATTAATTATCATTGAAGATCTTGAAAATAATTATATTTATCGAGCTCCGTAAACGGCGCACTTTACATTAGATCTATATAGCTTTAATTAATTAAAGTTAATAATGAACCGATGCTAGATAAAGTTGTAAATGTAGCTAAGTTGGTACCTGGAAATTCACCCTGGAGGCAAGGATGGACAGCAGAGTGGAAATGCCATCGACGGACAGGAACGCGAAGCGGTACTCGTCGGTACGCAGCATCATTTGCAGGCAGCGAGCCACTGACTGGATGTAGTCATTATTCTGTGGAAATAGTTACAATTTAGTTAACTAATTACCTACGAATATTTTATATTTCTTATCACCTTTTAATTTTGAACATGTTTACTTCAAACAGAATTGTTAAGAACTTCCTCATTTTAATATAATAATATTTTTTATATTTCCGACAGTTGGTGCTATAGACTGACAAGTAATTAATTTATTATAATAGATACATTTGAAGTGACACAAAGAATACATCAATTATTTATTTTTTGGAAAAAAATAATTATTTGGGATCATTATAAGGGAAGTAGATATGATCCCTTTCTAAATAAGTTATTGAAATATACAATAGAAAAATAGAAAGTTACTGAATGTAAAATTAAAATAATGGACAAAAAATAATAAAAATACTTAATTATATAGCATATTGCACAAAATTTACAATTCTAAACATACAGCCTCACTTGCAAACATTAATTAATTTCAAACACGAAATTACTTCAGAGTAAAATGGACTCAACACTTCTTGTTCCTTAAGTCACTTTACTAGAAGCAATTCTTACTTAAAACAAATCAATATTTACAAGCAAGGTGGTAAGCAGCGCTTATTTGAAAAGAACAATTTTTAATAATAGTAAAAGCTTGTAATGTCAATCTGTTGCAACTCGCTAAGCTCTCCAGCTTTTGTCACTACTGAGGTTGTTAAATGTCATTGTTAGTTCAAGCATGCGTGTATTACAATCGGTGTTAGATACACACTTAACTTTAGAAACACTTATATATAAACAAAAAAATATTAGGTACATGTTCCACAAGTGTTATTGAAGACATCCAATTAGGTCTTGGGTCAGTACCTTGTGGAGACCGGGCGGCAAATCCTCATGCGATTTGAGAACATCAAAAGTGTCGTGGAGGGCCGAATATTTCTCTTGACCGTTGTCAGTCTTGTCCCCACCCTTGTCTTTGTGATGTTTTGACGGTTTATCGGAGAAATTTTGTTTCTCATGCTCCAACATAACCTGCTCAGCATGCTCTAACTCGGCAGACACTCTCTCCGCCTTACCAGAAAACAAACCTCTCAGATATCGCACCAAACTCCGCAATGCCCCAACGATGCATTATGCTCGAATGATGATGTTTACAACACTGAGTTAGTTTTCAGATTTTTAGTCACAAAATGACAGGGTATACTGCTTGCTTTGTAGCCCTTAGTACTTGCCTTTGTGTAGATTTCAATTATAATAAGCTGGTATACAAATATGTAAATAAATATTTTTGAAATAAAACTACTATTTGGTGTGATAGCAAAGCAGTGGGAAGTAGATAATTGAAAAGGTTAATTGAGTGAGGCAAGTTGAAACATAAAGCTGTCCAGACCTAGCCTGAATTTGTTCAGGAGTTCATCCATCACAGACTGGGCTGGAAGTAAGTGGTCTAAAGAAATTTAGCTTCAATTGTGTAATGTTTAACATTTGAAGTGTTAAATAATGTCACTAGCAAAAAGTATTAACTATCGTTATGTTATTTGTACATTTTGTTATGGAATATTTATTACTTAAGTGTCATATTATTACATAATCATGCACACATATAAAACATTTCATTCTCTCAAAGAAAAACAATAACAATAAACAACAAAATTGTCCTACAAATACTTCAAAAACTGCAATCTTCTACCAAACAAAAATTATAAAAGGTTTTTACTGATCTCATCCACATAACAACATTCATTCAATTAATTTAATTATTTTCTAGAAAATATTATTTTCTATAAGTTCAATATTCATTATTATACACTGATACTTGACAACCTTTAGAATGAGGATACTCCAATGTCCATTAGCATAGTGATAAATATAACTTGAGTGTTTTTCAATGTTTATAAAATATTTACAACAATATATTCTAATAACATTTATAAAATAACATTCATATTTATTATTATCAGATTATAATAAGAATAGATGAATTAACTAATATCCTTCTAAATAATCCTTTCATTAATTTTTATTTACATTTTTCTTTAATTTTTATCAGTGCTTATACAAATTATAAAAAACACTTAAAAATTTATAAAAAATAAGTAATTATTAACTAAACTAAATAATAATAATAAAAAATTAGAACTTGTTTATACTGAAAAACTTATTAGTATCTATGTCAAAACCATAAATCATGCAGTGTAATAAAATATAAAAAATATTAACTACAAAAAATAAAAAACTAAGCATCAAAACTAAGTTCCAAGCAATAAATGCCTAAGTATTAACAAAGTTTATTACCTACAACTTACATTGGTCTTAAGTTGGTCCTTGAGCCAGGATAGGTAGAAGTGCAGGTCACTTTTCTCCATGAGCTGTGGATGCCAGCAGGCGAGCTTGGCGATGATGCGAGCTGTCATGTGTTGAACAAACTCGTCTTGGCGGTTAAGCAAGTTAAGGAATGGCTGCCAGACATTACCGTGTTTGGCGTTGCGGAATATTTTCACCCTAGATTTGTCTTCCTGAAAATTGTTGCTGTGTCAGTAAATAAAATAATAGGTATTATATAAGATGACTGATACCAAAATACTGGTCTTCTATATTGGTTTTTAAAACTGGATTTAAGAGCAGATAAAATTATGAAAAACTAATGAAATTTTTCTTAAGTTTAAGTCATTTACTATTAATTAGCTGTACAACCCGTGCACAATAAGTTGAGACCTGCAGGTGGTGATGCCACAGACGCATGGTGGTAGTGTCTACAGCATAACACAAGAGCTTGATGGGAAGTTACCAGGAAAGAGGGCAGAGGGTTGCATTTCAGACAAGTCAACTTATCTCACACAGATTGTATACTGTAATGACATCATAACTTGTAATACATAGCTTAGTACAAATTTTCATTTTGCAAGAAAGTGAGAGAGGACCTGTACCAAGATTTAAGCACTTATAACTCTGGATATCTTTGTTGGATTTTAATTTTATTTTCTCTGTATGTCATTACTTTTATTCAATTTTAATATAAAGTATTAAAAAAATTTGAGCCGTATTGGAAGATTGCTCATAAGCAAAATATGTTAAATGCTTTTTCATAAATTCATAAGAATATTAACTTAGTTGTAGAGGGAAATTTCAAATAACTATAAGTTTATATTAATGCTTAATTTTTAAAAGATCATCTAGTATTTTTAATTTTATAATTTCCAAGGTTTATTAAACTAAATACAATTAGAACTATAGTGTAAATTTTTGATAAAGATCTAATCAGAAGTTTTAAGTGATACTAGAAGAAAAGTTATTTTTAAAAGGAGTAAGAAATCCTTCTGAACAGTCAGTTGCACATTGATTTTTAAACATTTATATCTGGTACAGAATCACCTTATTTCTATAAATTAATGATTGATTAAGTTAGCTAGGAACTTGATATTAATTAAAGTATTGGTACTTTATTGACTTACCGAGAGAATGTCATCAATTAAGACAAGAACATACTGGATGGTGTTATCTTTGCTGATATGGGTGAGCAGGTTGAGGAATACATCAGCACAGATATCAGGATTCTTATCAGGCAAGTCTTTCTGTCCACGCTGGTCTAAGTTAACAATGAAGTCATGATCACGTTGGGTGATCATCTGCGACCTGCGAGAAGAGATTATCCTCAGCAAATATGAAGCAGCTTAACATGTTCAACAATAGCTCAAATAAATCAATACTCACTGCAAATAAGATTGCCAGTTTATTTGACTTTGACGGATTTCACTCGCCCTTATTTGTAAGACGCTTGTTGCAGCGATCATATCTGCAAATTGTAAATTAATAGAAATGTATTACTACTGGCGATGAAATATTTATTCTCTACAGAAAGGCGTAGGAACTTACCAATTTTATCATCGCCCAACGTGGGGATAAGTTTGCTAACATTCTCTTCGTTTATGTTAGCCATTTTGGCTAATATTTCAGGAAAAACAAACCTCTCACAATGGGGAGTTTATTGAGAGAAATTCTCTTCCGAAAACAGAAAATTGGACGACAGCTAACTCAGCTGAGAGGTCTTGTGACTATTCAATGTGAAGTTGTCTTCTAATAATTTATGACACATATTGCTTACCTTCTCTGATGTACACTTTTCGTGCTGAAACCGACAAAGATAGATATATAAAGTTTACGGTTGTCTACATTGTGTAAAAAAATCAAGAAGGCAAAATTACAAATGCATGTGTCAATCAAATGTTGAACCATAGACATTTAATGATTTTGAAAGAATAAGTAAGAACCCAGGGCTAAAATTGCAATCCTCCCAAAATATCTGTCAACATTAACTGTCAAGTCGATTTTTTGTAAACAATGATAAATGACGTATTTTGCACCTACTTTTGAAAAGGGACAGTTTATTATGATCGGTAGTAGGTACTAAGAATAACTCCAGAAACAAACTAAAATAAGGCGAATTGCTAAAATTTGGATGTTCCGAGGAAACAATATTTCAATAAGATTTATAAGTTGTTGAAAGCATTTTAAGCAAAAGATAATTTATGGTGAGATATAAGTATAAATTGAAACGTGCAGGAAATATTTCTGAATTTAACTTCTGCGCGTAGAGTATTTGCTAATATAACAAATTTACAATTAATTAGAACGTTTACACTGTTGTTTAGATATTAAACGAATATAAGTTTGGTTCGTAAATGAAGTTACGCATACTCACGGTTGTATTTTTCCTGGTCGGCGTCTCGTCTTGCTTTTATGTCCATTTTTATGAAATAATTTTATATTATTATTGGAAAATACTAAAATTTTGTTTGGTGAACCATAATAGTAAATTTTTGTATATATGTATTTGACTTTTGTGTTACAGATTAATAATTTGAGCTTGGACTTGTGACACATTCTGCTAAAAATAAATTTTGGGAAGTGGCCAGTTCTTTTGTCATGAACGACTTGCAAAGAAACGGGGACATTGAGAATGATGACCCAAATATGTTTCCTATGGGAGTTGAGTCACTTTTACAGTTGCCTCTGGACAACTCAATGTGCATACTATTTACAGGACACTTCAATGGTGTAGGTGTAGAGGTTAGGCAACCAGATGAGATGAAACTACTGTACCACATGGGTTGTTTCGGCAGAGGATCTACCTCTAGGTCTAGACCTAAACCAGTCACCAACAGTCCAGTATTTATGCGTAGAAGACAGTTTCTAAAGAGAAACTACTGGTATAAAAGATTTGGTAAAACACAAAAGAATGTAGAACTAGACTCATTTTTCAAAGACATTGATCAATTGCTTACCAACATTGCAAATGATACCAAGCAATCTGGGAAAGAAGTTATTGACTTAGTTTCAAGTGATGATGACATTCAGGAGGAAATGGCGAGTTTAACAGAGAACTCTGATTTTGAAGACTCATATAAAGAGAATGCAGTAGTAGTTGTCGCCAACAGTGATTCTGAGGATGATAATTATTTTGACAATTTGAAGCCCCTATATTGTACTAATAAAATAATATTAAAAGAAAAACTCATGCTCACATTACAAGAGGCATTCTTTCTTTTGTATGGTCTTGGCTGCTTACAGATTGTGAATATAGAAAATAACATACTGAATATAGAAGATTGCTGGAATTTGTTCTGCAAAACTGAGAGCAATTTTGTTGAGAGATATGTTGTATACCATTATTTTAGATCGAAGGGTTATATTGTGAAACCTGGAATTAAGTTTGGTGGGGACTATCGTAAGTTGAATTTGTAATTTTCCGATATCCACTCTTGTTGAAACTACTTAAATGAATTTTAGCTTAAATACCATTCCTAACTATCTAGCCAGATTAACTTAGGTTTTATAATTTTGTAACTTGTATTTGAAGAGTTGCTTCAGTCATAATTTTATAGCTGAAAATTAAAAAAAAATTAGATGCATACAAAATTTGGTAAAAATCAGTAAAGCCGTATCGGAGGAGTACAGTAACTAACATTGTGACGAAAATATTATATATTAGATAGCTAATTATTTTTCATATTTTACTTACTTTATTTCTGTTTCAGTACTCTATAAAGATGGGCCAGGGGTGAATCATGCAGATTACATTGTAATTATTAATTATGGTAAAGACGACATGAACTGGACTTCATTACTGGGGCATGTTAGAATGGCTACAACTACAGTGAAGGTATAAGAAATAAATATTAAATTAAATTAGGTTAGAAAGTTCAGGTTTTCACATTTAAATATTAATAGTTAGTACTATGGACTTTGGGTGTAATGCAAAATTCATGGCAAAAGTGTCCAGAGATATCTTATATATATACTAGAATGTATTTCTATTTTTATAAACAAACTAAAACATTGTAATATATGTCTTATATTATTGTAATACAATCTAATTTGCAACGGTCTAATTGCTTGCAATAAGTAATCAGCTTTGAGTGACGGTTGCCATGGCAGCTTCTCGTGAAAATAGTACAACATAAATGGTGTGGAGTAGCTTTGAAATTTTTTGGCATCTTTAACCTATATATTATATTCACAACAAACTTTAAATGTATCAGTGACCTCTATATGCTGAGATAAATCTAGTACCAACCAATATATTTTTTTACTACATA
This sequence comes from Mycalesis mineus, assembly GCA_034621355.1. Classification (NCBI taxonomy): domain Eukaryota; kingdom Metazoa; phylum Arthropoda; class Insecta; order Lepidoptera; family Nymphalidae; genus Mycalesis; species Mycalesis mineus. The sequence goes on along the minus strand of CM067899.1, from coordinate 5,844,219 downwards.
CAATGATGTTTGGTCACTGTTTTAAATAACTGTTCCAAATTTTATGTAAATAATTCTTATAGTTATCAAAATAATAGTGTGAAGGACGGACCAACGGACGGATGGATGGAAGGGTTCCATTTTACCATTATGGTAAAACTTGTTTGATTAATATTCCTGACATTAAAAATAATAGTTTATTAATTAAAATTATTTTTAATTCAAAAATGAAGAAATTAAAAAATTCAAATATTAAACAACAAAATAACTCTATGCAGTCGTTATTCTAATACATTGTTGACATGTATTCTCTCAGTAAGCTAATATGAGACTGAATGTGATTAGAAATCTTATTCGCGTTTTAGCTCTCTTTTGGTTCGGACACTTTTTAGTGCTGACCCGAAGTCCATAGTATTAATATGTCAATGGGTTTTCAGTAATATTTTTGACAGTAACACCACACAAATAGCAGCAGTCAGCTCAGTCTGCTATCTAAGCAGTATTATACATATATAAAAATAATGCATAATATAAAACTCTTTCTGTTTGCTAACACTTATAATTAGCTTCTTTGTCAAGATAAATGAAAAATAACAGCATGAATTGTATTTCCAGGAAATTTTGATTGCAGAAGTCAAAAAATCTAATAAAGATGACATAAAACTACCCCAGGACCTCCAGGAATATAGAGTAAGGGAATTGGTGTTAACAAGAAAAATTCCTGTGATAATAAATAATGATGATAACTAAGCCAGATTTTATTTACTTATACTACTAACAATTGTTAAATCTTATAATTCTATGCTCGCTTCATTGGCTTCTTTACGCCCGTTCTTCTGTATTCACTTCTTTCATTCAAATATATATCTGTGCATGTTTTCCTAAAATCTTCATTTTCATACCAACTAGTGAGGCAAGATTTCAATGAAGAGTTTTCATCTCGACATTTGACAACCATTAAAAGTGAAGACGCTTTGCAACATTTGTTAAACTCTGCAACTTCTTTAACACATTTCTCAGTTTTTGCTTTTTCTCTCATAAGCTTTGGTATGACTACTTCAATTTCTACTTTCCTTAAACTTCTATCATCAGGATCGCCTAAAAAATTTATATTGATTAATTTCAATTTGGATGCAAATTACATTAAATTAAATAATAACTTTGAATCACAACCTAAGCCGTGCGGGCCTTCCGAGAATTTTTTTGGTAGAACCGATGTATCAGGCATGTTAGCACGATATTGGTAATGCTTAGTTCATGAATTTTTGTTTTTGTTCAAATGTTTAGCAGCCTGCTAATAATATACTTTATAATTTTATCAAGAAATAAATCTTTCGTAAACACCGATCGCAAAAAAATTAAAAATGCGAATTTGACTTTGAGTTGAAGTTTCAACTTTTGACAATGCACAGATACTTATTTCTCAAATCTCAAAAGAAATATCTTTTTCTAAAATTTTTCATAAGTCGTGTCGTCTATTACGGCCTTAAATAAACACAGACAACAGACTTATTTAAAAGTTCACTTTGTTTCGAATGGTAACACAGAGACGGTTCATGAGCTTGCATATTCGACAGCTAGACGTCAAAATCAAAATCGTCATTGTTGAATTTTGACAGTATTATTTCATGGATTATTAAGTTAAAAAATTGTGTCGGTTTAGCATTATTAGCAAAATATAAAGGGCTAATTACTTAAAGTCTTGAAGAACACAAATAAAGGATTTCACTTATTATTCTAAAGGTTTGTTTCTGAAAGTTGTTTGAAAATCTAGTTTGTTTAGAATACTCGTGTCATCGTGTGTAACGCTTCATGTTATTTGTTAGTAGTTCGGGTGCCAGTGAACCATGGATCGTCTTTTACGTCTCGGAGGAGGTATGGCCGGATTATCGCAGGCGCCCCCGCCAACCGACGCGCCCGTAGTGGACACCGCAGAGCAAGTTTACATTTCATCGTTAGCCCTCTTGAAAATGCTGAAACATGGACGAGCCGGTGTTCCCATGGAGGTTATGGGTCTTATGTTAGGTAAATAACTTATGACATCTACCAAAGGCTATCTTTTAAATGGTTATAAGCAAGCACTTGTCCTCAATGAAACACTCAAGGCGTAAAGACAGTGACAATGCAAAATGACACACTAACTAACCTTAAAGTAGCACCAATAAGTACTAATTTGTATGGATAGGTTATTGGTGCAGTGGGTAGTGACATTGCCTTCCGCATCAAAGGCAGGGGTTCAATTTCCGCAACTGGAAAATGTTTGTATGATGAGCAGCATATATTTCAGTGTTGTGTGTTTATCTATATAAGCATTATTATATTTATCAGTTCTGTTAGTATCCATAATAAGGTGAGTAGGTACAAAAAGGTTAAGTCTATGAGGGACTAAGTGCAATCACTCAGGGCCCTACCATAATAAAAATAAACTTAAATCTATTGTAGTATGGAATTGAACTATAATGCATTCAGGTGTATTTATCAATTCTGTTATTATCCCTTAAGAGGCAGGTATAGGACCTACGGTAGGATAGACTTAACTTAACTGTAATATTAAATAACTACATAGTAACAAGATCAGACTTCCAACAGTTAAATTTTTAAATGATTAATTCCCAAATATTATGTCAGAACCCAAGGATCCTTCTAGAGCGTAAAGGAACATGGGAATGAGCACACTTTGGTGTTCTGTAGTCCATTATCACTTTAAAGACAGGCTTAATTTAACTAAACAAAAGCTTACATAAACAGAATTGGTCCCCTAATCACAAGTTCTTGTTTAATTTCCAGGTGAATTTGTTGATGATTACACAGTTCGGGTCATTGATGTGTTTGCAATGCCTCAGACTGGTACTGGGGTGTCGGTGGAGGCAGTAGATCCTGTATTTCAAGCTAAAATGTTGGACATGTTGAAACAAACTGGAAGACCTGAGATGGTGGTTGGATGGTAAGTTATATTGCTCAATCACAATAATTGCAAATGATGTAATTTATTTTATAAACTGTTATATTTTAATAATTAAATGGGAAACATTAGAATTATATCCTTTACTAAGTTAACACTGCCTTTAATAAGTAACTTTAGTGGCTATAAATTATATGCTGGGATTGATTTTTAGGTGGGTCTAAGAAAATATTCCTTTTTTTATTGTGAGAGATTTGCAGTATCTGCCTGGAGATAGAAGCTTGCTAATTTGCCTGTCTCTGACCATCCCTGTGCCTTAGAGAGCATATTATGTTGGCAGCCTGGATCTTCAATTATCAGTTTTAGAGTCAAATGTTTTGCCAACCCACATTGGAACAGCTTGGTGGGCCAAGGGCCAAATTTATCTAGACAATCAAATGAGGACTGCAAGAGCAGTATCCCAAAAAAATAGATTGATAATGATGATGAAGTGTAAATATTTTTATTGATTGTGATATCTAAAATTGGTCATTGGTAGTATTGTAATGTTTATTATTTATTTTTTTTTATTCAGCAATTCATTATGTTTTCAGGTACCACTCACATCCTGGTTTCGGTTGCTGGTTATCAGGAGTTGATATCAACACCCAGCAATCCTTTGAGGCCTTATCTGAGAGAGCAGTGGCGGTGGTAGTTGATCCTATACAATCAGTGAAGGGCAAGGTTGTTATAGACGCATTCCGCCTTATCAACCCAAACATGATGGTACTTGGACAGGAGCCGAGACAAACAACTTCCAACTTGGGCCACTTACAAAAGCCCTCAGTACAAGCTCTTATTCACGGCTTAAACCGTCATTACTACTCCATCAGTATAAACTATAGAAAGAATGAGTTGGAGCAGAAAATGTTGCTGAACTTGCACAAGAAATCTTGGATGGATGGACTCACTCTAGCGGATTACAAAGAGCATTGTGCTATCAATGAAACAACTGTCACCGACATGTTGGATTTGGCCAAGAACTATAACAAAGCTCTTGAAGATGAAGAGAAGATGACTCCTGAGCAATTAGCCATTAAGAATGTTGGTAAGCAGGACCCGAAGAGGCATTTAGAAGAGAAAGTAGACATCCTGATGGCAAACAACATTGTACAGTCCCTCGGAGCGATGCTCGACACCATGGTCTTTAAATGATTGTTGCAGATACATTTAAGTATTAAGGTCAAATAAAATGAATGATTGCGCATATATTGAGTTGAGTCTCTTCTGGTTAAGGTCTAGCAAAATATTTTACAATATACTTTCTATTAATAATTATATTTAATAGGAATTAATGGTAATAATAAACGCATCTTTTTTATGTTTGTTTATTTCAATAAAACACCCTATGTGGTGCTATTTGACTACAAATATTTGCAAGTTTTTTCTTTATTATAGGGCAGTCAGTCATACTAGATGTGTCTATATCCATCATAGGCTTGTAGTGCGGTTGTGAGTTCACAATATTTTTAATCAATTTTTTCATTTTGTGGAACGCAGCATCAGGATTGTCCATTGTAACCTAAAATTAAAGTAAATATGTACCACATCAACAGTAGCCAGAAATTATGGAAATATGGAATGCCCTTCCAGCTCACGTTTTCCCTACCACCTACAATATGGGTATTTTCAAGTCAAGAGTGAATAGGCACCTTCTAGGCAAGCGCGTTTTACCGTAGGCTGCATCTTCGCTTACCATCAGGCGTGATCGTAGCCAAGCGCTAGCCTATACACTATAAAAAAAAACTCTTCAGTGATTTTAAGTTCTAGTTAAAGAGTTGGGTAATTAGGTGTAGGGACCACCGAAACTGTTAAAGCGCGGGCCCTCGCATCGGCAGAATAAACGTATAAACAAAGAACCGATATGTAAAAGCCGACGAGTATCATCTCTGCCCTTATCTCCCGTAAGTAAAAATGTCAGTTTTTAAAAAATGATTCATATATTTTCTTTAATTTCGATGGCTCAACTGTAGCAAGACTAAATTGTATCGCAGACTTTCGCTCTAAGTATAAGCCACTTACAGTATCATAGAAGAGCCCAGGATTATTTCTATGAATTTCCTCATAATCATCTTTTAAGTGTGTTGTAAAAGTTTCTGTGGGTATCTGAAAATATTGATATATTTTCAACATCATAATACCGTTTGTCTTATTTGTTTAACTTGTACTGAAGAAATCTTACCCTCTTATATTTGTCTAGTTGAATATCTGGTTTATCCAGTTTAGTTTCCTCAATACCTAAGGAGAACAATAACTGGTTAGGCATACAAGAATAATCTATTTCTACCTAGATATTATGTTTATGGTGATAGTAAATATCCCTCCATCCCTTCTTTTATTATATCTCAAAGAGTGCAATAAAAGATAGATGCGGCGTCACACTTCTAGCAATTACTTGTCGTTAAATTCAAGCCAATTCAAGTAAGAAATTATAGAATCATCTATTTATTGCTGAAAACCGCATGAAAATCAGTTGAATAGGCTATTAAGTTTATCGCAAACTGGCTGACCTAGGTCAACCGGAATTAGCCAAGAATACTCCTCAGACTTTTTCCTATAAGGATATGCCATCATACCGGGGATCGGCCAAGCCGTTTGGGAATTGTAAGGGAACATATAAATAGTGCGGACAGACACACAGAGTGCCGAGTGTGAGTTTTCACCAAAACAAATCGAAAACTTCACATTTGCGTTAAGGGCATATTTATATGGAACTGAAGCAGCGCCCCTGGCGGAAGTGAGAGAAAACAACACTGACACTCGCCCATTTGAGTTTTCTCTCACTTCCGCCAGGGGCGCTGCTGATTATAACAGCGCTTTAAAATACACGAATTTTTCAATGAAAATCGAATGCAACCTTACCTAGTGGACTGTCGGTGTAGAGCGGCAAACCGTTTTCAATTAGGAACGCGAGCCACAGGTCGGAGCTCTGCGGTCGCGCGCCCGGCGCCACCTTCGCGCTAATTGACTTTGTTAGCAAGTTCTCCACTGAAAAAAAAAATCAATAACTATTATTAATTAAACTAAGATTTTCCAATTTTATACATTTTCTGCTTATTTTAACGTTGGGCGAATAAACCAATTCCTTAAAGGCCGGCCTTTGTCAGTGCCTCTGATGTTGCAAATGTACATGGGTAGCGGTAATCACTTTGAATCAGGTGACCCGATTGCTCGTTTGTTCGGTTTAATAGGTATATAATAAAAACATAGTGTATTTATAATGATACATATCATAATATGAACAGAGCACCATGTTTACGACGCCGGATTCAGCATTGATAGGGTTTTGCATACAATAGGATAGGGTTACGGGTATTGAACTCGCCCGGCGTATCAGGTAGATTGACGATCACTATCATATGTTAATAAAAATGGCTGGGACAGGCGGCTTAATGATCTTTCTAAAACAGTTATACTTACACTTTTTACTCCAGATTGCAATTAAGAAATGTTTGACCAGGACTCGAAATCAGATCCTTATGATCAGATACTGCACTACGGATCTGATACTAGTAGGGTAATGGTTATCTGCTAGGCATAGGTATTTCTAGCGGCGTAAGTGTAATTCGGCCGTGTTCCTATAGTAGACAACTATCGTAACCTCCAAATTATATTACCATACAATTATACGGTTCTCTCTGTTAGATGCTTTCAGGTAGATCGATTGCTTAATTTGTAAGTAAGAAAAAAAACAGTTGGGATTTGGCTAAAATATATTTTGCCACTATACCCGCCGCTGGCAGTGCCCTAGATAAGGCACTGGAAGAAGGTACTAAGTTTTGTACTATTTGTTCCGATTGAGATCCGGGAATAAAAGGTCACAAAACTTACTCTCAGTCTCAGTTTGCGGTTCGATATTTCCAGAAGTAGAGGGCTCAACAAATACAGTGTTTTCAGGCGTCGTGAAAGTGACAGACTTAGAAGATTTTCTACTATCTGATATACCGAAACCTGTCAATACGAATTACTTTTTAATTAAAATAAACCAAATAATTAAATCTATTTTTATTCTCCACACTTAGGTTCTATATAACCCGCCCTATTAGTTGGTACCTACAAGTATCTATTGTTATTGTAAAAAGAAAAAAACAAATTTGCATCGGTAATCAATATTGCTAAGAGTTTAATTATAAGTGTAATAAAAATTTAACAATACTTAAATCGTAGGTATGTTGCTTAAATCTCTGTAAGTTTTGATTTATCATTTAGTTAAGTACCAACATCCTTTTTTGTGATTCAATTGGACTTAAAGCAAACGTAAAAGGCCTACAAAAGTAAAAGGCGTAAAAAGATAAATATTTTTTTGTTTCAATCAGAAAAAAATATTTCTCTCCAACGTAAGATTAGTGAGCTTAAACACCTCACGTAATTTATGGACGCCCCCTTAAGTACCAACATCCTTTTCTGTGATTCAATTGGACTTAAAGCAAACGAACTACCTACAAAATTAAAAGGCGTAAAAAGATAAATAAAAGATTTGTTTTCAAAATATTTTTCATAAAATTAATTAAATTATTTATACCTCCTTACATCGAGGTATGAGGTAGATGTAATAAGTACCTACCTTTCCACGTGGAGGATTTGCTAAAGTCAATACTTTTACGGCCCGGCACATTTGTTTGATCTTGCTTATTTATTAGGGAGCGACCAACAGACCTGAAAATAAATGAGGATGTTTAATAGGATTGTTTACCTGCTTGATGTAAAAAATAATTAATGCACACAAAATCGCAAATTGTTTTGAAATTCGAGTTGTGAGTCAAAGTAAGCATGTTTACTTTTCGCGATCGTAAAAGCTATAAAAAAAAGGAAATATATGAAAATGATCGCATATCGATTCGAAATGACACTTCTATATCTAGATTTGTAAGTTTTCTATAACGTTTACTATGGCAGAAAGTGAATATGGCTAAAGTCTTAGGTATTTCTTGCAAATTTTGGATTTATGAAGTTTGAGCTTTGAGTCGGGCTATGAATCACATCGATTTTTCTTTCACCAAAGAAATTCTTAGTAAAATAATTATTAGCGCGGAGTTGGGAAATTGGTTTTGGCCAATCGCGGCATTGTAGCAAGAAACTTTGGAGAGCACGTTATGCTGTCAGTACTATGTTAAGCCGTCAATAATAGCGCTACAGATATTGATGGATCAGTAACTTTTTCAATTGATCCCTTTCTTGAAAACCCGCCAGTCCACACACGTCGCTGATGTACTCAGCGCCTTGAATGTCCTTATAAAGGGAGTATAGACCAGAGTCTATGCCGCTGCTTTTGTTCAACTCGACCTTATCCTCCAACGAAGAACTCTGTAAATTAATAAATCACTGTAGAAAAAATCCCATCGCCTTCAATCTCGAGGAAATTAATGACATTTATGCTGTCTGTTTCTCACCCTCTTTCGGAGGCAAAAAATAATTGGAGAAAGAAATGGTAATTGTTTAAGTCCGACGTCAAATATCGATTCGGATTACTGAGGGAGGGCTTAGCGAAATATTTGCTTGGGGACAAGTCGTATATTTTGTAAAGAATTTGTTTTAAATCTCTCTCTACAATAAGCTTTTAAGCTCGGCTTTTCATTTCGAGAAATTTTGGGCTTTGTTTCTGCTGTAAGCGCAAGATGGTTGGAAAATCGAATAGGTAAAGCCGAACTGCGAATACTATTTTCTAGCGTAGGCGCATCTAGTCGTATCTTGCATGCTATAGTACTGGATAGGGATTAATTATATTATGTTCATTGCCTACCTATTTCAATAGAGTACTACAGGGCCTCCATACCATAGGCCTCCCTCCTTATATGAGATAGGATCTGAGGCTTCACCACGTTCCTTCAACGCGCATGTTCGACTTCATTTAATAACTATGTCACGATTACTATCTTCATAGGTGGTAGGTACCTAATTTTTAATCGAAACTGAACAGGAAATAGAATCCGGGACCTCGCTCTTATCACCACGCATACCGCGGCGCCACGATGGCTAGGAACTCACTACTACACCAGTCTATATATTATACTATGCCTCTACCCTCTATAATCATAAATAATAAGTGTTATATACCATGCAAGTACCCACCGAAATAGATAATGCGATTCTGTTAATAAGTTTAAAGTGTTGGTGCCGTCGTGTCTCGCTGTCCATCATGAGTGAACATTCCGAATCAATTGTGAACTCACTCTTTTGTTTATCTTCTGGTAAGAGCTATTGAAAAATAATAATTAGAAAGTTTTAAAGTGTTTTATTAGTAAAGAAGAAAAAAAACCTAAAAGAACAGCTTAAAATGTTAGGGTTGGTAATAAAAAATAAATTCAAATTCAAAATTCAAATTCAAAATCATTTATTTCAAGTAGGCTTATTACAAGCACTTTTGAAACGTCAAATTGGACTATTTGTAGTGACTCTACCACCGGCTCGGAAGGCAGGCCCTGTTGAGAAGAGCCGGCAAGAAACTCAACAGTTGCTCTTTTTATAATATTATCAATTTTACAATATTAAGTATGTTGTTACATAAAGTTATTTATTTTATTTCCTGTGTGAAGTTGAAAGCCTATCCAATTGGATTTGAACATCTTTGTCATTTAAAAATTCATCGATAGTATAATAACCCTGACTCAGTAAGTGAGTTTTAATACATTGTTTAAACTTATGCAATGGCAGATCTAAAACTGAATTGGGCATCTTGTTGTAGAAGAGTACACCCAATCCTACGAAAGATTTTTGTACTTTTCGGAGGCGATAAGCTGATATGACTAACTTATGTCCGTTTCTAGGAAGACGGTCGTTTAAATCCTTTTTCTGTTTATACATATTTATATTTTGTTTAACATAAACTAGGTTATTGAATATGTATTGACAGGCTACTGTAAGAATTCCTATTTCTTTAAATTTGACTCGAAGGGACTCGCGTGGTTTAAGTTTATAAATCGACCGAATTGCTCGTTTCTGAAGTATAAAGACAGAATTTATGTCAGCAGCCTTTCCCCACAACAAGATGCCATAAGACATCACACTGTGGAAGTAAGCAAAATAAACCAGTCTAGCTGTTTCTACATCGGTAAACTGTCTTATTTTTCTCACTGCAAATGCTGCTGAGCTAAGTTTAGCTGTCAGTGACTCTATATGAGCGCTCCACTGAAGTTTACAGTCCAAGGTCACTCCTAGTCAAATAATCTACAGTCCAAATAATCTACAGTCCTCTTTTAAAATAGCAACTTAAGTATAACTTAACATGAGCAGCAGTCTCATAATGTTAAAAAATTTTATGTAACGTTGGTTCAAGTCGTTAACTGATTGGAACATCCACTTTTTTACATTATACAAGTTAGCCCTAAACTGCAATCTCATCTGATGGTAAGTAATTGTGTTAGCAGCAAGATGAAAATCTACAACCCTTTAAAATTTTACACAAAATCGTACTGGAACGCTAAATCGTATACGGATACGGCGGTAACTAATCACAACCGAACCCTTCCACTAACCAGACCTGAACCATTAAGAAAACCTCAATCGTCTCAGTCAGGGATCAAACCCAGGACCTCCGTCTTGTACCTATCTAAATCCACCGCGCATAACACTGTACTTTTTCTGTAATAACTTTTTCGTTACTAAAACGTAATTTTAATCTTTCCCCCTTAACCACGAGAACCTTAAGTGTGTCTGTGATTCCTAGACGACGGTTTTCCATTTAAACTTCAGCTGAGCAACTTGTTCAACTATACATAAAAAAACGAAATATGCTAATGCTAAAAGGAGCTTATAACTAGACTAACTTGTAGGATCTCGTTGAGTATTCCGTTAATAATTATACGCCCGGAAAGTAAAACTTGTAATGTTGATACTTCTCTTGGATCTTCCGTAGTAAAACAGCGTTTCGCGTTAGCTGAATCTTTTGCTCTATTAAAAAAAATACGTAGTGTAAAGTAGCTAATTTAGCTTCACAGTCAAAATAGAGTGGTTTTACAAACTGCCTTAGACAGAGAGCGCAGGCCTGGGAAACATCATTAGAAAATCTGAGCAAGCTAAAAAGTTCAATATACATTTCATTTATTCATTATTATCAGCCTATTAACGGCCCACTACAGGCCAGGCCTCCCTTGTAGGACAGAGGATATGGAGAATGGACCCACTATGCTGCTTCAATGCGGGTTAGTGGGCTTTGGGTGATAATGTTTAATTTTATTAACGATCACTACTGGATATTGACGATAGTGACTGGCACCGAGGGTATAACGTGCTCACCGAGGACTTAACGTGATCCCCGAGGCAGGGGGTTAAAACAATTAACTTCCCCTTTTAAACCTTTTACTGAGAATTTCTTAATAGAAAGAAAAACTCAAAATTCTTCCACGATCCGACCCAGGTTTCGAACCCAGCACTTCGTGATCGAAGCAACATAGGTTAACTACTAGACCAGCGAGGCAGACGTTATAGGTGTTCTGTTTAAACTGAACAAGTCAGTATTTTATTATTAAATCACCGAGTCTCTTCTAAAGGCCTCATCTCTATCTATGACAGGAAAATATCACTTAAACTAATATAAGCACTTACTCCTTGCGTTCTTTTTGCCTATAAGCGAGAGACCTTTTATCCAAATAGTTAGCCAATATAAGAAAAGGTCTGTAACCGCGTAGTTTCAACATGAGAGCACCATACAGATCCATAGTAGCCAACCTCACTTTTCCGTCCCTTACGTAGGCTTCCTCCCGGCCTGTGGAAAAATTAATCCTACATTTACATGGCCCGTTAGTGTTACTCGACGCGTGAATATACAAGACACACTTAAGCCGTCCCTTTGCTTCTCACCCCGGAAATCCTTGCTGTATAAGTACATTTAGGCATCCCGCATACGTTGACGCACTTATTACTGACAGGAGTCTGACTACACACGCAAAAAAATAAGAAAAAGACGTGTGGTACTCGGAGACTGCCGAGGTAAAGCTATTGCATAGCATTTTTTATCAACTTATGTTTACCGATAGATTATCGATTATTCGATATCTATATCGATATCAGATATCGATAGATGGAAAAACTAAAAAGTATCAACGTTTAATTTTTCCATCTATCGATAAATACCAGAACTTTTAATGACCTTTTGAAAAATCACGCTTGTAAAAAAAAATTAATGACTTTTTGAAATATCACGCTTAAAAAAAAATTGCAGAACTGACGGGATTCGAACCCGCGTCTCACTGGCAATCCGGGCACTTAGAGCGCCTTAACGCTAGACTACGTTCCCGGTGACGTCCGAGCCGAAATTATGCTTTTGATATTATGTTTTTGATATTCAGGGGGTGTTAGGTTTTTTCGTTACGGAATTTCTGGATTCAGTATCCACGCTCAAGGCCCGCGATAAAAGCTATGCAATAGCTTAATAAAATAGTACACGCATTATAGGGCCATGGTTTTTTGTAAAGAAGGGTTTATATAATAATAAAATATCTATATCAATGGGCCAATCAGCGCGTATCAAGTAGCAGTAGTAGTAATTGAAAACTATGACAGTTGTCATACAGTCTCAGGTCGGTTTCAGTTATAAAATGTCTACGTTTGTTTCGAGCCTTATTTTAAGGGATGTCGTAGTGAAGTACCCACGTTACTTATGTGAATTTTCTTTTTTTTTTTGTAGAAAGTCATAATAACTACATTTATGTACATTATCCACTGAGAGTATTTGCTATTCCGTTATTACTTGCAGCTTGAACATTAGAAATAAAGTACGAATTGAAGCAACATTATACCTAAAGGTCGTAATTGAAAATGTAATATTTACCATAAATTATTTTACTTAAAAAATTGTAGGAAAAATATCTATATACTAAATGTAAAATACAATATATATAGACTTACTCTACAAAGTAGCACCAGTGGTTGCCGTGACAAGGTGTGCTTCTATTTAACTGTGTCCAAATAACAAAAGATAAAAGTGGTAGACAATGCCTAAAGTTTAGCCTTTGTTGGTACATTTTTTTACAATAAAGATTTAAAACAATAAAAGAATCTATATAAAATGGAATCTTATCTAATGCTTGACCAGTTCAAAAGTTTCTCTCGCCACTATTCGCCTCCTCATAAGAGTAGCTCAATAGATACGATAAATTACATTTCCACGGAAAATAAGCAACTAAACAAAATTTACTTTTAATCAGTCAGGAAGTAGATCTAATTTACCTTTCAAGATACCCACACAAGGCAAAATAAATAAAACTTTCTAAAAAGTAATTCGCTTACGCATATAAATGTGTGTATTTACTCAGTCCGTATGAATCGCCGTCCATTTCGCTGTATGTTAAGAAGTCGCCGGCTAGGAGCATGTCGTCAAAGTTATGCCTCGTTATAAGTTTGTAGTGATTTGGATAATGATAGAAAGCTGTTGTGTGCTGCAGAGCCAGTTCTATCTTGGAGCTGCATTCCGAGGCGAGGCGGCGGGCTAAGTTTCCTGTATGAAAAATTGTAAGTATTGTTCCAGACTTTATTTGCAGGCATACTTTGTTATCGAATTAAAATAAAAAAATTCAGCATCTTTAGGCCGTATATTGGGAATATCCAGTTTGGCTTATTGGCCTCTTCATGGTACTTATAGCTACTAGGTATTCGTAAAAAACAATCGAAAACGTCCGCCTTTTATTTGTAATTCTAGATGAATGTTATAGGGGTATAACAATACCCCACTAAAAATTTGTTTTTGATAATAAAATTTGCGGCCTCCGTGGTGCAGTGGTATGCGCGGATAATTTAGAAGACGAAGGTCCTGTGTTTGATCTGTGTGCGCTGATTGATGTTTTCTTGATTGGTCCAGGTCTGGTTGGCTTCAGCCATGGCTAGTTACCACCTTACCAGCAAAGGCGACTGCCAAGCCTCGTAGCGTTTCCGTATGATGTCGTGTAGAAACCGAAAGGGGCGTGGATTTTCATCCTACTCCTAACAAGATACTTTGCTACGATCTTCGATTGCATCATCACTTACCACCAGATGAGGTTGCAGGCAAGTTCTAACTTGTAATAAATAAAATAAAAAACAAGTGTTTATAAGCGAAAGCGTTTAATAAGTATGTTATGTATAGGCAACGTTGTCGCATGTTGTTACCTCGAACAATATGTTAATAGTTTCAGTTACAGTTCGGCATACTGCCAAACGAAAACAACTGTTTTGTGCATGAAATTGTTTAATTTTCCACAGTAACAGCGTGCTGTTAATAGCTCTTGGCTCTTAAAGCTGTTTAGCTGTCTTGCTTTCAAAATTGGCTACAAGCGATTATTGGAGCTGTCAAGCAAAAATTACTGCGACCTCCATTGTGGCAATTAATACTTATTTATAGATTTTCAATTTGTAAATTAGAATTAATTAATATTGTACTCGATGGTTAAAAAGAGCAACTACTGAGTTTATTGACGGCTCGTCTTAGTAGGAATCTGCTTTCCGGGCCGGTGGTAGAGTCATTACAAACAGTTAAACATGATGTTTCAAAAGTTCTTGTAAACAAAGCCTACTACTAAACGAACTTTGAATTAAAATTTTGAACATGAATTTGAATATATGAAATTCTAGGACTTTGTTCGAATATAACAGTAAATTAAGTTTAGATTTGATAAAGTTTTGGTCTTACTTTCACAGAGATGGAAGGTAAAGAAAAGTATGACTTTATAGTTCCTCTTCGCAAAGTAACTTATTGAAGAAATGATCGTTGACCTTTTTTGTATGTTTTGTGAAAAAAAGCTACTTTCTACGTTCTACTGGTATGACACCAGTGACGCAGATGGTCAATGCCTGTGTACTGCCTGGGTCCAATTTCGAGGAAATGTTATATTATTTTCCAATCGGTATAGAACTCATGCGAACGACGAAAGACATGCGGTCCTAATTAAGGTAGTTGGGTAGTAGCAAATTTATCAACAGCTCCATAACTGACACGTAGGTACATTATGCAATTATGTCTGTACCTTTGCCAACAGCTTCGTAACCGACCAGTACAACAATGGGAACGTCTGTGGTATCAGCGGGCGGCACATATGGTGATACTCGGGACCTGGTCAGCTGCTGGACGTAGAGCAGACGGAGCAGACGCCGGCTTGAGAACGTTAGCACGTCCGGTGACATGTACATCAATGAGCTTCCCTTTAACGAACAATATAAATGGTAACAATTATTAGTATCTAATAATAATAATAAATCGTCCAGTGGTGTCCTCATCTAACCTAACCAATCTCAACAGCCCAGGGTTGATCAATGGAACGAGATCAGAAGACCTCAGTGCTTGGAAGTCCTTTAAAAATGTCTATGTCCATCTATCGATGATGATATTGGGCGTTTTCTTCGAAATAATTTTAATTAGAAATTGTGAGTAGCAGCGAGGAGAAGAGAAGTTAACGCTCACTAGAGGAAAAACTCAATATTAATATTTTAATTGCCTAGCTTAGTATTCGAACCCAGCACTATGATCCGTAACCTAATCGGTTACTAACTTGACCAACGAAGCAGGCATAATCCCTGTTTTACGTATATTATATTGTTTGATAATATGTTACATACTATGTTAATTTAGGAAATAATTGTTTTGAAGTTTCTTGTAGATTTAGGCTGCGGTTATTACTACTCTACCGACAAGCATCTATCAAGCGAACTTTTCCAATTAATATATCTACCTAAAATAATGTAATAAATAAATATATAAAGATCATTATTATCTTGACGCTTTATTCATTTTTTAAATCAAATCTATAAAAGTAGACTTGAAGTGTTTCTTTGTAATTTTTAATTAACAACTTTTCACTAAAAGTGTATGAAAAGTACGTCACTTACATCAACATTTTTAGAATTTTTGTCCGCTTGTGTTAGCTATCTCGGATAAATTAATAGTCGAATTATAAAAATTCTTTCGATAGCTGAACTCATGACAGGAAATTACGCGAGTGAAATCACGGGCGTCTCTTAGTATCATATAAAATTTGTGCCATGTTTTTGAAAATCTCTGAAATATTTCGTGGGCACTTAAAATTTTACGGGCTGTAGAGATTAGACGGCGGAATGACAACCCCGATCCTAGTATAAGCTTTTATGCTTTCAAAACTTAGTTTACGTAAAATGGAAGCTGGTTAAACGCCGGGAAATTTGCAGGACAAAGTAACTCGACGTGGTAATATAGTTAGAGTTTTCCCACATTTATTACAAACGTGCCTTCAAATGGCAAGCTTGCCTTGTTGGAGCAGTGATTAGGTATAGCTTACGATTTTGTATCTGGTGATATCTGGGCTTTGAATAGGATTACAAAATACTGAGGTTCTCTTTCTTTTATGTTTTTTGTTTTATTAAATCGGAGTTGGGTTAGTTGTATTGTTACTGTTATATTGGATTAGTAGTTGGGTTAAGTTAGTTCTGACACGGAGATAAAGTTCAAAAGTAGTCGGTCTCAGTTATACCTACAGTAACAGAACCTGAATGGGAGCATCATGGTGAATCTAAGCTGAATATCTGCTGTGATATAAGAAAAGATCCTTGGCACTGTAGTCTTATTTCTCCTTGCATATTCCTGTTACACCTAATGGTATACTTTACCAATCAGTAGACACTACTTATCTTAAAATCTGAATTCATTTTAGGATAAACCTCTATCTACCTGACTGTACCATTATCAGCAAAGTATTTAGAGGTTTATCCCAACCCCTCGTACCTGTTGCATAGGAAAGACACTCTTTGTAGCAAATAATTGTTTAAGATCAATACGTGTTGCCGGTCAATCAGCTTATTTCGAGTATTGCGGTTATCCTTACTCTAGTTAAGCCGATTCCGCGTCGATAAATCTGGGTCTCATACAACGTATTACCTTTTCAACGGGATCCAAATCCGTAGCGTCCAAGTGTAGTAAATTGGGGAAGGTATTAATAACGACGTCCTTGTACCCTGGGACAGAGCACACGGGGTTAGAGCGCAGGTCCATTAGCATTAGACGTCTCAACGTCCTCATATACACAGCTAGTTCCATCAACATGCTGAGACGATTATTCTTGGCATGCAGTTCTCGTAGTCTATATAAAGATGATAAATTCATTATTTAAGTAATTTTAAGGTTTTAGTGTGACTTTAATTAATTGACTAGCTGTGCCCGCGATTTAATTCGTGTAGTTCCTGTCCCCTTTTGGGATAATGAAATATGTTTTAAATCGAGGGTTTAATCTATGGGCAGTGGTATGGGCAATGGATTTATAATACGGAGATCGCGAATTTAATCCCGGCAGGGCCAGTTGAGATTTTGAAAGGTCCTTGTCCTGCTGGTTGGAGGCTTCAGTAGTGGCTAGTACCTACCAACAAAGACGCTATGCGATTTAGCGTGTAACAACTAACAACAAAGGTGTAAGTAAGTAAGCTCGCTTTAATTTTATATTGCATTATCACTTACTATCAGGTGTGTTTGCAGTCAAGGGCTGATTTTAAAAATATAGCTAAATCGAGTGAATAGTTAAGGCATGCAGCAATAAATATACCCATTTGTTACAAGAAGGCCTTTTATATTAGTGACTCTATTACCAGGTCGGAATTTCGGAAATCACATTCCACCGTGTAGAGCCGGCAAGAGACGCAGAAGTTGCTCATTTAAAATAAATTTTACAATATAATGCACACTTTTCAGCGCGTAACTCACCTACCCTGCGTATATCTGATGCGCTTGTTGAGTATTTCACATGATCGTAATTTTAATAATGTAATGGGTTGTCCTAAACGGGCTCATACTTGGTGGAGGTATTCAATAGCATGAAGGTATCCTTCTTTATGTTCATCTAGCACGCTCTTTTTCCATAAATCGTGGCGCAGCGGTATGCGCGGTGGATTTATAAGACGAAAGACTTGGGTTCGATTCCCGGCGGGGCAGATTGAGATTTTTCTTAATTCACATTGGCCTAGCTGGTAGGAAGCTTTCGCCGTGGCTAGTTACCACACTACCGACAAAGACGTACCACCAAGTAATTTAGCGTACCGGTACGATCTTATTCCATCTTAGATTGCATCATCACTTAACGTCAGGTGTGATAGTAGTCAAGGGCCAACTTGTAGTCTAAAAAAAAATTTCCCTATTATGAGATTGAAAGTCACAGGGCAGCGTATTGTATGAAAGTGCTAGTGACGTGTGAGGTGTTGCAACTTGATTAGGTATTAGTTGGTATATTAAGTGCCGTAATTTTGAAACCGACAGCTTTCCGAATAATTGGAATTTTAGCGAGCATATTATTATATTTATATTAATTAAATATGTTTTAGCACTTTGTATTATCACTGACGGTGCGAGAAGAGCGTAGCAAATAATTATATTCATATTTCAAACTAATATAGCAAATCAAAATTGCACATACGTTAAATACTGGTAATGAATCCATCGTTAGTTAGAATAATTTGCAGAGCTTGACGGTTGTTTCGATGAATTTTGCCATTTTGTAGATAACTATTTCCCGTGAATTTTAGCTTTGAAATTGCAAAACCTGCTCGTAGTTTAAATCAGCACTGATCTGTCTAATGAACGCGGATGCGAAGTTTGTTCGGAGCAAAAGGCTGATTTACTCAAGTGCAAAGTAGGCGTTGCACTTTGCAGTATTTGATGGTTTGATTTCTTAGACATACAGCCCCGTATAGTAAGTCTTTGTTCATCAGGTCCTCGGGGTCCTCGGAGTCCTCTGACAGGACTTCTGCGTTTATCCAACCCCAGTAGACGCTGACGTTGGGTCTGAGGTAATTAAGGACCTCAGCAAGAAGGCATTTGATCGATTAGTCAGTCGTATGATTGGCAAGGAGGCGGTGCCAATTCTAAGAATTGTTCAATCAAATATTTTCTTAGAATTTTTTTAGAGCATGCCCCCAAGTTTAATAATGAGTAGTAAGCTTACAAGTTTGGTAAACGTTTTTAGTTTTTTAAATCTGTAATACTTAATCCACCTTTTTTTATCGATTACAAGTTGGCCTTTGACTGCTATCACACCTGATGTTAAGTGATGATGCAATCTAAGATGGAAGCGGGCTAACTTGTTAGGAGTGGGACGAAAATCCACACCCCTTTCGGTTTCTACACGACATCGTACCGGAACGCTTAATTGCTTGGCGATACGTCTTTGTCGGTAGGGTGGTAACTAGTCACAGGGAAAGCCTCCCACCAGCCAGACCATGACAAATTAAGAAAAATCTCAATCTGCCCCGTCGGGAATCGAACCCAGGACCTCGGTCTTATAAATCCACCGCGCATACCACTGCGCCACGGAGGTCATCAAAAACAACTAACCTTGTACAACCTGAAAATATTTTCATGGACGTAAGATTGTTTTCGTTTAAATTAATATACTCGAGATGTAGCAACGTCCAGAGCCCAGCGTCGGGCCCAAACTCGAAGCTCGACAAGTTGTTATACGACACGTCGAGCCACAATAGGCGAAGATGATTGAGATTTTGTAGTCGCCGTATGTGATTGAAGGAGAGGTCGAGATGCCGCAAATATCTAATGGATGGAAAAATAATAATTATTATATTTTTCTCTTTAATTATATTGCCTCTTCAATAAACATGCACAAAACTTGGGACTTTACTGCACGTAAGATTAAAAATAAATAAAATTATTATTATAAAAACATAAAACCTGACTGCTTAGAAGTTATGAACTGAAAAGAGAAAGAGAAAACAAGGATCACTATATCTATATAAAATTCTAAATACTTTATGGAGATGCAAGCGGGGACAAAATACTTTATTTCTGCGGGGAAAGAAAGATCTACCAAAACAACTTTTGTCCCCGCCTGCAGCACCATAAAGTATTTAGAATTTTATATAGATATAGTGATCCTTGTTTTTCTCTTTTCAGTTCATTGTCAGGTTTTTTGTTTTTATAATAATAATTTTATTTGAGACTTTTTAGTTTTAGCTTATCATATAGAAATGAGACTGTACACTTGGTACACTTTTTGCCATTTTTTGTTAAAACGGCAATATGTTTATATTGCCGTTGTGTAAATATGATATGATATTTATATTTTCGAAATGGTCTTTTTACGACCTTTCATTTGACACCCATATTGCTAAGATAAGAGAAAGAAATACACACGTCCCCCCTTTTTCCCCCCATTTACAGCCGCCATTTTGAAAATTTATATAGCCTATGGCACTGCCACAATTTTTACAAATACAACGACACCTCACATGTCAAAATCCGTTCAGCCGTTTAGGCTGTAGCGCGTGCCGAAGAAATGGACATACATACATACATACATACGCTCAAAAAAAAATAA
Source organism: Mycalesis mineus (assembly GCA_034621355.1). Taxonomy (NCBI): domain Eukaryota; kingdom Metazoa; phylum Arthropoda; class Insecta; order Lepidoptera; family Nymphalidae; genus Mycalesis; species Mycalesis mineus. Next base: position 5,824,050 of record CM067899.1, on the reverse strand, counting down.
CCCTCCTTCTGACGCAGTCGGGTAATAAAAGCACATAGTTTCTACATTATCATTTACGTTTTAGCTGTTGCCATAAGTTTTAGTTTGTTTGTAATTAGTTACCAGATGTCATGAATCAAATATTATTCAAGACGTGTATTAATAGACACCTGAAAGTTCCAACGCGGCACCTTACTTAGATAAGCCGTACTTAGCCATTAAGTTAGATTTAACTATTTGAATATCGTATATGAAAATTCGAAATTCGAAAAAAATATTATGAAGTGGCAATGGGCGGGGCACGTGGTTCGAACAGCTGATGGACGTTGGGGGCCGAAGGTGCTAGAATGGCGACCCCGCACCGGAAAGCGCAGTGTTGGTCGACCCCCCACCAGGTGGACTGATGACATCAAACGGGTCGCAGGGAGCCGCTGGGCACATGCGGCTCAGGATCGTTGTGTTTGGAAGTCCCTAAAAAAGGCCTATGTCCAGCAGTGGACGTCTATTGGCTGATAATGATGATGATGATGATATGAAAATTCAAATATTATTATGTTCGTTTCTGGATTATCATTTAATTAATGGTCTAGAATCCAGGGAACATTTTTACAGTTAATTTTCACGCTAATTTTCCGTCAAGATGAAAATACTCAGGAAAAATTCTTTCAATACTAGGTAATATTCAATTGTAAAAATGTTCCCTGGTCTTTTGTGATTTTATAGATTCGCGCTTTGAATTTAAAAGTTAATTATATTTATACCTAGTAGTGCACTTCGTTATTGACATACCTTAAATTTTCAAGTCCATTTATCTCTTTAATGTTATTGTGCGATAAATCTAGCACAGTGATCGACCACAGATCACTTAGATCGCGTATTGCCAACACTGAATTATATCTGTAGTGTACCTCCGTTAAAAACCATTGCGCTGTAAGAAAAGAAAAAATATAAATAATGTCCATGTATCACTTCTTTCGGTCGCTCAAAGCGTCTAATATGCAATAAATGATGTTACTATTGTTACTTTTGTGATATAAAATAATATTTTTGATAGTAGACTAGCTGTGGCCCGCGGTTTCAATCGCACAGATCCCTTTTCTGTTTGAATATCGGGGTCATTTCTATGAGCTGTAGCAGACCTTTGTAATAAATATTTTAATTCATATCGATTCAGCCGTTCATCCTTTATTTAATTTTCTAATTTTCGACGCAATTTTCTAACTTTTTTCTTATATAAGATCCTTCTCCTGACAATAAAAAACACAACAAACAAGTAATTAGCAAAATAGGTCCAGCTGTTCAATGCGTGAATGACGCTTGACGATCAAGGCAAGTAGGGTATAATTTTTATATAAGTAAGTGGATTTAATGGAATAAATTAATATTTTTCTAGAAAATTAACATCACCTTTTGTTCCGTGCTGCTTAGTCTAGTAAAATCAATATTAATTGCTTACGTGTATCATAATCCAGTACAGATTTGAGTCTGTTGTAACACACGGACAGGTATTGCAAATAAGGAAGTTTTGAGAGTACTCTTATATCAGTTAATAAATTCGAAGAGAGGTCTAAATATACAATGTATTTGTAATGTTGCAACACATCTATATTAGTCAGATGCTGAAAAAAACTGAGGTTACTTATTAGGTATCTTTTTTAAGTACACTTTTAATAGTTCCCTGGCACCTAAACACATTGATATATAGTTTTTGTGCACCTTCTACGCACTAAGCGAAATACCACTGACTCATCATAAGGTCTCTAAAACTATAGATACACTCGATTGACTTGAAATTTGGCGGAGTTACTCATTTTGTGATTTTCCTGGTTAGTTTAGTGGTAGCCAGTCAGAGGATTCGAATCCTGGGTCGGGTCACGGAATAATTCTGAGTTTTTCATTCTTCTGAAAAATTTTTAGTTCCCGGAATTGGGAAGTTGATGGTGTTACACCCCCGTGCTTCGGAGAGCACGTTAAACTGTACCCCTACCCTAAGCCCGGCATTTTGCATTTGAGCAGCGTGGTGGTTCTAAGCTAAGTAAAAAGAATTTAAACATGTACGAGTCATACCCATGACATTCTCATTGTTCTTCAGTTCTGCTCGAAAATGCATCTATTGTATGCATTGATACTTATTTTATTTTGGCAAAAGATAGAAGCACAGTCGCCAAATGTCACATAATATATATCGAATACACGTTTTATGATCGTTGCCATCGATATGTTATAACGTTACATTTGATATTACACTTTGAAAATACTCATATTATGATAGCATGAGAGATATAATAAAGGAATCGAGGTATCTTTACATTGAATAAAATTGAGAGCTGTTATAACGATTTATCTCACATAGGTTCGGTGTCCCAATCTGGCCACCTTCCGATGTCATCATCAGGCCAGATTCATAGGAACATAAAATAATTGTGTTGTACCGGAGATACGCATAATGTAAGGAGTTTCTAATATGGCTTAAAAAGACGATCTACGGATACTTAACTAAATATAAACTTAAAATATATCAATTATCACCTACATACTACGATGTCCGCGGATTTGACCGCGTTGTTCCTGTTCCCGTAGGAATATTACAGTGAAAATGTATGGATATTTTATTTAAGAGTATAATCTATCTCCATTCCAAATTTCAGCTAAATCCGATTAATAGTTTCGGTGTGAAGGAGTAACATACACACACAAAATGTCGCCTATATAATAATTATTAGTATGTTTGTTACCTTCGATGACAGATCAAGCTTGATGTAAACAAAGTCACCCAAAATGGGCGTTCTTTTCAAATAACTCAAACAAGCGGTGACCATATCCCCCGTAAGTACACCCGCTTCCAACTCCGGGACGTCCTCAATATTTCTGATGCGCACCACTGGGGAATACGAATCCTCGTACAGGCACGGGAAGTTGTAGAAACATCCCCACAACTGATCCTCATTCAAAAGCGACGTAACTTGTACCAGATACTGAAATTCATCATTATTATAGGCCTATTTTTAATCGACGAAAAAGAACGGAGGAGGTTCTCAATTCGACACGTATATTTTTTTTATGCATGACCATGCATAACTTTTTACAGTGTTGTCCAGTTTTGATTATTCTTTTTTTATTAGAACCACTTCCAAGGTGGTCCCATTGTCATTATGTTAGGATCTGATGATGATATCCTGGGAAAATTGAAGGAACTCTTCAAATGTTATAGACACACTTGCAGTGATTTCGGTTTTTGTGTAAGTATCAGTATCTTTTTGGCTACAAGTGCCGTATAATATAATATGACAGTATAGTACGAGTACGTTACGTGGCGATAAATCACTAAAAAGTAAGAAATAAATTTTTTTAACCAAAACAGCCAAGGTTTCTACTTTAAGGACATTACCTAGAACCCACAAACTGCTTTACTACTTTAAATAAATGTTCTTTAAACTTACTGGCACCGACTTCATAGATATGCTTAAGTAAATTAAAGCAACTAAATGACACAGTTATTTTTTACTTTTTAGTGCGTTTTGACTCGGTTCTATTTTTTGTTATAAATGTTTAACAGTCCATCACAGGGCTAAGTTTCCCTCTGTATAAGACAGGAGATATGAAACCCGCTAGACTGCTCTCCTACAGGTTGGCGGGATAGTGCAGGCAAGGGTGCTGGTTTGTCGCTGTCCGCAGACGACAGCAACAGGCGACTTGTCACAAGGACACTACTAATTTCTATGTGTGTGTGATGACTGATGTGTCGCTTGCCACGAAAGCTTTTCATAGTTGGTAGAGTAGCTTCAGTAGAGTCATTGCGACACATCGCCTACAGTTGTCTGCAGTCGGCTATGAACATGCACCTTAGAGTTTATATATAGATAATGTTTGACACTAAACGATCACTATCAGATATTACTGATAATGACCGGGGCCAACTGTATAACGTGCTCGCCGAGACACTAGGGTGTAAAAACACTAATTTTCTGAGCTACACTCTAACTCTGAGTTTTTTAAATACTTTAATGTTTTACCAAGTATTTCTTGGGAGAAAGAAAAGCTCAATACTACACCGATAAAAGGCGATCGCCAAAAAACGCGCAGTTGAAAATATTCTTTTTTTTCGTTGCGTTCATACGATAGATCAGGTTTGTCGCTATTGGGCGATGATCTTTTGTTTACACAAGATATCACTATGGCTTACAGGGTTCGAACCCAGGTCCATGAACCAAAGCCACAATGGCTGCCCGTTGGACCAACGAGGCAATGAAAACTGAAATTAACTACGGGAAATGAGAAAGCGAAAATTTTTTCGCTTCATTTATCTTTATTAAAGGCATCGTTATTCATCGCTTGGCTGGATAATAAACACCTTTATTAGATGTCATTCAAGGCGGACGCTTCATCTGCATACCGCTGGTTCATTTGGAGAATAATTAAAATATATTGGCAAGTGGATGAGAATTCTTGCAAAGTTTGCAAGCTTTATTAAATATTAGGTATTATATGCCAAAGAAGAAGTATCAGTTCAGTCGGCCAGAACACGGAGACAAATTGATTTTAACTAATAAGGGAATAAACCTAAGATTGCCTCGTAGAGATCCCTACTAAACGATAAAGCCGCCTTTTGTGTCCGAGTCTAAGGTTGCATCGTAAAGATCACTGCTAAGCGATAAGTCCGCCTTTCGTATACTCATTTACATTTCTGCTTTGTGTTTTCATTAGTGTGGTATACAGGAAGCAAAATATAAAGATATACAGGTGAAGTTGGGTAAGTTATATTAGGTATTTTTGAGTCGGCAAGAAGATTTATTGTATTTTTGAGCATATGTAGATTAGGTTAGGTTACAACTATACTGTAATAATACTAGGTAGAACATTTTAATTTTCAAAACAATGTTTCGTATAGGATATAAATTATCTTCGCTAGTAATAACCAAAAGAATACTAACGGTTTCAGAAGGCATGTCGTCATCATTTTTACTGATCAATGTAACATTATCAAAATCGACGTTTGTCATATTCTTTGGCAACGTGTTAAAACTATCTGTAAACATAATAAAGAGTTAGTTTTTTACCTATTACAACTTAGCCCTGGACTACAGTCACACCTGATGATTGTTGCAATCTAAGATGGAAGCGGGCTAACTGCATAGTTAGGCGTAGATTGAAATCCACACCCCTATAGGTTTACCCCTACATCATTCTTTGTAGATAGGGTGATATCTAGCCACGCCGCATTCTCCCACCAGCCGCACCTGGCTCAATTTAGAAAACTTTTATTTAGGGAATTGACGACCTCCGTGGCGCAGTGGTATGCGCGGTGGTTTTATAAGACGGAGGTCCTGGGTTCGATTCCCGGCGGGGCAGATTGAGATTTTTCTTAATTTGTCTTGGTCTGGCTGGTGGGAGGCTTTCGCCGTGGCTAGTTACCACCCTACCGACAAAGACGTACCGCCAAGTGATTTAGCGTTCCGGTACGATGTCGTGTAGAAACCGAAAGGGGTGTGGATTTCATCCTACTTCTAACAAGTTAGCCCGCTTCCATCTTAGACTGCATCATCACTTAACATCAGGTGTGATAGCAGTCAAGGTCTAACTTGTAGTCGATAAAAAAAAAAATTGAAACCAGGACCTCCTTTATGGTGGTGGGAATGTCTTTAACAATAAAATATCTCACCTCATATCATAACATCCTATTTATCATTCGACCCTGATTGCCAGCTTCAAATAATTATCAAGTAGGTAATATACGGGTACGTATAGGAAACATTAATAATGTAGTATTAACGTTCCTAACATAGAGCTATAGATAAGGTTTACAATTTAGTATAACACAGCAATTTGGATGCTAATAATGTGTTTAATAGAACAATGGGACTCCATTGCAATTACAAGTCTAAGCTGCTTTGCGCTTCTATTCAGAAAGCAGCTTAAGAAGTTTTGTGAGGAGGGTTACTTGTAAAGGCTTCTACACCAATTTCCCATTTCGGCTTATTAGTGTTGAAAATATAATTAAAAAAACCCCAACTATATCTTAAAAATTAATCGTTAATCTATACTAATATTATAAAGCTGAAGAGTTTGTTTGTTTGATTGTTTAAACGCGGTAATCTCAGGAACTACTGGTTCGAATTGAAAAATTCTTTTTGTGTTGAATAGACCATTTATCGAGAGAGGCTAAAGGTTATATAACATCAAGCTGCAACTATTAGGAGCGAAGAAATTATGGAAAATGTGAAAAAGACGGCAAAAATTATTCATCCTTGAGGGCTTCCGTTGCGTGCGCTGCGAAAACGGTTCAAGATACCAAAAGTATATCTATGAAAGAATTATTCCTCTTAAAATGATCTAAAAAAATGTCCACGACAGTATATGTCTATGTTTTAAGATTAATTCGTTTGTATAGTAATCAAATTTGATCGAAATTAATGCATTTGTCAAGAGTTATATCAACGTAATAATATTAATCTTTATCTAAATAAATGTGTTGTTGATTAAGAGTATTTACTTAGTTATATAGTTTCGGAGATATTACAAAATTTCTAATAAATACAATACTGCCGCTATATCGTCCAAATTAAGTTGACCTTATTTGGCATGGCAGACCATAATTATTTATATTATATACGAATAAGTTTGTTTGTTTGTTTAAACGGGCTAATCTCTAGATCTGCGTGTTGGATTGTAAATTATTTTGTTTATTATGAAAGCTAGACTCAAAAGTGAAATAGACTATTTAATACAAGCTATACACATCACCTTGCCATAAATATATATTGTTAATGTTAATGTACTGTAATATCGTACAATTTTTAACAGAAATGTAAATCTTTAGTACACGGGACGGGACGGAGGATATTGCTTGACGGGAAACTATAAAAAAATTAAATCAAGAGGGGTAGCGGGAATGAGCACACTTTATAGGAAAGTCTGTCTTTAAAATTAAAAGGATACCTAAGAGGCTTTCACGCGGACGAAGTCGCTGGCGACTGCTTAAACGATAATACGGTAATGGAGTTGAGAATTCGATCTTTGTTCAATTTATTTGCCATAGAAGACCATATCTATACTGTTAATATAAAGCGGAAGATTGCGTTCGTTTGTTTAAACGGGCTTATCTCTAGATCTGCGTGTCGGATTGTATAATTATTTTTGTTTATTTTGAAAGCTAGACTCAAGAGTCTAATAGACTATTTAATATCAAGCTATACATATCAGCTTGCCATAAATATATATTGTTAATGTTAATGTACTGTAATGTCGTACAATGTTTAACAAAAATGTAGATCTTTAGTACACAGGACGGGACGGAGGATATTGCTTCACGGGAAACTATAAAAAAATTAAATTGAGAGGGGGAGCGGAGAATGAGCACACTTTATATGAAAGTCTGTCTTTAAAATTGGAAGCGTTTTTACACGGACGAAGTCGCAGGCGACTGCTAGTGCGATATAAGACTTCACTAAAAGATTAAAAATTTGTAATCTTTCATTTTTTTCTTTTTAACAGACGAAAAAAAGCGGAGGAGGTTCTTAATTCGACACGTATATATATTTTTTTTTATGTATGACCACGTATAACTTTTTACAGAGTTGTCCGATTTTGATAATTCTTTATTTAAAAAGGCACACTTTCAAGATGGTTTCATTGTCATCAGGTTAGGATCTGATGATGATATCCTGGGAAAATTAAAGGAACTTTTCAAATTTTATAGGTACACTTGCAGCGATTTCGGTTTTTGTTTAAGTATTGGTAGCTTTTTGACTACAAGTGCCTAGTTGCTTTAATTTACTTAAGCATATCTAGGAGTCGGTGCCAGCCAAGGTTTCTACTTTAAAGACATTACCTAGAACCCACAAACTGCTTTACTACGTTAAATAAATATTCCTTATACTTGCTGGCATCGACTTCAAAGATATGCTTAAGTAAATTAAAGCAACTAAATCATACAGTTATTTTTTACTTTTTAGTGCGTTTTGAGTCAGTTCTATTTTTTGTTAAAGATTTTTTCGTTTGTTAATAGTTTTCTTTTTTCTTCTACAAAGACTATTAAACTACTCTACAACTTACTACAAAACAAAAGACTAACACATACAAACTTAAATACACGTATGATAATTTGCACATGTTTGGAAGCTGTTTATATACTAACATACCTAAATAATAACCTGTGCAACTCTGTCATGTACGTACGGCTGATATAGAAAACCTCCATTGTTCTAGTCGGTTAAAAATAAATTTGAGACAGTGCAACGCAGGTGGATTTTCCTTCCCAAGCGATACAATAGCTTACTATAGCAAAAAGTGTCGTTACAACTTTTCGTGAGAATTTCCGTCTAGCCCCCTTTCACAACGCGCGATATAATTTTATATAAATTTAAGTAAATAATTTAATATCGGAATGATTGTTTTGACTGTATGAGCTTACATTTTACTTTGTTACAGTAACGGCTCAATGAATTTAAATGAAATTCAGAATGAAGATAACTGGATTAATATTGGCCATCGTTAATCATGAATTAACTTTCAAAATGAGATAAATATTTTATTTTATTATGTTAGGGCGCGTTCCAACTATGCCGTGATGACAGATTGTCTTACTAAAACCAAACTCGATTGAGAATGCTTGTCAACAAACAAATTAAAAAGGAAGGTAGAAATTGTTAATCATTTCACACCTATTTTTTTAATTTAACTAGTTAATGACGAATTCATGACATTAAATAAGATTAGTAAGCATAAAACTAATTAATATATTCAAAGTCTTTTAGATAAGATTTTTAAAATAACAAAACATAATTTTAAATTTATTGGGCATAAAATGTGTTGCGTTTTTTACCTCCATTTTAAATTTGTTTGTTGACAAGCATTCTCAATCGACTTTGGCTTTAGTATAGTAGTTTAACGTTTCAAAAGTGCTTGTAGTAAAAGCCTATTTGAAATGAACAAATTTCGATTTTATTGATCATACAGAGCGGCACGACTATAAATGTCGTCTACGAATTATATTTTTGTTTCGACGACAGATAATCGTGACAATGGGAACGGCTCACAACAGTCGTGAAACAGTAAAACATCGTCACAAATAATCGAAAAGGTATATTCTTTGGCACCATCGCCTATCTTTCAACGATAAAAATTCGAAACAAAACAATGACGAAAATTAGTTGTTATATTTGAATAGTTACCGACAATTGTTGTGCAACGGTAAATTGATCTTACGACATAATTGGAACGCACCTTTAAGCATAAACTGCAACAAAACAGTACCTTTTTGATATTCCGAACAATTCAAAGCTGATAAGTAGTTTATTTTCGATATATCTGTCCAAGCCTGTAGAACACTGCCAAACCGTAGCGGTCGGAAGGTACAGGTTGAAATGCCCATGGATTTCCTCTTCGCTGGTTGCTCAGTAAAATCTATTCGAGTCTCTTTAGTTTTAGTTTCATTTTCATCGTCCATGATTTTTTTCAAAGTTATATTTATGTTCTCTTCAGTATATTAAATTTAAATTTTATTGATATTGACCCTTTGTCATAACAATTTTGTCGTTCTGTCAAAAGTCAAAATTGATATTGCGTTACAAAATCAAGGTACATAAAATGTAGAGTAAATAACAGCTAAAAAGTTTATGTATAACAGTGTATAACAGACCATACAATATGTATTCCACCCTAAAAGATAGGTGAACGAAGTATGTAGTGTGGGTAAATTTGAAAAAAAAATGTCTTCATGTTTCAATGGCGTTTGAAAACCAACTATTTCAAACAGTAGTTCATAACAGTAGAAAATTTCGATTAATTTTTATATTTCTGTGGAAGCCTCTATAAATTTAAGTTACGTGTCTATTCATATTTAATAATTTTTTTATCGACTTCAAGTTGGTCCTTGATTGCTATCACACCTGATGTTAAGTGATGATGCAATCTAATGCATCATGATTGTAATGACTACTACATCCAGGCCTCTCTCCTTTATATGAACATAGACCCACCACGCTAGTCTAAAGCGGGATTGCGGGCTTTAGGTGATAATGTTATACATTAACGGTCACTATCAGACGTTGATGATAATAACCCGGACTTTTGGTTTAACGTGCTTTCTGATGCACGAGGATATAACACCACCAACTTCCCCGATTTCGGGCTGAGACTTTATACTGAAAGTTTCACTAAAAGAAGAAGAGTTCAGAAGTTCACAGCCCAGGATTCGAATGCAGGACCTCGGAACCCGCAGCCACTTAGCCAAAGGGCAACCTCTAAGGGTAACCAACGAGGTAGTCATGTTTACCCTATCGTATTCTATTATGCTACCAGATGTATGGAGCTTAATATTATTCTCTCTATTATGTTCAGCGCCGTTCAGTACGAATAGTGAAATACGAGAACTTTCTTCATTCTTAGATACACATTCGTGACTCGAATTGTAAATATTACTTATTTCATATTATGGGGGCGACTACATGATATATTAAATGTCAGATGTTGTTATGTCCTTGTTAAAATGTTTTTACATAATATTAGACTATGCACCTTGGAAAAATCCTATATGGAATAAATATAGATGTTTATCTATGTTTCTGTCTTAGACAATTTGGTTTTGATTATAATACGACCATAGGATATATATCTGCAAATAAAAGCCCTCTACAAAATATAACTTGCCATTTTGTGGCGTCAGTCGTCTTGGATTTAAAATTTATCATAGTGTGATCTACTAGTCAAGCCCTTAATTTCTTATCCATATTGAGGAAGCTGTGAAAATAAAATGCCTTGTATCATTTTAGAGAAGAGCTGATATTTTTACACTGGTGGATTGATATTGCTAATGATCGCTAAGAACCATTGCCAGGAAACTGGCTAACCGTATTGAAAATGATCCATCGGTTTTATAGCTACGATACCACATACATACACACATAGACAGACAGACATCGACGTTAAAATTATAACATTTTTGACACCGGGGGTTAAAATCGCTAGCTTACATGCGTGCTTAGGACGGCTGAATGTATCGTAAACTATTTACCTATTTAACAATTGAAAATTAGTTTCAAAAGTGAAAGTACTTAGTTATTGAATATTAACTATACTTAACAGTTAATAAATTACTGAAGATATTGTGTGTAATGCTCCGAGCCATTAAAGCTCTGCCTTGAGGAACATATTAGCAAATGTGTTAAATAATCGACAGATCAGATTATAGGAGTAGGTGTACATAAAATTACTCTTCAAAGGAGGCCATCATTGTCGAGTCATTAAAAGTTCATTCCCGTTCTCTTTGAAGCACTCCCACTTTACGAGTCATAACATTCTGAAAGTTACTGAACAAGAAATTATTTTTCAATAAAAGTTAACGTATTAGTAACAGTATATTAGAAGTTTTCGCCTCTATTATTGCTTAAGTCATGCTGTCTTTTAGTATCAAATATCTGTAATGCCCTTCCGATGTCAGTTTTTTCTTATTTCTAGAGCTTGGGTATCCTTACAACAAGAGTGAATAGCCATTATCGAAGCAAGTGCGTCTTACCATACCACCACAGATACCTCTTATCATCATACGAGATCGTGGGCAAGCGCGAGCTTATTTCGTATTAATATTCAAATTAGTGGGCTCTTGGTCTCCCGCGTAAAAAGCGATTCACATTAATGATTTTAAACTTAATTTGTGGTTAATCGCCACAATTAAACTCGTACATAAGGTCGTGACCACGATACATGTAACCAGATTGAAATATCAACAGTAAAAATTAGCCGCCCTGCAAAAAAAGGTTGTTGTTTTATAGAGGTATCTATACGAAATTACAAACAAATAAAATTGAAGTGTCATTTATTTATTAATTACAAGTTAGCCCTTGACTGCTATCACACCTGATGGTAAGTGGAATCAGCAATCTAAGATAGAAGCGGGCTCATGTTAGGAATAGGATAATATCCACGCACCTTCGTTGTCTACGCGATATCGTACCGGAACGCTAAATCCCTTGGCGGTCGGTGGTGACTAGGAATTTTGTTTGTAATCTCAAATTACTAGCTTTTCACTGAATGTATATGAAAGTATATATGGTACTTACATCTTAAAAATTTAAGTTTAAAATTTGTGTCTCTTTGTTCCGACTAATCATTGAAACTACCAGTAGGATTGTAGAAAATCTTTTTGTATAAGATAGCCAAATTCATGAGGAGTGACATAAGTTAATTTTAAAAATTTAAGTTTAAAATTTATGTCTCTTTGTGTGTTTGTTTCGACTAATCATTGAAACTACCAGTAGGATTGTAGAAAATCTTTTTGTATAAGATAGCCAAATTCATGAGGAGTGACATAAGTTAATTTTAAAAATTTAAGTTTAAAATTTATGTCTCTTTGTGTGTTTGTTCCGACTAATCATTGAAACTACCAGTAGGATTGTAGAAAATCTTTTTGTATAAGATAGCCAAATTCATGAGGAGTGACATAGGTTAATTTTAAAAATTTAAGTTTAAAATTTTTGTCTCTTTGTCTGTTTGTTCCGACTAATCATTGAAACTACCAGTAGGATTGTAGAAAATCTTGTTGTATAAGATAGCCAAATTCATAAGGAGTGACAAAGGTTAATTTGAATCCTTATACTCCCAAAGGAACGGGAGTTACGCAGGTGAAACTGCGGTCGTCCGCGAGTATAGTTTACTTTCATCAACAATCATATTTTTCATCAAACCGTATTTAAGTTTTAACTTTATGGAAGACGTCAAGCTGTGCAAAAGAACCTCGTCGGAATTCGTTCTACAACTCAGTTGTATTTGTACAATAAATATTTCGAGTACACCATCTCGTTAAAATGAGAAAATTCGGTTTGTTTCTTACTACCCACAGTTTTCATATTCTTGAGCGCTAGCCAACTGCCAAACAGTTGTTGTGAAAAGACAAGCAAAGCGTACTGAAAAGAGAAACGAGAGATACTTCGCAACTTTAGAAACTTTTGAGAGATTTGTCTTGTAAACAGTTGCCGGCTCTTGTCTTTCTAAATGATGTATGTGGAACTGCAATGTGCTTTTACACTTTGTGGTACTTGTACTTGCGAATTATGTGTTTATTGTTTGCAAATGTGATGTTAGGTGATTATTGTTACCAGATATCATCCGTTTGGTATTGCAAGAGTTGCCAAAAAAAACAAAAATTAAAAATCAGACATGCTGACCTCATTCCAAAGATTCAGACCGCCACATGGTCCGAATTCCAAGTACAAAATTTCGATTTCCGGGGCAATTCCGCCAGAAGGTAGTGTAATACTTTCCAATTTTCACATCCAGATGCGTTTCTGTTTGTTTTACGCTGCCCTGATTGTTAAAGTCGAGCACTGACTCGGAACAAATTGTTCAAAGCAAAAAAGGGATATCCGAGTACACGATGTGTGTAGACGCGCGGATGTATAAATTACCGTCATTTTTCGTTTTTTGAGATTTAATGATGTCGTTCGTTTTGATGATATAAAGTGATTCTTAAAAGCAGGATATATGTCAAACAGGGAAAATAAGAAAAAAAACTCGAAATTAAATTGAATTCATAAACTATACCAAAGCCAAACTCGATTGAGAATGCTTGTCAACAAACAAATTAAAAATGAAGGTAGTAATCACTAGTCATTTTACACCTATTTTTTTTAATTAACTAGTTAATAAAAGCAATAAATTAGATTAGTAAGCTTAAAACTAATTAATATATTCAATACCTTTTAAATGATATTTTTTAAAATAACAATACATAATTTTAAATTTATTAGGCATAAAATGAGTTGCATTTTCTACCTTCATTTTAAATTTGTTTGTTGACAAGCATTCTCAATCGAGTTTGGTTTCAGTATAGGTTAACTGTCGTATTATTTTTGGATTTCATTTGGATAACGACTTTCGTTCGGATGATATGAAATCTATATATGTATAAGCGATATACTGCCATTTGAACTCATTACAAGATCACAAACTGCAACTCAAATATCATTATAAGTGAACTAAGAACGTATTTTTTGATACTTCCATGGGAACGAGTGAAACCGTTCGGCAAAAAAGAGGAAGCTAAAACTAAGGAAAAATGAAGAAAATTTCGAAATTAAACTTATAAACTAGGCATATATTAGCGGTATTTTTTGTTTTTCGGGCAATTTAAAGTTATCATTCGCATTGTTGATAAAATGAAACGAATCCTACAAGAAGGCATTTCTTAAATATAGAAGACAAACTCGAAAAACTTCAAAATCTTAAAAATGGCGATTTAGCATGAAATGGCGTTGGTAAGTCAAGCGATAACATTTTTATTGAACGATTTCATATGAAATTATCTAAGCAAGAGATGATTGATGGACTTTTTATAAAAAGAGCTTTTCCAATAAATTTCTTTCGGCTCAGTGAAACAACCCTAAAAGACCGATTATCTGAATAATAAAAGCGAAAAAAATATTTGGGTAAATTATGTTAGGTACCATTTCTTTCTCTATTAGCTACACATTTTATAGGCTGATTTAAATAACATAGAAAATTAACTTCTAAAAGCAAAAACTTCCAGACGGATTTTGATGACGCATATTGGTAGATTATAATCTTGAATAACAAAATACTATTTTTGAACCCGAAAGTTATACTACTAGCTCGTGCCCGAAGTAGGTATTTTTTATTTTTAACCATACTTTAGGATATTATAGTTTTTGAAAATAAACGTGATGTCATTAATTACGGAGGCGGTGGGATTCTAATCCACATCTATCTATATATCTATCTATCTATCTAGCTATCGCGACCTATGCGTTCTATAACAAAACCATGGTTCCTGTAGGCCAGTTCCATGGTGTAAGTATTTTGTCATTTATTCTCCGATTTACCAAATATACGCAAAAACATTATAAAAATCGGTGAAACCAATCAACCGTGTGAATTTATCTTTAAATTTACATTTTAAGTTGCCACACATTTTACAAGGACGAAAGGAAGAAGGAAGGCGCGTGGGTTCAACAGTCTTTAATATCGCTGAAAAATGCGTAGCTGTCGGCTTGGTAGCTCATTTCATTATTTTTATGTCCACGAGCTTTAACACTCCGCCGGCGCCCTTATTAAGAGTGAAGGTAACCGGGAGAGAATGAACTAATTAAATAAAATACGAAGAGGAACGAAATTAAATATTTAAAGCTCTATCAGGAATCCTAATTACAAGTTAAACGTTTTAATTGAAAAATGCTATTAAGCGTGGATTCCTTACAAATGTAGGAATACAGAAATATATAGCGCATAAAAAATATAAATTGTTTTGTAATAGGAATGTGATCTTTACATCGCCTAACTTTGTTGAATTCAAATTCAATTCAAATTCAAAATCATTTATTTCAAGTAGGCTTATTACAAGCACTTTTGAAACGTCAAATTGGACTATTTGTAGTGACTCTACCACCGGCTCGGAAGGCAGGCCCTGTTGAGAAGAGCCGGCAAGAAACTCAACAGTTGCTCTTTTTATAATATTATCAATTTTACAATATTAAGCGTGTTGTTACATAAAGTTATTTATTTTACTTCCTGTGTGAAGTTGAAAGCCTATCCAATTGGATTTGAACATCTTTGTCATTTAAAAATTCATCGATAGTATAATAACCCTGACTCAGTAAGTGAGTTTTAATACATTGTTTAAACTTATGCAATGGCAGATCTAAAACTGAATTTGGCATCTTGTTGTAGAAGAGTACACCCAATCCTACGAAAGATTTTTGTACTTTTCGGAGGCGATAAGCTGATATGACTAACTTATGTCCATTTCTAGGAAGACGGTCGTTTAAATCCTTTTTCTGTTTATACATATTTATATTTTGTTTAACATAAACTAGGTTATTGAATATGTATTGACAGGCTACTGTAAGAATTCCTATTTCTTTAAATTTGACTCGAAGGGACTCGCGTGGTTTAAGTTTATAAATCGACCGAATTGCTCGTTTCTGAAGTATAAAGACAGAATTTATGTCAGCAGCCTTTCCCCACAACAAGATGCCATAAGACATCACACTGTGGAAGTAAGCAAAATAAACCAGTCTAGCTGTTTCTACATCGGTAAACTGTCTTATTTTTCTCACTGCAAATGCTGCTGAGCTAAGTTTAGCTGTCAGTGACTCTATATGAGCGCTCCACTGAAGTTTACAGTCTAAGGTCACTCCTAGAAAGACTGTAGAACTCTCCATTCTTAGCGTTTCACCATTTATCATTAAAGACTTATTTATTTTTTTTACATTCGGTAAAGAAAACTCAACACATTTAGTTTTCTTTGCATTTAATAGTAAATTATTAGCAGTAAACCAATGCGACACATGCGATACAGCACGGTTTACATCGTCAAAGTCACTTTTATTTCTATCAGTTTTAAAAATTAAAGATGTGTCATCAGCAAACAGTACAATTTCACAAATGTCGCTAACATGGTATGGTAAATCATTGATATACACTAAAAATAGAAAAGGACCCAAAATTGAACCCTGTGGAACGCCCATTTTAGGAGATGAGCCACGTGACTTTATATCATTAATGCATACCGTTTGAGTTCTATCACTAAGATAAGAGGCAATGAGATTAAGTGCAACATTTTTAATGCCATAGTGGCTTAACTTCAAAGTTTTATGGTCAACACAATCGAAAGCCTTGGACAAGTCACAGAATACGCCAATAGCATTCTTAGACCTTTCCCAGGCATCAAAGATGTGTTTTAATAGTTTTGCACCTGCATCAGTAGTATTGCGACCTTTTGTGAAACCATATTGGTCAGGATGAAGTAAGTTATTTAAGTTAAAATGACTAAGCAGTTGATTTAAAACTATTTTTTCAAAGACCTTACTTAGTGTTGGCAATATTGAAACCGGTCTGTAATTATTGAGATCTGCTTGGTCGCCTGATTTAAAAAGTGGAATAAGTTTTCCATGTTTCATTAAGTTTGGAAAAGTACCTGAGTCCACACATTCATTAAAAATAACAGCTAAGTGTGGAGCAATGATATTTATAATATTAGATATTACTTTTACTGACATCCCCCACAGATCGCCAGTCCTCTTTGATTTAAGTAGTTTAAATGTTTTTATAATATCAAAAGCAGTTACATAATTAAATTTAAATAGAATGTTGCACTCTTTCACATTGTCTCTTAGTAACCTCTGGGCTGACGTAGGAGACGAATTTAGCGAATCTGTTAATAAGATAGGTACATTTTGTTACAACCTCGTTTTTATTGTTTATTTTTTTATTATCAACAATTAATTCATAATTCATATGGCGAGGTTTAATTTTGCCAGTTGCGTTATTTATTATGTTCCACGAGGTTTGTATCTTATTGTCAGCTCTAATTAGTAACTCTTTCATGTGTATGGATTTTGCATTAATACATACGCGTTTGAATGTTTTTGAATAATTTTTAACAAATTCCGAAAATTTTTGACTGTGATTATACTGTTTTTCATCATACAACTCATACAATTTATCTCTACTTTTATAAATACCTACAGTAGCCCAGTCACTGAACTTTAATTTTTGGCTTAAATTAACACGTTTTAAATTGAATATTTTAGAAAACTCACTGTCTATTGTCTCAAAAAGTGCACCAAAAAGAATATTAGGGTCACGATTAACAAAAGATAGACTTGGAATTTTGCTACAAATTACGCTTTTGAATCTCTCTAATTTACCTTCAGTTATTGGCCTGAAGTTTAACCATTGGTTGCTTATGGGTTTGTTGTTTAGAATAGTGACAGTTTGACAGTAGATAACCATAGCCACGAACGAAGCCTACACGATCAACTTACTAGTAAATAACTAAACGAAAGTAGAAATTGAAATTAGTTTCTTTTTGTGGCATAGATACGTACACAAAAATTAAAAGGCATTTCTATTATAAAAAGAAGGAGGAGGTACCGTTGATTTTGCGGTTAGCTTATAAGGCTTTTTATTATCTAGATCGAGGTTTTGTATTCAAGTTCGAACTATTGGGTAAATCCAGAATTGGGATATTGATAGAGATAGACACTAGTGCTAGTGCTAGTGCTAGGAAAGCACGGTAAATCTTTAGTTCTGTTTATTAACATTAACATCGTAACAAAGTCAAACATTATCGTGTTACGTCCTATGTTGAAGTTGCGTGATCTATCTAAGTTACAATAAAGAAGAAGGCCAGGCTTTATAGTGGTAGTATACCAAGTAAAAGATAGAGCTATTAAAATAACATCATAAGATGGAATCCCAAGTCGACAATCCGTCTTCGTTAAGTACGCCGCGTATTCCAAGCAACGAGGCAAAACATTCATTAAGACAAAGGTGTCTGTTCCCATGCGTGTGTATTGATAAATGGCGAAAGTTTCCCGAGTTACAGTCAAAGCTCATTAGAGCAGAGCAAGCACCAGATTTGGGCGCTGCCTCTAGTTGACTAATGTTTTATCTATCACTATCAGACTTAGTAGGAGAGAGTTGTGGAGTGTAGACCCATTAGACTTCTCCAATGCGGGTTGGCGGACATAGGGCAATACTGTTTTATTCATTAACGATCACTATCAGATTATGGTGATAGTGACCGGGACCGAGTGCTTTACGTGCTATCCGAAGCACAGGGGGTTCTAGCTTGGGTTTAGAATTTTACTGAATTTCTTTAACCTTATATGACTTTCTTTCTTGACAAACTTTTTGCTTTTATAAATAACAAACGTCTGGCTATTATAGGCATTTTGACTACGAGGTGATGTGGGCGGGTGCCAGAGAGCTCTAGTGAGTTGATATCTTTAACCTTTGACGTCAAACTTAATTGTTTCAAATTGACTATAGGTTTAGTTATAGAATTAAAGTAATGATGCATGATTGTAAAGTGGTTCCAATCATTCAAATCCGCGTGTAACAGTACAAAATTCAATTTGTTGGTAACAGCCACAAACCCGTAACTGTATCTAATCATTGTGCATTGTTTTGTATTCAAAACGGCGAATGTAAAATACTTCTAGATATCACTTTTGTACGACATTAGTAACACTAACTTTTAATGTAAAATAAATTTTTGATTGGAGCTTAAAAACTTTGGAGGGGACAGTAAGTGGGACCTCGTGCCGCGACGACCCCTTGCAACTCACAGCCGAAGAGTTGCGGGCTGTAGCGGGCCGGAGTGCTACCGCCATCATGCAGATGGCTTCGCGCTTTGGCAATTTGAAAGGAGTTTTTGCACGGCGTTTAAAGGAGGCGGCCACGGAGCTCCAAGATATAGTGGAGGTCCTGGCATCTAGGACGGAGGGGAACGAGACGCGGAGGCTAAGGGCTGATAATAAGCGCCTGAGAGCGGAAATGGAGGAAATCAAGGCGGAGTTGAAAGCCGCTGCTGGCGAATTTAATGAAATACGTGCAGCAATTGCTTTAAAAGGGGCAGCAAAAGAAAGCGCATCGGCTTCAACTTTGAGCAAGGAAGTGTTAAAGGAGTTCAAAGCCACCATCTTGGCTTCAGTCGGTACCATGCTTGATGCCCGTTTTGCAGGAATCGAAGAGCGTCTCCTTCCTCGGAACGTTCCACGCCCGCTCTCGGGAGAAGATAACAGGAGGTTGGAACTGTCTGATGAGGTACCGGCGGCTTCCCCTGGATTTCCGCCGTCTACAGTAGGTCCTGGTGGAGCTACACCAGTTACTGATAGTTGGGCCACAGTTGCTGGTAAAAAGGTGAAGAAGGCTCGTTCAGCGGCGCCTGCTCCTATCAACCCGACGGCTACACCGGAGGTCCCCCCCGCGGCTGCATCGAAAGCCAGTCTGGATGTCCCTAAAACCGCTGCGGTCATAATAACCTTGGCTCCGGAAGCGGCATGTAAAGGAGTAACCTACGCTCAGCTCCTTGACCGTCCTCCGTCTTAGACGCCAGTGAGTACACAGATGTGCGCGTAGAAGCGTCAAAGTGGCTTAATTTTTCAGATCCTTTGGCGCTTCAAATGGGACGCGGACGGCACCGCTGGGTTTTAGTGGGTATTCTGGCTGCTTCCCAGCCAGCGAGTCCCACATACCCGGACGTAGACTGTGCAGTTCTGTCTGCACAGCCTCCGACCGGGATGCGTAAATGCATTTCCCAGCGACAAAAAAAAAAAAAGAAAAGGGTTAGGAATCAAACTTTTTACCGCTTTATTGTAAGCCTATGTTACCAACGAGGTCGTCAAAACAGAAATGCAACAAACAAATTGGATTGAAACATTTTTGACATGTTATTTCCGAGTACGCTCACAGTTCCGTTGACGACATTTGTATAGGTAGGTCTACGGATTGAGATTTTCTATCGACATCCTGATTGAAATGTTTCCTTTTAGCATATCGTCGCTAGAGCAAGTATAGTAAAAGTTTGGTTCTATTGGAACAGCGGAGAGAAATACGAGCTAACACAATTTAAATAATGTATCTTATATTATTTAAATTCGAATTTATAATAACTGATTTCAATTAGGATGTTTTATAAGCACTTTTGAAAATTCAAGTCTGTCAGTACCTAGTGGCTGTACCACCGGTTCGGAAGGCAGATCCTGCCGACAAAAGCCGGCAAGATAGTCAGTAGTTGCTTTTTAAAAAAACGGATTACAAAATACAATTTGTATTTTGTAATCCGTTATCCCGTCTCGTGTGTAGAAAGAAAGGCCGATTGCTTCTAATAATCTTTGTTGTTAATAAAGTTTTTTGTAATGACAAGTCCAATACTTTCTTTGGAATTAGATTATGAAATCGTCTAGTCAGTCCCACAAATTATTTCTGTACCTCTTAGCCTCTGTGGATTCATATGACGGAGTTGTGGGTCGGGCTTTGGTTTTTTTTTTTATCGACTACAAGTTGGTCCTTGACTGCTATCACACCTGATGTTAAGTGATGATGTAGTCTAAGATGGAAAACGGGCCAACTTGTTAGGAGTGGGACAAAATCCACACCCCTTTCGGTTTCTACACGACATCGTACCGGAACGCTAAATAGCTTGGCGATACGTCTTTGTCGGTAGGGTGGTAACTAGCCACGGCGAAAGCCTCCCACCAGCCAGACCAAGACAAATTAAGAAAAATCTCAATCCGCCCCGCCGGGAATCGAACCCAGGACCTCCGTCTTATAAATCCATGGCTTTGGTATAACAGTGAGGTTTTCTTTCACCGAAGATAGTGTCAGTAAATTCTAAGTCCTGTAAGGAAGTTAAATAATTACCAACCCATTACTAAAAAAACTAATAGTGAGGTTTTATAAAACCACGATGGAAATGAAGAACGCTTCGCCATAACTGCTCTGCCGAACGCCTTTTACTTTACCTAAGGAAGTAAGCTCCGACATACGATAGATGAAAAAAAAATGAGGCAATGGAAAATTTTTCATTTTAAAGGCTAGTGTGTCCAGTAAATTAATAGTTAATACTATGTTACTAAGTAAATAATAGAGAATCACAACACTTTTGTGATTCATTAATATTCTCATAACGAACACTGATCCTTTGTAAATTACTTTCCTTAATGAAATTTATTACTTCCGGTTCACGATATCTTTTCTTCCAATTAAGACCCCAACTTTGGCCGGCAATTTTCCGGCCACAGATTATCCCGGGAAAAGTTTAAGGAGGGCAGATTATAAATAAGTAACTGTAGACAGGAATACCGGAATTAACTTTATTAAACTGTAAAAGGTTACACAACAAAGGGTTATTTTATTGGCTAGGGTTCGAAAATAACAAGACAAGGACAGGTATAAAAATATATCCCATTTTTAATCTTGTTTCTTTGTTCTTAATCTTTATTGCATAAAATAAAAGTACTATAAATAGGTAAAACCAAATGAAATTTATTTTAATTTTTTCGATTGTTAAATTATATAAATTTAATCAATAAACTGAGGAAATTTTAAATTTGTTTCCATTTTTTATATGGAGTAAGCTCGCGTTTGACCACGGTCTCATCTGATGGTAAGTGTGAACGATGTAACGACTAGCTATACCTATATATCTATCTCCATTATAAAATTTCAAAATTGAAGGAATAAATAAATACAAAAAAATCATCATAATTCTTAGGATAAATACACATGCTGCTAGAGGGACGGAATCCATTCCTATAGTTTTAGTTGTCGTTATAAGTTAACAACCACTGTAACAAAAGCTAGTAATAAAAAAAATGCAGCTATTGTTATAGTGAGTTTAATACATCGAAATTTAAATTGTACATCTGCTCGTTGGCAAATAAATTGCAAACCATTCATCCGTGCAGCGCCAGGTTGTGGAAGGAAGTTTTACAATATGTTTGTTAGCGTCGATATTTGGATGCGACGAAAATATCTGGGAGACTGTCGCCCGCTGTATTCCTATAGGTATATACCAAAACGAAACTCTTAGCATGTTAATTTTTTTTATGGGAAGTCAGAAATTTTGTATTTCTTTTTCCAGGAGAAGACACATACACTGAGGAACTGGCGAGCAACAATTGGAACAAGGATCGGTTAAAACATGCAGTATTCATTGTAATGCGTATTGTAACGCTGAGAACATTTTCTACTCTTCGGTTCTGACGGCTAGTTGAAAATTATAAGTGAAGAAGCGAATATGGAGCTAACTCCCATCATGCTGCTCCAAGTGGGTAGGCTGACTATTTAGATACTTTTCAAACTACTACTACCTACTCTACTACTACTACTACTGCTAACAAGTTAGCCCGCTTCCATCTTAGATTGCATCATCATTTAATATCATCAGTGATAGAAGTTAAGGGCCAAGTTGTAGTCGATAAAACAAAAACCTTCGTTAAATATCATAAACATTAGTTTATGATATTTAACGAATGTTTTTGTTTTACAATATTCAGGAAAATCGAAATGTTTGTAAGCCTAGTACTAATTCGCAGCTGATTCAGGATCGAGACATTTGTTCTTTAATATAATTAAATATATATATATATATAATAAGGTTTTTGTTTTAATATTAACAAACTTGTGATATCATATATTGGTCGCATAAACCCAATTGGTTTAATAAAAATCAAATAAACAGTTATCTTAAAAGCAATGATAATTGAGCGCTCCCTTTAGCGCGTTTCCCGGCACACAACGATCTTTTTATGGGATTAAATCGAGTGGATGCTATTGGAGATTATTTTCTAGGTCGAATATTGAGCCAACGTTTCAGTTAAGTCATAGGACTTCGACTTAAATACCAAAAGATATTTAAAAACATCGAATAGCAAACTTGCTTTGCCAATCTGCTTCTTCTATCAAAGAATATTGATTCAATAGTATCTACAGTATTTTACCAGCTTTTATTTAGTTTCATTTCCTATCCTGGTGTTTGCCTGTAAAGAAATCTTCTAAGATAAAGCCAACTCAACCCACTTTTTGGTTTCTGATTGAGTTAAAATTTTACGAGATATAATACGACTTGGAGTTGGAGGTGATTTAAAGCTGAAACTGGTAGATGGTGGTGGAATTACCCAGTGAAAAGACTCCGACCTTTCAAGTTTGGGCTCCTATAATTCGTCTTGATGTGAAGAGAGACTCGACCTAAATACTATTGCAAAATACTTGAGTAAGATTTTTTTTTAAGTTTTTATTTTGCGCACTTGATTTTCGACTCTACTTATTTACGTCACGTGCTTATTTAATGCGCTGCTCGAAAGGACAATGCATAAAGGACACAATTCCTTTATATTTAGGCTTTCAACTTTCGAAATATTCCCATCACGTTTTACAGGGGTGAATAGAATTAAGGTAGCTATAGGGGCTGCGAACGTATAATTGTCTATATAATTCTGATGTCACAATGATTTTTTCTGATTAAAAGATGAAAGGATATAAAAAGAAAAAGTTTATACTTGGAGTTAAATTGTATCTTTTGTTAATAATTTTTTACGGTCGTTTTTTCACTTTACTTATATTCTCTATTTTTAAAATTAATTTTTATAAATATAAGTTTGTAAAACTTTATTTGGTATCTACGGTAAATAATAAAATTTACGATTCTTTCAACGAATTTGTTTAAGCTGACTCACTAAAATAGACTATTATACTCATTTATAGATACGATAAAATATGCTTAACGTTATTTACAACAATATTTACGTGAATTACGTACTTACACATAATTAAGAATCATCAGCTTACTTTGAGCTAAGGATATGAATTTTCCATTTGCATTGCCCTAATACATTAGTATGTAATAATAACGACAAAAATGTAATCAAAAAGTGTTTAGGTATATGTAGACGTCTCGAAAAGCTTTTCCCGATAAAAATACAGATAACCGATACAGTACTTATTACATCTTTCTCAGTTACTTCCGAATTCCAATAAACTTGACAATAAATTCAATATTTTGTTACGCAACGAAGCTCGTTACTGTCAGAAACATGCTACGCAGCAACCCTTTATCAATATTTCATTTATTATTTTTTATGTTGACCATATACATATACTTTATTTATATATCAGTTTGTGTACATGGGATAGCTAAATAAAAACTTCTTATCCTATAGACTAACGAGTTTGAAAATTTATATGCTCTTTCAGTTGTAATGAAAATATAATAAAATTTTAGAAATAACTTTACAGCCATTGTCATAAACGTGTGATTGTGATCTGTTACAAGATCCAAACATTATCTTCATAAGCCCTCTAACTCGTATTAGAGAAGCTAGACGATTCTTAATACGAGTAAAGAAAGCCTAGTTATGTAGCGGTAGCGTCGTGAGTTTAAGATCCACATTCCTTTCCTAAAAGGAGGGAGTTCTAATAAGTACACAAGGTAATAAAACTTGTATGCTGACTTTCAATGAATGAATGAATGAATTACTCTTCATTGTACACCAAATAATAAAAATCTTACAAATAGAAAATAACTTTAAAAAGCAATGTACAATTGGCGGTCTTATCGCTAATGAGCGATCTCTTCCAGACGACCAATATTGAAGAGGAAAGGTGCATTCATTGGAAAGGTTTAGGTGTACGTACAGTCAAGTATAGGAAGTTATTGTATCAAATTATGTAATATACTTACATAAAATACTAAATAAATACATATATACACAAATACATACATACATACATAGGTACCCATATATTTACATACACACATACAAAAGTTCCCATATAGTAAATAAAAATAAAAAAATAAATGAAAATAAATATTTAACGAATAATGACAATGTAATATATACACAAATAAGTGAGTACGAAACTTAATTTTTAACAGAGAAGGATTTAGAGTAGAAGGAAGAGTTGAGAAGGAATTTTTAGGAGTAGGTTATCTTTAGATCTAAGAGAGCGACAATGAGTGTTTATATATTGGAGTAGTAGGATTGAAAAGGACATTGTATAAAAGTCCTTTCTTTAATTTCTGGCACAGTTGGAAATGCTTAGATTTTTAACAGCGGTTCGATATCAAGTTTATGAAAATGGATTTTCAACATTAGTTAGTACTCTAAAGGTCAGGTGAGTTCAAGATTAGGTTCCATCCCCTGGTATATGGAGAGAAAACTCGGTAAGGATGTTAAAATAAGTGATGAAAATAAAATTTCGATAATAGTAAAGCTTACATTTTGGGATAATAAAGCTTGGCAAAGCTTTGACACGAATATTAGGTGGCGGATATTCGAGGGTGTTTATTTAGGACACGTACTCCGGCGATATTGATCATAGCTGTTTGTCAAAATTACTGCGCCCGTCGTATACTGTGACACTTTATGGCTATTGTTTAAATTGACTGTGTATTTATACTGTGTACATAAGGTAATAAAAATTGTAGGCAACCTTTCTTAAATATTTGACGACCTCTCCAGCACAGTTGGTAATGCGTTGAT
The DNA here is from genome assembly GCA_034621355.1 of Mycalesis mineus. Classification (NCBI taxonomy): domain Eukaryota; kingdom Metazoa; phylum Arthropoda; class Insecta; order Lepidoptera; family Nymphalidae; genus Mycalesis; species Mycalesis mineus. The sequence goes on along the minus strand of CM067899.1, from coordinate 5,798,287 downwards.
TTTCGATAGAAAGGGCCTTGGTTCGCTTTGTATCTTAAATCAATGTAGAATTTCCTATATTAGGTGATCTGGTCTCGTGGTAGGTTTCGGCTGCGACCTTGCTTGACCTATTCTAAGCTTTACCAAAATACCTACGTAAGCAAATTCATAGAAATAAATTGCGAGTACAAACACTGACACAAAACTTTTATATAGCTACTCGTATTGATAATAAAATCAATAAAATGTACCATTTTTTGCATTTAAAGAAAACCGTAGTACGTTTCATAATTCAATACTCTACTTGCGTTTCTTTTCCAAGCAAATAACCGATAAACACTTAGCTCCTCGAATTTCACGAGCTTATAAAATTTTATTGTACAGTTGGGAATGGATACTATTTTTGTGTTTGAAAATTAAAGGAAACTTCGGAAAATTTTACTTTCTATTCTCAAACATAATTAGATATGAATTTATCTATCTTTACTTTTTATCCTTAATTAATATAGGAAACTGTTTTTTATTTTTTTATCTTTATCTGGACTTTGCTGCTAGCTAGTATTAGTTTCTGTTTTCTGCTGTGAAGTCTACTTTACAGTCACTTGAAAGAAATGAAATGCTTTGTACGTTTTTCAGACATAATAATCACTAGACTTTCCAAAAAGACAATATTTATCAGCTTCTCCAGCTATCAGAGAGTAAAGCACCAAGTGGTTTAGGTATCCCCGGCATATTACCGCCGCCGTGACGCCTTCTGATCCTGTGTCCATCAACGTGAAGCATAGATGCTAACTGTTAAGTCTCAATTTCGTTACGGCAACACTGCAGAAATAATCTGGCCGAGCAAAACTTTAAGTACTTCTCCTGAAACGAACAGTTTGCATATTCGTATAGCTGAGAGTGAAATATTGTACTACATCTTTTAAACCGTCCCGTACCGGATCACGACACTGATTGTAAGTTGTCAGTTACAGGCGAAGCGGGCAACCGTGAATTTGCGCGCGACTGTTTTGCCAATAAATTGGAATCGACTTGCATGTTAACTGAAGCGTTCAGTCTGTCTGGGGCAGAATAAGTCAGATTTCTGCCAGAAATGTACTCCACAAGTGTCGATTTAAAACGGGGTACTAAATTAGTTAATTTTAATAAAGTTTTTGAAATTTAAGAAAACGTTAAAACTATAATAAGCCATCGAAAATCGTATCAATCTCGAAACACTAATAAAATTTTTGCTTATGAAAGATAAGGAAAGTGATAATGCTCGTCCGCTTACACATATCGTTCTTTGTTTACGTTTATTCTGTCGATGTCTGGGTCGAAATTTATATTGTGGCACCATAAAATACCATTACCATCAAAGTCTAAGAAAAAAATATTTTATTCAATTAAACCCCGTAAAGGATTCGATGAATCGTTAAATCATTTTTAAATTACTAGAAGTTGAGTACCTATAAAAATGTTATTATTCCTACTGCGCCGTGATTTAAAAAAATAATTTGTTAAAAAAGTATCATTTATTTCACGATACAATGAGCGCAGTAGTGTTCACGATGTTCTTGAAATATTTTAATAGACAGCAATGTTCGAAGAAGCTCCAAGCAATTGTAGTTCTTTACGGCCCCTTTGTACCTACTTAAGGTTCTACCTCGTATATATTTAAGCTGTTATTGTATTTACAAGTTGACAGGGTTTTCTTATTGTGTCGGAAATAAATAGAGCATAAAATAAAAAAATAAACTATTATTACTATTATAAAGGCGAAAGTTTGTATGGATATTTGTTACTCTTTCACGTAAAAACTACTGAATGGATTTGAATGAAACTTTACCACAATATAGCTTATACATCAGAATAACACATAGGCTACATTTTATACCGAAATTCCCACGAACGAACTACGCATATATATATTTTTTAAAGGTATCGCACTTCTAATTTATCCTAAAATTTGCCATACAATGTTTCAAAATTAAAATGGTCAATATTTGAGTCACGTATTTACTTGTGACAGAGGTTTGTCCCTTATTTGTTCAGTCGGGAAATATTCTTATCACGTAAAATGACGGTGAAAAGTATTGGTTATTCTAGTAATGGTGGCGAACTATGTAGTTTTCTATCACTGGATACCACAGCCCGGAAATGGATCCTTTTTTAAAAACAAACGTCAGTTTCGTTTAAACACGAGTTACTTTAAATACCTACTATGGTTAACATAATTTAAATTAAATTCTTTTTAGCACACGACATTCCATTTTGACTGTCTTCGTCGCGGAGTGGTGCGCGGTGGATTTATAAGACCGAGGTTCTGGGTTTCATTCCCAATGGGTGATTGCAATCTAGGGCAAACTTGTTGTTCGCGCTAGGCGGGTAGTTGAATAATTCCCGGCGCAAAAGTAACGCCGGGCGGACGGGCGCGCGTGTTATATAATAACCTTACCTATATATAATACTAACTTACACCTAAGCATAATGTACGAAACTAACCTTTAGACTTGTAAACAATCTCATTAGTACATAAGGTCTATTGTAATAAACCAACTACCATTATCCCCTCACGCGCTCCACGTCTCAACCCCCACCACTTCTACCCTATATAAACGCTTCCCGAACTCCTAACAACGCATTCTATTTCCAATCTCCTTACTACCTCGTTACTCTGTCTCTTAGTTTACTGTCACTCTGTTAATTCTTAGTCTTATATACAATTTCTTGTAGTATTCTTTTAAATAGTGTTATAAATTAAAGTTTAAGTTCAATTATTAAATATTAGTTTTTAAAAAGACTTTTTATTGCTCTGCCACATAACAATTTTGGCGCAGTCGGTAGGATTATTCGCAAAAAGACGAATACAAACGTGAATTTCAAGCAAATATCACGGTAGCCGTAGGCTTTTAAAAGTGTTCGCCGAACCGCAAAATGATCCAGATCATCGTGTTACTGTGGTAAGTGGCATAATTTGTCTGCTCAATTCCTTTTATTCTATGTTATATTCTATTTCTATTCCATTTCCCTGATTTTTAAATGTCCATACCTATCAAAAACGAACCATACTCTGAATCCACTATATACCCAAATTTGTTTAGTTATCTTTCGACACAACCACACACAACAGATACAATGTCTCTAGATATTGCCACCTTGCTTAAACTTATCCCAACATTCGACACAACACAACCACAACAAGTATATAGATTTATTAGATCTTGCGATTCCGCCTTCCAACTTTCCGATCCTAAACAAGAACCCATTTTATTAGTATATATTTTAAATAACATAACAGGCACAGGCGCTTCCGATGTTCATTGTAGACAGTATGCTACGTGGGAAGACCTTAAGTCCTACCTTATTGATAAATTTTCCAATGTAAAAACTATTTCACATCTTAATTTAGAACTACAGTCGATGTTCCAAAAAGCTGGCGAATCTGTCACAGAATTTTATCATAGAGTCGACTTATGCCGAAGTAAAATAAAAGAAAAAATTAACGCAGAAATAAACGACCCCACACTACTTGGTCGCATGACGACAACAGAAGAAACCGCGTTAAGCGTATTCATCAACGGCCTTAACACAGAAATAGGAACTATGCTGAGAACACGAGGCTTTACAAACTTAACAAAAGCAGGTCGTTTTGCTATGGAAGAAGAAAAAATTAGAGCCATGAATTCCGCTAGGCAAGCTTTATTTAAGACTAATAATAATCATTCGAAACCGCGTATGAATTCACCTCTCCAAAACTCACAACAATTACAGACTCCCTACACTCAAAATGATTTTAGAAATATACCAAATTCAAAAGTATGCAGTTATTGCAAAAATTTAGGACACTCAATTTTTGAATGCCGCAAAAGAGCTTACAATAATAATATTCGAAAAACATCTGTTCCTCCACCTCAACGCACACTTCCACTCCCTTCAACACAATCGCGCCCACCAATGCAACGCGCTTTACCATATTTACCAACGCAACGCGCTTTACCAAGCCCCCCAGCACACGTCAATAATTTAAACTCCGAAGCGACCAACGAGACGAGCAACTCGCTGGAAATCGCTTCCGATTATTGCTCAACGACCCAAATGCCAACCTCAGCATCCCAGGTAGACAGCCTCCAAATCCAATGGTAGAAAGACCTACCACATATAGAGAAAGTACTAAGCACAGTTTCAAAAACCCAGTCCATCGAGGACAAAACGAAACTGTCCCTAGCGACGCGTCACCAGTCTATCGGAGACATTACAGAGATGCGTCAACACAAACTTACTCTTCATCATTACCTACAAAACTTACTATTCCAAATCTACCTACTATATCTACTAATAATAATCCTACTCTACCAAATAACCCTACTAACTCTACTATATCCACTACTCTTACTAAATCTACCATATCAAATAACCTTACTAATCCTACTAAACCTACTAACTCTACCATACCTACCAAATCTACCAAATCTACCACTCCTACAAAATCTTCCAAATCAAACAAGATACAATATCGTCCTAAACACAAATCCAAACCTAAACCTAGATCTAAAACTCAAACTACTACTCCCACTGAATCTTCTACTAACATTGAGTCCTATTCCATATCATCTCTAAACGACGTTCCTCCTGAAAACTTATTACACTGCACATTTCAAGTCGAAAACCAATCCGTCACTCTCCTAGTCGATACAGGCGCAGGAATCTCGATAATAAATAAAAACAAGATAGGTTCAGTCGAAATAAACGAATCTGATAAAGTATCTATCGTAGGTGTATCTAATAACCAATCGTCAATTACCAGTTTTGGCTCCGCTAACATATGCCTTGATAATTTCCCCAAATTTAAATTCCATGTCGCTAATTTAAATATAAAAGCAGACGGTATTTTAGGTAACGATTTCATGTCACGATTCAATGTAAACATTTATGTTAAATCAAAAACAATGCGCATTCATGATAAAACTTACAAACTTCATTATCTTAACGAACCCATTAATAATTACACTACAGATAAACAATTTCTCAAAAACAGATCAGAAACTGTAATTAGATGTAAAACAAATAGCATTAGTTCCGGAATAGCCATTATTGATAAACAAACACTGGATAACGATGTTGTTATTCCCAGCGCACTAATTAATGTAGTAAACAATTCTTTTTCGATAACTTGTGTAAACTATTCCAAGACTGATAAGTCAATAACAACCCCTATCGTTAACGTAGACCCTTTCGATACCGATAGTTATAATTATACGAACAGTCGCACACCAGAACAACCCATAGCAATTAATTCTGTTAACTCATTCGATAAACAAAACAAAGTCATGCAGATGATTAGAAAAGATCACTTGAATTTCGAAGAGTCTGAATCGTTAGATAGAATTATTTCCGAGTTCTCAGACATATTCTTTATAGAAGGAGACTCCCTCACATTTAGCAATCACACCAAACACAAGATTCCAACAACTTCAAACACACCGATCCTCCAATATCCAGACTTCACAAAAGAATTTATTTTAACCACCGATGCTTCAATTCACGCCATCGGCGCAGTTCTATCTCAAGGTCCTATAGGTAAAGATTTGCCAATTGCCTACGCATCTCGTACGCTCAATAAAGCAGAATCAAATTACTCTACAATAGAACGAGAACTATTAGCCATTGTCTGGGCTGTGAAACATTTCCGACCATACCTCTTTGGTAGAAAGTTTAAAATAATCACAGACCACAAACCATTAACATGGTTGTTCTCTATAAAGGACCCAGGTAGTCGTCTCGTTAGATGGAGACTTAAATTAGAAGAGTTCGACTACGAAGTTATTTATAAAGCTGGAAAAAATAATACGAATGCAGATGCACTTTCTCGACCTCCCGTTATGAATACCAACATAATTGATCTCACTCTTAGCGACGACATTCCAACTCAAAGCAACACCCAAAACTCCTCAGAAGATTATCTACAAATAAATTTTTCACACTTCATAGATAACTCCACTTATAGCTTCGACACTCCAAACCTTCATATTTCACCAGATAACCTTTTAGACGAACGGCACAAAAACATTCTCATCCCAATTTCTTGCGAACTATCAGATAAGAACGACCTTTTCAATAGGGCAATCTCCATTTGTTCTCAAGTAGATGCATATTTAGAGAAACCCAAAACACTTTACGATATAGATTTATTAGTTTCAGATAAGAAACAAAACTTATATTTTAGTTGCACAAGACCAACACACTTCAATGCATGGGACTCTGAAAGCTATTTTAAAACTCTTTTAAATCTTTTACAATCTCACAACATTCAGAACCTTTACGTACCAAACCTTAAAAACGACACAACATGCAAATTACAAGGAAACGAACAACTACACATAACTGCTTATTTAGCTGATGCCTATGATTGTAGAATAACTATTTGTGAAGATAAAATGAAGTATCCTAGTCCAGAACAAATTCCTGAAATATTAAAAACCTTTCACGATGAACCTTTGTCAGGACATCGAGGCATTGTAGAGACAACGCGTAAAATTAGATCTGAATATTTTTGGAAAGGCATGACGGACACTATCAAAGATTATATAAATAACTGTACCACATGTCAACGAGGTAAAATTCAAAGAAAGACATTTAAAGCTCCTATGGTGATAACTAGCTCCTCTTCAGAACCCTTCGAACGAGTAACAATCGATCTCGTTTCCTATTCCGATGTTACAGGTGACTCTAACAAATACATACTGACATTACAAGATGATTTAACTAGGTTTGTTCAAGCGTACTCTGTTCCCGATAAACAAGCTATTACCATTGCTAAATCCCTTTTAATATTCTGCCAACACTATGGTATCCCAAAACGTTTTCACTCCGACCAAGGCGGAGAATTCGTTAACAACATTCTCAAACAACTCATTAAATTACTAGGTTCTCAACACACATTCAGTACATCATATCACCCACAGACTAACGGTGCATTAGAACGATTCCACGCAGTACTCAGAGATCACATTAGAATGTATTCTGCAAAGAATCATCACAATTGGGACCGTATTGTACCTCTTGCGATAATGTGTCACAACACGTCGCTCAACCAATCCACTGGTTTCACTCCTCATGAACTACTATTCGGATACAAACCTCGCTTACTATATTCATTGAAAGAAGCCCGTGAATACACCACTAATGATTACCTCAATGATCTTAACGAAAGACTCAAGATCTCACGCGACATAGCTCAGCGAAATCTCGATGCTATGAAAGAGAAAGCCAAAACGCGTTATGATAATAACATCAAAAACATTGCGGATTTTCAATTAGGTGACAAAGTTATGCTCCGAGTTCCCAATCCCAATAACTTAGATAGCAAATGGGAAGGTCCATATGAAGTCGTCAGAAAAGGTTTTAACGAAAATTACATCATACGTAAATCCGGCAAAAATCATTTAGTTCACGGGAATCGCCTAAGACCTTTACAGGACTAAGTAGTTAATTTATAATTTTCAGGTTACCACAATCGATGATGGCTAACCCCATAGTTCAACCAACTCAAGAACCAAACAATCTAGAAAATAAGTTTAGCACCTTAATGAATAATCCTTATTTTAGTTTTATTATATGCTCCTTAATCAAATTATTATTTTACATCTTAGTTTATAAATTATACATTTTTACCAAATCATTCTTTATCAATAAATTTAAGAATTAGCATTAATTATCGATACCTTATTTACAATTTTATTAACAATTCATTTATTAAGATTAGTTGTACTAAATCAATAATAGGTTATTGGTATTTTTAGTACCAAATCAGCATATAATCTATTTCACTACTTTCTTTCTTACTATAAAATAATCCTAATATTTTATAAAAATCATTACACTTTAATTTTACACTAAAGCTCAATACATATATATATTTAAAACAGAAACATAATCTAACTCAATCATTTTATTATCTATTACAGGTGCTCCACAATAATAAATGTTGATGGAAGTACTGTAGTAGTGGACAATCTACCATCCAAATCTGGATACTATTATCAAACTCTTGGAGATCTCCTAGTATCGGAAAGCTCCTGGAAATTAGTCGTGTATAGAAATCTAGAACCACTTTTCATATCACGTGACTCCCTCAAACGATTAATAACAAACTACCAAAATCTTGTTAATAATAATAAAGTTATTACTCCTAGCATTTATACTACTAATTCATTTATCAAGGTTAGCTTAGATAAAATTGATAATAGATTAAGTGAACTTAGCCTCTATACGAACAATCATAATCGTGCAAAACGAGAATTAATAGATGGCCTAAGCACAGTACTTAAATGGCTCATTGGCACTCCTGATGCCAAAGATGCGAAGTACTACGATCAATGCATCGAATTATTGGAAAATCAACAAGCAAATCAAAATCATATACTAAGCCAACAGTTACAAATCATATCATCAACTATTACTAATTTTAATGAAACCATTGCCAAAATTTCTTACGATGAGTATACAATTAACGATAATCTAGAAAAAATTAACATTTATTTAAATAACAGTAATAAAATAATCTTCGATTTACAAGCGTCAGAACGAATCTCGACTGTATCAATCCAAATCTTAGAATCCGTAATTTCTCTTGAAAAAGAACTAGATGATATAACCACGAGCATATTGTTTATAAAATCGGGTGCAATACATCCATCTATTATTTCAACCATCCGACTCTACAAGGAACTTTTAGCCACAAATCATATTAGAATTAATAACAATTTAATCGCACCAATTACTTTAGAAAACATTCACGACATCTTAGAATCCACAACTTTAACTTCATATATATACCTGAATAAATTAGTCTATGTAATAGAATTTCCCCTAGTAAAAAATGAAAAATTTAATCTATATCATATATATTCAATACCCATCAAACATCCCAACTCCTCTTTCTACTCAACCCTATTCCCTGAGCAAACATACCTTGCTACTTCCACAACACGGCAACGCTACATGACAACGAGCATCCTAGAAAAGTGCAAAGTCTTTGCCCCTCAAAGAAGAGTCTGCAAAGATATTCCAGTCTACAACTACAACTCCAGGCCTATATGCGAAATGGCAATTCTTCAGTCTACAAACAAGAAACTACCAGCGAATTGCGAATTGATGACATTTTCAGCCCATATCAACACATTTCAATCCTTGGGAAATAACAAATGGATCTTTATTCTACGACATACAACTCCATACGCTGTAGAATGCAATGCTGCAGAAACCATCGAACACAAAGAAATTTCTGGATCAGGTATACTAACATTATATCCGGGTTGCAAATTTTATACTGCATTTGTTACGTTGAACGCAGAGGAAGACACAACATCCAACATAACGCATCCAATTGTAACAGTAAATATTGAAGATGCTTGCACATCAGAGACACTTCAAGAATCAAAACTCCCAGATCTGCAGCCCATTACAATAAAGAACGTACCATTAGATTCTCTTCACATCATCAAAGATCAAATAAGAATACAAAATAAACTTCTACAAGAACAAAAACAGTCATTCAAAATCAATACACCCAATTCCAAATTTTCTTACGCCGCCATAATACTAGGCATATCAATGTTGTTTTTCTTAATATGCAAATGTTGCCCTTGGCGTCGTTTTTGGTCTCGTCAGCAAAACCGCTCAAACCGTCATTCAAATGAGGAACTACAAACACGAGGATGCATCCAAATATTCAACAACTGCTTCGACAACTCTCGTCGACATCAAAGCATTCCAATGACCTCAATTGACAACAATACAATCTCATCCGACGAAGAAGAAAAGGACACGCCTACAACCTCAAGATCGTGCACAACAAATCAGGCCCGATCTTTTTTCTAAGGGGGGAGGTGTTATATAATAACCTTACCTATATATAATACTAACTTACACCTAAGCATAATGTACGAAACTAACCTTTAGACTTGTAAACAATCTCATTAGTACATAAGGTCTATTGTAATAAACCAACTACCATTATCCCCTCACGCGCTCCACGTCTCAACCCCCACCACTTCTACCCTATATAAACGCTTCCCGAACTCCTAACAACGCATTCTATTTCCAATCTCCTTACTACCTCGTTACTCTGTCTCTTAGTTTACTGTCACTCTGTTAATTCTTAGTCTTATATACAATTTCTTGTAGTATTCTTTTAAATAGTGTTATAAATTAAAGTTTAAGTTCAATTATTAAATATTAGTTTTTAAAAAGACTTTTTATTGCTCTGCCACATAACACGCGCGCGGTGCGGCGTGCCTCGCCGGTTCGGCTACCCGCGGAGATGCCACTGTCAGTACGTTACTAATCGAGTTCGACGCTAATCGTTGCAGCGTTTGCGCATTGGTTTTGTTAGCTATTTGAGAGGAAATTGCAGTAGCGTTTTGAGCGTATCGAGTGTTTTTGCGGTCGCATTTGTCCCGCGTGGCGTACTACATGCATCTACTACGTGTTAAAATTTGACTTTTTGAATTTGGTGCTGTGATTGAAGGAGTTTGGCTCGGCGATACAGACCTCCACAACAAGCATTACACACACACATTACACAATCTACTCGTAACTGTTATAACTTCAAGGAGTTTTAAGGAATATGTCAAGTGTAATCTTAAGTTTGCTGAAAAAGGATTATTGTTTTACACATCATTGTCATATTTTTCACCTGTAAATCTGCAGTCTGGTTTGATTTTCTATGTAAATAAAAAAATACGCATCAACAATTCTAAACGTAACTGAACTGACTGTAATTGATTTATTTCTAGTCCGTCTCTATACAAAGGTATTTTTATTTTTTTATTAAAAGCGAATAGTGTGCGATAGTAATTAATGGCTGTGCACCAGTTTTGGACAATGTCCAAAACGTAAAGTTATTGTTATAGTCGAACATGGCCTTAGGCGATATGTCCACGGATGAGAGAATCGTAACGAGTTTGTGCTGTTATCGTCGAATAATCTTCGCCATTATTTTCAGCCTATTCCTAAAACCCACAATAAGGTTAATCATTCCTTTCTATAGAGCTTTTAAAGCTTAAACCCATAAAAAAAGCATTTCTTTAATGTCAACCAATATTCTAAGCTGACCTGCTACTGCGATTCTTTTGGAATCCAGTAAAGCTTAAATATTTCATAGTCCAACCCAGGCCCCGTATTCCAGCACCATGTTAGATTATGAAGCTTGAACTCTAGTCACATAGCCTATTCACTGCACTGGATAAACGATGCAGATCATTTGCAGCTTTGTTTTCCTCTATTGTAATATATATGTTTAAGGATTATGTAAGGACTTAGAACTAAGATCATCGCAGGATTATTGTGGGTTAAGTTATTGTTGATAAAATCATAATGATTACAGAATCAAATTAATTATTTATTGATCACTATCAAATGTAAGTACTTAATAAGTTCTGGCCCGATATCTTAACTTGCTTTACGAGGGTGTCGCTAAATCGCTTAGCGATACGTCTTTGTCGGTATGGTGGTAACTAGCCACGGCCAAAGCCTCCCACCAGCCAGACCAAGACAAATTAAGAAAAATCTCAATCTGCCCCGCCGGGAATCGAACCCAGAACCTCCGTCTTATAAATCCACCGCGCATACCACTGCGCCACGGAGGTCGTCGAACCTATAGATGTCACAAATATGCTGGTATGTAGGTAGGTTATCAACATGAGTACTCAACATACTACTACATAGTAGTTAATATTGTTCACAGTTTCTTAACAGCGCGAACACGAGCGCGATATTGATAAATGATACGAGGAGCCGACGGTGAAACTATTTATCAAAATTCGAATTTGTCGGCGTTAGTATTCTACATTATTGAATAGAACCAAGAGTTACTATGCGGAAATTCATTAAAAATAGTGAATTTATTTATTTTACCATTTTCCGCGAATCTACTACAAACCAAACGACCAAGTCAAATAGATCCGACAAAATATATTAACGTATGGTCGGTATATTAACCGAAGCATGGTCAAAACACCTTGACTCTACAATATTAATCTTCTTCTTCTTCTTCTTCATTTCCTGGGTATTTTCCGCACTTGGCCAGTGAGTCGGCCGTTGTGCGTGGGTCCCTTGGTGTAGGCTCCCGCTGACTCACTCCAGCCAGCCGAGCTCGCTCCAGAAGCTTAGGAGGCCTCCCAGGTCGCCAATTGCCTCATGGAGTGTCGCTTTGGAGCCAATGTGTGTTTCACGTTGTTCCGATACCCCTCTGCAACTGAGCATAACGTGTATCGGTGTCTCGTCGTGTTCCAGACAAGCCCTGCACAATGGGCTGTCGGTCATACCTAGAAGTGAGAGGTGTTTGTTTAATGGACAGTGACCTGTAATCAGTCCTATGACCGTTCTGAGTTTTGCGCGGGTTAACCGTATGAGTTTTTTTGGTTAGTTTTGTGTTTAGACGTGGTATTGCCTCCTTGGTGTGTTTGCAGTCCGTAGTCTGTGTCCAAATCCTGGTGTGTTTATTGTGGGTGTCTTTGTGTAACCAAGATTTGTATTCACTGAAGGGTATTGGAATTATGGGGTTCGGTCCCATGACCTTCAGTGTTGATGCACGTCGTGCAAGTTCGTCTGCCCTCTCGTTACCGTAATTACCATCGTGTCCCTTGACCCAAAAGGTTACTTTGTTTTCTTTGGAGAGTTTCCTGAGTGTATTGTGGCAGTCAAGCAGCAGTTTAGAGGTGGTCCAGTGTTTGTCTATTGCCTTGAGTGCTGCTTGGCTGTCGCTGTGTATATTGATAGTAAAGTTTGTTACCTTTCTCGCGACCATAGCCATGGCCGCAGTTGTAATACCAACGCATTCAGCTTGGAAGACAGAGTTATTCCTGCCGAGCGCCTGTGCGATGTTTATGTTCAGCTCCTGACAGTAGGCTCCTGCCCCGGTGCCTGTAACTGTTTTAGAGCCGTCGGTGTATATGTTTATTTCGTCTGGTCTTGTTACATTACCATTGTTACCGTCTATGTTGACCTTGTAGGGTTTGTCCATGAGATATTGTTTTGTTGTCTTGTCACATATCCAACTCAGGGGCGAGTTGTCTGTGGTTGATGTTTTAAGTATTTCTGTATGGCCCGTGGTTGTTTCTTGCCATTGTTGGCAGGCTTTTAGCCTGAGGGCTGTTAACTTCGCCTCCTCTTGTATATACAGGTGAAGCGGTGGTATGCCCATTAGCGCCTCAAGAGCTGCTGTAGGTGTAGTGTTCATACAGCCGGTGATGGCTAGCAATGCCTGTCTTTGAAATTTCTGTAAGTCCTTCTGCGCTGTTGTTAGTAGCGTCCTAGGCCACCATATTATCGACGCGTAGGTCAGTGAGCTCCTCACTACCGTCGTGTATAGCCATTTCACTATGTGTGGTCTCAAGCCCCAGGTTTTACCTATCATGCGTTTGCATTGGCAAAGGATGATGGTGGACTTCTGTAGTTTTGTCTTTTCCAGTTTAGTTTTTGGTCCAAGAGCACCCCCAGGTACTTTACCTCTGTTGATAACTTTAGGGTTTCATTGAAAAGTGTTGGTGTTTTATTTAGATTAGGTTTTCTCTTGTGTGTAAATAGGACAAGTTCAGTTTTCTTTGGGTTGACAGATAGTTCATTGGTTTTGCACCAGTTTTCTATCGTTCGTAGGGCGTTTTGCATTATATCATGCAATGTGTTTTCTTGTTTACCGCCGATGAGTATTGTAATATCATCCGCGTACCCTATGGTTGGGAATCCTTTGTTATTCATTTTTGTAATGAGGTCGTCCACCACTAGGTTCCACAAAAGTGGAGATAGGACTCCTCCCTGTGGGCACCCTTTGGCTACGATTCCTCTTGTTTTTCCGTTTATGTCTATTTGGATGACCCTCAGTTCTAGGAGAGCGTTAATCCATCTGCGTAAAGTGTCTGGTACTTTATATCTTTCTAAAGATCTGTCGATGCTTTTGAATGTGGTTTTGTCGAACGCACCTTCAATATCTATGAAGGCTCCTAACGTCGATAGTTTGTTCTCTAGATTGTGTTCTATTCTTCTCACCACGCAGTGTAGTGCTGTCTCTGTTGATTTGCTTGTGCAGTAGGCATGTTGGTTTGGGTGTAGGGGTGTATGCTTCAGTACACCGTCGCGTAGAAATCGGTCACTCAGCCTTTCTAGGGTTTTTAGAAGGAATGAAGTGAGACTGATCGGTCTAAATGATTTTGGTTGGGTGTAGTCTGATTTGCCTGGTTTTGGTAAAAAGACTACCTTTACCTCTCTCCAAGGCACAGGGATATGTTTATAGGCCAGGCATGCTTTGTACACCTGCATTAGATCTGTTACTAGGTCTTCCATTCCCCATTGTAGTAGGGCGGGGAAGATTTCATCCGTACCCGCTGACTTGAAGGGGTGGAAGGTGTTGATGGCCCAGCGTAGTCTGTCTTGTGTAACTATCTCGTTAGCGAGGTTCCAGTCTGTCTCTGTAGGGTTGTTGCTACGTACATCATCCCATTGTAGGTCGTTTAGGATTCTACAGCCTGGGAAGTGTGTTTCTATGAGTATTTCGCTTATTTCTTTGTCGTTCCTAGTATAGCTCCCATCCTGTTTTCTCAGTGAGCTTAATGTTAGATTTTTGTCCTTAGACAGTATCTTCCTTACTCTGTTGGCCTTTTCGTTAGATTCTATGTTTGTACAGAAGGAGTGCCATGTTTTGGCTTCTCTTTGTCGTGTGAGTTTTTTGTATGTGTTCTGGGAGTATTTGAAGTTGTCCCAGTCCGTGTCATCCCTGGTGTTTTTTGCTCTGTTGAAAAGTCGTCTTAGGTTTTGTCTTTTCCTTTCAAGGTCCTTACTCCACCAATTGCTTCTTGGTGCTTGTTTAGTTGTAGGTTTCCAAGTGGGGCATGCTTTTTCGAAGCATTGATTAATGGTTTCCGTAATGTTTAACACTACTTCGTCTATTTGTTGGGTTGTGGTAAAATATCTTTTTCCTACTGGGTTCGTAGGTTTTAGGCTTGTATTCAGCAGTCTTTTGTATAATATCCTGTTCGTTTTTCTTGGATTCCTCCAAGGTGTGTTTTGTGTCGTGGTTAGCTCTAGTTCGTATCTTACTCGGCGATGGTCGGCTAGAGTCAGCTCATCGCTGACATGCCAGTTATTAATGTAGTCTACGATATTGTTGGATGCTAGCGTTAAGTCTATTATTGATTGGTATCTGCTGGAGACGAACGTGGGTTCCGTGCCTGTGTTTATAACGTTTAGGTTAGTTGTTAGTAAGTAAGACATTATTTTCTCACCTCTTTTGTTGTTGGTTGTGCATCCCCATAGGGTATGGTGTGCGTTGCTGTCAACCGATATTATTAGGTCTGTGTTTTCGTCCTCACAATGAATTATGAGGTCCATGACTTCTTTTGGTGGTGGCTCTTCCTCTATGGGTAGGTAGAGTGATGCTAGGACTAGTGGTCTAGTCTTGGCATCTCTGTGCTGAATTCCGTTCTGTAACCTCACCGTGGTGAGGTCTCTGAAACAGTATTGTGTTAGAAGTGTCGCTTTGATGCAGCGGGGTATGTAGATTCCCGTTCTTGGAGGTGTTTGTTTGCTATCATAAAGTATCTTACCATTTAAGCTGTTTAAGCCGCATATCTGATTCTTCCTGACCCATGGCTCTTGGATCAGGGCAATCGTGTCGGCTTCGACTTCCAAGAGTCCTCGTAGCGTAGCTGTTGCAAGTTGTTTGTGCTGGAGGTTAGTTTGTATGATTTTAATCTCGGTTTTTGTAATATGCGTGTTAAGTTTTATATTGTTTTGATTACTTACACTTTCATTGTCGGTATCGTATGTGGGATTTAAAAAGGGGGGGGGGAAAGGTTTGGTTTAGGTGGGAAGGGGTATAGGAAGTCCCAGTGTGTTGTAATGGTCGTAGTCCCTGCGACCAGGTTAGTGGTCCCTAGGAACCCATTTGTCGAGGAGTTCGTGCAGCGGGATGTGCTCCACCGCGTCCTCCTCGTCCTCTGTATCCTCCGTTTCCATGTCGAGGTCTGACACGTCCGCCTCCGGCGCCTTGTCCCAATATTAATCTATGAATAATGCAAAATAATAGCTAAATAAATGAGTATATTATATACCTTTATTAATTAGCAATAATAATAATAATTACATACTATTCAATTTTAAATTTCTAGTTCAGATACATCCAGTATTTTCACATTTACACCAATTTCTTAGATTTATTGTACATGAAAGTATCATCATCATCATGATCATTCTCAACATTTAACCTCAACCTCAAAATTTCACCTTCCCACCACCATAACTACGATTTTAAATGAAAAAAAAATACATAAAAGTTGCATCCTCCGGTTTTGACGATGGAACATTCTTTTTTCATAACTTATTAGTTTAAACTTCTAATAAACTTTGTTAAGAATTGTTTATTTTACAATTCAACAAATTACAATTCTAGACTGAAAATTCTAGTTTAAAACTGACACATTTCCGTACACAACATCGTAACAATGTATGAACAACAAGCTGTCCGCAACGTGACCATCGTTAGTTGGGTCTACAGGATACGTCTTCGTTACATTCGCATACATATTCAACGAAGAGCAGTGAAGTTTTTCACAAACAAAGCTTTTTGTACCCACGACGGAATCGCACAGCAAATAGGATTTAATATTTGGTCATTTTCAAGGGTCATGCATATAATGTGGCAATTATTCTTAAACAAAATGTACATCAAAATTTAAATTAAAATGTAACTAGGCTCCAAAAAAACTTTGTACTAATACTGATGCTAGCTTTTCCTAGTTCAAATTTCTACTAATTTTAATACTTCGAACCGTAATAATGCTATTTATTTTCAAGCGGATAAACCGTACTACAATATTTTATTTTAATTTTTAAATAGTTTCACAGCATCGATTGTATTGCCATTTCGGCTTCTCCACATGGCTCAATAAATCACTCGTATTGTAGCAGCACTCATTACTTAACAATGAGACAAATAATCTTTTTTTTAATTCTACATTTCATCGCTCTTATTTTTATTTATTCCATCGTTAACTCATTATATTCGCTTAAAAAATTGATTGATCACATATCCATCAATTTTTCTAGATAGAAACAAAATAATGTTTTACAATAGTACATAGTATACTAGTTAAGTTTATGATTTTTTATATGCTATAAAAACTGTAGGTGTAATAAATACAACAAACTCGTAAACGCCTTATAGGCAATAATAATAAATTATAACAAATATAAAATTACTGATAATATGAATTCTTTAATTAATTATGTTATATACACTTGGTCAGAAAAAACGCATGTTACTTTCCAATTAGTAATCAGTGTTTCCAAGATATGGAAAATTAAAGTAATACACAATAGCTAGAATTATTATATAAACTAGAGGACGCCCGCAGTTTCACCCGCGTAGTACTCGTTCCCGTGGTAATTTTGGGATAGTAATTATGTGGCTTATGTATTATTCTCATATGTAAGTTACATTATTGTGAAGCTTCATCAAAATCCATCTAGTAGTTTTTGCGTGAAAGATGAACAAACATCCTTTCATACATAAACTTTTGCCTTTATAATATGAGTAAGGATTCAACACGTCATTCAAAAAATTTTTAACAAAAAATAGAACCGACTCAAAACGCACGAAAAAGTAAAAAATAACTGTCACATTTAGTTGCTTTAATTTACTTAAGCATATCTATGAAGTCGGTGCCAGCAAGTTTAAGGAACATTTATTTAACCTAGTAAAGCAGATTGTGGATTCTAGGTAATGTCCTTAAAGTAGAAAAATTGGCTGGCACAGACTCCTAGATTATCCTCCCTAATAATAAAAAGAGAATTATCAAAATCGGACAACTCTGTAAAAAGTTATGCGTGGTCATACATAAAAAAACAATATACGTGTCGAATTGAGAACCTCCTCCGTTTTCTTTTCGTCGGTTAAAAATATATAATGTTTATGACTTTCGACTTTGTATTGAAACTTATTATAATTTCTACACATTGTTGTTTATATATATACCTGTGTGTACGTATTTTTTATCTGGTGTTTATATAGATTACGTCGGTTTTGGCGAGCAAACATTTCTTTTCCGTAATTGAAACGATTTGGGGCAATTCAGACCTCCCGACGAATTTATCGCTGCGTTCAGGCTGAATTCCAAATTGCTCCGAATAAGATAAGTCGGCCAGGCCTACGAGCTGAGCAATAAGCTTAGTTAATACAATTAATGTTCCGCAGAACTGTTAAACGTTATAGGCTATCATTAGTAATTCATTTACTCACCCTATAACTATGGTTGTGTTGAAGGGCATTCAACTTTCAACTGACCTGATAGTATTCCAAGCTTCAAGTTCGTCAACTACGTATTTTTTATAATATTTATCTCTGTTGATCATTTGATCAACAGAGATAAATATTATAATAAATATTATAATATGTGTATCTTAATTATTTAATTAAGATACAACGCTATTATCTAATCTAATCTATCTTTCTAATATATTACATTCTTGTGTCACGGTGTTGGCTCGACCGATTCTCGCGAAGTTTGTGTTTACATCTGTTAGGTCTGCGAAAAACGGCTAAAACGACGTATCACTCATTGTCGAATAATAAACAGACTCATGACTAAGGCCCCCGTGTGGGTTCGAAACTAGTTGTGAATGCTCCGACAATAATAACGTGAGTTTAAATAACTTAACTATTTTAAACATATAGAAAGTATTCACGATAGTTTAAATTCTAATGAATGACTCTGCGCCACTCTGATTTAAGTCAAATAACTACATCAGTACTAACTCACTGACAGACTGACTAAGTAACTTAAGTTGACTGATTAATAAGCATAAAACCATACTGCTAAGTGTACTGGTCATTATACTGGTTAATAATAATAATAATAATAAAAGCTCTTTATTACACCAAAGTACACAATAACATTGGTAAGAAGAAAAAAAAGAACAAATAAAATAATTACAACAATTGGTATAACGGCGGCCTTATCACTAGATGTGATCTCTTCCAGGCAACCGTCATGCCTAAGGAGAAATAAGATTAAAAAAAAGTGGTGGTTGGTATACAATAATAGCTGGTTGGGATGGTTATTATAGTTTCAAGAACACGCCATTTCTGTATGCCTTGTTATTAAAAGATCTATAGTCAACCCTCATGTTCTAATGACGCCTTCGCTTTTTATAGGGTGCTTATCATAAATTGTACGCTAATGGCCTTAGGAAGTAATAAACTTTTTTATACGATGTGATGCTCTCAGTGGCTTCGACAAAGTCTGGGTATTAAAACAACTGACATATTATATAGATCTATAGTTAAGCCATCGAAACGACAGAAGACAAATTAATCATCCTAGAAACATTTTTGCTTACGAGAGATCATCGTCATCATTATCAGCCTATTAACGGCCCACTACAGGGCCAGGCCTCCCTCCTTATAGAAGAGGGGATATGGAGCGTACACCCATCACGCTGCTCCAATGCGGGTTGGCGGGCTTATGGTGATAATGTTTCATTTATTAACGATCACTATCAGATGTTGATGATAGTGACCGGGACCGACGGCTTAATGTGCTCTCCGAGGCAGGGGGTGTAACACCACCAACTTCCAAACTCTGGGCTTGGAATGTACTGAACATTTCATAGAAGAATGAAAAAGCTCAGAATTATTCCATGACTCTACCCAGGGATCGAACCCAGGACCTCGTGATCGAAGCCACATAGGCTAACCACTAAACCAACGAGGCAGTCACTCAGTACGAGAGATAAGGGTAGAGATAATACTCGTCCCCTTTCATATATAGGTGTGTTTCATCAATCGATTTAAACTCCGCTCATACATAGCGTTAGCACTGATTTAGTACAAAGGCAACATGCATCTCACAAGCTGTCATGCGCGTGGTACTGATCAGAGTTTGGACCTTCTCCAGCTAGAGAACATCGAAAGAATTTGTATGGTTACAACGGCTCTTGCGCGCGACAAATATAGATCAAGCAAATTAATAATCATCATCGTCAATTTCCTATATCGACCTGGACGATCAGCGAGACAGCAGTACGAGCGGGCGACGAGGAGTGTATTTATTTTTTTTGAATTATTTTGTTTATTCTTTTAATAAAATGGCCAAACTATAGTTCTATGTTTGTTATGGTTAGCCTATGTACCTTCTACTATTTACTGGGACACAAAATATCGAAACTTTCTTTCTTCCAAAATATTCTTAGTGAAATCCTCAGCACTAATATTTTGTGTTTTCTATTTTGTTCAGTACAAGTTAGCTCTTGACAATTACACCTGATGGCAAATGACGATGTAATCTCAGATAGAAGCGGACTGGCTTCACGGCCCTGGTCTTTAATAACGTCTTAAAGATAATATCATCTTAGAGATATCACATTAAAGATATTTTGTCTTTGAACTCTAATCAACAGAAATAATTAATCTAGAAAATGAATACAAATGCAGAATAAAGATACGGTCAATATTGTTACAAAACAACATTTATTTTTCCAGTTAATTTGCATTTCTTTATCATCATCATCATTATCAGCCTATTAACGGCCCACTACAGGGCCAGGCCTCCCTCCTTATAGGAGAGGGGATATGGAGCGTACACCCACCACGCTGCTCCAGTGCGGGTTGATTTTGGGAATGAGTATGTGAATTTGAACTGCAATTAAGTAAGTAACAAACATTCATAAAATAGTCGTTAAGTTTTCTAAATTTTTCTAATTTTAATAATTGAAAAGTTTAAAAAATATTTGAGTTTTGTTTACCTAATATGTTTTCCGTACTTATTATGCGAGACGTCGTAATAAGCAATAAATATTTAATTTTCAAGCAATTATAATTATGTCATTTGCCATGATAATTGTTAAAATCGCTTGAGAATTTGATTAATTGTGTTAAAAAAACCACGAGATGCATAACTTTAACAGAAATAAATGATAATGAATGAATAATGCGAGTACAATTAAAATCAATGAATGTAAATTAAGTTTACTGATTTACGGCAATTATGTTATTACATCTTACGATTACTAAGTAGGTACGAACTTTTTATTGTGTCGATGTATATTTTAGTACTATTGGTTGGCAATTAGTGACAGCGGATTTCATCAATAGCTGGATTGTACTTTACTACGTCTCGTTATTGTGTTTATCGCCTACGTAGCTATATCTATTTTTTCTTATAATTTGGACTATCATTCTGGACTGTACCATGTCTGTTTAATGAGATGTTTCTGGTCCCCAAAGCATTTCGACTTTGACATTTTTTAACCGACGAAAAAAAACGGAGGAGGTTCTCAATTCGACACGTATATTTATTTTTTTTATTTTAATGTATGACCACGCATAACTTTTTACAGAGTTGTCCGATTTTGATAATTCTTTTTTTATTAGAAAGGGCATACTTCCAAGGTGGTCCCATTGTCACCATGTTAGGATCGGATGATGATATCCTGGGGAAATTGAAGGAACTCTTCAAATTTTGGAGGCACGCTTACAGCGATTTCGGTTTTTGTCTCGGTATCGGTAGCTTTTTGGCTACTAGTGCCGTATATACTATGATATAATATACTATGACAGTATAGTACGAGTACGTTACGTGGCAATAAATCACTAAAAAGTAAGAAATAAAAATTTTTAACAAAAAATAGAACCGACTCAAAATGCACTAAAAAGTAAAAAATAACTGTGTCATTTAGTTGCTTTAATTTACTTAAGCATATCTAGGAGTCGGAGCCAGCCAAGGTTTCTACTTTAGAACCCACAAACTGCTTTGTTACGTAAAATAAATGTTCCTTAAACTTGGCTGGCACCGACTTCATAGATATGCTTAAGTAAATTAAAACAACTAAATGACAGTTATTTTTACTTTTTAGTGCCTTTTGAGTCGGTTATATTTTTTGTTAAAAATTTTTTTGTAAAATTACATTGCTACATTTATATGTTAATTATTTTCTTGTTACGTCCGTTTTAGACACCTTTTTTGAGTAGTTAAGTTATGGTTCTTAAATTTTTATATTAATTTGGAATAGGCAGAAACGTTATCACGCAAGGACTTGAGCTATCTTATTTAGTTGTTAGGTAAATTGTATCACATCCCGAAACGTACCGGTATATTTCGATCTTGTTAACACCTAGACACCTTGAAGATTTAAGTGAATTCTTGTCCACATATCTCCTTCAGGATTTTGCCTTGGAAGCTCTTTTTCTAGACCTGTATTATTTCTCCATAAATCCTGGCTGACGGCATGATAGGGTAATTACCTAACACGTTGTATATGCAAATGACGATCGAAAGAAAGGCAACATCAAAGTTAGTCATTGAAAAACTTTCAACGATCTGGCCGTCTAGATTTTTTAATGATTTAATCTACCGTTTAACTGCAATTACGCTTGATTTACTATTAGGTGCGACGAATATTTGATTGTTAGTAACTATACTTTGTTTCTATGCCTGGTAATGGTCACAGTCGGGAGGACCTCCATTGCAATCGGTTACAATACTAGAAAAAACATTGCAATACAAGTTAATTCCTCACGATACTACAGTAGATATTATAAAGCGCATTATAGCTGATTGTAATCATTCTATCGTTGACGTTTTCTGAGTACGGGTTATTATTCAGTACACTGCTAAATAATGCGTGAAATATGGAAAATCTCGATTGTTTTACTACTGTATTCTATTATCACAGATAATGTATTTGCCGAATCAATATCGCCGATAGAAAGCGTGTTCGAAGCTAATTGTATTGTCCCTGATGTTATTCCAAAAGCGCCATATTTAAAATTGTGGGTAAGTTTTAGTAATAAATGATTATTTTGATACGTGCAATATTTTGAATGGTTGGTGGTTGATTACTTAAGTTATTTAACCATCAACCAGTTTGGATGGAGGTTGGGAGGAGGATGGTTTATTCCTAAGCGTATTTTGAGATTAATTCAAGTCTGTTTCATTTTGAATAGATTTGATTGCGTTTGTAATTAAATTGCTTTTCTTTATATATATATTTTTTTTATGTGTGTTCGCGCATAACTTCGTCGTTTATGAACCGATTTTGATAATTCTGTTTGTACAAAAATAATTGGAAATTAGGACAGAATTTTTGATGATTAGTTCTTGTTGTCGTATGTTTTAAAATTCCATCGACGGTAAAAGAACTACAAATATGTTAACATTAAACATTTTGAGAAATGCTTAAAATTTTGGGAAATTTGACTTTATATGGATGAATGATCATTTATTTATAACAATTCAGGATGAAGAGCATGGTAGGTAGGTACAATTTAAATTGGGCCTACACGCATTTTACCATAACTGGCGTATGAATATAAGTTGGGTACTAAAGGCAACTAGTTATTAACATTGTACCTAATTTGATTTAATACAACGAATGAAAATTATATTTCGCTGCGTCTGCTTGTCTATATGTTCGCGTTGAACTGGAAGACTTTTGAACGGATTTTCATGCGGTTTCTACCAATATATACACTTATTCTTGAGGATTAGCATTTGTTTTAGTAAATAATATTCATGATTTATTATAAATTATCTGAAATATGACCTTAATTACTGAAAGAGTTTCGCCCGCCACCTGCGCCTTGATTGAACACGCTGCCTTAGCTCTTAGACATAAAACAAAACAATGTCTAGCAAAATTGTTCCTCTTTATTTAAACTTCAAAAAAGTCCGCATAAGTCTATCTTTTAAGGATATTTTGCTCTACACATTTTATCATAGAAAAACAGAGTTGTATACATTTTTCATTTGGTGTTGTTGGTAGGTTCCAATACACAGTTTTTCACGGAAGCTAAGTCGCGGACTTCTCTAGTTAAATATTAATAACTTTAATTAAATTGTATAATGGTTAGCAATAAATGCTTAATAATTTAGCGCAACATTTTCGATTGTTGTCTGTAAATTGCAGTCCGATTTCCTTAATGTAGTCATACCGAACTCATTAACATGCCATTACCAACATATATTGAATAGCGATAATTGAATAAGCACCTGCGTGATACATATCTGCAATTGAGTAATTTATTAGTAATTTTACGACTACAATGTACATTATTGCTTTTATTGTATTTGTAAAAGTGAATCTTTAAAAGGAATTGAGATAAGACTTAATTGCAGATGTAAAATGTATATACTCGTAAATAAAACTACAGATGGATGGATGGTCTTGGGAGAAGTTTTGCTGTTAAAATATTGTTATTAGTAAATTCTATAAATTACGCCTATGGTATGTATGACTAAAATCACAGTCTTTGCAAGCGTGATGGACCATGACGATTATTTTGCGTTACAGGAATTTCGTTTTAGTTAGGTAGGTATTTAGGGAATCAGTAAATATGTATTTTCTTTTTAACAAAATCATTGTAATCTGTGGCATAATATTAGAAAAACTAGAGCTTGAAACAGTACATATCATCATTAGGAATTTATAGACTGGACATAGGGCTTTTTAGGGACTTCCAAACACAACGATCTTGAGCCACCTGTGGCTAGTGGCTCCTGCGACAAGTTTGAGGTAGTCAGTCCTTCAGAGGAGGGTCGACCAACAGTGCTTTCCGGTGCGGGTACATAAGTCGGTTTTAATTCTTTCGTGTCATGTAATAAAACTGCACTTTTAAAATTTTATTACTCAATTCCATAATCTTCTAAAATTTAAATAAAAATTATGTTTGTACAGATCACGTACGCAAGCGCTGCAGAAGTAGAGTTTGGGAATGAGCTGACTCCTACGGAAGCCAAAGATATCCCCTTTGTGTGGTGGCCTTGTGGATCGAATCCTCTCGAGTATTATACTCTGATTTGTGTTGGTATGTGACAACAACAATATTAATGATTTAGATGGCCTCCATGAAGCGATTGGCTCAGCGGATTTATAAGACGGAGATCCTAAGTTCATATCCCTTTTGAGATTATTGGCCAAGGTCTAGCTGGTAGAAGGCTTCAGTCGTTGTTAGTTATCAAAGTAACTCGTGGAGAGAAAACAAAGCTGATAAAGACGTACCACCAAGCGATTAAACATTTCTATACGATGTTGTAGAAACCGGTCGGGTGTGGATTTTATCATACTCCTAACAAGTTAGTAAGCTATCTTAGATTGCATCATGTATTACAATCAAGAGCACTTGCAGTCAAAGGCTAATTAGTAGCGAATAAAAAAAAGAAATATTTTTTGGTATTGGTAATTAAATTTATCTGTAAATAAACAGTAAATATTGAACATTTTGGTGCTAAATGCGAATGAAACGGTTGGATGGTCAAGATTATTAAAACTCGCGCATTTAAAAATATCACTCACTCTTTCGTTGCGTTGCAGTGAAAGAGACAGCTGTATTTTGCCGTTATTGGGGGGTTGTTGTTTTCTCCACACGAGATATCTCTTCTATACTAAAGCCAAACTCGATTGAGAATGCTTGTTAACAAACAAATTAAAAATGAAGATAGAAATCACTAGTAATTTTACACCTATTTTTTTAATTAACTAGTTAATGACGAATTCATGACAATAAATTAGATTTGTAAGCTTAAAACTAATTAATATATTTAGTATCTTTTAAACAACATTGATTAAGGTAACAAAACATTATTTTAAATTTATAAGGCATAAAATGTGTTTCATTTTCTACCTTCATTCTAAATTTGTTTGTTGGTTTGTCAAAAAACAAATTTAAATTCTCAATCGAGTTTGGCTTTAGTATAGCGCATGTTAGGCCTACAGGACTCTGTCGATACCGAAAAATATTTCAGATCCGGACGCACCTTCTCGTGAACAGCCAACCTATCGCAATTGGATTCACTGGCTAGTTGGTAACATACCTGGAAACGATGTACCGTCCGGGGAGACTATAGCTGAATTTGTAGGCGCTGGACCCGGCCTGGGATCTGGACTCCACCGCTATATCTTTCTAGTTTACAAGCAGCCCTCGAAAATTATCTTCAATGAGCCACGTCTCAGCAACAGGTAGGATTTACAAGCTCTTTGTTATCTTGTAAATGCTCTTTAATTTCAATCTTTAAAAGCGAACTGTGTGTTTGTGGCATCATTGATTCTGAAAAAATTAAAGGACTATGCGGTTTGTGATGTGATAACTTGCTGCTGTGCAGTGCCGACTGCACGCAAGAAAAATCCTGATTCAATGTCATGTTCTGCCTGCGTCGAGCGCGTAAGCGTGAGCGCGGAACAAGCGATGGAAAGGCAAGATCCGCCAAAGCGTTCGGCTTGTGACGCATGCAGTTTTTCATTAATGGTTTCTTATGACATTATCATGTTTTGTTATTGCCCGTAAACCGAGTTTATATTCGATGCTATCTACATACGATAAACCATTTCGCTGATAATATCAGCATTTTTTCTGTTGTAGTAGAAAGTATTTCAGATATAAAAGTTGTTATTAGTGTAGTGAAATTTATTCACTGTCGGGGATTTTTTACATACAATTATTACTTTTACTATATATGTACAATTATTACTTTTCATATGTATAAGAGAATTAGGAAAGATCTTAATATTTTCCAGCTATATTAAAGGACCGAAATACGCTTAATATCTGTCCAAATGCAGGTTAAATTGTAACTTTAACTTACGAAACTTTACGGTAACATCTAAAGCAGCTGTTTGAAACTCAGTCGCTTTCCAACGAGAAGATGAACGGAAACTTTTCGTGTATCCGTAGGTTTAATTTGATCTGGACCGTAGCCGTCGCTCGCCGGGCCCAATTTAGATGTTATGACATCCCAAACTGTATAAACGTATTCTACATTAAATACAAGTTTTGATGTAATTCGAAATTCGCTTTAAGTCGTCGGGTCTCGAAAATCATAGTACCTTTAACTGAGTTTAATTAACGAAATAAATAATAAATTAATGAAGTAAGTAATACATTAATGAAATAAATAATAAATTATTAAAATGTCATCCTTGTATTTCCACTTGCTATAACGGCAGGCTGACAAGGGTATTTTATGGAACAATCATCGTTTGGTAACATGAATGGATCAATGAGGGGTATTATGGATTATACTCATATTTGACAGATTTTGATTTTGATAGAGTGGTTTTGATTTTGAAAATCCGTTAAAATTTCCGGAAATTTTTAATCATATTTTTCATTAACTCCTGTTTTGATTTCAGGTCTAGCGCTAATCGCACAGGTTTCTCCGTCAGGGATTTTGCGATGAAGTACAATCTAGGAGATCCAATAGCCGGAAACTTCTTTTTAGCACAATACGATGATTATGTACCTATTCTTTATGAACAACTGGGACTTACATAAGTAATGTTTACGACTATGCATAAAATTATTATTTAAGTATGCCTAAAGACTTCTCTCTCTGATTCCTTTAAAACTGTAGTAAAATCATTGTAGTTAATACATAAATAATTGTTTTTATGTTTTTTTTTAAATAATACTATAATTCATGATTCTCCGAATAATATGAATGAAGAAATAAAAAAATGTTATTAATATGTTTTTAGTTATCTTTGTTTCCAATGACTTAGAATTCTTAGTGCAATAACATTAAATTATTATTAGATGATGACAGATGTCCAGTGGAAGCCTGTGTGCATCCTTGGTGGCCAGCTTCGGTAGCGTCAACAAATATCTTTTATTATGTAAAGACCTTCTTCTTCTTCTTTTTCCTTCGCCGTTACAACTCTTTGTGGGTCTTGGCCTCCCCTACCACTTTTTTTACACGCTTTATATTAGCTTCACTTGTATGTCAGTATGTAACTCGTATGTGTGTTCGCGCATAACTTCGTCGTTTATGAACCGATTTTGATAATTCTTCTTTTGTTGGAAAGTAGATAGTCTGGTGGTGGTACCATGACAAGGAAACCAGGATCTGATGATGGGATCCTGGAGAAACCGAGGGGAACTTTCAAAAATTGTAGGGATAACAAGTACGTTTGTTAGTTTTTCCGATAAGTATTTAAAAGCACTACAATTCGATGAAGGTCTGGAGTCGATCTGATGATGGAGCCGATCTACATATAAGAGAATTCCTTGACGATTTACTGTATTTACCTTGTGTTTGGGCTCGATTAATTTGTTTTGATAAGAACTTTACATTTAGATGGGCTGTGACTGTCATTGAGGGTCTGGTGATGAAGACAAAGTACAGTTAAGGGAGCTCCGTAACAGCTTACAGTAGCTACCTTGTGTTTGGGCTTGATTAATTTGTCTCGATGAGAAATTTACATTTAGATGGACTGTGACTGTCATTGAGGGTCTGGTGATGAAGACGAAGTACAGTTAAGGGTGCTCCGTAACGGCTTACAGTAGCTACCGTGTGTTTGGGCTTGATTAATTTGTCTCGATGAGAAATTTACATTTAGATGGACTGTGACTGTCATTGAAGGTCTGCAGATGAAAACGAAGGACAGCTGAGGGAGCTCTTTAACGGTTTACAGTAGCTACCTTGTGTTTGGGCTCAATTAATTTGTCTCAATGAGAACTTTACATTTAGATGGGCTGTGACTATCATCAAGGGTCTGGCAATGAAGACGAAGGACAGCTGAGGGAGCTCTTTAACGGTTTACAGTAACTACCTTGTGTTTGGGCTCGATTAATTTGTCTCAATGAGAACTTTACATCTAGATGGGCTGTGACTATCATTGAGGGTCTGGCGATGAAGAAGAAGGACAGCTGAGGGAGCTCTTTAACGGTTTACAGTAGCTACCTTGTGATTGGGCTCGATTAATATGTCTCAATGAGAAGTTTGAAAGATTCCAGTTGGTTTAATGTTAACTAAGTCATGATCTGATGATGAGATCTACGAAAACTCGAGGAAACTCTTCAAACTTTATTTTTACACGCTTTTTATTAGCTTCACTTGTATGTCAGTTTGTCAGTATGTCAGTATGTAACTCTCCGTGGGTAATCTGCGCGCCTGCGGCCTTCCTTGGTTCTGGTAGCCGTTTTTCAGGCTCCCTCTCCGAAATTGAACTCTGATTCCCCGTATTTATAATATTTATTAAATAATTATTTTATTCTCACTAATAAATAAATTACTAGCGACTGTGTGGCCGAGCGGTTTAAGTGCTAAACTGCCCGTACAACAGTCGCTCAGGCGTGGGTTCGAGCCCTGGCAGTCGCAGTTTTTCTGCGACTTCCAAGGCTCGCTCCCGTGCCGACTGTACTCTGGCCAGGTTTCTGTGGTTTCCTTGGTCACTGTGCTAAGGGTGGGGCACAGGCAAATGCGGGTACAGATTGTAAGTAAAAATAAGAATTGTAAACATCGAATGTGAATTCGATGTCGACGCTTACTATGAAACATAGTATGAATATTTTTGATAATCAACAAATAATAGTTTAAAAAAACTAAAAAATCACGCTTTTATAAATAAACCAAACTAAAAAGTAAAAAATAAATAATAGTTAAAAAAAACTAAAAACACGCTTTTTATAGAAACCCAAACTAAAAAATAGAAAATAATTTTAATAAATTTATATTAAGAATAGTGTTAAAATTTTCATTAACTATAAATTAATAATAGTGTAAATAAAAAAAAATCATTTTATTTTAAAAAAAGCGTGGGGTGCTTTTTAAGATATTATCAAAATGATAATCACTCTACTCATATCTGTCAATAAAATATTTATAACTATATTGACACCATGCACCCCACGCTTTTTTAAAATAAAATATTTTTTTTTTATTTACACTATTATTAATTTATAGTTAATGATAATTTTAACACTATTCTTAATTTAAATTTATTAAAATTATTTTCTATTTTTTAGTTTGGGTTTCTATAAAAAGCGTGTTTTTAGTTTTTTTTAACTATTATTTATTCCATTTAGGTCTATTCTTTACTTCTTCAGCCCACGTCGATAACTTTCCGAGCTTTTGCAGATCTTCTTCTACACAATCCATCGACCTCTTTTTAGGTCTTCCTTTGTTTCACTACGTTTGTGGTTTCCATTTTGTCATAATTTTTGCCCCTCTGTTACTCGGCATTCTCTCTAAGTGCCCTAACTACTAAAGGCGTTGAGCTTTGCAATGTCGCACAATTGTTTCACCTTTTACTATACTAAAGCCAAACTCGATTGAGAATGCTTGTCAACAAACAAAATAAAAATGAAGGTAGAAATCACTAGTCATTTTACACCTTAATTTTTTAGTTAACTTGTTACTGTCGAATCCATGACAATAAATTAGATTAGTAAGCTTAAAAGATTTGATTAATACATTTGATTAATACATTCAATATCTTTTAAATTAGATTTTATAAGAAACAAAACATGATTTTAAATTTATGAGGCATAAAATGTGTTGCATTTTCTACCTTCGTTTTAAATTTGTTTGTTGACAAGCATTCTCAATCGAGTTTGGATTTAGTATAGTTTCTCTAACTCAAAATTCAGTCTGTGATCGATTTCACCACTATTAGTCGTTCATCTCTACTCGAGATATTACTGTTGACACGTGTACGCCTTTCGTGGATGCTGTCTTCGAGTGACCAGGCAGATTGACATCGCTGATGGGGAAAAGGAAATTATCGAATTCCATTTCAAAACTTCTACTTCAAGTGTCAACTTATACGGTGGTCGGCGATTACAGTTGAGTAAGAGGTGGCAGCTCAAAATAAAAATCTAGTACACACTTCTTACCAGTCGTAGAGATTTATGAGCCAGGAGGCATCGTCTGTCAGGTTTTTGATTTCCATAGATCTTGCCTCGTATATTTGATATCCTAATATGTAAGATTCGTTACCAAAAATAGTTACAGTCCATCCGCAGTATGTTTATTGAGCTTTTCGAGATTGTGTTAAGAAGTTTGAACTCTGACGCTAAGACGAAATATAGGTAAAGTATGAAATCATAAAATATTCTTTTATTTTCCATTGATTTTGATAGTCGAAGATTATAGTAAAAATTCCCTATTTCAACCTCAGTTGTTGAAAATCTCTAAAAGTATTCGCTCTTTTTATGGACGAGCTGAATATAGTGGTATACTTATTCCAAACTTCTTGGCTAAAATTGTTATTCCAGTTATCTTGCAGCTTAAGCTGGAGTTAGTGGTGCACCTTCTCAGTAAAACTTACATTTTCTACGTGCTTAAAGCTAACAACTTAGAAATTTCATATGTAAAGTCTTTGAAGAACCTGGCACACTGCTCTCTTGACCTACTTTCAAAGCTCGTTTCTGGGTGCGCTGTGAAAGGTATTTTATATATACAAATTTCTAAAGATCAGTCCCGTCAGTCAGTTAGAAAGAT
This sequence comes from Mycalesis mineus, assembly GCA_034621355.1. Taxonomy (NCBI): domain Eukaryota; kingdom Metazoa; phylum Arthropoda; class Insecta; order Lepidoptera; family Nymphalidae; genus Mycalesis; species Mycalesis mineus. The sequence goes on along the minus strand of CM067899.1, from coordinate 5,767,058 downwards.
AAGTTTATCATTACAAGATCATTTAAACGGCCCCTCACAGAGTCATTATTCTGGATAAATAACATTATCTTATACGTATAAAACATTCAATAATGAAAGCTCCTAAATTCGATGCGTAACCTATTCTTAACCAATCTATACTAATATTATAAAGAGGTAAAATTTTGTAAGTTTGTAAATAAAGTTCTATCGGGGCTAATCTTCGGAACTACTGATCCGATTTAAAAAATTCTTTCACCAGTAGAATGCTACGTTATCGGTGAGTGTCATAGGCTATATATTATATTTGTATTGTATATGTTAACCGAGTTATCACAGTTTTTGTCACGCAAGTCGGATCGCAAAAATCTGTTAAATCTGCTTTAAGCGCGTATGCTGCTTCAACTATTGAGAATAATTGAAAGCAATGTTATCTTTTATATTTTAACAGATATATAACTTTTGTGTTTTAAAAAATCATTTAATTCATATGCTTGCGTTTACATCATCATTTATACAACTAAAATTATCCAGTGACTAACCAATGTTTTCCTGAAGCTAGTGATATATAAATGTTGACTTAATAAATACTTAACATCCTGTCTATGTCTATCTATAAAATATAGATCAAAAATTTATTTCGTTATCATCCGAATACATTTTTGAAGTCGTAGTACAGGAACAGGTTTCTCTTCTTACGATAGAGGGATATGGAGCCCAAATCGACCATACTTTTTAGTACGAGTAGCAAAAAAATAATACCAATAAAAAATAGTAATACTTTGAATAATAGGATATTTGCTATAACGATAGTTATTATGTTATAGTTTTTTGCCAACCGACATTTTGATTGTTTTAATTGTAATAAACAATTAATGAAGATAATTTGATATTTCATGTAATACATCGGTTTAAAATGCGTGCTATTTGCAATACAACTCTGTACAGAATTTTATGAGAATAATTGGTAGTAATAACATAATTATACGTAACAATCAATTCGCAAATTTATCGAACCAACTGGGAATCCAATTTTCCACTTCCTATAATGAGCTTATGTTTATTTAAATATAAGTCTAGATGGTGCGACGAACTTAAGACAAGCAGCTGGATTAGGAAGGCAGAGGATCGTGGTAGCGCGTTCTAGAAAAGGCCTATAGTAACGGGATGGTAAAAAAAAATCAATGAAAAATGCTTGTTATTTCCTTAACTGTCTTGTTGGTTCGGTGGTTAGCCCATTTCAAAACATGTGATTCTCAGTTTAAGTCCTGAGGGCCTTTGACTGACTGTCAAAAATTGAGCTTACTTTCTTCCGGAAAACTCTCAGTAAGTAATTGTCCAAAGTTTTAGTTCCTTACATTATTATCGTGATCATATGATAGGGTTTACTCATTTCAAAGTCAAAATAAAATGTAAAATAACCAAATCGGAAAGTAGTAAAGCGGCCGACAGGATTGTTAAGGCTTTCATTTATTTATAGTCCAATATGTAAAAATTAAGTCCAGCTTTTCGCTCAGTTTCCCTCGCAACAGGCGTAACGAGCAATTAAGCTTTTTGCCATGCTTTTATATATATCATACATATTGTAAAAACAAAATCATGGTACAATAAAATACTCGAATTTTTCAAAAATATGTTTTTCTCTATCAAGTTAAATTGTAAAAACAGAATCATGAAATAATAAAATGTTCAAACATCTTTTGTTTAAAAGTGCGTGTTTCAATTTAAGGCAATGTAATTTTCTCATTTATGGTTGCACTATAAGCGGCCTTATAATCTTTGAAATAAGTCTATGAACGTTATGGTCTTTGCCTACATATAGTCTGTGCAGACTAACGTCTTTCTCTTTTATCCGACCATTTAATCTTTAACATAGAATTGTCCGTAGCCCGTAAATTCCACGTCAGTTTTGAAGCCTATGTTCTTATAATTGTTGCAAAACAGATGTAACAGAAATCGGAATTTTACAAAGTCATTTTGTAGTAGTGGACTGACAGTCGATGGAGGTGGGATGTTTGAAGAAATGTTTGTAAAATGCAATTTTTACAAGAGTCCACATACAATTCTTTATAACAGCATAGTTAAGCTATAACTTGGGCTTACGAGGTTCTGATATTCTAGGTTAGAGCTATGAAATTTTGAGCTTTTCTTTCATATTGGAAATCGCAGTAAAAATGTCAGCATGTAATGGGAATTTGGTGGTGGTGCCACAAGAGCACATTTAGTCATTAGTCCAAGTTATTACTAATTCATTAACATTTGATATTGCCCTTAACAATAATAATTATTTAAATACAAAATTAAAAATCATATGTCTTCCCATTAGTTTATTGTTGTGTTGTTCTTTTTAATTTATTAGTTTTAAGTTGGTTTGTTTTCTTTTTTAGTAAGGTATAAGAATGTCTAAAATTATGCATGTTGAGTTAGCCTGTAAGTTGGGTATACAATATAAACATTATTCAGTCAATATTATTTTAAGTTAAATCATATATTGTATACAACGTTGTCTTCCTAAATAAATAAATAAATAACCTTTACAAGTATTACCTGAGCAAATTAAGAAAAATTAATTCTTAAAAGGAATCGAAGCTACAATCTTTCAGTTATAAGACAACTTCGTCAAGAGATCGTCACTTTAAGATAAGCAGAAGTTTTTTATAAGTGGTGAGCAAAAAGCTTTCATTACCACAGTATCATACCACCGAGTTCTTCTCCTTGACAGCACTTAAACAAAACGACATTTTCCCGACCTGCGCGTTTACTGTTAGGGACAGAAAATGATGCTATTTTCCACGTATTTGCTCCTGTATTTGAAATGAAAGCGTCGTACTCTCGGCACTGTCCTTCGTCTTTTTACAAATGAATCGTCTTTTGAACATTATATTATTTTGCTGGTTGTAGCTTTTTCTTAAAAACATAAAAAGGTAAGAGTTTGGTTTACCTTGCTACTCATGGTAAACCAAACTCTACGACAGTAGTAGATTTATCTCAGATTCACTGTTATTTGCTATTTAGTAGTTGGCTGTGTTATAGGGTAAATGTGGCTGGCACCTAGCCTCAAAAGTTCGTACGTTTTCAAAATAATATTTGTATACAAAGTAGCACCTTGACTTTTCCCCATGGCAAAGTATTAATATTCAAAAACTTTGGAATATCTACGTAATTTTTTGTAAATGCTTAATAGATTTAATTAAATTTCCATGTTCTGCCATTCTTCCTTCCAAGAAAAAGACTTCTATAAAGTTTGTCATTCCACTTTCCCTCCCTTGAACTTAAAATTTCTAGTAAATTCTTAGATGTAAAAGGCATTCTTATTCCTTTTTAAGATGATTTCATACATAGTTTGGGCTGCACTTCTACTTTTTCTAAAGATGGTAAAATATAACAAAAACAAGGTAATGAATCGAAGATCTATTATAATCAATTCATCACAACAATACATCAAAATATTAACAAATAAATCCATGATAAAATCCCACCTAATATTTTAATAGTGCGTATGTTATGTTATTAAAAAGCACACAATTACAACTAGATTATTTAAAGTTCTTCATATTAAAATTAGCAATCAATTAGTGGGCAAAAATTTGAAAATCGGGATTACCATTATCAACGAACTCCATGGGGCTATGAGTAACAACAGAGAGATTCTAAGTTTTAATCCCTGCACGGATCAATATAGGATTTTACAATCCGTCTAGTTAGGTTGTCTATTTGTGTTGTCTACAAATCGTTTATGACGGTTTCCCAGAACGGAGACAATCGATTAACTAGAGCGAAAAGTGTACCGTGCTAAAGTTTAATTAAGTTAAGAATTATTGAGAACTAATCTTAACTATAAAAAGTAATACTCCCTAAAAAGTAAGTATATTAACTACACTGTGTTCTGGTGCCATGTAAAAACTATTTACCATATACATACAATCATATAATACTAAAAAACTGAGTAAAATATGTAAAGGTAGAATAAGAGATTGTTGTCTAGACGATGCCTATTGCAGGTAATAGGGAAAACCTTTTTTTTTATTGACTACAAGTTGGTCCTTGACTGCTGTCACACCTGATGTTAAGTGATGATGCAGTCTAAGATGGAAGCGGGCTAACTTGTCAGGAGTGGGACGAAAATCTACACCCCTTTCGGTTTCTACACGACATCGTACCGGAACGCTAAATCGCTTGGCGATACGTCTTTGTCGGTAGGGTGGTAACTAGTCACAGCAAAAGCCTCCCACCAGCCAGACCAAGACACATTAAGAGAAATCTCCATCTGCCCCGCCGGGTATCGAACCCAGGACCTCCGTCTTATAAATCCATCGCGCATACCACTGCGCCACGGAGGTCGGACGGAAACGGAATCTGAAAGGGCATTCCATACTTTATTCCTTCACAGTGGGTATAAGGGACGAGGAACGAAGCCGTTTAGTACGCGTCCGAGGGATACCAACTACGTAGCGGTGTATGTCGATGATTGTCAATATTGAATCCGATGTACAACGGTTGCAAGGCAGGTGAAACATATTAGTTCATTTTGTAGTATTGGACAGCCGAACTGAAGTTGGTATGATCGACGAGATTTTCGTACGTTACATTTTTTTCAAGAATCGACATATAGTAAGTACTCTATGTAGAATTCAGGCGTGCCTGGGCATAAGTGTTATTTCTTCACCATTAATTCTTTTTTAACAAACAATCTCCTCATTTCGGTGATTGATTATGTTAAACTAGTGTTGGTTAGAGTTTAGGTATTAGGAGACATGATTTTATCGAACTGTAGCAATATGATCAGGTATGTAAATAGCAGACCTACGAATTTAATGGGTAATGTTATGTCGATGTCAAACATATGGAACAGAGAGAACGATAGATTCCTCGTGTTTATCAATGCCAGCAAAAGCCGTGCTGTTCTTCGACTAGGCTTATCTGAAAAAAAAATAGAAAATTTTCATTTAATATACGGGTCTATTACATCTAGACTCCACCAATCCGCATCCGCTCTCCTACAAGGAGGGAGGCCTGACCTAGTAGTGGGCCATAACAGGCTGATGTATACATAATCACAGATAGACTCAAAACTTTATCCTGTTCAAACTTTACTGCAATAAAGTTACTTCAGATATCACCAAATAGCTGTTCCATTTAAAATGTAGATACGAGAAAAGGGTGTTTAATGATAGTCATTCTGAGATTAGGGGCAGAGGCAAATCCACCAAATCAAATATCATAATATACCTTCAGTCATACTTGAGTTAGAAATAGATTTTTTTCATTTTATATACATATATTTATATACACATACATTTTATATACACATACATTTGCCCTGGGACCGGGCGAACCCAGAAAAAGGCTAGCCTTATTCTGGTATGCGGGGCACTGCCAGAATGGACCCTGTTTTTCCCTCGCTACTCGTGGGAACGCAATGAAAATTAAAAAATTGAATGTCATAAAGGGCGGCGATGAGATTCGCGATCCATCACGTCTCGTTCCTCATGGGGGCGAAAAGCGGGCCACGGAGAGTCGATTTGCCACATTGAACGTTAGAGGAGGAATGAACGAAAAGGTAGATGAAGTATGCCAGACGTATAGATGTGCTCTGCGTGAATGAAACAAAAAGGAAAGGATGTGATACCACAATCCATTACTCATATACAACCTACTGGTCCGGCGTTTCTAGAGACCGAAGAGAGAGAAGCGTCGCCATGGCTGTTTAACTTATTCAAGGACAACTGCTTGACAGATTTGAAAGAAAGTGTATTTGGTTTAAAAATGAACGAGTTACTCATCAAATGTCTATGCCGACGATCAAGTATTACTTGCATCGTCTGCTAATGAGTTACAGAAAATGGTAACTATTATGAATGTAGCTCTGAAAAGGAAAGGAATGAAAGTGAATGTTAGCAAAATGAAAGTAATGGGTTTTGAAAGAGATGAATATGTGACAGATTGTAATATTGTGATAGATGGAGAAAAAGTGGAAGAAGTAAAAGAGTTTGTATACCTGGGTAGTAAATTTACGAAAGATGGAACGTGTGAGAGTGATATTGAAAGAAGAGTAGATGCTGGGAACTTGGTGAATGGTGCTCTGTATGCATTTATGAACAGCCAGAATGTGTCCCAAAAGGCAAGGCTGGCTGTGCATAGAGCTGTGTTGGTGCCCACACTTATGTATTAGTGGTGAAAGTTGGGTATGGCAGAAGAAGCACAAAAGTAAAATAAATGCAGTAGAGATGAGAGCATTAAGGAGTATGTGCGGGTTAAAATTGTGTGACAGAATAAAAAATAGTATGATAAGAGAAAAATGTGGTGTAAAAGAGGATGTAGTGACTAAAATTGAGAAAGGGATGCTTAGGTGGTTTGGACATGTAGAGAGAATGGATGAAAGAAGATTAACAAAAGAGATTTACAAGGCGAGGGTGAATGGAAATGTTGGAAGGGGAAGGCCTAGGCGAATGTTCCTGGACCAAATTCAGGACATTTTAAATAATGGCCAGGTCAAGAGTACCCTAAACCGACGAACTTGTATGAAATGATTAATGAGAGTGGAAGAAGCTAAGTAAGTATGCAAGGACCGTGGCAAATGGAGGGATGTGGTCTCTGCCTACCCCTATGGGAACAAGGCGTGATGTTATGTATTATGTATGTATACATACCTACATAATACACTAGTACAGTATGACACAGATTTTGTTAAATTCGATTTGCTTGAAGAAAAGTTTTTTCTACACAAATAAAAAGTGACAGAAAATAAAATATTTAAATAGTTTAAATAATGATTTAAACATTACATTAAGTACGTATTAACCTTTATAACAATCAATGAATGAACTATAGACAATAATTACCAAGTGTATTTTCATAGAGTTTACTAGCAAGAAACTCCTTGATTTTCAGCACTTCTTTCTGAATGCTGCCCGCAAATATGCACGGTACTAGTAGAGGACACAACTGCATCATAATCATTGTGACATTGACCACGAGTGTATAGATTCGTTTCTAAAATATTAAAAAATTATGATGTTATTACTTTTTAGGATTCCGTACCTAAAAAAGAAAAAACGGAACCCTTATAGGATCACTTCGTTGTCCGTCCGTCTGTCTGTCAAGACCCTTTTTCTCAGAAACGCGTGGAAGTATCAAGCTGAAATTTATATCAAATACTCAAGTCTGCTGTCCCTTAGAGTAGTGAAAAAATCAAGCTTCTAGGCCAAGGCAATCAAAAGATACAGCGGTAAAATTTTCCCAATTATCGACACGGTCAAGTAAATCAAAACTTAACGGGTAGTTTCCGTAAGCTTAGGATCTTGAAATTTGGTACAAAGTAACGTTATATAGTAGTAGTTGCATCGTATAATAATAATGCTTTTAATAATTTTAAGTTTACCCCCTTTTCTCATAAACCCGTAAAGGTATTAAATTGAAATTCATATCAAATACTTAAGCCTATAAAACTTTTAAGCTGTAACAAAATCAATCTTCTATGTCAACACAATCAAAAGATATAGCAATATAAGCCGCATATTTAACTCATAACTATACGCAAGTAAATCAAAAACCAACGGGTAGTTCCCGTAAACTTAGAATCTTGAAATTTGGTACAAAGATTTTTAGTAATTTACACTTACCCCCTTTTTTCATGATCGCGTTAAGGTATTCAATTTAAATTCATATCAAATACTTGGCTCTATAATACCTTTAAGCTGTAACAAAATAAAACTTCTAAGTCAACACAATCAAAAGATACAGCATAAGCCGCATATTTAACTCTGTACTACTCGCAGCTAGTCCTAGAATCTTGAAATTTCACATGATGCAATATTTGGGAATAATTCCGATAACCTTCAAATTTACGGAACCCTCGGTGCACGAGCCTGACTCGCACTTGGCCGGTTTTTTTTAAAAGTTGTTGGTAGGCACATTAGACGACTGCGTCGTTTATTTATTTATTAGATATATCTTATTTATGTTAAAGTGATATAATGGTTGTTATAAGAATGTTTTAATATCCAACAGTTTAAAATAATTACTTACTGTATCTCCCGATAAAATGATTGCCATTTCAAGGTACAATAAAAATAATGATACGAAAAAATTTACTGTCAGAAACATTAGAATCTGGAAATGAAAAATACTAGTAAGGTAATGTATTGTGGTAAGTCCTGGATTTTAAATGGGTTTGTCTGTCGAAAAACTATTAACCTGCCATTTGATAGCGCCGTTTAAAATGTCGTAAGCATTAATTAGATTATTGTACAAGTCCATGAGCTTGTTGATATTCATCTGTGGTTTTGTAATTTCATCATCTACTTCTTCTTCGTCAGAAACTTTGGAAAGCTTCGTTCCAGTAGACGTCATATAATTGCACATGGCTTGCAATCTTGGAATCATAAGACTGACCAAGTGTCCATAATAATGAGTTTCAACGCAAGTCAATAACTTAAATAACATAACAAATAAAAACCGTAAAGAGACTACATCATTTAAACTGTAATGAATGTTTGTCACAAAAAATAATAACAAAGTTATAAATAACTGCAACAAATTATAAAGAGTGTCTCGTATTCCAAATTTTCTCACATTTACACCAAGCTTATTGTCAATTTTGTTCAATGTTAAGTAGTAATTCAGTAGTCTGTTATGCATTGCGAATCCAAGTATAACACAACCAAAGTATTGAATAAAGTCCAGTACTAAGAGATATATTAGTACATCTAAAGTATCATATTGGGTTACGGTAATGTAGATGATCACTACACTTTTTACAAATATGTAAATTGTTGCTAGTATATTGTATATAGTATTTATCTGACTGATGAGTGTTAATCTATTTACGCCTAGAATCAAGCTTGCTATTATGAAAAACTTGGAGACTGGCTCAAGGATAGGTTTGGTCGTTTTTTGAAAGAATGTATTTACCCGAGCTACCGGTGGCGACATGTTGCCAATACCTACTACTATAGTGTATTGATTAAGAGAACAAGTATTATTAAAGCATTTAGTTTATTTTTCATTTCTTAATAGCTTTCGATATAATAAAATGTTGTTCATACATTATTTTAAGTACAGCGTACATACATTATCACAAACCATCAGTCAATAAGTAAAATTAAGTACTTGTTTAAATTAAGTGACAATCAAAAAAACGTTAATAATAATCTAGTGACGCACAAATAACCTACATTTTAATAAGTAAAACTAGGTTAACTATTACGTAAATAATATTTGGAAATTTGGTATTCTTTTGAAATGATGAATAATAAAGAAAGGTTGGGCTTATTTGTCTTAGCAAATACTACATGTACGATGTACATACTAGAGTTATTCAAAAACTTACTTAACTTTTTAAAAATAGGTACCACGAGTAATTGTTTGAACAAGCTTATATTCGAAGCTACCAGTTGGACGGTATATATTTTTAATCTATTACAATCCCTCACGGGTAAGACGTAACTGAAATGTACGCTTAAATCCTTGAAGCATATACTGAGCACTTAGTAGCCGATAGTTTTATTATCTTGACGACCTCTGTAGCGCAGTGGTATGTGTGGTGGATTCATAAGGCGGAGGTTCTGGGTTCGATTCTCGGTGGGGCAGTTGTCTTGGTCTGGCTGGTGGGAGGCTTTCGCCGTGGCTAGTTACCACTCTACCGACAAAGACGTACCGCCAAGCAATTTAGCGTTTCGGTACGATGTCGTGTAGAAACCGATAGGAGTGTGGATTTCGTCGTACTCATAACAAGTTAGCCCGCTTCCATCTTAGATTGCATCATCACTTAACATCAGGTGTGATAGCAGTCAAGGGCCAACTTGTAGTTGATAAACAAAAAAACAAACAAAAACATCTGGGTAAAGGTTTATTCAATTGGTGGGTAGTAGATTTTAAACTGCTATTCAATCTACTCGACAGCCCGCTTGCTACACCATTCTACACCATTATGTATATTCGATATCGCATCGTCGTGTAGTCGATAAGCCAGTGCATCTAGATCGTTCTCTATTGTATATGACAAAGACATTAAATTATTATACTGGCAGCTGCACACCACTGCACAAAGTAAGTGTGTTTATCAAGTCTGTCTTTATATGGTCAAGCGGGTAGACAGCATCGAGAGTTAGGATGTTTGCTTACTAATTAGTTGCATTTCGGTGACGACGCTTTTCCCGACTGGAAACTATCAACGTTAATTTTCCGGAGCGAAAGTGGAATGTATTATAATATTTACGACTTCCCATTTTTTATTATTGATACCTAGTGTTAATGATATCACTCTAAAATATTTATCCACTTCAAATACTACACAAGCATTGAGTACAAATGTGTTGAAGTGCCATGTAAGACTATTTACCTTAATAAATATATCATCATCATAATTAACAGCTGATAGACGTGCACTGCTGGACATAGACCTTTTTTAGGGACTTCCAAACTCAACGATCCATGTGGTCAGCGACTCCACGTTTAAAGTCTTCAGTCAACTAAATAAATATAATATGTCTTATGTTAAATATGTAGATGGTTGGTTAAGCCTGTTTTATGAATATTTTGCTACGTGAAAAACGTGCAGAATGCAAAACTTAGGATGCGTGAATATTTCAGTCGGTGTGTTGTTCATTATTATTTTTGTTGCTAATATATTTACACATTTTCCGTGATTGATCAAGATAAACTATTTTCGATATTAGGCGACATCATTTTATGGAACTGTAGCAATATAATCAGGTAGGTAAGTAGTAGGGCCACGAATTTGATGGGTAATGTTACATCAATGTCGAACATGTGAAATAGAGGGAAAGAAAGATTCTTCGTGTTCATCAACTCCAGCAATAGTCGTGCTGGTCTTCTACTGGGCTTGTCTGAAACGATAGTACTAATATTATAAATTTGAAAGTTTGTTTCTTTTTCAAGCAAAAACTACTAAATGGATTTTGATGTAACTTTCCAATAATATAGCTTACTTATCAGAATAACACATAGACCATATTTTATCCCAAAATTCCCAAGGGAGCTAGAACTATGTGAGCGAAACCGCGGGGGTCCTCTAGTTTATTATATAACAGATCCATCAGATGTTGTCCAGTCCGTAGCAAGTTCTCGAAATTCTATAAAAATGTATATCAAAAATCGTTTCTCACATATTTTTACCTTTTCGATTTTTTAATAGTTAGTTTTTTCTAATTTGTTATTCAGAGCGAAAGTAAATCCAAAAAAATAGTATAATTAAATTGTTATTTAATATTATTAAGAGATTTTGGCATTTAATACAAGTAAACTATGTCGTCCATCTAAATTGCCTATTTATGGTTTTTTGTAACGTTTTAGTGGTTCTGATGGTCACTACAATACTCCCAATGAATTTTATCATTAGAAATCGAATGGAGACAAACATCGTAGTGATTTTAGAATGCAAAATAAATAAACTCTTTTAATAAAATCGATCCGACAAAAAGAGTAAAATAGCACTGCTCTGAGTCATGATTGAGTATACGAACTAGGAGTTTAAGAAATATAAAAGAATAGAGAGTCGTTTCAGAGTTCAAGCATTGGTTATATAATAATTACCAAGTGTCTTTTCGTAGAGTTTGCACGTAAGAAAGTCCTTGATTTTCAGCACCTCCTTCTGAACTCGATCCGCAATTATGCACGGAACCATAAGAGGACACAGGTGGATTATAATTAATGAATTATGCACTATGACAGACTCGCTTTTTTCCTAAAATATTAAAAAAAGCGCCATTTAGTCCCACAAGAATTTTGTAGAAAAAATTTCTAATAGGTACTGAAGCAGTTAACAACTACTCTTTTTATGTCTCGACCTAAAAAATCGGTTGGTATTTTATATAACAATTTATCTATTTCTGTTTATAGTATCGTAGCTTTTAAAAGAATGGACTGATTTTAATGTAGGTTTTTTAAGCCGGACGTGATCGAATTGTTTCGTAGCTTTATGTAAATTGAAGATGCGACAGAATAATTCAGAGGTATCTTTAATTATAACAGAAGGAATTTTTGACGTACAACTTGTACGTCAAAAATTTATTCTGTTATCTTTAGATATTATTCCATCTGAATTAATCATGAGTATCGATAGTTTAATAGCAAGGTTAAAAATAAATTTATATTCTTATAATATCTTATTGTTTAAAATTATTACTTACTGTATCTTCAGATAAAATTATTAACATTTCATCGAATAATGTATACAGCGTTATGAAAAAAGCTGATATCAGATATGAAAGAATCTGGAAATAAAAATTATTATTATTTGAAACTTATAGCGTAAATTCTTTGTGTTTGTCTTTCTATAACTGCCCACCTGCCACTTCACAGCATCGATTAAATAGTCATACGTTTTAATGAGACCATTGTAATAGTCCATGAGCTTGTTCATATGCATTTGCTGTTCTGTGCTTTCATCGCGTGATTCCTCTTCCGAAGTTTTTGAGACATACAGTCTGTTTGTTGGATACTCAGACGTAATATAGTTGTTCATGGCTTGCAATCCCGGAATCATAAGACTAATCAAGTGTCCGTAATAATGAATTTCAAAATAATTCAGTAACTTCAAAGATAAAATAAACAAAACCTGCAGTGAGTGTACACTTTGTATGCCCTTGTAAATATTTATCAAAGCAAATATAAAGAAAGTGGCAAAAAGCTGCGAAAAATTATAAAGAGCCTCCACGGTGCCATAATTTCTTACTTCTACAGAAAGTTCGTTGTCCATTGAGTTCAGTTTTGTGTAGAATTTTAATAGCCTTTTATAGAAAAGGAACCCAAGAATAAGACATGTAAAATGTTGAATTAAATCAAGTATGAAAATCCAAAACCAGAAGCTTTTACCCGCGATATGGGTTATACTCGTAGTATAATAAATTATTAATACATTTCTTGCAAATGTATAAATTGATGCCAATAGCACATATAGAGTATTTAAAGGGCCGATGAGTGGCAGTCTATTTACGCCCACTATCAAGTTTGCTATCGTGAAAAATTTGGAGATTGGATCGATGGCAATTTTACTTTTTTTCTGAAAGAAGGTATTAACCCGAGCAACCGGTGGTGACATGTTTACACTAGCTACTGTATGTACTTTTTATATTAAACGAAATAAAAGTAGATCAAGTATTAATAATATTTCATTACTTAATAGATTTCGTTACAATCAAATGTGGTTCAAATATTATTTTAAGTGCACTGTACAAACAATTGAAAAGTCAACCATCAGCCAATATTATAAGCAAATGACAATCAAGAGTTAACAATAGGTAATATATTTTAGTAATTATAGAGCATACAAAGTACATCACAAAATTTAATTAATCCCATTTATTTCCAATCTAAAAAGTACATATTACATACATTTTTATCTTAACTAATTTAAAAATAACAAAAAAAAATGTTTTAAGTGATATCGTTCCTGTCAACTGTGAAAGGGTTCCAATCAATGGCAATCATTGATTGGAACCCCTTCTCAGGTTAAGGCCTCCTCCAGCTTTTTCCAGCCCTCTCTGTTCTTTGCCCTTCCTCTTTTTCATTCAAATCTTGCTATCGCCTTTATATCCTCTCTCCATCTTTTTCTTGGACGTCATCTCTTCCTTTTTCCAGTTGGTCCATCCCATATGGTTGTCTTTAATGTCCACCTATTATTCGTATTTCTGGTTATGTGGTCTGCCCATCTCCAATTCTGTTTCAGACCAAATTTTAAGGCATCTATAATTTTTGTTTTTTGTCTTATCTGTACGCTTTTCACTTTTTGAATTCTTCTTATTTTTAACCCACGACGCAAAAACGACAGGGTGTTATAAGTTTGACGTGTCTGTGTAAATGTATGTGTATGTGTCTGTCTGTGGCATCGTAACTCTCAAACTGATGATCCGATTTAAATGCGGTTCTTTTTGTTTGAAAGGTATATCAGTCGAGAGTGTTCTTAGCTATGTTTGGTGAATATCGGTTCAGGTCTTCAAGGTCACGCTCAGATCTGACATTTGAAACACTAACGTCTTCTGGAACCACTGAGCTGGTCTGATGATAAGGCTCGAAGCTAGGAGACGTAACCCAGGTCTACGTTTTTAGTAAACCCATCGAGTTTGGGCTCGTTGAATTTGTCTTGACTGGTTCTTTTTAAATTTTTAATTTATTAAAACACTCCTTTCCATTGCTTCTTGGCACGTTGCTATTTTAGTGTTATAGGTCCACGTCTGGCAACCGTATGTGAGAGTAGGAAGGATAAAGGTATCTAGTACAGTTTTCTTTAAATTAAGGGGAAAATCCCCTTTCAGCAGTTCCTTCAGAGACCACAATTTTTTCTAGCTTATGTTACTTCGTCTACATTACTTAATTTAACGATCAATAAATAAAGTGTGCCTAGTCTGAATTATTTATTATAACCTTTTGATGATTATTCTTTTAGTTAGAGTAAATTTTTGTGCATTGAGTTTTTTCCGGTGATAATACTATTGTATCATGAAGCTAGTTTATCGACGAAGTTGGCAAGTTCCTAGATACTCTTAAATTAAATACATTTAAGAGTATACAATAATTTAAAAAAACTTTTGTCTTAGGTAATACTCTAATACTAGATCACAGAGCATTGATATAAAAGTTTGTTGATATATATATTTTTTATTTTGGATTAAAAGTATTCTATGTACCGACAGATTTGGGGTGCCAGTTCAAAGCCGGATATGGCTGAGAAAATGGCGAGTCGCAACGACACGATAGTTTTTTTACGTATTTATATGGAAACGGCGTGTGTGTGTGAGGAATTTCGAATTTAGAAATACGAACAAACCAGTAGTGTTGCTACGACTCGTTACATGCAGTTGTCGTCTGGGGTCGGCAACGAACCGGCACCTTTATTTCGACTTTATGATGGTTAATTAGAGATGAATTGTTATGTAAAAGCCAAATTTGAATTGAAATGTTTATAAGCAAACAAATTAAAAATGAGGATTGACGGTAGACTGACAGAGTTTCCAGTAAAATATTGGCAGGCCATTTTAAAATTATTTATTTATTTGAAAACATAGGTAATAACAAAAAATGACACAAATAATACATTCACGATCTAAACATGTTTTGGCAATAGCTAATTAAGCAAGCAAATATTTGTGTGAAAGAGATTTTAAAATTTTAATTAAATTTTACCGCAACATTATATAAAAAAATATAATAAAGATAATAATCTACATTTTTAACTTATTAATTTAACTTGAAGTAAGTGAATAAGTATTTTCTAAAGAAGTGCTACTATTTATTGTTCGACTGTTCGAGGTTTCTTGTAAAGATAGAAATTTATTATACAAGATAGGAAACAAAACCAACATAAATTACAAATTAAAACTAAATTAAATTAAATCTAAAATCTCCTCGACTCCACTGCAATGAGGCATAGTGCCCAGGATACTGGCAGCATTTCCCCTTTGATGGCCAAATTAATCCGTTGGCCAAGGTAGCTGCCAGAAATTTAATCTACATTGAAATTTAATTCAATGAAATTTTAATTTAATTAAATATCATTGTCATGAAGAAACACTACGGACAAGTCAATTATTTTTAAACGCAAACACTTACATTTCACGTTATCATGGTCAAATAAAAAATCACTCGTGTTGTAATGACATCTAATACTTGACAGTGGCATTAACAAATATTGCATTAATGAGTTTATCTAACTTGTTATTAGGTTGGCTGTGTAGGAGAGATGATTTTATCGAACTGCAGCAAGATGATCAAATAAGTAAACAGTAGCGCCGTGAACTTGATAGGCAGTGATATGTCGATGTCGAACATGTGGAACAGAGAGAAGGAGAGACTCCTCGTGTTTATTAATGCCAGTAATGAACGGGCTGTACTTCGACTCGGTTTATCTGAAATAAGAAAACGTTATTAACATCATTACCAGCCACTAAAACGGTCCACTACATGGCCCTCCCTCCCTGTAGGAGAGAGGATATTGCATTGTCATGATTTAGAAAATAACGGTCTGTCTATACAGAATGACATTTATTCTAGCAAATCTTTGAAATGGCTGAACCGATTTGAAAAGATTTTTGACGACCTCCGTGGCGCAGTGGTATACGCGGTGATTTATAAAACGGAGGTTCTGGGTTCGGTTCCTTTTGATTGAGTTTTTTCTTAATTTGTCTTGGTCTGGCTGGTGGGAGGCTTTCACCGTAGCTAGTTACCACCCTATTGACAAAGACGTACCGCCAAGCGATTTAGCGTTCCGGTACGATGTCGTGTAGAAACCGAAAGGGTTACGGATTTAATCCATCTCCTAACAAGTTATCCCACTTCCATCTTAGATTTTATTTTAGACATGTCTTCCACTAGTATAAAATGTAAAAGCAAGAAATTACCAAGTTTATTTTCGTAGAGTTTGCAAGCGAGAAAGTCTCTGATAACCCGCACTTCCTTCTGAACTCGGTCCGCAAAGATGCACGGTGCCAGTAGAGGTAACAGCTGAATTATCGCCAATGTAATAGTTAGTATGAAAATATCTTTCATTTTCTAAAATATTGAAAGCAAGTTATTAATTCATTGTTATTTCTGTCTTATTTTCTAATGTTTAAACTCTTGAATTTTTTTCTTTAAGTATTGATTTTTATGTAATTCCAGGGGACAAAATACACATAGGTTCAACAAACCCAAGCCTGCCAAACTAAAACCTAAAATTACTACTTACTCTATCGTCCCATATGATTGTTTTAAAATCGGTGTAAATCAAACATAACGTTATGATAAAAATAGATATCAGATGTGATAGCATCTGAAAAGATAAAAAAAACAAACTTTAAATGCTGATTATTTTGTTTTTCATATTATAATATTATTCTACTTTAGGAAGACGAGTTGGTTTGGGTTATAATAGTAAGTTGATATTCTCCAAGTCAGTCAGTATAAAATAAGATCCCACCAATAAAATTTTCATGTAAAATGCCAATACGAGAACATGACATGACATATTGGCATTTGACATGAAAATTGTGACTCATGTTTCACAGATCTCAAGTGAATCCAAGCTTTTAACTCTACACGTCTTGACTCTACACCTTAGTCAAGTTCCATAGCTTGGCCATTGTGTTCTAGTCAAATAGGCGGAAGGTGAAATGTTTACCCACTGTTCATTACTTTTCTGATATACTATATTTCTTGTAGTCACAAACAAGTTATGTACACAACACACAAACTTTCACAACATTTTGATGTAATTTATAAATACCTGCCACTTAATTGCATCATTCAAATCATCATAAGCATTAATGATATTGTTATAAATATCCATGAATTTGTTCATATTGAGATGTGATTTCGTCCCTTCGTCCACTAATTCAACGTCGGATGGCATTGCGAGCTTGGTTCTATTCCCCGGGTACGCGGTTTTCATACAATTGATCATAGCTTTCAATCTTGGAATCATAAGACCAAACAAGTGGCCATAGTAATGCAATTCAAAAAAGCTCATAAACTTAACAGACATAATTATCAAAATCCCTATAACGTCGATACCGAATGCTCTGTTGCTGATGTTTAAAATAATTGTTACTGTAACAGTTAGTAACAACTGCAAGAAATTGTACACAGTTTCGCGAACGCCAAATGTTGTCACTTTTATACGAAGACCATTGTCAATTTTGTTCAAATGTAAATAGAATTTCGCTAGTATTTTGTGCAACATGAATCCAAGTACAGTGCAATTGAAATAATGAATATAATCAATTACAAGTAGAGAGATCCACAAGCTTGTAATTTGTAAATTGGCTATTGTAAAGTACGTCAGTAACACATATTTAGATATTACATAAATAAATGAAAGTACTGTTGAAATATTAGAAGGACAGATGACGGGTAATCTATTAACGCCAAATATCAGGTTCGCTATTATGAAAACTTTGGAAATTGGCTCGACGATGGGGTTGCTCGATTTTTCAATGAATGTATTGATTCGAGTTACCGGTGGCGACATGATGACAGCACTGTGTAAACTAATAAAACAAATAACTCTTAGTAGAGTATGAACACTTTCCCCACTTTTCATTTCTTAATAGCTTTTATTACATTAGAATAACGTACTTCATTTCTATTTTATTCTTTACTTATCTATACTAATATTATAAAGAGGTAAAGTTTGTAAGTTTGTAAATAAAGTTCCGTCGGGGCTAATCTTCGGAACTACTGATTCGATTTTAAAAATTCTTTCACCAGTAGAATGCTACGTTATCAGTGAGTGTTATAGGCTATATTTTATATTTATATTGTATGTATTACTCGAGTTATCACAGTTTTTGTCGCGCGAGTCGGAGCGTGAAATTTATTAAGTTTAGCTTTATGCGCGTACGCTGCCTTAAATATTAGATATAGTTGAAAACATTGTATGAAAACTTTATGCATCTTAAAAAATTCTACGAAAAAGTTCGCGATAGCATATATCTATCTTTTATAGTTAGGCAGATATATAACTTTTTGTGTTTTAAAAAATCATTTAATTCATATGCTTACGTTTACGTCATTATTTATATATAGAGATAAGATTTGCCTTTTACAGTATATTAATTAGTTATATAGTTTCGGAGATATTATAAAATTTCTAAAAAACAACTCTGCCGCTATATCGTCCAAATTAAGTTGACCTCCTCCGTGTTATGTTATATGTACTGAATATGACCCTTATTCACATATAGTACATTTTGGTACTGATATTCTTTGCGTATTCGATCTTTGATTTTTTCTTTCAATTTATTTGGCATGGCAGACCATATTTATATAATACGAAAAAGTTTGTTCGTTTGTTTAAACGGGCTAATCTCGAGATCTGCATGTCGGATTGTAAATTATTTTGCTTATTATGAAAGTTAGACTCAAAAGTGAAATAGACTATTTAATAGAAGCTAAACACACCAGCTTGCCATAAATATATATTGTTAATTTTAATGTACTGTAATATCGTACAATGTTTAACTAAAATGTAGATCTTTAGTACACGGGACGGGACGGAGGATATTGCTTCATGGGAAACTATAAAAAATTTAATTTGAGAGGGGTAGCGGGGAAAAAGCACGCTTTATATGAAAGTCTGTCTTTAAAATTAAAAGGGTACCTAAGAGCTTTTCACGCGGACGAAGTCGCGGGCAACTGCTATATAGCTATAATGACGTAGGCGAGCGCTAAGAAACGTTTTTTCTAATGCTCACCCCCTTAAGGGGTCAAACGGGAGTTCAAGTCTACACCAAGTTCCACGCGGACAAAGTCGCGGGCGTCCGCTAGTCTATTAATATTTATCATGTAAATTATCGAGGTGATCAGTTCAGGATTAATGGATATTGCCCCGATTTATTGAGTTATGTTTTAGCTTCACAGCCCTTTCGGTTTCTACAGGACACCAGAACTTAACCACTTGGCGGTACTTTTGCCGGCAGGGTTATAACTAGCCACAGGGGAAGCTTCCCACCTGGACCAATAAAAAAAATCTCTAGCAGAGCAGCTGAGATTCACACCCAAGACCTCCGACTTATAAATCCTCAGCACACACCGCAGCGCCCCGGAGGCCGACAAAACGTTATGCTACAGAACCAAAAAAAAATAGAACAGACTCAAAACGCACTAAAAAGTAAAAAATAACTGTGTCATTTAGTTGCTTTTATTTACTTAAGCATAACTATGAAGCCGGTGCCAGCAAGGTTTAAGGAACATTTATTTAACCTAGTAAAGCAGTTTGTGAGTTCTAGGTAATGATATGCTTAAGTAAATTAAAGCAACTAAATGACACAGTTATTTTTTACTTTTTAGTGCGTTTTGAGTCGGTTCTATTTTTTTGTTAAAAATTTTTTTTTCTTTCTTTTTAGTGATTTATCGCCACGTAACGTAGTCGTACTATATTGTCATAATATATTATACGGCACTAGTAGCCAAAAAGCTACCGATACTTACACTAAAACCGAAATCGTTGCAAGTGTGCCTATACAATTTGAAGAGTCCCTTCAATTTTCCTAGGATATTATCATCAGATCCTAACATGATGACAATGGGACCAACTTGGAAGTGTGCCCTTTCTAATAAAAAAAGGATTATCAAAATCAGACTACACTGTAAAAAGTTATGCGTGGTCATACATAAAAAAAAATATATACGTGTCGAATTGAGAACCTCCTCCGTTTTTTTCGTCGGTTAAAAATGGCTACATGTTTAAATGTGTAGCAAATGTTTTGACTATAAATAAACTCATATTTATTTTCTATCTGGTTGTATATTAGTCTGCTGAAATGCAGTCGCAGTAATTAACAATTTATAAAAATAAATTTGGAAACCTGTTTTATCCAATAATATCCAATATATTACGCTCTAAAACAATTTTAGTAACTAAAATAATAATCTAGTATTTTTTGATGCGATATACATTTAGAGGTTGTTATTAAAAGTTTTCTGTAATTATTTCTACCCCCACGAAACTTACCGTATACGCGTAAGTTTGCAATAGAAATCTGTCAAACTAAGACGACATGAGACAGGTACGTAGTTGATATCTTTTGGACTCGTACTAAGCGGTTGGGCATCTCGCCCTGGTACAATGCCCTTTCAGCTTCCGTTTTCG
Organism: Mycalesis mineus; assembly: GCA_034621355.1. Lineage (NCBI taxonomy): Eukaryota > Metazoa > Arthropoda > Insecta > Lepidoptera > Nymphalidae > Mycalesis > Mycalesis mineus. The sequence continues at coordinate 5,746,492 of CM067899.1, read as the reverse complement.
CTACCATCTACGATTTGGGTATCTTCAAGTCGAGAGTGAATAGGCATCGTGACCAGCGCGTTCCACCGCAGGTTGCATCAGGCGTGATTGCGGTCAAGCGATAGCTTATAATAAAAAAATACTTGAATTTTATTTGCGTTTGAGTTTTGGGGCATGTATATATTTTCTTCAATTATGATCGTACAGTGGAATTAATAACAGTAATTAATTTCTAAGCCAACTTCACCTCAAGTGTTTAAATGAATATTTGTTTCACAGTCGCCCCTCGTAGACTGTTGCGTTCAAATATGAAAAAGCAATTAGCAATGTTTCTGCCAAAAACACATCCGCCGCATATGTCAAAGGTACGTTTTATTTGCACAGCCTCTTCGGATAACAACCCTCCTCGGTGAGAGGCTCTTGTTAAGGCTTTTTTATATTTGCACGTCAATTAAAAACAGAACTTGGCGAACTGTCTTTTGCATGTGTAAATGTTTGTAGACGTATTATTTTTTATACTATTATATCATTTATAGATATAGTCTTTTTTTAAAACGCAAGCTTGTAAAAAAAACTTCCTTGAAAAGCTCTATGGATTTGTTCCGACTAGAGTTATAAGGTGTTTATAACACAAATATATATTTTGGGCTTTATACAGACTTTAACAGAAGTAGGAATCTTCATGCGTTTTGTTTAGGGTTTTAATTGTTATCAAAAATATTTTATGATTATGTAAAAAGACTGGATTAATTAAACGAATAAAGAATTAGAACGAGACCATGAACACAGAAAACCAATTTTTATAATTAAACTAGCTGTACCCGGCAAACGTTGTTTTGCCATGTATATTATTTCTAGAAAACATTTTTTTACATAGAGGTTGATCGTGTAGGGGTGAAAATTTAGGGTTGTATGTATTTTTAATGCCACATTATAAAAAAATTGTCCAAGAAATTAAAATACAATGTTACGGGTGGACAACCCTTATCACTTAGGGGTATGAAAAATGGATAGTAGCCGATTCTCAGACTTACTGAATATACATATAAAGTTTCATAAAAATCGGTCCAGTCGTTTCGGAGGAGTATGGTAACTAACACTTTGACCCGAGAATTTTATATATAAGATTACCAAGATAGAAAACTAATGACAAGAATTTTACAAGCTCTATTCTCAGTCACACATAATGCCTTTTATGGCTTAATGCCAACTTGAAATTTTAATTTGGATTACAGTCATACAAAAATAGTTTACCTATTATAATAATTAATAATTATGTTAAGGGTTACTGACAATATACACTTTAACCCTGGCGGCTGGCCTCGGACATTTAATTAATTAATATTCCAATTGACAGCCTGTATTCGATTTGAACTGTTCATTAAATAATATATTTCAAATTAATAATAATATTTTGTACTATTCAATTTAATTTATTTTCACGCGGTCAAGCGTGGGATGTGGAAAACTTTATACCTTTCTTCTTAACGTTCGATCTATTTCAAGTTTAGGTTATTTAATCTTTAATTGATTCGTAAAACTACGTAGAAATCGGTAAAAAATATAATGTACTTGTTTCATGTATAACTCAAAAATCATTATTGTCAGCCAATTTTAACGGTTCAATACAGGGTCAGGCCTCACTGCTATATAGCAGAGGGGATATAGGGCATGATTATATTCACAAAGCTGCCACAATGCGGGTTTATATTTTATACATTTAACTTAAAGTATAATAACGTCATTATCAAGTATGCTAGTATTTATTACTGGTTCAAACTACAAAATATGGTAGAATATGTAGGTAGGTAGTACTTAGGTAAGTAATATGCATCGTAGATCGTTAGCACGCAACTTTTAGTTATCCAGTCAAGCCATACAAAGTTATACCTGTACACAAAGCTCGAATATAAGTTTGACCAAAACAGACGTTACCGAATATTAATCACTGGAACGATGTGCTTGGCTGTAGTATATTGTGTAGCTTTATGGTTGACGTTTATGATTCGTATTAAAGAATACAAGGGGGAGCCATTTTACTGTTGCGATATGATGAAAAATAAACAATCTCTTACTTTATGTCTGGACCGGAGCTGTCTCAGGTAAAGTTGCTTGGAAATAGCAAACTAAATAAAATAAAAAAAACTAGCAGTTGAAGACCACAACGTAAATTGTCACTTTGATATATTTTGATAGCCTCCGTGGCGTAGTGATATATGCCATTTATTCATGAGACTAAAGTCCTGGGTTCGATTCTAAGCTGGGCCGATTGAAATTTTCTTAATTTTCGTTTCGGCAGTGGTTCCTTATTACTCTACCGACAAAGGCACACCGCAAAGCGATTTAGCGTTCCGATGCGATGCCGCTTATAAAGAATTTCCTACTCCTAATAAGTCAGCCCGGTTATATCTTAGGTTGCATTACCACTTACCATCAGACGCGACTACAGTCAAAGTAAATGCTAACGTGTACTTAGTAAAAACAAAAAAAAATGTATGTGTCCGCTTAGCTTTTTTTTAATAAGAAATAAGCTGGCGCTTGACCACGGTCTCACCCGATGGTAAGTGTAGATGTGGTCTAAGGTGGAACGCACTTGCTTAAAAGATGCCTATTCACTCGTGTTTTAATATAGCCAAATTGTAAGAACAAGGAATAACTGACCTCGGAAGGGCATGCCAGACCTTAGTTACTCGTAGTGCTACTTCTGCTTCGCGACTCTTTTGAGGATCACCTCATTTCTGAAGTAATACGCTGAGCATAGCTAACTGCAACATATAGATGCAGCATAAACAAAATATCAGCCATTATAAACGGAAAATTGATACTAACAAACGAATTTCTAGACAGAGTCATAAATTAGTTTCCCCGGTACTGCGCTTGAGCAGCTGCTTTGTTTAATTTTTAATTTTTCTTTAATTTTGTCCCATTAGTTCTATATAGAACAAAGTTAAAGAAATGTCGATATTAACATTTTGTTTGTACGTTACATATAAAATACCTAGTTTTTATAAGTATAATATGAAATCTCTTGATTGCAATAATAAATGTCCACTTAAATTTGAAAGTATCTATGTATTGTGGTGATGGTGAAGTATCTACACATACTACATGGGATACAGCTTGCTTAAATTACACAACACGTCAGCAATAATTTATTTCTTTAATTGCTGAAGATTATTTTGGGAATGACGAAAGATTAAAATATACCTACTTTCAAGAAAGCTTTTGGCGACATGGTAATAGCATTGCACAGGAAGTCAAAGACCGATATGGATTATAAGTAAAAAAACTCGATCGATGTGGAGGATTAGGAATTATCTTTTAAAGTTCCGTAGCCAAATGGCAAAAAACGAAATCCTTAAATTCGTGAAGTCTGTATGTCCGTCCGTATGTCACAGCCACTTTTTTCCGAAACTATAAGAACTATACTATTAAAATTTAGTAAATACATTTATTATTTCATACAATATTTCATACAAAAATAGAAAAAAAACATTAAATTTTGGGGTTACCCATACTTAGAAGTGAAACTCAAAATTTATTCCGTAAACCCATACGTGTGAGGTATTTATGGATAGATAGGTTTTTAAAAATGATATTCTATATAGGTTTCTAATATAATTTTTTTTATAAACAGAATACCTTTCGTGAAAGACACTTCCAAAGTGGTAAAATGCGTGTCCTCCTGTAACTTTTAAAATAAGAGAATATTTTTTTAGAGACTGCTACTACTTGGTTTTAACAACTTAGCTTTATTTGATTTTAGTTGTTGCAAGGGATATTTTTTGTTAAAAATAAAATAAAATATCAATTAAAATATAAAGTTTTTAACTTATATGCCATAAGTAAAGTCAAGAGCAAAAACTATACTACCGTACTATATAGAACTATTGGGATATAATTTGACAGCACGAAAAATATCCCAACAGTTCTATAGAACTACGGTATGGGATACTACTAGGATGAACCCAAATTAATGACTTTATTAACGACAAAGATACTTGCTACACACAAGACGGGATAACCAAAATTGTAATTTTTACAATACAAATTGTAACATTAATTTTTAAAAAGAGCAACTGTTGAGTTTCTTGCCGGTTCTTCTCCGCAGGATCTACCTTCCAAACCGGTGGTAGAGTCACTATGTAGTGACAGACTTGACGTTTCAAAAGTGCTTGTATAAAGGCCTACATGAAATAAATGATTTTGAATTTGAATTTGTATCAACCGTTAAGTCACTCTGAGCATCCTTAAAACCTATACCGCCTTGCCTGATCCTATTAATGAATATTAACAAAACATGTTCAAATTACAGCAAGAAACATTAGTGAACATTAACGTACGCAATTACTTACGAGTTTTCCTCTCCCGTTTGCGGCAATGCTTTTACAGCTACAACGGTAAATTCTGTATGTAATGGTATTGCTACGCCAACTTTAATTAGTACCGCCGTGCGTAATGTACAGGCAGGAACGTAACGCGTGTTTAATTAAAATTGTACACTTGTTGGAATTTATGTAACACATCATCCTTATCCGTCTCGTCACTACCCACTGTTCAGGATTTGTAGTGTTAAACTGTAACGGTGTGCTTGTTAAGCTATTGCATAGTTTCTATCGCGGGCCTTGAGCGTGGAGACCAAATCCAGAAATTCCGTAACGAAAAAAACCTAACACACAAAACACCACTCGTCGGAGTGGTGTTTTGTGTGTTAGCCACAGCCGTGATACTTTTTAGTTTTTTTAGATTGTCTTATTCGCGACTTTGTTCGCCAACGTCCATACCATGTTGCATACACCGGTTCTCGTCCGATCACCGAAGTTAAACAACGTCACGCGGTGTTCCCAGGCGGTCACCCTTCCAAGTACTGACCGCGCCCGATGTTGCTTAACTTCTATGCAATAGCTTTACCGCAGCAGTCTCCGAGTTCCACACGTCTTTTTTATTTTTTATTTATTTATTTATTGTTGAGAAAAATCAACAGCGTAACCAAAAAATACAAAATTAACAAGATAGTTTTTTTTTTAATTTGGTCAATAACAGACTTTTCGTAAAAAAAGCAATAAATAACTACAAACTGAAATAACAATCAAATTCACAATAAAACTTGTGCGTGTATGTGTATGCGTGAGTACGTGTGTGTGTGTGTGTGCGTGTTTGTATGTGTGTTGGTGTATATGTGCGTGCGTGCGTATGTGTGTGTGCGTGTGTGAATATGTATAACTCGACAGTGTCTCGAATTCATTTCTATCTCTGTCTATCATGTTACTATAGATAAAGAGAGATAGAGACGAATTTGAAACTTGCAATGTCGTGTCTTCAAAGCATCGTTACAAAATAGCACTACAGTAATTTTTAACACGGTCGCTTTCTGAAAATGAAAGCCATCGGACATGAGACATCATTAAAGGTCATAAAACAAACACCTGCGCCACGTCTGTATGTCTGTCTGTTTGCGATTTAACATTACGTAGTAGGATTATACCTCTTTATTAGGACTGTGTAAATAATGTTATAAAGTTCGCTATTAAATTATATCTTGGATATCTACTCATTTTATCTTTTAACAATATAGTAACGTGCAATTTTCTTTTCAGTGTTGTTGGAAGGTTGCAATAAAGTGACATTGTCACGGACATAGCTGCGGGCATCCACAATTTTAAAAAAGTAAATTGATTAACTTTTGACTGGCAAAGGATATACTTGTGTTAGTTGTAGTGTAAATAGTATATCAAATGACGTGTTATTCTGGGATAGGCCGTTGTTATATTCGCTAAAAACTTACTACATTTAGCGCAGCCGGTAGGATATTAAACTACATAATGATTCGACAATAATCGTAATGGCTTTTACTGGAACAGATTGAAGGAGAATGAGTCGGAATAAAACTTTCGAAACCTGATTATTAGGGGAATTGTGATAACTTTCGGTTTTCTATTCCAACAGAAGTTACAATATTGAGGTTACTCAAAATTTTATGGGTTTCCGGTTTTCTCCGCGTAGCTTCCGTTCCCGTGAGAATATTTATGATATATTGTGGGTGTCTCTTTTAATTCATATCTATTCCGAATTTCAGCCAAATCGGTACAATAGTTGTAACCGTGAAGGAGTTACAAACACCCCTCCCCCCAGACTAACTTTTGATTTCAAAAAAAATTCAAAATCATTTATTTCAAGTAGGCTAATTACTAGTATAAGCACTTCTGAAACGACAAATTAGACGATTTGTAGTGACTTTACCACCGGCTCGGAAGGCAGGTCCTGTTGAGAAGAGCCGGCAAGAAACTCAACAATTGCTCTTTTAAAATCATTAGTTTTTACAATATTAACTGTATTGTTACTTAAAATTATTTATTCTACTACTTGTGTGAAGTTGAAAGCTGATCCAATTGCCTCTCAACCTCTTTGTCATTTAAAAATTCATCTATAGTATAATAACCTTAACTCAGTAAGTGAGTTTTAGTACATTGCTTAAAATTATGCAATGGCAGATCTAAAACTTGGGTATCTTGTTGTAGAAGAGTACGCCCAGTCCAACGAATGACTTTTGAACTTTTCGGAGACGATACGCTGATAAAACTAATTTATGTCGATGCTTTTATAATATTAGTGTTATAACATTATTTCAAAAGCAACGTTGAAGAACTTTCAAAGATCGTTCAATTTTATGTAGGTACGCGGACGATGTCACAGTCTAAAGTCTAAATAAAAACTTGTTAACTTGTAGTTCAAAATATCTAAGTTAATTTTGTAGGTAATTAGAGAAGTTTGCGTAGTGCCCTGCAGTTTATAGCGGGGACTGCACTGAACTGAAGACGGTTTATTGGACGTTAAAAAGTTTTAATTACTGTAGCGCTACCTGAAGGACATTAAATACCAATGCTAATATTGTAGTTTACTCGATATTGGACAAAAAATGATCCTACTATTTATTGAGAATAATTTTAATTTACGAGTAACTTCTCTATCTGCATGAAAGTTAGCGTTACAAGTAGTTTTTATGGCACAAATCATAAAAAATAATTGTCCTATAAATAAAAAAGGTTAGGCAGGGCCACTCTTATCATCTATTCTGAGAATTACCAATACACAAAAAATCATAAACATGATATTAACACGAGATTTTTATATATTAAATTTTTTAGAAAGTATGTCTTAATATTCTGAATAAAATTTAATCTATTACGTGTAGTATTAAATCTGCAAAAATATAATATTAATAAAACAGTAAAAAGTCATTAAGATTACGTAAGCTTTCAAATAAAAAAAGTGTTATATTTCGTCTATTTCTATACATGCCACATTCAGAGACAGATACCACGGTAATATTATAGCTATACAGTATTCCAACTTCATACAAGCGGACTATCTTGGTATGCGCTCGACATGCAAGACAGCCTAGGCTGTGCCGCAGGGACAAAACTAAATGGAAAGTAGGCAAATATTAGGCCAAGTTGAAATACTGTAAATACCCCAGTGCAATTAGCCTTATAGGTGTGTGAAGTAGTGATTTCAACGAACAGAAAGCACACCAATTTAAAAAAAAAAAATGATATTTTGACGGCCAATTTTTCGGTTGAAAATTAGGTTATTTTGAAGTGAAAGTGAAAAAATAAATATTTCAAATCAAATAAATTATAGCGTGTTTAGAACATAAGAAGGCAAGTTTTCACCAAATTTTATGAAAATAAAATTTTATTTGTCAAAGATAAAAATAAAAACGAAAAACTTGGTTTTTGAATTTTTCACATAAATTTTGAGGTTATGTGAAAAAAGTGTAGAAACAAAAGTTTTAGATCTTTTTATTACCTACAATTTTGCCATTCAACTCTTTTCCGTAGGACTTTTAGTTTTGCCGGAAATCGAGAAAAACCGTTTTTTACCCCTAAACCCTCACCCTCTACCCCTTCCCGACCTCAGATCGCCCGTAATTTATTTTTCCTTTCATTTTTATGATATTCTCCTCATTTTCTGATGGGTTTCATTCTACTGCGATTTTATTTGTTTTCAAAAATTAAATGCACTGGTCTAAAACATAATATTACCGTGCAGGCATAGATTACAAACTTAAATACACCTTTATTTTAAGTCAGCCATTAAGTAGCTTTTATTTCTCGCAATGGATAAACGACCATGGCCAAGACGATCGATATTGCCCTAAATGAATTGATTAGAACCACCCGGCAACAGTATAAGATCTTGGCGTAACGCCTTAACCTAAGATATAACATAATAAACAGGAGCAAAGTATATTTAGGCAAGGAAACGTAACACTAATTTTTCTTTGGGCGATTTTCATAATAATGAAATTTTATCCCATCCGCTCATAAATCTTGTTTACAAACCATGAATTACGCACAATGGCATTCTTAAGAGCTTTCATTTTCTGAATTTTGTATCGAGTTTGGACCTCCCTTTTATTGTTGGGGGATGAGCGAAAAATAATCCTAAGGAGGGAATTCCGGCACCGATTTTTATGATATAACTTTTTTAATCGTAGGTATGGATACATTGTACCTACCTATGAGTACATACAAAAGCGTCATACATACTGTCATGATACAGTAAATACTTTATTTAGCTTTCAAACCCCCATTCATTAGTATATATATTATATATATATCTTGAAAGATACTTCACATATATCCAACGATGAAATATATATATATATATATTACTAGCTGACCCGATAAACGATTTTTTGATCTTGAAAAATAAAAAATTTGGTAAAAATCGGTAAAGCCGTTTCGGAGGAGTACGGTAACTAACATTGTGACGAAATTTTATATATTTGATATTATTAAAATGGCGACTGCGAAAAATCGATCGCAAAATAGACGATAAACGTCATTCTCCTTTACTGATTCTTCGAATATATTATATAAGTATTGTAATTTAGCACAACTTACTAAAGTCTTCTATATATTACACAACAACAGTTGAAGAATTTGGTTGTTCAAGTCTTTAGGTGATTTGAAAGAGACAAACTCGGCGTTTGAACATACTCGTACAATTTGATTCTTGAGATTTTCGTATTTCTATTATGATAGAAATAATTTAAACTTGTGCTTTAATACTGTGCCTAAAAATTAAGAAAATTTCGTTTCAATAAATAATTTTTAAATAAAATTAGTACTTGAATATAAGTATTCTCTTTGTGTATCATTTTATTGGATCGAAGTTTTGCCTAAAAAATGAAAATTTGAAAGCATTGGAGCCAATAAAGATTTATTGGCGCTGCAGACACCGAAAAAGTTCATTAATCATAACGACGTCTAGAGAAAATTGGTTTTTGTATAAACCCTTCCCGTTCTCGTTTACCGTGAATACCATTTACTTATCTCGCTCTGAATTTAGGTGACAAACTGAAAATAATCAGAAATTAACTGTTTTACGTGGTTTTCGTAAGCGGTTTCAGTCGTTTTGAATTTTATTCGATTATTCAAAAAATATTAAAAAAACTAGGTTCAGTTATGATTTTGTATTTTTTTATGTGATATTGTAAGGATGCGAAATCGTAGCCGACTGCAGACGACAGCAGCAGGTGACGTATATCGCAATGTCAGAATATTTAGTGTTTGTATGAAATATGTATATATTTTTTTGCTAGCCTATAAAGGTATTTGATACAAACCCATAGAAACGAATAGGTAGCTGTCTGCAATTGGCCACGAACTTTTATTTTAACTTAATTTCTCCAGACTGTACTCTATGTGTGTTGTTAGTAGAGTTCTCGATCAGGCTGTAAGCGTGTCAAATAACTTTTTCTTTCTTTCAAGAAATTCTTAGCTAAGACGAAGTTGGTTGTTGCCTTCATGCCTCGGAGAAAACGTTAAGTCGTCGATATCTGCCATTAGCAATTATCAATCGATGGTACATCGCAAGAGTAATTAATTAACTTTATCACCCCACGCCTGCCAACTTACATTTGAGCAGCGTGGTGGATCTAAGATCTATATTTCCTAAAAAAGGTGTATTGACCCTGTAGGGGGCCCTTGAAATAGGCTGATGATGATAATATAATCAATCAATGTTCAATATAAGTGTGTAGTTATCAAAGTAGTATATTAAGATTGAATTAGTATTATATTCCTTGGCAAGTTAATTACTCTACCACTAAAAGCCAACAAAGATACTTTGAGAAAGATATAGCTGTCGCCCTCTTGGCTTGCCATTGTCAACAGAAACCTTCATAACTGAAATTACTTCTACCTCTTAGTATTCAGGGGCCGTGAATCTTTTGAAATTAATTTAATAAGTCGACCCCGTCTCTAATTTAAGGTTAATGTGTCGTCAATTTATAGAAATTTCATTAAAAAAATTCCAATTTACAACAAAAGATGAAGTTTAATCGTGTGACAAAAAAATGTATTTTCCTTAAAGAGTGTTGATTTATTTACTACTACTAAATAATTCAATAATAACTGTATGCTGCTATAAATCACATATCTAAACTAAATATGCAATCGATATTGACAATTCCATTCACAACAATGACACTAATGAAGATTTTGAATAATGAAGACTACAAATTAGCCATTTTTATCTTTTGATAAATTTACGTGTTCCTGAGTAAATGGGCAATATTAGGCAATCTGGTCTTAATAATAAAAGAAAGCATAAGAATGTGGGGTTGAAAGACACAGAGTTATTAGTTTTGTCGCACATTTTTCTTAGAAACAAATTGCACATTAAAATGTAGAGTAGACAACAAAAGCATTTTCCAATTAAGAGAATATTTCATTATGAGCGGTGAGTAAATTATTTTCATTTTCCTTAGATAGAAATTTTAATAAAATACTCGTAGGTATACTATACCTATTGCGTAAGCTTTTCTTATTTTATTAGTGAATCTTCAATCTGATACCGAATTTAATATAAACAATTTAACCTCGGTTCCTAAATTGCTTTATGGAAACTTGATTGAGTTTACTGAATTTGTTTTTACAATATGTAACAAGGCAGTATTATTAATTCTTGTTTGTGTGTAACTGAATGTTATACTCGAACCATCATACAGTTATGAACAAAGGTAAGTGCATATGTTTGTTACACCTTTGCGCCGTAACTACCGCTGGAAATGTGAACTGAGATAGATAAATCCTGGATTAAAACAAGAGAAGAAATCTGAAAACTAGAGTTTCCAAGGTTGCAAGCTAACAATACTTCACCTTACAATTTTTGACTTGTTTCTTTTGCTAGTGTTGAAAAGCAACGCTTGTTATTTTAGAATTAAAAGCAATTTCTTAAATAATATAAAAATTCTATTTTAAATTTCTAGATCTTTACGATGTAAATTTATCTGGGCAGTAATTTGTTTGATCAGCATTTTTTGGTGAAACGATATAATACAAATATTATGAAAAGTAATCGGCATAAAAACGATCTATTCATAGCAATAACAGAGTACGCTTTCGATATTAAATCAGTCACACAGTCGGTAACATGAAAATTATTCAACCCGAAATATCTTAATACAGTGTAATTTCTCTGGAGACAGTTTAGTATAGCTCGAGGGTCTCTGGTTAACCTCGTTTACGGAGTAACGAAACGGAACTGGAAACCGTAAATGAGGCCTTTTAGTTTTGCCAAGATTTAACTGCAGCCGACCTTAATTAAGTGACCCTTTGATATGCAAGTTCCTACAAACAACCATTTCAAGCTTCTGTGGATTATTAACACAGTTACAAGTATCTAGACACATCGCTGTGGGACAGTTAAGTACAGAATATTAACTGTACTTTGCTTTGTCGAATTTTTATCTTATTATAAAAAATATAAACATATAACAGATGCTCGCTTTCTGAACGTGCGCGTTACGATTAAATATCCACGCAATAAAATTCGTTTTTAATAAATACTCGTAGATGGTACGATTCTAAAGCAAGGTTTATATTTTGTAAGCGAACAAAGTAGTGGGCTCCCTCAGGTTTTCTGCCAATTTCTTGGGAAAATAGAAGCCCTCTTTTACTCACACACGTACCCAGGACCTCGTGATACGAATCAACAGACACAAATCACTAGACCAACGAGGATGTACCGGATCATTTTACGGCTACATTTCTAAACTTTTAACTAATGGCTAAGCTTAATCAAAGTCCATTAAGAACATTTTGAAAGTGTTTGAAATTAAACATTTTCTGCGGCCCAAATTCTGATCCGCAAGAATATTGTAATGATTCCACAAAGCTCTTCCTTTTGAGAAAATTAAATTCCCGGGCACTTAAGGCAGCGCCATCGCACCTGAGTTAAAAATTTATATTTCTGGCGAGTGGGTCACATTAATCATTGTCAACGTCCTACATAGGTTTCATCAGATATATATTAAATCAACTAGCTGACCCGGCGAACTTTGTTCCGCCTTAATGGCAATAAATAAGCAGATTTTTTTTTATTGGAAAAAAAATCCAAAAAAAAAATTTAATAACTACATTAATCATTCATTATTATTTCTGTATTTTAGTAGGTACATAGGTTGCTCTTCACTTAAGCACCTTGTGATACACGACATTTTTTGTTTTATTATCAGGCGCAAAAACAACCAACGCAGATGGTCTTCCGACCCGTGAACATGCCACGTATAATTGACCATGGGAAAAACATGAATGTTCTAGATTTAAACCACAAACTTTTAAGGATTGGCCTTGTGATTTGTTGATGGTCATGGCAAATGCAAGACGTATCGGAAATTGAAGTCTTTTAAATTCAAACGGCATATCGGTTGGGATCATCGGGATCCTCGGAATGAGAGCTTCCTCACCTTTGAATTTTCCTATCATTATCGTAGCGTAAATTACATTGTTCATCAATTTACTAACCACCAAACGCGTACCGTTGCACAGTTTTGGTTGGTTTATGTTTCGAAGCATGATTACTACGGAGCCAACCTTTAGGCGTAAATTGTGCGGTGGTAAGCCAGGCACGTCCAAAGAGTTTAAAAATTCAATTGGATAGTTGGTGGCTTCATCTTCATTTGTGACGCAGTCAATAGATTTGAATGAATGCATTGTTCCAATGATCTTATTTTGAATTATGTAGTTCAGGTCATCTACATCTTTATTCTTAGCCGCTAAAATTGCTCGCTCACTCAACCATTCATTATTTTTGTAGTTAGAAATAATATTTGGAAATACATTGTTGATAAGTTCGTCTTTTGATGAGACAAAATTACAGAAATTATTTGGAAATGAAATTAATCCGCTCGATTCATCGACAGGTACTTGACCATTACCGATAGTCAGCAATTGCTCTGAGAAATCTTTAGCAGATGTATCATTAAGCAATGTAACTCTCATGTTTGTTGTCAGCTGCAGTTTCTTCACATAGCGCCATAGATTTGACGATTTGAGGCAAGCGTTTATTTCGTCGGCAGCCGTAGATCTTGGAATTACTGGCAGTATTTGGCGGAAATCGCCAGACAGTAAAATCATTGCTCCTCCAAAACATCTCGAGTCATTGCGTAAATCTTTTAATGTTCGGTTAAGTGCTTCTAATGCACGTTTATGCGCCATTGTGAATTCGTCCCAGATGATGATTTTCGATGCCGCTAAAACTTTGGCCATTGCTGAGTGTTTTGCAATATTACACGTTGGTTCTTCAATAGTTTGAAGATTTAACGGTAATTTGAATGCTGAATGAGCTGTACGGCATCCTTCTAACAATGTGGCTGCTATCCCAGAAGAAGCAACTGCAACCGCTATGTTGGATCTCGCCCGAACAGTTGCTAAAACTAATGACATAAGGAATGTCTTGCCAGTTCCACCAGGGGCATCTAGGAAATATAAACCACCATTTTCATCAGCGATTGCCTTCATTAAAGTATCATAAACTTCCTTTTGTTGGTAATTCAACAGGGGTATATTCCTTTGAACTACTAAATCTAATTCCTGGTGATCATATTCACGTTCCCGTTCCAATTCTCGATTAAATGCGTCATTCATTTCACGATTTGGCGCTGGCATTCCTAACCTGATTAATAAATTACCGCACATGAGGTAACACATATCTTCGATCAAAAGTAAAGCACGATTATGTATCTTATTCATCTCAATATCGTGATTTCTGGAACTGACACGACTTTGATGTAAAATATCTTCTGACATACTATCCTTGTATTTGTGCCACAGGTTACATGGGTTTGATGGAAAACATGTCGAAATTATGATAGCGAATAATGTGCGTATCTGACTTGGAGATGCAGAGATAATGGCTTCAGCGATTGTCGTATCCCAATGGGTATCGTTTTCTAATAAGTTCAATTCTTCACATGCAGCACGATATGTTGGGAATATAACACCATTAACAGTTCGTAGTGTCTCAAATGAAGTTGGCCCACGCACATTTACCAGCAACAACCGCAAATAGAAACATTCATAATTCTTTGGATGAACTGTATACATACGACCAAGAGCATCAGTAGAACGCACATCTGGATACCCAGGAACAGCATCACCTTGCTTCCGTCTTTGAAAATTCTTGGATGAAGCATTCCAAGTATAATAACGTGGCATCTCCGAGTAAAGCAAAGTTCTTGCAAACTGATCGCTTTGGCAGATTGCAAAAAAACTGGTCAATGTAGTTGCTGGAGGTGTTTCAGCACGTTGCATAGCATTTGAAGCCGTGAAATATACTCGTTGACCATTCTCCAGATGCACCGCCAAATGTATAACAGTAGGATGACGTTCGTGAATGGGAAATGCGAATATACGCCAAATCGCTTCATTACAGTTCACATAACGACCAACTTGATAGCGTGAAATTTCATCGTTGGTATTCGAGGATTGCAATCCAAAAACCGCCATATCACTGCCTTTCGTGACATATTTGCAAATATATTTTATGGACTTAACTGAATTGCAGTATTCAACGTTGCAATGTGTCTTGAACGTTTTAGAAATAAGTGGTGAGTATGGAACAATCCAACTGTTGTCGACAACGAAATCCATTCTTTTCACTTTCGTTGTGACAGTTCGACCGTTGTCATCTGGTGATCGACGCCGATACAGCGGATACCCATCGTTGCCAGTGACAGTCTCCGCCGTTAATTTCCGTGGATATCGTTTAGAGCACTTTCCATCGACCATGCAAGGTGATTGGGGGTTGATGGCACCACACGGTCCATGAATCATATTAGTAGTAACAACATCATGTAGGTCTGGATCGACTTCATGATCAGGAATCTCGGCACATATGATATCATCTATTTGGTCAGGCTGAATTCTTTCCACTAACCAAATAAGAATGTGTGCGTGCGGCAGGCCTCGCTTTTGCCATTCGATTGAATACATCCAGCATCGAGTATCTCCAAAGACGCGTTGTTTAACAATAAAGTTCATCACGGACCGAATTTTTTGCCTGAATATACGTGCTGTGATGTCGTGTCTATCATTTGATGTTTGTCCGGGAAGCAGCAATTGAGTAATTTCTATCCATTTTGGATTACAGGTAAAAGTAATAAAGAGATCTGGCCGGCCGTAATGACGCACATATGTCATTGCATCTTGTGCATATTCATGCATATGACGTGGGCTGCCAATGTACGTCGCCGGCAGTATAGTTAATCGACCAATATTAGCTGTATTTCCTTCAGTACTAACTGCATCACGTAAATGGATGTACTCCTCAGAACGCAGTTTGGCTTGGTTCAACCTAATAAAAGTTAAACGTTCCGTTTCTATTTTTACATACATGTCAACGCAATACTGCTGAAACAATCGACGAAACCGCAGCAAATAGTTGTCAGCATTTTGACGAATCATCAAACGATATGCATAATAATTCATTGAGCTAACTTTCTTTGTAGTTTCTTCACCTGAAATTAAAAATTTGATAATTAACCATTTCAAAGGCAAATAATACAGACATTAACCATTATTAAGATACTGATACTTTACCATTCAATGGATTTATCATTTTAATATTAAAATAATATCCATCTTCTCCTTGCCAAAACATCAGTGGGTATTGCAATGCGTCATATGATCGATGAGTTTCAGATATTTGTTGCAGTTGCCCAGTATCGCGACGTGTAAGCACAATATCGCGTTTTTCCAATTGTTCACCAACAATCAGGATGGCAACTTCGTCTACTGTTGGAGCATTAAATGTGCGTTCGTGTGTTCCAGATGGTCGTTTATCTGCTTTGATGACAACTTTACAGTCATCATATATGGCATGCGCTCTAAAGCACTATTAAACAACCTGACCAACGCATGATGTTCATGAAGCAGACACTGCAAGTCTTGAAGAATTGCTCGCTTCATTCCTGCATTGATCCCTAGGCGTCGATCAAGTTGTTCTTCCATGTTGCCCATGAAATATATTTGTAAAAATTTATTCTGTGTATCTTCGAAAGGTAGTAATGATCCAATTCGATGGTGAATCTGTCCTTGTATCTACAAAATAAAAACCAGACAGTATTAACTGGGTTATAAACACTTTTTCTGCGGGAGAGTAGAGTTCAGTATTAGCAAATATAATACATACCAATAGATAAAGTAAGTTATTCTTTAACTACATTCTATGTAAGTACAAAAATAAATACCTTAAATGTCGGATTAAATCCTCCTTCTTCGATAATGTCTGCCCCAAATGACGTCATTTGGAAACAACTATTGTATTTTCGAGTATTTGCAAGAAAGTGGCGTGATTCTTGTGTTTCGCCACAAAGCAATGAATACAATGGCTCATGTGGCGGAGTCAACACTGGCAATTTCACTTTACCATTAAGGCAGCATAATCCAGGCGTTTCTCCGGAAAACTTTAATGCACCACAATACTCGCAAACAACGTCCATTTGCCCAATGCAAACGCTAGGATGCAAGCTGTAATCATTGCTGCAATCGTATCGAAACGCTGCTCGATTCAAATCAGCTAAATATCTTGTTCTGCGTCGCAAATTATCTATTTGTTGACTTCTGTTGTTCGCTCGACGATTCTGCATTCCCAACCGAGCTGTTTCACGGGCTGCTTCACTTTGCTCTCGTGATTGAGAAGCACGAAGTCGAGCCATACTATCGCGGCGCTGTTCACGTGCAATTTCTTGTTCTTCTTCGGTCCTTTCATTTGCAGTATTTTGTATTCTTCTTGCATTACGGCTTTGTCGGGAAAGATTCGATCGTCTTGGTCGCGGCATTATTAATTAAACTTCACTTCACTTCAATCCACTTGTTAATTATTTATTTAATAGAAATAGTTTTAATGTTGATTTCTTACAAATATCAAATTGTCATCCATACGTCATTACATAGCTGTCATTTTACGTCAATTACATAGCTGTCATTTGCGTTTTGTTATTCCAAGTCTGATTCTTTTTTGTTATACCACGTTTTATAGTGACTGACGTTTCATGTCAAGTCACACGGGAACGCTGTCGAACGGGATAAAAAGTATCCTATGTCCGTCTCCTGGCTCTAAGCTACCTCCCTACCAATTTTCAGCCAAATCTGTTCTGCCGTTCTTGAGTTATAAGTGGTGTAACTAACACGACTTTCTTTTATATATATAGATTATGATTAAAAGACAATCGCCCGTCATATATAACGCTGTGTATTTGTGAATCGATCCGACGTGACCAAGACTGATAATATTGTTAGCTATATAAGTACGATGGAGATCCATCGTAGATAACCATATTATCGATTTGAGTATAAAGTTGTTTTTGATGTGAAAGTCGCTGTCGACTGAATTTTGAAAATTTTAAATTTCGACTTGTTATTTATTCTTGTAATAAAAATACCACATATTTGATCACATAAGAAAAATAATGTTCGAAAAAGAAACTCATGTAATATAATGTAGACTCTAAAGTGGTTAGTTTTCCCATGTTTATAATTTTGCAATATTTTATTGACAAGTTCTTGGTATTTATTTTGTTATATTTTGCTTAAATTAATTTTTGCAATATCCCTTTAATATCCCAAAGGCTCGTGTAGTGCCCACTGGTAATTCATTTCTTGGTTCGGGGTTTTGAACATTAACAAGCACGAAAAGACCAATTTATCTATTAACAAGTTCATCCTTAGTTTAAAATCTAAAACAAAGGCTGTTATTAAATAACGTCTTAAAATTGTCCATTTAATTCTTAAAAGAGAGCAAAATACACTCTTTGCAATTACAGTTACTTCTGTTTTCAGTGTTTCGGTTTCCTTGTTTAATATGTCTTTTATTAGTTACTATTAAAAATATATTATTTGTTAGTTACTATTAAAAATATATATTTGTGTATGTTTATTCTTGTAACGATCATTGTCAAATGTTAATAGTAATACCGGGATCGACGGCTTATTGTGTCCTCCGAGACACGGCATCTTCAGCTACGTAACTCTGGGCCGAGCATTTTTACTGAAAAGAAAAAATTATGAGAAAGAAAAAATCTCAATATTTCATAATACGAATATTATACTGGGATAATTCGAAGCACCTAAAGCTAACCATGAGACTAAAGAGCCAATTAAAGTAGTAGGTACATATAAGTGTTTCTATGTATATATTATATATTTTGTGTCCCCTACTGTAATAGGGTTAGAAACACAATCACCCGTGGCCCTGACCACAGCCCCTCGGTACTCCAAACTTTTAATCTCAAAGCCCGGATAATCATGGATTCCTATTGTTTGGATACGAAGGTAATTTATACGGTCCACTGATTGACGGTCGTCCCATTTAAAATACGCCACGGGTTATTTGACGATGTGTTTATGTAACATTAATGTTACATTATAGGATGTGACAGTCACATTTATTTAGTTGACAACTTAATAAACTACTTGATCCGTATAAACATTTTACTCGAATGAACTTGTTGTTTATTACGACTGCAATACAGCAAGACATCGCTTAAGCTAGCGCTTAAATTGCGTCTATACCATGCCAGTTTACTAACTATTTGTTATTAGTATTAATTATACTAATGAACTGCCTCGTTGGTCCACTAGTTAGTATATTTGGCTTTGGATCATGAGGTATCGGGTTTGAGTCCTGTTTCCTCTAACATAAGTAGGCTAATCTGGAAAATGAAAACCTTCAAAACCTAGTAAAATTATTTTTTACTGAGTAATTCTTGGAAGAAATAAAAGCTTTTTTTGTTCCCAGGACTCTAACCTAATCCAGTTTTAAAGAAGGTCTGAAATGAAACTTTTATACTGTATAGACTAGCGGTTGGCTACGATCATATCATCATGATCGGCCTGAAGGTAAGCAGAAGATGCAACCTACGGGGGACCGCGCTTGCCAAGAAAGTACCTATTCACTTTAAACTTGAAGATACTCACATTGTACGTGATGGGAAAAACGAGAGCTGAAAGGGCATTCCATAATTTCTTAGTTTGAATCAACGTTTTGTACGCGTCCATGTAGTCCTTGGCGTAGTATTAAAGTGTCCGGAAATTCCGGCAAGTTAGGAAAAAAATTATAAAGTAGTTTTTTTTCCGGACACTTTGCCCTTTGTTTTAGTGTTGTAGGTACCTTATGGTACTTACCCTTTTATTGTCGCTTATACATCATCATGCCTACCCAAATTCGCAATAAATAATTTTAATTTGTTTTGTAATCTAAAATTTTTTTCTCAGAAAATTTCGTTTTCAGAATTATTCGACTGGCCTAACCTGTGGACCAACAAGACAATTATTATTATGTTGCTATAGTTTCTATAAATTATATCAGACTCTTGGCGGATAGAAACAATAATAAGATAGCAATATTAGTTTGATATGAAAGATTATCACTTCCTCCCGTCCCTCGGTGGGGATGGCTTTAATCATGACTACAATCAATCAAACGAGAACAACCATCGCGATAATGTGATCGAATTTCTCCTTTGCGACAAATGGTAACTTTCGGTAAATAAAAGATATATTATTTACTTTGGGTTCGGATTAATATGATTTGGTATTTTTTGGATTATCGCAACTACAAATATCTTTCTTGAAGATAGAATATCAGTCTATTTATTAAGCCTACCTCTATCTTGGAGGATGTAGAACTTAGACGCACCACGCTGCTCCATTATGGGTGGCATGGGGTAATCATTACCCAACGTTGATAATACTGAACAGGACTGAAGGCTAACATGCAACCCAAGGCATGGTGGTGATACACTACCAAATAAATTGAAAGCTGCAGAAAGACCGCGTTGATTGGAAGTCCTTTCAAGAGGTCTTTGTCCAACAGTGGACTTCAGTCGGCTAATAATAATGATAGTTTTCATAATCGCAATGTGAAAAAGTTTAAACCTAAAATTACCGCTGTAAAGAAAAAGGCAATTTTTCTGTGGCTGGCCTGACAGTTCCCAAAAATGTAGTGTCACTTAGGATTCCTTTTTTGGCTGTC
Organism: Mycalesis mineus; assembly: GCA_034621355.1. NCBI lineage: Eukaryota > Metazoa > Arthropoda > Insecta > Lepidoptera > Nymphalidae > Mycalesis > Mycalesis mineus. The sequence goes on along the minus strand of CM067899.1, from coordinate 5,726,185 downwards.
TTAGATGGTTGGTATAGATTGAGGTTTCGATGTTTCGTGTCTTGTCCAATGCTAATTAGCTTTGACTGTAAATTAATTATTATAATTGTGTTGGAGAGTGTATTTGTCAAGACACCAGGCTTGGGAAGGCACTGGCTTGTAATAATGAATGATTCTCGCTGGTTCGTGTAACACGCGGCGTCCTAACGAAGACTGATTGTAGTCTCGCGACCTGTGTACCTCACCGTGTTCTTGTACTAAGAAAAATTGTTCGCTTGCGTTTCATTACATTTATCGTTTTATAATAACGAACTTTATTTTACGTTGTGTTATTAACTTAACACTGCGTTTTCAGTGTCAGTTTCAGAAAGCGCAGTGTTGGTCGACCCCCCACCAGGTGGACTGACGACATCAAATCAGTCGCAGGGAGCAGCTGGGCATATGCGGCTCAGGGTCGTCGAAGTCCCTAAAAAATCCCTATGTCCAGCTGTGGACGTCCACCGGCTGATAATGATGATGATGATGATTAACTTAAAGCTTGCTATTACTTTATTTATCGAATATTTATAACAACGTATGAATTAACGTATGATGGTTAGTTATGTATAACGTAGATGGTAGTTCCATCATGAAGCCCTGAGTTTGAAACCAAGATTAAGTTTTCCTTTCCTATAAGAAATTTTCAGTAAATTCTAAACTCGGTGTAGGGAATTGCTCCATATCCCCTCTCTTTAAAAGAGGCCTTATGTAGTGAGCCTTTAGTAGGCTGACAATGATGAAACAGTATAACATACACGATGGTCTCCGTAGAGCAGTGGTATGCGACTTACGTTAGGGGGCAGCTAGGGACTCGGAAAGAAATGCAACGATACGTAATAATTATTTAATTAATAATTAATTACAATATAATTAAACTACATGACTAAAGATTAACGATTGATCTTCTACGTACTAAAGATCACGATTGATCTTCTACAACCTCGGCGATCGATCAAGAAGTGATTCTCGTAGGCTCCTAACTTTAGAGGTAGCAGCGGTTCACGTGAGACTTGCATGTAGATCTTGCTGTGTTAGCGCCTCGTGCGACTGGTTCAGTGTGCAGGTTTTTAGGCCATCGCTTACACGGCAGCGTTCTTGACTTGGCTGCACGTAACATGCGCAGTGGATTTATAGGACGGGGGTCCAGGGATGGACGTACCACCAAGGGTTTTAACGTTCCGGTAGGATGTCGTGTAGAAACCGAAAGAAGCTTTTATCTTAGATGGCATCATAACAATAGTATTAAAAACTAAATTGTCACCAGTATAGATTACAAGTTACTTTTTTTAATATAATTAAAAAGTCCTCGTATTTTCCATACATCATGAATTAAAACAGCATGATAAGATTTGTAAGTATTAACACCGTATATCTCGTTATTATGAGGGGTGATCCAACTCGTACGAGCGATGCAAATCCATTTGCGATCACATTTTGCGGTTTTATTCTGATACAACTTTGCCAGCATTTTGTGTAGTGGTGGTAAATCATTATCAGTCTATTAACGGTTCACTATAGGGGCATGCCTCCCTCCTTTTAGGAGAGGGACAACTTGGGTTGTTATATTACCAACTTTCCGATTCCGGGCTTAGAATTTACTGAAAACTTCTTAGAGGGAAGAAAAATTTGATCCAGGATTCGAAACCTTTTCTTCGTGATAGAAGTCATAAAACTATGGTCTCTAGACCAACGATGCAGTAAAGTATTTCAATATTGACGACAAATTTTGACGACAGTGGTATGCTCGGTGTATTTATAAGAAGGTCCCGGGTTTGATTCCCAGCGGGTAGATTGAGATTTTTCTTAATTTGTCTTGGTCTGGCTGGTGGGAGGCTTTCGCCGTGGCTAGTTACCACCCTACCGACAAAGACGTATCGCCAAGCGATTTAGCGTTCCAGTACGATGTCGTGTAGAAACCGAAAGGGGTGTGGATTTTCGTCCCACTCCTATCACTTCACTTAAGATCAGGTGTGATAGCAGTCAAGGGCCAACTTGTAGTCGATAAAAAAAAATACTAGCCATTAATCATATTAACGCATTTATTTTACTTGTAAATATGGAACAGGGAATGATATTACAGTATCGTCATTACAGGTTGGTGTTTTGAGCGAAATGCTAGCACCGGTGACATATGAGGGCCGGTGTTGTGTATGTTTGATAAATGATGTTTGCGGCTTTCAGGATATTTATGTGAAAATTTTGAACGTTGTTATTATGTGAAACAAAATAGTACATTGTGAGGGACTTTATCACTGATTATGAGTCGTTTTCAAAGTTTCTGTCCTAACCTGGGTGGACATTGGTTATTTGCTATCGTTACGAAGTCATTATCAGACTAGTTCAATGGCCCATTCAGACAGACAGACAGATTCTTCTTTAGACCTTTCAGAGGTCAAGCCTTTGTCCTTAGTCCTTATAAGATATTTGGTGCTTAGACCCACTGCGCTGCTCCAATGCGTTTGGCGAGCTTAGGGTGCTAAAGTTTGACTTTAGCCACCAATATTAAAATTTATAGCTTTGAGGCTATTCATGTGAAAATATTGGACGTTATTATTTTGCAAAACAAAAAAAATCATCAGGCTGACTATTACATGTTTTCAATGTTTATGTCATAAAGTAATTAACTCCGAATTTTGCTACGCCTTTTAAAATGGCTTGAAGTCAGACTCCTTATAGGAAAAGATGTATAGTGCTCCGACCCTTTGCAATTTGTGCTGCTCCAATCAAGTTGGCGGGCCCAAGGTGTTCATTTGTACCTCACATCATTTACGAGACCGACTACTTAATGCGTTTCCCTAACTAGGCTACTACTACTACTACGAGTTTTATGGAAAAAAAAACTCAATTAATGCCTGATCCAGAACTCGAACAAAGGGTCTCACGATAAAGCCTCATAGGATCCACATTGGACCGACAGGTTACCTAGAGGTCGTAAATATAGCTACAATATATTTGAGCTGTATGAGTTTTATTACTCACATATAAATTCATATGAGAGGTTGAAACAATGTATCACCCGGGTACGGAAACTATATACAGTAAATATAAAGCTATTGTTTGTAATTTGCCATAAAGACAACAACGTTGCTTATTGAAATGTGGCTCACGTATGAAAAATAATATTTTAAAGTATAATAAAGGCGAGTATGTGCCAATTTGTTTCAAAACGTATATACAAGAAATATAATTAAATAGTAAATTGAAGATTGATATTTTCATGAAGAATCTAGAAAACAGAATGCATAAAACAATAAAACACGTACCAAACGAAAACTTTAATTTAAATACGGCAAGTTTACTGTAGAATTCAAAGAAAAACAAAACTATTTTCTTAAATTTAATTTATTTTGCTAGTTGGATGGTTTTTATATAGCTGCCTAAAGTTTTATTATACATTTTTATACATCAAACTGTGGAAATAAGAAGTTCATAGCTGAACAAGACACAAAGCTGAGGTGGCAATGGACGCGATATATAGTTCGATAGATTGAGCAAGCGCAGATAGACGTTGACGTCTGAAGGTGCTGGAACGACAACCCCGCACTAGTTGGTACCCCGCACAAGTAGGCTGATGACATAAAGCAGAGAACAGGGAGGCTGGATGTTGGCGACTTCGGATAGAGGTGTTTAGAAGTTCCTAACAAGGCCTGTGTCCAGTGGACGTCCTTCTCAATGACAACGATAATGATGATTCGTTAAAACACAAATGAATTAATTGCATTAAGTATCTTTAAATGTATTTTCCCAAGATTTAGTAATCAAATTGAAAGTACTGTTTTAAGAGTAATTAAATTTAATGTGGCTCATTTTATAACCGCCATTTTGATGTTTGGTCTGTTTGAATAAAACGGAGACGAAGTCGTTACAAATATATCCCATTAAACTTTTAATAATTTAGTTTATTACAAGAGTTTATTATAAGATTGCTCGCTTATAAAATTTTCAGTAAATGAAACTCGGATTTGCTGTTTTGCCTTGAAGAATCTTTTTGAAATAGAAATTTTTTAATATCAAGAGTAATCGCATTTGTGGAATTGAAAAATCTTCGTCGAAATGATATTTTTCGTTTGTAAGCAAATTGTGAGAATGAAAAATTGTTCACTCCGTGTTTGTTTCAGACGTTTATTTTGAGTACCGCAGCACTATCACTAACTTTAACTATGCAAAGGCTTGTGTTTTGCAAATCGAGTTTTTAAATTACGAGTACAATTTGCCTTTTCTATTTTTACTCGATGTTCTTACAGTCATGCTGTTTAACTATCGTAAGAATCTGTGCACGTTATGTTTAATTAAGTGATTACTGTAAGAATGTTTCATTTTGATCATATTTGATGTCTTTGTAAATAAATTGTTCTGATTAAGTTTGTCTTTTGGTGTTTTAAGTTTTATTCCCTTCCGGCTGTTTGTTAACAACCATGAATACTATGAACAATGACATATAATAATAAAACGTAGAAGTAATATATAATAAGTTAAGTAAAATATAAAGTTAACTAATGCACAATTAGTGGTCTTATCACTAAAACTCGATTTCTGCCAGACAACCAATATAGAAGAGAGAAATAAATTCACAAAACATACTTGGGTGTACCTACGTACACACAAATCAAGTCTGATTCAAAATATGATTATGAAAACCTGAGGAAAAGACTCTGACTGTTTTAACGCTTTTAATAATTATTACCTACATCTCTGAAAAATACCTACTAAAAACAAAAAGTATTTCTTTAGAAATATATTTCATAGTTTATTAATAAAGGTTTTATGAATCATATTATTTATGATCATTAAAACATTATTAGTGTAATGTGGGAGCGAGAAATGGGCCGCCATTTATTACCGTAACAAAATATATTATGTGAACCGTTATTGGATGAATTGTCATGGGTAATATTATAAATAATATTTCCTACCTATAATACATTTGCCAAATATGTACCTATATACCTATGTACCTATACAACAATGTACCTATATCTATATTTGGTATGTTGTTTTTGTGTGGATATGTGGATGTTTTTTTTATTATTTAACAATGTTACAATACGAACATATTTATAAAAACACTATAAAAATTAAAGTAAAAATATCCGTTCCTCCACTTGCGGGGCGTTTAAATGCTCAAGCAACCGGCGGTCAGGGCTCCAGAGGTGGGAAACTCCTCACGCGCGCTGTTTCAAGGATAACTGCCTTCTGTATCCGACCCTTGATCCTACAGATAAGCGAAAGCTTCTTAAGGTGTTGGTTAAAGTTTTACGCTATAAGATCATTGACTGAAACGACTATTGGACAGTAATCGTTGAATCAACATTCCACGTGGCAGTAATCTTGTGTTTATAATTTTTTTCTCTCATTTATATTTATTTACATATTTTTTTAAAATTTTTAACAATGTTATAAGTAATACAAAAATATACATAAAAACACTATTAAAAATTTATAAAAAAATCTTCTCCTCCGTTTGCGGGGCCTTTGCGGGTCCAAGCAACCGGTGGTCAGGGCTCCAGAGTGAGGAACCTCCTCACAATACGCGCCGTTTCAAGGACTACTGCCTTCTGTATCCGACCCTTGATCCAACAATTAAGCGAAAGCTTCTTAAGGTGTTGATCGAAGCTTTTCGCAAAAAGACCATGGACTGAAACGACTATAGGAACAATAATAGTTGACTCAACATTCCACATGGCGGTAATCTCGTGAGCAAGGTCCAAGTACTTTGATACTTTTTCCTTTTCGGCTGTCACGAGGTTATCGTCATGAGGAACAGTAATATCAACAATTATTGCACGGCGTACTGATCGATCGACTATCACTATATCAGGTCTATTGGCTACAATATACCTGTCAGTGATAATCGTTCGTTCCCAGTAGAGCAATGCACTGTTATTTTCAAGAACTGGCGCTGGGTCGTACCTATAGTAAGGCATCTCAAAATCGACAAGGCCGTACTGAAGAGCAAGTTGTTGGTGGATTATCCTGGCTACTTGATTATGTCTGTGCAAGTATTCGCCGTTAGCAAGATAAGGACATCCGGAAACTATATGCCTGAGGGACTCCCCAGGATGATGACACGCTCGACATATGTCTAGAGTGCCATCTTTCATAATATGTTTCCGGTAGTTTCTCGCCTTGATCACTTCATCCATAATTGCACAAACAAAACCCTCAGTTTCCCCAAAGAGGTCACCGAATTGCAACCAAGATACTGATGTTATTTGATCTACATCTGGCCCCGTAAGAGCCTTGTAGAATCGACCATGCAACTCCTTACTCCTCCATACCGCCACGCGATCTGAGTTACTAATTACTTTAGGCTTGCGCCAGTTCTCTTTGCCAAGGGATAGCGGGGTGAGACCCTTGTCCACTGCAACAACATCCTTATGCACACACACATTCATCTTGAGGAAATATTCCCTGAGATTGCACACCTCACGATTGTGGAGGTTCTTGGCATTTAAGAAGCCACGTCCACCACACTTGCGTGGGAGGTACAAACTCATTACAGATGAACGTGGATGGTGCATCCGGTATGACGTCAACAGTTTGCGGACTTTACAGTTCAGGGAATCCAGTTCAGTTTGAGTCCACTTTAGAATGCCAAAAGTGTATATTAGTAAGGGCATGACCCAGCCATTGAAAGCACGATAAAAGACTTTTTAGGACTTTTTTCAAGCGGCTAAAGAAGCGTTCCTTCACTGCCTGTTTCATATTCCCTGCCTCAATACCAAGTGCTTCTGACATTCCAAGGTATTTATAGGTCTCCCCTTCGCAAAGTGATTTGAGAATTATATTTTCTGAAAGAACTATATTCTCTGAGCTCACAACTCTGTCTCACTCTACATTGATTACCGCACACTTGTCTACACCAAATTCCATCCCTATGTCATTGCTAAAGTTCTGAGTAATCTTCAGCAATGACACAAGGTCTGAACGTTTCGATGCATACAGCTTGAGGTCATCCATATAAAGCAAATGAGATATGAGCTCACCACCCCTGCGGAGGCGAAAGCCTAGTCTTGAATCCATCAGCAAAGTACTGAGAGGATTAAGAGCTAGACAAAACCATAAAGGGCTCAAACTATCACCCTGGAAAATACCACGTCTAATCCCTATCGGTTCAGTCAATTCAGAACTCTCAGAGATACCTGGATGGTTAAGGACTGTCATCCACTGACTCATGCACGACTCGAGAAAAGAGCACAGGGTTGCATCAACCTTGTACAACCGCATGACCTCCATGAGCCATGAGTGAGGCACCGAATCATAGGCCTTCTTGTAATCAATCCAAGCAGCTGTGAGATTTTTTCTGTTTCGCCGAACCTGTTGACAAATAGCAGTGTCAATGAGGAGAAGTTCTTTTGTACCACGAGACCGGGGCTTACAACCGTTCTGAGTAGGGGCCAAAATATTATTTGCATTTACATGCATTGTAATTTTTGATGTCAGAATGGATGTAAGTAGCTTATAGATGGTAGGTAAGCATGTGATTGGTCGATAATTTTTTGGATCAGTGGTACTTCCGGATTTGTGTATTAAGAACGTGACACCAGTTGTTATAAATGTCGGTAACGATCCAGAATCAATGGCATTTTGGAATTGAATTGCCAAGAAAGAATGCGCACTACGGAACCATTTCAGCCAAAAGTTGTGCAACCCATCCGGTCCTGGACACTTCCAGTTAGAAGCCGGTCGAATAGCACAACTTACGTCTTCCGCTGTGATGGATACTGGAACCATCTGTTCTACCATCGTGCATTTCTCCTTGACAATACTCATCCAAACACCGTCAGTGTGAATAATGGGGGCCGACCAGATACTACGCCAGAAATTTGACATAGCATCAGAGTTCGGAAGCTCTCCATTAGACATACATTCTCTAGACCGTTCCCAGTTCCTATACAGTTTCCGTTGGTCACTTTGAAACAGACGATTCTGATGATATCGGTCTATGCGCTCTTTATATCGCCGGATGAATTTTGCCAATGCATAGACTTTCTGCTTCAAGAAGTCGATGCGTTCCGTGACACAGTCCAAGTACTGGGACGGACGTGTGTCAGTCCCAGCAAAAGCCTGGTTCACAAATCGCATGACTCTAGGGCGATTATTACCCTCCTTGAAGCAGATTAGCTTAGCAATAAGAGTTCTAGCCAGTGTGATACGCCTTTCGATTCTGGTCCGCCAAGCCTTCGCGAGGTCGTGCGCGGTTCAGGGAATGTAACACCCGCAATACGACACGCTGCAACGGCCCCACAGTATAGAATAGAATGCGTATCACTTAGGTCCTCGGATGTTATGAGGTAGGTACCTTACATCTGGTCTAGAACTCCCACTAACGCCATATTTCGTCTATGTACTGGCAATCGAAGCAGTTTTGGTCTTAAATTAAGAGGCATATACCTATACATCAAAATCGTATCCTCCAAAGTCCTCCTCAATTGCTCATCATTCTGGTTACTTACTGACACATCAATACTATCCTGTAGCTCCTCTTGGATGTTGGTTTGCAATGTATGCTGAGTTATGCTATGGGTAGTATCAATCTGTGGTAAGGCTAAGCGCAGCCGCTCAAGGTGAGACTCATCCAGCAGATGACGTCGCAGAATATATCCGCACCTGATCCGACAGTCGTTGTGCAGTCACAGTCATCGTTGGTTCAAGCATCTGAAACAAAGACAGCATCCTTGCACGGTACGCAGAGAAGTTAGTTCCCCCCTCTGTCGCCCCATAGTACGCACGCATGACGCTCTCATTCATAGATTGAGACCATCTCTTGCGGCGCACTACACCACCGGCAGCGGGAGCACTCACGGGGGCCTTTAGCCCTTGTCGCCCCAAGCTTTCCGGTGGCTGCATCCGCGTGTCATCGTCTTGATTTGAAATGGGTGCGGTGACGCCCCGGCGTGTCCTCCGCACTGGAGGTGGCGTCACATCCCCCGCAGATGATGGCGGGGTTTCGTATGAGTCCGAGCATGACGATGACACCGGCGATATGTTACTTCTTAGTTGTGCGCATAATGTTCGGCCGCCACCACGTTGCATTATTTTTATAATTTATATACATTTTTTTTCACTATTTTTTCACTATTTATTTACTATTTAAAATGATTTTAAACTAGTTATTTGAATTTTAATATTTTGTCTCGGAAAAATTTTGACCGTGTCAACCGGTGGCAGGTGACATATAATTAATTATTATTGTTATATTTGGTAGTGTTAACAGTGGTTGCCTAGCTTTAAATTGTTTGTATATTCATCTCTCAAAATGCCTTAAATAAAAGCCACTATATTACCGTGTGGAAATACCGCAGCAGGAAGTTGGTTCTATTACTTGTACTAATGTGTGGAGCAAAATGACCTGGTTATTGAACTGATGGTTGATTATTGAATACTAGCTATCTAAATGGTGAGAGTAGAATTTTTTTTAAAACAAGCCTGAAAAATATTTAATATAATAATGGAATCACGATACGTAATAATAACAAACTGATTTGTCAAATTTATTAGTCCACCATATTAAATTTTGGATTTGATCAAAGACTTGAAACATCTATACAGCCAAGTAAAATTGTATACATGCTTATCGTAAGTAGGTATGATGGGAATGGATACTGGTTCCCTCGAATGGTACACGCTGATGGGCACAGTTGGTAATATTATAGTGATAGGAGTTGAACTGTTTGTTAAGTCACGAGGCAGCTGTAGTGACATAAATTCGTTTCAGTTGTCATCGATCTATTATTTACGAGGTGGCTGCAGCTGGCTCGTCGGTGATATCGATGTGGACGTGCTAGCTCACTTACGATTTACAACTGTGAAGCTGTGCTTTGCTTATTTTCGGAGAGTCAATGCAAATAAAAACATCCCGAGTAAAGCTCGGTCACCAGGTATTGGCTCCTTATACTTTTACTGTTATGTATTACGTGATATAATGACAATGTCAGGGGATAGCTGAAAGAGAAACTCTACGTTATTTCCTTGCTATTTCCGAATTCATAAATGATCTCTTACACTTTGACAGATCGGATATGAGGAACTCGACTTTATTTGCAGCGGGATACAAGTACAAGTATCGATAGGAAATATTATAATATTTTACTTATAAGTATTTTAATGCAAATAAAACAACGCTGAAACCAATAATTATTATTGCATTATAATTGAAACGACTGGTTGATAATTAGTTAATATAAATCCGTTATGAATAAAAATCTGTGATGGTTAGACTTTATAGGACCATGAGATCAAAACTTTCTAACTTTTACTAAATTGCGAAGTTCTGTAAGTTACTAATTCACGATCTCAATCTTATATGACACACGTGTGCATTAACAACGAATTTGTATGCGCGATTTATATTTTATCTCACGAGCTCGGTGGTCAATTTCGGGTCAAAAAACGGGAGTTTTTCCACTGGCACAAAAAGCGAAGCATCTCGCAGCGATGAATACAGGGCAAAGACACTGTAGAGCACGCTACTCTACGCACCGCGGCGTAGGGAGTTAGATAGCTTGTAGCGAGTCAACATGGGTTGCCCTTCCGAGATTGGGACCAAATGACCGAGAGGTTGAAAGGGCTATTGTGGTGGTAGTGGTGCATGTATAATGGTTACATGAACTATGTTTAAAATAATTATATACTTATGTATCTAATTAGTAATGATTGTGTTCTTTTGCTCAAGTATAATCTAAGCTAAGGCTCAAGTCTTATTGCATGAGATTTGATAAAAAGTTCGGCATAACAACCCTTGTATCATTAATGTTAAACAAAATACACTCGAGTTTTAATAAGCCCTATCATGCAACCGTTTCATAATCTACTATTATTTTTGCACATAACGTAATTTATTTCAGGTGGCTGAAAAATATTTGCATCTGATTAAAATATTTGCATATTAAATGAAATAAAAATGCTGTATTTTTCATTCGGCGCCGGTTCTCTTTGTCATATTATAACGTTTTGCATACATACCCGGGTATTTTAATATTCAAATGCGATTTGTATGAATACGTCATCGCACCAAAAAGTCTCTAACCTCCCAAATGCTCGCTTCAAAAATATTCTACGCTGAAACAAAAATAATGTGTTTTTTTTTATTCTACCACGTCTTTTATTAAAGTACATATGTATTTTATCTTTTAATGTTTATTGTGAAACGATATTATTTAATAAAAGTTCGATAGCCAGGGAGGGAAAACAACACGAGCAGTCAAAATGAGTGTTGAACCGTGTTGTACCTATTAAGCCTACACTCGTGTTACAATGTTAGGATCTACTCACAGTTTATATTTATGTTAGAATGCTGAGATACTTGTCTCTAGATGGCCTGATTTGATTAATAATCTGACAGTAATGATGATTAACGAAAGTAGTCCTGATGGCATAAAACCCGATTTAAGATTTTAAACCGAGTAGATATTCATTTTCAAGCAGATGAACATTATTTCCAATTTAGAGTAAGATCTAGGAATATTATTTAATTAAAATCTAGAATGAAGAGGAACTGGCGGCTGAGTTAAATTAAAAATGAATGAAAATTAATACTCCACTTCTGCAGCGAGTAAAGTATTACTGTTTCAAATTATTTTAAAGCGAAGGGAGGAATTGAAAATTCCTTAATGTCATTAGATTGTAGGTACTCCTTAATTAAATAGATTAAAAATGTTGGAGTTGAAAATATTCACACAATTTTCAAATTCGCATTCTAAAAATGGAATAGGCGTTAATTAAAATTATTATTATTTGAATTTCATATGCGTATTATATGGATATGAACTATGAGTATTACATACGGTAGGTTAAGAAACTCAATATGTAAATGCTTTATTTACATTCACCGATACTTATATAGTACTATAGTTTAATTATTATTTAATGTTGGAAGTTAAGTAGGTACTATGAATGTGTGATTACACAATACATCGCATTAAGTTCATTTAATGATTTTGTTATGATTACTGTTTTATTATTACTGTACTATAAATTTTTCCTCTCATTTATTCTTATTTACATATTTTTTTTTTAATTTTAACAAAGTTATAACTATATAATAAAAAACTATATAAAAAAACACTATTAAAAATTTATAAAAAAATCTTCTCCATTTGTGGGACCTTTGCGGACCCAAGCAACCGATGGTCAGGGCTCCAGAGTGAGGAACCTCCTCACAATACGCGCCGTTTCAAGGACTACTGCCTTCTGTATCCGACCCTTGATCCAACAATTAAGCGAAAGCTTCTTAAGGTGTTGGTCGAAGCTTTTCGCAAAAAGACCATTGACTGAAATGACTATCGGAACAACTGTATTATTATTATTACTGCATCACGCATCAATGGCATATCAAATTTTATTAACAGAATTATATCGATCGATATCCATATAATATAATATTACGATAATCATGGATTTACTCGCCATAAAAATAAACTCCATATAATCATTATCAACATATCAAAGGCTCACTAATAGCCAAGCTTTCCGCCTTATAGGAGAGGCGCTATGGAGCGTACACCCACCATGCTGCTCCAATATACGAGTGTGTAAATTGAAATTAAAATGACATTTATATACATTCATCACCTATTTGACACTGTTTTCAAATGAAAAAGGAATTTTAAATAATCCTTTATACCTTGTTTCATTGCCTACGTAATAAATTCGAAATTTTAGTTGCCTATCAGAAACAACGAAATCGTTCTCCGAATATTTTAGATCGGTTTAGAAATAAAATAGCACTTTCGTTTGCAGTTCTCGGTCTATATAAAACTGCTTCCATATCAAGGTGTAAACTTATATTTACGTTCAAGTTCCAAGAAGTTGAAGGTTCTATAATAAATGTGGTATGAAACTCCAGAAGAATATTTTAATAAAACACAATCTCCGCACAGATAAAGTTACAACCGCAACCAACATATTATAAAATATTGAAGTTCTTACTTATCCAGTGGAGTTCAAATGCTTATTTTATACCGAAGCTCAGAGAAAACTCATCCCTAAAATGTCGGAGGCATATATCGAACTGTAACTCTGTTCTTTAACGCAGTGTGAAAGTTTATCAACTCGTTTAAGACTGTAACGAGTTTCAGACTTCGGAATAAATAAGTTCTTTCTCGTGTTTTGTTGGGTTCTGCACAATATTCCTACTCGTAAAATGGCTACTTATAGCTTAAAACTAAATAAATAAATTCCGTTTGTTCAGAACATTTTTCATATCATCATTCACTATTAACGGACCAGTACATGTTCGTGCATTCCTCCTTATAAGAGAGGGGATATGGAGCGTAGACCCACCACGCTGGTCCAATGCAGGATGGCGAGCTTAGGGTGATAATGTTTCATTTATTAATGATCACTATCATGTATAACATTTTTTACCTGGATAGATCCTCTTCTTGTGGGAATATCAGGTAATCCACTCTTAGTGAGCGACTACATCATAAAATCAGTAACTATGCTTCAAGTCAATCCAGCGTATAGTTTTAGAGATCTCGTGATAAATCAGTGGTATCCCGTTATATTTAAGTATGTAGATATACAGATAACTAGCAGTCGTCCGCGACTTCGTCCGCGTGAAAACCTTCTAAATTTAAAGACAGAATTGCATATAAAAATGCTCATTCTCCGCTCCCCCTCTCAATTTAATTTTTTTATACTTTCCCGTGAAGCAATATCCTCCGTCCCGTCCCGTGTACTAAAGATCTACATTTTTTTTCAACATTGTACGATATTACAGTATATTAACATTAACAATATATATTTATGGCAAGCTAATATGTTCAACTTAATATTAAATAGTCAATTACACTCTTGAGTCTAGCTTTCAAAAGAAACAAAAATAATTTTACAATCCGAGACGCAGATCTAGAGATTAGCCCGTTTTCAGTATTCAGTACGTACTCGTACAGAGTTCAATTTAATTTGGACATAATAGCAGCAGTCGCGCTTTTTAGAAATTTTGTATTATCTCCTAAACTATGTAACTAATTAACATACTTTAAAGGGCAAATCTTATCTCTATAATATCCTTGTGATTATTAAATAATTTATTTTGATAAGCATTTAAGTTTAGTTCTATAAATAATGATGTAAACATAAGCATATGAATTAAATAAATTTTTTAAAACACAAAAAAGTCTATATCTGCCAAAATATAAAAGATAGATATGTGCTATTGCGAATATTTTTGTAGAACTTTTAAAGATACATAAAGTTTTCATACAATGTTTTCAATTATATTTAATAGCTAAGGCACCGCACGCGCATAAAGCCGATTTAATAAATTTCACGGTTCAACTCGTGCGATAAAAACTGTGATAACTTGGCTAATATATATAATACAAATATAAAATATAGCCTATGACACTCCTCGATAGTGTAGCATTTTACTGGTGAAAGAATTTTTTAAATCGGATCAGTAGTTCCGAAGATTAGCCCCGACAGATCTTTATTTACAAACTTACAAACTTTACTTCTTTATATCTTTCCTATCAAAGTATAGCGGAATTATTGTTCAAGGTATTTCTTTGCCTTTACTTACTAACAGCCTAAATTTGGATATTATTCAACGTACGTTTTGCGTCGGTACAGGGTTCACAATCTTCTATTTATTTTTTTGGCGTCATAAGAAATCTAAGCTTCCAGTTGGTTACTGTGGCGCTAAATATTCCGTCCACGTAAATGGGAGGTAATATAGAAATTTAAGGAAATTGCTCGGAGAACCCACCCTGTGCGTAAATTTCTCATTCCTTACTTTATCGCTTTTCGATTGAAGTAGGAGCGCTTGCTGAAATATGTCTGCGCTAAGGTACTTTTTGCGATTTTTAAAACGGACTCAGTTGAAAAATACGAACATATACATAGGTTGTCCTCATTATTAAAAGCTTTTATTTAACTTGCATGTTTGTTCGGGTGGACTTAGCAGTCAATCTACATAATTGAATTAGTACTAGTTTATTTACTAATCGAGCGACAAGCTTTTATGATCATATAAAATTTATATAATGAGGTTATAAGTTGATAGTTAAAACTTTTAAGAATATATTTATTTTCTTCTTTTTAGAGCGTTTAAATAAAAGCTTCTTTTAAAAAGTTTTTTTATTGCATAGCTTAAAAAACTTTTTTATTGCGGGCCTTGAGCGTGGAGACCGAATCTAGAAATTCCGTAACGAAAAAACCTAACATCCCCCACCTTTTTTAGTTTTTTTAGATTGTCTTATTCGCATCTTTGTTCGTCAACGTCCATTGCATGTTGAATACACTGGTTCTCGTCCGATCACCGAAATTAAACAACATCGGTTGCGGCCTGTACTTGGATGGGCGACCGCCTGGGAACACCGCGTGATGTTGTCTTTTTAAATTTTTATTTTTTTAGTTTGTTTTATTTTTATTATTTTTTTTATTTAAATTTATAAATATATAATTATAATTGCATAAGTTTTTTATCAATTTACTACTACTTACTAAAAAATGAAAATAAAAATTAAAAAAAGCCAACATCACGCGGTGTTCCCAGGCGGTCACCCATCCAAGTACTGACTGCGCCCGATGTTGCTTAACTTCTGTGCAATAGCTTTACCGCGGCAGTCTCCGAGTACCACACGTCTTTTTTATTTTTTTTAATTTATTTGTACCTCGATTTGCTCATCATCACCATTATCAACCAACTTATAGCCTACAGGGCCAGGTCTCCATCCTTGTAGGACCGAGAGCGCGAGATATGGGGCTTACACCCACCATGCTGCAGAATTTACTTAAAGTATCTTAAAAGAATCTAAAAAAGAATACCTCAGAATCATTCACGACCCGACAGCTACAGGATTCGAACGCAAGACCTCGTGAACAAAGTCTCATAGCCTAATTACTAGACTAAGATGTATACAGCTTGATTTCCTAGTTGGTACACAATAGTAGAATAAAAATACCAATCTTGTATTTATTAGTTACAAAACGAAGTAGCTATTACTGAAATCGATGACGCGGTATTATCCCTGCATTAGGGTACAGTAATTTGATAAAGTGGACCTGACATCGGCCATCCGTACTGTCGGTCTCATTACTCGGGATTAGGGATGCCACTGTGGTGACTTTAACGTACTTAGCTAGTCGGAACCGAACTCGGATAGAAATTTTATTTTTCGATGCGTTACTGCACTTGTATTCAAATAATAGTACCTACCGTGCTTATTACTTGACAGTAAACAATTTTGGTGACGCAAAATTGTTTGTTGTGTTTTAGTTTTATGTGTAATTGATGAAACCATAGACTTATAGAACATAACATACTTTACCATATCTTAGGCTCATAGGTGCTGCTTATTCACTAAAGAACAATGACAAGATTATACCTGAGTGATTTCGGAGGTGACTACAAATGTGACTTATACAAAACTTCGTAATTTAATTCGTTATTATTTTATACTAAATTAATTTTACATGTAAAAGCTCTGATTAAATTAATCAATAAATGAACATTAATTTGATTAAATTCATATGCGATGGTGGTTTAGAATCACAAGAGTTGCCACTTTAGAGAACGCACGCTGCGGTACTTTTTTAAAATTCAAATTTTGGTAGAAAATATATTTAAAGAAATGTTCTGTCAATCTTAGTTAGCTACAATGACATTGTGTTTCAACATAATAATATAAAAAAACGTTGTTTTACCGAAACGTTCGTACACAATACTTAATTCAAAAAGATGTATTTAACTATAAGTAAAAATGTAAGTAAAAAGCTATAATAATACTTAGTGAATAAAATTATTATTATAAAAACAAAAATCCCGACTGCTTAGAAGTTATGAACTGAAAAGAGAAAAACAAGGATCACTATATCTGTATAATTTCTAAATAGTTTATGGTGCTGCAAACAGGGACAAAATACTTTAACTTGCGGGGAAAGAAAGATCTACCAAAACTACGTACGTACGTACGTACGTACGTTTTATACAGATATAGTGATCCTTGTTTTTCTCTTTTCAGTTCACTTCTAAGCAGTCGGGATTTTTGTTTTTATAATAATAATTTTATTTGAGACTTTTTAGTTTTAGTTTATGGTATAGAAATGAGACGGTACACTTGGTACACTTTTTGCCATTTTTTGTTATAAAAGTAATATGAACATGATATGATATTTATATTTTTGAAATGGTCTTTTTACGACCTTTTAATTGGTACCCATATTGCTAAGATAAGTGAAAAAAATACACACATCCCCCCTTTTTTCCCCCATTTATAGCCGCCATTTTGAAAATTTATATAGCCTATGTCACTACCACAATTTTGACAAATTCAACGACACCTCACATGTCAAAATCCGTTCAGCCGTTTAGGCTGTAGCGTGTGCCGCAGAAATGGACATACATACATACATACATACGCTCGAAAAACATAACCCTCCTTCTGACGCAGTCGGGTAAAAAGGCATGTTAACAAACAAATGGCAAACCATAGATAATATACATATGCGGCAAACTTCGTGCTTTTTGACATAAGTTACTGTGTTTGCTTATTCCAATTATGTTAATATCTTTTTTGTGGCCTCGTCAAACGAAAAATCTTGGTGATAATGTTTCTGTATTAATGGTTTCAACACTATGGCTTTTACATTTATTCCTATATAGACGCTTCAAATAGATTTCAGATAAAATTTTGTATGAGATCTTGCCATTGTTCTTTTGCGTCATTAGCCACCTAACATAGATAACATCAAATTAATGACGATCTCATTTTTCGTAATCCGTAAACCCCATGAAAGCGCATGTTAACGAAAATGACGTCATCAAAATGTCAAATTAATCAATACGAAACCATGTTCCTGAAAATTGCTAACAATAGCTAATTAGTAACTTTCATGACTATACGCTAAAGACAGTCTATAAAAGCCTTTCAGTTAATTTAGTTTTAAGAAAGTACCCCTTTATGCTGACACAGATGACGTCTTAGACTTCCTCTAGGCTACCAAATAATTAGGATCCATGGGATATCTCAAATCGTTTTCTCCGGGCTAAGGTAGAATAACCGTATAGCTAAAAGCTATACGGTTATTCTACCGATGATTTTAACTTTTTTTATTATCGACTACAAGTTGGCCCTTGACTGCTATCACACCAGATGTTAAGTGATGATGCAATCTAAGATGGAAGTGGGCTAACTTGTTAGGAGTTGGATGAAATCCACACCCCTTTTGGTTTCTACACGACATCGTACCGGAACGCTAAATCGCTTGGCGGTATGTCTTTATCAGTAGGGTGATAACTAGCCACGGCGAAAGCCTCCCACCAGCCAGACCAAGACAAATTAATAAAATCAATCTGCCCCGCTGGGGATCGAACCCAGAACCTCCGTCTTATAAATTCACCGCACATACCACTGCGCCACGGAGGTTGTCAAAATTAAATTAATATATTAAATAATTTTTGTACATCTTATAATTTCATGCTATTAAAATTGTATTATTCAAAAGAATTTGGATTCCATAACAGAATGCGTGTTTCAACTGCTAGTGGAACACGCATAGTCTTTTATATTTTTAGACTACACTAGAGTCACGCTAATGTTAAGTGCACACTTGATTTATATTATCGATTACAATTAGATTAATGATTAGAATGCAAAGTCAAAGTCGGAATTTCGATCTTTAGGACCATCCCTAAACGGGATGGAGTACTAGATCCTTTATACGCGAAACCCGTGCTATCTCATTTTCTTTTCATGAAAATTATTTTACAAATCTACTAAAGATGAAGAGAACTGGAACAGTTTTACGCTTATCATAGTTTTGGAAACTTAAGCTAGATATTATGACAACGTAAAATCACTAGTGGAAACATAATTTATATAATTTAATTTCTATGCATTCCACGTGCGTATTCAAAACTTTTGCAAACTATTAATCGTTATTTATATGAAATAACTATTGTATAAAGATTAGTTATGTTAAATAACTCTATTAGTTGTAGTAAATAATGTAGAAATAAATATTGTGTAGATAAGCTCGGGTCGTAGAACGGCTTCCAGTCATTCGCACTTCTGAAATTATGCTAAGCCTGATATTGAACCCAAAGTTTTACTTCTCTTGGATTTTTCTTCTTTTGATTTGAAGTGCATATTCTGAACAAATTTTAAGCTATTGTATAGCTTTTATCGCAGGCCTTGAGCGTGGAGACCGAATACAGAAATTCCGTAACGAAAAAACCCAACACCCCCTGAGTATCAAAAACATAATATCAAAAGCACAATTTCGGCAACGACGTTATCGGGGAACGTGGCTAAGCGGTAAGGCGCTCTAAGTGCCTGGATTGCCAGAGAGACACGGGTTCGAATCCGGTCGGTTCCGAATTATTTTTTTTTTAATTTTTTTTCAAACCTGATATTTCGAAAAGTCATTTTTTTTAAAAAATTAATGAATTTTTGCAATATCACGCTTAAAAAAAAATTGCAGAACCGATGGGATTCGAACCCGCGTCTTTCTGGCAATCCGGGCACTTAGAGCGCCTTACCGCTAGGCCACGGTCCCGAAGACGTCGGTAGGTAAACATAAGTTGATAAAAAATGTTATGCTATAGCTTTACCGCGGCAGTCTCCGAGTGCCACACGTCTTTTTTTGTCTAGAAAATTTTCGTTTTAACAATACCATTAAAAATATACATTTTTAGGGTGTTTTTCGCAATTTACACTCACTTCCGGTTGACCTAGGCAATAAAAAGGTTGACCAACTAAGGAAGTAGCTAAGAACACTCCCCAGACTTTTCGTATATTAAGGATATGTCATCATATCGGGAATCAGACAAGCCGATTGGGAACAAGAATTTAAGACATTCCGCAGAAATGCAATAAATTGTGCTTCAGTTAGTTAACTTGTAACTAAACAACAAATTACTACTTAATACTTAAAGGTCTTCGTAAACTGGTAGGAATCTGCGAGCGTTACGCCATAGAACATGGATTAAAATATAACGTCAAAAAGACAGTCACGATGGTGTTCCGTGCAGGCAGAGGTCCAGAGACGATCCCAGGGATGTTCCTTGAAGGAAAAGTACTCGAAAGAGTTGAGCAGTTCAGATATCTTGGGCACATTTTGACTGAGGGTCTTATTGATAATGAGGATATAGAGAGAGAGCGCCGGGCTCTGGCTGTTAGATGCAATATGCTAGCACGACGTTTTGCAAAGTGCAGTGACGAAGTCAAGGTGACATTGTTTAGGGCATACTGTTTATGCTTCTACTCTTGTCAGCTTTGGACTAAGTACACCAGACGCGCTATCAGCAATATCAGGGTGCAATACAATGACGCATATCGTATCCTGATGAAGCTGCCGCGGTACTGCAGTGCGTCAGAAATGTTTGCTCGGGCCAGAGTACCGGACTTCTTCGCGATTATACGATCGCGTATAGCAAATTTTTGGAGTCGTTTGCGATCCTCTAAAAATGAGATCCTCATCACACTGGTCGAATGTCTGGGCTGCTCAATTTTCAAACATTGGCTCTCAGTGCACCAGGAGCCTAATAGAAAGTAGAAGTATTAGCACTGACCGTGCCGTGCATGCACGTCTATGTTTATAATTTTTATTTTTACTTTTTACTTTTATTTATTTTTACTATAGTATTTTACCTACTATTGTATATTTAAACTGGGTGTGTATACCTTCAAATAAAAATTATTATTATTATTATTATTTCGTGCTATTAAAATTCGCTTTAGAAATATTGGTTAAAATTTTGCTGTTTAAAGTCGTTTTTAATTGGAAGAAAAGCTATCAAAGTAACGAATGTAATAAATTCCGTTTAGGGGAAGTAATTTAGGGGATCAACGTTCGTTATGAGAATGTTAATTAATTACTAAACTGGGCCTTCATTTTCAAATAATTACGTGCCGTGTGTACGTTTACAAAGGTCTAGTTTTCTTTTCCTTTATATGCTAAGTATTATAAAATAAGTAAGTTACGATTAAACTATAGTTATAGAAGTATATTAAGTACTGTAACACCCCGGAAGTGATACAAACAAAAACGTATGGGTCAATAATTTACGAAGAAATTTAATTTTATGTGCATCATACTTTTCACAGCATTGTTCATAAATTGGTAATCAAACAGACCTGTCTAGCGTGTTAAAGATTTTTTTATTTCTATTAAAGCGGGCAAACGAGCATGCGGGTCACCTGATGTTAAGTGATTACCACCGCCCATGTACATTTGCAACACCAGAGGTACTGGCAATGCGTTGCCGGCCTTTGAGGAATTGATTCATTCGCCTCTTAAATACCCCCATGTTATAATTGACAGGAAATACCGCAGCAGGAAGTTGATTCCAGAGTCTGCATGTGTAAAGATGATTAAGAAAAGGATTAAGAGCAAGTCCTAGATTCGATTTTGAACTCAAATCATTCAATTATTTCACATGGGCATGATTTCTATATTAGTCAATTAAAAATACTGAAATCGATTGGGAAAATTTATATTTTCTATTTTGATTCAGTTCTACTTTTTTCCCGACAAAATCTAGTGAAATATAGGTTCCATTTTTTCTTTTGACGTACGGAACCTTAAAAGGAATAAAATATTCATAAGCATGTGCTCTACTCTATTGTAAGCGAAAATACGTCTTGAGTAATGTGGCCCAGTCACAAAAACTTCAAGGTAAGGTTGCTAGTAAAGAGA
Source organism: Mycalesis mineus (assembly GCA_034621355.1). Lineage (NCBI taxonomy): Eukaryota > Metazoa > Arthropoda > Insecta > Lepidoptera > Nymphalidae > Mycalesis > Mycalesis mineus. The sequence goes on along the minus strand of CM067899.1, from coordinate 5,704,516 downwards.
GCTCGTGCCATTTGTCACGACACAAGCATGGAAACAGACAGCTTTGTCTTGATGAATGTTCCTCGAGGTTCCAGTGAAGGAGTGAGCCTTTAACGAAGACTGATCGTCGACGCGTGACCGTTTCATTGCTTCTATTGTTAAGTGTTTGCGGGTATGTTTAATTTGCTCGTAATAGCAACAACTTTTTTTTAATACAACAGATTATATTCTCTACCTCACTATATATTACCGTTGTCCAGGCTGCAATTTAGGCCTAAGCATATAATCAATGGCAGCCATGGTAATATTACCCTTGCTGAACCTACTCCAATGTATTGCACACTTTTCCTCTTCAATATAATTGGTGGTCTGGAAGAGATCGTTCAGAAACGATAAAGCCGCCAATTGTACATTTTATAACTTATATTTAACCGACGAAAAAAACGGAGGAGGTTCTCAATTCGACACGTATATATTTTTTTTATTACAAAGGGCACACTTCCAAGGTGGTCCCTGTAATTGTCATCATGTTAGGATCTGATGATGATATCCTGGGAAAATTGAAGGAACTCTTCAAATTGTATAGGCACATTTGCAGCGATTTCGGTTTTTGTGTGAGTATCGGTAGTTTGGCTACTAGTGCCGTATAATATACTATCACAGTATAATACGAGTACGTTACGTGGCGATAAATTACTAAAAAGTAAGAAATAAAAATTTTTAACAAAAAATAGAACCGACTCAAAACGCACTAAAAGTAAAAAATAACTGTGTCATTTAGTTGCTTTACTTTACTTAAGCATATATAGGAGTCGGTGCCAGTCAAGGTTTCTACTTTAAGGACATTACCTGGAACACACAAACTGCTTTAAATGTTCCTTCAACTTGCTGGCACCGACTTCATAGATATGCTGAAGTAAATTAAAGCAACTAAATGACAGTTATTTTTTACTTTTCAGTGCGTTTTGAGTCGGTTCTATTTTTTGTTAAAAATTTTTTCTCTATGTAAGTTGTTTGATTTGGTGTACAATAAAGAATATTTTATTCATTCGTTAAAGTAGGGTTTCATGGTCTTTGCCGGTAGGATAACTAGCCACGACCGAAACCTATCACCAGAACATACCTGAGCCAATTTTAAATCCTTAATGTATGAGCTGGGAATCGAACCCAGGATCTCTCATTTGTAAGGTAAGGCATGACCCACTTCACCAAGGGAGATTGTCATAGCCTATAGCATAATAATAATATAATAAAATATAGGTAGGTATAATTTCACACAAATTATACTATCCCACAAGCTGCACCTTCATTTCCCATAGGAAGCATTTGATTCGACCAATATCCCGACTCTATGGAGAGTACAAATTGCCAGCTGAAACGTTTGCGGAATATCAACTTGTAGGTATTATAAATAGTTAATCTATTCATGGTTGCTACAATGCAGGTACAATACCACTTCCGACTGAGAAATTTTAATGAAAATTACTTAGAAGGAATATAAGCTTCGTACTTCAAAGCCCGGCCTAACACTCAAACCCAGGAGCTTATGTCCCAAAGTCACGTAGGCTAACTACTGGGCCAATGAAAAAGCGCAGAGCCATATATAAAAAAGACGTGTGGCACTCGGAAACTGCCGCGGTAAAGCTATTGCATAGAAGTTAAGCAACATCGGGCGCGGTCAGTAAAAAATAAAAATTTAAAAAGCAAACATCACGCGGTGTTCCCAGGCGGTCACCCGTCCAAGTACTGACCGCGCCCGATGTTGCTTAACTTCGGTGATCGGACGAGAACCGGTGTATTCAACATGCTATGGTAGTTGGCGAACAAAGATGCGAATAAGACAATCTGAATAAAACCGCTGTGCCGGTCGGAGTGGGGGGCGTTAGGTTTTTTCGTTACGGAATTTCTGTATTCGGTCTCCACGCTCAAGGCCCGCGATAGAAGCTATACAATAGCTTAATAAATAATATATTTTGTAGACTACTACACTATTTATTAGAGTATCGAGTTGAAAACCATCAGTATTCTATAAAGTTTGAAAAATGAAATAAAGTGATCGTTTTTGAAGTAGGGAACAATTTGTACAATTTGTAACAATATCCCTAACAACACTTAACATCGTGAACAATGGAGTATGGTAAGAGGAACGTGAAAGGAATCTTACATTATATTATAAGCACGCAGAGTACATGTGTGGTATACGGTAAAGTGTATTGAACATTAGAAGAAGATCAATTCATCTTCCGGGCATTGGCGGAGTAAGCTCGTCAAGAGCCCGTGACGGCCAAGTTAAATCGGGCCCCCAGTTGTTATACATACCTAGTTTAGGTTATTATATATACCTAGTTTAGGCCCCTATGACTTTGATACCGATTTAAAATAAAAATAATTACAAATTTGAAAAACCTATATCGCTTATCGGTTGGTAATCATGCTAGAAATTCGTCCCCGCGCAGCCTTGGGCACTTGTCCATAGAGCCCAGTGAGAAAGACCTGAGTAGACTTACTACCTTGCTCAGGATTTGAAATTGGCCTCTAGGCGGACTGGCTTTTCCGCTCTACGATTAGTCCGCCACTGATTCCGTGTTCTACTTGTGCGGAAATTTATATCTTAAGCTTGTAAATATATCGTTAGCGTCAAAAGTAATGAAGCGTCTATAAAAGGAATTTATCAAAAAGGGTAAAAGAGAGAAAACACCTTTCGTAATAAAAAAGACATGTTTAAATGCAAGTACGCAATTTAAGTGAGTGGATGACAATATATGAAATGAGATAAGAACTCGTGAAGTCCCTGATTATTATCATCTGATCTTCATGATAATCGGCCTATGTTAACCACCCACAACAAGACATACCTTTATAGGACAGGGGATATACCTACAGCTTAAACTTACCACGCTGGTTCGCTGATAATATCATTAACACTTAACTATCACAATTACATCCTATCGTTAATGACCGAGACTGACAGCATAACATGCTCTCCGAAACACAGGGATTTTTCCAACTTTGAGCTGAGAATTTCTTGGAAAACAGAAAGGCGGGCATTAAAATAAGCTGCTAATAATAAAAAAAGTACATCACACACTTGATTCATGCAAATAAAATAAAAGTAATGCCTCAACTCCCAAATCAAGGTTGAGATGAAGTCACGCATTATTAAGTTAGCGACTTTGCCTTCGTTTGTTATTCGGTCCACGTTTACATCAATGCTGTTAATATTTAGTAACGTCTTCTGTTTGTAGGTTACTTCTTGGGTATGTTCTATACTGGTGTAAATCATAGATTATATTTAAGTTATTTCTAATGAGTTTTATTTAAGTAACTAACATTTGTGACAGACTAAGCAAACTTCTTGGTCTGTGACTTTGTGAGTTTATCGTTTATTAGTCCGCCAAGCGATTTGGCGTTCCGGTACGATGTCAAGTGAAAATCGAATGGGTGTGGATATTATCCTACCCGTAGCAAGTTAGTTCGCCTCCATCTAAGATTGCATCATCACTTAACATCGAGAGTGATTGCAGTCAAGGACTAACATATAGATAATGAATAAAAAAATGGGAGGATAGTAAATACTACAATTGATATTTTTTGAAAGGAAAAAGTTAGTCGTCTCAAGTTAAGCTTTGGTGAAGTAGTAATCGGTATACATTGTAACGATGATTCCCGAATACTTGATTAAGAGTAAACAAACTTCCAAGTCATATTGTGGCTGTCCATTTTAGTTACGCCTTTAACCATCGTTTCAAATTCGGAGGCAAATTAAACATGACAGTATTGTCGGCCACTCCGCGTCTCTCTTTGACTACATAAACAGCTTACAATCAATATCGACCTCTTAATATTCGAAGGAGACCCGGAATCTTGCGTAATTAATTCAATAAATCAACCCAGTTTCGAAAGGAATAAAGGTGAACCTTTAATAAATTACTAAGTCCTTTTGTCCAAAAAAGGTTTTTGATTTCAAAGACATACTTACATGCAGTATTTATGGGGTACATAGGTAAAAGCTTAGTTCAACCACGTTTAATATAAGTATTATCGAGTGGGTGTGGATTTCATACTACTCCTAACAAGTTAGCACGCTTCCATCTAAGATTGCATCATCACTTAACATCAGGTGTGATAGCAGTCAAGGGCCAAAATGTGAATAAATTACATATATCTAATACACTATAATTACACTCAATAAAAAAAAATTACATATTTAAAATATTTACCACTAAGCTCTCGAATAATTTTCATTAAAACAAATACCAAAACCTACGTAATTGTTGTCTGAATATGCCAAAGTAGCTTCGAGTCCATCCTGGGTCTTAATTTTATGAACTTGATTATGATGCTACGCGGCGTAAAGTTAACTAAGAGGCCCAGTTGTGTAAAAGGTAACTTTCATTTATGTTTCCATTTCACTATTAAATTATAGTAAAATACCACTGCATCTGCCATAAGGAATATCATGCATTAAAACAAGTATCGAAACATGTAGCGTAACACAAGCAAGCAAAATCCGTGGAAACTCAAAATCGGGAACCACGTCATGGCTCAAAAATCTATGCGAGTGGTACGTGTTGAGCAATCACTAGTGTTAGTGCTATTCTGCAACGAAAGCGCGAGTTTTAACTTTTCTTTTATCTCTCTCTGTCCAACACGGTACTATAAATAGAGACGATAGTGATGAATTAAAACTTAAACACAATCGAATTTTGATACCGAATAGCGCTACAGCTACCGCATGCAAAATCATTGTTCCGAGCTTACGCTCCTAAAGCCGCGATAGCCATGAATCTCCGGGTGGAAAAAGAAAATACAAGACAGGGAATCCTGTTAATCCATCTTATAAGAGTTAACACCAAAAAGTTGCGAGCTGACGCTTTTCAAGCTACAATTTCCCCACCCTCGGGGAGGAAGAAGAAGCATAAATCGAAGACACGGAATCCTGTAATTGCATGTTTTAAAGTTCTTAATTATTATAATTTATTTCTTAGATATCAAAATGTTTCTCGATGTCTGTAGGTCATATCACATTGAGAACTCAAAGACGAAGACGTGACTTGAGTACTTGGATCCGAAATTCCCTCGCGACGATAAATTTATCGTTGAGCCTCCCGTATTTATCTTTACTTGTCTATGGTATCGAGTTACTTTTTCGTTTTCGGTCATATATACGGACTAGCAAACAAATCCAACTCAAATGTGTTTTCTATTTATTCTGGATCTTTTGTTTGCGAATTGTTTTTCTTTGGATGAAAAAAGTATCTAAACTTGAGTGTGCATGATAGCACGCGTATCGTAGGGATTCGTTATACGGATGTCCGTAAATAAAATGGTTTCTTTTTCATACTGTTTAACAAAAGTTAAGTACGCAAATTCGATATTGTGATATGACAAAGATTTTTAGAAAGTAATCGGCATTTCTTCCTTCACGCAAGACGGAATGACCAAGATTGTAAAATAAGAAATACGAATAACGTAACATTCATTTTTAAAAGAGTAACTGCCAAGTTTCTTACCAGCATCACAAGAATCTGTTTTGGGAACCGGTGGTAGAGTCACTGTATGTACTAATATAAATAAATTTTGATTTTTTGAAAGACTGACCGCCGCGTTAAAGATAAAAAAAACTGACACAAAATATTGTCATTGTTGGATGTCGTTAAATATTGTCATTGTTGGATATCATATATAATGGCCTACTACTTGGCTTCGTAGTAGTCAAATAAAGGATTTGAAGCTTTGGACTTTAGCTTTTCCGATGCGTGTTGGCGGTCTTTGGGTGACAATTTTCGACTTTTCAAAGTATCTAGTACTATCAGCAAGTACTATCAGTGATGTATTGTTGATGTGGGTAACACCAATATACTAATTCTTGGGTGCTACTGAGAATATCTTGGAATAAAGAAAAGCTCAATATTTCATAGCACGAACCAGCATGACAAACCAGGATCTCAAATTTACCAATAAACTTATTTTCAGTAAATTACATGAAATTCCATTTCACGTCCTAAATGAAACCGATCAAGAATGTTTGAAATTATATTGATTGCGCAAGTAATAAGAAGTAAGCACCTTTCATATTGCAAGTGTGCAGGAAAGCAACGAGTAAATACTTTCCACAATTTCACAGGTTAAAAGTTAAAGTTTTATTGCTCGTACAAGCTCGGGAAGTTTACAGCAATCTACGGCATTGCTGAGAGAATGTTGTGCAAAGTCCTTTCAAATAGTATACTTTATACAAGAGAAGCATTTACACGAACTGCAAGGTTGGAAATGACCAAATGATCTTTTTTTTCCCGACTGCGTCAGAAGGAGGGTTATGTTTTTCGAGCGTATGTATGTATGTATGTATGTCCATTTCTTCGGCACGCGCTACAGCCTAAACGGCTAAACGGATTTTGACATTTGGTGGTCAAAATTGTGGTAGTGACATAGGCTATATGAATTTTCAAAATGGCGGCTGTAAATGGGGGAAAAAAGGGGGGATGTGTGTATTTTCTCTTATATGGGTACCAATTGAAAGGTCGTAAAAAGAACATTTCAAAAATATAAATATCATATCATGTTCATATTACTTTTTTAACAAAAAATGGCAAAAAGTGTACTAAGTGTACCGTCTCATTTCTATACCATAAACTAAAACTAAAAAGTCTTAAATAAAATTATTATTATAAAAACAAAAAACCCGACTGCTTAGAAGTTATAAACTGAAAAGAGAAAAACAAGGATCCCTATATCTGTATAAAATTATAAATACTTTATGGTGCTGCAGGCGGGGAAAACGTAGTTTTGGTAGATCTTTCTTTCCCCGCAGGCTAAAGCATTTTGTCCCTGATTGCAGCACCATAAAGTATTTAGAATTTTACATAGATATAGTGATCCTTGTTTTTCTCTTTTTAGCTCATTACTTCTTAGCAGTTGGGTTTTTTGTTTTTATAATAATAATTTTATTTATTTGAAATATTATTTGAATAACGATGAGTTATCCATCGTTATTTGTCTATGTAGTGGTCCATCACAGAGCCAAAGTATTCTGAGTCTGGTATTGCAACTTACATATTCCACGCTGCTTTAGAGTTAACGGGTTCAAGGTTTGGACAAAGGGACACTGTTTGAGTCTATAGCCTAGCACTATGAGATTATAATGTCAACGCCAACTAGCGCGATCGAATATTTTCTGAGGTTATTCGACACGTATATATATATTTTTTTTATGTATGACCACGCATAACTTTTTACAGAGTTGTCCGATTTTGATAATTCTTTTTTTATTAGAAAGGGCACACTTCCAAGTTGGTCCCATAGTCATCATGTTAGGATCTGATGATGATATCTTAGGAAAATTGAAGGGACTCTTCAAATTGTATAGGCACACTTGCAGCGATTTCGGTTTTTGTCTCTGTATCTTACGTGTCGATAAATCAATAAAAAGTAAGAAATAAAAAATTTTAAATAAAAAAAAAGTAAAAAATAACTGTGTCATTTAGTTGCTTTAATTTACTTAAGCATATCTAGGAGTCGGTGCCAGCCAAGATTTCTACTTTAAGGATGTTACCTAGAACCCACAAACGGCTTTACTACGTAAAATCAATGTTCCTTAAACTTGGCTGGCACCAACTTCATAGATATGCTTAAGTAAATTAAAGCAACTAAATGACACAGTTATTTTTTACTTTTTAGTGCGTTTTGAGTCGGTTCTATTTTTATTTAAAAATTTTTATTTGAAAGAAAGTAAAGCTCAATATTCGATAAAGCTACCCATGAGTACAACCTAAGAAGTCGTAATCTTAAGTCAGATAGAACACTTTACATGCAGGTACTAACTGCTTAGTATATAACTTACAATAAGAATAAAAATCAGATTGACATAATGGAGATGATTATGTATTTTCTTACGTAGCGAAATGTCGCTTCTTATACAGTAAACCTATTATCCAAGAAAATGGAAGGTTGCAAAAGGGGAATATCCGAATAATATCTACGAAGTTTGGGAAATATAATTTATTCGTGTAGCCTTGAGGCGGAAAAGGTAAACACGAAACGCGTTAAAGTGATTCATGTTGTTGACTACAGATTGTAGAGAAATGTATTGTGATAAAATACAAGATTGAGATTAAAAAATAAAACCCTCTTAATGGATTATGGCACTTTCAAAGTGAAAAACAACAATCTGATTTTCTTTAAGTTCATATGAGATCACGTCTTCACAATTCTGTAATTTGAAAAATTGTAAACGAAAAAAATCTGTATGTCGATTCTGGAAAAGTTCAGTATTAAAGCCGATGTACATCAGATGCAAAGCGGATGTAACAGTAATCGGAATTTTAAAATTTTGTTTCTTTGGGCTTACACTCGAGCTGAAGGTGGTATGATCGACTAAACGTTCGTACGATGTAATTTTTTCAAGAATCGACATACCGAAATTCGATTTGAAACTTCTCTTTAACGAGGCAAAAATCACGACTTCTCTAAAACTCGTTGGAACTCTAGACTCTCAAACAGTATTATAAAAAACTCAAAGGAATTGAACAACAACGAGTATAATAACCAAGCTTATTTCGGCACCGACATAGCTTTACACCTAAGCCGGATTGATGGCCACAGGGCGGCAATCCGTAGGATATGCTCCTTGCATGCCTTGCATAATGCTGCTGTTTTTTCGCTTACATTTAGATCCACCACTTACCATTATCTGCTTGGTTGGTCAATTATTATTAACTAGTAGACGACCACGTCTTCGCTCACGAGCAAATAGTAAAAATCCGAAAACAACAAAATATACGAAGAACGAACGAGCGAAAAAAACTATTTTTAAGAAAATAATACATCTTTTTATGAATTTCTAGCTAAGTTAAATTTCTCGTAAATAACTCATTTTAGTCCTAATAAAGAGGAACCACCTTTTCATACATCAATAATGTTGATTCAACAATGATTATTCCTATAGTCGTTTCAGTCAACGGTCTTATAGCGAAAAGCTTTCAAGAAATCAACATTGCTCTTTAAAAAGCTTTCGCTTAATGTGTTCATACAAGAGTTGGTATTTCACTCCTGTGAATTGAAAGCAGTAATCCTTTGAACAGCTATGTCATTTAAAAATTCATTAAGAGGATTAACCCTCACTCAGAAGTGAGCTTTAATCATTGGTTAACTTATACCACTGGGCCCCGCAGCAGGCGGAATGGATTTTTTTTATAAATTTTTAATAGTGTTTTTTTATCATTTTATAAACATTGTTAAAAATTTTAAAAATAATTGAAATAATATAGATTAGGCACCAATTCCAGGCGGTGCGACTCTTTCAACAACTATCGTCATATTTGAGCCAATTTATACAAAACCTAAGCTTAAGCGGCAGGGCATTTTGTTTTATAATAAGTACTTATTTAGTGATGATTTAAGAAGTTTGAATATAAATGTTTAGGTTTGAATATATATTAATATACAAAAGAAATAGCAGTTCTTTTTAAAAATCATAGCTTCAATTATATTTATTAATATAGATCCTTGAGTTGGGTAGGCAGTTCTGGAGAATGATTGATTATTACTTGGGCGGTGCTCTGAATAGTTAGAGGCAGAGCGCGGTTAAGGCAAATATTGTGTTACACTTGTTGAAGGCTGTCTGCGGAAATATTTTTGCGAAGAAGTTGTCACTTGAGTTGAGCTTGAGTGATTATTTTGAATTATTCAACGATCAATCTCCTCCTCTCTGTTGGGACACTGTGTAAATATGAATTTTTAGAGTTCTGTGCCGTTTTTTAACAAGAGAAAAAGTATCGTTGTTGGGTCACTTTCTTAATTTTTTGACAGTCTCTGACAAAGGTACGTACGGATTTTTGAGACTGAGATCCTGGGTTCGATGCCCGGCTGGGCCGTTGATATTTTCCCAATTAGTAAGGAGGTTAGTTAAGGGCAAACTTGTAGTAAACAAAATAATATATTATTCTTATGTAGTTTTGTCTATTAATACCATTTTGCTTAGTATCGCGTGAAGGTCTCATGTTGTTTAAAATAACTATCAGAAGAAGTGGAATATCACTGGAGCATGAGACAGACAGATTACAGGTGCACATGTCCAAGATTAGAAATAAATCAGCTGGTGGGATGATGATGATGAACTTATCACTAGCATGAGAATCACGTACGGCAATAAGCAATGTGCTATAGAAAAAAAAACGCCAACAACTTATAACAACAAACAATGTTCGGTGCTTTCAAAATGAATGAGCCTTATTATTATTTTCAAATTTGCACGGAATCCTTGAAGTGAAAGTCCGACTCGCACATGCCTCGTCTTTTAAACATAAGAATGTCAATATTATATGTCAGATCAATGACCAGTTTTCCGTTCGCGTAGAATTTTGCTTTCCCGTGGGACTAAAATATTTTCCTCGGAAAAAATATCCTGTGTTAATTTCCGCTTACGCGTGATTTGATAACTAACATTTACTCTGAGAAACGTTACTTTGATAATGTTAGATCAATGATCGAATCAAATGAATGAAAGAAAACGATTCCATGCGCGTTTTTATGCGGCATTCGTTCCTTTTTAATTGAACGACTGAATTCCAAATATTGTTCAATTCCTTAAGGAATTTCATTAAGGAAATTGATGAAACGAAAACTTTATGGAAATGTACACATCCTTATCCTTTCTAATTTATAAACGCGAAAGTTTGTATGTATGGATGTGTGTTACTCTTTCACGCAAACACTACTGAATGGACTGAATTTTGATGAAACTTCACAATAATATATCTTACATATCAGACTAACACATATGTAGAAAGAATACAATAAGGAACTTAAGCTAACTTATCCTAATAATTATACAAATCATGCCCACGTGGAATGGTGGCAAGAATACTGGCTGCATTTCCGCGTTGGATAGCCAGGCTAATCCTTTGCGCAAAAAATGAGCCAGCCCTTCGGTCACCAGTTGAGGCAATTAGGCGCGGTGAAATATTACGGAAGAATTTTTTGGTACTGCGACTCCATGGCCCAAGAGTCTCCACGGCAAAAGGTACAAATATGTAACTCTCTGTCAGAGAGGCATACTTGTGACAGTTACCGGTTTCAGCCTTTTCTGCTGCGGCTCCCGGTCTTGATTCTGTCTCCCTGATATGACACGGAGCCAATGTGTCAACGCAAGTAGCGTCCCACATTAGGGCCCGACCCACTTCCCAATGAACCAGCGTCAACCCATCAGGTTTCTTGCCATCATCCCGGCTTGTTCCTGACGGCTCGATCAGCGCAGGAACGTTTATGGTGGCAAGAGCCCTATTTAAATTAATACATTAGCCATGTAGTTGAAAGGTTGAACAAGCAACACGCAGTTATACACACTTTAATAAATGAGTTATAGCTGAAAATCAAATAAAAAAAATTAATTACTAACCGAATAAATATTTAGGTATATTTTTAGACGAAATTGAGCAATATGGAATAGGCCTGGAGGAGATCACTCTTAGTAAAAAGGCCGCCTTTTGCCAATTAATGTTACTCTATTTTTTTCTATGTTTATCTTTATAATTTGTAATAAGTTATTGAAATAAATAAATAATAAATGGAATATATGGATTGATTAGAAACAATTGCCGAAACCATTGAATTTTATTGAAAACAGATTGCTGAACTTATTGTTCTAGATTGCATACGTGTTGTCAAGCAATAATTGCTTCAAAGTAACCGCACCGTTAAAGAGAGTTTTCTGATTCGTAGCGTTCAACCCCTATTGGACCAACTAACATCACCTATGGATGTTTGTTTAGGACCGTTCATAGACTGACGATATTGTTCATTGATATTGTTACGTGACTTTCCCCCTTAACTAATACTGATGTGATTATACTTAGGAATGATTAATGATTGTTGAAGATTGATAACTTACTTCATAACTGGGAGAACTTGGTTACTACTTGGTCTTACGTCATTCTCTATGGTCCAGTGTTTAGTTTATGTGGTTTCGGATTAAGAGGTACTGGGTTCAGGTGTACCCTTTCATCCAAAATTATTAAAATAGAAACGGCTGAAACTCACGTCACTATCGTCAGAAAAAAAATTGGTTGTCTGTAAAATCGGTTTACTGACGATAGTTGAACGTGACAATGTCTCAAGAAAATACTGATGGAATGGTAGCATTTAATTGGTTATTAAAATTTTTAATTTAAGTATATTTTTATAGATATTAATTTAAATTAATAAAATAATTGATTTTGATTTTATAAATTTATATTTTAAATTTATAATAAATATATTAATTTTTAATTTAAAATTAATATATTTAATAATTATATTTAATAGACGGATGTCGAACGCTGCCGAACGCAAAGGCCGATTGTGCTTTGTCGCTCGTTCCGCGCTCTCGCTCGCACTTCAAGCAACGCCTGGAACGCCTCAAAGCGAGGTAACGACGCATGACGTCATATTTTTTCGTGCGTGCAGCCCATAGATTAAAGACTACTAGATGGAGTCATAACGCGGCTGTAGGTTCAAGAGCGTAACAGACTTATTTCATTCGGCCTTTATTAGAAAGTGACACAAGATTATTTTTTGTCCCTTTCAGCGTGTTCGTTTTTATTGTTTGTCAAGAGTGGAGTTTGTGACAGACAAGGGACATATCTGAGCAATTATTAGCTTTTTATTAAATTTGCTGATAAATAATATAACTTTGCGGTTACGATATTAATTTAAACGTTATCGTGCTATGGTGGGTTGTAATATTTTCGGCTGCAACAGTCGCAGCGAACAGAAAATCGAAGGAACTACGTTTCATACGTAAGTAGGCATAAACTTCATTGATTGATGATTTAAAGCTTAGATATGTTATTTTTTAGCAAATTTCATGTATTATGCGTTTACTAAACTATCTTATATAAAATAATATTTCGTATTTTACGATATTTTAAAACATAACGTTTTATGATGTACTTTAAATGTTGACATGTCATGTCAATAAGGCTGATTTGCTGTCTCACGAGTGGACACGCTATGGGCTCTATCTAGTAGTCTTTAATCTATGGAGTACACCCAACAGCAGTGACGTGACGTTTGAGCCGTTTCTATTTTAATAATATGGAGAATACGATAGTTTAAATTGTAATTCTTCCAAAATAGTAATAAATTTCAGGCCGGAGTGAGTTAGAAAGACAGTGCTGGAATACCCCTGTACATCAAAAACACCTGTAGTTACATCAATAACACCCGATAGTGATGAGAGTTTGTGGAACTATGCGGTGGGCATAAGTTTTACTAACCCCTCTCCAGGACATAGGATATACAGCTTTGAACCACCATTTTGTGTTATCGGTCTTAGATTGAAAATGGTTGAGACAACTAACGATTCCTACTAGAAAGAGTCTAAAAGGCTAGGGAGACCTGGCTCTGGTTGCGTCAATATATTTTTCGATCCATTGGTGCGTCACACATGATGCTGAAGGCAGCGCTGGTTATTAATGGGTATTCTTTGGTGGGACAGTGTTGATAAATATCGAAATTTTTCAAAAATACCATTGCTAAATCAAACAAAATAAAAAAAATACGTGGGTATATTCTGGTAAAATATACGAAAATATCACAGTTCATTCAACAAATATTACAAGCACGTTCAAAATCTGTACCTTTCGTTAGGGTAAGGTAATTTAAAAAGGGTATGACAACAGATGACTAAAGGCTTCCGGTGCTGTCGGACTATTGTGCCTTGTCAGGTACAAGATTAGTTCGGACCGGTGAATAACGTTATATTTACTTTATATAATACTAGCAGATGCCCGTGACTTCGTCCGCGAGGATAATAATGTATTCATCCTAGAACAACTAAAACAATTGCACGTGACCATTTTTTTATAAAAAATAGGCATAGCAAGCTAGTCTTAATTAAAAGACTGAGATGCGTCATCTCGGACTTTTTTGTGGCCCTAATAAAGGGAAAAAATACTTCTGTAGATTTTTTGTTATATCTCAAAGGGGTTAGACAGCGTTTTCACGAGGTTGCGTGACGCATCTAACAATTATCGTCACATATAAGCCAATTTATAATAACCCTGACAAATTATATACTAAAACTCTTTTTTATAACTCATTTCATCTATTGGTGAAAGTTTTTCGTGAATAGACAGACAGACAAACGTGGTCTATTTTACAATACGTTGTGGAATAGGTTCACATTTGCCTTTCGATCCATATTCTGAGAAAATAAAAGCAAAAGATGTCCCGTTATTTTCTTCTCGAGAATCTGGCTTTTATATAACTTGCCCTGTTAGTATTTTTGGGTCGACTCTTGGAAGTTAAACCACTTCCCGACATTCAAATTGATCTATTGAGTACACTTAGGTATGTATTATTTACTAGAGCTGTAGAACTATGCTGTAACGAAACTGTACTGTGTGAGTTTCGACTTGTCTCTATCTCTGACAAAATGTCGCTGTATATAGAGAGAGATACACTGTCATATTACAGAATGACGTTACGACGAAGTCAGTGTTGAGATTCCAGTGTTGTATTGGCAAATCTGGTGTTAATTGAACACCCAAATTAACACATTAAATCGACGTGCCACGCTAAAACATTCATCATTATCAGCCTGTTAAACTACAGACCCACTCACTACAGGGCCAGGCCTCCCTTCTTATAGGAAAAGGGATACGGAGCGTAGACCCACCACGCTGCTCCAATGCGGATTGGCGGGCGGGTGATAATGTTTCATTTATTAACGATCACTATCAGACGTTGATGACAGTGTCCGGGACCGATGGCTTAACGTGCTCTCCGAGGCACGGGGGATACGCCACCAACTTCCCGACTCCGGGCTTGGAATTTACTGAGAATTTCATAGAAGAATGAAAAACTCAGAATTATTCCGTGACCCGACCCAGGATTCGAATTCAGGACCTCGTGATCGAAACCGGATAGGCTAACCACTAGACCAACGCTAAAACATTACAAACGTACAAATAAACATTCATTCGAATTTAAACTATCGCGAGTATTTTTCATAGAAACTAGTCTTAACTAGGCAAACTCCGACAGCAGTGACGTGAATATCAGTCTTTTATATGTTAATAAACATTAATTCCTTATTTAATAGAAAAATTTTAACTTCTCATTGAGACATATTAATCGAGCCCAATCACAAAGTAGCTACTGTAAACCGTTAAAGAGCTCCCTCAGCTCTCCTTCCTCTTCATCGCCAGACCCTTAATGACAGTCACAGCCCATCTAAATGTAAAGTTCTCATCAAGACAAATTATTCGAGCCCAAACACAAGGTAACTGCAGTAAATTGTCAAGCAGTTCTCTTATATGTAGATCGGCTCCATCATCAGATCGACTCCAGACCTTCATCAAATTGTAGTGCTTTAAATACTTACCGGAAATATTAACAAACGTACTTGTTGTCCCTACAATTTTTGAAAGTTCCCCTCGGTTTCTCTAAGATCCCATCTTCAGATCAAGATCATCAGATTCTGGTTTCCTTGTCATGGTACCACCACTGGAATATCTGCTCTCCAACAAAAAAAGAATTATCAAATTCGGTTCATAAACGACGAAGTTATGCGCGAACACACATAAAAAAAAATATACGGTCGAATTGAGAAACTCCTTTTTTTTTTGAAGTCGTTTAAAAATGAAACAAAAATCTTAAAAACCAACAATAACTTCAGTCTGTCATTTTTATAGGCACGTTTCCTGATATTATGTCGACTAAGACAGCATTCACGTTTTTTATTACAATGAAGAATTTATTTTTATCTGGGTACCGCACCAAATCAAATAAATTATTTTTTGTTAGCGTAGTAAGTGGATAATGGATATTGTCTTTATTGCGTTCATTTTTGTGGACTGAATGAAGGATGTAAGAAAGATTTGTAGATAAAAAAGTCGTTTAAAAGGGATTAAATATTATAACTCAACTAAAAGTGGCTATGTGGTTAGTTTATTTTTAGTAAAAGTGAGTGCGAGAGGTACCTAGAGCTAAATCTCTCCCAAACCTGTTTAAAGACATGAGCAGACACATTTATATTTGCTTCAATTATTTTATGTTATTCTGTATCGATTATATAGTGTCCTCCAATAAGAGTTTTAAAAATATTTTCAATGTACTGGATTGGACCATATTTATAGTTTTATTATACGTATAGACTAAGAGCCTATGATTGCCAGATTTTCGTCATTTTATAAAAGTTGAAATCTTGTTATTTCATGCTCATACTATAGGTAAGTACTATAGTAAGTTTTGAGGACCCAAGTATGAAACCTTATTTACTTATATTATGTCGAAAGAAAACATATTCCCACTCGTCAGTCACAGCTTTAAGGCACAACTCTTCGCTAGAGACTGAAAGTTTTAGGATGACGCTACGTGACTGGGGACTGCAGATATGATTTTACATATTATGCCGAAGAAAATAATAAGAATTCTGGTGTTAATTTCAAAAGTAACCACAGTACAATCTCCATAGTTGCCTACTGTGGGTATAACCTATGGTAGGAGTATGAGCTGACAAACTATCTGGTTGTGTGAAGTGACGAAAGCCTGACCATCACAGGCTCTCCATCTATAACAACAAATATTCAAAAACTATTCAGTAAAACAACATGTACGGTAATTACTTAATTAGTATGATACCCACGCATACGACTAGGAGCAAAATATATTTATTGCTTATTCCAAAGAAAATTATTAAACCGTACACATAATTATTCCATCACATTCACATTCCCCGCACGAAACATATTTATTACAAAAAAGAATGTGTTCTCTAAATAACGCGAGAAAATAAATGAGATTATCAAGAATTCCATATTGTTTGTGAAGCAAAAACATATTATATTACCTAATTAGAGACTAGTTTTGTAATAGAGATAGACTCCCTCGTTGCTATATGTGGATCACGCGCTGCATTTCCCATCTCTTACACAAAGCTTGCCTGGCAGTTAATATGCTAATAATTATGGTAATTATTATTGGTAATGGAAAGACTGCCCCGTTGGTCTAGTAGTTAGTAGTGGTATGTGGCTTGCATCGCTAAGCCCTAGGTTCGAGTCCTAGGTATATATGAGCTTTTCGTTCTTTCAAGAATTTTTCAGAACTCAACCTGCATTATAAAAGTTGGTGGTCTTACCGTACCTCGGAGAGCTCGTTAAGCCGCTGTTAGTGGTTTCTATAACCATCAACTGATAGTGGAGCAACATGGTGCTCTAAGCTCCATATTCCCTCTTCAGTAAGGGACGCTAGGTTCTGTAGTGAACCGTTCAAATAGACAGATACGAGTAATTATCTTTGTTTCTACTATGCACCTCGTAATATTACACGAGTATTTTGCGCTTCCGTATAGCTGAAATCAAATTGCACGATGCCGCAACTGTTCATTAATTATTGCAGCGAAGTCGAAATGGTATTTGATTGGTTCCCGGTAACACGAAGTGGGAATTCATAGCTAATTTATTAAGTTGTAATCAAAACCTATATACTAACTAATTATATGCACTAATGTTATAAAAGCGAAACTTAGCTTGTATGCGTATACAAGCAAAGTTATATGTTTGTTACTCATGATTGACATGATTTAGCTGAAGTATAGGGGCAGGTAGCACCCTACCGGCAAAGATGTACCGCTATTTAGCTGAAGTATAGGGGCAGGTAGCACCCTACCGGCAAAGATGTACCGCTATTTAGCTGAAGTATAGGGGCAGGTAGCACCCTACCGGCAAAGATGTACCGCTATTTCGCTGAAGTATAGGGGCAGATAGCACCCTACCGGCAAAGATGTACCGCTATTTAGCTGAAGTATAGGGGCAGATAGCACCCTACCGACGGCTTAACGTGCTCCCCGAGGCACGGGGGTGTAACACCGCCAACTTCCAGACTTCGGGGCATGGAATGTACTGAACATATCATAGAAGAATGAAAAAGCTCAGAATTATTCTGTGACCCGACCCAGGAATCGAACCCAGGAGCTCGTGATCAAAGCCACATAGGCTAACCACTAGACCAACGAGGCAGTCAACTTGTACTTGTATAGTAAATATAGATCATTTATTCGGTTACCTATTAGGTTTTGTTCTTGTAGAATGAATATGTCAAATTGTGTAAGCATAATTTTTGGCTACGAATTTCTTTTTTATTTTGTTTCTTTTTTAACATTTTTGATATGCAATTGTAAATCTTCGGTTGTAGATTTGCATCACCTTAAGAATTTCTTCTTCTTTCATTATAACTTTTCATAAAAATCTTTCTTGCTTCCAAGAAATTCTTACTACGGAAGTTGATATACCTATGTACCTTATGTAACACGTAAAAAGCCGTAAGCCATGATAATTAGTATCTGATAGTGCTCGTGACAGAGACAAATATTAAAGCCTTCCATTCCACATTGGAGCAACATAGTGGATCCAAATCCCCTTTTCTATAAAAGGGCTATCCAAATACGTTGATAATAATTGTTACACTAATAACAGGTCTGAATCCAAAGAGAATAGCAATTGTGTGAAGGAGAGAATTTTAATTAGCAACAACACACAATCAATCAGCGGCGCTCTTGTTAGTGCATGTAACACAGCGAATACGTAAACAGCATTGCTGTTTTCGAAATACGAGTCAAGCTGCATATCAGCGACATTTTCAATAACGTAGTGCGTGTATTAAAAAATATTTTATATATTTTTTATACTATCATGCTTTCGCTCCGGACGTTCGTCGCAAAGATTTTCTTTAAGAGATTGCTTGCAATAACGTAGCCTTTGGCTAGAATTTTCTGAATATAAGTCGTTGTTTGTATACTTTCTCTTACGGAATAAAGTGGGAGATTTAGTTTAAATAAATATTTCTCTGAACATAAAACGCTTAGAATATTTTCACTCTTAATATTTTTTTACACTAGAGTAATTTTATATTGTTTTTGTTTTAATATACCAACTGCTACCTGTGTCTCTAACAATTTAAGAATCAGTCTTCAGTACAAATTCTCAGTCCAGAGCGGGAAATACACCCCCGTGCCTCGGGAAGCACGTTATGTGGGTTATTATCATGCATAACGCCTAAACAATCACTATTAGATCACAAAGATAATGACTACCCACACGAATTTAATAGATCTATAAATAAAGGCCAGTAATTTTGTGATAGCGAAAAATTTAATTTATCGATTCAGATGGAAACGGGAGCGGTTGTCATTCACATTAAGCCTTCGTAGTTGCGCCACTGTCTATTCAAATCGTCCCTTTTGTCTCGTATTTGTACTTTCCATTAACTGCGTTCCATTTTACTAAAGCTATCACGCTTGGGTTTCGCCAAGAGCCACTAGTTTTTGCTACCAATGTTTTGGTGTTTATAGTTTGAATTCGTCACACTTAATAATCTTATCAAGAATAAATATCAACATTAGCAATCACAGCAGGGGGTCTTCCTCCTTTAAGAAATTTTAAAGCTTATTGAGTTGACACTTACCACGAAGCTCTGATTTGGGTTGGCGGGCTTGGGGTGATCATGTTTTTACTCTTGTAATGATTATTTGCCTGTCACTAGCCTTTATGGTCCAAGTTTCTACTCCATAAATAAAGATAGAGAAGATTAAGACCAAGGAACATAGTTACTTTAGGGAGATTAAGGCTTGGACAAGGAAGAGAAAAGATTTTTGCTAGCAACTTTGTAACAACAAGTAGAAGATACAAGTTGCATCCATCATCATCATTATCAGCCTATTAACGGCCCAGCCAACGACAAGGCCCGGCCTCCCTCCTTATAGAAGAGGGGATATGGAGCATAGACCCACCACGCTGCGCCAATGCGGGCTGGCGGGCTTAGGGTGATAATGTTTCATTTATTAACAATCACTCTCCGAGGCACGGGGGTGTGACACCGCTAACTTCCCGACTCCGGGCTTGGAATGTACTGAGAATTTCATCGAAAAATGAAAAGCTCAAAATTATTCCGTGACCCGACCCAGGATCGGAACCCAGGACCTCGTGATCGACGCCAGATAGGCTAACCACTAGACCAACGAGGCAGTCACAAATTGTATACCAAACTTTTAAAAATTTTACAAATCTTAATAAGTGTACGAGTTTTAAGGATTTTGGGTAATGGTTTTTTTTCAGAGCATTCATTTGAAAATTGGAATTGGTTTCCCGAAATAAGGAAATTTTTTCTCCACTTTAAGTTTTTTTTCACAAACCAAATAAAACATTATTTACAATAATCGTATGGCATGGTATGGTGACGTAATTAATAATATTTAACAAATATCAAATCTTAAAAGTCCTAATTACAGCATCTTCAGCTTTGAAAAATGTGATTTAGATGTCAAATTAGTTTTAGATTATTAGGTGACATATCTGCCATTTTCGTTTGATACATTTATTGTAGCATATTGCAAGAGCAAGATCCCACAAAGCTTTGAGCAATAAGATTTCTCCTAAGATAATAAGTAGCTACTATAGTTCGAAACCTTGCTCCAAGATTACACAGCATGCATCTCGGCTACACAATCAGTTGATTGTATTACGGCAGGGATATACTGCTGACCGGACTGCGATATAGCCCGGGGATGTCGAAACGTAAGCAACGCAGTATAAGCCGGTTTACTTAGTAAATGACCTGGAGTGCTGAAATGTTCTTAGTCTTAGGTAGAGTGGTTACATCTGAGTTAGATACACGTCGTCAATATTTATTACTAGCTGACCCGGCGAACTTTGTTCCGCCTTAATGGCAATAAATAAGCAGATTTTTTTTTATTGGAAAAAAAATCCAAAAAAAAAATTTAATAACTACATTAATCATTCATTATTTTTCTGTATTTTAGTAGGTACATAGGTTGCTCTTCACTTAAGCACCTTGTGATACACGACATTTTTTGTTTTATTATCAGGCGCAAAAACAACCAACGCAGATGGTCTTCCGACCCGTGAACATGCCACGTATAATTGACCATGGGAAAAACATGAATGTTCTAGATTTAAACCACAAACTTTTAAGGATTGGCCTTGTGATTTGTTGATGGTCATGGCAAATGCAAGACGTATCGGAAATTGAAGTCTTTTAAATTCAAACGGCATATCGGTTGGGATCATCGGGATCCTCGGAATGAGAACTTCCTCACCTTTGAATTTTCCTATCATTATCGTAGCGTAAATTACATTGTTCATCAATTTACTAACCACCAAACGCGTACCGTTGCACAGTTTTGGTTGGTTTATGTTTCGAAACATGATTACTACGGAGCCAACCTTTAGGCGTAAATTGTGCGGTGGTAAGCCAGGCATGTCCAAAGAGTTTAAAAATTCAATTGGATAGTTGGTGGCTTCATCTTCATTTGTGACGCAGTCAATAGATTTGAATGAATGCATTGTTCCAATGATCTTATTTTGAATTATGTAGTTCAGGTCATCTACATCTTTATTCTTAGCCGCTAAAATTGCTCGCTCACTCAACCATTCATTATTTTTGTAGTTAGAAATAATATTTGGAAATACATTGTTGATAAGTTCGTCTTTTGATGAGACAAAATTACAGAAATTATTTGGAAATGAAATTAATCCGCTCGATTCATCGACAGGTACTTGACCATTACCGATAGTCAGCAATTGCTCCGAGAAATCTTCAGCAGATGTATCATTAAGCAATGTAACTCTCATGTTTGTTGTCAGCTGTAGTTTCTTCACATAGCGCCATAGATTTGACGATTTGAGGCAAGCGTTTATTTCGTCGGCAGCCGTAGATCTTGGAATTACTGGCAGTATTTGGCGGAAATCGCCAGACAGTAAAATCATTGCTCCTCCAAAACATCTCGAGTCATTGCGTAAATCTTTTAATGTTCGGTTAAGTGCTTCTAATGCACGTTTATGCGCCATTGTGCATTCGTCCCAGATGATGATTTTCGATGCCGCTAAAACTTTGGCCATTGCTGAGTGTTTTGCAATATTACACGTTGGTTCTTCAATAGTTTGAAGATTTAACGGTAATTTGAATGCTGAATGAGCTGTACGGCATCCTTCTAACAATGTGGCTGCTATTCCAGAAGAAGCAACTGCAACCGCTATGTTGGATCTCGCCCGAACAGTTGCTAAAACTAATGACATAAGGAATGTCTTGCCAGTTCCACCAGGGGCATCTAGGAAATATAAACCACCATTTTCATCAGCGATTGCCTTCATTAAAGCATCATAAACTTCCTTTTGTTGGTAATTCAACAGGGGTACATTCCTTTGAACTACTAAATTTAATTCCTGGTGATCATATTCACGTTCCCGTTCCAATTCTCGATTAAATGCGTCATTCATTTCACGATTTGGCGCTGGCATTCCTAACCTGATTAATAAATTACCGCACATGAGGTAACACATATCTTCGATCAAAAGTAAAGCACGATTATGTATCTCCTCATTCATCTCAATATCGTGATTTCTGGAACTGACACGACTTTGATGTAAAATATCTTCTGACATACTATCCTTGTATTTGTGCCACAGGTTACATGGGTTTGATGGAAAACATGTCGAAATTATGATAGCGAATAATGTGCGTATCTGACTTGGAGATGCAGAGATAATGGCTTCAGCGATTGTCGTATCCCAATGGGTATCGTTTTCTAATAAGTTCAATTCTTCACATGCAGCACGATATGTTGGGAATATAACACCATTAACAGTTCGTAGTGTCTCAAATGAAGTTGGCCCACGCACATTTACCAGCAACAACCGCAAATAGAAACATTCATCATTCTTTGGATGAACTGTATACATACGACCAAGAGCATCAGTAGAACGCACATCTGGATACCCAGGAACAGCATCACCTTGCTTCCGTCTTTGAAAATTCTTGGATGAAGCATTCCAAGTATAATAACGTGGCATCTCCGAGTAAAGCAAAGTTCTTGCAAACTGATCGCTTTGGCAGATTGCAAAAAAACTGGTCAATGTAGTTGCTGGAGGTGTTTCAGCACGTTGCATAGCATTTGAAGCCGTGAAATATACTCGTTGACCATTCTCCAGATGCACCGCCAAATGTATAACAGTAGGATGACGTTCGTGAATGGGAAATGCGAATATACGCCAAATCGCTTCATTACAGTTCACATAACGACCAACTTGATAGCGTGAAATTTCATCGTTGGTATTCGAGGATTGCAATCCAAAAACCGCCATATCACTGCCTTTCGTGACATATTTGCAAATATATTTTATGGACTTAACTGAATTGCAGTATTCAACGTTGCAATGTGTCTTGAACGTTTTAGAAATAAGTGGTGAATATGGAACAATCCAACTGTTGTCGACAACGAAATCCATTCTTTTCACTTTCGTTGTGACAGTTCGACCGTTGTCATCTGGTGATCGACGCCGATACAGCGGATACCCATCGTTGCCAGTGACAGTCTCCGCCGTTAATTTCCGTGGATATCGTTTAGAGCACTTTCCATCGACCATGCAAGGTGATTGGGGGTTGATGGCACCACACGGTCCATGAATCATATTAGTAGTAACAACATCATTTAGGTCTGGATCGACTTCATGATCAGGAATCTCGGCACATATGATATCATCTATTTGGTCAGGCTGAATTCTTTCCACTAACCAAATAAGAATGTGTGCGTGCGGCAGGCCTCGCTTTTGCCATTCGATTGAATACATCCAGCATTGAGTATCTCCAAAGACGCGTTGTTTAACAATAAAGTTCATCACGGACCGAATTTTTTGCCTGAATATACGTGCTGTGATGTCGTGTCTATCATTTGATGTTTGTCCGGGAAGCAGCAATTGAGTAATTTCTATCCATTTTGGATTACAGGTAAAAGTAATAAAGAGATCTGGCCGGCCGTAATGACGCACATATGTCATTGCATCTTGTGCATATTCATGCATTTGACGTGGGCTACCAATGTACGTCGCCGGCAGTATAGTTAATCGACCAATATTAGCTGTATTTCCTTCAGTACTAACTGCATCACGTAAATGGATGTACTCCTCAGAACGCAGTTTGGCTTGGTTCAACCTAATAAATGTTAAACGTTCCGTTTCTATTTTTACATACAATCATGTCAACGCAATACTGCTGAAACAATCGACGAAACCGCAGCAAATAGTTGTCAGCATTTTGACGAATCATCAAACGATATGCATAATAATTCATTGAGCTAACTTTCTTTGTAGTTTCTTCACCTGAAATTAAAAATTTGATAATTAACCATTTCAAAGGCAAATAATACAGACATTAACCATTATTAAGATACTGATACTTTACCATTCAATGGATTTATCATTTTAATATTAAAATAATATCCATCTTCTCCTTGCCAAAACATCAGTGGGTATTGCAATGCGTCATATGATCGATGAGTTTCAGATATT
The DNA here is from genome assembly GCA_034621355.1 of Mycalesis mineus. Taxonomy (NCBI): domain Eukaryota; kingdom Metazoa; phylum Arthropoda; class Insecta; order Lepidoptera; family Nymphalidae; genus Mycalesis; species Mycalesis mineus. The sequence continues at coordinate 5,680,196 of CM067899.1, read as the reverse complement.
TGTTGCAGTTGCCCAGTATCGCGACGTGTAAGCACAATATCGCGTTTTTCCAATTGTTCACCAACAATCAGGATGGCAACTTCGTCTACTGTTGGAGCATTAAATGTGCGTTCGTGTGTTCCAGATGGTCGTTTATCTGCTTTGATGACAACTTTATAGTCATCATTTGGCATGCGCTTGTTATAGTATTTATATAAAGAGTTAAGTTAGGGTAGATCAGTATTGTAAAAATAATATATACCTACTAGAGAAGGATATACTAGCTAATAATTAGTTGCAAATAAGGTATTAAATAAAAATGTACTAAACTCACAAATTTTCTATCATGTTTATTATTCTTAGTAATACTACACATTTATACACAACTAGGAACCAAACTACTTAAGTAAAATAGGATGTAAGCATCTAAGCATAATTCGTACAATATTTTCATTAAATAGATGTAAAAGAAATAAGTAGGTACAATGGTTAAACAGAATATTACAAAGAATATAAAAATAATACAATATAGTCAACACTTACGTTTACACAATCTGCCAGCCTCGTTACGACTAACCGTAACAATATAGTTCCTTCGTTTTTATACTACTGCTGGCCAGCTGTCGACCAATCACAGACAACCGGAAATTACAACAACCAACCAACAATAAATAATTTTAGAAATAATGTGTTGATTAAACGTCTTATTATTTAAAAAATCCTAATATTATTTGTAAGAATTTATACATATTTTTCTACACAAGAATTGTATACAGTTTATAAATTGTTCAGAAGACATTTATCAAAATAAATACAAATCAGCAACTGTTTAGTAAATAGTTCACAGATTATACTTAAAAAAATAATATCACTACTGTCAAATCTCTCACATTAGATTGACAAGCCAGTGAACACTCTTTGTTCTACCTTTCACATTAGGTGAAACTTTTTGTAATCATCTCCTGCTACTTTCCCACCTCTCACATTAGGTGTACTAATAGCAGTATTCTCCGGCTATTGTTTAACCTTTCACATTAGGTAAACTTTTTTGTAAACATCTCCTGCTACTTTCCCACCTCTCACATTAGGTGTACTAATAGCAGTATTCTCTGGCTATTGTTTAACCTTTCACATTAGGTAAACGAATAGCGATATTCTAGTGCTGCTATCCCATCTTTCACATTAGATGAACCATATAGCATTGTAAACTTAAATTTGTAAAACGAAACATAAATAATAAGACATAAAAATAAATCATCAATTACAATAGCTCAAAAATCATCTTTTTGGATACTAAATTATAATGTGGTTTCAGTGGAATTTTGATCTATCCACTCTCCATGCCATAATCGCAATTTATCCTTAGACACAACAATATTTCGCAAATTACCTTGACCTTGAAGAGAATATCTGTCATTTGGTAGAGTAGAGATGATTTTATAGGGTCCTTTGAATCTGGGACTTAATTTGTCGCGACGTCTATGATCTTGATTTACATAAACCATATTGCCTATCTCGAATGACACATTATCTCGTCTTGTTCTGTCAAACCTATTTTTGAATTTTTGGGCCTCTAGTTGTAAACGTTGGTTTGCTAATTCACGATCAGCTCTTAAATCAATATCTAATTCTGGGATTTGAACATCATTTAACTGAGCTTGGATACAGGGTATATTGGCGTTACATCCGATAAGTAAGTGAATTGGAGTGAAACCGGTTGACTTTTGAATAGTCGTATTAATGGACTGTTGGACTTTCCACAAACCGCTTGGCCTTTCTGACGAACCATTACAGGTAGTGTTCAACATGTTGGTAACTGTTGCTACATATCTCTCTACCTGACCGTTGCCTCTTGGTGTACCAGTAGCAATCATGTGGTGCTCAATTTGTAATTCCGTAAACAATGACCTAACTTGATGGGAACTAAAGTTGGTGCCTCTATCAGTGATCACTTGCAAAGGTGTACCAAAAATTGTAATAGTGTCTCTAATAAGGGGCACCAGTTCTTGGGCACTGAGAGTTTTGAGGGGTTTCAATAGGCAAAACTTAGTAAAACCATCTAAAAGTATCAAGATGTATTTGTAACCTTCCGGTGTTTGTGTGAATGGGCCTGTACAGTCTAAATGAATTGTATGGAAAGGAACAGCGGTCTTTTTAATTGGGTGTAAAAGTCCTTGTTTGGGGCCCGAATGACCCTTCCGTTCAACGCAAATTAGACAGTGATTTAAGTATTTCCGAACAAATGCTGCCATTCTCGGAAACCAAAAATATTCACTAAGTTTATGTAAGGTCTTTTCAAATCCTACATGACAATTTTGATCGTGATAAAGCTGCAAAAGATTAAACCTGGATCCTTTTGGTACAAAAAGTTTTGGTTCACCAGATGGACTTTTATAATATAGTAAATTATCCTGGAGGTAATATTGGTTACCATCCAGATCACCAGCTACAACCTGGCTAATAAGATTTTGAACGTCTGGATCATTTTGTTGGGCGATTTCTAACCAAGATGGAGTGTCATTAATGAAATGTATATGATTTGAAATTTGAGTATTACGGGGAGATGGCAAGTCTATCAAAACATCAGGAATGGCAATCAAAGGGCACTGGTTAATATTTTCAGTTACATTTACAGAAGCAGGGGTCGTGGTAGGATTGCGGCTAAGAAAGTCAGCATGAGCAATATATCTACCCTTTTTATATACTATATCAAATTCAAAGTCTTGCATAAAAGTCCACCAACGGGCTACACGTGGGGACAAGTCTTTTTTATGCATTGTAGCTTTAATAGCATTGCAATCTGTATAAATTTGAAATTTTATGCCTAAGAGATATACTCTAAATTGTCTTAACGCGTTATATATAGCCAAAGTTTCTAAATCATAGGAGCAATATTTAGATTCTGCAGGGGATGTTCTTTTACTGAAATAAGCTACAACCTTTTTAACATTATCAACTCTCTGCACAAGAACTGCACCATAGCCTAATGAACTAGCGTCTGTATAAAGTTCAGTAGATAATTTTGGGTCAAATATAGTCAAAAGGGGTTTGGAGGTCAAACATGCTAAGACATAGTCCCGAGCTTCGTCCTGTTCCGGTCCCCATTGCCATTTCTGATTGTTTTTTGTTAGCTTTGTTATACAGGCAGTTCGAGTCGCAAAATTGGGGATAAACTTTCTAAAATAACTGGCAAGACCCATAAACTGGCGTACTTGTTTGACATTTCTAGGTACGGGAGAGTCTATTAATGCAGCTACTTTCGTTTCACTAGGCCTCACACCTTCTTTCGATATGTGTCTTCCGAGATATTCAATACTGTCTACAAAAAATCGACACTTTTTTAAATTAATCGTAAATCCTGCTATGCTAAGAGCATGAACTGTTTTTTCTAAATAATCTAAACCTTCTTCTACCGGTTGAAATGGAATTAAAATATCATCAATGTAAACCAAGAGAAATTTTAAGTGCTGCACAGCTTTTGTAATTGATCTTTGAAATACAGCTGGACCATTGCAAATGCCGAAAGGCATCTTAATAAATTCGTAATGTCCACTTGGCGTTACAAAAGCTGTGTATTTTCTAGAGTCTGAAGCGACAGGTATTTGGTAAAATCCATTTTTCATGTCAATAGAAATGAAAAATCTTGCTTTACCGAGCTTATCGATTTGGTCTTCGATTAAGGGAAGTGGATATCTGTCTTTCTCAACAATTTTATTTAATGCTCTGTAATCAACACATAATCTATCGTTACCGTCTTTTTTTTAACTAAAATTACGGGGCTTGCAAAAGAAGAATCACTTTCTTGAATTATTTCTTTACTCAAAAGCTCTTTAACTATTTCATCTACTTTGTCTCTTTCAACAGGGGCCAATCGATAAGGACGGTAATTGACAGTTTCATTTCTCTTCACCTTAAGAGTCAGTTCATCTGTCTTTACTGTGCCTATATCATTCAATACTGATGGGTATTTTTGAAAAATGCTACGTATTTTACTTTGTAAGTTAGTGTCTAAATGCTCAATCTGGGATGTTAAATCGGTAAATACTGATGACGGAGAAACAAAATTTACTTCAAAATTGTTTTTGGTAGGTTTTCTAATTAAGCGACAACCTTTTGAATTGGTGACGATTTCTACATCGGGATATTGTACTGCATTTCTACCGATAAGAAGGTCATAACGAAAATCTACATCTCTTACTACATGTATATCAAGTTCTAAACCTATTCCTTCGAAATTAACACAGACTGTAATTAAAGCAAATACATGTATTTTATTACTTCCAATGCCGTTTAAAAATAAAGATGTCGGAATTAAATGACACCCCAGTTTCCTTGCTACAGATTCTCTAATCATACTACAATTAGCTCCGGTGTCTACAAGAGAATTCACTAAAAATCCATTTATTGAAACTGGTGTGAGATTTAATTCGACTTTCCTAAAAAATTAACTTCTTTGGTGGGGACCACAGTAACAGATCTTTTTGTTTCGGCTCGTTGTTTATGAAAACAAGTATTTTCTGTATGGCCTATCTTCTTACAATAAGTACATGATTTTACATTGACTGATTGAGGTTCCGTAGTTTTAAAAGTCGGTGGAGCCTGAGCAGTTTGCGTTTGGAGATTCTTCGGGCATTGAAATTGGATATGACCAGTCTGATTACAAACGAAACATTTTTTTTCTAAGCTGAACCTAGGCCTTTTGGCAGTAATAGGTCCTGAACTAGTACTATCTAGATGTCGCTTCTTTTCTTTCGTCTTGTCATAGGTAGATAGCAGAGAGATAAGTGCGGCTGTAGATGTAACAGCGCTATTCAAGGAAGCCATTTTGACGTCAACATCGCTGATACCGCCACAGACTAACTCGATCAGTTGCTCGTCAGAAAAATTCACTTTTGTGTTACGAAGAAGTCTCAATTTTTCCCTAGCATATTCACTATATGAGTCTACTCCTTCTGATGAATAAAGGACTGCTTTGGTGAGCTTCTCAAATAAATTTCTCTTTTCAGGGTAGGCATCGATAATATCTCGACGGAGTTTTTCCAAGATCTACCTTCTGTAGGTTCCCATGCTTCGAACCATAAAATAGCAGAGCCCTTAAGGGACTTACCAGCTTTAGCCGCTGTCCTGATGCTGCTCCACTTCAGCTCCTTTGCGAGGGCTTCCACGTTGTTGCACCAGGTTGCAGCACCGCAGTCATTTCGCTCGGGGTCAAAGAGTGGCAGCGCGATGTCATCATCTTTCTGGTGTGTAGTGGTGACAGCATCACGGATCGCCTGTAGTAAGCCGTTGATCACTCCGGTATCCATTCTGAAACTTGTAAATATTTGTATTAATGAAAGGGCTAACAGATCCCACTTCTGATGTTATAGTATTTATATAAAGAGTTAAGTTAGGGTAGATCAGTATTGTAAAAATAATATATACCTACTAGAGAAGGATATACTAGCTAATAATTAGTTGCAAATAAGGTATTAAATAAAAATGTACTAAACTCACAAATTTTCTATCATGTTTATTATTCTTAGTAATACTACACATTTATACACAACTAGGAACCAAACTACTTAAGTAAAATAGGATGTAAGCATCTAAGCATAATTCGTACAATATTTTCATTAAATAGATGTAAAAGAAATAAGTAGGTACAATGGTTAAACAGAATATTACAAAGAATATAAAAATAATACAATATAGTCAACACTTACGTTTACACAATCTGCCAGCCTCGTTACGACTAACCGTAACAATATAGTTCCTTCGTTTTTATACTACTGCTGGCCAGCTGTCGACCAATCACAGACAACCGGAAATTACAACAACCAACCAACAATAAATAATTTTAGAAATAATGTGTTGATTAAACGTCTTATTATTTAAAAAATAATATTATTTGTAAGAATTTATACATATTTTTCTACACAAGAATTGTATACAGTTTATAAATTGTTCAGAAGACATTTATCAAAATAAATACAAATCAGCAACTGTTTAGTAAATAGTTCACAGATTATACTTAAAAACTATTATAGTTTTATTATATTAACAGCATTAACATTAAGTATATTCTGATACGCTCTAAAGCACTCTTAAACAACCTGACCAACGCATGATGTTCATGAAGCAGACACTGCAAGTCTTGAAGAATTGCTCGCTTCATTCCTGCATTGATCCCTAGGCGTCGATCAAGTTGTTCTTCCATGTTGCCCATGAAATATATTTGTAAAAATTTATTCTGTGTATCTTCGAAAGGTAGTAATGATCCAATTCGATGGTGAATCTGTCCTTGTATCTACAAAATAAAAACCAGACAGTATTAACTGGGTTATAAACACTTTTTCTGTGGGAGAGTAGAGTTCAGTATTAGCAAATATAATACATACCAATAGATAAAGTAAGTTATTCTTTAACTACATTCTATGTAAGTACAAAAATAAATACCTTAAATGTCGGATTAAATCCTCCTTCTTCGATAATGTCTGCCCCAAATGACGTCATTTGGAAACAACTATTGTATTTTCGAGTATTTGCAAGAAAGTGGCGTGATTCTTGTGTTTCGCCACAAAGCAATGAATACAATGGCTCATGTGGCGGAGTCAACACTGGCAATTTCACTTTACCATTAAGGCAGCATAATCCAGGCGTTTCTCCGGAAAACTTTAATGCACCAATTTTCAGCCAAATCTGTTCTGCCGTTCTTGAGTTATAAGTGGTGTAACTAACACGACTTTCTTTTATCTATATAGATAATTTCTACCAGCAAACTAAAAAAAGACTTTAAAGGTTATCGGCTATGTCGTGGGCGTCTACTAGTGTCTTACATTATTCTTTCTTAGGGGCAGTAGAGCTTTTTGTATCAGAGCAGACAGAAAGTGCCCAAGCGCGCTGGCTTGCTCTTTCCTTATTAGGGGATTTAACCCACTGCGCTGGTGTAATGGGGTTTGGTAGAACTGCTTTACAATACTGATGTACTAGCAGTCGCCCGCGTGAAAACAACTTGCCGTTCTATTTTCTATGACAGACTTGCATACAAATCTTACCTATTTGCTCTCTCTATGTCCGCTTTTGACAACAATGGATTCACTCAATGTTTCCGGCAAGACGTTTCGTTTGACACATGATGTTTGATGTGTTGATTGGCGAGGCGTACCTATCTAAGATGGCGACTGCAGTTTGTTTGGATAGCAACTACTTTTTGTTTGCCAGTATCATTAGAATTTAACGAAATTGTCCTTTATTCGAATTTTACGGATATATGTTGTCGACTCGAAATCAATATTTTTTATGTATTGTTATTCGTCGATCGAGTCTACCGTACCTCTTGACGAAATTATTAATATAGATGAAATTCGCATAATACCTTTTGTATTTAGAGCTTTTCACTACTTTATTGAAGCTATCCAGCTAAAACACCAACAGCAGATACGATGTTAGAACAGTATTCATTTGATACAATTCCCAGTCGCTGCACGTCTGTGCTAGTTACACTAGTGTTAAGAGGCCATACACTAGTGTAAAGGGGCTGTAAGAGTTAATTTTTCAAGCTAAAACGACACTCAACGCAATATTTTCTCCGTTTATACAAGCTCTTTAAAAGTTGGTGTCACTGAAGCTTGTTAGCATTTTTTTATTTTTGCACTCTGCGGAGCTGAAACCATTGCGAACGACCCTTTTAAATTAAAAAGTTAGTTTTGTCCGCAATTAGAAATGCGGGAGAATTTTAATATTTAATTTCTTATACTTACTTTGAATATAAATTACTACATTTCGTCAAAAGTTCCGTTGTAAGAATCCAAATGAGGGTAGGAAAAAAACTGGAATTAAAACTGTTTGCCAAGTTAAATGTTCATTTGTTTTCTAGACGTTTCATGAAAAGATTATTTATAATGGTACCAGAATTACTCGTAAGTAGGCCGCTTTCTTATTGATGTTGAGCATTATATTAATTTTATTTTTTAAATAGTTCTTAAAGTTTTTGTAAAAGATTTTTATCATAAATGTCCCTTGGGAAATATCTTGAAGTATACGATCTGTAAATTAGTTTTTTGCGAAATTATAATTTACGTTAGCTATAACAATGTTTAATGACCATTCAGTAATTTTTAATTCTTATTAAATACTTATTGTTTTAGACTGCCTCGTTGGTCTAGTGGTTAGCCTATCTGGCTTCGATCACGAGGTCCTGGGTTCGAATCCTGAGTCGGGTCACGGAATTGTTCTGAGATTTTCATTCTTCCATGAAATTCTCAGTACATTCCAAGCCCGGAGTCGGGAAGTTGGTGGTGCTACACCCCCGTGCCTCGGAAAGCACGTCAAGACGTTGGTCCCGGTCACTGTCATCAACATCTGATAGTAATCGTTAATAAATGACACATTATCATCCTAAGCCCGCCAACCCGCGTTGGAGCAGCGTGGTGGGTCTACGCACCATATCTCCTACTGGGAGGGAGGCCTGGCCCTGTAGTGGGCCGTTAATAGGCTGATAATGATGATGATGATTGTTTTCGACTTGAACATTATTGGTCTAAGCCTCAATCCGTATTAGACCGTGATGCCCTCAAACTCTAACTCCACTTTAATATTAGAAGAGGGGCCTTGTGGTAAGCAACATAAATATACTTTATAGAGTCAATTAAATATACTAGTCATTCACAAGTAATTTAATATAAATTTGCCTTGATAGGAAAACGCTCACTACCGGTTAAGAGTTGCTACAAAAACTAGTGGTTTCTCTTTTATGGATTCAAGTAATACTGCATCAATCTCTAATTAAATTAACATGAGATATACATCTGAATCTATTTTCTGTTTCACCGAAAGGGCATGAGATTTAGCATATATAACAGAAATTCGGGAACAGAGTATAGGATTTATGGAAATTCCGCCAAAGAAGCGGCGGAGTGACATGCCCTGCTTGATGGAAACAATTTGTATGGTAAGTAAGGGACTGCAAATATCACCGTACTTTTTTTCACTAAAAATGATTCGAATAGCAATCGGAGTGGTGTTTTCCATATAAAGTACGACTTTAACTTGGGGAAATGGAAAACTCTTTTGATGAATTTCTTTTTGATGATTTGATTTCGACACTTTCGACAATCTTCGTATTTTGAGCTTATTTACACAAAACCTCGGTAATATATATTATAGGTTTCATATTTATTAAAACCTTCTATTCTATTGATGCATCTATTGCAACATTAAAATCTGTTTAGTAAATTTGTGTTTATTACGAAACGACAAAGAGTTATGGAGAATTTTGAAGAGAAGGAAGAAGAGACTTTGTTTATATCTACGGGCTTTTACTATTTTCATTATTATCAGCCTATTAATGGCCCACTACAGGGCCAGGCCTCCCTCCTTATAGGAGAGGGGATATAGAGCGCAGACCTACCACGCTGCTCCAATGCGGGTTGGCGGACTTAAGGTAATAATAATAAAGGCGAAAGTTTGTGGATGATGGATAGATGTTTGTTACTCTTTCCACACAAATTGTACTGAATGGATTTTGATAAAACTTTATAATAATATAGCTTACATATCAGAATACCACATAGGCCACAGATTATCTCCTAAATTTCCACGGGAACTAAAACTACGCGGTAGAAATCGCGGGCGTCCTCTAGTAAATAGATATTTTGTACTTTCCTCTTAGAAGAACTAAATGTTTCAAACATTGTGTGTAAAATCGATTTTATAAAGTATTTCAATCTACTGCGAAGTGCATCGCAGCGAATGTGCAGTGGGAATCTACAGCAGAGTACCTTGAGCAAGTTTTAGTTACTTACTGCGTGTTTGTGTGCAGCCAACACAAAATCGAATTCGGAGCAACTTCGCAAATACTCGTAACTTAACCAATCGTAGCCAATGTGCTGTCAGTCTAATAAAACAAGACCTGCGAAGGCTAGACTTTCGTTTTTTTTTTACAAAAGATGAAAGTTTGTCAGCCCATATACCTACCTACCATAGGTAATTCCCAGGGGTAGGCAAATATAATGTTTGGTACATGGCGGCTTAGGTTTTCAATCGTCCTGGTAAAAAGCGTATTTTTATACTATCTTCCAGATGTTATGGGAAATCATGCATTCAATCGCCAGATATTTTGCATCACGAAAACTCTTCACTAGAGACACTTTTTTCTCCCTTCTAACCGTTTATTACGAAGGGTTGTCAAGGAGCTAAGTGACAATCATACTTACATTATTAGATACAATTAACTATTTAATTATTTGTGTAAGTAGATGTAGATAGAATGCCCACTACAGGGCCAGGCCTCCCTCCTTATAGGAGAAGTAAGAAGAACTAAGTATGTATTGTTATTTTACTAGACTGACAATACTGAGGTAGTATTTTAATATATTTCTGGAAGTTAATATTTCTACAAATGGTTCATATAAAATTACTTTGAGACTCGAACTAGCAGTTAAAGAACCGTGTCCAGCCGTAAAACGGCTCAGTAAAGTTAAAAGTGCCGTGGTCGCATCCCAGCTCTTAGTTTTATGGCCGGAATTTCCTTGCCACTTCCTTGTCCCTTCGCGGAACCACGACATATGTCCCACTAAATCTATGGAGAGCCCATAAACAGTGACATGTCGGTTCCTGTAACAGAGGCCCCATGAAATTCTGTGCAAAAATATACGGCTCCTTTACTTTGTTCTACAGATTATTAGCCGCTAATAATAATAAATTGCCAAATGTATTATTTTTTCTACTACAAGTTGGCCCTTGACTGCTATCACACCTGATGTTAAGTGATGATGCAATCTAAGATGGAAGCGGGCTAACATGTTAGGAGTAGGATGAAATCCACACCCCTATCGGTTTCTACGCGACATCGTACCGAAACGCTAAATCGCTTGGCGGTACGCCTCCTTTGTCAGTAGGGTGGTAACTAGCCGCGGCGAAAGCCTACCACCAGCCAGACCAAGACAAATTAAGAAAAATCTCAATCTGCCCCGCCGGGAATCGAACCCAGGACCTCCGTCTTATAAATCCACCGCGCAAAACTCGTATTGTGACAGTGATTTAATTTTTATTCAATGTAATTTATCCATCTCAAATCAATAATTTAGTTTGAAAAGTAGGTAAAGAACAACTACCAATGACTACTTTTTTAATGACCCAAATAGAGGAAAAAAAGTTTATCTATTTTTTAGCATTCCTACTATAGTTTATTTAAATTAAAATTGCGTTAAAAATGTGTCGCACTGGATGTGTTTGGCAGTTTGTTTAAATAATACACGAAATTGATCGATTTTTGTTTAATTGTTCATCAATAATATAAATACGTGGCGTTTAGCACAAAAATAACAAACGTATGAAACATGAGAAACATTCCAATTTCTAATTACAATAAAATATATCTATTTTTAACAATAACACAATTAAAAATATCAAAACAATAATAAATTTCAATAGTAATGGTACATAACTTACTAAAATTGACAAAATTACTTTAATACTATTGGATTTCACTTTATGTAATAATTTTTTATATAATTTTTAAAAGTTTGATTTATTTCCTCTTATCTAAACCTTATTAAGAAAGATGGTTATTCAAAGATTTTCCTTATAATTTTAAAGACGTTGAACAAGGTACACAGAGGATTTATTTTAATTAGAATTTTACATTATTTCAATTTTAACTACATTTTCGGAGGTCCCACATTTATTTGGAGAATAGGAAAAATGGTCTAACAGTCGCTTACAAGACCCTATTTATCAACATTCCTTTTAATAAACATTCTTTATCTAAAAATTTTTATTTAATGAAACGAATGACTGAAATCATCATGAATCATCTCAAAAACGTACATAAATATTTTCTATATTTACTATAATTTTTTGTTTACTTTTTACTTATAACATGTTAAAGAATAAATTTTTGGGTGAAATAAATAATCAACATATTATTGTATAAATTTGTATATATATGAATAATTAGATATTCATTTTACCGTCTGTCTCAATATCAAATCATATCAAGCCAGTCATAAACCAGTATCAGTTATTTATTTTACCTCGATGGTGCCACAGTTATTGCTTCATCAATTGATCTATCACATTGACTTAATTAAAAATAACTCCTACGGACAAAAATATTTACATTTATTTTACAAATTATCTATCAGGTACCAAATTCACTCATAACTTTGAACCATTAAAGATAACACTCAAAAGTCATGTTATAGAAATTGAATTTGGATTACACAGATGTCGTGATTTGTTCTATTAGGTGATGTTCGCGACGATGACACGGAGCTTTGCAGGAGCCTGAGCGACTGAAGGTGCTGCCCTGACGTGCCAATCCTTCCGGGACACTTCGTGAGGGCCGCAGTAAGGCGGCACGGCGGCAGCACTCTGGGTAGTGTGCAGCGGAGCAGCACGTGCGATCCAATGGAGCCGCGTACGACAGCGACTTGGGTAACCTAGAGGTACACCTGGGGCCAGGCCACGCGCAGTACGCCGTAGCACCACCAGCACTACATGCACACCAGGCGGGCTCACATCTCGGCGGCGGAGTCACACACAAGCAAGCTTCTGATATGGTTGGAGCTGGAGCCGGCGGCGGAGGTTCAGGATCCCGTTTCGAGAAACCCACGAAGAACAGCATCAAGGCACCAGCTAAAGTGGCAGCTGTTGAAAAATAGAACCCGGCTCTCGGTGCTTGCTGGTTGATGTAACCTGTCACAGGTACGCCAACTATCACGGGTATAGCCTCCGCCCCTTGCACGAAACCTGGTGAAGAAGTTTGATTTTATTGATATTCCCAACATGGAACTGGTTTCATGTTTTAATAATATTTATACCTATTCGAAATTCTTATAATTTCAATACTGGAATCACATACTATTGAATGTTAAAGGGTGTATAAAGGTTGTTGTTAGCGTTACTAATCTTTGATATCAACTTAGATATTTTAAGTGGGATCCAATTAAAGATAACTTACTCCAAACTTTCGTAAAATGTCTTCCACGAACTCTTTCCATAGTTAGCATTTTCATCGAATACAAGAATCCTCCCAGACATAAGCCATACATCCAAGCAAACAGCACGTATCCATGATATCCTTCGACACTGCTTAGAGCGAGCATGGAAATTCCTGCAAACAAAAGCGTTGCTTCAGTCTATATAGATGTAAAGGGCGGCAGGCGTGAATTAAATAAAAGAAAACAAAGAACTGATATGTGAAAGCGGACGAGTATTTCTGTCCTTATCTCTCGTAAGCAAAAATGTTGACAATAATTTTCAAGAATGTCTGTTTTGTCTCGTTTCGATGGTTCAACTTCAGTAAAAATGCTTATAATGCACGGGCTAGGATCCACTGATTATAAAAATCGTGTCTTAGAATACTATGTAAGAGGTGGACTGACAACATCAAGCGAGTTGTAATCAGTCGCTGGATGTAGTCGGCCCAAGACTGTAGTGTTCTTACAATGATATGTTAGATGGCCGTACTGCAATGATATGTTATTGGTGATGACTATTTGCCTACCTATACCCAACATGGCGGTTTGACACAAGTACTGCTTGGACACAAGACACTGCGCTGACGGTCGAACTAGCACGAGCCCAAAGCCAGCGCAACCGAGCACAGCGGCGAATCCAAGGAACGTTTGCAGCAAAACTAACGCACTCTCTTCCAGACCTTCCTGGAAACCTTGTAAGGCCTGTAAAGAATAATAGTATTATAGTCAATCTATTTCGGGACGTCAATCTGGCTATGGGTGTAGTTGCAGTAACGTTGGGTAATATAAGACTGAAGAACTGAACTTATCCCTACATGTAAAGTCTAACGGACTTCTTACAATAGATAAACGGGTATGCAAAGCTGCTCTAGTATTATTGCCAGATTTGGCTGGCCAGGGAAAATAACACGAACAAATGTTGAGAGTTTGCTAGTTACAAAAGTTCATCTTAACACGATAACGGTTCAGTAAGCCCCATGTGGGCTTACGCCAGTTTTTCTTCATATGTGTATTTAGATTTGAGGGGTGGTCAGATAACTTTTTGGGAACTGTGAACATGTCAAACCTACTTCTGCATCACAAGCTTCGAGGACTGTTCGTATTTTTTTCTCTACCGTACGAGGGATCTGGCGCCCGCAAAGTGAGTCCCTGGAATGCTATAGTTGAGAACTTTCTTATAATATTATGGACTCACCAGAAAAAACACAGGAGTGTAAAGCCCAAATGCAGCAAGTCCAGCCGCTAGCAACAAAACTTTCGCCGATCGCGAATTTAGTGGAGTTAAATCAATAAATGAGGACGATTTTAGGCCTTTCTTCTCTTTTACCTGTCAAATATATACAATAAAGTTATTTTTTTTTAAATTTGACCACAGCTCAGCGTTCAACAAATGAACCGTATCATAAACGGTCCATTCGTTTAAAAGTTACGAAGTCATAGCCCGATGCATAGACAACATTCCTCCTTTTAACCGACGAAAAAAACGGAGGAGGTTCTCAATTCGACACCTACATTTTTTTTATATGTATGACCACGCATAACTTTTTACAGTGTTGTCCGATTTTGATAATTCTTTTTTTATTAGAAAGGAAGATACTTCCAAGATGGTCCCATTGTCATCATTTTAGGATCGGATGATGATATCCTGGGGAAATTGAAGGAACTCTTCAAAATTTGGAGGCACGCTTACAGCGAATTCGGTTTTTGTCTCGATATCGGTAGCTTTTTGGCTACTAGTGCCGTATAATATACTATGGCAGTATATTTAACAAAAAAAAGAACCGACCCAAAACGCACTAAAAAGTAAAAAATAACTGTGTCAATTAGTTGCTTTAATTTACTTAAGCATATCTAGGAGTCGGTGCCAGCCAAGGTTTCTACTTTAAGGACGTTACCTAGAACCCACAAACTGCTTTACTACGTAAAATAAATGTTCCTTAAACTTGGCTGGCTGACTTTAAGTAAATTAAAGCAACTAATTGACACAGATATTTTTTACTTTTTTAGTGCGTTTTGAGTCGGTTCTATTTTTTGTTATTACGTCGAGCGGTAATATTTAACACAAAATCTGTACAACAAAGTTATCACAGGTACTTTAAACGTGCAATGATGCTATTTGGGGTCGAGTGAAGTGCTTCACCTACTATGGTAGTCGTGTTTAATTGGAATTGAAAGAGAGTAATTAAAACAAATAATTTTTTACGCTACGATTTTATAGTCATACTGCGCTCTCTGTATCAATATATTCTCATGTATCTAATAAGTAATTGGGATACGCATAGCTGCTACGTTTTATATTCCTATGTTACCAAAATTCTAAGTTGATGAACATTAAATTAAAATCTGTATACTTGGTTGACAACTAGAAGCTGTACGGTTTTAGCGCGTAGCTCTCGTCCCCATAGATATATCGAGAGATCTGTCTTAGTGACCATCTACAACGGACTATGTATAATTTTCAGTCAATCGAGTGTTAGAGATGATGAGCCAATAAATCAATAGGTCAGGCATGTCAGTAAAGTATAAAAATTTTTAAATAAAAATAGAACCGACTCAAAATGCACTAAAAAGTAAAAAATAACTATGTCATTTAGTTGCTTTAATTTACTTAAGCATATCTATGAAGTCGGCGCCAGTTAAGGTTAAGGAACCTTTTTTTTACGTAGTAAAGTAGTTTGTGGGTTCTAGGTAACGTCCTTAAGGTAGAAACCTTGGCTGGCACCGACTCCTAGATATGATTAAGTAAATTAAAGCAACTAAATGACACAGTTATTTTTTACTTTTCAGTGCATCCTGATTCGGTTCTATTTTTATTTCTTACTTTATAGTGATTTATCGCCATGTATCGTACTCGTACTATACTGTCATAGTATATTATACGGCACTAGTAGCCAAAAAACTACCGATTTCGAGACAAAAACCGAAATCGCTGTAAGCGTGTCTCCAAAATTTTAAGAGTTCCTTCAATTTCCCCAGGATATCATCATTAGATCCTAACATGATGACAATGAAACCACCTTGGAAGTATGCTCTTTCTAATAAAAAAAGAATTATCAAAATCGGACAATTCTGTAACAAGTTATGCGTGGTCATACATTAAAAAAAAATATACGTGTCGAATTGTGAACCTCCTCCGTTTTTTTCGTCGGGTAAAAATACACAGGTATTATATAATAGGTACTATATAATAGGTATTTACTTGAAATTTCAAAGAGACAAGAACAAAATATATAGAAATATCAAAATACAGTTTTATTTTTATTCGTTAACTAATTACCTTCCTTCGTTGGTTCTTAAGATGCAAAATGGCGCGGCGCTGTGGATGGTAGAGGGAAGCGCTTCGGTAAACAGCGCTGAGAAAAAATGCCAACACTAACACGCCAGTCACAGCTTGCAAGCCCAGTCGCCAACCCAGCTTTCTGTGAACAATTGCACACTTATTTGCACCCGACAAACTAGAGGTTTAGCTAGTTATGATCCAATATTTGTCTTCTTTAATGCACACATTATAGTAAGTGATGATGCAAACTAAGATGGAAGTGGGCTAAATTGTTAAGAGCAGGATGTAATCAACATTTCTTGGGTTTCTACATGAAATCGTACTGGAACGCTTTTAAATTAAAATTGCTTAGCGGTATGTCTTCGTCGGCACGGTGGTAACTAGCCGCGGCTAAAGCCTCTGCCTGGACCGTTTAAGAAAATCACAACTTGCCCAGCCGGTAACAGAACCCAGGACCCCCGTCTAATATCCACTACGCATACCGCTGTACCAAGAAGGCCCTCAAAAATACAAACTCAAAATGTATGATTACATTATAAAATAAAAATTATAACTATTATTCTAAAAGAGCAACTTTGATTTTCCGGTTCTTGAGCGCAGAATTTACCTTCTAAACCTATGTCAATACGCACTAACAGACTTGAATTTACAAATATCCTTGTGCCTGCTTGAAATAAATTAATTTGAAGTTATTAGCAATCAACAAACGGAGGGATTATCTCTAGCTAAACCAATATTTGTAATCTCCTTAGTGCGTAATAAAATCTACAATTGCCGGCTGGATGGAATTAAAAGCTTTATGATCTATTTTATTATTCATTCATAATATAGTTTCGCCCGCTTACTTTTATTTTACTTTTATATACACATATATTCAGCGTAAGCAGAGAAGAGATGTTTTTTGTATTTACTTAATCTATTTATGAAATAACCTTTCTGGTCGTCGGTTAAAATATTGAAAATTCGGTACGTAAGTAGATTTGAGAACTGGCGCAGATAGGCTGGTAAAAGATACGAGCATACCTATTTTAAAAGCCAGGACATTTCTTATTTCTTAACTACTCTTCTTTTATTGCCATATATTTTGGACAATTTCATTTAAATTACAGTAACTGGATTCATCATCAAGATCATCACTGGCAGCCGTTGAAGTCCACCGCTGGTCATAGGCCATTTTTAGAGACTTCCAAACACAACGATCCTGTTGCCAGTGGCTCCCTGCGACACGTTTGATGTTGTCAGTTTACTTGGTGGGCTGCGCTGTCCGTCATTCTAGCACCTTGGGTAATTGGATTACTATAGGTAATAATATCTTACCCCACAGCTTCTTTGTAAGCTACACTAAACAGAGCAATTCCAACGCCTCCACCAGCATGAGCCACCAGCTCCACGAACTGCCGCCGTCTCCTAAAGTACGTGCCCAGCACCAGGCCGGCTGCTTCACGCACCAATCCACAACCCACTCCCAGGACTACGCCTAGGAAAATAAAAAAATAGTTCTAATATGTATACTAAATGCATACTGATAAAGCACTCCCTCCTAAATTATGTGTTTCTTGATTCTAAAAACTAGGACTTATTCAAGTCAAGAGAGTTCCACTTTATGCCATATCTACATTTACTCTTAAGGAATATCGTGGCCAAGCACGAGCGCAATATTGTGATATATTTTTAAAATGCTTCTTACTTTGACGGACTTAATTATTACTTACTGGGATTCTAACGGAAGAAAATTTACTGTTCCTTAAATACCCCAAGATTATTGCTCTTATCCAGACATTAGACATAAGACATTAAACATCAGGATTAGACCATGAACTAGGACGGCCCTTATTCGTTTTTAAATAAATTTCATCTTAATATAGTTTATTTTGCTAAAACTTAACTTATCTTAGACGATAGCTCGGTAAGTATGTGTAACTATTTAATCAAATAACAATACTTTTACCATAGCTTAAAAGGGTTTGATGCAGTTGCGTAGCGAAGGACGTGAAGAGGCAAGCGAGAGGCAGCAGCAAGCCTCCTATGAGAGCAGCCATGCGCGGGGACTTGCGTCGTGCCGCCACCAGCGCGCCCGCAGCGCGAGACACTCCCACGCAGATCGCTCCAGCCCATACTGCACCAACAAGACATACGACATCATGATCAGCCTATCAACAACCTGCTATCATGCATCCTTGCATGAACACTGCATAGACAGAACAAACATATTTGATGATTATGATGATGATGGTACATGATGGGGATACTCTTTGCATAATAGGGGATACGGAGCTTAGACCAAGCTGCTCCAATGTGGATTGGTGGCCTTAGCGTGATAATGGTCGTAACTCTTATTGATCACTATTCAATTGTAATGATATCGACCGATGGCTTTATGCTTTCCGAGGCACAATGATCAACTTCTCAACCAATTTCTTAGTGTTTTTGCCTGCTAGTGGCCGTTTAGTCGGGTAAATGGGGTTGCGAGGAGTTGCTTGTCTAGTTGTGTAGCTGATTCCAACGGGTGATGATAATGATGATGAGTTGAACGAAAAATCCATAGATATTGGTTCTTTTACCCAAAATTTTTGAACACTCTCGGATATTATAATTCAGTCAAAGATAGGTCATAGATAATAGAAATTCGACGACCCCATGATTCTATTTTAAGTCTCATGCCCTAGATTGCGATGACAAGTCCCTGTATAATTCCTTAATAATTCAACGCCATGAAAAACCATAATATACCTATTTTTATTTGCCAAGTTTAATTAAGATACGCATAAAATGCGGGCAGGCAATTTATTAAGCCAATTAGTAACTTTTAGTTTAACAAGAATTTTAATTGGCTTGGCTCAAAATAATAAGATAATTAATTCTTTACGCTTGATATTAATTATTCTATTCTAGAAAGAAGACCCGCAATATACGCATTTATATTATAATATAAGCGAAATAGCGCTGACTGACATATTGACTCATCACAAGATCTCTAAAGACCTATATATTTTGAGATGTACACGGTCATTAAGAACACTATTCTGATTCTGGAACCCGGACCTACTTTTGCAAAAAATTACCGCGACCAATGTCAAGAACTGTTTAAAGTACGGGGCTGGAACACAACAAACTTCTTAACTGCGGATTTTTTTTACTGAAAATTTTTTAGAAGTTAGAAATCCTCAGTATTATACTCATATCCACCCAGGGTTAGATCTCAAGCTCAACGGCAGCCGCAAAGGCTAACCACTGGACTAACAGGGCAGTTTTCCATTAAGGTGCGAGTTCATAGCTTTACATAATATTTTTCCTATGAAATATATGTGGCGTAATGCTGTCTGCAGTCGGCTACGAACTTGCACGCTTATAATATCAGTATAAATGTAAATCCTATTTCTCTGTTATTTTGACAACATAATAGACGTACTTAGTACATACTATTTTAGTAACATAATGGTGACAAAACGGTTTGGTTAATCACATTATTATGCTCTGTAGGGATAAGATCGTTTATTATTCTACAATGGCTAATGTGCTCGGACGTTTACGCTGGATTAGTTTGTATGAATGGGATGAAAGGGTGGATAATATGGTTTTATCCATTCGCTATGTTTGGTGACTCGCTATCACATAATACGCTATTAAAGTGCTCGTAATTTATTATTATTTACAAACGGGCGCAGTTTCCAATTCTAGTGGGAATATTAGGAACCAGTTACTCTTGCATTATATGTTTTTGTTTTAGTATTTTTGCCGTTTACTCGGCATGATAAAATGATTCCAACGGCTGATGGTGATGACGAATTGAACAAAAAATCTAATACTTTTGTTTAAAAGAATCAAAGTGGATGTATTTATATGATGACGACATGTCGCTACATGTCATAAATACATAGAAATAAAAAGTGTCCTTGTGACACACTGCCTGGTGATTTTGTCTGCGATCGGCTACGAAACGGTACCATTAGTTTCGTACTAATATTTCACAGGGCATCGATAAAGCTAGGTAGGTGATGAATTGTGCAAGTTTATCGCCTACCCCTATTTCCGAAGATAACACTAAAATCATTTCCAACTGTCTCAAGCTATAATGATTAACTTACAGTCCATTTTGGATCCTAATATTCGGAGCGGATCGTGAAACTTAATTAATTTAGTAATTCGATTTAGTTTCTCAATGAATAAAGATCGACTAAAATTAATTTTCTACTTCCTAGAATGCTACGTGTTTGGCTTTTTAAAATTCTAGCTGCAAATAGTAGATAGTTTAAAGTTGCTTCTATTTATTAAGTTACTAAGTTCCGAAGATATATGACGCGTGAAAAGATAATTGTAAAATATTGCACAAATTGAGAAATGCACCGTTATTTCAGTGGCTAAATGGTAACTATGTGGCTTTGTATCACGAAGTCCTGACTTCAAGTCTTAGGTACCAGGCTATTAAGTACGTATTGAGCTTTCTTTTAATAAATTTTCAATAAATAGTCAGCCTCGAGTTGTGTAGTCATACACTTGCTTTAGAGAACATGTTAAGCTGTCGGTTCCTGTCATAATGTTATATTGAACATTGCATTACATTATTATTCCATGGCTTTGTAGTGAGTCTTTAAAATAGATTGATAATTATGATGAATTCATGGCAAGGACTTCCTTCTTAGGAGACGGATACATACATATTAAATTCAAATATTCCAATATATGCAAATATTGAAACGTCAATTAAATATTAAGAATATCTCATAAAACTGAGCATTTCCTAAACTTCAAATTCATATACTCAATAACTAAAACACGAAATTAAGGCGATACTGAAGTTCAAGTGAATAGATAGTGGATTTGAGTGACGTTTCAATATTTAGGCATGTTATATCCAGCATTAGGCATATTATAACACAGCTGAAAGATACGTTTTTTTAATCAAATTAACTCACCTGGAAACATAATCAAACTAAGTTTTCACTTCTCTGTAACTGCCTACGGAATAAACTTTCAAGGAAATTTCGTAAAAGAAACAAGAAAAATCCTTGCGCTATTCCAACTTTTACCTGCGCGTGATAGATGATAAATCTTCGTCTATTAAGTAAACCGTCCTATTTGTTGAAACATCACTCAACTTCATGAATTATTATGATTATGAACATTCATTTCTATTGTGAGAATACAGAGTGGATCTTTAGTAGTACAGTAGTATAGGTATATGCATCACTATTTCAGCATAATATTATTAAACGCCCACGCCGTGTGTGTCTGTCTGTTCACGATAAATTCGAATACTAAACGGATTTTTATGCATTATCATTATCAATGTATAGAGTACTATATTCTTGAGGATGGTTTTTTTGTATATAATTTGTTATAATTTTATTAATTGGCTCTAATGTAACATAAACATATAAACACATAAACATATAAACATGAGAGAATGAATGAAAGAAGATTAACAAAAGAGATTTACAAGGCGAGGGTGAATGGAAATGTTGGAAGAGGAAGGCCTAGGCGAGTGTTCCTGGACCAAATTCAGGACATTTTAAATAATGGCCAGGTCAAGAGTACCCTAAACCGACAAACTTGTATGAAAGGATTAATGAGAGTGGAAGAAGCTAAGGAGGTATGCAAGGACCGTGGCAAATGGAGGGATGTGGTCTCTGCCTACCCCTATGGGAACAAGGCGTGATGTTTATGTTTATGTGTTATGTCTAATGCAACATATTATAATTGTTGGGCCGCCTGGATGCTTTCGTTAAAAACGCCGCTATAACACTTTGATATATATTAAAACAATGTATAACAGTATTATGCTTTAAATATGACTACAAAAATGTCCATGATGGCATATATCTATCTTTTATGAATAACTTGCTAATTTTACCTATACAATATGGTCTTATTTAAATGTGTCCTTAGTAGTAGGGCGGTCTGTAGAATTTCAACGCATTGCTAGTTGTAACATGATGATGATTCAATGATTTGTATAATTGCGTCGTTAACTTCATTGTTTAGCCTGTGGCTTTGAATCATTAGGGTTCCAGTCACACTTGATTCCAGTCCTGATTCGGGCACTATTTCATTACTTATTAGAAATCCTCCGTAGCATATCGAAGTTGGGAAGTTGGTGGTTAAACCTTCGTGCCTCTGAGAGCACGTTCAGCGATCCCGGTCATTGCCATCAATGTCTGATAGTGATCGTTAGATAATTAATTAGCCGAGTAACACGCATTAGAGCAGCGTGGTGGGTCTAACCTCCATATCCTTACCCTAAGGTATAAGGTAGCCTGGCCCCGGGCGTTACAAAGCTGATAATGATGATGAATTTTACTATAAATTTCATATTACTTAACATGTCGTGTGAGTTTTGAATTAGTCTGTAGTAGGTACTTTATAGTAGGGGAGCCCAGGATGCTAAATGGGGATTTACTCGAGCGTCGTAGAGACCTATTGGGTTGCAAAGCTTAGGTGATAGGAAGAAGAAATGTTATATGATATATACCTTTACATCAGTGGGGGAAGCGGCTATAAATTTTTAAATATGTAAAAAAAAACTGTTGCATGGACATTCTCGAGCGCGTTAGATATTGATAGCATCAATGCCCTACATATTTGTGTTAATGTACGTATAATAATCTGATCGTTTGCATGATGTAGGTGGTTGTATGTAAGGGTTGAAAATGAAAAAATAAAAAATTTAATCGAGCGCGTCAGATTATCTAAGGGAGTGTTAAGTGCACCACAAAAAAGCTCTCATTCACTAATCTGACGATTTCGATGGGACGCAAACTCGCGGCCATTTTCATAATGTGCAAAAAAAATTCGCCATTTTGAAATACTCAAGCGCGTCAGATTAAGATATATATGGTTCATCTTTATTTTCTAAACGTACTGTCTCATAATCTGACGATTATCTAGAGGGATTCGCTTAATCTGACAAAAAAAAATTAGAAAAACGGTTCACCTCAAAGGCCATCCTTGCAACTTCCCGCTAATTCCATTCCTGGGCGCTTAAAATTGTACTTATGACATTTTTGAGTTCAAAGAAATAATATATAGAAATATTATTTGCATATGAGCTCTCCCAGCTCGAAAGTCTGATAGAAGTTTCAATAAACCGCAATAACTTTTGAATGGATCAAGCAATTTTCACGCGGTTGACGGCATTCGACGCAGTTTTATTATCCTCATAAGTAATTTTGCAATTTTTATTGATCGAATCACAAATTTCGAAGTAATCCCGAAAAAACACTTTTTCGGGTTTCTTTCGTTCACGATATCTCTCGAACGAATCAACCGATTTTCACCAGCTTGGTGGCGATCGACGTGGTTTTTCAAGCTCAAAGGCGGATTAGTTTTAGAAGTTGATCGATATAGCCGTTCAAAAGTTATTCCAAAAAAACCACTTTGTAAAAATTTTTTTTTGAGATTTTTAAAATTTCTCAAAATCTATCGGTCCGAATCGGTTCAAATTCACAGGAAATCTAATTTTGAGAGAAATCTTTAGAACGCCGTTTAGTAGATTCCGATCGGTTTAGTCGTTCAAAAGTTATAAGCGAGCTGCACGCATTTAACTTTATCGACGAATTTTCGTTATTTCGGCTTGCGGAAATCGTCAGATTATATATTTTTCATTATTCTTGAATTATTTCCTTCAAAATAAAAAAAAATTTAGCTACGCTCGAGAATGTCGACTTGACGTTTTTTTTTTTACAACTTTGATGCCCTCCCCTTTCTTTACGTCGCTCTCAAATTGTCAGATTAGTGGAATATACACTTTTTAGGATGTAATTAACTCACACTACCTTAATCTGACGCGCTCGAGAATTTCTGATGGCCAATTTTTTTTTAGTAATCTGATCCTGTATCCTTCACGGGCGGCCTTAGATATGGGCCTCATGTTTCGTGGAGGTACTTAACCGGGTACAAGGTATCCCCCTGTATATTAATCTGCCGCGCTTTAGTAAATCCCAAAATCCCCGCTTGGGCTCCCCTACCATTAGATCATATATATTCCGTAAAGCTATGAAAATATCGACACAAGTCAGTGCTACAGATTTTAAGTTATGTTTCAATTATCGCGCTGCTGCTGATGCTGATGATGATGATTGTAGTGAAACGACCATTACGTGTTCTCAACTAACTTTATTACGTTATTATGCGCCTACCTACATCACACAATAA
This sequence comes from Mycalesis mineus, assembly GCA_034621355.1. Classification (NCBI taxonomy): domain Eukaryota; kingdom Metazoa; phylum Arthropoda; class Insecta; order Lepidoptera; family Nymphalidae; genus Mycalesis; species Mycalesis mineus. Next base: position 5,655,821 of record CM067899.1, on the reverse strand, counting down.
TAAATGTACCTTAATATACAACATCTTTCCCCTAAAAAGAAGTAATGAATAAGTAGTATAACTATTAACTAAACTTAGACTAAACTTAATCTAACACAATATAAACCAGTTATAGCCGTAGTAATTATAAGCATAGTAACACTATTTTTTCTTAAAAAATAATGCCAGCTGTTTACGAGCCTTATAAGCAGCTGCTCGAGTACGTTCCGCTCCCTCGGGCGAGCTATTACAATTAGTGTCTTGGTCTACCCGAGGGTCATCGCTGCTGTACCTTTCAGCATCAGCAAATGAACTTAAAACACTATCATCACTTTCCTCCTTTTCATCCAAAGGAAGAGGTGAACGGCTGGCTGCAGAACTAATTTCAGCGCGAATAAGATGACGCCGATTACGTCTGTATTTTCGACCCGATTCGTCAACAACAAAATAAGACCTTGGCTGTGGTGCCGCTGCCTGTACCGTCACACGGCGCCGAGTGTTGCCGTCTTCCACCAGCACCCGCTCACCCGCTCTCAACTCGGGTAGGGCACGCGATCGCTTATCGTAATATTCCTTAGCGCGTTGATTACAATGTTTTAAATCACTGAAAGAGTATCCTAATCTCTGAAATGTTTTAAACGATAATACATTTAAATCTGACCCTGAATCTAGTTTAAATTTTTCTGACATTCCGTTTTTACACAATATCAATGTTTCAAACCACTTACTGTCTTTACCTATTTTGTCATCGTTCAATATGGACACATGGAATAAATCATCATTAATTACTTCCTCATTCACTTCAAACACTTTTTTATTAGCTTTTACGCAACATTTTTTAAAATGTCCCCGTCTAAAACACAAAAAACAGGTCGCGGATCTAGCTGGACACCGATCATAGTCACTATGGTCGTTACCGCACGACACGCACTTTACATCACTATTCGCACTCAACCGAGAATCGAACCGGCGACCCGGCGTCTCCTTGCTGCGCATGCGGCGCGCGGCGCTCGGAGCGGCAGGCCGGCCGCTCGCGCCGCCTGCCTCGCCCCGCGCGCGCGCCCGCGCCCCGAACACTGCATCCACCGCCGCGCCGGCCGTCGATTCCGAAGTTTTAGCGACTTCAATTTGCTTGCCCTCCGTCAGCGATATTTCACTCGCGTGACAAATCTTTATGGCCTTCTCCAAGGTTAAGTCGTCCGTTCTGAGCAATCTATCTCTCACTGTACTGTCGGAAATACCACACACGATGCGATCTCTTATCAGACCGTCTTCTAGGTGCTCGAACTCACAGTGCTGACTCAATATTCGTAAAGCTGTGACGTATGAGTCCACATTTTCGCCGACTTCTTGACTGCGCGTGAAGAACCGAAATCTACACATAGTTGTATTGTGTTTTGTGCCAAAATGGTCATTAAACTTTGAAACTAAGACATCTATATCGTCTTGACTTTCGTCCTTTAGAAATTTAAAAGTAGTATAGATGTCATACCCGTCTGGCCCCACAAGATTAATAAGCAGACTTGCTTGAACATCTTTGCTTTCTTTATGCACGCCAGACGCTTTCAGAAACACGTTAAATTGCTTGTACCACTTGCGCCACGCGTCCGCCCGACTCACCGGGCCACCTTCCAACACCAGTTCCGCTGGAGGTCTCGCGTGTTCCATTTGTATATGAGTATACAAACACGCTAATAGTTAAAATGCACCAAAACACCAATATATTCACAACTTTAACTCGGTTTTATTCGACACCGCTGCCACCATGTAGTGAAACGACCATTACGTGTTCTCAACTAACTTTATTACGTTATTATGCGCCTACCTACATCACACAATAATAAATGTACCTTAATATACAACAATGATAACATTGATGATAATGATGATGATGATGATATAAACTGACCTGCATGATCAGCAGCTGGTCCCAAGTGCCTCAGCGCGTATACGTGCAGCGCTCCGTAGGCTAGCTGCAACCCTGTTGATAGAAGGTGTGCCAGGAACGCAGCGCCGCAGACGATCCAACTGAAATAAACACGTAGGCCTAAGAAACCGTTGATGTGACCTAAAACAAGTCGTTGATTGTAAACAAGCTCACTGGAATTCTAGTATGAACTTCGAGATAAATTACTTTTTTGTTGAAACAATTTCTAATGTCAACTGAATAGAGGGACTTGTAATAGGTAGATTTTAATCGAGTAACACTTAGGCTAAGTAAAGCCTATAGTATAAATAAATTCATCCTAAAACTTAGCGTAGCGAACGTAGAAATCCGTTGAGCTTAAAAATAAAAACCTAATTTAAAGTAGACCCGGGCTACGGCTAGTAAAGAAGATGATAATAATTATAACACTTCGGTCTTAAATAACGTAACATTTTATAATGTTAATAGGGAAAAGCAAACAATGTTTTGTTTAATATTTCACGGGTTTTCCCCAGAAAACCCGTGTTTTTCCATCTACGTGTTTTTTACTCAAATATTATGTAGGTTCATAGCTTAAATTTCGTGTTAAGTTTCCTGTTACATTTTAAGATTTCATACATTATGTAAATCTGTAGCTCATCTCTGTAGTTTGTAGTTCCTCGGAATTGTTCATAATATTATCAACACAACCCCGCACTCGCTAAATTACGCTTTTGATTTAAAACTTTCATGTTCTACTCTTGCTGGGTGATTAAATTATGCGGTACGTGGCCCATATTAGGTGCCCTAATGTAAAATATTTACATTTTATAAATTACAATAATACACCGTACCTTTGTGAATAACTTCACATTACAAACATTAGTATTATATTTTTATTCCAAAGCGTATTCAGTGCACTTAAATTAATATATAATCTAAGGAGAGTGCTACTAATAACTTTCATGTTCTACTCTTGTTGGGTTATTTGCATTATGCGGTATTCTTACGTAGTCCATATTAGGTGTCATAATGTAAAATATTTACATTTTATAAATTACAATAATACACCGTACCTTTGTGAATAACTTCACATTACAAACATTAGTGTTATATTTTTATTCCAAAGCACTAGAGTATTCAGTGCACTTAATCATATATAATCATATATAATCTAAGGAGAGTGCTAGTAATAACTTTCAAGTTCTACTCTGTTTGGGTTATTAAATTGTGATGATTAATAACTTTCATGTTCTATTCTTGTTGGGTTATTTACATTATGCGGTATTCTTACGTAGTCCATATTAGGTGTCATAATGTAAAATATTTACATTTTATAAATTACAATAATACACCGTACCTTTGCGAATAACTTTACATTACAAATATTAGTGTTATATTTTTATTTCAAAGCATTAGAGTATTCAGTGCACTTAAATTAATATATAATTTAAGGAGAGTGCTGATTAATAACTTTCATGTTCTACTCTGGTTGGGTTATTAAATTATGCGGTACTTAACGTAGTCCATATTTACATTTTGAATATTACAATAAGATTTAAATATTACAATATTACAATGATACGCACAACGGCCAACTCACTGGCCAAGTGCGGAAAGGACCCAGGAAATGAAGAAGGAAATACCACTAAATAATTTCTCATGATTTAAATTATGGCAATATTTTATTCCACATTAGTGTATTCCGTGTACTTAAACAAAAATAATCTAAGGAGAATGTTGATTTAAAACTTTCAAGCTTTTCTCTCATATTAAGTGCTCTCATCATCAGCCTGTATCGGTCCACTGCTGGACATAGGCCTTCCCGAGAGCGCGCACCACACACGGTCCTCTGCCTTCCTCATACAGCCACTTCCCACTACCTTTTGAAGGCGTCCTACACTGCGCTTAGTAGTACGTGGTTTCCACTCCAGAACACGCCGGCCCCAGCGACCTTGTGTTCTGCGACTTATATAGCCTGTCCACTGCCACTTCAACTTGCTTAACCTTTGAGCTATGTCCACTTTAGTTCTCCTGCAGATTTCCTCGTTATGGATTCTATCTTTTAGATATCTAGAGAGACACCCAATATAGCTTGCTCCATAGCCCGCTAAGCGACTTTGAATTTGTGAACCAGGCCAACTGCCACCAGGCCAATGCCATGAATTTGTGAACATGGCCAGTGTCCACGTTTCTGCGCCATACGTTAATAAGTGCTCTAATATATTATAAATATTTAAATTTTAAGTTACAACAAGATACATTACCTTTGTGAATAAATTTCCATTGAGTACATTAGTGCAGTATTTTTATTCCACAGTGTATTCAGTAGACTTAAATTAATATAAAATGTAAGGAGCATGTTGATTTTAAACTGTCATGTACTATTCTTGCGGGTTATTAAATTATGCAATCCTCCTACGTGGTCTATATTAGATGCTCTAATATAAAATATTTACATTTTGAATGTAATAATAAGATACTTTGCCTCAGTACTTTTGTGGATAACTTTCTATTTATTAGTGTTATATTTTTATTCTACGGCATTAGTGTATCCAGTATACTTAAAGTAATATAAAATCTAAGGCGAATGTTGGTAAGAACTTTCGTGTTCCTCATGTCTATGTTATATATAGAAGATGTGTATCTTGTACATTTTATGCTAATAAAATATTTGCATTTTAAATATTACAATAAGATTTACCTTTGTAAATAACTTTTCATTAGTGTTATATTTTTATACCACAACATTGTGCATTAATTTATTTTATTATGAACTTTACTTATTATATATTACATTTTATTATTAGGTATATGTCATTGTTTATTGTATTTATGGTGTGCAATAAAGTATATTTGTTCTTCTTCCTTTTGATTATTTAATTTTCTTTGCTTTGTCTGCTTCTCTTACCATAGCATACCATAGGAATAACGCGAGGATAAACAAATGCACTTATAAAATTTATTTGTGTATATTTTTAAGGTGGTATTTTTGCAAATCGTATTTGTGAAAATTGAACTCCTTAAAGTTATTTGTTAACAAAAATTCTTTAAACAGATGAAAGTTTGTATCCTTCAAAGCAGACAAAGCCGGATGCATCAATCTAGTAAAATATAAATATTTGGTGAGCGTAAACTCTCATTCATCGTGCACATGCGCAATATATTATGAACTTAGGTAGAGGAAGCTCCGTAATACTTTTTTAAACTTACCCCCATCCACCCTCGGGGTAGAAATGGTGTTTGATGGCGCGCGTGTCGAGTTCCCGCCGCCGCAGCGCGGGCACGGTGCGGTGTAGAGAGCGTAGCTCCCTCTCTCGCAGCGCGCCCCCGGTTGATTCATCCTCGATTTCTGGCCATCCATCTGTCACACCAATATTATCGACTATGTGAAACTGCAACGTTTACCAAAGATTTATGCTATTTTCACTTTTTAGTGATGTGCATTAAAAATAGAATTTATAAAACACTGAATTTATGAAAATCGTGTTTTATAAATTCTATTTTTAATTTTATTTTTTATTTTTTGTCATGTCTCAGCAAAACGTCGTGCCCTAGAAGTTTCTGGCGATTATATTAATTTGACAGATTTCGTAAAAATTAACTATAGTTAATTTAAGTTAATTATAGTTAGGTTGGATTGTCAAAGATTTATGTTATTTTCGCTATTAAATATAATGTGAATAAACGCCTGCGGTCTTACTGGAATATTAGGGTACAAATAAGTCTGTGTCACTATTCACCAATTTGGCTATCATATACAAAAAAGATATTACAATGCGACTGGTAGTTTTTGGGAGCCGCCGGAACAAAGAGACAGACGTACAAAAATTAAAAAAAATATTTTTTTGTGTAGGTGCCGTATATACTTTCTGATGCATTTAGTAAACAGTTATTAATTTTAAATTACAAACAGATAATCTATAAAGAATAAATCTATACGAATAAATAGAATAGAATATTAATTTTTGTGTTCCTTTAAACATGTCAACTCTAACAAATCTCGGTTGATCCAAACGAGAGAGATTTGAGTTACTAATTTCGTTCATCAAAAATAGTTTTAAGCTACATACGAGAAATTTAACCGAAAAGTTAGTAAACCCTAAACTACTCGTACGACATTATTATATGCGCGGTTGTCGCATTGCCGGTTGATTCATACTCGATTTCTGGCCATCCATCTGTCACGCAGCAATTTTATCGACTATGCGAAACTGCGGGTGTCTACCAAAGATTTATTTGTTTCGAAATTGTGGCATTTAAAATAAAAATATTCAGTAAGTTATGACTGCGTCGTTGTACCCGTAGTTAGTTTATTGAGCTATAGGTGATCTGTTGAGCTTGAGGTTTTGGGTTTGGACAGCGTCGGCGTCCATCAACCCGCCGTCGCCATGCTCGCACTCGCACCCGCGCTACCTGCAAGTAGCTTACCGTAGTGAGGTAAGCAGTTGTAGCTGTTGGAGAGCGGTCGGCAGCGGCCACCAGCCCGCGTCCATCAACCCGCCGTGGCCATGCTCGCACAAGCATCCACGGTACCTGCAAGTAGCTTACCGTAGTGAGGTACGCAGTTGTAGCTGTTGGAGAGCGGTCGCCAGCAGCAGCGCAGCGGCGGGGCGCGGAGCGGCGGCGGCGGCGAGGCCGACGGCGACGGCGACCACCAGCCTGCGTCCATCAACCCGACATGGCCATGCTCGCACCCGCACCCGCGCTACCTGCAAGTAGCTTACCGTAGTGAGGTAAGCAGTTGTAGCTGTTGGAGAGCGGTCGCCAGCGGCAGCGTGGCGACGGGGCGCGGGGCGGCAGCGGTGGCAAGGCCGACGGCGACGGCGACCACCAGCCGGCGTCCATCAACACGCCGTGGCCATGCTCGAACTCGCACCCGCGCTACCTGCAAGTAGCTTACCGTAGTGAGGTAAGCAGTTGTAGCTGTTGGAGAGCGGTCGGCAGCGGCAGCGCGGCGGCGGAGCGCGGGGCGGCGGCGGCGGCGAGGCCGACGGCGACGGCGACCACCAGCCCGCGTCCATCAACCCGCCGTGGCCATGCTCGCACCCGCACCCGCGCTACCTGCAAGTAGCTTACCGTAGTGAGGTAAGCAGTTGTAGCTGTTGGAGAGCGGTCGGCAGCGGCAGCGCGGCGGCGGAGCGCGGGGCGGCGGCGACGGCGAGGCCGACGGCGACGGCGACCACCAGCCCGCGTCCATCAACCCGCCGTGGCCATGCTCGCACCCGCACCCGCGCTACCTGCAAGTAGCTTACCGTAGTGAGGTAAGCAGTTGTAGCTGTTGGAGAGCGGTCGGCAGCGGCAGCGCGTCGGCGGAGCGCGGGGCGGCGGCGGCGGCGAGGCCGACGGCGACGGCGACCACCAGCCCGCGTCCATCAACCCGCCGTGGCCATGCTCGCACCCGCACTCGCGCTACCTGCAAGTAGCTTACCGTAGTGAGGTAAGCAGTTGTAGCTGTTGGAGAGCGGTCGGCAGCGGCAGCGCGGCGGCGGGGCGCGGGGCGGCGGCGGCGGCGAGGCCGACGGCGACGGCGACCACCAGCCCGCGTCCATCAACCCGCCGTGGCCATGCTCGCACCCGCACCCGCGCCCGCACCCGCGCTACCTGCAACAACAAATTAAACCTTCAAGTTTATTCTACTAACTCAAAACTTAAAAAAAATTTAAAGTCTTTATCCCATCCATTTTAGGAAGTAGTCCAATTCATAAGAGTTTTTTTTATAATATTGTCTAAGCAAACATATATCATAAGTACATATACTTTAATTTGCTATGCAATGTATTTCGCTAGAGCCTTGTAAGTAATGTATAAGTATTTAACAAAGCTTGTCTTCGTTTACTCGCTACAAACGAGTTGAACACACTATGTCATTATCACTGTTTCTAAAATAAAGTTCTCAGCCGGTAGCCATTTGTAGCCATGTTCAACATCGTCGCTACCGGACGATATTACGTTGAGCATCTACTGCAATAACGAAACTTTCATCTCTACAATCTGTAGAACTGTCGGAAGATTTGTCTTTTAAAGGGTTCTTACAATTCTTTGTAAGAGGATATCGTTTTATTTATTTTACGAGTGTCTTCAGCAATCTTATAGCATTTCACGGTAGAGAAAATATTATTCTGTTTTATTTTATTTATATTTTATAAGTGAATGGATACTTGATTGTAAATGCAAAATGGACTTAAAACGACCCAAAAACACAACCGTATATTATTTTGTCTGTCATTAGGACAAGAATATCCTAAGGATGCTTATAAGGAATGGTGGCAATAATATTGGCTGCCTAGTATTGCAACTAGTGAAGTAACATTGCTGAAGTTTTCTAAAACTTTGAAAACGTTGAGCATTGCTACATGACGTAATTATAAATAACCAGAGCATGTACAAAACCTACAATATACGTTTATGACTCAAATGATGTCCTGTGAGATATATGGTAAATCAATCTCAGTCCTATTTTGGTTATTGTTGGTTCCAACTACGCATTTTTCTCTTCCACCAGAAGAGGTAGGAGGCCAAAATGATGCTAGTTATCAACCTTCATGATGTTGTGATATGTTTTTCGAATTGAGGCTAGTTAAAATACTGTCATAAATCGCTCGAGTGTGCTTGCCAGTCAGTTCGTTGCTGATCGAGATCTAGCAAGTTCTAATTTTTGGTAATTAAAGGTAAAAATTCAACACGTGCTTAGTATCAAAAGAAGCAAGCACATTACAAATATGACGGCCGAGTGCCGCAGTGGGTAGTGATCCTGCTTCTGCGTCCTAGGCTGTGGGTTCGCTTCCCACATCTGGAAAAATATTTATGTGATGAGCATGGATGTTTTCCAGTGTCTGGGTGTTTAGCTATATATTATAAGTATTTATGTATAATATATATAAAAATATTCATCAGTTATCATAGCACCCATAACACAAGCTACTTACGAGTACGCTTACTTTGGGGCTATATAGCAATGTGTGTAATTGTCCTATAATATTTATTATTTAAATATGCACTTAATATCCTTTCCGTGAAAATAAAAATGCGCGTGTGCTTAAAATGCGCGTTGCTCTTAAATGCAGCTGTATTGCAACACAGTTTTTCTACTTTCACTACTTTTTCTCGGTAAGTAAATACACAATTGCGTTGAAATGTTCAAATGCGACACACTATGTTCCTCGTATTACTTAGGTGCATCCAAGTCGGAATTGTGCGCGCTTCTTTCGTTCGTCCCACTTTGCACCTGACGTATTTCAGGACGGACACTTTTTGTTAGCTCCAGCGGACACGGTGAATAGTGAATTCTGAAGAGAGCATTCCCGTTTTGTATTTACGTTCAAACTGTAACTAGAGATCCCCTCGACGCATCCAAATCGAGTTCTTCCTTTTACGTCTCAGCTCTTTTTGAACTAATGCTACCTGTAAATACAGGGCCTGATGAGATTTTTGATTTAGGACTCAAGAATTAACTATTTTCTAAAGAGGCGCTACATGGGTGTTTTGTTTATTGTTTTGCGATAAGTAAAATATTAAAAGTGGCCTGCATTAATTAACCTGATCTTAAAACAATTTTGAAAAAAAATCAAGTCAGGCGTTTTTATACTAGTTAATAAATTATAAAAAATAATTAGGCAAGAAAAATTCTACTACGCAAGGCAATAGTGCCTTTCTTATAACAATTATTATATTATAACAATTATTATAGAATCTTTCAGTTATAACATAAAAACATCTAAGCCCATTATATTTTTTTAGATTATGACGAAAATCATCAATTTTATAACATATACATGTGACACTTATCAGAATTAAATTATTTATTATTCGTTGTCGTAGTATAAGTATAGTTAAAACTCTTTCTATTAAACTAAATAAGAAACTGACTCCGTAAAAGGTAAATTAAAAAGAAAAATACTCAAAAGATTACAACAACATTAAGAAGAAGCTAGAAAATAAAATGCAGTCCGGTGGTTCACTCACGCACTTACCTCAGTAAGCCAGTCTAACACCTATTTCTCCGCAATCAGAAAAGCTTCGAGTGAAAAATGTTCTAGTGTGAAGAGGACATTTCAAGATACCCTATCTTTGAATGTACTCCCTGTTTTATTTCAGAGTGGTTGAGGAAACGTGCAGCGGAAGCTTAAGCACGCGTTCGCTGCCCAGTTAGCAAGAAATGGATAGATATCGATAAATGTTGCCAAATAATGAGATAAAGAGAGGAAAGGGCAGTTAGCTTAACATTTTTACTATTATTATAAAAGCGAAAGTTTGTATGTACCCGTATGGATGGATGTGACTCTTTCACGCAAAAACTATTAAATTGATCTTGATAAAACTTTGCAGTAATACAGCCTATGTATCAGAATAACACTACACTTTATCTTGAATTTTTTCGGGAACGGGAACTATTCTGGTAAAACCGCGGTCGTCCTCTATTATATCTATATATCTATTATATCTATATATATAGTATTATCTAATTTGATTCGACAAAAAGAAATTTAGCGTGATCCCCTGACATGACAGTTTGAGCTAAAAGAACTAAAAAGATTGACAACACACTCAAATTCCCTCGGATCCAACCTTCCGTGTAATCCGAAGTCAAATGGGGAGACCTTTAGTGCCAATTTTAGTATTCTCTATCTATAAGCCTCGTTTTCAACGTCTGGCATATCTTCTACGCTTTTCTAAAAACCGCCAGTGTTGCCTAAAACAGTCTTATTGTTGAACAATTAACCGGAAACAAGAGCTCTATCAATCAGCTGACTTCAACTAGACTTCAGACAGGTACCTTTACTCATGTGGTACATGCTAGGTAGAACACCCTTCAAATCGGCAGAACCCCAGAAGAATCAATTAGTCAGTTACTTCGTTCATCTACTCCGCCTTCGCTCTCACACACTGCCGCGAAGCATTCGACAAAGCTTCGTCACGACTCTCTATCCTCCCCCCCATATTTTGTGATATAGCACAAAAGTAGTCAGTTACCTAGTGCAGGTACACCGCTCCAGGCCTTCGCTCACGCTGTACACACTGCCGCGACGCATCCGACACGACTTCGTCACGCGCGCCTCTCCCGCATCTTCCCCCCGCCTCAGCGCCTCTCACAACGAACACTCCATTACACTGCACTTCACTCCCAGAGCGCAGGTGCTAACTGCATTTTGTACCTGTAACAATAACCAAATATCACTTGTTGAGTGAACCGTCGCTTGGCGTGCGGATCAAGGGTCAGTTATAGACAGCAGTAGTCTTAGAAACGGCACATTCCTAAAGCTTTGACTACCGGTTGTTTGAACACACAAAAACTCCGTGAGAAGAATATCTTAGCATTCCATGGATCGTGTGGGTGCCAACTCCATCGCGTGGATGAGAGAAAAACTTCGAACAGAGCCCGAGACTTGTGACATGAGTGTAGGTTTAAAAGAGAGCCCTTAGTAACGCGCGTCAACAGTCATCTCCTCCCTTGATGAAGGGATATTTTTTTTTGTATCAGCATATATATAACTATGTTTATGTAAATAAATAAGAAAAAACAAATAATATGCTAGCATAAAGATATTAGTTGCATCATAGTTCCGATATATTTTGTGGATGTGTGATAAATAAGTTTAATTATTACGCTTTTACGCCTGAAATACTTAATTGATCACTTATTCATTGTTAGTTTATTATAGTTGTAAATACAGATAAGGTTAAGATTGGCTTTTTTAACCAACGAAAAAAAAACGGAGGAAGTTCTCAATTCGATACGTATATAATTTTTTTCATGTATGACCACGCATAACTTTTTACAGAGATGTCCGATATTGATAATTCTAAATTAATTTCTAAATTAATTTCTAAATTAATTTCTAAATTAATTTTTTATTTCTCATTTTTATATCCATATTTTTGGTGTAATAAAGAGTTAAATTAATTTTTTATTAGAAAGGCCACACTTTCATCACCAAGGTGATCTCATTGTCATCATGTTAGGATCTGAATGATATCCTGAGAAAATTGAAGGAACTCTTCAAATTTTATAGGCACACTTGCAGCGATTTCGGTTTTAGTGTAAGTATCGGTAGGTTTTTGGCTACTAGTGCCGTATATACTATGACAGTATAGTACGAGTACGTTATGTGGCGATAAATTACTAAAAAGTAAGATATAACATTTTTTAACAAAAAATAGAATCGACTCTAAACGCACTTAAAAACTGTGTCATTTAGTTGCTTTAATTTCCTTAAGCATATCTATGCAGTCGGTCGGTTCTATTTTTTGTTAAAAATTATTACGTGTATTTAAGTTCAGAATAAATACCGGCCACGAAATATAAAAAATAAGTTTTGATTGACCCAATATCGATGGACAATTCCATCGAAAGTGCTAAACAATTCATACCTTTAAGTAGCAACATTAAGACCATTCACACAGCAATACTTATAAATACATACCTCGCGGCTGGATTATATATCTCCGTATGATTATTCAGCCACATGAAAGCATTGTAGAATGAAATTCAAACAAGAAATCTCAAGTCAGACGCGAAAATCATTTAAGCCTCTTTCTTATTTGGCGCTTATTCGCACCCGTTTTAATGGTAGAGTAACAAGCGGATCTGCTGGAGGGACGGAAAATCTTTGTGTCATTATTGTAGAGCTGTTTTTTTGTACATTGATAGTGAGCTTTTTATACCATTTACATCAATCAAAGGTTTTTCCGTTTGTTACTTTGAATGGAAAGTATTATTTAGTTATATAGGGAATAGTTTCTTAGAACTAATTTATACAGATTAATTAGACGTTGCAAAAGTAAACTAACTTACCTACTAAAAACTTCAAATAAACGGATTTTAATTTTGTAACTAGAATTTTAGGAGCAAGAATTTTGTCTGCTGTCACACTTGTTGGTAAGTGATGATGCAATTTAAGATAAAAGGCTAACTTGTTAGGAGTTGAATAAAAATCCATACCCCTTTCGGTTACTGCACGCCTTCGGTCTGCAACGCGAAAAAGTTTTACGGTGTCTACGCTGCCTACGGTAAGGCCGCAGCCAAAATGGATAATTAACCCCATGTTATTAATTCAATATCAAGTCGTCAAGTCAAGTTGATAAGCACTTTAGAAACTTCAAGTTTGTCTCTTTCGTAGTGACTCTACCTTCAGTTCAGAAGGCAGAGTCTACTAAATTCTGATTTTAAAAGTACTGGCAAAAGACTCAGAAAATAATAAATCGGACTGCCGCGGTAAAGTTATTGCATAGCATTTTTTATCAACTTTTGTTTACGTACCTAAAAAAAAATTTCGGAACCGACGAGATTAGTACCCGCGTCTCTCTAGCAATCCGGGCACTTAGAGCACCTTACCGCTAGGCCACGGTCTCGATGACTTTGGTGCCGAAATTGTGCTTTTGATATTATGTTTTTGATATCCAGGGGGTGTTAGGTTTTTTTCGTTACGGAATTTCTGGATTCGATCTCCACGCTCAAGGCCCGCGATAGAAGCTATACAATAGCATAAAAATACTTCTATTGTATGTGTAAAGGTGAAAACAATTCTAATTTCCTTAATTGAGAAATGCATTACACATTAGGTATAAGTAACCTTAACTTAATAAATGTGCTTAACCAAAGCGAAGTTGCGTCGGCAGCTAGTTAAAATATAATATAATGCGAAGTGAAGAAAATGTCATCCACAATGACAGATCGCAGCTGGGGAGCTCGGATCTTGAATGAAATATGAGGGGTTTAAAATATTGAAATCAGCATTTTAGTTTAATAATAAAAGCTTTTCCACTTCATTAAGCCTCAAAAGATGCGTTTATTTATAGCACCATAATGACGTCGGGTAAAATAGAATGTTAAAAATTTGCATAAAAGATCTCTCCATTAGGGAAATAACCAAAGGCATCCGCGAGTCTTTTGAGACACGATTGAACGTAAAATAGCGACACATTTCAAATTTAAACCAAATACTTAAGTAAGGGTGCCGATTCGTAGCCGACTGCGGACGACGTATCGTACCGGCACTATTCATTTTTATATATTTATGTGGGAATGACGTGTCGCTAGCCACTAAAGTTATTTCATAGGAATACATATAAATATCAGTACTGTCACTGCGACACGTAGCCTGCAATTGTCGTTTGCGATTGAATACGAACTTACACCCTTATCTAGCAGTTCATGTGCTTTCATGTTTATGTATTGCTTATTTAACATTTTTCTGTTTTATTTGGGTCATTTGAGCTTTTCTAATGTTTGAGAATCTAATGTCATGTGCATGATTGCTTTGCTAAAATTAAATGTAGGTATACGTAGATATTCATGTCTGGATTAAAAATTGTTAAAGATTACCTTTAAAACGATACTCCTGGCTGCTGCACCAAGTTATTCTATCATATAGTTATGTCATCTAAATCGTACATGCATACAGAAGTCGTAAGTCGTTAGTTTTTAATATAGCAGTTTGATTTTTATATTAATAACCAAAAAAACTTATGTTAAATCAACATGACAAGTATCAATAGCAAAAGAAAGAGCCACCACGTTGATGGCTTTTTTATTCAACCTTTAAATAATTACAAGTTTCAATAGATATAATCGAAGTCAGTCGAAAGACGTCAGAAAACTAGATGTGGAAAGTATATCCGTGATTTAAATACAAAGTTCAGGGACGGAAGTGTAGCAAACAGCTTTTAAGAACACTCTTCGGTATAAAGTCGATAAAACACACAAAAGGTGCCGTCGCGAGGGACGATTCTATAGACTTTGGGATGTCAACGAGTCAAACTACCCGCTTTTGTATCGTATCAAATCGGAGGAGTTAGTATTGAAACGGTTGAGTTCGAGACCAAAAGTGTAAGTTTTAAGAGTACCTTAGTTGTTTACGGGACAAAATTTAACTGAAAATAGTTCACAATACTCAAATTACTTTGTTTAAAGTAGATTTAATTTAACAAGAACTTTTGAAACGTCATGTTAGACTTTTTGTAGTGACTCTACCACTCGTTCGTATTACCTGCCGGTGATAGATATACTGTGGGGAATTAAACATGATATAAAATATAAAAGTCTGCCTCGTTAGTCCAGTTGCTAGGCGACTATCAGTTACGAGAGCGAGTACTTACAGGCCACAAGTAATAATGTTTGATTCTATATCGATCTGTATCGATTATAATCAAACGACAATGACCGTGACTGAAGGCTTAACGTATTCTCTAAGGCACACGGGTTAAAATACCAACCTACCTACTCTGGCCTGACCGAAGAACGAGAAGCCAAAGGCTGATTACTTAACCAAAGAGGCAGAGCTCATGTGCAGTATTTTAAATTATTAAACATAGTTTCAAACAAAAGTATGGCTATACTGTTAAATGAACTCACTTTAATACAAATGTATGGCTACACTGTTAAAGTTGCGAGCCAAAATTTCAACCAGTATTGCAACGCACAAGTTTAATTAAAATGTCCACTTTGGCTTCTGTACAACCGCAGTGAAAAGTTTAAATATTAAGGTGTATCGACACTTATTCAATTTAAATCCCGCATCTGCAACCCAATTTTAGGCTCTGTTCACATTGATGTTCAGAGGTGGGAAGCTTCGCCACATTATTGTTTTCTTCACGTTATAGACTATAGTATACTAGAGGACGCCCGGGGTTGCACCCGCGTAGTTTTTGTTTCCGTGGAAATTTCTGGATAATATGTGGCTTATATGTTCTTCTGTTACGTAAATTTTGTATTTGTGAAGTTTCACCTAAGTCCATTTAGTGTAAGGATTTACTTACCACCGCAAAGGAGACTGACCATTTTGGGCCCAACACGTTACATCAATAAAATGTATCTTCAAAAATTCTTTATATTTTTATAAATCAAAATCACTAAGAATAATTAGAATTCACAATTGCAAAATATAAAAAAAATATTTTTGATGTATATTATTTCCTGATGTGTAAATAAGACAGCCACAATATTATCAATGTTGCCAACTTAGAGCATTTTCCACTAAAATTGGTTGTATATATCCCCTTTTAATTGTTTATGTAAATGTCAATATCATGTCATCAATGCAATTGAAAGCTTATGGCTTTCAATTTAATTGAATTGAATTAATTAAATTTGTCAAATAAATTATCATTAAATCTCTATAATAGATTATAATATAATAAAAACGTATTGAAATTCAATTATTCGTTAGATTCTGACTATAAAAATAGGTTGATAATTGCAAAGTCGTGCATATAATTATGTCAAATAACCCACATAACCTAACTCGTGTATTTGTGCTCATATCTTGTTCATGCAATTGTCAATAAAACTGAAATGAAACATGTTTAAAACTGATATTATTATTTACCGAATAACACTTATTTTGACATTGTAAAGGTTTATCAAATTTTGGGCCCAGCAATGTATGAAAATTGGTCAGTGTCCTTTTAACATGCTTGGTGCGGTTTTTAAAGCTTTCATTCGCTAGACTAGAACGTTTGCGGGCGTGTTTCTAAATCTTAATTCTTACAGTGAATATTTTTTTTATTTTGCCATTTCCCACAGAAAAACCGACGAATTTTAGCTACAAAGTAACCAAGATCTACAAATTATTATTTTTTTATAGTAACCTCAAACCAACGTAGAGTATTGTTTGTCCTTATTTGTCGATTTTTTGTAGAAATTAGCAATATAAACAAATAATTAACTATCCTCAATAAACACTCACACTGTACTAACAGCTTCTATTGAACAAATTAAGTTAATAAGTCGAGATTTTTGATTCAACTGCACCAATGAGAATGAAGCCTTAACGTCTGCTTCTAACGAGTGATTCAACATACGATTCAAAATGCAAAGCAGCAGTATGGATGCACCTTTAGACTAGCCACTTACATTTATAAGGAGCGCACATACAAATGGCGCATACAGTATGAGCATGTGAATTAATGAAATGGCTTGTTACATTTAGAAATGCATTCCATGCATGCATTTAGAATTGCGTTGCATGCATGATATGCGGCGGGTTTGCATGCCACGATGTTTCCTGTGATGTGGAAACCGACTCACAATGTGGACGTTGAACGGATGCTCCCGCTTGTGAGTAATATGAGATCAATGTGAAATGTGCATTTCATGGTTGTTATTTACTGCTAGATTTTGTGAGAATAAGGATTGCAGGCATGATAAAAGTCGAATTATTCTTCGTCATTTTCGGTCCCGTAGGAATTTCGATAAAATGTGCCTATGTGTTATTGTGATATGTAAGCTATATTATTGTGAAGTTTCACCAAAATCCGTTCAGTAGTTTTTGCGTGAAAGAGTAACAAACATCCATCCATACATACATACAAACTTTCGCCTTTGCAATAAGGATGCCTAAGCACACTCTTGTTAATATTTGAGTAGTAATACCTGGGTGAACGACCTATGCTCGTTTTTGTTTGTTTGACAGAATTAGCGCTGCAAAATCGTATTTAACTATCATTTGCCTATGTCGCTAAGCAACAGTATATATTTCATCGCGATGTTATATGCCGTTGCCCTCTCTGGCACTCGCAATTTAATTTTCTTAACCCTGCAGTAGTCGCGCACCTAAAAGTAACGGGATAAGTCGCGCGGGCTACATATGTAGTCCGTTTTCACATTTAAATAAAAAAATGTATAAGCATAAACTGTTTATTATTTCTATGAAAATATAATCAGCACAGTTTTTAACATAATATAATTAACAAAACTTATTTCACAACCTCTGTGTTACAAAATAATTACCAAAAACAAAAAATCTCTCCAAATTGGTACAAAAATTACATGATTCGCTCTAACTGAGATAACTAAAAAACTTTTAGTGGAAACTTATTTCTTAATTACATTTTCTGCACAGGATAGACACATAATCTTTAAATGATCCCCGCAAACGAACTTGTTGCAGGCGTTGAACACCTTTCTGGTGCTTTTACTACGCGCTCTTCCACAGTTATGGCAACGGCGTACAATATTGGATGTCGACCAATATGTTTTATCAATCACTCCAGCCATTAGTAAAATCCTTATGTAACAGTTTCATTCGTTTGTATCTCGTTCTCTTGCATATCTCTCCTTGATGTAGTCATTTTTTTATAAGTATGTTTGATAATGAGGTCAATTATTTGATCATCAACAAAAAGTGGCATACAGTCTTTTTTGCCGAGCTGTCCCTTTAGCTCCTGGAGGCACAATCACTTTATTGTGACTTCGTGTTCTGCCTTTATTCAAAGGAATTGTTTTTGACCACAAAGTATTGTCAATTCCGGTGTAAAAGTCAGTGCGCCGGCGTCGCTGAGGCAGTTCATGATCTTCAGAGCTTTCGTCTGACCCTTCACCTGGGATATCCTGCTCCTGCTCGGACTCCGATTGATGGTTCTGCTTTTCTAATTGATGAACTTCCTCGTCAGAGCTCGACTGAGCTTCATAAGCTTCATTTTCCCTATTAGCTTCAGCCAGCTCTAACTAAATCTGTGCAGCTCGTCGATCATCCATTTTTATGCTTAAAATAAAGTTACATTATACTATTACCATCCGAGAATATGTAACAAAGTTTAATAAAGCACAAAAGTTACTTTTAACTCATAAAAAACTAGACCCAAAAAAAAACAAGAGGGCAAAAATACTTACCTAATAAGTCGCGCGGGCTACAGTCGTAGTCCACGCACTTTGCTGAGCTCCTCTGACACAATGGTACGCAACTTGCGCTTGCGCTGCACTGAACACGGCCCTCAAACACTCATTTAAAAGTACCTAGAGGCGCATAAAGCTAACGCTAACCGAATTTGAAAAATTTTCGATTTTGTACTGGTGGACTACAAATGTAGCCCACGCGACCACTCCAGGGTTAATTGATCCAGATTTGGGTAATTGGAGACTTCCGCCGTGGCTAGTTATAGTAGACCACCCTGCCGACAAAGACGTACCGTCAATCAATCTAGCGCTCCAGTACGATTACATTTCGAAACCAAAAGGGTAGTGAATTTCATCCTACTCCTAACAAATAAGCCCGATTTCATTTAGCATTGCATCATCACTTACCATCAGGTGTGATTACAGTCCAGTTAGTTTGAAAACTACAATTTAATTTTAGTCCTTGTTATTAAAGTTTGCACAATACTTTATTATTTAGTAGGTATTATTTTAGTTGTACCTACACTAATCTTAGGTAATAAATTTATACATTTTATTTCCATGAAAGGCTTAACTATACGTTGTAAATAAAAATTAAACTTGTGTAAAATACAAGAATAATTTATTTGTTAAGAGTAAAATAAAAAACATGATTCGAAATCTCCACCCAACTCAGCGATAATAACGTTTCTTTGAGTAATGACGAGATTCCGCTCTCAGATAGGGAAAATTGTACGTTTGATTTTCTTTTCAAAGCAATTTCTATTTTGTTTATATCAAGGAATTTCTTTTGATGGTGATAAAAGATAGGAAGAGGAAATAACACTCCACGTTTATATAAATGACGTTTTAACGAAGTTTTAAATAAATATACGGTAGACTGATGTTCACTAATTGTAGAAAAATCTTTTTATTTTATTTCCTCGATATTGTTTGACTTTATATATCTTAGAACTTTATTTCCATCAAAGGCTTAACTAACTATATGTACATATAAATAAATATTTAATAGTAAAAAAAAACAAGAAATTTACAAAAAGAATAAACCATCTAATTGTTCACCTAAAGGCAAGGTGCCCAACACACTGGCGCTATTTCCCTCTGAATGGCAAGGCTTTGGGCTAAATAAGCATCAGCATTAAGATGAAATAAGATTTTTTTTTATCAACTACAAATTGGCCCTTGATAGCAGTCAAGGGCCAACTTGTAGTTGATAAAAACCTGATGTTAAGTGATGATGCAATCTAAGATGAAAGCGGGCTAACTTGTTAGGAGTAGGATGAAAATCCACACCCCTTTCGGTTTCTACATCGTACCGGAACGCTAAATCGCTTGGCGGTACGTCTTTGTCGGTAGGGTGGTAACTAGCCACGGCGAAAGCCTCCCACCAGCCAGACTAAGACAAATTAAGAAAAATCTCAATCTGCCCCGCCGGGAATCGAACCCAGGACCTCCGTCGTATAAATCCATCGCGCATACCACAGCGCCACGGAGGTCGTCAAAAAGATAAGATGTCTTTTCTTTTTATTTGAAACGTTGTATGTATGTTTTTAAGCCTTGCTCGGTTTTTTTTAATTATACGTTTTCTCAAAATGAAATCTAGCTAGACCCGCTCCTCTATCTATCGCAAATGAATCCCATTGGATATAAATTTTGATGAAAATTGTTGGAACCTTTTTGAGATTAAGATCCTATATATACATATATTATACAAGTATCTTAGATAGATAAAATTTTGAAATATTTTGTATAGAATTTTTTTATAACTCAATCATATATTATGTAAACATAACAATACACACAAGACAACGACCGTTCTAATTAATATTATTTAAGGAAAACAGAATTGCCTATTAATAGATATAAAATACTACAAAAAGTTTTGAGATTAAGATACAGGCCAATACTCGTACTCCTAATTCGTATTAACAAAACTTTTTTGTAATCAATTATCAATTAATAAAAGTCTCCTAAATCATTTGTAAACGTCCATTGTTAGTTTTAATTAGAAATGGCTGTCACATTATAATTTCCGCAACCCTTGCTCGAAGTTCTATTTAACCTATTTAATTTAAATTCCGTACAGCCAAATTAATTTCTGTAATGGCTCACTCTGCATTATAAATCGGCGTAGAGATGTAACGCGTAAATGCGAATCGTGTAATACGGGTCGAGGGATAATAAAATTAATTATTTCTGAGGGGAAAAGTCACCGTTATGTGTGGTTGAATCTCTCTAGGTTTATACATTGTTTTGACCGAGTGAGGTTCAGCCTTTGTGTTTGTATATTAGTTGGTCGTTGCATTGATATAACCACTAAGTGTCTATCTTCAGGCTAGCTGTAGTTAATATTTAATTAATTAAAATTTCGAACATTCAAATTAATTTCTGTAATGGCTTACTCTGCATTATAAATCGGCGTAGAGATGTAACGTGTTAATGGGAATCGTGTAGGTCTAGGGATAATATAATTAATTATTTTAATGGGGAAATATCACTGAAATATGTGAAAGAATTCCTCTAAGTTTTTACATCGTTTTGACACTGTTGGGTTCGCCTTTTAAGTTATGCATTTGAATATTTATTGGACATTACATTTTTTAAAACTATGTATTGAGTCTATGTTCGTTTCTATAAAAAATAATTTTCAATAAATAGTAGAGATATTCCTTTCTGTTCAGAATATCTTAACGTGTATCTCGATGTATCACTAGATCGAATAAAAAGTTGGCTTTGTTCTATTCTAGACTAATGATACCATTATTTCAAGTCCGAAGCCAATCTGCCAATTTTTCTACAAGGTACCATTACATTTTTGCCCTCGGCATTTTTACAGTCGTGATCTGTAGACGAATTATTCTTAGTTGTCGATTCCACCAAATCAATTCATAACATATAAGTACCAACATGAACAGTATTTTTTTTATCTCACGACAATTTATCACTTGACTTAACCCCAGTTGCCGATCGTTTTGTGGTAGAGTTTGTGAGTATGCTTAGGTAATAACTTTTAAATTCAGAGAATTTTAATTTCTTAACAGACGCAATAGGAATCGAATCTCATACTTATTAAGCACGACATTCCAGAGTCGAGTTTCAATATATTACAGCTTGATAGAAAATTCAACTCACTTAATCGTATGTTGAAACAGCAATACATTTCCAATATTTGAATAATAAATAAGGCAAACTCATTTATTATGAAGGAAAAGAAAATGTAGAACCCTTCCCGTTGATGAGGGTAGTCTGTTTTATTCAGATAAAATAAAGATTTCTCTGAGGAGTTCTAATTCGGTAGCGGATCCGGATTAGTGTTTGTTTTGAATAATTCGTTTATAAATATTCTCTTTTTAAAACAACCATATTACAAATTCTCAGTATTTCATGTTTTGTTCGTATTTTTACTTCTTCTCTGTCTGGATTTTTAGGTTAGATTAGATTTTTACCGAAAATGTAACTCAATATGTGTATGAAGTTACTATTTCCCGTTTTATATCGTACCTATAAATAAACTGCTGAGTTTTAGGTTTTTGGTCGAATAATACCCATGTTGCTTCAAAATCACTATAGTATTCAGTGTCCATTGCTACTATTACCAAATGCATGTCTTTCAAGTGCTAAGTTATTCGCTAACCAGTAGCGCTTTTAGAGAAATAGAGACGTAAGTGACATTGTTGAGGTTCGTTATGTAGGCAAGTACTGATTTTTAAAATAGCCGAGATGGAGAATAAACGAAAAAAAAGTATCTTTCAAGGTTTTTTAAATATCTTCGCGCATTGCGTACGCCTAATTGAAAGATATAAGATAACAGACACATAGATAAATGTTAAAAAGCAATCTATCTAAAGACAAATATCCAATTGCTAAAATTGCGACCAGAACACTTTTTATTATTATCTATTTTTAAAATCCCTATGCTACAGAACGGAGCTTCAACGTAACTTCATAAAACAATATAAAGTCCATCGGCAGTGAATCTATTATCTACCTACTCGGAAAATAGCATTACCGGTCTGGATAAAGTAGATAAAGGCGCAGAAAATCCGGTTTATATTGCCTACGCATAGAGTAAATAAAATGAGGTAACCTAATTTCCACGGCCATAACATTTACACGGCCGCTTACAGCACGTACGGCTGTGAACTTACTTCCTCGTATCCTTGCATTTAATACATCGATATTATTCTGTATTTATACATGTTCATGAAAATAATATGCTGCACGTCTTGACGCGAAGCGAGGATTATTGCTTTTAGAGTATATCCGAAAAATTAAAAAGGATGACTTTCTGAACCTCAAAACGACGTGCCGTTCTCCACGTATCTTTTATTTCATAGACATACATTCAAATTGGCACTACGACACGTGATCTACAGTCGTAGTTAGCGCCACAATAATGTTTTGTATTTACACAAAATATAAATATTAGAATTTTTATTTTCGTAATTAACAATAAAACTTTTTATATACGAATATCGATTTATGTTTTTTTATTAATCAATTATAAAGTATAATGAGTGTTTTGAGGCGTGCTCCTTTGGATTTTACAAATTCGTTTCTTCTTTTCTCCTTGGACGTTCCCGCCGTTCTTCTTTTTTGACGCATGGTCTCATGACCATGGGTCTCTTGACATTATTGTCTGGCTATTTTGCGGAGGTTTACTGATACTCGTTCCCCGTATCGTATAGTATCGTGTCGTGGATTTGACAGAGTCTGCCTAGCCTGTTCAGCAGAAGAGGCCCAGTAATCGATAATTATTTTTTTTTTATAAAAAAACAAGCAGACGACCCGGCTGATCTTAAATGGAAAACCATCAGTTAATAATAAAACATCATCTAGCTCAAATACCCATAAAATAATTTAGGTACAATAATTGCTACCCAACTCAACAAGTACTCATCTTTACAAAATCTTCTCAGGCATATAAGTACCAATGTAACATGTCCTAAAAAACATGTCATAACTTTTTACGTAAATACACAGCATTATTTTTCTAATATTTCGCTATGAAAGGAAATATTATGAAAGGTCACGTCGTACTGGCCATCGAGTAGCTGTTTCAGGGACCGTTGAGCATTGGAACCAATATTGGGACCAAAATATAATAGCGTCGTGTAGGTAACCAGTAGGGTTTGCTGGTTCAACAATTTATACGCGTCGTTTATCCGATCCTCGGTATTATCCCGCTTCATCGTGTTACGGTATTGAATAATGACAGTCCTTGAAATATTATATCCCAATGATATTATATATGTATAGAATAAGGGAACACTGTCGAGAAGTTATTTCATTGCCGAAAAGATACAGACTTTGTATATGAATTATCTTTTGTTATAGATGTTTGATTATTTTTTAATACGAATACTTTATTATAAATAGGATAAAAATAATAACAAAGCTTATGAAAGATTAAACGTAATCCAATCCACCACGCCACTCCAATGCGGGTTGGCGAGCTTAGAGTAATTTGACATCCTCCGTGGCGCAGTGGTAGGCGCGGTGGATTTATAAGACGGAGGTCCTGGGTTCGATTCCCGGCGGGGCAGATTGAGAATTTTCTTAATTTGTCTTGGTCTGGCTGGTGGGAGGCTTTCGCCGAGATTAGTTACCACCCTACCGACAAAGACGTATCGCCAAGCGATTTAGCGTTCCGGTACGATGTCGTGTAGAAACCAAAAGATTTGTGGATTTTCGTCCCACTCCTAACAAGTTAGCTCGCTTCCATCTTGGACTGCATCATCACTTAACATCAGGTGTGATAGCAGTCAAGGCCCAACTTGTAGTCGATATAAAAAAATATTTTCAACTGTAGCGATTTCTATCTCATATTAATCATAATGACCAAGATGAAAAGGCTTTCCGTGCTCTACGAGGGACAGGGTTTAACATGTCCTATTTTCCTACTCTACTCCGTGTATAAAAAGAGTACATTAGTGGTTTGATAGAGAGAGAGAGTTGATTGGAAAAAAATGTCTTAAGTGGCATTATCCCACTTAAATAAATAATGATCCATTTTCAAGTTGTTTACATCATTCATCCAACCCATGACGTATGGGAAAATAGGAAAAACTGGCATGAATAGTATTGACGAGCGTCAGTAATTGCATATTGTTTGCTGGGTTTGCTGTATTCCAGTGAGTCTATTGTACACGATGTGCTATGAGGTGTGGTGAACATCGCATCGCTCGGTGCGGTTGTCATGACTTTTTTTAATGCATCAAGATACTAACGAATTCTTTTTGTATAATCCTCTCACAATTAATACTACAAAAACATCTTATATGATATTTAAAGCTAAAAACAAAAAAATTCCATATTACAACCCACTTATGATAAATAACACTAAAATCCAAAGGTCCCACACAAACAAATATTTAGGCTTAATAACCAATAATGATGATGACAAACTGATTTGGTACCCTCTTATTGATCAACAAATTTCAAAATTAACTTCACTAACAGGGAGGTTACGGAAAATATCAAATTGCATTCTATACAAGGTTAGGACAACTATTTACAACGCCTTAGCCAAGCCTCACTTGGAATACCTCATAGAAGTCTGAGGGACTGCTGCTAAGATACATCTAAATAAATTACAACGCATACAAAACAAATTAATTAAGACACTATTTCATTATAATTCCCTGACACCAACAAGAGATCTATACAATAAAAAAAAACTATTTAACATCACACAACTATACACATACAATACTTGCTTTCTAAT
Source organism: Mycalesis mineus (assembly GCA_034621355.1). NCBI lineage: Eukaryota > Metazoa > Arthropoda > Insecta > Lepidoptera > Nymphalidae > Mycalesis > Mycalesis mineus. The sequence goes on along the minus strand of CM067899.1, from coordinate 5,630,594 downwards.
AAAAAAAATTATGACCAAAACCCTACATTCCAACATAACATTTAATATCAGCACAAATAAACACAATCTTAGAAACAAGCACAAAATAAATGTTAGGTATCCACGGACAAAAACATTTGGCAACAAAAATATATTATGTGAAGGTGCTCAGTTACACAATAATCTGCCTAACTCCTTAAAGGAGATAAATAATATAAACGCATTTAAGATATCTCTTAAGTCCCATATTTCTACAAACTTGGATAAAATATTATTAAAATATTGTATTTAAAATTTATCTACCAATAATGCATGCTGTCTGCAAAATGATAATAATTTCTTATCTCTATCTTAAGTGAACTGTACGTTCTTTGGAGAAAATAAATGTCTTTAAACCGAAGATAGTGGATAGAATGGTTTCTAATCTGCTTATTTTTCGATTACCGAAATGTACAAGAAAAATCCGGAATTTTTATTACTTCGCTGGCTTAGCTGTTTTATCATCATTATTGGCTATTATATCAGCACACCAGTTAGCCAAGCCTCCTATATTTATAGGAGAGGGGATATTAGGGCTTAGATCTACCACGCTGCTCCAATGCAGGTTGGCGGGTTTAGTTCACTATCAGAAGTTGATGATAATGACCAGGATCAACGGCTTAACGTTGTCTCCAAGGAACGGCGGTGTAACACCCCCAACTTTAGGCAATACATTTTTACTGAGAACTTATCTAACTTATAGAAAACAAGAAAACCCTAGACTAAGAGAGCTTATAGCCTGACTCAGAACTTGAACTCAGTACCTCTTCATCAGAATCTGCTTAGGTAACTAAGGGACCAGCCAAGACTCTGTATGTATTTTAAGAATTTCTTTCTCAGTAACGCGTGGAGTGGAACTCGGTATCAATTTTAAAAATAATACCAACCACTAAACTGACGTAATAGATGTGACAGCATGTACCGAATGATTACAAGATGAAAAGCGTGTCGGCGACTCGTTACAAGGGTCTAACCTTGGTCCAGACTGACCCTTGCATTACGAATGTGACCTTTTATTATAAGCTTTTATTTAAGTCTCCCTCTTAGTAAGCCCTGTTGGTCAAATCTTAAAAACTGAATTAGAAACACTGCATGACTTCAGATTTTGATTTTCTGATCTACATTTTATATTTACGAAACAATGCAATAAATAATAGCGTATCATGGAACTGTTCTGATGATGGATTCGACGGACAGAAAAAGTCCTAACCTAACCATAGGGCACATTTGTCTTGACAAACATCCTGGTATTATATTATGTCACAGAATTATTAAAGTGGAATAACAATAGTCAAATCTTTATTTATTTATACTATATTTGAGATGAGATAAAATAAAACAAAGAGAAATACGACCTTTGACGGCCTCCGTGGCGCAGTGGTATGCGCCGTGGATTTATTAGACGGAGGTACTGGGCAGATTTGTCTTGGTCTGGCTGGTGGGAGGCTTTCGCCGTGGCTAGTTACCACCCTACCGACAAAGTCGTACCGCCAAGCGATTTAGCGTTCCGGTACGATGTCGTGTAGAAACCGAAAGGAGTGTGGACTTCATTCTACTCCTAACAAGTTAGCCCGCTTCCATCTTAGATTGCATCATCACTTAACATATAGTCAATAAAAAAAAAATAACAATATTATTATGTAAGAAGTACTCGTAGAAGTACAAAAGGTGGCGAAAACTAATACAATACAATATGTAGTGAGTAGTAGGTACTTCGGATCATAATATAGGTATTAGGTCCGAGTCCTGTTCGAACTCTTGATTTACATTATACATAGCCTAAAAAAATGAGTGTCACAATCCACTAACCTGCATTGGAGAAGCATGGTGGGTCTTAGCTCTATATTTTCTTGCCCTACATAGAATGCCTGACACTATAATAGGCCATTAAAACAGGCTGATACTGAATGTCACGATGTGATCAGTATTATTGGCAATTTCGGCCGGTAACTTGATAGACATGGAAACACTTGAGACCTCAAGCACCATTGAGAGCCTCAAGACTGTCGGATATTACGTACCGCTTGCATAAGCATCTGCTAAGAACTCCTCTAAAATGAGGTCGCAGTGCCACATTTCTTTCCAGTCATCTATTCTTTGAGCTTAATACCGGAGATTGAAAGCCGCAGTATAAAAAAAGTAATTTCTTTTCACTAGTATATTATGAAAGAGCTTCAGTTTTCATTCAATTGTCCGCAACTCAATATGATTTTTCACGCGACGTATTTTAATTTGTAGAATATAAAATAGTAAAAAAATATTTTTATTGCCGACTTTAAAGAAAAATCGCCGCCAGATTGGTCTTTCATTGTTGATATTAATATTTACCTTTTAATATTCAATGAAAGCTTATAGAGTGAAAACCTGACTAAAATTAATAAAAGCTGAAAGTTTTTCAGCCCATGCTCCTACCATAGGTAAGTACAGTAGACCATGGACCATTGAACTGACCACAGTTTAAAACCTGCTTGGAAGGAAGCAGGTTTTTAAGGGCCAAGTTCTCAAATGTCCAAAGTCAAATAATCATAGTCTCTTTTTATAGATAGTAGATACATGTCCCCAATCGCAGTTACTTGGGGAACCTTTGAAAACGACGTAAAACAAAACAACTACACGACGTACAAATACGTACGTACGTACGTAACGGTGTTTTTCAATGGTTTCAATTTCTTTCCATTAAGAATAATATAATACTAAAAATAGGAGACGCTGCTATACAAGGAACAAACTCCTATAATAACTTACGTGGTAAGTGTCACAGGATGTTGTTTGTTTGTTTGTTTGTTGCGTTATATCGCTAACATTTACTTGAAGATTGAAATTTTACTTACTAAACTAACGTGTCTGCAAATTGAGGAGTAGTAATTTCTATATTTGTCTCTGATTTTTCATAATATCCCTAAAAATCTGAAGCCATTTCCCGCGGTTTTATCTCTCACAGTTCCCGTTCCTGTCGGAATATCGGGACAAAAAGTAGTCTTTGTTTTAATCCCGGACTATATCTATATAATTATCTCCTAATTATTGAGACGACTCATATTGTGAGAAGTTTCCTAACTCTGGAACCCTGACCACCTATTGCTTGGGACTTCAAAAGCCCTGCAAAGGTCTGTTTTTAACCCCCGACGCAAAAACGACGGGGTGTTGTAAGTTTAACGTGCCTGTGTAAATGTATGTGTATGCGTCTGTCTGTGGCATCGTAACTCCCAAACCGAGGATCCGATTTTAATGCGGTTTTTTTGTTTGAATGGTATATCAGTCGAGAATGTTCTTAGCTATGTTTGGTGGAAATCGGTTCAGGTCTTCAAGGTCATCAGGTCGTTTTTTAGGTGTGATAGAAATGTTACACGTTCAGTTTGCTTGAATGCATGTGCGTGATCTGACATTTGAAACACTAATGTCTTCTGGAACCACTGAGCTGGTCTGATGATAAGGCTCGAAGGTAGGAGATGTAACCCTGGTCTACTTTTTTAATAAAGCCATCGAGTTGCATTTGTCTTGGCTGGTTCTTTTCATGTTTCTAATTTAGGTCGGGGGCTTTTTAAATTTTAAATTTAATGTCATGTATACATATGTTAAGAACAACATTGTTAAGAATTAAAATAAAATGTAAATGTTAATAACTGTGAAAAAAAAACAACAAATAGGAGATGCTACACAATGAACAACTTATAATAACGTTTTCCGTAAGTTATTATAAGACAACAGAATGTTACCTACACGCAAAGACATTTCAGTTTCGTTGCCGAGCGGGAGCGATAAAACTGCGGTTATATGCTACCATTTACCCGTAGATTGGAATTGCGTTGGTAACGTATGGTCATGATGACCCTACCGAATGTTCCACATAAGAATCTATTTGTAACACTGAATAGATATGCTGTGTCATTTCCTTATTGGATGATAGTGTAGGATCATATTACTTTCCAGTTTGGAGAGGGATGTTTTATGTTGGGTGTTGAGGTTGACAAGCCATCACATTACGTATAGAGGTTCTTTTTGTAAAGCGAATACCAGTCAAGGGATATCCAGAAAAAAAATATCGTAATGTAATTAGAACTGAAAAATTTTTAGTAGTAGTAGAAATAGTAGATAGGTAGATGCTTAAGTGTAGATGCTCTTCCGGAGAATTTTTCGTTATGCTTTTTTGTTGCAGTCAAGAAGCATTATCAAAAACAATGGTTGCATGTAAAATTACAGATTACACATACAATATACATTATACACACACGCAACAGTATTGTGTTCGATGCCTTAGCCTTTTTAGATAGTCAACAATAGAAGCCATCAAGAAGAAGCATCAACCTCAAAGGCAATCCCGTAATTTGTGGCACAACCTAGGAAAAGGTACCAACTAAGCATTATGTTGCATGTTTGGTTCAGATGTATACAAGTTGATTGTAGTTGAAGTTGGTGAGTTGGCCGTAAACCACAGTTGAGCACGAGAAATAGTTTATTTCTTAAAGGTACAAGTAAGTTATATGCTGGATGCCAATCTGTGTCAATTGCGATAATTGCAATTTGTCAACTAACTGTAATGTTTTTCGAATATTATTATTATTATTTATATATATTATTTATATATAATCAAGGTCGCATCGTCAGCAACCAAATCGATGTACGTGAACCGTACATGGCATATGAGTCTTAAAACAAAACGTTTTAAAACCTTCAGGTTCACACAGACTGGCACTTTGTACAGCTTGTTCCTTAAATGCCCTGTAGGCTAGGGATACGCAGATAGGACGATTTTCTACGTTTGCCTATTTGCTCATGCATCATTCCTTTTGTATCACCACTGACTACTCTAGGCCCGCTACTCTGTTTATAGATGATAGTGTTGCACTTATCATCAGATGCTATCTGTTTGATGGTTCAATGATTACTATAAAATTTAGAATATCCAAAACCGACGGTATACGAACCTGCTTGGCAATTAGTGTCCTTTAAATTTTATTATTATTTTGTATTTCTAGAATAAATATCAGAAATTATAAATGGCAATAGGTAAGCTTCGTAAGATCCCAACCGTATTTAAAAATTAAAATATTAAACCGCTTAATAATTTCATAACTAAAAATATTTTCCACTAAACTATATTTATTGAGTTGTATGGAAAGAGCAATTAATTTAAAACACATAATATCAAAGAACTGAACGAGCCGTCACGTACAGTAGTGCCGCCGCTGGAAAATTAATGACTCAAATTATTTAGTGGAAATTAAGACATTCTGGCGATTCAATTTGCTCGTTAATTTAAATGCATGGCTTAAGCTTCTGCTAATTGGAATTGCTACTAATTTGATGGACCCTTAGAAGCAGTAACGATCACTTATCATTATCAGCCTATTAAGGCCACTAAAGGGTCTGGCCTTCCACCTAGTAGGAGAAGGGACATGGAGCTTAGACCCAATACACTTCTCCAAAGTAGATTGGCGAGCTAAGGAATATAATGTTTCATTAAATTAACGATCACTATCAGATGTTGATGATAGTGACTGGGAACTACGCCCTAACGTGCTCTCCGAGGCACCGGGGCGTAACACCACCACCAAATATAATAAACACTGGTGTCCTTTATAAGTGTCTCGGGATACGATTCGATCCACAAGTGTTCAATGTTCGACAATGTCCAAAATTTGTTTGAAAGTAAGAAAAGGCCCAATACAGAATTCAAGCCTAGAACATCTTGTTCCGAAATAGCTCTACGGTTCAGAGCCAAGAGAGAACAATATTAGACCACCGGTTACCTAATATTGTTCTCACTGTTATCATTACTACCAATTGAAATGGGAATATTCGTCACATAAAAGGTGCTTTTTTTTTATTAGGAAGGGCACACTTCCTATGTCGGTACCAGCCAAGGTTTCTACTTAACTAACGTCCTTAACGTTATCTAGAATCCACAAACTGCGCTGGCACTGATTTCATAGATATGCTTAAGTAAATTAAAGCAACTAAATGACGCAGTTATTTTTTACTTTTTAGTGCATTTAGAGTCGGTTCAATTTTGTGTTAAAAAATTTTTATACTGTATAGGCTACCGCTTGGCTACGATCACGCCTGATGCAGCCTACAGTGCCTAGAAGGTGCGTATTCACTTTTGATTTGGAGATGCCCACATTGGTTATATTCTTTAAAAAAACACACTGTTAGATAATATGCATTAGATGGATTAGCGTCGTCTAGATAAATAGAAGTCCACAATTCATTTATAGAACCAAACGCTTTGTTCATAGTCATAGAATATCAATTACTGGATGTTAATTAAATACTTCTTGGTCGGATAGTAAAAAACAAGCGAATAGTACTTATACAAGACACATCTGTTCTTTTTACTGCAACAGTAAAAAAATATTTGTATTGAATGTAATAAGTATCCGTGACCTATTTGTTTTCTCAAGCTTTTGTTCTACAAAATGTTCAATGAGAATATATTTTAATTTTCATTCTTAGAGTAAATTAGTAGGCCTTAAGGCGATATAAAATTTCCTATTGTTTGAAATAAAACGAGGTTTGCTTTAGTTATACTTAAAGAATGCAAGATGCGGTCTTTTTTGACGACCTCCGTGGCGCATTGGATTTATAAAGCGGATTTCCCAGGTTCGATTGTCAAATGGGCTGTTTAAAATTTTCTTAATACTTCCAGGTCTGACTGGTGGGAGGTTTTGGTGGGGCTAGTTACCATCTTGCCGACAAAGATGAACCGCCATGTGAAGCGGTATAGAAACCAATAGGATTTCCTCCTACTTGTAACTTGTTAGTTCGCTTCCATCTTAGATTATTCAATATAAGATGGGAACGGGCTAACTATCACTTACCACTAGGTGTAGTTGCAATGAAGGGCTAAGATGTAAATGAATCATCATCATCATTATCTATTGACTGCCCAGTACAGGGCCAGGCCTCCATTCTTATAGGGAGTAATGTAATAAATAAAAATAATTATTTTTTAATATTATCTTACGTTAAATGATACTTAAGGTCTGAGATGAAAGCGTGGCTTAATTTATACGAAGCATAGTCTCGTAACTAAGCCGCTTAACAGTAAGGCATTGAAGTAACTAACTACCTCCCACTGGACCCTCTGTAGACCAGAGCGAATTAATATAACCAAATTTGACTCCTGTGAAATTATTGAAATGTTTTAGGCATGTTCCACATCTACTTCTAACAGTATAATTGAAACTAATATATATGAGAAATTAAGGACCACAAATGACACTTAGGCTTCTAGTACAGCTGCCACACATTCTAGACAACTGCCACGAAATGTCGCCGCAACAAAATTTTTTAACAAAAAATAGAACCGACTCAAAACGCACTAAAAAGTAAAAAATAACTGTGTCATTTAGTTGCTTTAATTTACTTAAGCATATCTATGAAGTCGATGCCAGCAAGTTTAAGGAACATTTATTTAACGTGGTAAAGCAATTTGTGGGTTCTAGGTAATGTCCTTAAAGTAGAAACCTTAGCTGGCACCGACTCCTACGTTACCCTAAAACATTAACAGCATACCTACCATCAACTATAATAGCGACTCAACTGTAGATCTAAACTAAATTGCAGTTTAGGTTATTATTACGTAATAACGTCAGCTGAGTGCCTAGTGTGAGCTTTCACCAAAACAAATCGAATACTTCACATTCGCGTAAAGGCAAATTTTATATGGAGTTGAAGCAGCGCCCCTGGCAGTATCGAGAGAAAACTCAAATAGGTGAGTGTCAGTGTCATATACAATTTGTGTTTACCGTTCTCGATATCGACGCGGTAAAATCTTACACTGGCCACACTGGTCGGTTTTGGTCTACAGTTGAGTCGCTATTATAGTTGATGGTAGGTATTCAGTAACACCCAAGTCCACAAGTATTGCTCCAATGCTTAGGTGGTGGTAGCTCCATATGTCCATATACCATATATCCATATCCTCTCCCCGGCCTGGCTTTTTAGTGATTTTTTATTGATAAGCTGTAAATGATGATGATAAGTTGATGACTTACATATGTTAGGGGCACGAGCTGACTTATATACCAGGTATAAAATGACGAAAGTCCGGCCATCGCAGGCTCGTATTCCACAGGTATGTAGACAGGATACAGCATCGATTATCTGTATGCTCCCTAGCAATATCCGATTCGTTGTACAGTCGACTAAGTAATGCAATTATTGTACATGAACTTCCGATGCAATTTGATATGCCGCTTCTACCAAAACTTGAAATTGCTTTAGTTGGACTTAGTTTTCATCTTATTTACTTTGAAAGTTTATTAATAAACGAAAATCTTAGGATTTTTAATAAATAGGTTATTTGAGAAAAATACCTTTTATGGTCACCATTACTTGATGATTTTGAAAAGTATATTATAAATATACGGCTATTTTTGAACTTCTTATAGGAGGGTAAATCGCTTCGTTACGTAACGCGTTACGGTGACAGTTTGTCTGGCATCCCTTTAGTTTTGAAGATAAACTAGTAATAATTCAGCTATACAAATTGATCTGCTAATTTTATTATATTTTCAATTTCAATTTATTTAAATACTGATAGGTAATTAAACCTTGCGACAAGCTTTTATGATCATATTAATTGTATATACTGGCATCCCTTTAGTTTTGAAGATAAACTAGTAATAATTCAGCTATACAAATTATTATTATTATTATTTATTTATTATTTAAGGTTTACATCATTCTTATTCTTATATGTATTAGCATTAGAAACCACTTAGGTTTGAGAAATATGCTAACAAATAGTAGTATCTAGGCATTCTACAAAGATAGTTGTCATCAGAAAAAGCTAAAATAATTAAAATAACTAAATAATAATTAATAGAAATTTTTTAAGTCGCATTAGATGTGACTTAAAAAGTGGGTCTTAAGTTTTCTTTTGATGTTGCGAGGGTTAATACAGTCCCGCACATCAATAGGTAATTCATTAAGAAGGCGAGGAACTAGGTAAGCATTCGTGCGCTCACCGTACCTATTGGGCGCTCGCGTAATGCACAACCGATTCTGAGTGGCAGCCCGCGTAAATACAGAGTGTTGTACTTTTTTCCAATATATATCATTAAAAAAGTTTTCTTTTAAAATCAAATATTTAATTTGTAGCTGTACGGGTAAAATTTTACTCTCTTTAAAAAGTTCAGTATCTGAATAGCCACATTGTTTTTTGTTAAGTATTAGTTTTAATATTCTTTTTTGTAATTTAAATATTTCTTTCAGATAACAGTTATATGTACGTCCATAACTAGTTAAACCGTACTGGATATAAGATTGCGCTAGGGAATTATACAGCATTAATTTTATTTTAAAGGGGATACGGTTCTTTAATATCGATATATTAGCTAAAAATTGTCTAAGCTTATTGCAGACGTGTTCAATATGATTACTCCAATTAAATTTACTATCTATATGTAATCCTAAATATGTAACAGTGTCAACAACTTCGATAACAGGACATTTACAACTGGTGTTATTTGAATGCAGGCAGCTATGGTTGTGTGCAAGAATATCGTTCATGGGGAGTTTTTTCAGGTGTGGTGATTTTATGAGTATTAATTTAGTTTTACTTGGATTAATTATCAAACCAGCATCGTGACACCACTTACTCAACCTATTAAAATCGGATTGCAGGAGGACACGTGCTTTTTCAGGATCTTTATCAGCAGAAAGCAAACATGTATCATCTGCAAATTGGTAGCATATGGAGTTATTTATGCAGTTATGCATATCGTTAACATAAGAAAGAAAGTGAAGAGGGCCCATCACGGAACCCTGGGCTGTGCCTTCTGATGATGTTACACGCCTACTATATGCCGTATCAATTTTAACTGTAAAAGTTCTGTTACGAAGATAATCTTCGCACCATTTTAATAATGGTCCACGAATACCACAGTTACAAAGCTTTTCACACAGTTGTTTATGCTCCAAAGTATCAAAAGCACGCGAAAAGTCAATAAATAGAGCCAATACATATTGTTTCTTACTAAGATTGTCGTTAATTTCGTTTGTAAATTGTGATAAAAGGTCAGATGCGCCTTTACCAGCTTGGAATCCAAACTGATTTGGGTAAATCACGTTTTGTTTTTTATAGAATGAATATATTTGATCACTAATACATTTTTCGACAATTTTATCTATACAAGAAAGTAATGTGATTGGACGATAATTACAAAAAATACTACGTGATCCTTTTTTATATACTGGGCGGACACACCCGACTTTTAGTTCATCGGGATACAACCCCGTTTTAACACTTTGGTTAATCAAATGCGCTATTGCTACCGAAACATCTTCCCCTACAAGTTTAATATCAGATACTTTTATACTATCGAGTCCAGGAGATTTGTTAATATTTAGTTTTTTAATTATATTATGAACATAGTCACTAGTTATTTTTTTATAACGAATACTAGAGTCAATCTCGGTAACGTACTTCTTAGCATCAATAAGTCTATTGCTACAGCTGGGAATAATGGTTTTCACCGCGTTATTGAATTCGTTAGCGAAATTTTCAGCAATGGTTGCACTAGAAAGACCTTGTGCACTGAATGCCTTAAGTATTGCCTCATCGATTGGTAATTTTTTTCGTCCTAGCATTTGATTAACAATTTCGTATATTTTTTTTGTATTTCTAAAGTTATCACTTATAAGTTTATTGTAGTATGCATTTCTTTTATATTCAATAATTTTGTTTAGTTTATTACGTACTTTATTATATTCAAGTCTTATTACAGGATCATTCAAACTATTCTTCCAAGATTTAAATAAATTATCCCGTTTTTCGCTCAGTCTAACAATATTTCTATCAATCCAAGGTAGTTTTATTGCGTAGCGATGATTATGCTTACGTGATTTTTCGGTAGCAGCAGCGTTATTAGCACTTTTAAATGACTTATATATGAAGTCATATATCATGCGTGGGCACTGCATTTCTTTTGTTTGTAACCATTTAATTTTTTTTAACTCTTCAAAGAGTACATTGTAATTAATGACGGGCTTACTAACACTCTGTATGCGCGCGGGCGCTCTGTCACCGATGCAGCTCAAAATTATTGCGCGATGGTCGGCTAGTACGGTGTCCAACACTGCCGAGAACGGATGCAACGTAGGGAGTCGCACAAATATGTGATCGATGCATGATTTAGTGATAGTATTTAATCTAGGTTCTATTCTAGTGTAATCAGTGATTCCACACATCAAACCATGTTCGCTTAGTGTTTCTAGATAAAAATCTTTATAGGATGAAAAAGATTTAAGATCTATGTTAGTGTCACCGATTAAAATAAAATTTTGATTAGAATCGAAGTTAGAAATGTGCTTACCTAGTTCCTTTACAAAGATGTTTTTATTTGTTGATGGTGGTCTGTATATGGCACAAATAATAGCATTATAAGAATTTAATTTAATAGTTCCCACACACACTCAAAAGTTTTACATATTATATTATTGCAAACAGTAAATTTAATATAGTTTCTGACGTACAGTATAATACCACCTCCTCGCATATTATTCCGTAACTGTGAAAACATATTGTATCCAGATATATTAAACAAATGCTCAAGACCAGCTGAAATACCTACTTCTGTTATTGCAATTATGTCTAACGGAAACGGGCAACAGTGAATAACTTGGAGAAGTTTTGTGAAATGTTTTTTTATAGATCTAATATTAAAGTGTAAACAGGATAAGGCTAAATGATTACCGGCTGGCAATCGTTGAAAAAAAGTATTAGTAGAATGACAATCAAACAATTCGTGTACTTGTGCATGCATTGCTTACGTATTAGTAAAAATAAAGAAGTTATATAAAAAAATATATATATATTATTTAGTGAGTACAATGCAATCTAAGATAGTAATTGTTTTATATCCTGGTCTGATTTAATGTAGTGGATCTTACTATTACTAGATTTTCTTACACACACTTTGCCGTCCTTACACCATATAAACTGGAAAGAGCTTCTTAACTGTGTTTTAGCATTATACAGAAGCGTTTTAACATACTTGGTTAGGGCTTCTCTTATAAACACTCTGTTGTCAGCTTTCTCCTTGGGGGCATCAGGCAGCAGTGTACCTACCGTGAGGCCTTTATCCTTACTGGCTTCAATTAATTGAGTACGGGCTATTTTTGAGTTTAAATTGATCTGCTAATTTTATTATATTTTCAATTTCAATTTATTTAAATACTGATAGGTAATTAAACCTTGCGACAAGCTTTTATGATCATATTAATTGTATATACTGAGGTTATAAGTTGATAGTTAAAATTGTTAAGTAAAAATTTTTTTTAGAGCGTTTAAATAAAAGCTTCTTTTAAAGATGTATTTTTTGCGTTTAATTTATTTAATTACGTACCCTAAAATTATAGATCAATGAACTTTCCGTCTCAATTTCAATACATATTAAATAAAAACACTAACAGGTAAAAAAGGTGTCAGTAAAAACCGCATTTAAAATAAACCAAATTGTAAATTCGTAAATTGATTAAATTGTTTGCCGAATGCTTGTATCCGCGGCTATGCGTATTTCAGGCGAATGTTCACGGCTTGTTGAAGGTGATGCGGAATGTTAGTTACGCCACTACTTTAACTGCGGAGATCATTAAATATGTGTGCTATTTGAAAAATGTGCTTGTGCTGTGGATATTTTACAGTAAAATGAAAAACATGCAAGTGAATTAGGAACTCTGCTTTTTTAAAACTTGATTAAAACAAGTCTATCACTATTAAGCAAGGTATTTTAAAATGTTATTATTATTATTTATTCCTTTTTTTGTACACCACATTAAATAACATGAAAACATACAGAAATAATATTATGAAGAAAGTAGAGGTACAAAAGGCGGCCTTATCGCTAGGCGCTTTGTATCGATTTCTTCCAAGCAACCCTGGCCTTAGGAAAATATCAGTACTAAACTGCAGGTTATTTTATATTTTATGTTATTTATTTATTTGTTTAAACAACATAAAACATAACAATTACATGAAAGGTGCGAACAAACATTTAATTAAGTTTTTCTGCGACAGTAATATATTATTAAACATTTTATAAAAATAAATCTAATATTAAGAGAAATACACTAAAAACTAATATTCTATTAACTAACTTACTTAACTTAACTTAACTTACTTACTTACTAAAGTAAAGAGAGAAAAAAGTAACCAATTGAGGGTATGCACCAAAATAAAAAATCAAAATAAAATCAAAACAAAAAATCAAAAGGTGGTGTAATTTAATACGAATAAGATACATACATTCAAATAGTTACATACTAATACAGAATAAATTACATAAATAACACAATAAACATTAAAATAAATATCTAAAGATAAACTAATGCATACTTAATATGACACGAAAGAAATATTCAGCGATTTTGACTGTCGTATGTCTACTGGTATGTTGTCTTTACACTAGTTTTATTAAGTTTCATTGTACAGTAAATCACAAAGCCTTGTATTGTTAAAGGAAAAAAAAGCAAAGGCATAAGAATAATGAGTATTTCAAACTACGTAAGGATGAAAAAGCACTTTGGTGTTTATACTTACAATACTGTAGTAGTTATCATCATCATCATCATCATTATCTTCCTATTAACGGCCCACTACAGGGCCAGGCCTCCCTCTTTATGGGAGAGGGGATATGGAGCGTACACCCACCACGCTGTTCCAATGCGGGTCGGCGTAGTTATATAATACGAATATTCACGAACAATACAAAAAATATTTCAAAAATTACTACTGCCTCATCAAATATTGTCAGGCCATGTCCATCGAAACGAAGCTTTGTTCTTATTTATATTTTATTTAATATCTTAACCAAATTATAATAAGCGTCGACCTTTTAGAGTATATTTTAGACAGAACGGGACATATTTAAGTTTTTTCGGGTTAAAATCGGGACAGTCCACCTCAAAGCGGGACGTATGGTCACGTTATGTTTGCCTGAAAATAATCTTCCCAATAAATTAACTCGTGCCTACATGGATTAAGTGTAAGACGTACAGACATTCTGGACGTAACGTTTATTAATGTCCCTTAGTAAATCCTGTAGTCGTAATAACTGGGCGACAACTTAATATATCCCTGTCTCTGAAGACATTCCCGCGATGTATTAACATAAACAACATTCACGTATTATTTAGTTAATAGGTGGTTAAGAGTCATATACTGTCAAATAAACGAACAGCAGTCGGTTTTAACCATAATGTAAATAGTAATGTTACAGATCTTACCAACCAAACACATCCTGTATAAGGTATCTATACCCTGAATTCAAACCCGATGTGGAACATTTATGAACAAATTAACAAATAACAACAAATTTGATGAATAAGAACAATTAACCAAAACTTTGATTATTTTTATTCATATTAAAAAATTAAGAACTTAGTAATTTTTCAAAAATATCTTACAAAAACAAAACATAATTTTAAATTAATTAGGTATATTACCTAGGCAAAATTAATAAGGTACATGCGTTTTCTACCTTCACTTTACTATTTTGTTTAAAATATTCCATACGGAGTTTTTCTATTATATAGTGTTGACTTACTATTTTGAAGTACGACAGTTTTATACCCATTATGATGTTATCAATTTATATTAAAATCATAATGGATATAAGGTAATCTAAATTCTATGTAAGCATAATCCGATGTTATCAAGAATTCCCAGAGTAAACAAAGTTAAAAGCGATTTCCTAAGAGAAACAATGAAGGCAGCTATATAAAGTAATAAATTAATATTAAATACTGTATTTTTATATAAACCGCCACCACAATAACACACATTTTACAGAATTAAACGAGCCTTTCCATGAAACCAGAAAACGCTGTGCGTTTGGCTTCTTATAGATTCCTTCTTCCTTTTTACTAAAAACTAACTTTTATTTAACAAATAATAATTTGCCTATAATTTAATAATTAAATTTTTATTACTGTATATAATTGGGTCATTCAAAATGAAATCCATTGTAATGGAATATAACGAAATCAAGTTAATTAAATCGAAATCAATTGTTATTTCATTCCACGATAAGCCGTATTTATTTATTAATTAATTGTTTTACACCAACACTGCGACTCAAAGGTAACTAGGTATAATTGAAAGGTTATTTTTTAATACAGCCTAACTATTTACAGGCATCAAAATACAAAATTCATCATTATCAGCCTATTAACAGCTTACTACAGGGTCAGGCCTCCCTCCATAGGAGAGGGGACATGGAGCGCAGACCCACCACGCTGCTCCAATGCGGGTTAGCCGAAATCTAAGGGTTGCATGCAGAAAAAAAATTAAAATTATTAAATAGAACTAGCTGACCCGTCAAAAACGTTGATTTGCTTTAAAAATTTAAAAAATTTTAGATGAAAATTAGATAGTAGCCGATTCTCAGACTTGCTGAATACTCATACAAAATTTTGTAAAAATCGGTAAAGCCGTTTCGGAGGAGGAGTAGGAAATTTTATATATTAGATTATTAATTCCACTCGCAATATGTGAATGTGAAGCCGATCCAATTTTTTTTTATCTTTTTTAAGTTTTATGTAAGTCTCTCGTTTCACATTCTAAAAAGTATTGTGTTTATCCGACTTCAAATCTCTCAATAAAGAAAAGCATTGGGTTCTCTTTGAATACACAACAACTCTTCAAATTACTTTGGCGAGTTGTTAGAAGACGAAATTTTTACAAGATCCTCTTTGAAGTAATAAAGAGATACTTGAAAGAGTGGCTTACATAATAAAAATACATTTAATGATTTATCGGGTCTGGGCTGCATTGGTTACGTCGGTTTTTCAATATGTATTGAATTTCCCCTAAGTAAGGGTTACTTCTATTCAATAGTTTGTATTACAGTGCATTACTTGACATGTAAATGATTTATTTTATTTTATTAACCGACTTCTAAAAAAAGAGATTATCAATTCGACCCGTATGTAATATTGTCAGAACTGCCCAGTTCTCGTATATGTTTATTAGCGTCTGAACAAATGTGCCAAATTTTATGTATGTACCGTATGTATGCTTTTATGTTCATCGAAGGTTTTTACTTTAAGGAACCTAGAATCCAGTACAGTGCAGTGCAGAGCTAGAATAATTTCCTACTTCCTTAATATAAAGGTTCCTTAAGCTTGGATAACACCAACTTCATTAAATTAAAGCAACTAAATGATGCAGTGATTTTTTACTTTTTTACGCGTTTTGAAGTGGGTTTTATTTTTTTTATGCTACGCTACATAGATTGACAAAAATCTGTTTCACTTTTTAACCAGAGTAACAGCAGGTGTCGACTCTACAACAATTGATTGTCGCTTGAATTGTTTATTTTTGCGGCAAAAAAAACAAGAATTACTTACGAAATATTGATTGCGTCTATTTTCTCTCGCGAACTTCCATTTCTAGACGACATCGTACCGGAATGCTGAATCGCTTGGCGATACGTCTTTGAAAATGTCGTGTAGAAACCGAAATGGGTGTGGACATCAGATGTGATAGCAGTCAAGGGCCAACTTGTAGTCGATAAAAAAAAAAACTTACATTTGCCTGCCCGCATTGTATAATATCACTATGGTGTTTCTAAGCTCCATATTTCCTTATCATAATAAATAATAGTTTTAAAAAACTAAAAACACGCTTTTTATAGAAACCCAAACTAAAAAATAGAAAAGAAATTTTAATAAATTTAAATTAAGAATAGTGTTAAAATTTTCATTAACTATAAATTAATAATAGTGTAAATAAAAAAAATTATTTTATTTTTAAAAAAGCGTGGGGTGCATGGTGTCAATATAGTTATAAATATTTTATTGACAGATATGAGTAGAGTGATTATCATTTTGATAATATCTTAAAAAGCACCCCACGCTTTTTTTAAAATAAAATAAATTTTTTTATTTACACTATTATTAATTTATAGTTAATGAAAATTTTAACACTATTCTTAATTTAAATTTATTAAAATTTATTTTGTATTTTTTAGTTTGGGTTTCTATAAAAAGCGTGTTTTTAGTTTTTTTAAACTATTATTTATTTTTTACTTTTTAGTTTGGTTTATTTATAAAAGCGTGATTTTTTAGTTTTTTAAACTATTATTTGTTGATTATCAAAAATATTCATACTATGTTTCATAGTAAGCGTCGACATCGAAATCACATTCGATGTTTACAATTCTTATTTTTACTTACAATCTGTACCCGCATTTGCCTGTGCCCCACCCTTAGCACAGTGACCAAGGAAACCACAGAAACCTGGCCAGAGTACAGTCGGCACGGGAGCGAGCCTTGGAAGTCGCAGAAAAACTGCGACTGCCAGGGCTCGAACCCACGCCTGAGCGACTGTTGTACGGGCAGTTTAGCACTTAAACCGCTCGGCCACACAGTCGCTAGTAATTTATTTATTAGTGAGAATAAAATAATTATTTATAAATATTATAAATACGGGGAATCAGAGTTCAATTTCGGAGAGGGAGCCTGAGAAACGGCTACCAGAACCAAGGAAGGCCGCAGGCGCGCAGATTACCCACGGAGAGTTACATGCTGACATACTGACATACTGACATACAAGTGAAGCTAATAATAAATACGGGGAATCAGAGTTGAATTTCGGAGAGGGAGCCTGAGAAACGGCTACCAGAACCAAGGAAGGCCGCAGGGGCGCAGATTACCCACGGAGAGTTACATGCTGACATACTGACATACTGACATACAAGTGAAGCTAATAATAAATACGGGGAATCAGAGTTGAATTTCGGAGAGGGAGCCTGAGAAACGGCTACCAGAACCAAGGAAGGCCGCAGGCGTGCAGATTACCCACGGAGAGTTAAATACTGACATACTGACATACAAGTGAAGCTAATAAAAAGCGTGTAAAAATGTAAACATCTGAATCAAACTCGTTTGCTTCACGCCGTGTTGCATGAACAGGCAAGCTCATGACTAAGAACTCCGTATAAGTTTGAAAGTAGTCGGGCATACTCACACAACAGTGACATGAGTTTCATCCGTTTATATTTTAATAATATGGAAAATAATCGCGATAATTTAAATTCCGTATTTCCACTCTAGAAGGGTAAACGCTTGGTCCTGTATTGAGCCTTTAAAATAGGCTGATTTTGATGATGATTCATCTGTTTTTATACCAATATGGGACCTCTAAACCTTATCTTGAGTCATAAAGATCCCATCGAGTAATAGTATAAACATTGGCAATTTCTCGAATCATAGTTATTGGCGAGGGCCTTATCAGTTTCCTTGATCCGTAAGTGAGGATGAACACTCCGAATGTACCGGCCTTATCGTGATCTAATGAGTTCTCGAGTTTTCCTTTGGCCCAAAAAAGGTAACTTAGCGAGCCATTAAACGCCGTCAGGTAGGTATTATACTGAGATAGAAAAACCATGACTTAGTAGAATTAATTGCATTTTCTGTTTTACTGTTATCGTTTTTATATTATTTATAATGTTGAAATATAGTTTATATTTTACATATCATTGATATTGATAAAGTTTCTGAGAACAGAAGTAATAGTAGAAGATCCGAACTAAGATCGACCTTCACCGAACTGATAATAGGATGAAATATATTTCATGACAAATTTAGTATATTAGAAAATATATTGAAAATAGGTTGCCTAAAAAAATCCTGGACAGACTATAATAATTTATTATTTTTTTTACAACTCACTACATAAGTTGCTCCAAAATAACGCTTATCTACTGTTTACTAGAGTGTAAAAATTATTTTTTAAAAAATAATAAAAAATAGTTTGTCCAGGATTTTTTTGGGCAACCTATTTTTAATATATATTCTAATATACTAAATTTGTCATGAAATATATTTCATTCTATTATCAGTTCGGTGAAGGTCGATTTTAGTTCGGATCTTAGACTATAATGCATTTAATTCTATTTATTATATAATTCTAACAATACTTTTTTATTACTAGTTTTACGTTGATATAGCGAGAAATGAGTAGTAGAAAGTACATACGTTGAATATTATTTTAAATATTTGTCACAAAAAATGTAACGAAGCAATAACTTGAAGTTTTTTTCGAAACTTACCCACACCACCAGAGAGTAAAGCAACTCTCGATATTACAGATCATTTGCTGAAACTAGTGTACAATGGTCGTAAAGCGTGATGATCGTATAGTTCAATTCTTAAAAATCGACTTACAGGTTACTTAAGAAAATAGCAATATAAATTCCTAAATTATACCCGAGACAAGATCAATCCTTTTCTTTACCCCGATATGCTCTCGGTAATAAAACGACATTATACAATATTGGTCAAGAGCCTAATAAATCATATTATCAATTAATCCTAATTACCCATTTATTAAGTTAACAGTTAAAAGCTTCAAAAATTGTTTTCAAAAGTTACTTTCAATACGAAATTAATTAGTTACGCTTAAAGTAGAAAAATACAAAATGATTATATGCCGAGGACGTTTTTCCTTAAAGTGAAATGTTAAACAAGGCCCCAAATGCCCAGTTTCTGAATTAATGGTACACATGTCTACGACTTTTACCCCAGACACGTAATTAATTACTTTTTAAGGCCCTTAACCCGTATATATGACTTACATTTACGACTCGAGTCTGATTTATCCATACCCCAATGCTGTGAAATATTGGAATGGTTATTTATTTTTATGGATTGGATGTGGCTTCGGTCACGACGTCCTGGGTTCTAATCCTGGGTGGGGTGGAATAATTCTAAGTTCTTCGCTTTAAAAAAAAAAACAGTAACTTCTGACCCGGACGCGGGAAGTTGGTGGTGCTACATGATCGTGCTTCAGAGAGCATATTAAGTCATCAGTTCCGGTCACTATCATCAATATCTGATAATAATTATTAGCACTCTAAGCCAAATAATGTTGCAGTTTTTTTCTAAATTAACATACTTTCTTTCCAAGCCCGCCAACCCGCATTGAAGCAGCGTCGTAGGTTTAAGCTCCATATCCCCTCTCCTATAAGAAGGGAGATCTGGCTCTATAGTGGGCTGTTAATTGACTGGTTAATAACCATGATGTGCGGTTATTTTGTAAATTAATTTTAACATTTTAAAATAATATTTCGATATACGAGTTTTAAATTACGACTAATAAATTTGTATACAGAGTAAAAATATTTTTATTGAAAAATTTAATTTTCAGTGAAACATTAAATAATTTCGATTATGAAAAATGAATTTATATGGGCATTTTCGTTAACAGATTTAACATAAAACAAACAACAGCCCAGGTACAAGCTTTCATATATTTTCAACTGAATTAAGCTGGAGCCTACACCTGAATGGTTTTGAATAA
Source organism: Mycalesis mineus (assembly GCA_034621355.1). Taxonomy (NCBI): domain Eukaryota; kingdom Metazoa; phylum Arthropoda; class Insecta; order Lepidoptera; family Nymphalidae; genus Mycalesis; species Mycalesis mineus. Next base: position 5,610,262 of record CM067899.1, on the reverse strand, counting down.
AATATCGCGTGTGAACGTTACGCAAAAAGAGCGATAAAGATTCATGGATTTTTATGCTCTGATGTGTGCAAATTAGGTGTTGGAACTTGTGTTTTGAACATTTATAATATAGTAGTCGCATTTTACTGCCTCCTAAAAGTAATTTTTATAGATTTGTAAAGTAATTGTTAAAAAGTTACTTTACAAAGATACAGTAAAGTTGCTTTGCAAGGTTAAAGTAATTTTTAAACATTTGTGGTCGATTCACATAACTATTATAACATATGGTTAGACGACATTAGAGAGTAGACCAGACTCGATTACTCACAATTAAAGCGAATTATGGATAATAAGAAAGCTTTTCGCATATTGACCAAATGATAATCATGATTATATATTTAGTTAACTCAGAATTGGTAAAAAACCATAAATCTCACAAGTTTTACTAATTTTTGTCCGGACCCTTTTCAAAACATCCAAAATGACTCGAGAGCATAATTACGCAGTTCCCGCTATCTTGGCTTATCTATTTTGACAGTGTATGTCATTGTCAAAATAGTCGATCACATACTGACATTGACGTTCCGTAATACTTAGAGTAAATAACGCAAATTTAGAGTTAGAAAGATTCCTTATTATATAATATTTAAATTTGGTAGGTACTATAAACTCAAAGTAAATACAATAAACTATTAGGTAAGTTTAAAGATTTTAAACTATCGTGAGCCTTTTCAATATTATTCAAATTGAAACGGCTGAAACTCACGTTTGTCGGAGTATGTCCGACTAGTTTCGAACCCATACGGGGTCCTTAGTCATGAGCTCGCTTGTTCATGCAACGTGTCGTGAAGCGAAGTGCGGCGTGAAGAAACTGATATGTTAAAATTTTACAAAGCTGTGATATTTTAGGTCTTGTTTTAAATATATTTTTCAAAAAAAAAATCCTAATCTACGAGAAAATACATTTGATTCGAACTGTTGGACTCCACTCCGAAAATGTTTACCACGATGTAAATGGAACAGACAAAATTGGATCTAAATATTTAAGCACTACTAACGGAATCTATATTTGTTTACCTGCTAAAGAGAAGAAAGATTCTATGAAAACAACGAACAAACTGAGGAGTTACGTAAACTAACAACATAGACTTACACCTATAACTAATTATTTTTATTAACTTGACATTTAATAAAAATGTTTGTAAAGGTACTTTTGCAGAATGCGTTTTTATCATTATCGCTTCATTATAATTATTTATTTAACTATCTAAATGTCGATTTATTAACACTATTTACTAAGTTTCGATTAATTAGATCACAAGTTATTAATAAACTTTCTCCAAAAGAAAGTAGTCGCAATCTTATCCATTTTGGCAGTAATAAAGATGTTAGTTAGGACAGGATTTAGTCTTGTACTACAATAAAACATCACAATTCTTTAATAAACTGTCTATCTGCCAAGTGAAGCCGTTATCGCCAACATTGTGATCTCTACAAGCATTAACGTCTCTCTGCTTGAAAACATTTTAGACACAAACTTCCTCTGACCGACCATTATTTTATGCACAAGTTTCCGCCTTAAATAGAGCACAGCGACTAAAATTCACTGAATGCAATCTAAATGTATCAACCCATTTCACATACTTACATGACTCATATCATTTTATGGAGATATGTTTTATGAACGCTCTTTATGTAACTTAGGATTTACTTTTGCGAGAGTATTCTAACGAATGTAGGTCAGTTTTCTGGGCTTTAGGCCAACAACTGTGTGAATGAGGGATATAGAGCATGTACCCACCACGCTGTTTAATAGAATTACTATGTAACGAATTCTGATTCTGACAAAGTGATCTACATTAGGAATAATGCAAATTCCGTTTTATCATATTTTATACCTTACTTATACGCACCTAGTTTAATACGTCTCGACTCATTTTTGGCGTGTTTATAACATACACGTCGCCCGCGACTTCGTCCGCGTGAAAATCTCTTAGATACCCTTTTAATTTTAAAGACAGATTTTCATATAAAGTGTACTTATTTACCGCTCCCCCTCTCAATTTAATTTTTTTATAGTTTCCCGTGAAGCAATATCCTCCGTCCCGTCCTGTGTACTAAAGATCTACATTTTTGTTAAACATTGTACGACATTACAGTACATTAACATTAACAATATATATTTATGGTAAGCTGATATGTATAGATTGATGTTAAATCGTCTATAAGGCTCTTGAGTCTAGCTTTTAAAACAAACAAAAATAATTTTACAATCCGACACGCAGATCTAGAGATTAGCCTGTTTAAACAAACGAACAAACTCTTTCGCTTTATATTAATAGTATAGATATGGTCTTCTAAGACAAATAAATTGAACAAAGATCGAATTCTGAACTCCATTAGCGTATTATCATTTCTAACATGTAACAGCATACTTACCAAAATGCTGACGCCTATTCAGTAGGTACTCGTACATACGTATCACGTGTCGCGATTTTTAAAAATTTTGTATTATCTCCTAAACTATGTAACTAATTAACATACTGTAGAAGGCAAATCTTATCTCTAAAAGATTCTTTGATTATTAAATAGTTTATTTTGATAAGGATTTAGCTTAGTTGTATAAATAATGAGGTAAACGTAAGCATGTGAAATAAATGATTTGTATAAATACACATACGAAGTACGAAATAAGTTTAAAATTATTAAGACAACGTTAAAAATAAGAGAAAAGTGTGGTGTAAAAGAAGATGTAGTGACTAAAATTGAGAAAGGGACGCTTCGATGGTTTGGACATGTAGAGAGAAGATTAATAAAAGAGATTTACAAAGCGAGGGTGAATGGAAATGTTAGAATGTGAAGGCCTAGGCGAATTTTCCTGGTCCAAATTCAGGACATTTTAAATAATGGCCAGGTCAAGAGTACCCTAAACCGACGAACTTGTATGAAAGGATTAATGAGAGTGGAAAAAGCTAAGGAAGTATGCAAGGACCGTGGCAAACGGAGGGATGTGGTCTCTGCCTACCCCTACGGGAACAAGACGTGATGTTATTTATGTATGTATGTAAAACAACGTTAAATCTAAGCGAACTTACTAGTTATTAACATTAAGAAAATGTAATAATTATATAGTTCTAATTTTCTCGCCATTTCCTCAAGCTGTAGTTCGAGCCCACTCTGTTATTGAGGTCGTATCACTTATCTGTCTAATCAACAACTCGTCGCTTCAACCCGACGTGTGATGATAATGTGGTTATGAAATTAATCTATTCTATTATTATAAAGCCAACGTATATGTTACGCCAAAACTACCGAATGAATTCAAATGAAAGTTGGCATGACTTCAGTTCATACTGTGAGGTATTATATTGGATTTTTGTCGCGAAAATTAAAATGGAAGATTGAAATAGGGAGTGAAAGTTTGTATGGAAAGACCTTATTTTTCAAGTTATGATAATTGACACTCAATATAAACAACTTATACAATCAAATTAAATTGAAGTTTCTGTATGTAATTAAAGTCTCACAGCCCCGAGGGGTCCCCTGGCAACCGTCAGGCAAATAATGACAGCTGTCATTATAGCTCCGTCGCTACCCAGGTAGCCGCGGGCTGCCGCGGGCCTCAACGAAGGTTTAATTTTATTAGGCGCTAAAAACTAAGTTTTAGTTTAAAAAAAGAATTGTTTCATATTCTGTGATAAATTTCCAAGACATTGACATTGAAATTGGTATTATTTTGTGTTTATTTTTAATCTTATTGGACAGTGCTCGAAAGTGAAATTATAAGAGTGTTTTTTCGTGATTTGTGCAAATTTATTGAATGTAAGTACAATTTTTATTACAAAACTCATTATTTTGCATACAGTGATTGTTTTCACGTTATTTGTTTTAAGAAATACATCGAAAATTTTAAATAAATCATGAAAACATCTGATACGTATCTTCCCGAATTACGACTTATTTGCGCATGTGAATGATAGTAAATATTACTAAAAATGTATAAAATTTACTTGGAAGTAGTTTACATAAGTATTTACTAACATATTATTGTAAAATATTAGAAAATTATTTATTATTGTGCAACTAAAATTTGACGTTTCTTGAGTTCAAAGCGACCGTTTTGGTCTGTCAATACCAAACAAAACAGTTTCGTTTGGTATTGGTAAAACGAGCTATTTTGGTCTTTATTTGTGAAGCGCTAAGGACGGTTTACCGGTAACCAATAAGAATCCGTTTGTTTGTAAAGTAAGACATAATGATGTATCGATACATCGCCGTGTGTAAAAGATGTCGATAAATTTGGTTCAATTTATATTTGTATTTTGTATAAATTAATTATAAAAAGCAAATACAAGCTACTTGAAAATTCATGTTTTGAGTTTTTTTAACAAAAAAAAAATCAAAAGATCCGCGTGCTCACATGATGACAATAACTTTTCATTTATTTATTTTACAGTATGGCAGAAAACTGGCGAGAGGACAAAAACCCGCCGGCCGATATCCTCATCCTCATTTATGACGATGAGGCTGAGATTAGCGCCGACGAAGACCTGCTCCGTCATGACGGTGTATTAAAAAAATGTAAAATTAAATAACAAGAGAAATGAGTTCTACACTAACATTTCGAAAATACTTTAGGTAGTTAAAAGTAAAAATTAATAAAAATTAGAATCATTTTATTTTTATTTACATTATATAATAATACCTTGCAAAAAGGATAACTGTCGATAAAATTACCAAAAGTAAAAGAACACATCCCTAGCTGTTTTTATATTTCGAAGTGTCGGGTGGATCGTGTTTCAAGTGTTTTTATGGTGATCATACCAATTGTTTTTGTTATGTTATTTACAATAAATAGATAGCATAGACACCAGTTCTTTAGACTTTGTTTGTATTTTCATTTATTTTTCGTAATCCAACGCACAACATAGTTGCAAAATGTTGTACCCGTAAAATAAATACATAAAGCTTTGATTATATCAACATTTTGATAGATAAAAGTTAGGAAATATATCAATCAAGTCATTACATTTTACAGAATGGCAAAATATGGCTTAAAAGAAGATTATTTATTAATTTTTTGTAGAGTAACGTATCAGACCGAAATAGAAAACAGCGCGCGAGCGGGAGGGCACTACGCCCGTAACTGACACTGACAGCAGTTGTCAACTGTCAGGCGCCCAGGGGTTAATAGTTTTTCACTAATGCACATATGATAGTATGTAAGGTACTTACGTCAAACCAATGTTCAAAATTTTTGTCTGTCTGTTTGTCAGTTTGGAACAAGCTAATGTCTGAAACAGCTGGACCGATTTTGACTTTACCTAGCAAGCTAATATAAGTATATATAATTTAAGTTATTTTATTTCCACGTAGACGAAAGTCGCTGGCATCTGCTACTTTCAAATAAATCAAGTACCAACCTAATAGTAAATAGACCCAAACAAATATTGTCAAATATTTTATCTGATTATATTAACACTTGTAGATATATAAAATTTACAAGTTTTGCCTAGATACGTTGAAAAACTTACACAATATAAACCTTTAACCATTATTAAGTGCAGTATGGGAACACGTGTAAGCAAAGACCGTAATCCATAACTCATATGAACTATCGATTTGCAGGATTAGTAGTCGAAGCATGAAGGTAAACACTGGGAGACATGGGCGGTGCCGCATATTGGCAAACTACTTAGTTTTAACAATGTAATAACTTTTCTTCAGAATGATCGGATACTTTTTGCGTAACCTTTAACGTGTCGGCCATTTTTCAGGACAAAATGTTTTTATGGTAAGAGTATTCGATTTTATCAGAGAATATAATAATTGATTGATTTAATTTTAAGCTGTATTTATTTTTACTACCATCTACGTCTGAAAGTTAATAATTTAAAAGCAAAACCATATTTTCTGGATATACTATATTATCTGTTTACCTACTCTCATATTATTTCTCATTTTATCATACACAAAAACTAGGACGCTTGACATTATGAAGCATAGAGCTTAAGATGTTAATATTTTCTTGTTAAACACTTGTCTGTAGGTACACCTTACAACTATAACCACAGCCAAACGGACTTCACAGAATAGATTAATTTGCTGACTTGGAATTAGTTTTGTTAAAAGCACCCATACTATACAAGTAACCTCCAAGTGTACCCAATGTAGTCAAAGCCAATAAGACCCACGATAATAGTAACGACAACCAAAAAGGAACCTTCTAAATCGAGACCCTGTCTTTGGATGTATCCTTTCTTAGAAGGATGCCTAAATATTCGAGACCTATTTAATTATACATGAAAGCCAATACAATGGCTATAACGGGTAAAGGTACCTACGACATCCGAAATGGGATATTTTAGGGAGCCTACACTTACGCAATATTGTCAATATGACTGAAAACAAATAGGAGTAAGTTGAGCCTAAAGAAATAATACTGTGATGTTGTATGAGCACGACTTACGTCGTGGTACGACTTTAAGCTTTGAACTTTTACCTTTTACGTTTTGACGACTTCCGTGGCGCAGTGGTATGCGCGGTGGACTCATAACACGGAGGTCCGATTTCCGGCGGGGCATTGAGATTTTTCTTAATTTGTCTTGGTCTGGCTGGTGGGAGGCTTTTGCTGTGGCTAGTTACCACCCTACCGACAAAGACGTACCGCCAAGCAATTTAGCGTTCCGGTACGATGTCGTGTAGAAACCGAAAGGAGTGTGGACTTTGTCCTACTTCTAACAAGTTTGCACGCTTCCATCTTAGACTACATCATTTAACATCAGGTGTGATAGCAGTCAAGGGCCTTGTAGTCGATAAAAAAAAATCCTTACCCTGCTATTGTCAATATCCTTACTAATGTATGGATAGATGTTTGTTACTTTTTCACGCAAAAACTACTAAATGGGTTTTGATGAAACTTCACAATAATGTAGCTTACATATCAGAATAACACATAGACACATTTTATCCCAAAATCTCTAGTTGACAATATTATTGAGATTGTGCTGACAACTAAATGTATGGTGTTCAAATAGCTTTAAGTTACAAGCTTTCTCGGCCTATGACTTAGTGCACACAAGAAAAAGTCTAAATAAGGTTACACTAGAACCACTTTTAGAAAATCCGATAAAAGGATTTTCTTAGTGATGCCTTAAAAGCCAATAACGTTGGAAAATAAAAACTCTATTTTGCATACACGAGGAGGTTACTTTATAGACACTATCAAGGTTTACAAAATTAAATCTTGATAGTTCGAATTGATAACGTCTCGTACATCTGCAGAGCGCCATGCAGATGGAAATACAAATTGTTTAGGCGAGCCAATGTTGGTGGCCATTTTTCATTTTCAATGCATCTGACATCTACCTTGTTGGTCTAGCGGTTAGCGTGGTGTCTTCGAATCACGAGGTCTTGGGTTTTAGTACTGGACTTATAAATTTTGAATTTATTAATTTGAAAGTATGGTTTACCTTTGTGTTAATTTAAAAAAAAAACATTGGTCGTCAGTTCAGATCATTATCGTTAAAAAATAGAATCAAAACGCACTAAAAAGTAAAAATAACTGTGTCATTTACTTGCTTTAATTTACTTAAGCATATCTATGAAGTCAGTGCCAGCAAGTATAAGGAACATTTATTTAACGTAGTAAAGCAGTTTGTGGGTTCTGGGTAATGTGTTTAAAGTAGAAACCTTGGCTAGTACGGACTCCTAGATATGCTTAAGTAAATTAAAGCAACTAAATGACACAGTTATTTTTTACTTTTTAGTGCGTTTTGAGTCGGTTCTATTTTTTGTTAAAAATTTTTATTTCATACTTTTTAGTGACTTACCCCCACGTAACGTACTCGTACTATATTATACGGCACTAGTAGCCAAAAAGCTACCGATACTGAGACAGAGACCGAAATCGCTGTAAGCGTGCCTCAAAAATTTAGGATATCATGATCAGATCCTAACATAATGACAATGGGACCACCTTGGAAGTATGCCCTTTCTAATAAAAAAAGAATTATCAAAATCGGACAACTCTGTAAAAAGTTATGCGTGGTCATACATAAAAAAAATATACGTATCGAATTGAGAACCTCCTCCGTTTTTTTTCGTCGGTTAAAAATTGGATTGTCATCGTTAAAAGTTAAACAGTTACTAACTTAACGCCAGTGATAACCTCTTCTCGTGGAAGTAACTGTGGTATGCGCGGTGGATGTATAAGATGGAGTTCCTGGGTTCGATTCCCGGCAGGACCGATTTAGATTTTCTAAATTGATCTGGGTCTAGAAGCAGGCTAACTTGTTAGGAGTAGGATGATATCCACACTCCTTCGGTTTTTACACGACATCGCACCGGAATGCTAAATCGCTTGTTGGTACGTCTTTGTAGGTAGGATGGTAATTAACCGTAGCCAAAAGCTCCCACTAGCCGAATTCGTTCTTAGTAAACATCTACATGGCGAAAGTCTTAGTCAATCCAGTCTTTTGAACAGTAGGCCATGATTTTGCTTACATGGTTAAGTATTGTTAAACAAAATACCTCTAAGATTTTGGTGTGATTAATAATATAGGATTTTAAACAAAAAAAAAACAAATCCACTCCACCACCGAACATCGCACAAATATTTTAAAACTTTAATAAAACATCTGAATACTTACTGGATACGCTGCAAGGTATCCCACTGCCGAATACTTAGCTTACATGTTAAAGGAAAGTAGTTTAAAAATGTTCCGAGTTGTTTGCGAAACTTGTTGATAAAGTCTTTATTGTGTTCGCCAGGAATTTCATTTCCTACCATCTCCGTTTGTAGCCGTTGTTCGCCGAAATTACTATATAATAGCCGAAGAACTAAGCCGCGGGTTAAATGAGATCCCTGTTAACAGTATCATCTGATGAAATGGATACTCAGAACTTTAATGGGACTACTTTGGATGTAAGCAAACTTACAACTTGTTTTGTGTTGGATACTTGGATTGTTCTCGGATTTGGGAAACTGATAGTGTTAGATACATTGCAGGAGTGCTTCGATGAAACCCATAAAGCAGTTGGTCTTGGCTATATACCGCTTATCCTATCAAGAGAGGCCCGAACTGAGGTCCATTACAGTTCCAGCCTTCTCATCCTTAATAGACTAATAATACTTAAAATTATGTCGTACCCCGCCTCGCCCCGTGGACCTGTACTGCAGGCAACCCGCATTGGAAAAGCGTGGTGTGATGGATATAAGCTCTATATCCCCTTTTCAATAAGGATGAAGCATACCCTTGTAGTAGCATATATAATTTTATAATAATGATATCAAGAATTGTGCAATATAAAAAAAAACAATTCCCACCTACACAGGAATTGAAATATCACTATAAGGTTGACGAGTGAAGTGTAAATTTCAGGGTAACGGTTGTAAGTAATAAAATATTTCATCCCGAGGCGGAAACGCGTTTCCATGCTTGAAGGCAATCCCAGGCGCGCACCGAATATCCGAAATACCTACATAAAACTGGTAACGGCTTTCGTTTTATTTCTTGTCCGCTACAGAATTCATAAAGGAATAAGTAACACAATCCGTTCATGACTTCCTTTCTAATAGGAGAGTGTAAATAAAAAATACTTAAAATACTCAATTAAATAAAAGAGTGCAATATATGTATAAATTATGTCCACATGAAATGATGGCAAGACTGTATTGCCGCGGTGTAGACCCAGGCCGTTCCTTCGCGCAAAAATAAGTTCCTGCCCTTCTAATATATTTAAAAAAAAAACTTCTATATTACAACTCTGACATGTAATGAGATCAGTAATGAATTTATGGTGGAAACGACTGAAAACAGTATATTGTCGCGTACGATTAAAAATATGTAACTAGCGACCATTTTGAAAATCAGTATTTATCAGCGTTACATTTTAACGATAGGAATGTACCAATGTGAATTTTCATAACAAATTATGAAAACTGACTTTATTCTTTATCTTTATCTTTATTCATTTTCAATGGCTGTTTTCGTCTCGTCTTATTTTTATTTTCATCACAATAAGTAGCCTATGTTTTTCGCCAAATTTATCTATCTCTATACCATAAATCTCTAAGATTGTATATCAGTTTAGCCTGGAAAAAGTGAAATAGACTTAACATAATATAACGTATCAACATCTATAGACAGGGAGAAAAATTCTTAGGTTGCAAGCGTTGATGTAGCGATGTGTGATATTAAAAAAATCGCTGTTGAAAACATAACCTCAATAAGGGAAAAGTTAATCTGTCGCTTGGCGAAGCGTGATTACAAGAGTTTTTATGAAAATAAAAGGTGGAACCCATTAAAAACTCGGCGCTCATTTAAAAGTGTGGTAAAATTAACCACATTTTTTAAAAATAAAACCATAATTTTAAACCTATTCGTAATGGAGCCTAGTTAAAAGACTCTTTTAAAAAGTAAAAAGCTGACGATCATAAAACCCCTTTCAAGATGAAAGAGAATATTCTAGTGAAGTTTTTGTTCGTTTGTTACACAGTTATGCTCTTAACGCCTGAATGGGTTGGAATTAAAAATGGCACTGGTGTTAAATAAAATATGTACTGCGGTACCACAGACTAGGTAAGAACGTAAAATCGGTAAAATAGGTAATATTCTTCTCAGTAGTTAAATAAAGCAACCTAGCCTTGCTAACTCAGTGACTAGTCTATGTGATTTTTAAACACAAGGCCCTGTTCGAGCTCTAGGTCGAGCTCTAGGTCGGGCTATGAAATGAGCTTTTCATTTGTAAGAAATTATAAGCAAAAATTATTAGTCCGGAGTAAGGAAGTTGGTAGTGTTACTCCACCACTACTCGGAGAACATTGGAGCAGCGTAGCTTCTACGAATGGGTTGATTGTGATGCTTTTATCACCATCTAAAAGTTCGAGCCATTAAAATGGTTATAGCTTTATAAAATTTACTCGAAGATCAAAATAAGCCAAAAATCGGTGTTTTTATTATGATGAAAATAATTTTTAATTTGAACAAGATTTTTACGTAATTTTAACATGTTGAATGAACGTAAACAACAGCAACCAATTTGTGTTATAATATCCGCTGAGATTTCAAGTAGGTACACATAAGCCAAAAGCCGATAGGGTTGGAGTAAACAATGCGTAAAATATTTTGCCGAGCAAGCAATCACCTTTAGCTACGTAAACTATAACATTTAGTTCCCAAAACTCGGCGATCCTCGGAACAGCCACTTTATGCTTCATTTATTATTTGTCTTGCCAGTATGTTTTCTCATAAGTTGTTGCGTGAAATTGAAAAAAATTCGTTAGGTTTCGTTGCATTATGTAAATTACACTACGGGTAATAAGGACCATATTTCGACTAGTCACGTTATTAAAACATAAGATACTGGGATTTTCCATTGAAGAAGCTTATCTATAATAAGATTAAAAGCATTTCATCAGGAAAGAAAAAGCTTTCTCCAACTTCGCGTGCGAAAATTTCGTTCTGAAATCCCCCAAAGATACAACACAATCAAGAAAGAAATGTTGATACAAGAAAAATCATAATAGCAACCTGCATGCCTAGTAGTACGCGGCAACGTCATAATTATATCGTGTAATGAGAAAGAGAGAGAGAGAGAAATAAAGACAGAGAGATATATTTGCAATTCCGATTGTGTGTGTCTGTTGCGTCTATAGATGAATCCTCGGCGTGCTAGAGATGAGGAGTTGGTAATGTTGGCACACCGCCGTGCTTCAGATAGCACGTTACGAGAGAACTTAGTCTTGCCAGGGATCTCTTTTCAATGGTGTCGGTTTGCCGCCCCATCGTATTTTAAGTCTGACTCTTTCAGTATTCTCCGGCATTGCATTCAATAATTTTGTGGAAATGGACCCTGAAGAGAACAAATCAAATAAAAATAAATACCGAGTTTTACTGACGGGTAAAACTGAATAAAAGTCAGAATATAGAGTAACTCAATTATTGTTCAACAAAAATTGCCGAATCAAATATTACGGTATACAGTCACAGCAACAATACTACAGAAAAATAATATTATGTACACAAGAAATGCTATCAATTTTATGATACAAAAATATTTTGTATTACAAGAAAATATTTGTTTGAAAGCAATTCTCACATTGATATATCTAATTAGACAAGGTTTGTTTCTTAAAAACCAAAAATTTTAAAATCAAGGGGTTGTTTATTACAGCTTATATTTAATGGCCAGGCTTCCCTCCTTGCAGGAGAGAGGATATAGAGAGTATACCCACCACGCTGCTCCAATGCGGGTTGGCGGGCTTAGGGTGATAATGTTTTATTTGTTATCGATCACTGTCAGATGTATATAATAGTGACTGAGACTGTCGGCTTAACGTGCTTTAAAATAAACAACCGATCCCTGGTTTGGAATTTCCTGAAAATTGGAAGAATGAAATACCCAGAATTATTCCGTGACCCAGGATTCGAACCCACCTCCTAGGCTAACCACTAGACCAACGAGGCAAGTTTATAATATATATCGCGAGACAATGAAATATGCTGCTGGCAGCTGAAGAGTTGCCATAGGAACTCTGCAGTAAAACGATCGAGTTTGGGCTCATTTCATCCATCTTTATAAGTATTTGGGTCGTAGATAATATTGTAAATATAATCTAATAAAAAAAACCAAATTAATTTATACTTGTTTAAAATGTGGTTTCATTATTTCAAATGTAAATACAGTGCAATATTGACATCTAATGCATAACAAGTTACATATTACTATTATGATAATTATAGCAGTTTCTTTGTTCCATATTCATAATAGCATAGATGTATGTTAGTGGTACAGCGTCTGGCACAAATCCAATCTTAGCAACGATATGATCGCCATTTTATAGTATCGTTGACAACCGTCCCTAAAGTAGACTACTGTGGGTCGCACCTGATGGAGTAGACGCTCACTACATTACTAAATATTTTATTTTCAATTCTCTTGCTCTATAAACGAAAGTGGGGAAATAACATAAAAAGCTCTAGAGCTAAAAGTATTATCAAGGTGAAACATTAATTAGCGCACCTTGACTTTTAGTTAAAATCACAACCATATAGTGCTTACGTGTTATTATGTTAGTGTGTAGTTGTTAGTTCTTTATAAACTAATGGGACAAAAAATATCTTGTTTGACGTTACATATAAAATATCTATATTGTAAGTATAATATTTAATCTCTTTTGATTGAATAATAAATGTCCACTTAAATTTGCATAACATACTTTACAATACTGCTTTGCTTAAATTGCTCAAAACATCTTTAAAATGGTATTGAGGTTTTTAATATAATTTTTTTCTAAACAGAATAGTTTGCGCGAAAGTAAGAGAAAAAAGTAAGAGAATATTTTTTTAGACACAACTACTACTTGGTTTTAACAACTTAGCTTTTGTCGCAAGGGACATTTTTTTGTTAAAAATGAAATATCAATCAAAATAATATAAAGTTTATAACTTATATGGTATAAGTAAAGTCAATAGCAAAAACTATGCTACAGTTCTATATAGAACTATTGGGATATAATTTGACAGCACGGAAAGTATCCCAACAGTTCTACAGAACTATGGTATTGGGTACTACTGGGATGCACAAAAAACATTAATCAGCGCACCTTGACAGTAAAATCGAATGCCGTGACGGTAAACGGTGTGACGCTGTGGCTTTTAGTGTATAGTAATAGGAACTACAATGAATGACATTGTCATGCAGTGCGATATATTTCGATATTTAACTATTATCGTTATCTATTTAACTATTGGTGCTATATTTAAGTAAATAAAACAATAAAAATAATATCATTTTAAAAAATTTTGTTTTATTGTTTGATACCTACCGACTGTAACAAACACTCTTTTAATACCAACGAATCTTTCCGAAAATATTGCCCATTTTAGTTCCATTTAAATTTTTTTTTATGAAACCATAATATAACGAGTTATTTACGTCATTATTCTATCTTTCGCTGTGTCAAAGTTGGCAGCAGTGTGAAATTACTAAACATGTGCAAAAATGTTTTGTTTCTACGTCCTAATCCCCTGAGACGAGTCAGGTCTACGCCTCAACGTCACGTTTCGATATTAAATTCATAAACTTCTCCAACGCATTGTTTTATTACTGGGAACTGGGATTCAAAACCGTCTTGGGTGTTACGAATTCATTTAAACAATATAAATGGTTGTGGTCTGCTTTTGCTTAGGCTTGTTCCCATCAGAATATAAAATATGAAAGTGAAATTATATACATCTCTTTAATCAAAATTGCCTTAGAGTCTGCCACACACCTATGTTCCCTAAAAATATGAACAATTCAAAAAACACATAAATATTCACACTAAAAACCGAAAAAAATGCATCATAGTGATAGTTCTACTAATTGTTAAGATCGCGGTTACAAACTGAGACCAACTTTTAAGTATACTACAAAAAAGAATCGTCAGAAGCGGACAAAAAATATTCGTGGCTATACGAATATAGATAAAAATACGATGAATATGCGTCGTAATAAAGATACAGCGTCAACTATTTTCATATTATTCATTTATGTGTACTGTTAGTCTCGGGCCCTCAGTGTTTATAAAAAAACACGACACTGGCTAGAAACTTACTATATTAAATGTTTATATTATTTTATAATTCTCACAACCTAGACAATTTACTAAAATCACTTTATTCCGCGAGGACCTTCAAAAGGTCTGACGGCGATTTGTAATGGGCAGGACCTTAGTCTCACTACTAGTATAAACCGGCGGGCAGAAACCAGGTACGTAGTCTTGGACAGCAATTTGACTAATTACCAAAACGACTGATTGTTTGAAGCAGAGCTATAGTTTTTATAGCAAATATATCGCTGACTGGCCGTTGACATCTGTGTCAGTCGAGAGTTGCAGGTCAGCGTTATTAATATAGAATTTAGGCATGTAAGAATACGTCTATCATATGACTCTAATCTATGAAAATGTATCTAGAGTAGGTAAGCTTTTATTTAACATCTGAACAAAACGTATGATTACGTAGGCCGTCCTCGCGTCCGACTTATCTAGGCCAGCAATCCCATTTTCCGTAAAGATAACGGATTCATTGCGGCCGATCAAATATATATCAACAAAGTTTCACAGAAGGATATTATTTGCTATATAACCTTCAACCACAATGTGTGAGTGATAAACACTTTAGTAAGAGGGTGATTTACGATTAGAGTTACTGTGAAGAATAACAAAAGACGGGACGCTTTCTTGACTTTATTTTGGACCATAAGTTTGGCTTATTTTGACTTTCAGTTGCTTCAGCCCAAAGTGCTAAAACTAACGCCATGAAATATTTACATTTACACACTAGATTAACTCTAAAAGTATTTTGATATAGGAAAATGGATGGATTTGTATATTGTATATTATTTAAAGGTTAAAAAATAATTAAATATTAATATGCGATTGTATCGTTGGATACTTTACTCGACCTCGCATAAAACTGGATGGTCATCTATGGAAGTCGTGGTCATCTATAAAACGAGATCTGCACGGAAGCTCTGATCCACGATATTCGTTATTAAACTATAGATATAAACTTTTCATTTAAATTGTTCTTTGATGAAAACCATTCAAATCGGTTGCGTAGTTTAAAAGACCTAAGCCTACAGACAGGGTTTAGGGTGCAAGTTCGTAGCGGACCGCAGACGATCACAGCAGGCGACGTGTCGCAACGACACTACTGGTTTGTATGTACGAGTATTTCTAAGAAAAAACATTCGTGGCGAGGAACACATTGTTTCAATATAAATACATAGAAATCAGTAGTCTCGTTGCGACACGTTGTCTGCTGTTGGAGTCTACTCGGACCTTTATAATGATAGATAGAGCATATACTACAGCACATGTAGAGAGACGAGGTTCTTAGCATTCCATGGATTCACCGTCTGGGTGCCGGGTCCATCGCGTGGCTGAGAGATAAACTCCGAACAGAGCCCGAGACTTGTGACACGGGTAAAAGAGTACTCTTAGTGACGCGCGTCAACACTCGCTTCCTCTGTTCTTCCCTGCCCAGCTAAATCGGAAGGAACCTACTAGAGCAGCTTTGGACACTCGTTACAATACGGAGCTTACTGCACTTCTAGTAAGGCCAAGGTCTTTTAGCAGGTTATAGAGAGACTTCGCTGATATACCCACTTCTACCGCGTAGAAACTAACCACATAACCATTTTTAGTTAGTTCACTAGCAGTCGCCCGCGACTTCGTGCGCGTGAAAACCTCTTAGGTACCCTTTTAATTTTAAAGACAAACTTTCATATAAAGTGTGCTCTTTTTTTATCGACTACAAGTTCGCCCTTGACTGCTATCACACCTAATGTTAAGTGATGATACAATCTAAGATGGAAGCGGGCTAACTTGTTAGGAGTGGGACGAATATCCACACCCCTTTCGGTTTCTACACGACGTTTCTTTCCCCGCTACCCCTCTCAATTTAATTTTTTTATAGTTTCCCGTCAACCAATATCCCCCGTCTCGCCCCGTGTACTAAAGACCTACATTTTTGTTAAACATTGTACGATATTACAGTACATTAACATTAACAATATAATATATTTATAACTCTTAACAAATGCATTAATTTCGACCAAATTTGATTACCATAAACAGTTCTAGTGAGTTAATCATAAAAGATAGACATATACTGTCGAGGATATTTTTTTAGATCATTTCAAGAGGAATAATTCTTTCATACATATATTTTTGGTGTCTTGTACCGTTTTCGCAGCGCACGCAACGGAAGCCCTCAAGAATGTATAAATTTCCCCGTTTTTTTTACATTTTCCATTATTTCTTCGTTTCTAATAGTTGCTGCGTGATGTTATATAGCCTAAAACCTTCCTCAATAAATGGTCTATTCAACATAAAAAGAATTTTTCTATTCGAACCAGTAGTTCCTGAGATTAGCCTGTTCAAAAAAATAAACAAACAAAGTCTTTAGCTTTATAATATTAGTATAGATTAGTAAGATATAGATATATATATATATATATATCAAGTAAATAGAGGGGTCAACCTATAGTTATATACTCAGCTAGATGTTAGAAAAGCTATTAAGTCCAAGCGCGTGGAAGTGGCGTATTCTGAACAAAACAAGACAAGAATAGCATCGCGTGGCAGTAACAAGTACAAAGCTCTCTGTATTTTTATTACTTCCTAGGGCTTTTGCGGTTACTAGCGAATGTGCGAAGCTGTGTCGTATTCGCTATCAACTCTGAAATTAGAATTTTTATTAGTAGGTCAGGTGTGTTTGCATTTATATTATCACTTAGGTCTCCACAATACTGGATCCCTAGTGTGCAACAGTGGTAATTGTAAATTATGTAATTGTTTCTCCTGGCAATAAAATTCATTTACTTTATTTTTTTTATTTTGCTTGCCCTACTACTGGTAGCTAGGTAAACGTTTTTCTTCCATATAGATTTCATTAAAACAAAACTACAAAATTCCGTCCGTCCTGTAAAAATATTGGGGTAAAAAGGAGCGTATGTGCTATACTAGACGATAGTATGTTTCGAAGCCAGGGCGGGTATATATTATATTTTTTTTGTAAGATTGCAACATACTGTTTACTACGCAGGCAAATTTACGGGTGTCTACTAGTAATATTAAAGGAATAGTCACATGTCATTCCAACGGCAAGAGCATTCGACGCGCTCTCAACTCGAGACAGTGGAGTGTTACATTTCCGTAAAGAGCTTCTCCAATCCAATCATCGTCAAGTTGTCACCTCTATGGTCTGTTCTAAGTTATGAAATCTCTACTGGAGTCTACTTATAGAGTTTGATATATTTACTCTCTTACATATTATCATTTTAGGTATTTTCAATCCTAACTCTTATATGCATACCGTAAGCATGCATACTTTAAACTTAAACATGACCATAAATTCTTTAAACTAAACAATTCAAGGTTAAAATAAAAATTAAAATGATTACTAGTTTAAAACTTTAAACCTCGTTGCTCTTACTAGGTTGTGATTTAAAACCTATTAAGGTTATAACGATAAATATTACAAAAGGTTTGTATACACAATTTAAAAATAAATAAAAACCGTTTGAAAATGTATATCAAAATTAGGTTTGTTGGCCTATGAAAATTAATATTTTAACGTGTTCTGTAAAATAGTAATTAAGTACCTAAATGTTAAATTGTTGTTTAAATTCATCAAATACCAATCAAAACTAGAAGTTGTAACGTAGAGACTCAAAGATAAATTAGGGACATTTGTTCGCTCAAGGGAAAATGATCCATTTGATGTCTACAAATATTTTTATAGATTCCTTCTAACAACAGTCGTAACCATTAAACAAAATACTACGTAACTGTTGTCATTCTGAATCAAGGTTATAACGCATATAAAATATTATATTAAGTGTCTTTTAACGTTACTTTCGAATATTATCCGGTCGTTTGGTAGATAGCTTTTATTTTTTGCGAAATATGGCGTATTAGAACTAAACTTTGCCAATTTATTTGAACTTTATAGTGATATTACTAATTTTTTAACCCCAAGGGAAATACAAGGCTGATGAGTGAGTTGAACGTGCCTTTCTGTGTCATTCTGTATGTAAATATGTATTAGTATATATGGTAGCGTGGTAGCGTCTTATAGGTAGAACCGATTATGCTGCAATTATGTCTGTTAGCAAGCTGACGTTATCAATATAGTATTAATTAGATATATGTATACGAATGCGAAATGAGGAGATCCGCAGAAGAACCAAAGTAACCGACATAACTCAGCGAGTCGCAATACTAAAGTAGCAATGGGCGGGACAGGTGATTCGTACAGCTGATGGAGGTTGAAGGCTCAAGAATGGCGACCCCATTCTGGAAAGCGCAGTGTTGGTCGACCCCCCACTGGATGGATTGACGTTATTAAACGTGTCGCAAGGAGCCGCTGGTCATAGGCGACTCAGGATCCTTGTGTTTGGAAGCCCCTAATAAGCCTATGTCTAGCTGATGATAAAGATTGCCTTAAAGTCCTTATTCTACTAAGTTCATGAATTTCATTATTCTAAGATATGTTGGCATCCCTAGCGCACAATAGAATGAGATGTATGGCGTACTAAATAAATAGAGAAAGGTGACTCGAAGTGTGGACGGGAGGATTTTTTATGGCCGCAGAGTCGAGATTTACCGGAGGAAATTGTGGTAATGTGAGCACTTGACTGGAAGGACACCCGCAGTGCGTAAAATACTATGAGTGATCTCACGTTGCTTACATAAAGAGAAAGATTTTCAAATATTAAGGTACTTTCTTAACACATTTAGTGAGGGGATGAGGGATAATTTGGGTACAAAAAAATTATTTATTAAATTTTACATTTCGATATACAGAGCGATACGTAAGTAAAATTTAGATAAAATGAAATATTAACGAATGTTTACTTTGTGGATATTATAGGTAACACAATTTGTGTAAAAGATTTCTATGGCTAAATGTTTGAAATATTTGGCTAATAATTTGAAAGAGGTAGGGAACCGTAGTATTAGCAATCTTTGATAGGTTTCATTGGGGAAACTTAATCGCACGGCAGTTTGACTTTGCCAGTACTACAGGATGCAAAATAAAATTAAACTAATCCACAAGCTATTAATTACTAAAAATACCTGGTTCTGCTACCCACAACTTGCTATTATAAAACAACCTACACAAATTCACGGCTCTATAGTGCAAAAACATGATATTTTACATAATGTTTTTGTTATTTAAACTAAAAATAACAAACATATTTTTTTTTGTTATTTTTAACTTCAGGACGGTAAAATATGAAGATTATTTTTGTACAAAACACTTTATAACTTTTTAGATCTCAAAATTTTCTTAAAATGACTTTATTTTCAAGTTATTAGAGTAAATGAAAAATAGTATTTTCCATGATATCCGAGGCGATGGTAAAATAGTAACTTCGTAAGTTAAATATCAGTAAAATCCAAATTATATTTATGCTGGGGATTAAAAGAAAGTGTAGAATTCTCATAAAGTTCTGTTCAAGAGGAAATAAAAGAACAATTTACGTATAACAGTAACGGAAAAGTATCCAAGTGCCCTGGAACATTGTTCCCATTCAATTTGTCCTTATTTTCCAATTACAGGAAAACATAAAATTTTAGTGTTGTAATGTAACTGATGGTTTTCATGAGGTTATTGTTTGCCTATTTGTAAAAATCTTGGCATGTATAATTTATATTTCAAGACAACTTGCAAATTATTATAACTTAATAAATGATCATCGTGTGGTTTTATAAAACTCGTAGGTTTGATGACTTCCAGCCTCCCGAACAAGCCGGTTTCCGACAAGGCTTTAGTACCATAGACCACATCCATACGCTGCGGCAAGTTATACAAAAGACCGAAGAGTATAACCACTTTGCTTGGCGTTTGTGGACTATGAGAAAGCCTTTGATTCGGTGGAAACGTTAAGGTCATTGCAGAGGTGCCGAATCGACTACCGGTACATCCAAGCGTTGCAGTGCCTGTACGACCGTCCGTATACAGGATGAGACTACGAGGCCAATCCAATTGCAGCGAGGAGTGACGGAGATGTTATCTCCCCGAAGCTATTTACCGCCGCATTGGAAGACGTCTTTAGCTCTTGGACTGGACATCAACATCAATGGCAGTACCTCACTCAACTAATCTCTAGATGACCTTAATAATATGCTCAATGACCTCAGCAGAGTTTCTCAACAGGTGGGCCTTAAAATGAACATGAGCAAGACAAAGATCATAAAATTCTGCACTCGAAATTCGAGTATATATACCTAGGGCATATGGTCCAGTTAGGTAGGTCCAATTCTGCGTGACATCTTTACGTCCATCTTCGAACAGTGCGTGTTGCCAGTGATGACATACTGATCCGAGACTTGGTCGCTAACTGCGGGCTTCATAAGAAGGCTCAGAGTCACTCAGCGGGCGATGGAAAGAGCAATGCTCGGAGTATCTCTGCGTGATCGAATCAGACAAATAACCGACATAGCTCAGCGAGTCGCAGAACTGAAGTGGCAATGGGCGGCACGTGGTTCGAACAGCTGATGGACGTTGGGGGCCGAAGGTGCTACGTGGGCTCATGCGGCTCAGGATCGTTGTGTTTGGAAGTCCCTAAAAAAGGCCTATGTCCAGCAGTGGACGTCTATTGGCTGATAATGATGATGATGATGATAAAACCGCGATGCAAGTAAAACTATTCTGAAAAGTCTTAGATACAGCGGAGTATTTGCATGAACGTATAAGAATAGCCATACGAGCCATACTATATTGGCCTTGGCTGCTCTTCCGAGCCTTTTATTTTGCACCTACACACTCACACACTACCAATTGTAATGCCACATCCAATAAATGGTCGAAAATAATAGAGGCAATTCAAAAAGTTGCACTTTAATAATATCTCATATAATTATATTCTTAAATCCCTTAAAATAAATGCCATTATTTGAACAGACAACACAATTCTTAAGACTATGCAAGTAAATGTTTTACGGCCCTTAAAAGCACGTCTAATTAATCCGTAGGTGGATTATTCTTGTTATGTTTGGTTATAATTCTCGAAGAAATTATGGTTTAAAAAATACTGTCTAAGCCTGTTTAAATCATACTGTCATTTTATAAAAGCTGAAAGTTAGTGTTTCATTGCTCTCACCATAATTATGTTACAATTGTTTTGGGATCATTTTCTTTACTAGATAAAAAACCATGTCTGCAGCTACCAGAGACTATCAGAGGTAACTGCGCATTAAAAATCCATAAAGCCTAAATCAAAATAATATTTTTGAAAGATTGCCACAAAGCTAAGAGTCTGGGGACTAGAACCTTTGAAAGCAGGTAATTCACAAAGCCATAATAACCGCACTCCAAAGTCGGCTATCATACTTTCCCATGTAGGTAATAACCTAACATTCAATTTGTATATAATTACGGTGTATGTTGTGGGATTGTCAGAAACCAAAGGGGAACCTATGAAATCTGCTCATACCCAAAGCTACTATGATCCCAACTCTTAACTTGCCTATCGTACGAACTGATTGGAGAACGTGTTGACAAACTTTCAGCGTTCATTAAAAGACGAAGGCCGTCGAAGGCTCTTGTTTTATAAGTAAATTAATCTTCGTTGACATTTTAATAGGCGGTTGTCCATTTTTGAGCGGGTCAAATATTTGTTTTTAATTTATTCATAAAACTTTATAACTAGAAGGGTAACAGTTAACAAGCCTAAGTAAGCAATTTGAATTTGAAATTTCTGAATTATCTTGTTATAATTTTTTGCGTACTGACGTAGCTATACATTTTATTTTTCAATATTATAATTGTAAAATATATATTTACTTATATGTAATCTGTTTTACATTACACAGTCTAATGCCCTCGTTTACGTAAACTTTTTTTTTATCGGATTACTCTTTTGTACAGGTTCAACTCATTTGCTTAATTTTTAGCATTTAGAAATGTTGGCATGACTTCTTGAAAATAAACCTACTATCATGCAGTCACAGTGATACGATTGCACTAGTCTTCAATACAGTTAATAATATTTAGTACACTTTAGTATAACCAAAACCCTAAATTGATGCGAGTGCTATTTGATGAGATATAATCGCGACACGGCTACGATGGCCGGTTTGACATATGTGACGCAGCGTCCATACCTACATATTGATTCAGTAACAAATTTCGACAATGCGAATCTCTATTTCGACACTATGTCTCTCTATAATATGGCGCTAGACAGAAAAAGATAGAGACGATGCGCAGACACACACTTTTTAATTTCGTTACAAAATCGACATGTAGAATATCTGTCTTTCTATATTTCATACAGACGTCGTGCACCCGACTCTCCAGCATCTGAGGAAGTATTGATTTTAATTCCAGTCGGACACTGTAAAGATCCAAAAATTCAGTGAAGACAAGTGCTTTAAAAAAACATAACGTTATATCAAAATCGCTACCAAGAGAATAAAACTGCATTTTATATTATTTACTATACTACTACTTACTACTACTACTTATTAGTTTTTGTATAATCCAGTCTTTTATATATTGTAAAAATAAAATGAAAGACCACATTTTGTCATTTATAAAAGAAAGTATATCTTGGAAATACTCTTGACTCTTTATTACAACCTCGCATAACGGCCTTCTGAGCGCATCGCAGACACAGTTATTATCCTAATAATAATCATAGATGGCATTTGGAACAATTTCAGCAAATAAACCCTCACTGTAAGCTGTATATAATTGAGTATGAATTCGATATGACATTGGTACGTAATAATATTCTAACTCAGCATTGATCGGTTATTCGAATACCCAACACTCAGCTCTACACTAACTGCTGAATAATCCATTGACACACGAGTATTAATAGAGCTTAGTCATATACTATAATCTGGCAACAGTTCCAGTCTATTGTCAAAGAGTTGTAAGTGGAAATTTGCTTAATTAACGAATAATACGAGAGATATTCAAATTCAAAATGTAATTTTGTACTTTAGTTACATTATTTTACTGGGTCGTTAGTCCAGTGGTTTATCAGGCCCTGGGTTGAGTAATGAGTTATTAAATCATTGTTCCAAAAATTCTCTTTAGTACCACGGATTTGGGAAATTGATGGTGGTACATACCTGTTCCGAGGACAGCAAGTTAAGCCTTACGATTACTATCATTAAAACCTGATCTTTTAGAACATGAACGATGGACCACAAAAGAATTTAAAATAATCGAAAACAAATTCAAATTCAAAATCATTTATTTCAAGTAGGCTAAATTATAAGCAGTGACTCTACCACCTAACATGAAGACTAAGTCAATTTCACCATCACTTACTTGAAGCTTCCTGAATTTGAAAGTTTAGATAATAAGAGATTCTTAATATTTAAGTAACGATTCATTATTCAAGCGTAACGCAATTAAAATCAATAAAACATGAAAATGGATATAAATCTGAATTGGAGACTCAGCAATAAACATTACCCTTTTATAGTCCCTCGTTTTATATTCACTTCCTATCGGCTGCTACCAGTTGGAATCAGACGCACGTAGTGGATCAAGTAGTGAGATGTAATAAATATCACCCCTTTGATGTTCGAACATTTCATATGCAGAAGGGCTGCTATGTGCACCTTACAAGTCTGGAAAAGTTAAAATGAATGTTTTTGTTTACTGAATTTGAAAATTTGATGTACTCCTCCGACATTTTTTTTTATCGATTACAAGTTTGCCCTTGACAGCTATCACACCTGATGTTAAGTGATGATGCCGTCTAAGATGGAAGCGGGCTAACTTGTTAAGAGTGGGACAAAAATCCACACACCTTTCGATTTCTTCACGACATCGTACCGAAACGCTAAATCGCTTAGCGATACGTCTTAGTCGGTGGTAGGGTGGTAACTAGCCACGGCGAAAGCCTCCCACCAGCCAGACCAAGACAAATTAAGAAAAATCTCAATCTGCCCCGCCGGGAATCGAACCCACGACCTCCGTCTTATAAATCCACCGCGCATTCCACTGCGCCATGGAGGTCGTCAAAAATGTCATTGTATGGATTGTGAAAGTTTCACGCCCAAAACTGCCACGACCCCCGTAGCTGGTACGATAGAGATTTCCCTTTATTAACCAGACCTATATATATAAGCTGAACGTTATTCTTTGCCCTAGGTCATAATCGTTCAAACTTGATAAATGATTCGAATGATATTTTATAGAGCGAGCCCTATGACGACAAGATCTTCGAAGTATAAAAGGTGAAGGTTCCTCCTCCTAAAGCCACCATAATCCAAACTACATAGTTGCCTTATAGCAGGAGCTTTTAGCTTTTACTAGCGGACGCCCGCGACTTTGCCTCTACATATTCAGTATATGCAATCTTTCGTCAATAATAAAAAAATTTGAAAACTTCCTTAGCAATTACCTTTTATAACTATTAGTAAAACCGTTATCGCAAAGGTCTGACCATCTCAGACTTGATCTGTTAATTGAATTTTGAACCTGAACCGAGAGTTTTCATTGATTTAATAACAATTCACTAGTTTTTGGGAAATCATTTTACAGTTTTACTCCTATATTTCGCTTCACTAAATAAGTTTAACAATTAATAACTCGACTGCGCTGAGTTTTCGTTTGTTGTTGAGTTTCGTTTGAGTAATTTTAATAACTTAGGTGTTTTATATGGTTTTCACTAATTGAAATATATTTATGGACATTTAGCGAGGATAAGTTTTCGGTATTATGAGAGTAGTGAAAAAAATTCATTTTTCATACTTTCAATGGCGTTTTTAAATATTGATAATTTCATCATCATCTTAAAATTACAATTAACGATTCAAAATAATCTTAAAGATTTCACCGAATATAAATATTTTGACTTTATCTGTGTTCTCAGCACCTTTTTACGTCCCGACGCAGGCCCGGGCCTCCCTCGCTTAGGATATACTCGTATACATGGAATACTTCCAACCTATGTATTTACTGCACCCATGTATATTATAAATTGATTTAACAATTATTATGATCTTCTACCTATTATACTAGATAGCCTTGACACGCACATTTAACCGTCGGTCCTGGTTATTATAATTAACATCGTAATATATACTTTAGCAGTGTGGTGTCTAAAAGCTCCGAATACCATCTTTTATAATGAGAAATGTTAGCATTTTAAAATATTACAATTTGTTACCATAGACAATACTGTACGATATTGTCTATGGTAACGTAAGCTTGTGTCTGTCGACCGTGAGATGATTTCAAAGGACTATATTCCAGGCCGTAAAATAAAATGTAAAATGGATATGTTAGAATAGTCGACTACTGTATTTTACTGTTCTTTTGATTGTTACACAGTATGCATATTTTTAGTGTAGGTAATATTAATTATTGTAATTGAGTGGTTTTGTAATTCATGTAAAAAGAGCATGTGTCGAGTTTTTCTGGCCGCGTCTTTTCTCGTCACGGACTGCATTTTCCGACGCGGCGGTAGTTTACAAAAGAATAAACAATTTTGAAGACATCGGAATATTATTTCTACGCCCAAAATTAATAGAAATGTCTGACTCCTTCTCCTGGAGTAGACCATTAAAAATGAAGTCGGTTAATAAACTGATGATGATTAATTTTCCGCCTATTTAACGGGCCACTAAAAAGCCAGGAGTCCCTCCTTGTAAGAAACAGGATTTGGAGCTTATACAAACCATGCTGCTTTAAATCGGGTTGGCGGGCTTAGGGTGATAAGAACATTAACATTCAGTATCCTTTATAAAATATGTAACAAGAAACGATAAAACTACAGGTATTCCGTATTTATACCTAAAGTACCCTTAGATATCAGGTAAATAAAGAATGCAACAAGGTTCACCCTTATCGCACGTTCACACTTGACTACGTAAATCGAATTCAGCCTCCCCTACAAAATTGTTGAACCTATTGAATTTATACCATTATCTTTACGTATATTTGAAGAGCAAAGTTTTCGAGACAATGATATTGGATATTATTTCACATAAAACACTTTTATTCTATGTAGGTATTTCAAAATATAGTAAACTATACTAAAGCCAAACTCGATTGAGAATGCTTGTCAACAAACAAATTTAAAATGAAGGTAAAAAATGCAACTCATTTTTTGACTAATAAATTCAAAATTATGTTTTGTTTTTTTATAAAATGTTATTTAAAAGATATTGAATACATTAATTAGTTTTAAGCTTACTTATCTTATTAATAGTCATGAATTCGTCATTAACTAGTTAATTCAAAAAAATAGATGTAAAATGACAAGTGATTTCTACCTTCATTTTTAATTTGTTTGTTGACAAGCATTCTCAATCCAGTTTGGCTTTAGTACAGATGACGCCTGCGGTAACACCCGCTTAGTTTCCGTACACGAGGGAATTTCAGGACAAAAAGTAGTCTATGTGTGATGTATAATCTGTATTATTATAAATTTTTAATTAAATCCATTCATTAGTTTTTGCGCGAAACAGAAAAGCATCCAACCATACAAGCTTTCATGTTTATATTATTAATTATTATCCTTACTAATAAAGCTAAATTTTTTAATGGGACATTTATCAATATGAATTAAAGTTAAATTACCTAAAAGAGATTACAGAATTTAGATACATTAACATTTTCTTCATTGCTTCGTAACGCTACGTATTGGTATGTCGTTTTAATGGCAAGCTTCACACCGAAACCACCAGTACCGATTTAAGCCTGCCACAAGCTATTCGAAGGGTTGAAAAACAAATAAAACCTCGCCAGCCTAATCAGTTTTTAATAAAACTTTCACTCTTTGGATCAATGAGTAATGTGACTTTGATGTTTTTAATTAGTCGTTTACAATCGTTGAAAAACTGAATAAGCTTATTCTTAATATTTAGATTTTTTAAAACTTTAAACCACAAGAGAGTAATAACATGGCACAGTAACACCAGATAATGAAGATTAACCATGTAACAGAGTAATAGGTCAAGTAACTTTATATGCCAAGCGTCCCAATATAGGTCGAAAGGCTTTGAGGTCATTTCACATGTCAAGGGGCTTTGTAATTTGACCAAAATGTTTTATAAACTTTATTAATATCTATGTCTTCAAAATGATTTATAAACTTTATATATACTTTGATATTTTACTAAAAATGTGTTATCTAAACACAAGCGCTAATCAAAAATTATAATGTCCGGTATTGTATTTACGGGATAGCATAATCTACGAATTCACAAAAATCTTGGATAATATACCTACCTATGTGTGTTTTTGTCGTATTCTCGTATATTTGGTAGAGCTGAATATAGGTCGTAAACTATTTTAACACTAGGTGATAAGTGTGACCCTCTCTAAATTTATTGGCTTGATAACGTCTTATAAATGATGAACGCACGAATAATCATGACTCATTGTCATGTTCCGCGTGCAAGTGAGAGAACGGAATAAGCGATATAAAGGCACGATTAGTACATTCTTACTTTGAGCTTGTGATGCATACAATTTCAATGAATGTATTCTTATAAAGTTATCACGTAAAATTACCGTCCGCAAACCGACTTTGCAGAAAACCATTTTTTTTTTATTGAGTTGGCATCAGATTATACTACTGAATAAAAAAAAAGTTAACAGTTTACAGATCCTTAGAGCTTCACCTTGATATATCAAGATAGCCTATAATAAATACTTCATAAGATTCCACGGAAAGATTCCATATAACCGTAACACCCGCATAAAATAAAGAAAGTCTCCGATTTTATGTTGCTCGGTTTTATAGCCTGGAGTGTACCTAATCTGAAAGGCAGATACTGGAACATTAGACGTATTTTATGTAAGAATACCACAGCAAGTTGTGCCCCTTTTCAGTTCATTCAAATCTAAATACTCGTGAAACATGGGTTCCTTAAAAATCTAATTTATTTATGTTAAATAGAAAATAATATGATCATCTTTATAAGCCCATTAGCTGCATCTTTCGTTGTTCGAGAGGGAATATAGAGCGGAAAGCCGCGACGCTGCTTCAATGTGAGTTGGCGGGCTTAGGGTGATAATGTGTAATACATTAACATGTACTCTAATTCACGGGCTTCTAACGCAAACATTTCGACACCGGGCTTAAAATTTACTGAAAATTTGCTTCTAACACCACAAACTATTCGACTCCGGGCTTAAAATTTACTGAAAATCCCACCTGTCATGAATATCCATCTCACATCATCATCATGATTATCAACTTAAATGACTTTATAGGGCCAGGCTTCCCTCCTTACAAGAAAGGGAATTTCGAATCCCATCCAAACCCACCACACTTTGAATGCAAATTGGAAAGCCAAACCACATTTTGTTGATATTATGTCTAGTGAAACCTGACAACATTTTCAAAGATTCAAGTACCTACATCTATCTCAAAGGAAAACCAATATTGCAATTGAATATCTAGCATTCAGATATTTAAGAGTAGATAGTCGCTAGCTAGTTTACTATATGGTAAAAGCAAAATTATTTGCTTATTGATGAGTATATGCCAAACATATACATGACATGACTTTGGAATTAGGTAATTTTTGACACAAAGCAAAACTCATGTTAACCGCCTTATAAAATTCATTTCTAAAATAACTAATATTCGAAAGACACACACACAATTTTAAGTTTCCCTAAAAGTATAAATGGAAAGTGCAACCTTAAAATGTTTGAAAAGGTATGTGTATGCCTAGAATAGAACTAGAATTATTTAATTGCTTAAACTAAAAAGCAGCTACCGTGTATCAACTTGTTCATTAAATAAGCTGCCGGTAGGAACATAATGAGTTGACGGATTAAAAAAGGTTAAATGAGAACTACATTTATACGAACTCTTGCCTTATTCTAGGGTTGTCTCTATGCATTAACAACGCGGACGCCCGCAGGTTTACTCGCGTAGATTTTGTCCCCGTGGCAATATCAGAATACAACAGGTCTATGTTACTCCTTATGAGTCGTATATCATATTGTTAGAAACCTCCATCAGAAGAGAATAAAACTCAAAACACAAAAAGACGAACTTTAATCGGAACAATCTAATAACCAAGACATCAAGTATGATCATAATGAAACATTCTTACGGTAATCACATAAATTACTAAACGAGCGCTTATTTACATTTTATTACACTTAACTTTTAACATTATTAACTGGCAGCATAACTGCACACAAAGTGAACACACCAAAATAATAATCACTTCACCATTAGGGCTTTCTTTATATTATAGCCCGTAACTGCCTGTTTTGCTACAGTCTGATTTATGCTTCTAAACGGTGTGCCACAACACAGAAATTCGGCATCTTTTATAGTCTATGGTTCGCAGAGTATACAATGCTGCCAACAATATATAAAAACACAGAAAGACACAAAAAGATTCACATGCACATAGTGAAAAACTGTCTTACAAACAGACACTTTCTAATTTTATTTATTTGGATAGTTAAAAGAACAAATCAGTTTTTAAAGTTATTTTGTTATATCTGTCTTTACTGTTCTTAAAAATTACTAAACAGATTTCAAGTTTTTGCAGGTAGATAGAGCGTGGCTCGGACAAAATAAACGGTTTTTATTCATCGGAAATCGTGAAAAATATTTCAAAATAATTTTTAGTTATCTAAACTTAAGCAAATGTCACGTACGAATATTGTATTTTTTAAACAAGAAGTGCAGTTAAATATTTAACAATATTTTAAGTAGACAAAGATAATTGGAGCTCTCTGAATTTATGTTACGGCATAATGATAGTAGCTCGTTAGCCGATATTTCAAAATTGATAAACGAACATGTACAACCGCATTGTGACCCAATTATTGTTTACAGAAACCGCAAACCAACGAATCTAGTAACAAACTGCGACATTATATTGAGTTTAGTAATGCAACACATATATCGTATCTAGGCTCAGTTGCACTTCTTTTGTTAAATAATTTTTGACAGCTTCCGTGATGCAGTGGATTTATAATATGGAGGTCCTGGGTTCGATTCCTGGCTGGGCCGATGAAGATTTCTTAAATTGGTCTAGGTCTGGCTGGTGGCAGACTTCGGCCATGGCTAATTACCACCCTAACAAAGCCAAGCGATTTAACGTTACGGTACGATGTCGTGTCAAAACCTAAAGGTTACAAAGGTAAACTTAAGGAACCGTAACAGTTACCATCAAGTGTGATGGCAGGTAAGGGCTAACTTGCAATAAAAAAAAATTGAGTGTTTCTCTAACCACAAATACTCTTAGATAAGATTCCCTAAAGGTCTTCCTTGAGCTACACACCTAGTTTTATTAACAAAAGTTTCAACCAACCCGTATTTTAACAACAAGCAAGCAAGAAATTTTAACTCTAAAATGTAAGAGAGAGTAAATGGGACCTGAGATACTACTAACGTGGACTATAAAATGTTGCCAACCCTAATTATACTTAAAGCATGAAACCGAGAGCGGAATGCAAAGACTTTTCTATTTAAAATAGCACGCCTTCCATAGCCTAGGACTTAATTAAAGAAAAAAAAACTAGGCTTTGAGTTTTATTAAAGATCTTTTGAGCTCTAATTTCCTTCAATATCTACGGTGCGATAACTTTTAAAAAGTTTAATATTTGACTGCAACGCTTGTAGAAATATTTGCAAATCTAATAGTACTCGTAGATTTATACTTACAAGTGTAGTGTCGTGGTGTAAAGGAATAGGTCGTAAAATTAAAGTTTATAGTGTCTTATTTTTTTAAATTAACAGACAAAGTTCATAAATACTATATAAATGTTTCAAACTTAACATAAGAAATAATAACCATGCAACACTATTTAGTCTGTTTTTGAATGCTTATAGGATTAGGATTTAGGAGCCTAACTAAGTGGTCTTAAGGGTAACTGCATATTATTTGCAATAACTCATTAATTATTCATTTAAATTATAAATTAATACTCGTAAATAAATTAATAATAATTAGTTTTTAGCAAAACGAATTTAATTTTGTGCCTGAAAATTTAGCACACAATATTGAAAATTTATAGTACAAATTATATATAATTTTCTGTTTTCAAATACAATAGTACGTTAAATGTACGATTGGACTGTTCTGACACGAAGTTCACCAATTTTATTATGTAGAAAGTTCCGTCTGAAATCTGAATAAAAGCCATTGATTCCCATTTATTGTTATAGGCCATCTCGAAAAGGATATTTTAAATGCAGAAAATATTACATTTTCAGATAAAAGTATGACAGCTGTGCAAACTGGGATATATAATATGTGACGCGTAAATATAAAATTATATGGGTATGAGGGGTAAATGTAATTTATTATTTCTCTCGGGGAAAAGTTTCAGGCGCGCGGTATTTTTCGTTGTGGACTTTTGGCCTGTTTGACGTTGTTAATGAAACGTAATATAAATACCACTGCAGCGTAATTTAAAGTATAGTTTAAAAATTACGTGGAAATTCTTGCAGTGTTTATACGGGCGGTGTATATTATATACGTTTAGTACCTCAGGCACTTAGTAACGACTCATCATCTCTGTACGTGTCACGAATGTTGAAATATTGTTAAATTGTTTATTTAGACCAATAAAGAGCGAAACTGACACAATCATGTTCGAAACTACTCCGATGCCTCATCCGCTACTTAGCGAAGCATCATCAGCTAATTTCTCGAAATAAGCCGCATTTATTGCTCAAGAACCCAAAAATCTCTTAAAATATAGGTATCACGTTTTTTACCAAGCAAGTACTACCCATTTACCTACAGGTGACCAACCTATAGGTAAGTTGCAAACCATCGCTAATAAATAGAGCACCAGGTCCTAGGGAATTCAAAGAACCACCCTGTGACCTGAGACGTAGTTAGTTAAGTCTCATCTAGCAGCCTCCGTGGCACAGTGGTACGCGCAGATTTATAAGACAGAGGTCCTGAGTTTGATTCCCGGCTAGACCAGGCTAGGTCCAGGTCTGGCTGGTGGGAGGCGTCGGCCGTGGCTATTTACCACCTTACCGACAGGGACGTTTGGCCAAGCTATTTTGATTTGATGTACAATTTTACTCCTAGAAAGTTAGCCCGCTTCCACCATAGATTGCATCATCAGTTGCCATCAAGTGTGATTGCAGTCATGGTTAGCTCGTGACTGCATTCACATCTTGTGATTAATAAAAACGTGTGCTTGTTATCGCTACTAATAATACCCTTTACACAGTAATGCTGCTTGACAGCAGGTATTTTTACGGTGGCAGTACTTTCTTGGAAGAGTTCTGTCACAAAAAGCTCTACGACAATTAAGCCCAGCTACTAAAGCTTAATTAGTTGCTTATTTACAACAACTGGATGTCAATAAAAATATAATTAAAAGAACGTCTTGGCTAAAATAGCAATCAACGATCTCGTTTAGTTATAAAGGCTTCATCCTTTTGAGGCGTAGTTCGCTGCCATCTTGTTCAACATTATGTATTGTCGTGGTCACGAAGCTAACGCTATGAGTTAATGAATATAACAACGATAATATCTTGAAATATGTTGGAGTTTGGGACTCTATATTCCGAGTACCGATACTTGGCTGTAAATGCATGACAACTCTTTCACAAATCACAATATTACGAGAAGTTACTCGATTGAAACTGTTATCATGCCAACTAATTGGCAGAATTCTTCTATATTAGGCATTGACATATTAATACTATGGACTTCGGGTCTAATGCAAAATTTACGTCAAAAGTGTCCCAAGATATTTTATACACACTAGGATGTATTTATGTTTTTATACACAAAATAACATTGCAATGTATGTCTTATCGTATTGTTATACAGTCTAATTTGCATCGGTCTAATTGCATGCAATAAGTAATCAGCTTCGATTGACGGTTACCATGGCAGCCTTTTTTTGACATGACAGCTTCTCGTGAAAATAGGACAACATAAATGGTGTGGAGTCGGTAGCTTTCAGATTTTTTTGGCATCTTATATTTATATAATATATTTACAGCAAATTTTAATTTATATTTACATATCCCTGACCTCTATATGCTGGGATAAATCTTGTACCAAATAATAATTGTTGTAATTATCTTGTATAAAATAATAATTAGTTATAATAATAATTAATTACAAACCAAATCCACTAATGTACAAAATGATATGCCACTCGACATAGTTCTTTACTTTGAAATTATAAGTTCTCGATATTTTCCTCTTTTTAATTAAACTGAAAATATATTTTTTTACTTCAATGACGTTAGATCACTTTTTTAAATAACTGTTCCTAATTTCATGTAGATAATTCTTATAGTTATCAAATTAATATACCATTATGGTAAAAGTTATTTGATTAATATTCATGACATAAAAAATAAAAGTTGACATAAAAAATAAAAATTTTTGAATTGAAAATAATCAAATTATTTTCGTTCAAAAATTAAGTAATTAAATAATTCAAATGTTAAACAACAAAATAACTCTATGCAGTCGTTGTTCTAAAACATTCTATTGCTCACGGCAGATCTGAACTAAATGTGGTTAATTAGATAAACATATTGCACTCCTTCTATCCTATACGCGGGTAGCGTATGGGAAAAGGACAGATAGATACTTTTGTTCATATTGGTTGGTTATGCAATTCGTTTCTGAAGTTCATTAAAATTTTAATAAAATAGCCTGTTTCTAAGCAAAATAATACTTTAAAATCATCAGTAAATATTTACTTACTGAAAATATGGTACACCGTCTTCTTTTCTCACCTTACTCGGGTAGTTCTTACAAGTTTTTTATAACACATTACGGCATTATTGACGTGTATTCTGTCAGTCAGCTAATATGAGACTGAATTGCGATTGGAAATCATTTGGCGTTTTGGCTTACTTTTGATTCGGACACTTTTTATCGCTGACCCGAAGTCCATAGTATTAATATGTCAATGATATTAGGAGTAGTTTCTTTGCTATAAACGTTAGATTAATGGCTTTTTTATATCTTTTGTAATCTAAATCCCTTGGATGCGTTCTAAGCGTTTTGGTTCGTCATTCCTTATATGCACTGGTGAAATTTGAAATGCCCTTCCAGCTTCCGTTTCCTTACCACCTAAATATGGGTACCTTTAAGTTAGGAATGAATAGACATCTTCTGGGCAAGCGCGTACCACCGTATGCTGCAGCATCGCTTACATCGTGTTTGCAGTCAAGCACTAACCTTTAGCATTAATAAAAAAGATCACTATATTACGATTGGTAAAGTAAATTGTAATTTCCAGCCGTGTAGAAAATTACAATTTACAACATGGTAACACTTTTATAGATCTATATATTACGAGTAGTTACTCGACTGCGAATGTGAGTTTGACAATTCTTTTAACGTCAGCGTACCAGGTCCTTCACAGATCTCCTCTAAATTACGAGTAGGTTGGCTGAAAGGTCGGCGTGACAAGTTTTTCAAAGATCGCCTCAATATTACCAGCAGATACTGGGCTACAAATGACAGTTTGTCAACTCTGTCTCAAATCTTTTGAATATTAAGAGTTAGGTGCTATAAATTGCTTTATTCCCACTCCCGATAATAACATAGTATGAGCTATGTTTTATTGTAATCAATAGTAGTGTAATCGGCGCAATAGGCAATCACTCTCGTGCGCGTCTAGATCCACGCGGCCTCGTAATCCAAAATCAAGTGTGACGTCACCAAATGCCATAGCCACAATAAAATAATGAGATTATTGCCATCGGCGCACGTTGTCTATACAAAGTGGGACAGGCGATATTTATATCGCATTAATGTGCGAATAAGTAGCGCAATCTGGATCTAATGCGTATATTACGCATTCTAAACCATTGGCTCGTGTTTAGCTTCGTCGCAAAAGAACATCATTATCAGCATATGCTAACGGCCCCATACAGGGCCGAGCTTGTAGGAGAGCGAATATGGAGATTAAATCCACCACGCTTCTCCAATGGCAGTTGGCGAGCTTAGGGTGACAATGCTTAATTCATTAACACTATCAGATGTTGATGACATGAAAATAAGAAAAAAATATTAATATAATAAATCCATTAATATAATAAATAGGTCCATACAAGAAATATGAAATTTGTTCTTGTCCAGAAAGTTTTTTCTTTTCTAGTTTGAATTCTGCTGCTACGGAAAAGTTTTACGGAGAATTCCAAGTCAACAATACTCACACATTTGTGCCTTCAAATATTTTGATAAAGCTCAAGAATAGTTGCAGTTTTTCACTTTCATACATTATTCACGTTAATATTGTAAAGGCGAAAGTTTGAGTGCAAGTGAAAATTATAAAACAGAAATAGAGTATAAAATACTCCTAATCATCAAATTTATTACTTTTAAAAAAGTAGGTAATGATATCTCTTAAACAAAAAAATAAAATCATTTATGACTTTAAAATTTTTTATGTAAAATAGAAATATAGTAAAAACACTATTGGATGAGTAACCGGTACATTAACAAAATTAATTATTGTGATATATGTACTTGCGCTCTTCACCTTTAAGTATTACATTTTCAGTCTTATGTCTATACATACATAATACATAATACTCTTCCTCCCTTCATCTTTCTATGAGAAAGCAATCAGGGGCAAGGCTAAAAAGTTGGTTGTCTGTAAAGTCGGTTTACTGGCGATAGTTGAACGTGACAACGTCTGAAGAAAATACTGATGGGATGGTAGCATTTAATTGGTCATTAAAATTTTTAATTAAATTATATTTTTATAAATATTAATTTAAATTATTAAAATAATTGATTTTGATTTTATAAATTTATATTTTAAATTTATAATAAATATATTAATTTATAAATATATTAATTTTTAATTTAAAATTAATATATTTAATAATTATATTTAATAGAAGGATGTCGAACCGCTTGCACTTCAAGCCTTATATGGAACGCCTCAAAGCGAGGTAACGACGCATGACGTCATGTTTTTTCGTGCGTGCAGCCGGCTCTATCGAATTACAAAACGTTGTCACGTCAAAAAACACAATTTAAAGTAAGCAGTTGTAAGCAACTTGTCGTTAAGTATATTAAACTAAATCAATATAAAGATCACTAAACCTTATTGCGTAAAAAGTCATAGGGAATCCAGATAACAATAGACTTTAAGATAAGATAAGACATCAGCACCTGATACAAACAAATCTGAGGACACATCTTCACATCATGTTGAAATCCATCATATGGTTTTCTGAAAATCAGGGATCATTTGTACACACTCGTACATCAATATTGTATCATATTGCAAAAACACACTACAGAGACTCTATTATAGAAAGGATTTGTGGATCTATGATAAACCACGTTGCTCCGATTGGTAGGCTTAGGATGATGATGATTTACTCCGTCGCTATCACTAGCAGACGTTACTAACAATAATGATTGGGATCGACGGATTACCATGGCCTACAAGGCACAAAAGGTTCTAACATCCCAACAACGGGCTGCTGGAGAATTTCTCAAAAGAAAGTAAAGCTCAATAATTCATAGGTCTACCCTCCTATCTTTTGACAATCGGGTAAAAAAAGAATGTTTCACGATACCTTAGTGTCCCGGGGAGTTGTTGAATACGCAATGAAGAAATAAATAATAATTTGTCAAGAATGTTGACACAATATCGTGCTGCCTAACAATTTACCTTCCCAGTAGGTACAATAAATCCACTTAGGGATAGTAGTATCTCATTTATGAAGTAGGGAATCTACTGGTAGATACGTTATCGTGGAATACTAGTCCCAAATATATACTAATACTAGCTGACCCCGCAAACGTTGTTTTGCATTAAAAATTTAAAAAAAAATTGATGAAAATTAGAAAGTAGCCGATTCTCAGACCTGCTGAATACGCATACAAAATTTGGTAAAAAATTGGTAAAGCCGTTTTGGATATTTTTATAAATAATAATTTAAATTAATAAAATAATTGATTTTGATTTTATAAATTTATACTAAATTTAATATATTTAATAATTATATTTAATAGACGGAGTACGGTAACTAACATTGTGACAGGGAAATTTTATATATTAGATTATAAATACGAAAGGAACTATGTCTGTTTGTTACTCAATCACGCCTAAACTCCTGAACCGATTTAAATGAAATTTAGTATAGAGATACTTTAGAGCCTGAGAAAGGATATAGGCTACTTTTACGAATTATCACAAAACAGAATTTTTTGCGGACAGAGTCGCGGGCATCCGCTAGTTACTAATGAGTGAAAGCCTGTGATGGCAAAACATGGATCCTACTATAGAAATTTCTACACTTATATACTTGCCACAGAACAGAAATGTGGTAGTTCTTCTATCCGTAATGGTAGAAGCATAGACTGTACAACTTTTAAAAAATGGCAGTATCTGGCCATTTCGAGATCTTACGCTTATATCTAGCTGCATAGCTACAATCACTTAAGACTTCAATGCCAAATTGAAGTATTTTTAATAAAGAAATATATTTAAAGCCTTTGACAAGCAGACGTGTGTCTTACACACCTCGCAGAGTGCACTCGATAGTAAGAAGTCCTACTATGCGCTACTTTGTTACCAAATTCAGCCAACGTGTCTGTAATTTCAGGGGCAACCATACTGTTAAGAACGAGGCAATACTGTATCGTATCTACTTTCGTTGTCGAGCTCTTTATCAAAGAGCTCTACCACGACTTAGGGCGAACGAACTATTTCTCAGTGAGCTTTAATTAGACGGTTCAAAAATATAATATTATTATATCGCAGTCCCTGCAATGGTATATAATGGTTAGTGATAATAGGTATCTTAATGATTAACAATTAATTTGAGCGTCAATAGCTCGACGGCAAAGGAGCCGTACTCAACACTGAGAAGTAATGAGTTCGAAACGCGTTCAGTGAACTATTGTCGTATCCACTCCAAACACAGTTTATATAATTAATTAAAAGGGAAGGGAAATATTGATTATATGAAAATAACAATAATTTACTACCTATTTGATTAGTTATCTAAACTAGACTTCAATAAATCAATAACATTGTGTTACAATTACACGGTGAAATTAAACTTAATAAATAAAATAGATTTAATAATAAAAATGATCTACGAGCTTCAAAGCTTCGAAGCTTGAACCAACATCTTAAGAAGCTTTCGCTTGGCTATTGGATTAAGGGTCGAATACAAAAGGCGGTAATCCTTGAGAGGGTGCGCATTGTGAGAAGATTCCTCACTTAAAAGACAAGAGAGATATAGGAGCTAAACTGCGGACAAACAGACGGACGGACATGGCGGAACTAAAGGTTCCGTAGTTAACACGGAACCCCAAAGGAATATAAAGAAATTAATAAAAAATAAACATAAAAATAATTTCCGTAACATTTCACCGCGCCTAATTGCCTCAACTGGTGACCGAAGGGCTGGCTCATTTTTTGCGCAAAGTATGTTTGCATAAGTTAGCTTAAGTTCCTTATTGTATTCTTTCTCAATAAAAAAAAAAAATTTCATACCTATGAATTTAGTGTAAAAATAATTAATAAATTAATTATGATAACTGTCAATTTACAATTATGTCAAGTACATCCAATAGCCGTTTATTCAATTTACTTTTGAATGCAAACGAGCTATGAATTGTAAAGCAATCAAAGTGGGTGAGTATTCACTCTGAACGCACATCAATTGACTTTTAAGTGTTTCGGAATTCTCTGTGCACTTTTTTCGAAAAGATTTAAAAATCTAAAACATACCTAAATTTTAGCACTAAATGCCCGCAAAAGTGATTCTCTTAACATTTAATTTTATTTTATCTAAATAAAGCCATGTTACTCCAGGCTTAGTATAATATCACATAAGAAGTTATTTAGTATTATTTAATTTTGATAATAATTTCTATTCCATATTAAAGAAGTGCCTCGTTGGTCTAGTGGTTTGCCTATCTGGCTTCGATCACAAGATCCTGGGTCGGGTCACGGAATAATTCTGAGTTTTTCATTCTTCTATGAAATTCTCAGTACATTCCAAGCCCGGAATCGGGAAGTTGGCGGTGTTACAACCCGTGCCTCGGAGAGCACGTTAAGCCGTTGGGCCCGGTCACTGTCATAAACATCTGATAGTGATCGTTAATAAATGTAACATTATCACCTCAAGCCTGAAAACCCGCATTGGAGCAGCGCGGTGGGTCTACGCTCCATATCCCCTCCCCTTTAAGGAGGGAGGCCTGGCCCTGTAGTGGGCCGTTAATAGTAATAATGACGATGATGATTAAAGAATAATAATACTCACTGAAATAAATAAATAAATATTATAGGACAATTACACACATCGCTATATAGCCCCAAAGTAAGCGTACTCGTAAGTAGCTTGTGTTATGGGTGCTATGATAACTGATGAATATTTTTATATATATTATACATAAATACTTATAATATATAGATAAACACCCAGACACTGTAAAACATCCATGCTCATCACATAAACATTTTCCAGATGTGGGAATCGAACCCACAGCCTAGGACGCGGGAGCAGGGTCACTATCCACTGCGCCACTCGGCCGTCGAATGGCGAAATGGCGAAGGTCTGGTGACTCTAAAATCTCGCTCAAATTCTCCAATAATATTTTAAATGTTATTTGGACGTGTACAATATCGAATTGATAACTATATAATAGAATAACGACAAAATTACCATCTCATGTACTAAGTTATTCTTGTTAATAGCAGAGAGGACCTAAAGTCTTCATGGCCTCCGTAATCTCAATAGCTACACAAAGAAGACACGTTTAAATATAAGAAGTCTAGATTTTAATGGCCGCTTGTATAAAAAAAATAGGTACATGTTTAAAAAGAAATACCTTTTGCCTTTATTACTGTAAAAATTTAAAAGCGAATTGCCTATTGGGCACTGTTAAAAATTGTCTGTTTGCATTAAACTCTGTAACTAGTGAATACGTAAATTTTTACGCAGTTTTAGAAGCTAGATTACGCTAAATTTCGATCTACTCATGTGTATGGTAATAAAAAACATAGGTACTAAGTTATGCATTTGTTAAGTGTATTGAATGATAACTAAAAACATGTTTGAAAAATAACAATAAATAGATTTAAATACTATAATCTTTTCTTATTAAATACATAGTAATTAGTTGACGACGAACGAATATCCATCGGTTAAATAAGGCGGAAAAAGCATTACCTACAACAACGTAAGAAAAGCGTCCTAGAATGCGCTATCCTGTACCCGTCAACTGGAAGCGTAGGCGTTTAACCTTTACTGTCTGTAATTACACCGCCAACACAGCAAATCATGGCGGAAATACTTAACACGGACTCAGCCACAGAGATTTATACTTCTGCCTACTCTTCTACGTAAGTAACTAAAATAATATTTAATTTATAATTATCTATCTCATCACGAGACGTCTAAAACTATACAATAGATCATTTATAAATTTAGCATAATTACTCATTTCACAATGCCCGCTTACTAACAACAGATTTCCTGATATTCCCATAAGAACGAGATTGGCGTAGATGAAGCCGCAGACCATAGCGTGTTATATTATAAAAGTGTTTTTTAATATGTCATACAAATTTTTGTATAAAATTAGAACATAATTTTAAAAAATAACGCATGTTTCAATATTTCTTTAAAAACAGCGTAATACGCAAGTTATCGGAAATATTGTATTAATTAAATATTGTCAAAAAATTTAATACAAATAAAATACTCACAGCAAAAAAACGGCGTTAAACAATCAAAAGTTTATCAACTTCAACACAAGCACTGGCACTGCGAACGTAAAAAATCCAATGTTGCGGCGAGATCGTTCAAATTCGATACTGAACTGGGCGGGAAAATTCTCATGGGTGAACGCGAACGTGAACGTAACGACAATGTTCTCGTGGCGGCGGCTAACGCGGCACTAGACCTGTGCCCGGCCGCCCCGGGCGAGCGCCCCTCTTTCCACGTCCTACGAGATCCAACTTAACCCTGTGCAAAATGCTAAACCCGCCGTTTTGCAGGTGCTTTCTCGTTCAAATACACTCAATCTTTCTGAATTACACTGGAGTTTTTAACACTAACCACTCTTTAGAAGCGTGCAAGCTTTGTGTTAAATAGAACGTGTAGCTAATTGCGCTTTAGTAAATAACGTAGACCGTACTATTATTTAGTTAACAACTCTTTTGTTAATAACCCGTTAAAAACAACATAGAGAATAGAGAACATTCGTAATAATTCTGTGCACATGCTTTTTCGTGCAAATAAGTAGACTCAATTTTTCCGAATTTCTAACTTAGTTTTAAACACTAACCACTCTCTAGAAGTGTGTTAACTTTTTCTTAAATATAACGTGCTTTTAATTATGCACGCTTACTTACCCATAATGTACTTACATTTATTTACACAGTTATAAGTCTTCGTTAAGCAAATTATCAGCCATTGTAAACGGAAAATTGATACTAACAAACGAATCTCTAGACATAGTATATAAATTAGTTTACTGTGCGGTACTGCGCTTGAGCAGAGTGCAAAAATCATTTGTGGGACTGAGTATACGATTTTATAATCTCATCCCAAAGGAAGTACTGGACTTTACAAAGGTTTAAAAAATGTGTCCGAACCGGTGCTAGAGTCACTACATACTGACAGACTTGACGTTTCAAAAGTGCTTGTATAAACAGCCTATTTGAAATAAATGATTTTGAATTTTGAATTTTTAACAAGACAGATGTGAAAATAAAGTCACTTTTTCGGGG
The DNA here is from genome assembly GCA_034621355.1 of Mycalesis mineus. Taxonomy (NCBI): domain Eukaryota; kingdom Metazoa; phylum Arthropoda; class Insecta; order Lepidoptera; family Nymphalidae; genus Mycalesis; species Mycalesis mineus. The sequence continues at coordinate 5,568,050 of CM067899.1, read as the reverse complement.
AAAATCAGTACCTACCTAACATTTCAAGTGTTTCATTTAAGTTTAGTTTAACGGAAACTTAATTCACGATGTTCCACTTAGCAGTAATCTAATCTAACAACACTCCCTAATCGCGTTGCAATAATTTTAAAGTCAAGTCAAACTTTTTCAATTATATCGCCGAAGCTCGGGTTGATCTGCATAAATCCTTGAACTCTCCAACCTCCTGTAGAGCTATTATTTCTACAAAGCTGACGTAAGCCAAAATAAATTGCTAATTATACAATGTAAACACTAATTGGGTCCATAATCAATACATCGTATGTTTCTGTTAAATACGTGCTAAAATTCAAGGTAAAGCTTAGTTAATATAATACTCAATTTGTCAAATAAGCCTGAATTTAAACGGATTAGATGATATTTGAAACATATTTTAAATAACATAAAAACAATTTTTATGCTCATATTTGTCTGTCTTTTCTCATCGAAAATACTCAACTGACTTTTTTTGTAACGATTATAGAATCAGTCTGGAAGTTTTATTTTTGACGGCATCCGTAGCGCAGTGGTATGAACAGTGGATTTATTAGACGGAAGTCCTGGATTCAATTTCCGGCTGGGCCGATTAAGATTTTCTATATTGGTCCAGGTCCGGATGGAGGCTTCTGTCGTGGTTATTTACCACCCTTCTGACAAAAAGTACCCCCAAGCGATATAGCGTACCGGTACGATGTCGTGCAGAAACGAAAAGGGATATGGTTTCCATTCTTCTTCTAACAAGTTAGCCCATTTCCATCCTAGAATACATCATCACTTACCATCAGGTGTGAGTGCTGGGCTAACTTGTAATAATAAAAAAAATTTAATATGAAATATTGCAAAAAAACTTGAATTTTATTTCAAGCTTCGACCAGTTTTCTATAATATCGAATAGCCCTCCTTGATTTCTATCTTATATCTTGTATATTTTCTAGGCGGTCAAATCAAACCTGGTACTTGCGAAATGGTCTCTGAAACTCAAAATAATAAACCTTTTTAATCCCGGTTTGCAGGTCCTATTTCGGTTTTCGTTCAAAACCCAGAGCTCCCAATTTGCAATCTGTGATCTGTTAAGCCCCGCTTTAGCCTCCTTTTAGAAAGCAGGGTACTATCACTATTTGTACTGCACAATACTATACCTACATTTTGTCAGAAAATACTAGTATTTTTAATTTGGAACGTGTATTGAAATGAATACTTTATTGCACAGGAAACAATTATATTTAAGAATTTACAGACGCATAGTAGACGGCCTTATCGCTAACAGATGATTTCTGTAAAACCCATGCCTCTTCTATTGGCGAAGTTTGTCAACAGAAGAGTTGAATTAACTCTACCAGTTTCGATCGAAATGTCGATTATTTCCTTAAAGAACAAAATCGACATTCCACCCAGCTCGAACCAAAATTCTCGTGATACGAAGTAATGATATGTCTTATGGTCTTTGTGTTAAGATCAACGTCGACATTTCCATATCCTCCTATAAGAAGGAAGGCCTAGCCCTGTAGTCGATCAACCACACAGGCCAACCATTCATTTAAATGTAATTTTAATATAAAGTTACAATATTGCATTACGGTGTAGTAAAAACTTGATCGAGTATGTCTGTCCGGTAGTCTGTTTGACGACCTCCGTTCGCAGTGGTATGCTCGGTGGATTTATAAGACAGAGGTCCTGGGTTCGATTCCCGGCGGGCAGATTGAGATTCTTCTTAATTTGTCTTAGTCTGGCTGATGGGAGACTTTCGCCGTGACTAGTTAGCACCCTACCGACAAAGACGTATCGCCAGGCGATTTAGAGTTCCGGTACAATGTCGTGTAGAAACCGAAAGGGGTGTGGATATTAATCCCACTCCTAACAAGTTAGCCCGCTTCCATCTTAGACTACATCATCACTTAACATCAGGTGTGATAGCAGTCAAGGGCCAACTTGTAGTAGATAAAAAAAAAAATTTTTTGGCAGGTGGTATATTCACTTCCTCGTACACAATTATGTGTAAAACCCTATCAGAGTACTGACCTCAAGACCTCTATTTTATAGAGTGCACCAAAGGGCCAATAGACAGGTAAATTTGAAGCCTTACCCACATCGTAATCAACCTAATTGAAACCCCGGAACATAATTATAACTCTACATTATTTATTACCACGTCGTCGATTCAATTGTCTCTATAACACGCTTGTATTTAATCTACATATTCATCCCTTCGGCACATGCTTGGATATAGGTTAAAGCTTGGATTACGTTTAGGCGTCTTATACACCATCCTACTACTATTATAAAGGCGACAGTTTGTATGGATGTGTGGATGTATGGATGTATGGATGTTTGTTACTCTTTCACGTAAAAACTACTGAATGGATTTGAATGAAACTTTACCACAATATAGCTTATACACCAGAATAACACATAGGCTACATTTTATACCGAAATTCCCACCGGGTGATACAATATAATTGAGCTATATTGAATGTTGCACATTACAATTACACGTGAGAGGTAGAAGTTAGAACATCTGTATAATTGTATAATCATCAATAATGCTGAATTGTATGGTATATGGGACGCTTAACAACCGCAACAATTTGTATGTTAATAATAGAAAATATCCACGTTGTATATAACAATGCATACATGTATTTTTTATATATTAGAAAATAGCCAATAACACTGACCAGTCGAGAAAACATAAATGTAAAAATCAATAATTACAAAAAATAGAGCCATATAATAATTCATTATTCACCAATCCTATCTAATGATTGAGTATTCCATTTGTTTTTTATATTAATTAAATACCTTAATATACAATATTCCCGAAAAATCTTAAAATATGTGTATTGCTTAGAAAATCATCAAAAAAGAAACTATATTATGTAACCAGACTTTTTGATAAGTTTTTCAAACACGTCTAACAGCTATTGTCATATTTAAACCAATTTACAATAAAACTTGATTTTTTTATTATCCCAAGGAACGACTACCTATTAGTAAAATCGCATGAAAATCTGTGCAGTAGCCTTTCGGTAGAGGACTTTGTTTTAATTTATTTATCAGCCAATTTAAATACAATCGTAAAAGCATCTGTACTCATTTTCGCATACGTCCGCATCTTCATACAAAATGGCTATTTTCTGTAAATAGCCCTGAGGATAATGAAAATATGTAAATTTTGCAACGATGATACATTTGGCAGCGGTAATTTTGGGTTTAACTTCTGGGTAGAACCAACTTGGAAGGAAATATTTTGTCTTTTCACTTTTTAAATTTTTTTATCTCATAGACTGAGAGCCAGACCTTTGTCATTAACATCACCATGAATCAGCCTATGAAGCCCACTACAGGGCCAAGTCTCCCTCCTTGTTATGCAGCTTAGACCTGCCACGCTGAACCAATGCTGGTTGGCGGGTTTCGGATGATATTCACTTCATTAACGATCACTGTGAAATGTCGATATGGTATCGAGACGGACAGCTTAACGTGATTCCCGAGGCACTGAGGTGTAACACCATCTACTTTTTACCCAATTGCCTCCCCTTTTTTTAACACCATCTACTTTTCGACTGCAAGCTTATAAAGAACTGAAAATTTATCTGTAAAACTCAAAATTATTCCATGACTCGACCTAGCCTCGTGATCGAAGCCACATATACTTATCACTACTCCAACGAGGTATCATCATTATAAATGATGGCAGCATCAATATAAATGATGAAACTTTTTTACCTCGTTATATCACTAAGACCCCTGGGTAGGAACATTTAAGTCATATCATTGTCTTACTAAAAGAATCATCTAGCGAAGCTCGATCGTCCATACATTGTCAATTAAAGCGTGATTAGCGATGCTTAAATTCTCGTTGACATTTGGCTATTAATTGCTGTTTACACAATGCGTACATTGTTTCCCACGCGACAATACAAAATTACATTATAATGAGATAAATTAGCACAAACATTGAATCCACATCCGACGCTAAATGTTTGCTCGCAAGTATCTAATTTAACAGTCGAATATTAAAGAGTAAATACACGTTAATGTACATAAAAATATTTTGTATCGTTTGGCTACTAAAATTAAAGACTGAAATCGCCCCGTAAATTAAAAAAAAATCGGAGGTCACTCGCAAAATTATAGTGCAAATATAACAACTAAGTCTGAATTTTTTTTTTTTGTATAGGCAGTAATGTTATGTTTGTGTTTTAAAAATACGATTTCTTTTTAATTTGGCAGGCGATTTCAGTGTCTACCTCAACTCACTGGCGTCGAAGCGAATCAAAGCGACGCGTCATCAATTTTGCACATAGCTAATTCTTCTCTATTTTTATATCACCAAAGTACAAAATTGTAATATACAAAAATGGAAACAAGCGTCGACACGCCATTAATAAATTTTTAATATTTTATTAATAGGTATAACTTTTTTATAGTTTTGATTCTTTTGCATAACTATATGGACATATAAATAAATATTTAACATTTAAAACAAATAAAATTTAAAGTATAACTTAGTTACCTTAACTGTTTGAAAATGGATATGTGGAGTTTTTTATAGGTAAAAATTAAGACGGGACTTGCTAAGCGTTAAACTAAACTAATTTCACTTCGATCTAATGTTATTATCCACACAGCGATAAGTGTAAACAAAAACAAAGAAAGACAAAGTGCAAACTCACCGAATTAAACTTAGAGATCTGACTTCGCTCAGTTACTTAACAAAAGATAAACATTAGCGGATTTAATAATAATTCTGTGTGCAATAAAACTGAGCCTCAATTGTCGTCTTCACAAAGGAAACGAAGTGTGTAAAGGCATCGTGTGAGCGAATTAAAGGGCACAAGTATGTAAATTAACCAACAGTCCTTTCACGTGATTAAGCCTCAAGTGAAAGGCAAGGATGCTTGGAGATAATCACATCAGCTTTATCTCCGTGTGGACAAATTGAGTCTTCCATTCTTCCCAATCAATCGCCCGCTAACCCGGATTGAAGCAGCATGGTAAAACTAAGTTTTATAACACTTCTCCTATAAAATTAGAGACAAGCATGTTGTTTATAATTTATGTGACAGAGAGAGTCACGACGTCATCTCTATTTCTCTTTGTGTGAGACAATACTATAGACAGAGAGATACACATAGAGAGGAAGTCAAGACTCGCACTATCGAGTTCACTAATAGAGTCGATATGCTGAACCTGTAGTGGGCAGTTAATGATTATATTTTATCCTAAAGCAAAACCGTACACCTTTTCTTTTTAAGGTTACAGATAGGTGTATGGGGCGACTACCCTACGTTCCCTAGGTATACATATATACATATAGCATACCTGATTATAAATACTTATATATAATCTGCCTCTACTGTACTGTCTGTAACTCTTAAATGTGAATAAACATATTTTCTATCTTTCTTTCTTTTGTGAAATATATATCACTACTCTCTGTACAATGGTTTAAGTGCACAAAATCCTTTGAGTGAAAAACGACATCGAATAAGTTTGGTTGCACCTAACTTAATACTGCGTTAACTGACACACCTCAAAAGTAGGTCTGTATGTGGTTAAAATGGTTGCCAAGAAATATGCATAGAATGGAACAAAAATGTTCAATGCTTAGTTGTTTGTTGAAGATTTGGCCATTTTCCAGCCGTCAACTTGCCAGATATAAACCATTTAAACTTAATTTCTAAGCATTTCTGTAGGTACTTGACAGAGAATAGACATAACTTGAATAGGTACCTAATAATTATCTTTGAACTGCGAGTAAACTAACTGTGGGCATACCCACAGTTGGCACAACGTAACTATTTAGCGATGAACCAACTTTCATGTTGTTTTTACATGTAAAATAAACAAAATGGTTTTATGAGAAATCCGTAATTTTATAAAAATTGGTCAAAAGAAAAGAGTTTAAAAAACAATCTAATTCCACCCAGATGAAATCACCAATGTCCGCCAAATTACATTAAGCTTTTTACAATTTAGTGCAACATTAAGAATGACGCATTAGACAACTAGCGCCGCTAGGGCGTGTGTGGTTAGTATTATTTTAAATGGACTTCTTTAAATAAAAAAGTTCACTACTTTACTCTATAGCGCCACAGTATCAGAAGCTGTAACGTTGTCAATCGGTGCGAGTTGAGTGTGGGGTGGCTATAATGAGTTTAGAGTTTAGGCCTTAAGTCTTTTTCCTTTTAAATATGTAAGCATAGGCAATAATTACCAGTTGAATCTGAGCAAGGGAGAAGATATAGATAATCTAATAAATAATAACAATAAATATAATAAATAGTTCTTTCTAATAAAATTGATGACGACCCACCAAAATGCTAAAACCCGGATTTTAATTAGTGAAGGAATTGTAATAAAATTTTATTTTTTTTAAGTAATAATAATATTTTTTTTATTATTAACAAATATAATGTTATATAAACTTAAACGCGTACCACACACAGCATACAGCGCGGGCGCCCCCGCCGCTCACGCGCACACACATCAAAGGCGGCGGCAAGATCCTTTAATCAAAAAGTATCGTGACAACTTTTCGTACCAATTTTTTCCGTCTAGCCCCCTTTCACAACGCGCGATAAGGAACTTCGTTCCAATAATAGAATTTTAACTATCAAGAGTATTTTCCATATTATTAAAATAGAAATGGCTATAAACCATTCAAATCTTGCTTGGTTTCACGACGCGTAATTTAAACAAGCGAGCTCATACGGGGCCCTTAGTCATAAACTAGTCGGACATACTTGGACAACAATACAGTACAGAATGTCACACTTTTCTATTTTAATAATAATTATGTAGAAAATACTGTCGAATATTTTATACAAAATGTTCTGGTAAATGTAACAGCGCGGAATGGAGGTCTGTGACTTTTTTGAAACGTGTCTATGCATTAACCCACTGCCACTTTTGAAACCTAAACTTTCCCGAGGCATTTCTTGTCCCAGTTTGCTTGCATCGCATCATGCTTTTATGCAGCATACTACTTTTAAATTGAGAATACCAGTGGCTCGCTGATTTCAGAAATAAATAAAAGAAGATAAAACAGAAAATAAATTTATTTAAGACAAGCACATAAGACACAGATACACAAAAGGAAGACTAGGAAAGGTGTGTGTGTGTGTATGTGTGGGTGTGTGTGTGTGTTACAAAAAAGAAAAGGTATGCTATCAAGATGGATATGTGGTAAAACCACCGGCGGAGCACTGGCCTTTCGTGGGGCCATGGGGTCTATTATCTGAAGGTAGGTTGTTTTGAATAAAATGTTGGTGCTAGTGAGTTAAAGTTATAGACGATTTCTTTTTAATTATTTATATAAGCTACGTCACTTAACTGTGATCAGACCTGATAATAAACGCTACCACATTTTAAATGAAGGGGCTTTCTATAATTATGTTTTCAGTGCATATAAGGAAAGAGGAAGCAGAAAGGAAGAGATGTGTAAATCAACGTGTGTTGCTTTAATGAAATGTAGGTAAATCTGTTAATTATAATATAAAAATGAATCGCAAAATGTGTTGGTAAGCGCATAACTCAACAACGCCTGGACCAATTTGGACAATTCTTTTTTTAAAATGTTCGTTGAAGTTCAAGGATGGTTTTTACGGCGAGAAAAATTCAAATTAATGCCGGAAAGACCCTAAAAACAGCCCTTTTCTTTTTCCCATACAAACGTTTTGTAACTAAAACGTAGAGTCAATTTGAGCTTTATTGATATTGCGTAAAGTTCATGGAATTTCATAAATGGAAGATCAACAATTGTCAAAATAAATCAACTGGATACGTATCTATACTTCAAAAAATAATATTATAAAGAGGTAGCGTTTGTGAGTTTGTGACGTTGTAAGGGGTAATCTCTGGATTTAGTGAATCAATATTCAAAATTATTTGACCAATAGTAAGCTACATTATTGTGGAGTATTAGTGGTTATAAAAAATCCAAAATTAATTACGCATCTTTACTTAAATTTGAATTATGTAATAAAAGTTGTAAAAAAATTGCTTTAATTGCGCGCGCTGCGAAAACTATTGAGGATAGAACAAAACAATGTTCTACCATAAAAAGAACGTATCAAAATTTGAAAAAAAAATGCAATAGCATATGCCTATCTTCTACAGATAACTCACAATAACTGCTTTTACAGTTAAAATTGTGGATAAAAAATCATTAATTTTTGTGAAGTTCATTTAGCCCATAAGGTATTAATCTATATCTTTATAAATATGTTTGTTACAACAAAAATTTAATGTAGAATATTTGTGCCCTTTACTCTACAGTACAGTTACAGTATACAGTTTAAACAAATATCTTCAAAGATATCAACAAGATAGAAATGTGCGGTGCGAACCGGCCGTTGCGTGGTGATTTAATTAATTAGTTACATTTAATTCTTTGTTTTCTCAACAACTTCGTTTTTTTTTGTTCTACTGAATTTAAGTACTATTTTCTTCAATCTAGGTATTTCCTACTCAACTTTAATATTAAAATTTCTAACAAGGACCATCGTTTGATTATTTGAAATAATCGCATCGTTCTGATGAAATAATGTCAAAATGCCTAAAACAAAATCTCAACTATCTAGACATACATCTCAGACAGGAGGTCTCAGCCAAAGACCTATTACCTCTGTAGGACGTGTGAGAGAGTCTAGCACTAGAAGGTCTCAGCGACTGGCTAACCACAAACATAATACGTCGAACATGTGATAAGGAGTCTAGCACCGAACGTTATCAGCGACTTGCCAGCAAAAGAACAAGTATATCTGATGATGATGATAGCAAGTCTAATCTTGCTATAATTATCATAATTTTTATTTATCCCGAACTTTCGACCTGAAGTATTACGCGGTACAACAGGTCGGGACAAAAATATTTCTAACGCGGAACGGAGTCCGCGGGCACTGCTAGTTATTAATAATATCTTCTCATTAAAATATTTCATATAAGCCGCGTAGTAGAGTTACTGAGTACTGTCTTACAGATTTGATTTTTAAACATACTTGGAAATATTAATAAAATAGTCTGACATCATAATTAAATATAAATCCTACTTTGTCGGAAAATATCCGACGAAGCCGATGGAAACTTTTCTTCGTGAGCATCTGTGGATTACTTTCAGTAGATGACGGTCGTTTCAGGCTGTTCCACAGGATGATGTAGTTCTTAATATTTGTCCTTTGCATTTTCAACTTCCTCTTCATCGGAATGTTCACTCTTAGCCTTTTTACGTTGTCGGCAAACACTAAAAGTAAAAAGACATTACAATATACCTTTATGTTATATAACTCCATGTCATATCTCATAAATATACCTACGTGTATGTATAGTCTAGCTGTTGTCAACAGTTTCGTCCACAAAGAATACTTATCTCCCGTGGAAATATCAACAAATATACACAATTTTAATTAACCGACGAAAAAGCGAAGGAGGTTTTCAATTCGAAGCGATTTTGTTTTTAACGTATACATTTTTACAGAGTATTCCGATTTTGATAATTGTTTTTCATTAAAAAGGGGAACCTTAAAAAATGGCCCCACAGTTATCATGTTAGGATCTGATGATGAGATACTGGGAAAATCCCAGGAACTCTTCAATTTGCATTGCGAGAACTTCGTCAATTACTACGTAGCTATGCCCCGCTGTTTTTCCATAAGTGATGTCGTTCCTGTGGGAACAAAAGTATCCAAGGATCTGACAAGAATGTGTTTTTATGCCAATTTTCATGTTAAGTAATCGCCAAAATCAATGGGCTGGGACTTGAAGAGGCTGCTGGAAAAACAGAAGCTTTGTGGTTCCATAAGTTTCCAAGGCGTCTGGAACCACCAACTATCACAATTCGGGTTGGAGATGCGAACGTCCATGTGGGTAAGTTCCTTAAATATCTGGGTCTGATGCTAGACAGTCGCTGGGGTTTCAAGGAGCACTTTGATCGACTAGTGCCCCGGATTCAAAAAGTGGCTGGCGCAATACATGGATTGCTTCCAAATCTAGGAGGTCCTCAAGAAGGAGTTCGCTGTCTCTACGCGGGAGTAGTTCGGTCGATTGCTCTATACGGAGCGCCTGTATGGTCACAGAGACTTTCTGGTGACTCCCCTAATGATACCGCTCAACATACTCTCGAGCAATGCTCAGCTTGGGAGCTAGAGCAAAGTGCCTTAATTCGTCACGTTGGTAGGGATCTCTCTCTGTCTGCCGTGGTAGCTGCTATGCTGTCCGAAAGAACAGCCTGGGAGGCGGCAGTTATTTATTGCGACGTGGTGATGGCAAAAAAGAAGGCTGCCGAGCGAGTTCGCGAGCGGAATGATCCCACTCGAAGACGCAATCGCCGAAGCGCCCCGCAATCTTATGTACAATTTTCCCGTTCGTAGGGACATGGAGGTCGCAAGCTGTCAGAGAGGGGGCTCACATAGCTCACCCATCACCTAGAGCGACCTGGGAGGAATACAAGAGGCACGAGCTGAGATGAGCCGTAAGGGTAGACTGTAAGGGAGACACCGGTAAGTAATTCTCACGAGAGCCCGTGGTCTCTGAATATGCACTGAGGATGGCTACCGAGGGGGTTTTAGTGGGTAAAAATCTCCCCACAAGTGGTTGGGTATCTCTAGAAGCCTGATGGGCCTAGGCTCTAAAACACTATGTTATAGTTACCTCAGAATACAAAAATATAATATTTCTATGATGTTGATCACAGAAAATCCCATGAAAAGTCCGAGAAGTCCTCCGCAGCTTGCCAGTATATCAGATGTACCATACAACTCAGATCGTATCCATAAATCGAATTGGGAATTTTTGAAAAATAAAATAATATTAGATAATTTGTACCTGAAACAAAATAAACTAAGTCAAGTTAACATAATTTATGAGTGGAAAAGGGATAAATTGATTTCTTGATCTTTGATTTACTAAATTTAACTTCTCCAATGCCGGATGGATTCATCCTACTCCTAACAAGTTAGCCCGCTGCCATCTTTAGGCCGAGAGTATTCTTTTAACGAGTGGCGCAGTTGTTAGTGACCCTGCTTCTGCGGCCAAGGCTGTGCACCTCACATTGACTAACAGAAACATAACTTACGTTTTAAAATCATAACCCCATATATTAAACTTATAAGCATGGCGATCTTCGTCGTGTAATACACTTAGTGTGGTTTCGGTCTCGTATTGTATTGCAGTACACGCTGGAAGACAGTTGCACGCGATTGCTATGTAGAATGCTTCCTCAATAGAAACGTTACCCCTTTGTTCTTCATCAATGTCAAATGTGACCAACTCCGCTGTGAAGTTAAATTAAATTGAATATAAGCCAAAGTCAAAAATTCATATTCAATAAAAATCTGTAAATTATTAAATCACATTTTAAAATAATAGATAATTTTAATTATTTAAAGCTGTAAATTTAATACATTTAGAAGTTCACAACAAATTCAGCCAAGTATATTCTTATTGCCACCATCTATTCTATACACTAGTTTACTTATTATACACACTTACCTACACTAGATACTACTACTACCTACTACCAAGTTGTAGGAATGCACCGAACCAAGATTTGCAGGTTTGAAGATTCGTAATTTTCAGATTTTTGAATGTGCGCGCTGACATTAATGGCACGTTCATACGTTCATCGATTTGAAGCAATAGTTCATGTTGCACAAAAGTCTTAGGATTGCTCTGAGCCAAGTTATAGGCAAAAGTTCGATAAATCGTCACTCGCGTACATTTTATTTGATGTCATATGAACTATTGCTGCAAGTAGATTATTCTAACGAAACGTATCATGTTTTTGGCCGGCACTTTCAGAAAAAGCTTAAAATTAATGATCGATCCCCTAAATCATATACTCACTTTCTGCTTTGTATATACAGTCAGTACTTCCTACGTTACATACCGCCATGTTTGGGCCATCTGAAATAGACAAATTACTATAAGATAATTTATCTGACCATTGGATCGACAGTAATGGACTGACCATGACACGCTGCGATGCTTTTGCTCTACGCCAATGTCAAATGTGAGATAGACTTAACCTTAACTTTTAATAATGAATTTATTATTGACTATTTTATTAAACAAAAATCGAATGCCAAAGGATTAAAATGTAACAAACGTCAGAACTCCGCGGAACTAAAAATTCAGGTATAGATGAGAAATAATAGGGGTTAAAGAATGAAATTGCCGTTTTATTGTAATAGGTACTTCGAATTGACATAGAACCTTCATGGTTTAAGATTTTAAAGTGAAACTTAATTCATACGGTACCTGTGCAGTTCTTCTTTTAAAAAATGTGCAACATTCGATTATCAACTTTCAGTTGTTTTTTTTATTCAGCTTAGTCAATCAATCAAAAGATGGATACGTCGAAAATTCGTGTGATTTTTGAATACGAGTTCCGACGCCGAACTAACGCGGCAGAAACAGCTCGCAATAATAATGTTGCGTTTACAGAGGGGACTGCTAATGAACGCACTGTGCGATTTTGGTTTAAACGCTTTCGTGATGGAAACTTCGATTTGAAGAACGAACCACGTGGAAGACCGCCTACACAGATGAATAACAATAATTTGAAAGAGATGGTGGCATGGTATAGTCTTACTTTACCAACAATATTGACCTATTTGTGTCAAATCAATAAAATAAAAAAATATGAAAAATGGGTGCCTCATGATTTGACTGATCTGCAGAAAGAAACGCGTGTTGAAACTTGCGTTGCCTTGTTGAATCGATACAGAAATTAAAGAATATTGGATCGAATTGTGACATGTGATGAATAATGGATTCTTTACGATAATCGTAAGCGGAAAATGCAATGGCTGACCCCAGGTCAAACGCCGCAATAGTGTCCTAAAGCAAAGCTTACCAACAAAAAGGCAACTGTTTGGTGGTCTATTCACTATAGCTTTCTCCGATCTGGTCAAGCAATAACGGCAGATGTCTACTGCGCCAAACTCCGAACAATGATAGCGAAATTAGCAGTGAAACAGCCCCGACTTCGATCTTCACCATTATTGCTCCATGATAACGCGAGACCTCATACAGCACGAGAAACCGTTTTAACTCTACAGGAACTGCAATTATAAATCATTCGTCACCCTCCATATTTGCCAGACCTTGCTCCAACGGACTACCATTTTTTTCGTGATTTGGACAATTTTCTACGTGATAAAAAGTTTTCTTCTCAGGAGGCAGTGCAAAATGTTTTCTCACAGTTCGTTGAATCTAGATAACCAGAGTTTTATCGCAAAGGCATAAATGAGCTTCCTATTAGATGGCAGCAATGTATAGGTAATAATGGTAATTATTTTGATTAAATAAATATGTTAAATAAAAAAAACGAATTTTTATTTTTCAGTACAAATCGGCAATTTCATACTTTAACCCCTGATATGACACACGCCTGCCACTGCGCCAATTTCTTACGCTGGGAAATGCATTTTCGCATCTGGTCGGAGGCTGCGCAAAACAGAACTGCGCAGCCTTCATCCGGGTATGTAGGACTCTGTGAAGTAGCCAGAATACCACCAAAAAAGTAAACTACCCCTGGCTTAACTGAGCGTTATGGTGCGTCAACGTCTTTAACAATTTATTTCGTATTCGTATAACAAAACTTTGTACTTTATTGATGGGAACATAGATATGAATATGCTGTAAACTAAAACTTATTCGCTTATGCGCCAATATAAGTTACGCCTTAGGCCTAACACTTACGTGGCATACTGAAGTGAACACATCCGCATCTGGCATAGGTATAATTCGCTAAACATTCGAATTCACAATTTGATTGCGTGTACTGTTTGAAATATGTTAAGCTGCGCTCTTTTGCGAAATAGCACTGCCGTCTGTAAAAAATTACAATTCTAAACTTTACTACGTCACCTACTTAAGAATATTATAATCAATGTTTTTGACTTTATCTTGCTTGATAGGCTACACACTAATTGTATTTAAAATTTGAAGATTGTATATTCGAAAGAAAGATATCTATATATTTCTACAGAAGTACCTAATTAAATTTTAATGATCTAATAAAATTTTAGTGAGTGAGAAAAATTAAGAACTTTGACATTGAATAATTCTTAAAATATGTTCAAAGTTTATCCAATTTGGGAATATATTTAAATATGTTATGGTGTCTCTTGATCACTGAAAAGTAGGCGTTTCCATAACGAAGTAACAGGGTGTCAAAATGCCCTGAATAGCTTCGAGGAAATGTGATATGCCGTGCCCCCGTGTCCAGCAATGTTTTTAAGATGGCTTACTGTAATATTAAATATTTACCAAAATAAACTAAATACCCGCAGCTTGTTTAAATAAATTAACGTACACTAAATTATATTATATTTCATAAAACAAATATGTTCATACCCATCGGGAGTAAATACTTCTAAACCTTCAGAAGTCACTTCCATCTTTGCTGTAAAAGACAATGTTACGTCTGCATATGTAGGAACTCTGATGTAATTTTGAGAAGGGCGCGGTAGGTCACATGGATTATGCAATAATATCTGTAAATACAACTAAATATTGGTTTATGTTTAACATCGAGAAAGAAAAACTACTACATATTTAATGCTCGATTGTGCAAATATCTGAGTTTTGATATACTTAACTAATTTTAATTGACTTTCGAGGGAGTATGTTATGGATTTGTCTATTAAAAAATATCCGCATTTACTTGTAAATTAATTTTTGAAAAATTAATAGTAATTTGTTGAATTATTAGTTGGAATTACATTGATGTTAAGTGACGATACAATTTAAGATGGAAGCAGGCTAACTTGTTAGGAGTAGGACGACATCCACACCCCTTTCGGTTTCTACACGACATCGTACCGCAACGCTAAATCGCTTGGCGGTACGTCTTTGTCGGTAGGGTGGTAACTAGCCACGAACCCAGGACCTCCGTCTCATAAATCCACCGCGCATACCACTGCGCCACGGAGGTCGTCAAGGTCGGTTGCCAGGACTAAATTAACCGCAACGTTAAAACAAATTATTATTGTTAATTACTCACCTACCTAGCAACCATATTTTTAGATTCTTTACATCATTTTATTTAAAACGACGTAAAACAATTACAAAGACAAATAATTGCCCTAAATGTCACTAAATTAATCATGCAATAATTTAATAAAATGGATTCGCTGTAAATTTTTGAACATTAGCTTATTACTAATCCATTGTATAGTCCCTCAAAATTCAATAAAAATACTTTTATCAAATTAACTGATCAGTATGATCTCGGTAGGATTTAGGTTAAAGTTAAATGTAATTTTGATAAATTGAAGTTACCTTGAAACCTGAAAGTCTTCCTTTGCAGAATTTATCCAGACGGTCTTCTAACTCAGTCAAACTTAGTTCCAACCCGGCTTTTGCACCAGCACCCTAATATAACAAGGGCTTTAAAATTAAATTCGCTAAAGTGAACCTACCAAAGACTTTATAGCTACATAATAATTTTTATACACTAATAATATTCTTAGATGTAGATCAAATAACATATGTATCTTGGCTGCAATTCGGTGACCTCTTTGGGGAAACCGAGGGTATTGTGTCTGTGCATTTATGGACGAGGTTATCAAGATGCGAAACTACCGGAAACATATTATAAAAGATGGCACTCTAGACATATGTTGAGCGTGTAATCAGCCTGGGGAATCCCTCAGACATATAGTTTCCGAGAGTTCTCATCTTGCTAATGGCGAATACTTGCACAGACATAACCAAGTAGCCAAGATAATCCACCAACAACTTGGTCTTCAGTATGGCCTTGTCGATTTTGAGATGCCTTACTGTAGGTACGACCTTACGTCAATTCTTGAAAATAGCAGTGATTTGCTCTACTGGGATCGAACGATTATCACTGACAGGTATATTGTAGCCAATAGACCTGATATAGTGATAATTGATCGATCAACGCGCCGTGCAATTATTGTTGATATTACTGTTCCACATGACGATTATCTGGTGAAAGCTAATAAGGAAAAAGTATCAAAATACTTGGACCTTGCTTATGAGATTACCGTCATGTGGAATGTTGATTCAACAATGATTGTTCCTATAGTCGTTTCAGTCAACGGTCTTATAGCGAAAAGCTTTGACGAACATCTTAAAAAGCTTTCGCTTAGTTGTTGGATCAAGGGTCGGATACAGAAGGTGGTAATTCTTGAAGCGGCGCGTATTATGAGGATATTCCTCACTGTGGAGCCCTAACCAGCTGCTTGGACCCTCGGGCCCCGCAGCAGGCGAACTGGATTTTTTTATAAATTTTTAATAGATTTTTTAAATAATTTTTATAAGTCTTGTTAAAAATTTTAAAAAGAATTGTTAATAAATAAATGATAGTAATTTCTTATACTGATATATAAACAGTTAAAAAATAACTTACAGTACCCCTTTCAGGATAAGTTGGGCCGTATAACATATAACCGTCCTCCATAGTCCAACCTTTATTTCGAGTTCTGTTTAATATCTCCATGTATTTATAATCGGCATGCAAACTTGAAAAAGGAAAATTACACTTTTAGAAACAGTAAGTTGATTACTACCCTGACCCCCTATCTGAAATGAATGAATCTAAAATGAATGAAAGTAGAAAATGCTTCACATTTTATGCCTAACAAATTTAAAATTATGTTTTGTCATTTTAAAAAATCGTATTTATAAGATATTGAATATATTAATTAGTTTTAAGCTTACTTATCTAATTTACTGTCATGAATTCGTCATTAACTAGTTAATTAAAAAAAATAGATATAAAATGACTAGTGATTTCTGCCTTGATTTTTAATTTGTTTGTTGACAAGCATTCTCAATCGAGTTTGGCTTTAGTGAAGCTTAAACTGTATTTTGGAGGTCAGTTGATTCCTTTTGCAACATGGACTGACTATTTAACGTGCTTTTTGAGGCTGAGGGAAGATTTTTATTCAGATTGTCTTTAAAACGAAATTACCATTTTGTAGCCCGACCAAGGCCCGTTATCTGAAACTGCATATGCAGTAGTTACAAGTACCTGAAATTAGCACCTCAAGTTAACTAGTACAAAGCAGGCAGAATAGTAAAACGATTTCTGTCAAGCGTAAACTACGAAGTATTGCTTTGTTACAGGCGAAGGTTTTCATATTTTTACAAGTTAACCTTTGACTCCAATCACACACGGTGGTAAGTGATAATGCAATCTAAGATGGAAATAACGGGTGGTAACTATCCACGGCCGCAGCCTCTCACCAGCCAGACCTAAACCAATTTAGAAAATCCGAATTGGCGCTGCCGGATTCGAACTCAGGACCTCCGTCTTATAAAACAATCGCTGATACCATTGCGCCACGGTGGCTGTCAAAAATAAAATATCAGGTGGATCATTCTTGTCCAATTTATATAGATATTACATACTTTTCAAGTCGAAATAGATCTTCAGGACCAATTGTATTAAATGTAAAGCAAATTCCTTCCTCTGTCAGTATGGGTGTAAAAATGTTTCTACATCTTCTCTCTTCGCCTTGCCAATCACATTTACTTATAACATCAGATAATGCTAATGAAGCCTGAAACAAAATGCCTACATAGTAACACATAATATTACAAACTCCCGCCGCGTTTGTCCGTTAGCGATAAACTCGAAAACGAACCTGCGTACCTATAAGTATGTGTTTTTTACTGATAGGTATAGGGATTAATGAGGAAGGTTTTCATATATATTTTTTTAGGTTTTGTGTGTATGTATTAACGATAATTGTAATAATTTTCTAAGAAATTTAAGCTTCTTCCAAAATGCTACTTTATCCGTTTGAGGTGTAACAAAATAATTAATGGAATAATATATCGGCGCTAATTTATAACAATGCACATGTAAATTATATGTAAACAATTTATTGATTTATTTCGAATTAAAATTATCAGATTGTATTGTACATCCTCTAAGATAAATAAATGTTATTATCTATAAGTTTACAATTTAAGAGTAATTGTATCGACTAACGTCGGATGATTGTAAGGAGTAATTATTAATATCAGTTAACTTAACTTTATTTACATTCGAATATGCTGTAAATATTATAGGATGATTTTATAAGTTAGTTATAACTTAACAATTGTCACATAATTATTACAAGTTGATAAATCACTGCTAATTCAATCATACAGAGGGCGCTATGCGCGAACGTTGTAAATAGTAATTAATTAATATCAGTTTAAAAGTTAAATTTATAATGATCCAACAAATAGTAAACATTAAAAGATGATTATAAAACTAGGCATTAAGTATAGATTTATTGTAGAAACTATTAAGAGTTGCTAAATAACTAAAAGTGTTCGCGCCGGTAAAATCAGAGGTAGGGAGATTAGTAGAGGGGTTGAAGGAATAAAAATAGACGAGGAGTGTTCAACAGTTGAGTCGAAGTCGTGTTGCGCGTGGGGTACGATTGGTGTGAGAAGTGTTTGATTTTACCGGTGGGAACTTGCAGTGATTTCTAAGTTAAGTATTCTTTTGTCTTACTATAATAATTACTCCTATATCACTTGTAATATTAAATGAACATTTGATTTTAATTAAATAAATTTATGAGAATTGTTATTTTGATATTCTGATTTCACCTACCGTTGCTTTTAAAATTAAAACATTAAAAACATAAACTGTAAATATGAGTGATAGTGGAGAACATGACGTCAGCAATGCTGACGTCATTTTTTTTAAAAATAATCTAGGAACCTCGGCTTCGTCATCAGAAGTGGGATGGACTCCCACTACTGCAAATCCTGTTACATCAGAAACCGTAGGTACCCAGCCTACTTTAGTGATACCTACCGAAGAAGCGGGTAGGTCAGATCCTACAAATAAATCTTTGGAGAAACCGTCGACTACGAATATCCCTACAGACTTTCTTATGCAAATGATGCGGACGATGCAAGAAATGTCTGATCGTTTGTCGGCGCCGCCGCGACCTGAAAGGGTAAAAATCAATGATATATTCCTACCTTCTTTTGATCCTGATGCTGATGTAGGCGTTAGAGAATGGTGTCAACATGTAAGTAAAGCTGTTGAATTATATAACCTCAATGATTACGAAGTACGAATGAAAGTCGGTAGTCTACTCAATGGTCGAGCGAAATTATGGGTGGACAATTGGCTTGTGACAACTTCTACGTGGGCTGAACTTCGGGATAACCTAATCACCACATTTGAACCGGAAACCAGGTATTCTCGAGATATTATTAAATTTCGTGAACATAATTATGATCCAAGCAAAGATATATCCGAATATTTATCTAAAGCGTGGGTTCTTTGGAAGCGGGTAACAAAAAAATAAATTAGACGACAAAGACGCGGTCGAAGCAGTAATTGGTTGTATTAACGATGAGCGTCTTAGGATAGAATTATTAAATGCAAAGGCGACATCAGTGCCAGAATTAATATCTATAGCTTCGACTTTGCGTTTTAAACGTGCTCATAATAGTAATAATAATACTTCGCAACCCCCAAATAAACGTTTTCGACCTAATGACTCGCAAAACATTCTCTATTGTCAAATATGTAAGAAAAACAATCACTCCACTCGAGATTGCAGATTAAAAAACAATAATAATTTGCTTCGAGCTGGCAATGATAATAAAGAGTTAAATAAGAATCATACTCCCCATAGTAAGCCAGTTTGTACAGTTTGCCAAAAGATCGGACACACTTTTGAAACATGTTATAGACGTGAAAAGGCTATAGTTTCTAATGTAAATTGTGTTGGAGTCCCAAAACTAAACTATATGACGGTCATAATTGGTGATTTCACGTTTCAAGCACTCTTTGATAGTGGAGCTGAATGTTCAGTTATCAGCGAGGAAATAGCATTTAAATTACCCGGTAAAAGAATCCATTGCGTTAACTACCTCCGCGGGATTGGAAAAATACCAATAATATCATTGTTTACATTAAACACCACTTGCGTTATTGATGATATGAATATTGAAAATATTAAATTTTCCGTTGTCCCGAATTGTGATCTAACTTCGAAAATATTAATAGGTATGGATCTTATCAGCAATTCTAACCTCAACGTTTTAGTAACAGCAACGGGTCCCAAATTAGTCCATCAATATAAAATTATGCACTTAAAACCAAATAATCCAATTTTTGACACTCTTGATTGCGACCTTAGTAATGATGAAGAACTAAATCAATTACGTAGATTGTTAAATAAATATTCACACCTATTTATTCACGGATTTCCTACAACACGAGTTAATACCGGGCAATTAGAAATACGCTTAAAAGACCCTTATAAATATGTAGAACGTAGACCCTATCGTCTAAGTCCTATAGAACGCGAAAAAGTACGTAATATTGTTAAAGAATTACTCGATCATAATATTATCAGGGAAAGTGTCTCTCCATATTCAAGTCCCATTATTCTAGTCAAAAAGAAAAATGGAGATGACAGGTTATGTGTAGATTACCGTGAATTAAATTCCAACACTCTCAGGGATCACTATCCTCTGCCCTTAATTTCTGACCAAATTGACCAATTGACAAACGGACGTTACTATACCACGTTAGACATGGCTGCGGGATTTCATCAAATCCCAATATCTGAGCAGTCAATCGAAAAAACAGCATTTGTCACACCTGATGGTTTATATGAATACCTCACAATGCCTTTTGGCTTGAGCAATGCCTGTTCTGTATATCAACGTTGTATTAGTCGTGCACTTCAACACCTCTTAGGAAATGCAGGTATTGCTCAAGTTTACGTCGATGATGTGTTAAGTAAATGCATCAATTTTGAGGAGGGGATTTCTCATTTGGAGAGAATCCTTCAAGCGTTGGAAAAGGCAGGTTTTTCTATAAATATAGAGAAGTCTGCGTTTTTCAAGCGTTCTATTGAATATTTAGGCAACGTTATAACGGACGGTCAGGTTAAACCTAGTCCTAGGAAAGTCGAAGCCCTTGTAAAGGCACCTATACCAACTAATTTAATGGTCTAGCTGGCTATTTTCGCCGATTCATTCGCAACTTCGCACATATCATGTTACCTTTATATGAATTAACTAAACAAGGCGTGAGTTGAAATTTTCCAGGAAGGCTTACCGACTGAACTGCATACGGACGCAAGCAACGTCGCATACGGAGCGGTCCTAATTCAAGTAAAGGATGGACGTCGCCACGCAATAGCCTATATGAGTATGCGCACCACAGACGCGGAGAGCCGTTACCATTCATACGAGCTCGAAACGCTGGCAGTGGTCAGAGCCATAAAGCATTTTCGTCAATATTTGTACGGACGCTCATTTACAGTCGTAACAGACTGCAATGCACTCAAAGCGTCCAAACACAAGAAGGAGTTGCTTCCTCGAGTCTACCGCTGGTGGGCGTTTCTACAAAATTATAACTTCGAGATCGAGTATAGAAAAGGTCAAGCACTGCAACACGCCGATTTTTTTAGTCGAAACCCAAGTGAATTAAACGTCAATATTATGACTAACGATCTAGATTGGTTAAAAGTTGAACAACACCGAGATCCTCTATTACGACCAAAAATTAACGACATCCTACAAAATCGACAACTTCCTGGATACATTATGAAGGACGACATCCTTATGAAGGTCTGGCAGGATTCAGCACTAGGACCACAACAGGCTGTAATCGTTCCTAAGGCTTTTCAATGGAGTCTTATAAACACCTATCATAATGCACTAAAACACACAGGATGGGAAAAGACCCTCAAGAAAATCAAGGACACTTATTGGTTCGAAAACATGAGTACTAAAGTGAGAACATTCGTGGAAAATTGTATAGTGTGTAGAACATCTAAAGGTACGTCAGGTGCCATTCAGGTGCAACTTCATCCCATACCCAAACCTACTACAGCTTTTGATGTCATACATATGGACATAACGGGTAAACTTGGTACCACTGGTACACACGATTACGTTATAGTAACTATTGACGCTTTCAGCAAATACGTTCTTTTATACCACGCGATTAATAAAAATCCACAGAGTACGTTAGCGGCTTTAAAACGTACAATACACTTATTTGGAACGCCAACCCAAATTATAGTAGACGGTGGGCGCGAATTTCCGACCGGAATTTGTGACCGGTTCAACGTTACCATACATGCCATATCGCCAGGAGTCAGCCGAGCTAACGGGCAAGTGGAACGAGTGATGGGTGTGCTGAAAAATGCCCTGGTTATGATTAAGAATTATGATACAGAGTTATGGCATACAGCCCTAGATAGCCTGGCCCTGAATTGCACTCCTCACCGCGTCACCGGTACTGCACCACTTACGTTACTTACCCGTCGTAAGCACTGCGTTCCACCTGAACTCCATGGTCTGGTAAACCTAGAAGAGCAAAGCATTGACATTGATCGGTTGTATCAACATGTCTCTCAAAAAATGCAAGTAGCCGCTGCAAAAGAAAAGGAACGATTTGATAAAAGAAGAGCCAAGATTTACAGATTTCAAAGGGGTGATTACGTGTTAATTAAAAACAACCCACGTAATCAAACATGTTTGGATTTAAAATTCAGCGAACCTTACGAGATTCATCGCGTCCTGCAGAACGACCGTTACCTTGTAAAGAAGGTTATGGGAACAGGCCGTGCCCGTAAAGTGGCTCATGACCAGCTTAGACGTGCTCCGCAACCTGATCAGCAGGCAACCGTATCGGCGGGAAGACTTGACGTCCCAGAGCCAGAAAATACTACGTCGGCAAGTGTATGATAGCTTACAATAATAATACGGTGACAGTGTAGTGTATAGGTGTGTGTGAATAGAGCGTTTTCATGAACTCTGCAACCATAATTGGTGAGATATAACTTATTAATCTTATCAACAATTTCATTTATAATCATTAAAACATATTTGCCATAATAGTTAGTAACTATGCTCAGTAATACGTTTTTTTTTTTACAATAGTTATTATAATTGGTATATCAATTATAATAAATAAAAGTGTGTTATTGCAGTGTTGATAGTCTCACCAAAACACTAATAATTTCAATACAAATGACACCTAATGAATTATAATTAGTATTTAGATCCTCTTTTCCATCCAGCATGAATTATTTTCTTACAGAGCCTCTGGGGACCGAAGGTCAAAAATGACCCAGACCCCAGCATCGACCTGTTTACCAATAATCCTTTAGAGCCTCTGTGTACCGCGGCGTACGGGACCGCCTAGAGCACAGCATCATCCCAAATATTTCAGAGCCTCTGGGGACCGAAGGACATGATAAGGCCCAGACCCCAGCATCACCCTTACCTTATCCTTTAGGGCCTCTGTGTACCGCGGCGCACAGGACCGCCTAGAGCACAGCATCAACCTTCTACCTTGACTAAATATGGTCAGCATATTTAAATGCAAAGCAATAACAGAAATAAAAATAGTACACTGAACAAGTGAACAATAAATAAATAAATATAAACAACAAATAAATGATGAGATGATCAGTAGTGCTATAACATTACTATCATACATACATCCATGTACTAAGTACTGGTTAAAAATTACAATAAAATAAAAAGTGCTGAGCACGCACTTTGTTATCAGAATGGCCGTATCGGCGCTAATTTATAACAATGCACATGTAAATTATATGTAAACAATTTATTGATTTATTTCGAATTAAAATTATCAGATTGTATTGTACATCCTCTAAGATAAATAAATGTTATTATCTATAAATTTACAATTTAAGAGTAATTGTATCGACTAACGTCGGATGATTGTAAGGAGTAATTATTAATATCAGTTAACTTAACTTTATTTACATTCGAATATGCTGTAAATATTATAGGATGATTTTATAAGTAAGTTATAACTTAACAATTGTCACATAATTATTACAAGTTGATAA
Organism: Mycalesis mineus; assembly: GCA_034621355.1. NCBI lineage: Eukaryota > Metazoa > Arthropoda > Insecta > Lepidoptera > Nymphalidae > Mycalesis > Mycalesis mineus. The sequence goes on along the minus strand of CM067899.1, from coordinate 5,544,183 downwards.
ATCACTGCTAATTCAATCATACAGAGGGCGCTATGCGCGAACGTTGTAAATAGTAATTAATTAATATCAGTTTAAAAGTTAAATTTATAATGATCCAACAAATAGTAAACATTATAAAAAAATTTTAACAAAAAATAAAAACGCCTTCAAAACGCACTAAAAAGTAAAAAAAAACTACGTCATTTACTTACTTTAATTTACTTAATCACATCTATGAAGTCGGTGCCGTCCAAGTTCAGGTAAAGTCTTTAAAGTAGAAAGCTCGGGTGGCACCGACTTCATATATGTGATTAAGTAAATTAAAGTAAGTAAATGACGTAGTTATTTTTTACTTTTTAGTGCGTTTTGAAGGCGTTTTTATTTTTTGTTAAAATTTTTTTATTTCATACTTTTTAGCGATTTATCAATAACAAACATATTAAAGAACCTACTCGAACTAAACCATAAGTACCAAAATTCACTAGCTACTTATAACATTCCGACATCTTTGCAAATGTGCCTATAAAGTTTGAAGAATTTCCTCGAGTTTTCGTAGATCTCATCATCAGATCATGACTTAGTTAACATTAAACCAACTGGAATCTATAACCTTACAAACTTCTCATTGAGACATATTAATCGAGCCCAATCACAAGGTAGCTACTGTAAACCGTTAAAGAGCTTCCTCAGCTGTCCTTCGTCTTCATCGCCAGACCCTTGATGACAGTCACAGCCCATCTAAATGTAAATTTCTCATCGAGACAAATTAATCAAGCCCAAACACAAGGTAGCTACTGTAAGCCGTTACGGAGCTCCCTTAACTGTACTTCGTCTTCATCACCAGACCCTCAATAACAGTCACAGTCCATCTAAATGTAAATTTCTCATCGAGACAAATTAATCAAGCCCAAACACAAGGTAGCTACTGTAAGCCGTTACGGAGCTCCCTTAACTGTACTTCGTCTTCATCACCAGACCCTCAATAACAGTCACAGTCCATCTAAATGTAAATTTCTCATCGAGACAAATTAATCAAGCCCAAACACAAGGTAGCTACTGTAAGCCGTTACGGAGCTCCCTTAACTGTACTTCGTCTTCATCACCAGACCCTCAATGACAGTCACAGTCCATCTAAATGTAAAGTTCTCATTGAGACAAATTAATCAAGCCCAAACACAAGGTAGCTACTGTAAACCGTTACGGAGCTCCCTTAACTGTACTTCGTCTTCATCACCAGACCCTCAATGACAGTCACAGCCCATCTAAATGTAAAGTTCTCATCAAGACAAATTAATCGAGCCCAAACACAAGGTAACTGCAGTGAATCGTCAAGGAGTTCTCTTATATGTAGATCGGCTCCATCATCAGATCGACTCCAGATCTTCATCAAATTGTAGTGCTTTTAAATACTTACCGGAAAAATTAACAAACGTTCTTGTTGTCCCTACAATTTTTGAAAGTTCCCCTCGGTTTCTCCAGGATCCCATCATCAGATCCTAGTTTCCTTGTTATGGTACCACCACCGGACTATCTACTTTTCAACAAAAAAAGAAATATCAAAATCGGTTCATAAACGACGAAGTTATGCGCGAACACACATAAAAAAAAAAAAAAAAATATATATATACGGTCGAATTGAGAAACGCCTTTTTTTTTGAAGTCGTTTAAAAAGATGATTATAAAACTAGGCATTAAGTATAGATTTATTGTAGAAACTATTAAGAGTTGCTAAATAACTAAAAGTGTTCGCGCCGATAAAATCAGAGGTAGGGAGATTAGTAGAGGGGTTGAAGGAATAAAAATAGACGAGGAGTGTTCAACAGTTGAGTCGAAGTCGTGTTGCGCGTGGGGTACGATTGGTGTGAGAAGTGTTTGATTTTACCGGTGGGAACTTGCAGTGATTTCTAAGTTAAGTATTCTTTTGTCTTACTATAATAATTACTCCTATATCACTTGTAATATTAAATGAACATTTGATTTTAATTAAATAAATTTATGTGAATTGTTATTTTGATATTCTGATTTCACCTACCGTTGCTTTTAAAATTAAAACATTAAAAACATAAACTGTAAATATGAGTGATAGTGGAGAACATGACGTCAGCAATACTGACGTCATTCTTTTTAAAAATAATCTAGGAACCTCGGCTTCCGAGTATAATACATGTATAAAATAACTTAAAAAAAAGATGGCGGTACGAAGATGAACTGTAAGAGCAAGCAAGAGAACCAGCGAGCGAAAGTGTAGCGACTCTATTGAGGTTAATGATTTTAGTATAATAAAAATAATATTAATATTAAAAATAGTGAGTTTATTTCGAACTACCTTCCTTATATTTTTGACTGTCACATTTCCCAATGAAAAGTTTCTTCCTTGTCTAAGAATATTGTCATAATTACAAAGTAGAGACAAATCTTCTGACATATTCCGCCTGTAAAAAAAATTCAAATTACAATCCAAATTTCAAAATTAAGGCTATTATTTTTATAATATTAAGGGTAATCCGGCAGCAGTAGGCGACGTTTCTAATTTTAACGTATTTATATTAGAACGTCGTATCGCTCGTCATGATCTTATTTCGTTAGAAATACATACACCCTAAGAGTGCTTCGTTATTATTATTAAACATACGTTAACAATTATAATATTTTTTTAAGCTGGAAGACTTCCAGATTTTTTTTAATAATTTCGAAATTTATGTCCTTCGTAATTTATTGCCATTGTACAAAATTTTAAATACACACTCACTCTCGTTCCGTTAAGTTGAGACTCTCAGTTTCGTTATTATAAACTTCATAATAATGTTCAAAATCGAACACTTTTGTCATAATTTTTCTTTCGGGACATATCGTGATTGCCGGAAATGGGATCTGGAAGGATTAAATTAAATTATAGTAAGTATTATAAAAATTAAATCGAATAAAACATTAAATTTAAGAATAATTTCGTCAACTACTTCAAACATTTCGTTCGAATTGTGAATGAATGTGTTATTGTTACCCAGACCACTCATATTATAGAAGAGGGGATATGGAGCTTAGATCCACCACGCTGCTCCAATGTTTACTCTTATGACCGAGGTGCAAAATAAATAAATAAATATGTTTGGAAAATAACACACATCGCTATATATCCCCAGAGTAAGCTTAGATAGCTTGTGTTATAGGTTATATACATAAATACTTATAATATATAGATAAATACCCAGATACTAAAAAACATCCACGCTCATCACACGACCATTTTCCAGATGTAGGAATCGAAAGGCCAATCCACAGCCTAGGACGCAGAAGCAGGGTCACTTCCTACTGCGCCACTCGGCCGTCAAATGACTGGACTGGACACCACTGACTAATCAACTTGGGCTTAGCATTTTTACTTTTCTTGAACTAAAGAATGGCTAAATACTTTATAGTGTGGGCAAGTGCCTCGTGAAAGCCACACAGTGTAAACACCTGACCAATAAGGCTGATTTTCTTATAAGAGAGGGGATTTCGAGTTTTATGCCTAAAACGCAGTTTAAATACTAACTTCCCAACTCCGGGCTGCTAATATGAATTTTTTGAAAATAGTTTAAATAGCGATTCATACAAATGCTGTTACCTCATTGATTCGGTTGAACCCATCATTATCAGTTAGCCAAACTATTGCGGGACTCTTCATCCATTTAGTGTATGACTTCCAAATAAGAAAACCGCAATATGTGAAGCATGATATGAACATAAGAAGCCAGATAATCCTGAAATGATATGAAAATGAATGCAGATGCATCACTTGATATATTAAAGGTGCAAGTTCGTAGCCGACTGCAGATTGATGATTTATACGTTTTTATATGGGAAAGACGTGTCGCCCGACGAATCTTATGTCATAGAAATTCATACAAATTAGTAGCGTCGTTTGCAATCGCGGTCTGCAGTTCGTTACGAACTGGCAGCTTTACGCTCTATAAACAGCAAGCTAAGGGAAATGAGATATAAGTATGGAACTAGGTATTTATTAGCCTTGAATTTTTAACAACTTCCCAAAATGTGTGCGTTTCCATTAATCGGCAGTATGTAAGGTTATAGTGTTTGTTTTTAAATGAATAAATTATCCTGTAAGGCTTTAGAACTGGAGGTTAAGTTCCTAATAAATTCGTAGATTAGCTTGACGATTATTCAGTTTTAAAAGCAATATCAGTTTCGCTTTCATTTAAAGCTTTTTGCTAAAAGGAAATTAAAAATATCCAATTTTCCAATCATGCTAACTTACACCTAAATATCTATAACACACACATATAAATAAAATTGGAGTGTCTGTTTGTGGTATTGAAATAACCGTTTTTTAATACGGTACATACACCAAAATAACATTGTTAAAAATTTTTATTTGTCTGTTTGTTCCGGCTAATCTCTGAAACTACCAGTTGGATTGTAAAAACCGTTTGTATTTTATAGATAGACTAGCAGTCGCCCGCGACTTCGTCCGCGTGAAAACCTCTTAGGTACCCTTCTAATTTTAATGACAGACTTTCATACAAAATGTGTAAAGGCACATATAGTATGCTCATTCCCCGCTCCCCCTCTCAATTTAATTTTTTTATAGTTTCCCGTGAAGCAATATTCTCCGTCCCGTCCCGTGTACTAAAGGTTTACATTTTTGTTAAACATTGTATGACATTTCAGTACATTAACATTAAAATATATATTTATGGCAAGCTGATGGATATAAATTGATATTAAATAGTATATTTCACTCTTGAGTCTAGCCTTCAGAATAAACAAAAATAATTTTACAATCTGACACGCAAATAGAGATTAGCCCGTTTAAACAAACGAACAAACTCTTCCATGTACTAAATAGATATTTGAACAAAGATCGAATTCTTAATTAATCATCGTATATATAATATAATATAATATAATATAATATATAATAGATCTAAACTCCCCTCCCGCATGCGCGCCCCCGCCTTGGTGACGCTCACTTCGCAACGCAGAAATAGTAATATTTTAATTTCGCCATAACTTCAAAACCAAAAGTCCAATTTTAATCTTTTAAATACCAAATATTATCTACGTAAACTGTACTTAGTGATTTATTTTGATAAGGATTAATAGCATGAGTAAAATAAATGCGTTTAAATGTAGTCCAAAAAAAAATTAAGATTTTTAAATAAAAGAATGGTTGTTGTGCTTCATTCGACATAGATAGGTATAGTGTGTCGCGGACTTTTTTGTAGATATTTATAAGATCTCCAATTAATTAGAACATTTTATGGTTCTATCTTTTATACTTTAGGCAGCGTACGCAAAATAAGTAACTTTTCTGGTTGATTTTTTACACATTGTGTCCGAAAAACCCAAATATTTTACGGAACCCTATTTTTTTCCAAAATAAAATTTAGCCTATGTTACTCGTGGATAATGTAGCTTTCGAATGGTGAAAGAATTTTTAAAAACGGTCCAGTAGTTTTTGAGCCTATTCATTACAAACAAACAAACAAACAAACAAACAAAGTTTTCCTCTTTATAATATTAGTATAGATAACTTTTGAGGAGTGACATAAAGTAATTTGTATCCAGATATTCGCACGGAAACAGGAACTACGCGGGTAAAACAGCGGGCGAAATTTTAACTATTATGTTATTTATCAATTATTTGCTAACATTTTGCTTACTTTTCGATAGGGGTAGTTTTCTTTTGTCGTGCTTCGTTCAAACTAAGATAGAAATCGCTAAAATACTTCACTAAACTTTCCTTAGTTGAGCTTTTACTTGGTTTTTTCGTAGCCTCGTCACTCGTTGGTTCATCAACATCGACCACTTTGACATTTAAAGTGTTGCGGGAGCTGAAAAGGTTTTACAATTTTTTTAACAAGGTTATAAAAAAACTACTATTGCCTACAATACAAGAACTCGTCCAAAAAAGTACTATTGTCGTTTGTCAAAAAAGCGCGTCTTTTGAAGTCTCCGTGTTGCTTTATTTGGCTTCTACACATCTCTCCAGTTTCTACTAAAGTGTAGAATTTAATTTTAAATTTTCTTGGCCTAGATACAGTCACTTATTACTTTAGTTCAGTCAAGTTATAGCGTTTCTCCGTAAGTATGTAAGATCTTTTAGTCAAAATAAATTAGTTTGTAGAAGTTTAGGTACGAGTTCATAGCAGTCTGCAGCCGACAGCATCAGCAGCAGGCGACGTGTCTCTGCGACACTACTGGTTTCTATGTATTTCTATGAAATGCCTTACCCAGTGACATGTGTATTTCGTTTGAAAGTACATAAAAATCGCGACAACACGGTGCACGTTGATGTTGTCTGTAGTCGGCTTCAATCCCGTACCTTAGATCTACTTTTTGCCTTGCCCTTTTCCGTAATTTATTTTCCCCTTATACGATTATATATCTAGATAATTTTAATTTTAGTTTACAACTAAAATACCAACAATAAGGGGTTATGTACATAATCATATTATTATACAGGAAAAGGAAATATTGACGTTGATTGCACATACTTAACATAACACGCGAGACAAGACTCACGCGCCCTTCGATCAATTACTCATGCTGATTTCGAATTTGTAATCATGAGAATTTCTATTGGCGGAAAATCTTTGGGAAATTCAGAGTCACATACAAACGATTAATTCACACAAACATGTTCCTGCTTTCTTAGCACTCCTTCAGTGTCACAGACAAAAGCGCCTCTCAGATGCCTGTTCAGAGACCTTATAATTACAACCAAAGCCATTTTTTTTCAGACAGATGGTCCATCAGTCGTAAATGGATAACTATTGTCTACACTGTCTTAAGAAGGCAATACTTCAAAGGGCATGCAAGGTACACGTTCTGCAAAATGCCGCCCTGTGTCCATCAGGACGAAGCCTACATTGTAAGTTGTAAGTATACTTTACAAATATTTTTAAGTACTAAATAATTTATCACTCGAGTACACAGGCGACCATGCTTTTTAGGCCGAAAGTAAGCCATGCTACTTGGCGGAAGAAGTAAGCTAGGTGCTAGTACTCGGATAAGCTGTATTACTAAAAACTCTACCTACCTGCTTATCTTGACAATATTGAAATTTGATTGATTTATTTACACATAGATACTAGTACTTACCGCAGTTGTGGTTCTTCCATATTTTTAATATAGACTTCCTCCTATGAATATTCAAACGTAACTGTTGGTATTTAGTTAAAAAATAACACGAAACGAGTACCTCCTTTAGTCCCCATGGGGTAATTATATGGGACATGAGGCAATTACTATTATGTTAGTTAATCATATTATTTACGTGAGGTCAAGGCCACAACAATATGTTCTATAATAAACATTCCATGGCCCCAAATGAGTAATTTAAAATACTGAATAATAATAAACTCTTCCTATTTCGGATGTACAATCACCATAATTCTAGAGTGCTGTATATAATAATGATAACATATTTAATGCTTAAAGGTATACGAAAAGTTGTCGGGTAAGGATTAAATATTTATTTTATAAACACGTAGTAATCACACCTTCTTAAAATATCTATATTAGCATCTTATAGGCAAGAGCGTTCCACAGTAGCATGCATCTGATGATTGCAGCCAACTAGCGCTAGCTTAAAACATAAAAAAAATATTATTATCATAACATACTTGCATGTACTTGACCCTTATAATACATACATACATACATAACATCACGCCTCGTTCCCATAGGTGTAGGCAGAGACTACATCCTTCCATTTGCCACGGTCCTTGCATACTTCCTTAGTTTCTTCCACTGTCATTAATCCTTTCATACAAGATCGTCGGTTTAGGGTACTCTTGAACTGGCCATTTTTTTAAATGTCCTGAATTTGGTCCAGGAACATTCGCCTAGGTCTTCCCCTTCCAACATTTCCATTCACTCTCGCCTCATAAATCCCTTTTGTTAATCTTCTTTCATCCATTCTCTCTGCATGGCCAAACCATCTAAGCATCCCTTTCTCTATTGTAGTCACTACATCTTCTTTTACACCACACCGTTATCTAATAATATGCCTGAAAATTATCTCTTTTTCAAAACATTAACCGACGTGTCATGTTCGTAAATTCATAGGTTGACTAGTAAATCTTAATATGAGTTTGTTGTGGGCTTCTGCTTTCCTCTAATTTCAATAATTTGAGCTTAAATTTAAACCTTTGTCTTTATCTTTACATAGTATAAAGCAAAGTCGCTTTCATTTGTCTGTCCCTATATACCTATGCTTAAATCTTCAAAACTACGTAACCGATTTTGATGCGATTTTTTTAATAGATAGAGTGATTCTTAAGGAAGGTTTATATGTATAATACATGCATAATATAGTGGGAAACACTGATAAATTTAGAGGTTTCTAATGTGATGTCGTAAATAAGCACGTTTTCATAGGCACCGATCTATGGATGTGCTTAAGTAAATTAAAGCAACTAAATGACACAGTTATTTTTTACTTTTTAGTGCGTTTTGAGTCGGTTCTATTTTTTGTTAAAATTTTTTTCATTCAGTTTATTTGGCATGCCAGACCATATTTATATAATATACGAAAAAGTTTGTTCATTTGTTTAAATGGGCTAATCTCGAGATCTGCATGTCGGATTGTAAATTATTTTGTTTATTATGAAAGCTAGACTCAAAAGTGAAATAGACTATTTAATACAAACTATACACATCAGCTTGCCATATATATATATATATATATATATATATATATATATATATATATATATAATGTTACACAGGACGGGGCGTAAGGTATTGCTTGACGGGAAACTATAAAAAAAATTGAGAGGGCTAGCGAGGAAAGAGCACACTTTATATGAAAGTCTTTAAAATTAAAAGAGTACCTAAGAGGTTTCCACAGTGACGAAGTCGCGGGCGTCCGCTAGTATTAGTATATAATAATGTAAAAATCAACTATTTTATTTTAAATAAATTTTTAATTCATTAATATTTTATAATTTGATGTTAACATAACAAACGAAAGTTAGGCTTAACCTAACGTAAACCAGCTTATATGCGCCCTGTGCCAGCGGGATGACTGCGCCCTACAGACTTGAAACTGACTCTAAATAAGTTACTGTCTGTATATGGTCTGCGCCCCTCCAGGGTCTGCGCAATGTACCTGGGCACCGCTGGCAATGCCCTAGTTACGGCACTGAACGTAAATAGCGTATTTTAAAATTTTTACCGTTTGGTAAATTGATCCGAAGTATCGAGCTCCGTACGCTTCATATTTTGTTCTTGTTTGTCGAGTGAATTCCAATAAGAAACAGCACAACGACAGCTGGGTTCATGTTGAATTACGTGCTAGTGTTTTTATTACTTTTTAACGTCCAACGCAAAAATGACGGAGTGTTATAAGTTTGATGTGTCTATAAGTGGGTGAGTCTGTTTGTGGTATGGTAACTCTAAACGGATGAATCGATTTTGATTTAGTTTGATGGATGAATTAGTTAGGTCCAAATCGGTTTATATGTTGCAAAATCAGTCCAGGAAGGCCGCCGCCGCAAAAATGGCGTATTACAATAATTGGCATAATAAACAATGTCTACTTGAAATAACGAATTTTGAATTCGAATTTGAAACTGTAGTACGAGTAAAACCGGTAACAAAACTTATATGCATATTAATTTAAATAAGTGCCAATTTACTTCATATTACAGGTGTGGCAGAAACTAACTAATCGCGTGTGATGTGTACTTTTACATAAATTATTTACAAAGTATAAAATATGTTATTAATTCGTTACATGACCATAAAATAAAACCACTTTATTAAGATTGGCATGCCACGAGTATAAACAGTAATTGAATCTTGTTTTAGAAGACTTTTATTCATAAAATCCCACGTGATATCGAAGTTTATTTCAAGTTAGGCTTAGATTACTAGCTTTTGAAATGACATGTTTAAACTATTATTTAAAACAAACTAACGCTGAATAAAACAAACTAACTACGTTATTATAATACAGAGCACATTATATGCCTATTTTTTTCTCAAAATAATTAACATCTTATTTTAAGAAAAAAATAGGCATATAATGTTGTTCTCATTTTTATATATTTTATTAGGTCAAATTCACGTGTAATTATTTAATTCATATATTTATTTATTGTGTTTAGCATAATTTTAGCTTAATTTTGGAGGTTACTTATTGTTAATTTAGACACTATTTTCAACTAGTCCATAGATACCCTGCAATTGTTAATCGACTATGGTCTCCACGATACAGGTTCCCTAGTGTGGAGACCACCGGTAATAGTATTGTATATGGTTTTCATGGCAATAAAGATTGTTAATATATTATTAATAATATATTATTATTATTATTAAAGACCTGGTGATAATTTAAAGTTTGAAACTTAAAATTAAAGCTACGAGTATTCCAAACGCGTCTTGGTCGCAGAAAAGCCCGCAGAAATCTCAGCCAGATTTTTTTTACCATTTTATTAAATTAACTCTCATTTATTTTTATTTACAAATTTTTTTAATTTTTAATAATGTTATATAATACAACAATATATAAAAAAACAAAATTTATAAAAAAAATTTGCTCCTCCACTTGCGGGGCCTTTGCGGGCCCAAGCAACCGGTGGTCAGGACTCCAGAGTGAGGAACCTCCTCACAATACGCGCCTTTTCAAGGACTACTGCCTTCTGTATCCGACCCTTAATCCAGCAATTAAGCGAAAGCTTCTTAAGGTGTTGGTCGAAGCTTTTCGCAATAAGACCATTGACTGAAATGACTATCGGATATCGAAAATGAATAATAGCTGACTCAACATTCCACATGGCGGTAATCTCGTGAGCAAGGTCCAAGTATTTTGATACTTTTTCCTTTTCGGCTTTCACGAGGTTATCGTCGTTATTTACCATTTTATTTATTATTTTATCACTTTTTTACAAGATTGTTTAGAGTGAAATTACTATTCCAATAGAGCAGTGCATTTTACAGTTTTATACGATTATATTACTAACGTTAATATAATCCATTACATTAAGATAAGATTTTTCTATAAGTTTACGTGCTTAAGCAAGTTACTGCTACCACTTCAAAATCGGTGCGCGACAATGTAATTTACATGTAAAGCCTTTCAGATATGTACAGTAAATTATTAAAAGATAAGCTGTATCTACCTTTATTCGCCTTTAATTTCGTTAAAGACAATTTAGATGCCCCATCTAAAACTATTAGGAAACCTTTTTCTATTACGCTTAATAGAAATCTACGATGTTAAGGTTACGATGATAATTTTTCAAAATGTACGTAAAAAGATACGTAGTGATTTTATAAGATTTTCTTATTTGGTCCAGATCTGTCTGGTGTGAGGCTTCGGTGGGGGTTACCACCCTGCCGACAAAGATGATTAGAGGCCAAACAATTTATCGTTCCGAAGCGTAACGTAGAAAGCGAAAGATATGTGGATTTCATCCTACTTCTATCAAATTAGCTCGTTTCCATAGATTGCATCATTACTTTTTGTAAATTAAAAAAAAAACCAATGAGCTATTGAGGCTATTCGGGTTATTTATAATAGAAAGCGATAAAACAAACAGTGGCGCACCCGAACAGCCTTTGTTAAAGCTAAACCGGAAATGTGTAAAGTGGGTCATTATCTAGGGAGCGAGGCGGCCGCCATCCATTTGCGCTGGTTTGGATCTCTGTAATTACATCCGACTTTCAGCCACACTACTTTTTATTTATGAGTTTCCGTGAACATTGTGTACATGTCTATACACATCCCTAACTCTATGTACAGGCTGTTTGGTCTGGTTAGAGTTGTATACCTATAGCGCTATATATTTGCTAATACCTAAAATCGGAACAGTAGTTTTAGTACTAAGTTAATTTACGAGTTGACCTGACAAACTTCCTACTTTTACTACCAATAAAAGTTGACTGAAAAATATTTAAAATTGTATTTTCTCACCTTTTCTGGGCATAAAACCAAAACCAAAATCAACTAAAGCTTAGCAAGCCAAACGGACAGCAAAATATAGAAGATTGTTATAAATATAGACAGCCGATATGTTTGTAGGGTAAACTAAAGCAAATAATAAATAAATAATAGCATCACAGTGATCGAACAAGCTAATTTTGCAGAATTGCGGCTAATTTTTATTATTAGTCATGATTGGGTAAATCGTTATAGAATTGGTATAGGATAATTTCTTTGTCTATGTCTCATGACTCCTATTTCATCGCGTGAAAGTGTGAAGTTAGAATTAGTATCTGTGCGGGATAGTACTTCATAAACTGTTTAAATAGTGTGTGTTAATAGACTCTTATATAGATATTAATAGTGTGAAATAAAAGACATACATAGTGTGTTCCGATAGCATAAATAATGGTTACTAAAAATTGTAATGTATAGTCGTTAAACTGTAGGTCTCGCAATAGTATGAATATTGTAAATACGCCTCGCGTTACCAGTTTGTTTAATAAAGAATAGCTGTATCTAACATCGCTCGCTCTAACATCGACCAAACAGAAAGCCTGTTTTAATAGAGTGAGAGAGAAGACATTAGATAGAGATAGAAAATAAGTTTGATTGGTTGTTATTTGGGCTCTCTAATTGGAAATAATTATGTACCAATTAGAGGGCCCGAATTAATTTGTATAAATATGGGGCACCGTGCCGATAGCGACACAGTTCCCAGTCGACCACCCGACAGAATGTAAATAGAAGCGGTGCCAATAGAAGAATAAACGGCGTTCTTGAAGAGATGTTTTATTGAGAAGAAAACCCCCCAGATCGTCTTCCCAGAGCCCCCAGATCATCCAGTGATAGTAAATGTACTGTACCGAACAGTATCAATTATTCAGATCTGCAATCCATTAATTAATGTTTTATGCAGTGCAAATCTCCACATCAATCTATAACAAAATTCATCTGTATTGAAATGTATTGTATCCTGTTTCGGATTACCCACCGATTATCCCTCTCAACCAAGATCCCAGAGGGGCTTGTTGGATATTGCTGAAACGTTTCGTTCAATCGACCCAATAATAAGAAGCATTAGAGATTTTTGTGACAGAGTTCATCAATTCTGTCAGTGGTAGCGCTGTAGCGAAGAAAGGATTTATAAAAAAATTCTCCTTAAGAAAGCGATAAAATCGCATGTAAGTTGTTTTTGGAGAATGATATACAAAAACAATTATAGGACGTAATTCCGTTAAAAACTCTTTACATTAAGGTCAGAACATTTTAAGGGCTGCAGTTTGATCCTGATATTTTCCAAAGCCCAAGGTTGCCTGGAAGAAATCGGTACTAAGCGATAAGGCCGCCTTTTGAACCTCTACTTCCTTTATAATATTTTTTTTATGTTTGTTTTTTTCATGTCATGTGGTGTACAAAGAAAGTATAAATAAATTAATAAATATTGTGTGACAATGTTGCTTAAATAGCAACATTGTCCTAAATCTTACACAATATTACTTATGACGTTTCGTCCGAATATCCCGAGGACTAAAACTTCAGTTGTGTAAGTGAGTTTAGCAATAATAAAGTTACAACTCCTTAGGCACTGCTGTAGTTCATACTTGTTGATGCTTTCGTGCTTTTAAGTTTCATTCTTTCATGGTCATCGCTGATATGTAACTCATTTACGGTATACAATAGCTAGATAAGGATATCATCATCATTAAAAGTCTCGACCTGGTATTGGAAATGGTAGTGTTACACGCCCCTATTTCGGGCCCACGTATAACGCCCATAGAGATGGGCGTTATACGTTTGGGTATCTACAAGACTAAAACATTATCCCCCATAACCTGCAAAGAAGGAAGGAGCTCTATATTCCCCCTTCGACAAACAAAGGAAGGCTAGCCTTTAAAAAAGCTAGATATTAATACAATCATAAGCCTTTAATGATGAAAAAGTTTTTATGTTTAAGATTATGAGCGTATAGTCGTTTATAGCCGATAAAGAGATTTGATATCAGTAGATTACGTGGTACGTACGCTTCCACCTATACCCAATTCGAATATTCTCTGACCAATATTGTTTATATTTTATTCTAACAGACAAGTGTTTAACGTATGCAAATATTTTGGTACCTTTTTGCAAGTGTAACTAAGGTCAAAATCCACCAGATCCTTACATGCATATTTAGAACAATTAAATTCCTAGATTGATGTTAGATAGGTCAAAATTATCATTTGCCATAGGACCAGTTTGCTTTTGCGCTAGTGACATCAAGTTTGAAAAGGATGAATAAACAAATCTCGCGCTGCCAACACGGTAGTTTTCAGGTTCTGTAAAATTTCTGTTTACCCTTTATATTTGGCTCCCCACGCGCTCGCTTGCACGCTATTTTCTCTTAAAAAACAACGTACCTATATATAGGGGTTGTAGTTTTTATCTAACACCTTCGTATTTTTTCAAAATATTTAACACTCCATTTAACTCTATACCTCTAGGTTTGTCATCTTAATAGACCGTCACAATAACTGTATTTGCTTATGGTGTCTTTTTTAAATTTGTACGTTAGAGTATAGTCTAAAAGCTTGTGATGGCCAGACATCATAGATTATGCAACTATGAAAATATATCGATAACATTGGGAGGTAGAACATTTTAAAGATCTGACCCTCAATCCAAGTATAAAGCTCAGGTATTCTTTTTTAATTTGCATCGAAATAATATAAGAATATTTATCAATCGTTAGATACGCCACGAAAGTAGTATATTGCAAAAAAAGAACCCTTAATAAAAGCATGTAGAAAGTTCGAATACCTAGACCTGAAATATTTTCGCTCAATGCTATTTCGAGGAAAATAGGCCTGTTACATAGGCTGTTGCGTACGTCGTTTAAAATAGAGCAAAAAGTAACCTTGTGTTTATTTATTTTTGAGATAGATAATTTATTTCGAGGTCACGGTTGATCACAGTTTTATTGTCCTCATTCTAGTGACAAAAGATTCACAAGCGATGCCGTAATGGAGTCGTGCTCGTTCAATATACAGCAGACATCTTTGAATGACATCCCTTTTTGTAAGCTACTTCTGTTAGTTTGCAAACTTATGTTCTGTTTAAGTCAGTAAAAATGACCTTCGTGGCGCAGCGGTATACGTGGTGGATTTATAAGGAGGTTCTGGGCTCGATTCCCGACTTGGCCTTATGAATTTTTGTTAATTAGTCCAGGTCTCGCTGATGGGAGGCTTTGCAGTAGCTACCTGCTACCACCCTGGCGGCAAAGACGTACCACCAAGCGACTTAGCGTTCCGGTAATGACGCGTCGAATCCGAATCTAAACGGACTGCATCCTACTATATACAAGTTAGCCTGCTTCCATCTTAGATTTCATCATGATTTACCACCATGTGTGATTGCAGTCAAGGGATATCATGTAATGAATTAAAATATAAACTTATGTCCAGGTAATTACTATACAGAGCATACTATAAGGTCCTTTTTCAGAGCCTTATGAAAAATATAAAGTAATGTGTTTATTTAAAAACTCATTTAATTCATTACGAAAAAATAAAACAAGTATGAAAAAAAAGAAAATTAAATAATGTAAGTTAAGTTATATTTACTGACAATTGCATAAAAATCCGTTTCGAGAATCAGCGTAAACACACAAACCAACACAAAAAGGTAACGTATCTCTATAGGGCTGTAATTTACATATCAAATATATACCATTAAAATTTTCAGTGCACAGTTACAGTACAGTGGCTTATTCTTTTACTTCTGCATCTCCATTCGAAATAGTCCCCATTCCATATTTAGCATAAAAAAGCTGGTGCTGGGAAAGCTCTTTATGGACATTAAAACTGCCGGCGCGAGCTCGTAAAGTTTAATATTTAATTTATTCACCCGTTTATCTTTTTCAGGCAAATTTTGATAAATTTACGACTGAAAATGCTAACTGAATATTTTGTAGGCTAGAATTATTGTACATGTCACTTAAAACAATTTATTTTTACGACTTGTAATGAAAATGTTTGTCACATATCTCTATGTTCGGCCGTGGCTACTAACCGCTGAAAGTTAAACTGAAAGGGGTTTGGATTTCATTAACCTAACTTGACAAGCTAGCCCGTTTCAATTTTACTTAGCATCATCACTTACCATGTATGTGTGATTTCAATCGAGGGCTTCCTTGTAGTGAATAAACAAACAAATGTGATTGAATAGACCCACCCACCACTCTACTTCAATGAACATAAAACCTAGGCTCTATGTTCATTCCTATTACGAGAGAAACCTGACCTCAGTATTACAAAGAAGCTGATGATGATGAGTTGATATTAAAAAAAATATTTCTACCCGCAAAGAGGGAATTATTATGATAAAAAATTGTAAAGGAACACTTTGTCGTTAACTGAAGCGGAAAAACATTTGTTGGGGTGCAGTGCAAAATGGGAATTGTGCGAAGTGAGGCCATTTGTATCGCGGGGTGACGAAGTGACCCCATTCATTAGACCGTGTTTTGTTCGTTAAAATTATCATAAGCTTGCAATGGTCTTGGCTACCGCAATTTGCAAATGTTTCTTTATAAGCGTTTGTGTCATCGCTTCGTTTAAAATTATTGACGATATTTTATAATAATTAATTTAATAATTTATTGGCCTATTTTATTACATTAATAGTGGGAGTTATTTTCTCCTCTTATTATCCGGTATGATGTCATGCCAACACGATATGAAATAGATCAGCCGCAAAACCAAAAACTGAAAGTTTTGCTACACAGTGTATTATTTAAAATGTAATAGTAATAACTAGTTACGAAAGGCTGCAGGTGATGAGCGAAGAATAAAATTCGGATACTTACATTAATATTTAATTTTTAACAATGGAATTCAAAATTAACTTAAAATCTAACTTAACTTAGGACGTATCTCAACCGATGATAGGTTTGAGATCGTTTGCCTTTTGTTCCCATAGCTTTTCCTATCAGCACAGCACCGAATATAGAACACCAAGTCACCGTGCTCAAATTCCAATTCATTTATTACACTATGTGTGCTAACATGCTTTACATGACATGCTAGTATAAACTTATATAATTAATATTAATTTTATAAATTGTAAAATTACAAAAATAAATTAGAATTATAAATAAAAATAATTTCAAACTTTAAATAAATAATAATAATAATTTACAGTCTAGTCAATTATTTTAAGTCAAATATTCTTTTAGGTCATAAGAGCATTTTTCTAGAAGCCATTTGTTTATTTTTATTTTAAAGTTAAGTAAATCTAATCGTTTGATATCTTATGGCAATTTATTATATAATTTTACAGCCATACAGTATGCGCTTTTCATGTAAGAACAAGAGCTCAGCTTTGCTACAACTAATCTGTTAGGATGTCTGACTTGCTTATTGGCATTTATTTCACATCTTCGCTGAAAATATCTCGGCTTTATTTGTGTCATATTTTATAATATTAACTAGTACATTATAACAGCTTATGTTGCGCCACTTTGTGGTGAAACCATTAGAGGTTTACAGGCTGCTTTTAAGATTTTATTTGAACAATAAAATTTAGTAGCCTTTGTGTTCTCCTAACCGCAGATACAAACCCTGGACTGATATTAAGCAGTTTCGAGTCTATTTTGGCTGTAAACGCAATAGAATTGTTGTTGAAATGTCTCCAAAACAACTTCATAAACTGATAAAGTTCGCTCTAAACAGTAAAACTTGTAACTTTGTGTTAACTTTGAATGTGAACACTAGTTTGAAGATCAGCTTCATACTCTCCCAATAATTTAAATTTATTTTTACTATTCGATTAAACCATATCTTTATAAAAAATTTTAACAAAAAATAGAACCGACTCAAAACGCACTAAAAATAAAAATAACTGTGTCATTTAGTTGCTTTAATTTACTTAAGCATATCTATGAAGTCGGTGCCAGCAAGCTTAAGGAACATTTATTTAACGTAGTAAAGCAGTTTGTGGGTTCTAGGTAACGTCCTTAAAGTAGAAACCTTGGCTGGCACCGACTCCTAGATATGCTTAAGTAAATTAAAGCAACTAAATGACACAGTTATTTTTTACTTTTTATTGCGTTGTGAGTAAGTTCTATTTTTTGTTATTTCTTACTTTTTAGTGATTTATCGCCACGTCACGTACTCGTACTATACTGCCATAGTATGTTATACGGCACTTGTAGCCAAAAAGCTACCGATACTTTCACAAAAACCGAAATCGCTGCAAGTGTGCCTATAAAATTTGAAGAGTTCTTTCAATTTTTCCAGGATATCATCATCAGATCCTAACATGATGACAATGGGGCCATCTTGGAAGTGTGTCCTTTCTAATAAAAAATTAATTATCAAAATCGGACAATCTGTAAAAAGTTATGCGTGGTCATACATATATACGTGTCGAATTGAGAACCTCCTGCGTTTTTTTTTCATCGGTTAAAAAGGACCTTTACTTAATATAGGAATGTTTAATATTTTTAAAATATTTAAATCAAAGACACAAATAAAATTGATGTGCCTGTTTGTCATGAATACGGTGCTTACTTTAAAAAATCAATTTTAAATTTTTTCCAATCTGGCTGATCTGAAACATCTAGTTGCATAATAAACATCCTTCTTGTGTATGATAGACTCGTAAGCAGTAACATAAGGAACTACGCGGACGATACCGCGGGCTTTCGTTGGTTTTAGAATGAAAATATCTAAATTAATCGAATAAATACATTATATAGGTAATTAATAAAGATTTTAACTAATTGGAAAAAGTAAGTAATACTTCTCTCAGTAATATTAAAAGTTTTAAATCTTAATTGTTTCAGAGACCATAAAAGAAACTTTGAAGCGGAGATTTGAAGAAGGTTGCCGAGAGGAATTAAGAATTAAGTTTACGAATTAAATACTTACCTAATAGATGTTTGTTGTTTTTGTTGAGATTGTGACATTTATCTTTTTAATAGCTTTATGATGAAATGCCATCTTATTTTTAACCAACATTTCAGAAGTTAAGCCCCTATAAATTGCTCTGTATTTATACTAGTGTGTATAATTTTTTTACCGTTTCACACCTAATTTGCATAATATTTTTAAACTTTAACTGTCTAAAGTTTTTAAAAGATCAATAGTAATTTTAAAAAAACAATTCTTTTATAAAATTTTGATTCATACATGCTAACAGTGCAAGGTATATAAAATCTTTTAAAACTATATGAAGCCGTAAATAATATTATATTTAAAAAGCGACTTCTCAAAGTACAAAATAAATAATAGAACACAGATTTTGATTAACAAATCAATAAAAAAATTATAGTTCTTTCTCTATTAGCAGAATTTTTCGTGGAAAGTCAATACGAAAAGTTGACACAGGTAAGTGTCTCGAAGAGACAGCTTTCAAAGCGGAAACTGTTTCGGAAATAGCAAAATCCGGCAAGTGATACAATATTTGAAGCAATTTTCCAATTTTTTTTTTGGTTAAAATAATTTACTATACAAGGCTAATGCGAAAGTTTATAATCACGGGAAGATGAAGTTTGTTACTGCCACATAAAAAGTTCCCAACAGTTCTTCTAAACTACTGAAGCTGTAATCTAGCCCGCTAATAAATACTTTCATCTTTCAAGTATATCTATAAAAAGATTATCAATATAAGCGTTTTGACAGCCCACTACAGGGCCAGACCGCATTCTTTATAGAAAAGGGGATATGGAGCTTATACCCACCATGCAGCTCCAATGCGGGTGATTATGTTTGATTATTGTATTATTTGACAATCACTTTAAGATGTCATTGACTTAAACAGACAGCTCAATCTGCTCTCCGCGGCACGTGGATGTAACACTACCAACTTCTAGACTCTGGGCTTAGAATTTCACTGAAAACATAGAAGAAAGGAAACCTCAGTACTGTTTCATTGCCTGACCCAGGATTCCAACCCAAGACCTCACAAACGGATGTCACGTACCCTAACGACTGGACTCGTAACAACCTCTTTTTACCCGACTGCGTCAGAAGGAGGGTTATGTTTTTCGAGCGTATGTATGTATGTATGTATGTATGTATGTATGTATGTATGTATGTCCATTTCTTCGGCACGCGCTACAGCCTAAACGGCTGAACGGATTTTGACATGTGAGGTGTCGTTGAATTTGTCAAAATTGTGGTAGTGACATAGGCTATATAAATTTTCAAAATGGCGGCTGTAAATGGGGGAAAAAAGGGGGGATGTGTGTATTTTTTCTCTTATCTTAACAATATGGGTACTAATTGAAAGGTCGTAAAAAGACCTTTTCTAAAATATAAATATTATATCATGTTCATATTACTTTTTTAACAAAAAATGGCAAAAAGTGTACTAAGTGCACCGTCTCATTTCTACACCATAAACTAAAACTAAAAAGTCTCAAATTAAATTATTATTATAAAAACAAAAAACCCGACTGTTTAGAAGTTATGAACTGAAAAGAGGAAAACAAGGATCACTATATCTGTATAAAATTCTAAATACTTTATGGTGTTGCAGGCGGGGACAAACATAGTTTTGGTAGATCTTTCTTTCCCCACAGGTTAAAGTATTTTGTCCCTGTTTGCAGCTCCATAAAGTATTTAGAATTTTATACAGATATAGTGATCCTTGTTTTCCTCTTTTCAGTTCATAACTTCTAAGCAGTCGGGTTTTTTGTTTTTATAATAATAATTGCCTTTGTTTCTATTCATTACTAGCGATTTAGCGTTCCGATACGATATCGTGTAGAAACCGAAAGGGGTAGGTTATGGATTTCATCATACTCCTGACAAGTTAGCCTAATTCCATCTAAGACTGCATTATTACTTACCATCAGGTGTGATTTTAGTCATGGGCTAACTTATAGTGAATAAAAAAATATCACTTATAATATAATATATGGTAACTATACAACGAAGCCTTCTACCAGCCGTACCTAGACCAATTTACAAAATCTTAAACGACCCTGCCGGAAATCGAACCCGCGACTTCCTTCGTATAAATCCACCACCACTGCGCCACGGAGGCTTTGGAGGTTGAAATGACTGTGGTTGGGATAAATTAAAGTAATAGAAGTTGCGGTACAGATGTATAACAGGTTATCGAGATACAATCTCTACTTAGCTGATTGCAAAGCAACCCATATGTAAAGTACCAAGTATCTAAACCTATTTTCGATTGAGAGATTTCAATAGAGATTTCGTGGATTTTCCCTATTAAAGTTAGGCATTCCGTACTCGATGCGGTAAGTAGCCTACTCGTATTATAAATGCAGAAGTGTATTGGCACAGAGTCAATACTAGCCATGTGGTCACAACAACTGGCTTACTGAAAACTAACGTGAATTTATACTCGTGATCGTAAATACAATATTCAAATAAGACATTAGTAAATGATATTTAAATAATTGTCGATGTGCAGGCCATGTAGCAAGGATGAGCGACGATCGTTGAAACTCAATATTGACATCGTGGCTTGGCCCTACAGGTCACAGGAGAGTAGGAAGACCATTCGGCAGGTGGTCGGACGACGTATCAAATCGCTGGCAAGTAGTGGCTACATCTAGCCAAAGATCGGAACAGATGGGCTGCTTTGCAGGAGGCCTTCACCTTCAACTAGAGGGGTTCTTGTTTAAATTAAAAACAGAAAATCATTTATTGTATTTTTATATTAGTTATTTGTTAAACCAATTATTTGTAAAAACAGGAAATAAAAGACTTATTTTATTTATTTAAATGTTTGTCAGTTTTAAATGTAGTGACTAAAATCGACAAAGGTATACTGTGATGGTTTGGTCATGTAGGACATAAATGAAAGGAGACTTACGAAAGGTATTTATAAGACGAGAGTGAATAGGAATGTTGAAAGGGGAAGACCAAGGCGAACGTTCCGGGCCCAGGTCATTTTGGTAAAAGGCCAGGACAAAAGTAACCTAAAACGACGTACTTGTATGAAAGGTGTAATAAAATTCGAAGAAGAAATTTTGACGGCCTCCGTGGCGCAGTGGTATGCGTGGTGGATTTGTAAGAAGGAGGTCCTGGGTTCGATTCCGGGCGGGGCAGATTGAGATTTTTCTTAACTTGTCTTGGTCTGGCTGGAGGGAGGCTTTCGCCGTGGCTAGTTACCACCCTACCGACAAAGACGTACCGCCATTTAGCGTTTCGGTACGATGTCGTGTAGAAACCGAAAGGGGTGTGGATTTCATCCTGCTCCTAACAAATTAGCCCGCTTCCATCTTAGATTGCAGCATCACTTAACATTAGCTGTGATAGCAGTCAACTAACTCGATAAGTCGATAAAAAAAAGAAGCGAGAGAGATTTGCAAGGACCGTGGCAAGTGGAAGGACGTGGTCTCTGTCTACCCCTAT
This sequence comes from Mycalesis mineus, assembly GCA_034621355.1. Taxonomy (NCBI): domain Eukaryota; kingdom Metazoa; phylum Arthropoda; class Insecta; order Lepidoptera; family Nymphalidae; genus Mycalesis; species Mycalesis mineus. The sequence continues at coordinate 5,521,899 of CM067899.1, read as the reverse complement.
AAGAATGAGGCACGATAGTATGTTTGCATGTATATATTTAATTTTAAACCATGTCACTATTCATAATTAAGGACCACTACAGCACTAGGACTCTCGCTACGTAGGAGATGTTAATAATTAAATATGATCGGGACCGACGGCTAAATGTACCTATTCTCCGAGGTACGGGTGTGTACTGCGTAACACGGACACTAACTTTCAAACTCGGAAAAGCTTTATTGAAAATCACTTGGAATTGAAGAAAGAAATCATTAATAGTACTCAGTCCAATACGGGAGTCGAATTCTGGACATCCAAAATCACATAAACTAACCACGTTAGTTTAATGTATTTCGAATTGCTGTAATTTCAAAGTAATTACTTGGAGAAGTTTTAGGTGCATAAAATTATATTCTTTTTATAGAACGTTATACCAAAACGTTATTCCATGTGGGCATGATTTGTATAGTTATTAGGATAAGTAAGCATATGTTCCTTATTGTATTCAATCTCAATAAAAAAAAAAGACGTGTGGCACTCGGAGACTGCCGCGGTAAAGCTATTGCATAGCATTTTTTATCAACTTATGTTTACCTACCGACGTCATCGGGACCGTGGCCTAGCGGTAAGGCGCTCTAAGTGCCCGGATTTTTTTTAAGCGTGATTTTGAAAAAGTCATTAATTTAAAAAAAAATTACTTTTAAAATTTTACGCTTGAAAAAAAAAATTGCATAACTGGCAGGATTTGAACCCGTGTCTCTCTGGCAATCCAGGCACTTAGACTTACCGCTAAGCCACGTTCCCCGATGACGTCGTTGCCGAAATTGTGCTTTTGATATTATGTTTTTGATACTCAGGGGGTGTTAGGGTTTTTCGTTACGGAATTTCTGTATTCGGTCTCCACGCTCAAGGCCCGCGATAAAAGCTATACAATAGCTTAAAATACCAAAAAGAAATTAGACGCAGAATCGATGGCTCTACGTGCTAATTTTGGCACGAGATATAATAAATACAATAAATAAATAAATTGTTCATTTGTTACAAATGAAATGCTATTATTATGGAGCGTCACGCGCCTATCCAAATTTTATATAGGTTCGAACCAAAAGACATCCAACAACAATCGGGCAACTAAAGCAATATCCATAAACTTAAAAATTTATGGAAAAGCCTTTCCATTTATAGCACCGATGGGGATAACATTTTTGCCTTTACGGCGATGTTTTACATTTAAATGTAAAGCGATGGTACCTCTGGACAAAACAAAATCTTGTTCAGGGATTACCTTTCGGTTTTATGTTCAGGTATTACTGTAGTCGTTAGCAATTCATGCATACGTATAAACGTTATTTGATCACAGCAGTTAAAGACTTTATCTGAACGAGTTCGAGTAAATTCAATTACTTCTTTTATCTACCCTCATGTCATAAAACTTCAATTATGATATTAAAAAATCTCATAATTTAGATATAATTTCGACGACCTCCGTGGTGCAGTGGTATGCGCGGTGGATTTATAAGGCGGAGGTCCTGGGTTCGATTCCCGGCGGGGCAGATTGGGATTTTATTAATTTGTCTAGGTCTGGTTGGTGGAAGGCTTTAGGCAAAGTCGTATCGCCAAGCAGTTTAGCGTTCCGGAACGATGTCATGTAGAAACCGAAAGGGTCGTGGATTTTCATCAAACTCCTAACAAGTTAGCCCGCTTCCATCTTAGACTGCATCATCACTTAACATCAGGTGTGATAGCAGTCAAGGGCCAACTTGTAGTCGATAACAAAAAAATATACCTGCAGCTTAGTACTGATATTTTCCTAAGCCCAAGGTTGCTTGGAAGAAATCGCTATTAAGCGATAAGGCCGCCTTTTCTACCTCTACTTCCTCCATAATATTGATTCTGTATGTTTTATGTTACCTAATGTGGTGTACAAATAAAGAATAAATAAATATACTCTTACTACAAAAGCATATGTATATGTAAAAGTAAATGGAAATGTTGGAGGTCCCCCCACCCTTTTATTTTTTTTCGTGGGGAAATCCTCATGGACACCCACTTGCCAGGGGAGGCAAACGGACTCCTACCGAAAACCCCTAAAACCCCACGGCTTAGCAACCCGTAGCCTTTACACTGGGCCATGAGAACGGCCTCGCACACAACCGCAACCCAGACAGCAACGCCCGCAAGAGCAGGCCCTCCTCTACGATTTATGTATACTTAACTAATTAAAGGCGTGAATGTATAACACGCCTGACTTGAGGAATGATCTCTAGTGGGCGACGGATTCAGGTCCCCCCACCCTGAGTGAAGTTTCCTGAACCACATTCAGGACAATTCTTGGTTGTTTTCTAAAGGCACAGAATTCTATAATATCCTCTATAGATATATTATAGAAGCTGATCTGACAGACCAATGTATATTTTTTTCCTGGATAGTGATATATAAGTGGCCTTAGTAATATTTTGACCTCTAAACTACCGCGACGTAAAAACTATCTATGTAGTTTTTACGTAGTGGTAGTCACTTGCAGTATGAAAAACAAAATGTACCAAACGGAAACCGTTCATATTTCCAGAATAAAGAATATTCCATCAGTGCCAAATTTCATCCATTCAGCCAATCTGACGTGATTGAGTGCAAAACATTTATGATAGAAAAAAGACGAAAATCAATTGGGCGACTAAAAATATATTAGATAAAAAAAGAAGTCAAAGAACTACAATAATTAATGAAATCAAAACATCACTGAACTATATAGTTTCAGTGATCTTTACGAAACCTTTTTCTATTAGGGTTTATATTATATAGGACTAGAAGTTTTTTCGGATTGAATTGGCCGATATATCTTCAATTTTCGTGGAATATTAGGTTACGGTGAATGTGATGCTTGCCTTGTTGGTGTAATGGTTAGGTTAGGTTAGGTTCGAACATGAAGTCTTGGTTTTGAATTCTGGGTCGGATCACGGAATATTTCTGAGTTTAATTTTTCAATGAAATTTGCAGTGCGTTTGAAGCTCGGAGTCGTGCAGTTGGTGGTGTTACGCTTCCGAGCCTCGGAAAGCACGTTAAGCCGTCGGTTCCGGCATTAGAGCAGCGTAAGTAACGAAAAGCCTTACTGTATAGTAAGGCTTTTCTTTAGACATATACAATACATACAATATATATACAACAATTGTTTGATGAGCGGTGATTAAATCTAATCTTTTAGTCCATGGTTAACTAACCATGACCTTGACCATGGAGCAACAGTACAAAGGCTAAACCATGGAATATAAACGTGTTCCATGATTTAGTCTTTACACCGGTCCATTTCTAAAAACTACTTCTTGAACTTTAACATTCCAATGAAATACTGTTAAGAATCTCAATCAACTTCCTAATAACTATTCAATGTAAATAGTTACTTTATTTTCCATCATTTAATTACATATTTCATAATTAGAACAAATGTTCAATTGATCCCCACTAAATCGTTTAGTCCCTGTTAAATATTTTATTTTAACACAACGTAAATTGACAAGCACAGTGAAGCTCGCCCCGTTTCAAATGGATGTCACATGAGATATGCTAATCTAGATAAGCGTTTTTGTAAAACGTATACCCGCGACATATTACAAATCGTTAATCTAGCACATGCTAAAATAAACTTTGTGTCACCGTCGTTGATATCAAAGTTGGATAACTGGATAGTGTAAGTTTGTGACAACTTTACTCGTTGTAAGTATCGCGGAGGGTTAACCCCAGAGTGGGGTCACAATAAATCTCGGGTAAGAGGCTTCATTGTGGCGTCCACTGACAAAGGATCCGTACGTAGTAATGGAATGTACGTGAGGAATTAAATGATAGACCACACATCCCTATCGGGATCGTTGGATTACACCCATTTCAGACACGTCCAATGGCTTACGTTGATCAGTGATCTAAAAAAGGTACGTTCTTTTATTTAGAACGAGTTAGCACATTGTACAATACTGCAATCACACGTGATGGTATGTGATGTGCAACTAAGATGGAGACAGGCCAACTGGTTAGGAGTATGATGAACACACCCCTTTCGGTTTCTGCACGATATCGTAAAGGAATTAATTGGCGCCATGTCTTTGCCGGTAGAGTGGTAGAAAAGCCACAAGACATTTTATGCCGCCGAGAATAAAAAGATAAAACTAGTACCTAATGAACATAGTTGTTACTTTTAACTTTTAACATCTTATTTTTAAGATATTGAATATATTATATTATTTTTATGTTTACCATGCATAACTTTTTACAGGAGTCCAATTTTATTTTCTTTTATTAAAAAGGCCTCTTTAACTATGTTAATCTATAATAAAATATGGGAAATTGAAGGAACTCTACAAAGTTTTATAAGTACACTTGCAGCGATTTTGGTTTTTGTGTAAGTATCGGTAGCTTTTTAGCTACAAGTGCCGTATAATGTACTATAACAGTATAGTACGAGTACGTTACGTGGCGATAAATAACTAAAAAGTAAGAAATAATTTTTTTTAACAGAAGCATATCTAGGAGTCGATGCCAGCCAAAGTTTTTACTTTAAGGACATTACCTAGAACCCACAAACTGCTTTAGTACATTAAATAAATGGTCCCTAAACTTGCTGGCACCGACTTCATAGATATGCTTAAGTAAATAAAAGCAAGTAAACTACACAGTTACTTTTTACTTTTTAGTGCGTTTTGAGTTGGTTCTATTTTTTAACCGACGAAAAAAAACGGAGGAGGTTCTCAGTTCGACACGTATTTTTTTTTTTATGTATGACCACGCATAACTTTTTACAGAGTTGTCCGATTTTGATAATTCTTTTTTTATTAGAAAGGGCATACTTCCAAGATGGTCCTATTGTCATCATGTTAGGATCTGATAATAATATCCTGGGAAAATTGAAGGAACTCTTCAAATTTTGGAGGCACGCTTACAGCAATTTCGATTTTTGTCTCGGTATCGGTAGCTTTTTGGCTACTAGTGCCATATAATATACTATTACAGTATAGTACGAGTACGATACGTGGCGATAAATCACTTAAAAGTAAAAAATAAATATTTTTAAATAAAAATAGAACCGACTCAAAACGCACTAAAAATTAAAAAATAACTGTGTCATTTAGTTGCTTTAATTTACTTAAGCATATCTAGGAGTCGGTGCCAGCCCAGGTTTCTACTTTTAGGACGTTACCTAGAACCCACAAAATGCTTTACTACGTAAAAGAAAGGTTCCTTAAACTTGGCTGGCACCGACTTTATAGATATGCTTAAATAAATTAAAGCAACTAAATGACACAGTTATTTTTTAATTTTTAGTGCGTTTTGAGTCGGTTCTATTTGTAATTAAAATTTTTTTTAAATCTTGTACTAGAGGACACCCGAGGTTTAACCCGCTTACTTCTCATTCCCGTTAATAAATCGGGATAAAAAGTTGCCCATGTGTTATTCTTATGTATAAACTGTATTATTGTAAAGTATCATCAAGATCCATTTAGTAGTTTTTACGTGAAAGAGTAACAAACAAACATCCATCTATACTTACGAACTTTCGCGTTTTATTAATGGATTTCAGATCATGGTCAACACTCGTAGGTCTATCTCATGGTACATGTTACAGTCTAAGCCGAATTTTATACCGTTTTGATAAATCCTCGTTTATATGGATAAATTATAATAAATTTCACATTACGTCGAGTTCTCGGTAAAAGTAAATAAGCACCTAAAATTTGGACGCACTTGGAAAGACCATAATATTTTTATTAATTAATTTGCTGTCATCTTATATTATAGCTTATATCGTAGTTTTGGCGTTTAAGAATTTACGAAGAGAAAATTGTTATATAAATGTTATTAGAGGAGAAATTAAAATTAGCGATGATATTAATCGTTGAACGTTGCTATTCTTACGATATTACACCTTGTTAGGTATAATGAGCAATTATACCGCTTGTTTGAGTTATGTCTTCCCCAATTCTCTTCAATAAATTTTGTTAATTAGGGTAAACAGCGTTCGCGTAGACATAATTTAGGGCCAAATTATAACATGTAGAGTAATTAACTTTAATATTACTTACTAAAGGCCCGCTCCCATTTCGTCCAAGTTAAAAATCATCTATTTTAATTAGATATTGGTTCGATTGAAATAAGGCTTTATAGTTAAAGTTTAATTTCGTATATTTGATCAGGAGCAGACGCTCGCGACGCTAAATAGCGTTGTGCAACCTTCCAAGAACTCAAATCAATTTCCACTATTCAATGAAGAAATAGGTATACTTTAAAGATACATTATACCTTCGACATCGCAGACTGTTGTTTTTTTCCTGATAATGAAGAATAGTCCATTGACACATTGTGTTGTTATATCTCAAAGAGTTTAGACAGCATTTTCAATTAAAGATCCCAGGCGGCCTGACACTTCAATCAATTTTCGTTATTTCGAGCCGATTTACACAACCTTACTACACTTACAAACCTTAACTAATTATGTACTAATAGTCTTCCTCAGAAAACACTCTATCTATCGGTAAAAACCGCATTAAAAACCGTCTATTAGTTAGTATATCACGGACAGACAAACAGATGCGGCAGGGGACTCCATTTTATAACATATGGTGATAAAAATATTCAATTTTAAAATCAAAGAGATATTTCAGTAGTTTTTGAATTCAGTCAAACAAACGTGGCATGCCATTTTATTCTATTAAAATAATTATTATCAAAATTGTATTTATGTTATAAAAAGCAAAAAAAAAATAAAGTTAAACCTGTAAAAATATAAAAATGGTAAAGAAAGGCTGATAAAAGAAATATACAGAACCTATCTATTGGCGAAATCAACATATTACTTATTCAGTCCGTCCCACCTTTATAATCTTGACAAAGATAGGTATAAAGAACACTTAATTTGTTTCATAAAAACTAACGAAACAAAAAGAAAGAAATATATTTTGTAGGCGAAAAGTTATAAATTCCAGTGAAACTTAAACAAGATCTTAAATTAGTTACTATAGAATAAATGAATACAAAATTGCCTCTATTACCCGAACTGAAGTTTAGTTGCTGAAGTTTCTGTAGGTAGGTAACTCTCGTTTTACTTTCAACGAGACAAGAGATACCAGTATTTCTTTTATTAATCGATGTTATAACTAGCGGCATGTAAGTCTAGCGCTGAACGAAACGTAGTAGGGATGGCTGCGCATCGGTACCGTCGCGTACGCAATACAATATTTACTTTAATTACCTAATTAATATCAAATCATGTTACGACATCGTTTTAATATGTGTGTGTGTGTGCGTGCATGCGTGTGTGTGTATGTGTTTGTGTACGTTACGTGCGTGTTTGTGCTTATATATGTTATAGTTCATAGTTCTAATTTCCAAAGATTTCGTATTACTTAAGACATAATTATATAGTAAAAAATATTAAAATATTAAAAATATAAAAATATTAAAATATAGTTATAGTATAGTTTAGTATATAGTAAGGATAGTTACCATAAATGAATTACATTATTATATTCTCAATTTTTATTATAGATATAAGACTAGTCTAATCTGAATCAGGCAATGGTAACACGCCTGGCGTCGCAAAACGGTATTTCTTCTAGGTATATTATTCCCTTTAAATTCATCTTAAAAAAACAACAATATATAATTATATTTCAACAAACCAACTGAAACAAGCTCCCCCATGATACCTAAATTTTTACTTCTGCGTAATAATCGATGTTACTGTATATGTAAATATGTTTTTCTAACTTTTTTTTACTTTTTTTTTATTGAGAAAGAATACAATAAGGAACTTAAGCTAACTTATCCTAATAACTATACAAATCATGCCCACCTGGAATTGTGGCAAGAATGCTGGCTGCATTTCCGCGTTGGATAGCCAGGCTAATTCTTTGCGCAAAAAAGGAGCCAGCACTTCGGTCACCAGTTGAGGCGCGGTGAAATATTATTAATTTTCTAACTAATATTATAAACTATCGGATGCCCGCGGTTTCACCCGCGCAGCGCAGTTCCTGTTCCAGTAGAAACATCAAGATATAAATTATAATGTCACTCCTTATTAGTTAACTATCCAAATATACTATATATAAAATATAAAAATACTATATATAAAAATATTTTTTAAAATAACTCAAATGGTAGTTTCAAATCAATTTCAGATAGATAATTCAGTGAATTATCTCCGATTTCCGTTCCATCCTTTATGGAAAACCTAGTAGATAAAATATTATTGTATTGGCACCGAAAATACTAGGCATGTACTGACTACAGTGTGGCAAGTGCGAGTTTTCACCGAACGACTGCGTAGAAACACACTCACTCGTAACGTCAAATTACATAGAAAAAAAAGCGTTTACTTTCACTATAACTAGATGGCGCTACTCTAATTCCATATAAAATTTGCGTTTACTGTTTTCGGTATCGACACAGTAAAATCTCACACTAGCCACACTGTTGTAGTTCTAATTTAGCTTCAAGATGTGACCCACACAAACAAGATAAGTTAAACAAAAGCTTGTAAAACTAGTTTAATACTAAAGTAATTTAAACAAAGTTCCATCGAAAAGCAAAACAAGCGCATGTCAGAACCGAAATATCGTTGAAATACTGAAAACGTGGTGCTCCAAAACAGAACGTCCACGGAACTTGAGGTTTGGAATACATCCAAAATACTTCGTCGAGATTACGGTCTGTATTCTGTTTTGTTTCCTATGTAGGTACACTAGTTGTTCTGTGATACTTAATTCTTATACTCTATTTTTCTTATAATTCTTACGAGCTTTTATTTAACTTGCCTTACTGGTATATATTTCACTGAAACAATTTATTTTCTACTACCGCTTGGAGATGAAACTTGGCATACTTTAAATAAGTTTGGAAAAAGAAGAAATCACTGAACTCATCTGATAATACTGAAATTTCAATAAAATGAATTAAATAAAAATTTTGAACAAAAAATAGAACCGGCTCAAAACGCACTAAAAAGTAAAAAATAACTGTGTCATTTAGTTGCTTTAATTTACTTAAGCAAATCTATGAAGGCGATGCCAGCAAGTTTAACGTAGTAAAGCAGTTTGTGGGTTCTAAGTAACGTCCTTAAAGTTGAAACCTTGGCTGGCACCGACTTCTAGATATGCTTAAGTAAATTAAAGTAACTAAATGACTCAGTTATTTTTTGCTTTTCAGTGCGTTTTGTGTCGGTTCTATTTTTTGTTAAAATTTTTTTATTTCTTACTTTTTAGTGATTTATCACCACGTAACGTACTCGTACTATACTGTCATAGTATATTATACGGCATTTGTAGCCAAAAAGCTACCGATACTTACACAAAAACCGAAATCGCTGCAAGTGTGCCTATAAAATTTGAAGAGTTCCTTCAATTTTCCCAGGATATCATCATCTGATCCTAACAAGATGACAATGAGACCATGTTGGAAGTGTGCCCTTTCTAATAAAAAAAGAATTATCAAAATCGGACAACTCTGTAAAAAGTTATGCGTGGTCATACATAAAAAAAAAAATATATACGTGTCGAATTGAGAACCTCCTCCGTTTTTTTTCGTCGGTTAAAAAAATATAATGATTATCAGTGCGCCGTTGTTGATACTGTTTAGCATGACGATAATCTTGTGAAAGCCGAAAAGGGAAAATTATATAAACACTACTATAAACATGTGCCATGTGGAGTATAAAGTCAACTGTCATTGTTCCAATATGCCTTTCAGTCAATGGTCTTATTGTAAATAGTTTCGACCAACATTTTAAATAGCTTTCGCTTGGCTGACGACGCGCAGGATACAGTAGGCAGTAGTTTTTGAATCGGCGCATATTGTGAGGAGCTTACTCACTCTGGAGCCCTGACCGCCGGTTGCTTGAGCACTCAAAGGCAAGTGAAAGAGCAGATTTGTTTTTTATTAATTTTTAATAGCGTTTCTTTTTATATATTTTAATGTTAAAAATCTACATTGTTAAGAATATTCTGACGACCTTCGTGGCGCAGTGGTATGAATGTTGGATTTGTAAGACGGAGGTCTTGGGTTCGATTCCCGGCGGGGCAGATTGAGATTTTTCTTAATTTGTCTTGGTCTGGCTGGTGGGAGGCTTTTGCCGTGACTAGTTACCACCCTACCGACAAAGACGCCGCCATGATAGCAGTCAAGGGCCAACATGTAATTGATAAAAAAAATGAAAAAACAATGTAAATATAAATAAATGAGAGAATTAAAAACCTACTCCACATTCAAAACCTGGAATCAAAACATCACATAAATAATTATCTGACTGATATGAAGAAATCCTAACACAAATTGGAAACATAAAAACAAAAAAGCTCCTTTACATTAACAACTCAATTCAAACTTTTACAATACTTATCACCTGAGCTACGTTCTTCATTGGAGTCAAGGTGAAGAAACGTCGTAAATAATTCTTTTAATCTGCTAGCGTTAACAAAGTACTTCAATGCTATATTCAGCACCTGCGGGTTACAGACTCCATGTTTCCCGTACTTGTTGGATATTCCTGTATAAAGTTTGTTAACTTTATCGGTGTGCCGACACTGCATAGATCTTTACGGTCCACAACAGAACCAGGCTTCCTTCCTTATTGGATAGGGTTTGTGGTACTTAGGCCTCAACACACTGTTTGAACTCTCTACGCACCACGGGAGTGCAACACCGCCTCTTTCATAGCTCTATATGTATTATTTTACTTGAATTATCATTTTGAACTTCCAATCAATATTTTTATTAAATAATATCTTCATCATGTCCTAATAACTCAATTCAATTAAAACAATTCAATTTAATTTTGATTTCAATTGTAATTCTTAGTTAATAATTTTTTAGTATTTAATTTTTATTTACTTTTTGTGTTATTTTTTTAGTACCTAGAAGTAAGTTTTTTGTGTAATTTAAGATAAGTTTGTTTTTATGTATTCATTCAAGAAAGTAGAGTTAACTTTCTACTTGACATTTGTATTGTGTGATTGATATGAGCGCTTATGATTGATATAAATATCAGAAGTTGTAATCTACCTAATATTTAATAACAATGTTAAATATTTATATTGTTAGCGTTCTTTTAAATAAATAAATAAATAAATAACATCCATTTCAACGTAATACCTTTATCGATACGATCACGCATATTCATAAAAAAATTGCAATTGCAAAATCTATCATATTGTAACAACACAATAATAATCAAAATAAATGATACTCATAATTAGTTGAGTTTTTTCTTATTTTTACTCAGAAAATTTATGTACTTATATATTGACTATGTACGCAGGACACGAAGCTTAAAGCAGTATAAAACATATATTCGTACCAAAGATTTCCAACTGGGTAACATTTTAGTTCACATTATACCAAATAAACTTTTTAACTTTTCAAAGAGCTTAAAGTCTGACACACAAGGAATAAACGAATTTGTATTCAGGAAATTGTCCGCACTTAAATGGCTGCCCTACTGAGAGATTACTATCCTCCAAGTAACTTTCAGTTGAAGCGCCGAGGGATTTAATCTGCCCGTGGAATGTGATTACAGGACAAATTAAATAAGGTTTTCTTAAGTTATCACTTTCACAAATAGAGAGCTGCGAAGTGTAGAACTTTAACAAACTGAACAAACTTTATTTATATTAGTTCTTTATATTTGAAATTGCGAATTTTGTTGTAACACCGCTTGCTTCGGAACAGGATGGTGAGTTTAAGCTCCGAATTTTAATCCTGTTATGGGTGACCCGGTGACAATTAAATATAGATTAAGAGTAATGAGCACCCGCGTTACACCTACAACTACATCTACATTTTTCTTTTTTCCTAGGAGGAGAAAATCCTCATGGACATCCTCACGCATAGTGCCGGTTTCCTACCGGCTAAAAACCCCCCCTATCGCCTCGGCACTGGTGTACCTTTCGTTTTAGACTACCACCAGTGCCCCTGTCTGTATCACCCCTTTCATCCAGGGACAAAAGGACCTGATCCTTTCATTCTTCTCCTTTATTTTAATTATCTTTTCTACTCCAATTGCTGTAAGAAAGTGCGGGTGACAGTTGTCAGTATGACGTTGACGTCAGTGACTAGGGATGTGACGCTTAGAAATTCATGTTTATCGCTGACGATACTCGCAGCATACATCTAGCTCTTTTTAATGTTGTAAATAAATTAGCTTAAAAGGCAAATTATTATTTGATCGTTATTTATGAGGAGACTTTGTTATCGCGGTTATACTAATGCATAGTTTCTAGGGATTAAACTTTTATTGACTATAGTCTCTGCGATAATTTTTTTAACAACTACAAGTTGGCAATTGACTGCTATCACACCTGATGTGTGATTCAGTCTAAGATGGATGCGGGCTAACTTGTTAGGTGTAGAATGAAACAACATCGTACCGGAACACTAAATCGCTTGGCGGTACGTCTTTGTCGGTAGGGTAGTAACTAGCCACGGCGATAGCCTTCCTCCAGCCAGACCAAGACAAATTAAGAAAATCTCAATCTGCCCCGCTTTACCATTTGGTACAGGTTAATAAACCTCAAACCGATCCAACCGCAACAGCCAGTTGATGAACTGGAAAACGCAGTAGATATAAAAATGTTAAAGTTGGAGCTTATTGCCTTAGTCCGGCGTCAAAATGCACCAACTCCTACCTATGCTCTAGAAGAGATGACAATAGGTCTGACCTCGGTCCTTAGATATAATGTTATTGGGCCCAAATAACATGTATGCTTTTATTTTAAATCCTGTTTTGAAGCTTTATAAAATCAGCATTTATAACATCAGCGCTGCGAACGCAGCATTACCTATGAAATAATTGATTATTTGATTGAATGATTTGATTGATTGAATTTAAATACTTTTTTCCATATTCCCATTTAATTTTCAGTCACGCCGCAAAAATTAATACCTACTTCACCGCCATTAACGGCAAATAACATGTTGGCACTGTTACAAGAGGCCATCAACAAAGATTAACCTGAAGGCTGGTCGAAGGTCGTGAATAAAACAAAAAAGGATATTATGACTGATTGGGATCGTGACGTCCATATTAACAACATAATTAATTCATCTATACATATAAATAAAATTGCAGTGTCTGTTTGTGCATATATGCATACCGTACATACACCAAAATAACATCTTTTTTTCAATTATTGTCTGTCTGTCTGTTTATTTGTTCTGGCTAATCTCTGAAACTACATCAGTCATCAGTCGGATTATAAAAAAACCTTTTGTATATGATAGCTCGACTCATAAGGGGTGACATAAGGTAATTTGTATCCAGATATTACCACGGGACCAGGAACTACGCGGGTGAAATGACGCTAGACCGCTAGTTGTTAATAATATTCGTCATAGATTCAGATGATGAATTTAGTGACAACTCAAATGTTCCTAATTCTGATATAAGTTAGGACGAATAAAATATATTTCTTCTTTGCAACCTTTTGAGTAAACTTTCCCTGATGTTCTGTTGTTGTATAAAATTATAGACTTTTTAAAAATAAAAATTGTACTACAATATACGTTTATTATTAAAAAAAATATCGACTATTCATCGTAGAAGTACGTCCCATCACTAGACACGTCTATGGCGTTACGTTATACGTTACAACACTTTGCTTAATTTTTCTTTCAATTTGATTTTATTTGTAGACTAGAACATTCTGGCTGGGTTTAACGGTTTTAAATTTAAGTTACTACAGCTATTAACGATTTAATATATTAAGAATTTGGAACAGCTGAAATACTAAGTCATAATTTGTAAATCGCTTCAACTTTCAAGAGTGAAACGGAAAGTTAATGACATATGTCACAGGCACCTTGTTAGAGCGCAGGCACTATAAATATATTTTAATCGCTTCCCAGTTCTCCTTCGTCTCAACAGGTAAAATCTTTGTCACAAACGAGCGATACATACTGCACACTTTGATTATTATTAAAAGACTGCATAGTATACCTACATAAATGAATACTATTATTTCTCCTGTAAACTAATACCTTTCTCGATTTTAGTCACTATGGTTCGGTCATGCACAGAGAATAAATGAAAGTAAACTTACGTAAGGAATTTATAAAGGTATAATGAATAGAAATGTTGTAAACGGAAGACCATGGCAAATGTTCCTGGATCAAATCCAGGACATGGTGATTAAAGGCCAGGTTAAAAATACACTAAACCGACGTACTTGTATGAAAGGATTAATGAAAGCGATGAATATATACAAGGATCGTGGCAAGTAGATTGATGTGGTTTCTATAGAAACGAGACCTGATGGTATGTATGTACATTTATAATCTAATATTTTAAAGATAAAATGAAACTCGTAAAAGGTTTAGGTACGGTGCACTGAGAATTAATGCAACCTCTAAAAATACGTACGACTAAGTACAATCGTGTGTGTGTAAATTATTTTAGAAAAATGTTAATGTGTTTTATGTAAAATGTAAGAAATTTTGTTTAATTAAATTACTTTTTGGTATGAAACTTAGTTTTTTTTAGAGAGTGATCCATGTAGACAGAGTACTTTAAAAGCAAAATCTTATTAACATAAAAGAGTATGAAAATACTCCGACACGATTTCGCTATAATTTAGGTATGCTAGAACTGCTCGTACAAAATAGAAATTAAAATTATTCATACTCGAAATCTAGTATTATTACAATGAACTTATTTTTTGTCGAGTGTTTTTCAAAAACCTTTTTCCATTTGCGATATAAACAAAAAGAATCTAATAATAATACGTAAGACCCTCGCTGAAAGTAGCTATGAGATCTTGGGAAATAACTTAGAACCCCATGGGATGGCCTAATTTTAGATCTTGCTTAACCTTTTAAGGATGGAGGGAGCGTAAATTATTTGCTTATGAACCACAACATATTTTTTGTGATGGACGCAGGTGAAAATCATAATTTTTAAGTGTTATGAGTACTTTGTTAATATTTACAAAGTCAATATTGAATATTAGGCCCTCTAGCTTTTTTTCAAGGTAGTGTATAGACATACTATACTATTAAAAACTTTGTGCAGACAGAAAGATTTTGCATTGGTGTCCCGGCACTACTGTCTACTGTCGGCTCCTGACTCCCTGCTAGACAACGGACAAGGCTCTAGCGACCGATCAGTGGAGGTATATTTATACACTTTATCAGGCAGCTGATCAAAAGAGGGTTCAGTGACCTTGGGTACTAAACCCTAAAAGACCTGGAGCAGAAGGTAATGGGAAACTACTGCGTCTATATTTTCTCCCATGAGAGTGGCTAAGATAAATAAAATAAAATTTTTTAACAAAAAATAGAACCGACTCAAAGCGCACTAAAAAGTAAAAAATAACTGTGTCATTTAGTTGCTTTAATTTACTTAAGCATATCTATGAAGTCGGTGCCAGCAAGTTTAAGGAACATTTATTTTACGTAGTAAAGAAGTTTGTGGGTTCTAGGTAACGTCCTTGAAAGTAGAAACCTTGGCTGGCACCGACTCCTAGATATGCTTAAGTAAATTAAAGCAACTAAATGACACAGTTATTTTTTAACTTTTTAGTGCGCTTTGAGTCGGTTCTATTTTTTGTTAAAAAATTTTATTTCTTACTTTTTAGTGATTTATCGCCACGTAACGTACTGGTGCTATACTGTCATAGCATATTATACGGCACTAGTAGCCAAAAAGCTACTGATACCGAGACAAAAACCGAAATCGCTGTAAGCGTGCCTCCAAAATTTGAAGAGTTCCTTCAATTTCCCCAGGATATCGTCATCAGATCCTAACATGCGGACATTGGGACCACCTTGGATGTATGCCCTTTCTAATAAAAAAAGAATTATCAAAATCGGACAACACTGTAAAAAGTTATGCGTGGTCATACATATAAATATGGTCATACATATATATATATATATATATATATATATATATATATATATATATATATATATACACGTTTCGAATTGAGAATTGAGTACGACTAAGGAAAATTGAACATTGTGGAGTCAACATCTTCTAAAGATGCTACGGTTTCGTACTAAACCTTACGTAGGTTTTCTTTTATCACTTGAATTGTGCAGTACTGTTTAAAATAAATAAATTATAACTAAATAAATAAAAGTATAATTTTGTACATTTGCAACAATTCAATTCATTTTAAATGTTGGTGCTCTTAAAACGTAACAAGAAAAGCTACGAAGACGTAATGCTTGGGGCTTTAAGAGTGCACTTCTGGGGCAACGTAATACAGCAATGCTCAAAGGATCCTAACATACGTACGCGGTGTATGAACGTTGCATCTGTCTACTGTCTATGAAAATTCTTTTATCCTACAGCTTTTAGTTTAGATACAAAAATATCGTAGTCGTAATAAATATTACAGGACAATCAAACTTCGCTATATAGCCTCAAAGTAAGCATACTCGTAAGTAGCTTGTGTTATGGGTGCTATGATAACTGATGAATATTTTTATATATACTATTCATAAATACTTATAATATATAGATAAACACCCAGACACTGGAATATATCTATGCTCATCACACAAACATTTTTCCAGATGTGGGAATCGAACCTACAGCCTAGGACGCAGAAGCAGGGTGACTACCTACTGCGCCACTAGGCCGTCTAGTAGTGGTTTTAGTATAGAAACTGTTCTGACAAATAAGACGGCCGAGCTACTAAGGATAATTTTTACGGCGCAATGGTGTACTTATTTTTGGCTGGACGGATTAACATATTCTAAACAGGTCCAGATCTGGCTAGTTGGGGGCTTTTTTTTTCTATAGGAGGGGAAATCCTCATGGACACCTCGTTAGGCAGTGCCGGACTTTTACCGGCTAAACCCCCTCCTGTCACCCTGTTGACCGTGTACCCGCCTTTCAGCCTAAAACACGGCAACATTACTGCCTAATTTTCCTTTCTCCTTTTCTCCTCTTTCTCCTTTTCTCTCCTTACTGTCTCTAGGAACTTTGCTATTGCGCTCCAATTATTTTCTGGTTGGGGGCAACGACCGTGGCTACCACCCTACCGACAACGACCCGCCGACCGCCAATTTAGTGTTCCGGTACAAATGACGTTTAGAAAGATGTGTGGATTTGATACTATTCGTAATAAGTTAGCTCACTTACATTTTAGATTTCATCGTCACTTACTATCAGATGTGATTACAGTCACTTGTAATGAATAAAAAAACTATATTTTTTGCAATAAGAATAAGTAAAGTTCTTTATGCTATAACTCGTCTGCGGTCCAATGTCATTACCCATTGTAAAATAATAATAGAACTCCGTAAATAGAATCTAGTTGAGAATAATTTGTAAGTTCATTTTAAATTCATATTCTCGTTACAAACTCTGCAGTGATATAGAAATTGTTTGTACTATTTTCAATACAGTCTTACAGAGAACAAAAGGCATGCGTCTTATTTTCATGCTGAATGGAAGCTGCCTCTTTATCATCTCCACTACTTCGTTATTTGACTTGCAAAATACAGCATTATATTTCTTTTCAAAATATATTCCGTGGAAGGCTCGGTGTATATTGTGCAAAGATTTTATTTCAATGTCTAGGATGTAATATCGAAGTTTCTTATTGGAGTTCAGATTTTGCTACCACTTCTGTGGGTATCTTTATTAAGTCAACGGTGAATAGGTATTAGATACCTTTAAGGTAAGAGTGTTACACCGTATATTTTCTTACTTAGAATATTCCAATACTTACTCTAGATTCGCTTAGGCGTTGTACTATCAAGCGGAATCGAAGACAACCGCTAGCTTGCTACAAAAATAATAATGTGAATATCAACCTCGATTGGCATTATCCTGCCTGTTTCTAGGGAGCTAAAATTAAAATAAAAATTGAAGACGTTGATGGCAGCTCTATAGGTCACACTTTGAATCTAGAGGCTCTTTGCTATACACATATATTTTTATCAAAGTCGGCTAATCTCTACATAAAGCAACATTTTACAGACATTCAAATACACGATTCATAAAGCGCCTGTCAAACAGAGTCATGGTGTTAGCCCCATGTGCCGTTAATTGCACCGGCAAAAGCTTCTCAGACCGGAACACAGTAATTCTGTTTGACGGCAGGAATAAATATGGAACTCTGACAAAAAGCGCTACATGCTTATACATATGTGTATGTATTTTGACGGCCTCTGTGGTGCAGTGGTATGCGTGATGGATTTATAAGACGGCGGTCCCAGGTTCGATTCCCGGCAGGTCCGATTGAGTTTCTCTAAATTGTTCTAGGTCAGGCAGGTGGGAGGCTTTGGCCGTGGCTAGTAACCACCCTATCGACAAACACGTACCGTCAAGCGATTTAGTGTTCCGGTACGCTGTCGCGAAGAAACCGAAGGATATCATCCTACTCTTAACAAGTTAGCCGGCTTCAGTCTTAGATTGCATCATTACTTACCACCAGGTGTGAATGCAGTCAAGAGCTAAGTTGTAATTAATAGAAAAATAGAACCTTAATAATCTGGGTACAAAAATAAAAGTTAATGAAGTCGTTTAAAAATGACTTATGGTCGAATGATAGAACTAATCTTTAGTTACCTTTAATAAGAAATATAGGTACCTTTTACAACGAAAATATAAAAACATTCGGTCATTAAACAAGATAAATGTCACAGAAACTGGAAACAAAGGCAACAACAAATACATTCTGTCGCCAACCTCCGTCAACTCAGCCACCAAATTAGTTACGAAGAAAAGAGCTTTTTTATTTTCGTCATTTTTTTCATGTTCTGCTCACGGAATGTTGCTTTGAGGGTTTGTAAAATTTTCAGAAGGGTTTTTAAACTCTTTTTTCCAAGGTTCTAGTACTTTTGCCTCCGATTTTTAATACTGTATTCAACTTTCTGTACAATTTTCAGGACAGTTTGTCACACAAAATTATAGTTAAACAAAGGCTAAACAAATACGATCTATATGAATGTCCGTTGCCTCTTATATCCTTAATAAGTTATCATGGAGGGAAACGCGAGACTAAGCAGATTAGCAAAGTAATTAATAAACATTCAATATATATTTGGTTAATTGAACTATGAGTGGTTAACTTATTTTCGTTACATATTATAATCTTTAAAAACAAATCCTACTCTTACAATTCTCAAAATCTATCGATTTGAAACTCAAAATCATCATTAACAGTCTGTTAAGGCCCCACTACAGAGCCCAGCTACCCTCGTTGTTGAAGAGTAGCATAGACCTATCATACTACACGCTACACCTTAGCGGGCGATAATGATAGGGTGATAATGTTTTATTCATTAACGATTACAATTAGATGTAGATGAAAGAGACCGAGAACGAGGGCTTAATGTGCTCTCCGAGCCACGGGCTTGTATGTATGTAATAAAAATAAAATAATAAAATGTAATAAAAGCTTCATAGAAGAATGAAAAACTCAGAATAATTACGGGACCCAACCCAGGATTCGAACGCAGGAGTTCAATTTAATAAGATTGAGGCCATCTAGGCTAACCTAATGTTAGCAGCATTGTATACTCTGTTTGAAAATACTATAGACAACAGAGTGGCCATATTTGCTGTTTTGTGGTACCCCGTGGTAAACATAAACTAGAGACTGTAGTCGTCGAACAAAATTGGCGGGCGGCAGGCCGTAAAAGATGCCCCTATGGAAAATTATTATTATTCACTTTGTTGTCCGAATCATGTGCAGTCATGCTGTTTAACTATTGTAAGAGTGTGCGTAATGTTTAATTATGTGATTATTACTAACTAGACCAACGAGGGAATCATCAGCTGCAAAGCATTCACATTTTATCAAAACTAACAATATAAATATTGAGTTACGAGTTCATACAATTTAATGAATATAAATTCCTTATTTATTGTATTTCCACTAAATAACTTTCTTTTCACAGCTATACGAGTACATACGTGAGTTAAATTTCTTTTCACGGTTGGTTCCTCCTTGCCTAATCTGTTCAGTGGTCTTGGCAAAGAAACATTGAGTAAAACATTTTCTCTTCAGATCTTTTAATCGTGCGGTTGTTTTCAATTTCGCTAAGCACCCGCATTTGTACAATCTGCTTAATTCTCTGTTCTCGGGTGTAGCTGTGAATCCAGGAACAAATTAGTGTATAATCTACTGCAAAATAATTTGTGAAACAGTAATAAATGTATAGCATTTTATATTAACTAAAACAAATGTTTGTTTGCTTAGGTACTTACTTGATATTAAATAAATAGTTGTCTATAATTAAATCATCTTAAAGATACACTATGCTGGGAATACGAGTACGTATGCCCAATATCTTGTTACACTCGTCAATCTAAGTTTTAAAGCTCAGCTGGTATAATAAATAACTTTGCCGGCAGTCTTACACTTCTGGATATTGAAAATTGAATATTCAATCATGAACTATCCATATTTAATCATTATTATCAACCTATTTCAGAGCTACGGCTCTTAAATAGGTCCTCTTAAGGTATAGAATACGATATATGACGCCTAGGACCCACAATGATTCTCAATGTGGGTTGATGCGCTTTAGGTGATAATGTTTGATTATAATGACTCAATCTAACGCCTAAACATGTTTTCTAAGATTTGAGGGAGGGGGGAGGTATTATATTACCAATTTCGACCGGTGTCAAAATTTTTAATGGAATTATTAGACGCTACCTACTGGACCAAGAATCTATTTAAACAAAATATATTCGTATCGTTTTGTAGGTTCGGTCATCTCTTATTAAGCAAATACCCATCTTTGTAAGAGGGATAATCATAATATTGGCATAGGACGTCAATCTTAGTTAACTGTCGACTAAGATAAGCTAAATTGGCACAGCTGAGTGTCGATCCTGTACCTAGTACCTGCTCCTGTATATTGATTGCTAGAGAGTGGGTAGTTACTTTAAACTAACACGTGCATATTTTAACTAAATCACTTTTATAAGTTAAAGCTTATAAGTTTTGGATCATATTCTCTACACCACAAGTAAAATTTTCCAACAAACACTGCTAATCCTTGATTTTAAGAACCGTTGTAGAATTAAGATTTAATATATATTACAGATTTTATACTTTAGAGTAATAGATACACATAATACACATACTTTGATATTTATTAGAGAAATATAGAAACAAAGTTAACTATCTTCTTGGTCAACTAGTGGGCTACTATATCCGTTTGTCCCGAAAAGCATGTTGAGCTGTCGGTCCCAGACATTATTATAAATATTATAGTGATCGCAACAAAGTCAAACATCGTGACTATAAACTCATCCCAACCCGCATTATAACAGCGTGGTCAGTTCAAACTCCAAAAATCTTTTCCTCAAAGAAAAAATCCATTATTTGACTTGTAATGACGATGGTGATACGATTCCAAATCCTTTTTTTCCATGAAGCGAAAGCCATTAGACTAAAGATGCCGGTTCGTAGCCGACCGCAAATGACAATGTGTCGCAGCGACACAGAAATACATATAAACAAGTGGTTTCGTTGCGACACGTCGTTTACAGTCGGCTACGAAACGGCACTCTTATACAAACATAATTAATGTATTGGCTATAGAAATATTTTACCGTATATGAAAAGCCAAATATCGCTAATAGCCCATTATTAGTTTTATAATATCCACCCGTTCATAGATTGGATTACGATAAAGGTTAAATGGTATTTTACGAGTCAGTAATAACACTGGCAGCGAGCAATTTTCTACGTTATCGTACTATTACCGCAGGAGACCGTGCTGTAGCGGTGTTTATGCAAATATGTCGTAACCCCGATAAAACTTTGAAATACGCCCGTCCGTTCTCATTTTCGCAATTTGCCGGCGGAAAATCACCCACTGTGTCCCCGTTTCTAGCGATCTCAGGTGCATCAGGTGCATGGATGCGTACTTGTTATCACTATGCACTGTACGTAGAGTGAGAGCCTGTGGTGGACAGATCTACGTCATTTTATATAATATGAAATTTGTGTGCCCATTCCCCTACCATTCTTACGTACTTATCACGAAGTACGGTTGGCAACTTTGGGAGATAGAAAATAATACAGCTCCAGATTCATCAGCTCAGGATTCATCCTCGTATATATTAGTATAAAGCGTAATTATCTCTACCATAATACTCTACAACGGTAACTGTATACCAATGCCGTATATGGAGCACCGTAGCTTTATGATACCAGAATACCTGAATGAGAAAATATGTCTGTATTCACCAAAAAATTACTTAGGTACTGTGTCCCTTTTCCTAGCGATCTCAGGTGCATAGATACTTATTATCACTATACACTGCACGTAGTTAGAGCCTGTGCTGAACAGATCTACGTCATTTTATAAGAGCTGAAGCTGAGTTTGTTTGTCTGCCTATGTCCCTACTGTACTTATATAGATAAGTAGTAACGTACAGAAACTACGAAGTCTATGTCATGTTAGCTTTAGAAGACAGCAGATAATAAAGCTCCAGATCACGATTAATACGCGTAAATGTTAGTATGAAGCGTAATTAAAATTACGTTTTATTCTTACACAATACCTTTTTTAATTTTGTAACCTATTGACCTTGGCAAATAGATGGATGTCAATATATGTCGGAAGAATTGGTACTAGACTTAGACGTACTAAACTTAGACTACAGACTTACTAATAGATTCTTGTAATATTGTGATAGATATCTTCTATGGATCGTTATTGCCTATGGAACTATTATTGTTTATGAAAATGTTACTGCCTGTGGAAGTAATTGTTTATGGTATGTCACAAGTTTGTTTATGGAAGTAATCGAAATAGAACTAATTGTTAATCATTTAATGAGAGATATGAGATAGGTGCTTACTTAAAACTTTAACACAAAGTTAAATTCAATTACTTAAATTCAATTTGATTTAAAACACGTAAATGTTTCGTAATATCTCATTTAATATTTTTTAAAGTTAGTGTATGGATATGTAGCCTCCAATAGGATGTGATATAGTATTGCGACCAATGACAGAATGGCGGCAAAGCTTTGGAGTGGAGTCTCGACGCCATCTTGACTTGATTAACAGCTGAGATATGGGCAGTTTTAGTTGGCTAGTCTGAAATAATACAGTAAGGAGAGCTGGTCGATGTGGACTTTTGTGAAAGTGCTGTAAACAACAGGTAAAGATGAGTTTCGTGAATCCACTGCTCTGATATTAAAAATAGTGCCTTTTGTGTACCGTAATCTTAATATATAAAACTCTTCCGTTACTGAGTGATGCACTGACTGACAGACAACGCATAGCCGAAACTACTGGCTGTAGTGAGCTGAAATTTGGCACGTATGTTTGTTAGGGGAGTAGACAACCACTAAAAGAGGATTTTTCGTAATTCCCCCCCTTAGGGGCAGAAAATGGGGGTAAATTGAAAATTTTAATTTCTTAATGGATTCACTTGAAACTTTGTATGTAGGTTCCACCAGTGACGCAAGTGACCACTGAGAGAGGATTTTTGCAATAAATCTGTTTGTGAAGACAAAGACTTTGTTTTGTGCTTGCTTAAACCCTAGAAAACGCCCAAGAGACTAAGAACTACTAGAGATGATGTCGGGGAGAACGGTGATTCTCCGATATATATATTTAACGTTGTTTCGGATATCTTTCAAAAGCCTGGTAGAGTCACTACCAACCGACAAAACTTACATTTTAAAATTACTTGTAAACTAAGCCTATTCGAAATAAATGACTTTTTTAAATTTAAGAATTTTGAGTCGGCCTATTTTGAATTGTGTTAAACCTGCTACATTAAGCAATTTACATTTAAAGCAATCATGATGGGTCATGACTCCTTAGTTGCTTTACTTATATATGGTTAGATCATGAAATGACAAGCTTTAGTTAGTTTTAGTTTGTTTTTAATGACGAAGATCTGGTCATCCCCGGCTCTTAGAGCACTATGGAGCGTGAACTATATTTGCGACGTACTCATATGTACACGTTTGGGAATAACGTACGTACCTACAGGTTACTTTTAAACCCAATGCAATCAGGGAGTATTTGTCTGTCAGTATCGTACACGTAGGTCATAGACAAACTGATTTGGACGCGTTTCCTCATAAAAAGCTTTTCTATTAATTCTTATACATATTCTAATTACAGTAGTTTTGAATTTTTTGTATCAGTACCAATCTCAGACTACGAGTACATGTCCATATATTTAAGTAGTTAAGTTACCAACAAACTTTCATTGCTACATCGCTACATCTCCCATTAGCGAGCAATCCATATAAGCTTGAATACGGAGCCTACAGAATCCTTATTAATATTATAAAGGCGAAATTGCTGAATGGATTTTGATGAAACTTCACAATAATATAGCTCACATATTAATTTTATCTCGAAATTATTGTATAATATATTGTAGGAGAAACCGCGGGCGTCCTCTAGTATATAAATATTATCTAGTAGTACAAGGCACAACCAACACTTTACCTACCCTTATTTATATTCTGTTTTTTTTTATCGACTACAAGTTGGCCCTTGACTGCTATCACACCTGATGTTAAGTGTTGATGCAGTCTAAGATGGAAGCGGGCTAACTTGTTAGGAGTGGAACCAAAATCCACACCCCTTTCAGTTTCTACACGACATCGTACCGGAACGCTAAATCGCTTGGCGATACGTCTTTGTCGGTAGGGTGGTAACTACCCACGGCGAAAGCCTCCCACCAGCCAGACCAAGACAAATTAAGAAAAATCTCAATCTGCCCCGCCGGGAATCGAACCCAGGACCTCCGTCTTATAAATGCACCGGGCATACCACTGCACCACCGAGGTCGTCAAAATTATAAAGGCGAAATTGCTGAATGGATTTTGATGAAACTTCACAATAATATAGCTCACATATTAATTTTATCTCGAAATTATTGTATAATATATTGTAGGAGAAACCGCGGGCGTCCTCTAGTATATAAATATTATCTAGTAGTACAAAGTACAACCAACACTTTACCTACCCTTATTTATATTCTGTGCTACTAACATCTCTTTTCCATACTATAACTACTCTTGTCTATATGGAACACCAATAAAATCATACAAAAAACATACATACGAACATAGAACCTCCTTAAAAGCCTTTTTGAAAGTCGTTTAATTTTAACGAATCTGTGTTCCTTTTTTATCTCGTCTACGTGTACATGCTAATATGCTAATTATACAAACATGCCTTTGAAAACTAGACAGAGATTCACTAAAAATTCGTGTACTAACGAGCTCCCTGTTAATTCTCAATTTACCCACGGCGCGGTGTTCCTAACTTCTGTTATTCCATTATAATGCAAACTACTGCGTGTATGCGTTATACAACAATAGCTATAAATCTATTACACGAGTCTGTGAAATAAACTGCCTTGTTGGTACAGAGCTTAGCCTATCTGGCATCCGATCACAAGAATTTGAAGTCAACGTTGGGTTCTGTAATGTGCTATTCTTTCTAATTTCTAATAAATTCTCAATAAAAAATCTTGTACTTGTATTACGTCCCTCGAAAATCACGTTAAGCCATCGTTCCTGGGCATTAAGTAATATTATCAACAGATAGTAATTGATATTAGTTTAATATTATGAGCGAGTCTAACCTATGACCTCATGATTAAAGCCACGTAGGCAAATCCCTAGACCAACGAGGCAGTCAAGTGTTTATATGGACACGATGTATTTCACAGAACATACTAACCAGTAGTATCGCTGCGACGCATCGCTAGCAGTTGTCGTCAGCAGTCGGCAGCTTAGACCTCCAACGGCGCAGCACGATGTTTTTCCATGTTGCTCCATGTCCCCTCTACTATAAGGACCTCCGTCCCTTTAAACTTTAGTAATAAGTGGAGTGACGATATTGCGCATGTGGCTGGAAGTACATGGCAACGCACAGCTAGGGATAGAGCGCAGTGGTTTAATATGGAGGAGGCTTTTACTGCGTTAAGCAGTCCTTACAGAAAGAATTAGTATGTAACCAAAACTAACAATACTAACATAGGATAAGTTTGAATTTAAGTACTATAACTAACAATATTGTAAATTGTAATGTTTAATATTGTAAGGAAATAAACTATCGACGTCCAAAGCTTGCCACAAAACAAAATATTGTTATAGATAATTAAAAAGATAATAACTTGGGAATTCATTATCGTATGAAAGCAGTCTGTAATTTAATATCGCTTTTCAAATTATACGAAAACCCGCCGTTGGGAAGGTTTGCATGTAATTTGTGTTCGCTTCAAAAATTCACCTTTATTTTTTTAATAATTTTTATTTATTCAATGGGTATGAATTACAAGTAATGACCTACCTACCTATTACTTAATATCATAGATTTCGAAAAATAATTTATAGGAACTAGAAATACATGCCGTTCCCATAGTACTGCTTTAGGATATAGTATAGTTAGTTATTTTTAACCGAGGAAAAAAAACGAAGGAGGTTCTCAATTCGACACGTATATTTTTTTTTTATGTATGACCACGCATATTTTTTTACAGAGTTGTCCGATTTTGATAATTCTTTTTTTATTAGAAAGGGCACACTTCCAAAATGGTAAACACTTGGTTTTCGGTTTCGGTTTTAGTGTAAGTAGGTATCGGTAGATTTTTGGCTACAAGTGCCGTATAATATACTATGACAGTATAGTACAAGTACGTTACGTGGCGATAAACCTACTGCACCGACTTCATAGATATGCTTAAGTAAATTAAAGCAACTGGACACAGTTATTTTTTAGTTTTAGTGCGTTTTGAGTCGGTTCTATTTTTAGTTAAAAAAATTTTATCTTTGGAAGACAGTATAGCTTTGGATGTCCAGTTATGAAAAAACAAAAGAGATCGTTAACACAGCAGAAACACTTTCTCAATTTATTTAGAGTTATACAGCACGAGGACATTGAAACCCGTTTATCAGAAATATATTTCATAGCAATCAATTAATTCTTTGAGAGTTTCATAACAAACTCAGATAATATTATCAGAAACGTTTCCTTTTTACTGACGTCCTATTAGTTTTACACACAAACGTGCCTATATGTACCACTAAAATCGATACCGGGCTTCCGAAATCCAATTTTTAGTTTATATATATTTTTAGCTTTTATATTTTTTATTTTAAAAATAAATAAATCACTAACGGACGTAGCGTTTAAATTTTACAGTCACACTTTTTTTACAAAGAAAAATAAATCGGTTTATTGATTTACAATCTTTCTTACAATAAAATTCTATGTCAGTATTTTCAGTTCGTTACAAAACTATATAACATCAAGGCAGTGTACCCAACTCGGCTCCGCAGGAAATACTGAATATCAGACAGACTTTATCTTCCCTTTGGATGTGAGGCCGGAACTTGGCCCATCAGTCTGTCTGCTTCTTTATCATACTTTGTGAGCCAACATTTCAAGAAAAACATTGTTGTTTTGTATCTATCTATATGGTAAGATCTATAACAATACTATATTAAGATTGTAGCGGAACTGTATTTGTACGTAATCCAGATATTTTTTTGTTGAACTCTAGTTTTTTCTTTAATTTTAATGAAAATTAATGTGATTATGTGCAGCATGAGATATATTTTTTGACAAGTTAATATTGAGCTCTACAATCTCCTATCTGCAAAAATTTCGCATAAATACGTAAGATCGATTTTTTAAATAAAAGACTTTTGGAAAGAGAATCTGCTAAAAGTTTTTCAAGACTCTGCTCGATTAAATCAATCAGTATTGATTTGAGAAGATGGCGGAAGCCGACAATCATTTGAATTCTAATCCGTCACAATCCGGTTCAAAATTACTGATGGATCAACGCACAGCTAGCCAGATTGAAATATTGTACGACGACGTAGGCACAATACGATATACGATGCAAGCATAAGTTAAAAAAGGATTTTCCAAAATTTATACAAAAAAACAATATTATACAGGTACACCTGTAAATAAATACAAGTATTTTCAATCAGTTTTTTCAAAATGTTTCAGGTTTTTCAAAATAGAAACCCAAATAGAATAGGATCAGATTTACTTACGAATTTACACACTGAACTGATTTTTAATACTACCACTTTAATCCATAGATCACTATGCATTAAATATATACCCGTAATAAGCAGCAAATTGTAAACGGAGAATGAAATACTTTTAATATCATACTGACAAATTTATGCGGAAAATGTAAGGAGCAAATGAGTACAGAAGTATTTATCTTTAGATAATATAATGCCTATTACTTGGCAGAAGGCATACAATGTTTCTGATTGGGAGTTCGTTTTATTTAGAAGCCTTCCTTCGCAGTGGCAAATCCATTGACATGTAAATAAGTATACACACGAAATCGGGCAAGTTGTTTGGAGCAAAATGCAATTTCAGAAGTGTTTTGTGTCAGAATTCGGTACTTTCGATTCTTCTTTCTTCCAATTTACCAAGATTAATACGCAATGTATAGCTTTTTATAAAATCTTGAGCTTCGAAACGTTGGGAGTTGGTATGAAAAGTGACATCCTGCCCTCTCACTATTATAAGCCATGTAACGGCCGATTATAAGGCAAGGCCTCTCTATATCATGCTACTCCAAAGCAAGAGACCTCGTAGTCAGAAGCCACATATGCTTACCATTGACTGACAAAGCAGTAAGTCCTGCCATCTGAGCACTTAAATCTTTTAAACCACGCTACTGAACTTTATATCTACTGTATTCATTAAGAGATATAGTAAATATAAGAGGAATGTTTATAAAAGTACATATAGTTTTTTTTATCGACTACAAGTTGGCCCTTGACTGCTATCGCACCTGATGTTATGTGATGATGCAGTCTAAGATGGAAGCGGGCTAACTTGTTAGGAGTGGGACGAAAACCCACACCCCTTTCGGTTTCTACACGACATCGTACCGGAACGCTAAATCGCTGGACGATACGTCTTTGTCGGTAGGGTGGTAACTAGCCACGGCGAAAGCCTCCCACCAGCCAGACCAAGACAAATTAAGAAAAATCTCAATCTGCCCCGCCAGGAATCGAACCCAGGACCTCCGTCTTATAAATCGACCGCGCATACCGCTGCGCCACGGAAGTAGTCAAAAAGAAGTCGTCAAGTTCAATAAAGAGGGTTGTAGTTTTTCAACGCGTTCGAAGTCGCGGACGTCTCTGAATGATAAATCAATAATAATTAATATAAATCTAAAACTTGATAAAGTCCCGTCCAAACAAAGTACCGCCTAACAAGTAGCAATCAATTAAAATTCTTTTCGCAGTACAAATAATACAATTCAATTATGGCGTCCTTAAAAAGTCTCATCTTTCCTGATTCCCTAAGGCGCTAATTAAGTAAGCTATCACGTTATTCAGCACTTTAGGGACCGCATTTCACAAACTTACTCTTTAAAGGAGATGGTCCATTTCAGACTAGTATATTACGTAATATACCTACTAAAAAATACAGGAGTTACAATCAAAAGTAGCGGACTAGTTAGAGGGGATAACGGTAAGGGGTACTGTAAGGGGAATACGGTAAGGGGATAACAGTAAGGGGAATACGGTAAGGGGTACTGTAAGGGAATAACGGTAAGGGGAATACAGTATCTAAAAATCGTTACTTTCAACCTCTTATGGTCTCCGTAGCGTAATGGTATGCGCGGATTTAGGGGAAGTCGAAAACAGAAAGAATACAGAAATCCTATTGGTTTGATTCTCGGTTTATTTTCAATTCTTGCTGGGAGGCTTCGTCCGTGGTTCGTTACTACCCTGAAGACAAAGACGTACCGCCAAGCGATTAATCGTTCCATTACGCTGTTGTGCAGTAACCGTAAGGGATGTCATCCTAAGAAGTTAGCCCACTTACATCAGGTGTAATTGCAGTCAAGCTATCTATATAAGCTCCGGATAAGACGGAAGTTCTGGGTTCGATTCCCGGCGGGGCAGATTGAGATTTTTCTCAATTAGTCTTGGTCTGGCTGGTGAGAGGCTTTCGCCGTGGCTAGTTACCACCCTACCGACAAAGACGTACCGCCAAGCGATTAAGCGTTCCGGTACGATGTCGTGTAGAAACCGATAGGGGTGTGGATTTTCATCCTACTCCTAACAAGTAAGCCCGCTTCCATCTTAGATTGCATCATAACTTAACATCAGGCATGATAGCAGTCAAGGGACAACTTGTAGTCATTAAAATTAAATAAAAATTTAGTTGCGGTAAAATAAAAAAATTTTAACAAAAAATAAAAACGCCTTCAAAACGCACAAAACAAAAGTAAAAAATAACTACGTCATTTACTTACTTTAATTTACTTAATCACATCTATGAAGTCGGTGCCATGCAAGTTTAGGTAAAGTCTTGAAAGTAGAAAGCTCGGGTGGCACCGACTTCATAGATGTTATTAAGTAAATTAAAGTAAGTAAATGACGTAGTTATTTTTTACTTTTTAGTGCGTTTTGAAGGCGTTTTTATTTTTTGTTAAAATTTTTTTATTTCATACTTTTTAGTGATTTATCAACAACGAACATATTAAAGAACCTACTCGAACTAAACCATAAGTACCAATATTCACTAGCTAGTTATAACATTCCAACATCCCTACAAATGTGCCTATAAAGTTTGAAGAGTTTCCTCGAGTTTTCGTAGATCTCATCATCAGATCATGACTTAGTTAACATTAAACCAACTGGAATCTATAATCTTACAAACTTCTCATTGAGACATATTAATCGAGCACAACAGCACAAAGTAGCTACTGTAGACCGTTAAAGAGCTCCCTCAGCTGTCCTTCGTCTTCATCGCCAGACCCTTGATGACAGTCACAGCCCATCTGAATGTAAAGTTCTCATTGAGACAAATTAATCGAGCCCAAACATAAGGTAGCTACTGTAAACCGTTAAAGAGCTCCCTCAGCTGCCCCTCGTCTTCATCGCCAGACCCTTAATAACAGTCACAGCCCATCTAAATGTAAAGTTCTCTTTGAGACAAATTAATCGAACCCAAACACAAGGTAGCTACTGTAAAACCTTACATAGCTCCCTTGACTGTACTTCGTCTTCATCACCAGATCCTCAATGACAGTCACAGCCCATCAAAATGTAAAGTTCTCATTGAGACAAATTAATCGAGCCCAAACACAAGGTATCTACTGTAAAACGTTACGGAGCTCCCTTAATTGTACTTCGTCTTCATCACCAGACCCTCAATGACAGTCACAGCTCATCTAAATGTAAAGTTCTCATTGAGACAAATTAATCGAGCCCAAACACAAGGTAGCTACTGTAAAACGTTACGGAGCTCCCTTAATTGTACTTCGTCTTCATCACCAGACCCTCAATGACAGTCACAGCTCATCTAAATGTAAAGTTCTCATTGAGACAAATTAATCGAGCCCAAACACAAGGTAGCTACTGTAAAACCTTACGGAGTTCTTTTATATATAGATCGGCTCCATCATCAGATCGACTCCAGACCTTCATCAAATTGTAGTGCTTTTAAATACTTACCGGAAAAATTAACAAACGTACTTGTTGTCCCTACAATTTTTGAAAGTTCCCCACGTTTTCTCCAAGATCCCATCATCAGATCCTGGTTTCCTTGTCATGGTACCACCACCGGACTATCTACTTTCTAACAAAAAAAGAATTATCAAAATCGGTTCATAAATGACGAAGTTATGCGCGAACACACATAAAAAAAAATATATATATATATATACGGTCGAATTGAGAAACTCCTTTTTTTTTGAAGTCGTTTAAAAAGATGACTAAGCAAAATAAGATGTGTGCATGATTATCAGGTGTAGGCTCCGTATTTTCAATTCCATTTCATTCCAAATTTAAACCATCTTTTAAATGGTTAAGAATTCAATTAATGTTAAATATGCTTATATAATTTACCTGTGGCGGCAGAACAAGATTAACGCTGTTCTAACAAGGTAACACGCTAAACTTTTGCATACGCCACTCGTACAGTCGTAACTTGATTTCAAACGCTGTCTAACAATTTCGTGCGACACCCGCCATTTCTCACTTCCCTTTGTTGTGCATAAGTGAGATTTAGGAACTTTAATTAGAGTACGATGAAAGTGTATTGTTTTATAACTAACTACCAGTCGCCCGCGACTTCGTCCGCGCGAAAACCTCTTAGGTACCCTTTTAATTTTATAGACCGACTTTTATATAGGTAAAGTGTGCTCTTTCCCCGCCACCCCTCTCATAATTTAATTTTTTTATAGTTTCCCGTGAAGCAATATCCTCCGTCCCGTCCCGTGTACTAAAGATCTACATGTTTGTTAAACATTGTACGGTATTACAGTACATTAACATTAACAATATATATTTATGGCAAGCTGATGTGTATAGCTTGTATTAAATAGTCTGTTTCACTTTTGAGTCTAGCTTTCATAATAAACAAAATAATTTACAATCCGACATACAGGTCTCGAGATTAGCCCCTTTAAACAAACGAACAAACTTTTTCGTATATTATATAAATATGGTCTGCCATGCCAAATAAATTGAAAGAAAAGATCAAAGATCGAATCCTCAAAGAATATCAGCATCAAAATGTTGACCCCTATTCAGTACGTATAACATAACACGAAGGAGGTCAACTTAATTTTTTTTAACTAATTAACATACTGTAAAAGGCAAATCTTATCTTTATAATATCCTTGTAATATTAAACAATTTATTTTATATGACGTATATGACGTAAACGTAAGAATATGAATTAAATGATTTTTTAAAACACAAAAAGTTATATATCTGCCAAAATATAAAAGATAGATATATGCTATCACGAACTCTTTTGTAGAACTTTTTAAGATGCATACAGTTTTCATGTTTTCAATTATATCCGATATCTAAGGCAGTGCACGCGAGTTACGCCGATTTAACAAATTTCACGGTCCGACTCGCGCGGCAAGAACTGTGATAACTCGGGTAATATATACAATACAAATATAAAATATAGCCTATAACACTCACCAATAACATAGAATTCTACTGGTGAAAGAATTTTTAAAATCGGATCATTAGTTCCGAAGATTAGCCCCGACAGAACTTTATTTACAAACTTACAAACTTTACCTCTTTATAATATAGAAATCACTGTCTACCGTCTCTAACGATATATGTAAAAAAAATGGCGTTCGTTAGTCTCACAGAAACTCGAGAACGGCTAAACCTATATAGTTATTGAAATATTTGTGAGGAGGTCCAATAAATGAGAAAGTAAAGTTACAGAATAAATAACTAATTAATCGGAATTCGTTTTCCTTATATAGAGTTCAGACAAGTTTAGTAGGTACGAAGTTCGCCAGGCCAGCTAGTTAAGAAAAAAAAAACTAATTACACCGATCCCAACCGAGTATTTTAGCAGGACGAATTACTCGGCTTAGCAGACCATTCTATATAGGTTTCCCGGCTTTGAAAATGAAAAATTGTAAAAGTGAAGCGTACTAATTACACTGGATACTTGGGTCATATTTCTCGAGGGCTGAATTGACAAAACACTGATTTTTTTGTTACCCTAACAAAATTGAAAGCACTCGTCTGAATTATAAGCTTTACAGACCAAAGCATATTTTTTAAGTTTCTTTTTATTCCAACAGATTCGCCTAACTTTTGTGTGAGCAGACCTACAAAAGAAATACTTAAATATATGCTTATACTTAAGCATATATATGAAGTTAGTGACTTCATAAATATGCTTAAGTAAATCAAATCACCTAAATTACAGCTATTTTTTTACTTTTTAGTGCGTTTTGAGTCGGTTCTATTTTTTGTTAAAAAAATTTATTTCTTACTTTTTAGTTATTTATTAACACCTAACCTTTTATAATATATTATACGGCACTTGTAGCCAAAAAGCTAATGATATTTACACAAAAACCGAAATCGCTGCAAGTGTGCCTATAAAATTTGAAGAGTTCCTTCAATTTCCCCAGGATATCGTCATCAGATCCTAACATGATGACAATGGGACCATTTTAGAAGTGTGCTCTTTCTAATAAAAAAAGAATTATCAAAATCGAACAACTGTTGTATATACGTGTCGAATTGAGAACCTCCTCCGTTTTTTCGTCGGTTAAAAAGTAGGGGTGACACTTGCAAATAATTACACGTGCATCAATGTTCAGTAGACGTTGGCCTTTGTAGGTTCTTGAATATCGTAACTATCAAGCCTTACATTTTCATTTTAGTCTAGGGTTTGTAGAGAACAACAAGGACTTTTCTTTATTCATTACAAGTTAGCCCCTGATTGCAACACACCTGATAGTAAGTGATAATGCAATCTATGATGGAAGCGGGATATGTTAGAAATAGGTTAAATCCACACCCATTTCGGTTTCAAACTGGAACGCTAAATCGCTTGTCGGCACGACTTTCATTCTTTTTCGGTAGGGTAGTAACAAGCCATGGCCGAAGCCTCCCACCAGCCAGACTTAGAACAATATAGAAAATCACAAAATCACGGCCCAGATGGGAAATGAATCCGGAATCTTCTTCTTATAAATCCACTACGCATACCTCTGCACCAGGAAGCTCGTCAAACACCAAATTTACGTAGAGTTCATTTCATTCTTTTATTTGAAAAATAGTATTAAGGAGAAAATATACATAATTACTATTTACGAATATCATCTCTCAGATTTCAATATAACTTTTTAATCCACACCCTAACTACTTACCTGACGTTTACAGCCAAATTGAAAAAGTAATTTGGTAACTTTCAGCACTTCAAAGTTTTTCAGTGCTCGAAACACCTGCAAAACAATTTATCACCCATTAAAATACACAAGACCGCATTTCTTAATTAAAACTTCTCCAGATTGAATTTTTAAGTAAAGTTTAGAATTACAAATTAAATAACCATAACAATATGACTAAATTAAAAATACTTGGACCTTGCTCATGAGATTACCGCCATGTGGAATATTGAGTCGACGATTATTATTCCTATAGTCGTTTCAGTCAATGGTCTTATTGAGAAAAGCTTCGAACAACATCTTAAGAAGATTTCGCTTGACTGTTGGATCAAGGGTCGGATACAGAAGGCGGTGATTCTTGAGACGGCTCGTAGTGTGAGGAGATTCCTCACTCTGGAGTCCTCACCACCGGTTGCTTGGCCCTCAAAGGCCCCGCAAGTGGAGGAGCAATTTTTTTTATAAATTTTTAATAGTGTTTTTATATGTTTTTGTATGAAATTGTTAAAATTTAAAAAAAATTGTAAATAAATAAATGATAGGATAAAAAGGATAGCTATGACTAAAGTTACAAATAAATAATTAATAACTGACTGTGCCATTTGTCCACTGGTAAGCCTATGTGATTTCCGATCATGAGGTTGGGCTATGGAACAATACTGAGTTACCATTTCTTCTGAAAAAAGTTCTAAGCACACTGTCGGACAGTTGGTGGAGTTACACACCGTACGTAAGCACGGTAAGCCATCGGTCCCGGTGTAACTAAGACCTGTCAAGATCATCAACATCTAATGATGGTTAGAAAATTAACAAGCATTACTCGTACAAACTCAACCCAAACCACATTGGAGCAGAGAGCTTAGTATAAGATCCATATCCCCCTGTTCTATATGGAGCTAGACCCAGGTAGTAGACCCCTGGCTCTGTAGTAGGCCATTAATAAACGGATAAATGCTAATAATAAAGAAATTAAATACATTGTTATTAAAAAAAGAAGGGAGGTTCCACTGAGAGCTGGCTGCTCATAAAAAGGAAAGGTAAAAAACTTTGTTCTGTATATATTATATAGGTTACAGCTTAACTACGATCAAGCCTGATGCAGAAATGCAGCCTACGGTGGAACGTGCTTGCTTAGAAGGTATTATAATCACTCTTGACCTGAAGATACCCACATTGTAGGTGGTAGGGAAAACGAGAGCTGGAAGGGCATTCCATAATTTCGCAGTTCGAATCAGAAACATAAAACCCTTGTAAAATAAATAACTGTTATTACATTAGATAGTGACGATCTTTACTAAAAAAAAATTGTAACACTAAAATACATTTACAAAAGCGATGTCAGCGTAACGATTTGTTCCGGCCGGATTGTGAACGCACGTCCAATTACGTTGAGTGACACTTCGGCCCTGCCTTTGTTAAAATAATTTGCCTACGCCTATCTTTGCCAACATTTTCTCCAGTAAAAAGTGATTCAAGTTAATTGGTTAGGAACAACGATAATGATAAGTACGAGCAAATCGTAACCAACTTGAATTTAAGTAAAGGTCGAAATTTTTCCGTTTTCAGAGAGAAAATATTTTTCTTTTAAATATCTTATCTTGTCTTACTCTTACCAGTTGTAAGCAGTAGATTCTGCCCAGCGAATAGAGAGTGTATATACTCTATCTACTATTATTATATTTTACCGCGCCTAATTGCCTCGACTGATGACAAGAAGGAATTAAAATCACATTAACGTTGCTTCAAATTTTTGTTTTCTATGCCCTGTCTTTAAAATAAGCTGATAATGATGGTTTTTTTTTTTAATGCCTACAAGTTGGCCCTTGACTGCAATCACACCTGATGTTAAGTGATGATGCAATCTAAGATGGAAACGGGCTAACTTGTTAGGAGTAGGATGAAAATCCAAACCCCTATCGGGTTCTACACGACATCGTACCGGAACGCTAAATCGCTTGGCGGTACGTCTTTGTCGGTAGGGTGGTAACTAGCCACGGCGAAAGCCTCCCACCAGCCAGACCAAGACAAATTAAGAAAAATCTCAATCTGCCCCGCCGGGAATCGAACCCAGGACCTCCGCCTTATAAATCCACAACGCATACCACTGCGCCACGGAGGTCGTCATGGTGATGAAACCTGACTTCCAAAGCTTAATTGTAAAAAAAATTTTGCGAAAGTAAAGTTTATCAATTTAATTTCTTCATTTAATGAAACGAATTTGATTTGATTCGTTTTATACCTTAAAAGCTCCACGATTAATCTAAGAAGTCTTAAATTCAATCTTTCAAATCTCCAGTTGGATTTAAAAATTAGATATAGGTAGGTATGTATGAAAATAGTACACACTACAAGTACAGCTTTTTTTATAAGCGAAAAATAAGAATTAATTAGTGCATATTCAAGAAGCAAAAAGGTATTGATTTATTTTTCACGTGTAAATAAATCATTAAATAAAATTTAATAATAATAATGGATCGTTGCATATGATAAATTTATAAAGTACAATTTTTCTGGCCACTTTAATATTTTTATATTTTATTAATAATTACCTTAAACGTCATTTAATTTTACTTAATTTATTATTATTAAGTTAAGATTACCTGAATTTATTACATGAAATTAATTCAATTATATTTGACTTTGTCCACATAATCTAAGTAACTCCTTAATCCTTATAACTTATATTAAGGCTGATTAGATAACTTTTATGAAATAAAAGTTACCTAAAACGTATCATAATATCTACTATTTTAAATTACTGTATAAAAAAATAAGTAAGTACAAGAATATCAATGAAGTATGCTATTGTATCCGAAATAAGACCCCAAGCTATGGTTGAAAGAAAGTACTTCGGAACAATGAAAACCACTTTTATGGAACGCCCATTGTTTCCTCGGAATATCTTTCCACCATGCGCATTTACAATAGGTTAATATCGATTTAGAGAGTTCTGTTCAAATACTTATTACCATAATACGATTTAGTTTCTTATACCACACGAGGCAGTTGTCACTCGTGAAACTCAAATATTATATTTCAATCAATATAACATGATAAAAGTATTACTTTTATTGTCTCTAGCCTGTTCTCTAGGTCAGTGTAGTGCACATTTCAAATATTTTGCAGTGTTTACTTAAATGTTAATGATAACGTACATATTTCAGGCAAATCTCAAGAAAATTTTGAACCTGACTCTGTATTTAATGAAAATTTTCAAAATATAGGACCAACTTCAATTCACTCTATTAAGGGTAAGTTCTACGAAGAAAAGCAAAGAAAAGTTAATTCAAAACCTAATGTTTATAGTGAAGATGTCAGTAACTTAAATCCTAAATTGGGAAGCAATTCACAATTGCAACATCAATTAGCAAAACGTTTGCATCCTGATCCACCAACAGAGTTTGGAACCCTTCCTCGTTTAAATAAAAATGATAATGAATATAAACATACATTTGATGATAGAAGAAAGCCAATTTTTGAAACTATTAATAACTCTCATAAGAATTTACAACGATGGGACATAAATGATGCAGATTCAAAGATCTCAATCATAGAAAGAAATCTAAAAGAACCGACAAATACACATTTCCACTCTGAAAATGTTGTATCAAATTACGAGAACAACAACACCATAGAAACAATAAAAAAAGAGTTAGTATTTGACTCTTTACTTATAAAAAATAATATCAATAATTTCACTCAGGCTCCTACAAATATTATAAATTCGCACACGAGTCCGGGAAATAATTCCGAAGAAGACAGTATTATTGAATCAAACAATCCAATTCTCCTACAACTGGGTAAACCAAATCGAAGATATTCGACTAATGCATATTATAATGTAAATAATGATTCCGTACCAACAGATCCCTCTCAAAAGCCTAGACAGAGTAAAACTAATAAAAAAGAAAGCTTTGACTTTGAACACACTGATTATGACTACCCAAATACTGATAAAAGCGATGCCAAACCTCTATTAAAACAAAGTAATTATGTTATAGATAAAGATGCTTGTGAAGAGAAAGAAATTAGTGATGAAATGGAGGACAGAAGCGGATACGAAATACAATTGCAAGATCCGACAAAAGGAGTTGGTATATCAAATGTAGGCAAATCCCGTGTAATGTTGATGGATCACCCAAGAGTGTGTTATGCTTGTAGTAGCATAAATGATCCTTCTTGCTGGTCACCCGATAGAAGAACTGCTGTAAAGTATTGTCGAACAGATCACCAGTCCTGTGTAACGAAATTTTATAAATATAAAGGTAATTTGTTTTTAAACTAGAATACTTGAATGTTTATAAATATAATGTTGAATTGAAATTGTATGTTTATAATATAAATGAGGTGTAATTGTATATTTTATATGTAAAATTTGAATATTTGCAATAGCGAACAAGGTTTGACTACGGTTGTCTTATATTAGATATATTAATCGATGATGATGTAACAAAAGTGTGTGAACCCTTGTTTTCAAAAACAGTTATTTTTGTGAGTCAATAAGCTGTTTTGTACTAACGTTTTATATTCTGATTCTTGCAATGCTTTTCATAATAAACTAGAGCAATCTTGCATTGTTAGATTATTGTTTAATTTAGAATAATTTTAAAAAGCATAATCTTAATTGTTTCTTTAAGTCAACAGCCAACACATGTTCACAATAGACTCTCAGAAACGCGGTTTGTTACTGAAAGAAGTTATTCCACATTATATTTAGTTTCATTCGCTTTAAATCTTTAACTTTTTCTAAATATTTGTAGATACAATAGTGAGTTTGGAATTAAACAAAACTACACAATATCAACACCAAAAGTTCCAAATTTATTTCAATTTTTTTTAATGAACATCTTTTTCTTCATATTAAGAAAAACATATATAGAAGTTTTACGTTTAACAGGTTTGTCCTACATCATAAGAGACTGCGGCACCACCTGTCAACAAATTGCAAATGCCGGCCCCACCAAGTACACCACCTGTACCATCTGTCACCACGATCTGTGCAACAGTGCACATATTTTCAAAATTCATAACTTTACTATGTTTTCGATTTTCATAATTCATTCGGTGTTTATTGTCATTAAACGCCTCTGTTAATTAGAATAAGTCGTCAATTTTGTCCTACATAGAAGCAAATATTTAATTATATAACACAATTGTTATTTATTTTATTAATAATTGTTACATATTAATTTCCTTTGTAAGTAAATAAAGAGAAGATTTCGTATTTTTAAATGTAAACACTTACTTTATAGTTACTCCTGTACGCCGAAGCGTATGATCAGGAACTATTCGACGTGGAAACCTGTTTATCACTGTGTTGCAAAAGCAGATTTTGGTCAAAAGGTTTTCTTTCTTATTTATGATGTAACCCCTATGACTCGTAAAAGCATTGAGCGTCTTTTTCGTCTTCTTTTCTCATACGCTCGGCTCGTCTGGGATGACATTCCAAGGACTGTTTCCTGATACATCAGGTTTGTATATAAGGGAAATGTAATGGAAACAATTGGATCAGCTTTTAATTTCACACAAGAAGTAGGCAAATAATTTAATTAATACTGTAGAAATTACTGAGCAACTATTGAGTTTCTTGCCGGTGATCTTCCCAGCAGTACCTGCTTGATACTGGTAGTAAAGTCACAGCAAATAGTATACCTATTATATGTAAACTTATACTTAGATAAGTATTTCATTTGAAGTTTAGGTTCTAATATACCTATTCACCACTTTCAGTGCCAGTGACAAGATCAAAAAGGTGCCGCTATTATTCGCGTTTGCCTTCCCATTTCCGGAATACAGCAGATTCAATCAAACCTCCTTGACGTAGTTTGATTCCCATCTATCCTATTTCCTATTGCGAGCTGTGCTATCACGTATTTTCTACCATTTTATTATTCTGTCTTGCTTTAGCGTACCTACCGTTTTATTTGTCTGTGAAATAAGATCTAGATACCTGAAACCTAGTACTAACATACGTAGTAACGTATTGTATTTTTTGACGTGACAACGTCTTATAATTCGATAGAGCCGGCTGCACGCACGAAAAAACATGACTCATGCGGCGTTACCTCTCTTTGAGGCGTTCCATGTAAGGCTTGAAGTGCAAGCGAGAGCGCGGAACGAGCGACAAAGAAGCACAATCGGCCTTTGCGTTTGGCAGCGTTCGACATCCGTCTATTAAATATGATTATTAAATATATTAATTTGAAATTAAAAATTAAATTTATAAAATCAAAATCAATTATTTTATTAATTTAAATTAATATTTATAAAAATATACTTAAATTAAAAATTTTAATAACCAATTAAATGCTACCATTCCATCAGTATTTCTTAAGACATTGTCACGTTCAACTATCGTCAGTAAACCGACTTTACAGACAACCAATTTTTTTTTCAATTCCCTAGCTCATTATGTTCATTATTGTAACGCATAGGGCGTTACAAAACGTTACCAGAATAAAATGGTTAATTTAGCTTTTTTTATTAAAAAGAATCACACCTTAGTTACACCTGGTGGTAGTGATGATGTAATCTAAGATGGAAACAGGCTAACTTATTAGAAGTAGGATGAACTCCACACTCCTTGCGGGTTTTACACGGCATCGTACCGGAATGGAACATTGGACTGGAGCGATTTAGCGCTTGGTGTTACATCTTTGTCGTCTGGGTGGTAACTAGCCAAGGCCCAATCCTGCCACCGGTCAGACCTGGAGCAATTAAAAAAATCCCAATCAGTCCATCCGGAGATCGAACTTAGGATCTTCGTCTTATAAATCCAGCGCGTTTATTGCTGCGACACCGAGACCGTCAATGGGGAAAAGTATTAATTATTTTTATTTATTTTGTAGCCGCAACACAATGTACTAGGTAATTGGTTTATTATGACGATGACGAACGCGTAAACCAAAGAAAGAGCGTAATCGCTTTATACATTTCATACGGAAATTCATGAAATATATCCTCCAGAGTGTGGTAGATTACCCGAGTACACGTAACCATTAGACCTCTACATTAAAGGCCTCTGAGTTTCCTCCGAGCTCGCTGCGATATCCTCTATCTTGAGTTATGATAACAATAGATTATCCACTGCCCTTTGTTGGGCTTCCTGTTCGTGCATTCAAACAAAAGACAATGTTCTAGGAAAATGCCATGTTTTAAACGCATGTGCTCTATATATTTGTAAATCTAATATATAAAATTTCCCTGTCACAATGTTAGTTACCGTATTTTTCCGAAACGGCTTTCAAAAATCAACGTCTGCCGGGTCAGCTAGTATTCTTATAGATATAAAATTTTCAGTACAACTTCTAGTGCTAATGTTTGTCTATTAATTATTTTTTGGCCTTCACACACTGAAAATTACAAAGCGTGCGAGATTTTTACATCTACTCATTATTTGGCTTTACTGTCAATGACAATTGGATGGAAGAAAGACAAGTTAATATTTCACAGACCAATTCAGGACTGTCAAGGTGTCTTAATAAGTTTCATGAACAGCTTTTCCAGATTTTACATACAAAACTGATGGTTACAACTCTATGGTAAGCTATCTAAAACTTCAACAGCGAGCCCTGCGAAATGACGGACCTTTCCGTGACCTACCCTCTGGGCTTAGAACCATATTTTTCCTGTCAGAAAATGCAGAAAAATTAAGGATAAAATGAAAACCACGAGGCAGTAAAATTGTTAAAATATTTCAAGCTGTGCAATGTACGTAAATTAGGTACCTACTACCATCTACTAATTATTTGGCTTTAGTGTCAATGACAATTTCCTGGCTAGCCTCAGGACCAACTGGGACGTTATTACTATAACCAGTAAAATAAACCCACGCGTTTAATGCTCTAGCACTAAACTGAGTAAACAGTGGTAGAATGTTTGGATAATTAATTATTCATGTAGTAAACACTAGCGGCATATATTTTGTAAATATCTAGTGTATAATGTTTATTATTCGTACTTACAATAACAATTAACGCATTGTGCATACATCCATTTATTATTATTGTTAGTAGGTAATATAAAAGGCATTTTGAGTGCATATTTAGGTTAATCTATACAAATCAATAATTTTCAAGTTTATGTTTGTAATCTATCAGCTTTCCTTTGAATGTATAATATTAATTATAATACATACAGCAAAAAATCAATTTAAAAAAATGTTGTCCATCTATTTGTTCTCTAAAACGGCAAGATTTTGGCAGGACTTTAACTCGTAGATCGCGAATGTTATAAGAAGGCAATTATGCTATTTTTATTTTAGAAATAATAAAAAAACATATTTTAATACCACACGAAGTCTTGCAGTGGTGAATTTATAAAATATTAGATAAAAAAATGCAGTTAGTATAAATAGTAAGTGATACATCGTTTCGAAGTCTATTTGGACATTTTTACGGAAAAATGATAATGGAACTTTCTTGAATTGGAAAATATAAGCTATGTTCTATAAAACCTACAAATAGTGGCTGCCAGTATTTATTAAGTATGTAGTCTACGAAACGAAACTACCAAACAATTCGCTACGAAATTTTCCTTAAAATATTCATACCATGTTTCGCCGCGAGGAAACTGTATCAACGTAAAATTTTGTCTAGTTATACTGACAAAGAGTGCTTATTGATTTTATTTTATTCTTTATTACTCGTGACTATATCCCCTCTTCTGTAAGGAGGGAGGCCTGGCTCTGTAGTGGGCCATTAATAGGCTGATAATGATG
Organism: Mycalesis mineus; assembly: GCA_034621355.1. Classification (NCBI taxonomy): domain Eukaryota; kingdom Metazoa; phylum Arthropoda; class Insecta; order Lepidoptera; family Nymphalidae; genus Mycalesis; species Mycalesis mineus. The sequence goes on along the minus strand of CM067899.1, from coordinate 5,478,542 downwards.
ATGATGATGACTCGTGACTACAATGATGGTAAGTGATAATGAAATCTTGGATTGGTTAGGATTAAGATGAACTCCACGGCTCTTTCGGTTTCTACACAACATCGTTACGGTAAATCGTTTCGCTGTACGTCTTTGCCGGTAACTAACCAAGGTCAAAGCCTCCCACCAGCCAAACTTAGAAAATTTTAATCAGCCCAGCCAGAAATGGAATCCAGGACCTCCGTCTTGAATAAAATACGAGTATATAGGCTATACATCTACATACATTACTACTGGTACCTGATCACAGATCTTACTACTATTAGGTCAAACTAAGATGTTTTTTATTGTGAAATAATAGATTTAACTGTGTTGTAGGTTGGTACTTTGAAACAGTATATAATCTCAAAATCTTACAAAGTCATGCCGATTGACACTTTGTCATAATTTGGCATGTCACCGCAATGAATGATCATCGATATGAATGCTCGGAAAAAAGAAGCATTTTCTGCCGCGGAGGCTTATTTGTGTCTCCAGATAAATACCTACTGACGTAAAAATCAACTGAATAATTGACACACTACCCGTCCCGGGTTCGATTCCCGGCGGGGCAGATTGAGATTTTTCTTAATTTGTTTTGGTCTGGCTGGTCTTGGGAGGCTTTTCACCGTGGCTAGTTACCACCCTACCGAAAAAGACGTACCGCCAAGTGACTTAGCGTTCCGGTATGATGTCGTGTAGAAACCGAAAGAGGTGTGGATTTCTATCCTACTCCTAACAAGTTAGTCCGCTTCCATCTTAGATTGCATTACTTATAACCAGGTCGTATAGCAGTCAAGGGCCAAATTGTAGTCAATAAAAAAAATACTTCTTCAAAGTAATAAATGAGTGTATGTAAAAATATATACCCATAGATATTTTAGTAAAGAGTTATTTCTTTAAAAATAGCAAACCAATACCCAAAAGGAACCTCACGCCGCCGGCAGCATTTATTCATCGTAGCGTGAAAAACTATGCGGCGTTGTCAGTTCAGTTTTCATATTTCATTTTGCGAGTATTCACTTAACTAGATCTGACATTTATTCGACTGTAAAAGGTCTGAAATCATCTATACTAATATTATAAAGAGGAAAACTTTGTTTGTTTGTTTGTTTGTTTGTTTGTTTGTTTGTTTGTTTGTTTGTTTGTTTGTTTGTTTGTAATGAATAGGCTCAAAAACTATTATCCACGAGTAACATAGGCTAAATTTTATTTTGGAAAAAAATAGGGTTCCGTAAAATATTTGGGTTTTTCGGACACAAGGTGTAAAAAATCAACCAGAAAAGTTACTTATTTTGCGTTCGCTGCCTAAACTATAAAAGATAGAACCATAAAATGTTCTAATTAATTGGAGATCTTATAAATATCTACAAAAAAGTCCGCAAAACACTATACCTATCTATGTCGAGTGAGGCACAACAACCATTTTTTTATTTAAAAATCTTAATTTTTTTTGGACTACATTTAAAAGCATTTATTTTACTCATGCTATTAATCCTTATCAAAATAAATTATTTCATCACTAAGTACAGTTTATGTAGATAATATTTGGTATTTAAAAGATTAAAATTGGACTTTTGGTTTTGAAGTTATGGCGAAATTAAAATATTACTATTTCTGCGTTGCGAAGTGAGCGTCACCAAGGCCTGGGGCGCGCGTGCGGGAGGGGAGTTTAGATCTATGTTATATATACGATGATGAATTAAGAATTCGATCTTTGTTCAAATATCTATTTAGTACATGGAAGAGTTTGTTCGTTTGTTTAAACGGGCTAATCTCTATCTGCGTGTCAGATTGTAAAATTATTTTTGTTTATTCTGAAGGCTAGACTCAAGAGTGAAATATACTAATTAATATCAATTTATACCCATCAGCTTGCCATAAATATATTTTTTTAATGTTAATGTACTGAAATGTCATACATTGTTTAACAAAAATGTAGACCTTAAGTACAAAATATTGCTTCACGGGAAACTATAAAAAAATTAAATTGAGAGGGGGAGTGGGGAATGAGCATACTGTATGTGCCTTTACACATTTTGTATGAAAGTCTGTCTTTAAAATTAGAAGGGTACCTAAGAGGTTTTATGTTTTATAGACTGAAACACTGCGCAACACTAACGTTGTTATTTGTATTCCGAAAATTAATAGTTAAGTAGTAGATAGTAATAATTATAGTAATGTTTATTCAACCACATTTATTCATTACAAGTTAGACTGCAATCAAACCTGATGTTAAGTGATGATGCAATCTAAGTTGGAAGCAGACTAATTTGTGAGGAATAGGATGATATCCACACCCCTATCGCTAATCGCTTGGCGGTACCTCTTTGTCGGTAGGGTGGTAAATAGCCACGGCCGAGGCCTCCCACCAGCCATACAGACAACAAACCATTTCACAATAACATCAGCCAATGCTGTTATTGTGAAAAGCTTTGACGAACACCTTAAAAAGCTTTCGCTTGGTTTTAGGATTATAAATAGTAATCCTTGAAACAGTGCGCATTGATTCCTCACTTTTTTGTATAATTTTATTAGTCTCTTTTATATTATTTATACAAACATTGATAAAAGTTGAAGAAAAATGTTTTTAATAAATAAATGAGAAAAAAAGAACTTTATGACCTAATACGTTGTGACCGCGGTTTTCCCTCGCGAATATAGTGATAAAAAATATGTCTGTCTTTCTGTTTGAGATTAAGGGTGCAAATTCGTAGCCGACCGCAGAAGACTGTATTGATTTTATGTATTTTTATGAAATAACTTTCCTGACGAGCTACGAGTCGTTTCCAAATAAATACATAGAAATCAGTAGTGTCTAAACTCGAAAACTCTCATCGATCGAACCTTGGCCTCTCGAGCTTAAATCCTGTCGCATGTTGAAGATTTATAAAGTGAAAAGGTTTGGAAGAAGATTAATAATGAGATGCATTTCGCTGCATCATAAATTATAGAAGCTACAAGTAAAATTACCAATTAATTCATAGAATTACAAAAAGTAGGAATTTAGTTTTTATTAAACGACTTCAAAAAAGGAGTTTCTCAATTCGACCGTATATGTTTTTTTAAACCTTGATTTTATATTATAAATCAGTCACCTTAGAACAGGTTATGCCATCTAGTATGAGGTAGGCGAAATATTTAAGTCAAACTTAGACTATAGTGCATTTCAACGAATAGTACCTATGCCGTTATGTTGGCAGCGGTGTTTCCTAGTGTTGCCATGTTACCTACCTTACCTACCTACCTCAAAGTAAGGAGGTTTATAAGAATGATATTAACTTATTCTTTTTTATTTAAAATGATAATCGAAAAATTTATAATGAAACAACTTCTGCGGATTTTATCGTGGAAGTAAAGTAGCCACGTTAAAGTTGTTTTAAAATTCAGGATAGTAATAAAAAGCATAAATTATTTAATATTTTTACTGTAATTATGATCAGTCAAAAAATGTTCATCCAACAGACTTATATCCGAGAGATCGTAGTCATCTTCATCGTCCATTATATCATCATCGTCGTCAGAAGTGTTGCTATCGTCTCCCTCCTCAATCATAAACCTCCTGTCAATCATAAACCTACGGTAATCGTTGCAAAGGTTTCTTCTGTGATTTGGACGATTTTATTTGCTTTCTGGCCTATGTTTTTTTCAGCAATTCGTCTTTTTAAGACACTCCCTATAAGCTCTATGGGGTTTAAATCGCAATGGTAAGGTCTTCCACCTTTTACGTTACCACTTTATGCCCATGCGCTTCCAACATTATATAGATTGTGCTACTTTATTATTTCAAAAAGCTGGGCTTTTACCATAATTTGCATTGATTATTTTGGGCCGGCGACCCCTTTTGCGAGGTTTTGAAATCATAGTCGACGTGCTGGCTGCGACCTCACCTTTTTTGGTGATTTTAGACACGGTTTTTCGGATACACCTAAAAGTAATATTTCGGTTTATTAGTCTATTATTCAAAGTTATGTAACAATATTAGTTGCAGTACACATGCTGTTTAGGTCGTACAAATAACTACAATTTTTAAAAAAATTTAAACGATTAAACAGTTTTGTGTGGAAATTATTATGTGCTACTGGTAACCCTATTTGACTAACCTTTAATGGCGGCGACACGAGCTTGAACACATCTTAAAGGAATTAACGGGGCATCATTACGTTTTTCACGTTAGCAAAATTCCTTCACCTTTAACACCATCATTCTTTCACCACTTTTCAAAGTTTTGGGCATGATTTCAATCGAAAATCAAATAAAATACACAAAATTTGCGGGAGTGTTTTCTTGTGACAATGACTTTGATAGACAGGGCTGCCAACATAACGGCATAGGTACTATTCGTTGAAATGCACTATAGGCGGTTATAATATCACATAATTGACATACATTGTCAGTAAAAAAACAGGAAAAAGATAAGAATATGTACTACAAATTACATGTAGCATAGAAAAATAAATTGTAATTACTTGGGCCATAAAAGACTTGATTCCAGGCTGTTATTACATTTAAAAAAATATATATTTACAATGTAGCAACACTGTTCACTGATCTATGGTAGATAGTGATATATAAATGTCGACAATTGTACTATCGATTGTTGACCTATAAAATCAGAATATCGAGAATGTTATAATAAAGGTTACTACAATATTTTGCACACAATTTGGTAATATTGTTTCCATATATCAAAAAAAATGTTGTAGCTATAAAACTTATAAATAGTTAGTAAAATAGTAAAATACTTTTAAACCAAGATATTACCTTAAATCACTAATACCTCAATTCATTATATTAATTTCATGCTATGGGTAATATCGATACTACCAACACTCCGATAGAGGTTTTTTTAATACCGAGCTATCGAAAAACTATCGGTGCAAGAGCACATCACTAGTGGAAATTTTAAATCGTTGGATGGCCATTGGCGCTTGTGTGCTGCAAGGTCGTGTGACAGTCAATCATTCCCCGATTTCATTCATAGAGTTGATTTTTGAGTTGTAGTACGGACGTTTTGACTTCGAGTAAAAAAATCAGTATTTAAAATTTTTGGCTGAAAAACGTGAGTATAGTATAGTTTCTGTTAATAAATTCTAGTTTTAATTATACATTTTTAAAATATTAAAGTGATTTTCTAACGCCCTTTAAATTTATAACCTACAAAACGTAAAATGACATTTGAATTTATGTCCGAGATTTGTATAAAACTTCATCAAATTATCAAATAGGTAATGTTTTCCTGTTACACTTTATTAAAAGGAAAATGAAAGCATTTTCCTTTTAATATTTTATTATATTTCGAAATCTTACGTAATAACTATGTCATTATCACGCGTCGAGCTGTTCCCTGATGACATTGATCCATAAGTGTTGACTAGTGACCTAATTCGACGGCCTTGTTCAAGGCTTGCTATTCTTATAGACAATTCTTGTTACTTAACAGTGTAAAGCTAATATCTACAATCTTTTATTGATCATTCATATGGCGTCATGGAAAATCGATTATTCCCGCGAATTTGACATAACCTTTGTTTAACATTACATAATAATTGTTGAACGTGGATTAGATTAAGCATTGTGTAGGTCCACATTATAAATCTTTGGGATTCTGATATGATAAGCAAAAAGGCAAATTGTGATGGCTTACGAAGTTTCTTTCGTAGATTAATTAATTATTGTCCACCTTCGGCAAAGCTCGTGTTAAATAAAATTACGATTACTAAGTGGTTCGATACGATTTATGATTATAATATTGTTTTCTTTAGTATTACATTGTCTTGTCAATGGTTAACCATAACATTCAGTCGAGTTAAATTATACATAACAAGCAAATATTGCAATTACAGAAACACAATGGGTGTACCTGCTGGCAATGCTGAAAACGGGAAGAAAATCTTCGTGCAGAGATGCGCTCAATGTCACACAGTAAGTACTAAATTTAATTGTGTATGACCATTGACTTATATAAGTCAAGTCAGGGGTCATGCACTTGTAAGTTGTGACCTATTGACCCTCATTTACCTATATCTATAGAAAGGGGATGCCTGGAGTTTAGTTGTAGAATCAGAACTAGTGAGGCGACTGATGACATGTTCAGGTACACATGCTTGCTGTCTGATGAAATAACAAAAGACCTATGTACCTAATAAATAATTTATTAAAGTCATTAAATCTGATTACAATGGACTATTGACTTTCAGTATAAAGTTATAAAGCTCTTAAAAAAAACTTATTAGCAAGCAAAGTAGAAAATTATTTTTACTACTGGTGTGATATAAAGATAGCTGATGTGACATTTATATTGCTTTCAGCATTCTCTTTTGGGCTGTACTGATTAATTAAGACACAAAACAGTTAGTAGAAAAGTAGTAGAAAGTTAGTTACTAGACAAGTAGAATTTTGAAACTTGGAATACCTTTGAATTCACAATACATGATGTATTGTGAATTCATATAGTATTATAAAGTCAAAACATCTCCACAATAAACTCTCAAGTTACATCACAATTGAATGTTTACAGTACTTATTGGTGTGTCAAACAAGAAAAATGATAAATATAGCACACAGCCAATGATTTTAAAGATGTATTTGGCTTGCTACAGACATAATTTTATTAATAATACTCATTCCTTTCAAATATTACAAAAATATAATTAGCTGTATCCTTCTGTATTTAAGAACCAGTATCTTTTCTTGACAAAAGCTTTTGCTTTATAACTTAACATGTGTTTGATAGTCCTGCACTCTACAATTACTTAACCAATTTTGATAAAATTTAGAATTTAGATAGATACTTACACTTATTAAATATATACACGGATAGTATATTTATTATGTGTGTTACTTATTTTATTCTTATCCTGGAAAAGTAAAGAATTCCTGTGGGAATGTTGAAATTATAATTTTTTGCCAAACTAATGTCACAGACATTAGTTAGACATTGGAGGAAGCGAGAGAGGCATGGGTTGTGGCAAGTGGAAGGATATGGTTCCTACCTACCCCTATGGGAAAGAGGGGTGATGCTAATATACATAGCATAGCAGATTTGCTATGTATGTATTAGCAAATAGAGTATTAATATTTTGTGATTTCCCCTAGGTTGAAGCAGGTGGCAAACACAAAGTAGGCCCTAACCTACATGGCTTCTTTGGACGCAAAACTGGTCAAGCTCCCGGCTTCTCCTACTCAGAAGCAAACAAAGCCAAAGGTATGTTTTAATTAAATAAAATTGTTACTCATATCTGCAATTGTTCCTCACATTGAGTAATTCTAATCAGAATAAAGATAAGATAAAACATTCCATTGGGTCAGTTTGTATGGCGAGTTTTAGATTATTATTTTTTATCCATGAGATAAGGTTAGCACATGACCATAACCTTAGTAAGTGACATCTGAAGATTATGGAAGTCTATTAAAATATCACTCAATGCTACAATATTGCACTCAAACAAAATCTGTCAGAGACCAAAAAAATTGTGTAATACTGGAGGATCTGCAAAGAAAATTTGCATTGTCCAAATGATTGAACACCTAACAACATGCTCCGTATATATGAGTGCACTTGATCAATGGGCTGTAACAGTAAGGGTTGAAAGTGTGTAGTCAAAAAATTAACAACTTTAGCCACCACTGGTAACAATATGGTCTGATTGACTTAAATTTATTAGAATGGGAAAATATACTCAGGTCCTCTGCGTTCTACAACATTCATAACTGATCTGCTGCTGCACAAACCTCAGCAAACTGCCACTATTGACTGTTTTACCTATTTTTAATTTATTTATTTTCCTTGTTGGACTTGACCAACATATAATTTTTGCTTATAACACTTTTTAATAACAATTTCATAAATTAATTTACAGGTATCACTTGGGGAGATGAGACCCTGTTTGAGTACTTAGAAAATCCCAAGAAGTACATCCCTGGTACCAAAATGGTGTTCGCCGGCCTCAAGAAACCCAATGAGCGTGCCGATCTTATTGCATACCTCAAGCAGGCAACTAAGTAATTTAAATGACATTAGGAAAAAAGTGAATGAGAGGACTATTCCATTGTATGGAACAATCTTCTTGTTTTAGCCCAATCAGTATAATCATTATTTAATGTACCTATTTATTTTGAGTTAATATTTCACAAAGTGATAGTTACGTCTTGTCACCTTCATAGCTGTTAAATAATTTATGATTGTATGAATTGTGATGTACATAATAATGTATGACTAAAATTCTTTGCTGAGAATAACAATGTTGTGAATGGTTTTTGATGTTATTAAATTAATAATAGACAACTTGGATATCTTTTTATTTGGAAAGAAAACCATAACATGGTTTGAAATACTTATGTCACCAATGTTACCATTTTTTTTAGTTAATTGTGTTTAAAATTAGATTATTTTAATAAAATTTATTTTTATTACTTTAATTTATTTTTATCCTGATTTTAGTAAATAAAAACAAGACCAGTTTTAGCAGGACTCAAACTATTAATTGATATATACTCAAGTTCTAAACAATCTAAACTTGTGACATATCAAGAATCTCTCGTCGGGTTATCTGGGCAGGTGGTATCTCAGATCTGCACTTGATTTTCCTAACATAGGACTGGAATGAAACACAAAAAATGACACTTAAAAAAATATTATATTCAATTAATCTGTTACAATTATTCATATATATAACAAATCATGGCGATATTTAAACGATATAGTAGTGACTCCACAAACGAGTACCTACAGTTCTGCGGAACTCGGATTTATATAGGCGCAGCGTCATCGCGATGACTCATACTAATGAGGTAGTATGTGACGGTAACGGAAGCTGGTCCTTCTGGAAACTTCGGGCATGGCGGAGTCTGGCTTCAGCTAGCGGGTTCCGTAATTATCGTCACAACACATATTTTATAAATTATTTTCCATGCAAAAGTGAGTTTGATTGATCATTATACTCGTATTGTAGGTATTGATGAAGTAAAAAAATACGAAATAGGTACTGCCAGGGGATGAAAAAAGATGGCTGTCACAGGCTCACAGGACGCCCGCCCGAGCAAATTTAATTCTACATTTTTTCACAAAATTATAGATTTACACCATAGATCAAGTAAGTACTGCTTGTAGATATACTTACTGTAAACTATGTAACTAAGATTTACACGCTTGCAATTGCGTCAGTGCGTACTTGTACTTGTGTAGTAAAAACTAAAAAGGCAAGCGCGAAGAACATCGATAAATAATAATTATGCCTATTCAAGCGTGTCAATATAGCATGAGCATATTTTTCCTTGAGTCGGGCCAAAAAATATGATTCCAAGCCGTTAAATAAGTAAAAAACGTACCTAGCTGTCAGATTTAAATTGACAGTGTGCACAGCTTTATTAAGATTTTGAGAATTTAGTACGAATGGTAACTGTGATAAATTATGTTTTAAATTTCAGCTACGTTGTTTGTGCAGCCTGAATAGAAATAAAATCACTATACTGCGGAAAATAAAGGATTTAATTTTTTCTAATTGCCTACTAAAATCGATATATTTTATAAGTATGTTAACACTAATTTTAGTAGATTCATCAAATTTACACCAGGTCACCCTATTCGAAGTAAAATGTCATTTTATTAAAAATTTATATGTCAGCGATTGTCAATCAAACGCATGTCAAAATTGTCAAACTCAAAAGTATGTCCAGCATCTGTTGATCTGCTGGTTTCGGATTTTTAGATTTCCTTAAATATTATGTGATATGTTTTAAATTAAAAACTGTCTAACTATTGTCTGGACTTTAAATTCTATGTACCTATAATAAAAAACTTAGTGCAGTTTCGTTGCAGAGGTGAAAATCCGCATTACTTTACCAGTGCAAATAATATTTATCAGCAATTTATTAACTTCAAATTGGCGCGAACAGGTGAGTTTCAATTCTATTAATTTCATAAATTAAATAAGAAATTAATTTATTTTTAATTTCCGTTATTGTTTTATTATTTTCTTGGTTACCAGATGACTGGTACGGCCGAGCGCGCGTGTTGATACCCTGCCTCCGGAGACGATTTAATTATACGCCTTTACGTCTTTACTTGCTCGAGTTGACATTGACGATATATTTATGCGCACATGTAAACTCGTAATTAAAGCAGTGAAGTGAAGACAGTGACAGAATGGCGAAATCTTCAGTTGTGCTAAGTTTTCATGAGGTTTTACTCCACGAATCTGATATAACTCTCCTAAAAGGGCCACACTGGCTCAATGATACCATTATATCGTTTTACTTTGAATATTTAGAGAAATCAATGTTTAGTAAAGCAAAAGAACTGTTATTTGTTTCACCGGAAGTAACACAGTGTATAAAGATGGTGCAAACTAGTGATATTGGAATTTTCCTGGAACCGTTGAATGTCAGCACCAAAAAGTTTGTATTCTTTGCTCTGAATGACAACAGTTCACCAGACATGGCTGGCGGATCACACTGGAGTCTACTAGTCTATTCACGCAATGAAAACTCCTTTTTCCATTTTGATTCATCCTCTGGCAGCAACCATGATGTGGCTTGGGACTTTGCTAGTCATTTGATGTTATATTTATCAAAACAAGGTAAGTTTTTATGTTTTGAAATTAAAAATATAATTCACTATTAGTTTAAAAATGAACTATTTACCAGAAAAAGGAAGCACTGCCATTTTGCTTAACTGTGCTGTAAAGTAGCAATGTTGTGTTTTAATTGGATTATACATTATAAATGCTAGTGTAATTTTAAGCTCAAGTGTCTTAACACTTGGTCTCAGGTTGATAAGCAGAAACCAGTAGCATGATGTACAGTACATAGTAAACTGTACATCATGCAAGATCATTTTCCCATTAGTATGTTTGGCAACTATCTAAATATTATAAAAATCTTCTCACAGTGCTTGTTATTGAAATCTTCTAAACAGCTGGACCAATTTTTATGACTTTTTTTAGAGTATATGCCTATTTTCACCTTTCAAATGTGTTCTTTATATCTGAGTGTATAAAATATGTTTACAACAGTTTCTCAGTTTAGTCTTTCTGTAAGTGAAATCATAATGTCTGTTTTGTAGTATATATATGTGTATAGGCAAACAATACTATAATCATATTCCTTGTTTCAGGAACCATCAATTTTGTGAACAAACAATGTCAACAGCAAAGTAATGGCTATGAATGCGGTGTTCATGTCATTTGCAACACTGAGAGACTGGCTCAACATGCATGTAGTCATGGAGAAATCAACACTTGTGATATGTCTGTTAAAGTTAATCCTAGTATTAAAAGGAAAGATTTGCTCAATATTATATTTAGTCTTAAAAAATCAAAATAAATTATGGTGCCATAATTTTAGGAGTTTTATTTTTGTGATTGAAAATAGGTATAAACACACCAGCATATTTAGCGGAACATAATTACCAAGAAGGACCATAATTATAAAATTTGGTTTTACTTTAAAATCTACTTATTACACTTCTTTTGTTATTAAAAGTTTCATTTATTTTACTTAAAGTAAGATCACATTACAAACAGATTTTGAGAGTATAGGCCATTTGTGAAAAATGGTACATTTTTTAACTTTTATATTAAATAACAATTAATTAAATTAGAAAAATGGTGATTAATATCACGTATTTTCTCCACATGCTCTTATTAAAGTTTTTACCCGTCTAGGCATACTGAGAATGATGTTATAGATGGTCTCCTGGGTCTCCTATTCCTCAACTATGGCAATTTGGAGTTCACCCCCATTGGCAGGAGCTGGAATTCTGGACTTAACTTTTCTTTTCAGCAAGTCCCAAACATGCTCTATTGGGTTCCCGCCATATTCAGTGATCCCGTCAGCCACTCCATAACAGTGATATTCAAATCATTAAGATAAGCTTGAGTTGAGTGGTATGCGGCTGCGACATTTTCTTCTAAAACTTCTCTGATATAGTGGTCTGCAGTCAGTCTCCTTCTGTCAATCACTACCAAATCTTTGCCAGCACCCAAATAAATGACCACCTAAACTATTACTGATCCATCACCGTATGCAACTGTAGTTTCAAAATTTGTCTGAATGTATCATTCTCCTTTACGTCTGTATATTCTTTGCCTGCCGTCAATTTGATTTAAGAGAATTCTGCACTCATCACTAAACAATACCTTACTCCATTGGTCCGCGTTCCAAAGTCGATGTTCCTGAGCAAAAGTTAACCTGTTTCTACAATGATTTACCTCGAGCCTTAGAGCCGTGGCGAGCTCAAATGAACCCAAACCAGCTTCTTCGAACCTTCTTCGTACCGTACGCTCCCTTACGGTTACACCCCGCACTAACGGCCGTCAAACGGGGATTCCTACGTACACACCGGTCTCCTTCTAACTCATATCGGGCTCTCTGGATATCCGCTGTTCTTCGATTTCGAGTGCCCAATCTCCGTTGGGGCTAAGTCAGGCATAATTTAGTCCTCAACTCCAGAAAGATACGCGATTAAAAAAAACTAACAAAAAACAGCGTTTCAATGAAATTTTAAATCAAACTAAACTAAAAAGGAAGAAATACTCGAAGTTCGCTCCAGATAAAATGTGATATTAAGTTGTTTTCTTAATTTCAAAATATTTCGTTTTAAAATTAAATGACGTAGGTATAAACCAGCCAGCAACCCTTATAGGTATGATACAAAGCATTATATGATATATCAAACCTTTTTTTATGTTCCGCTAAATATGCCGGTGTGTATATTTTTCAACAAAATCAAACAGAGTAGAAAAATAAAAGAAATAGGGCTAGACTCGCCATTTTGATATTCTTTCCCGTAGATTGCATCTATCAGATCATACTGTTGGTGATGGCATTTTTCAGCTTATGTTCTAGAACCAACAAGAATAAGAATGCTTGCTGCTCTGTTGAATAAACGATTCTCAATATTTTATAGCCCAAACCCGAACTTGAACCTGGCACCACAAAATCTATTTTTTAAATTTATATACTTACAACTGTGTGCCTAGTGTAAGATTTTACCGCGTCGATATCGAAAACAGTAAACGCAAATTTTATATGGAATTGGAGTAGCGCCATCTAGTTATAGTGAGAGTAAACGCTTTTTTTTCTACATAATTTGACGTTACGAGTGACAGTGAGTACTACCCTACTGAAATGTGGGGTTTATAATAAACAGGATCCGCCTATTATACCTAAACCCCAGTAGTTTTTCAAAAGCATTTTTTTCTAGATTTCATTAAAAAACAAGGTCGGATCTATAGAAGGTTACGATGCTATTTACAAGAAAGGCTGTGTGGGCGTGATCTGTAAGCAATTGAACTAATTGGCTCCCGGTGTATGTTGAGACGAAATCTTAGTATTCCATGGATTTTCCGTGCGAAAGCCCAGTACCCATCTTTATTATTTTTACGTAACTTATTTCAAAGGTTAAAGTTAAAGTAGGTACAATCTATATACCTGTGACTATACTACCTACCTACTGATTTTTTGGTTGATTTTTTCCTTGCGCTTGATTTCGATCTCATAATTTTTGTACATGTTCAGTTGCAATTCTTTTCTTTATAAAATGTTAAAATTACGCAAAATCCCAACTTCGACGGCCAAGTGGCGCAGTGGGTAGTGACCCTGCTTCAGCGTCCTAGACTGAGGGTTCGGTTCCCTCATCTGGAAAATGTTTGTGTGATGAGCATGGATGCTTTTCAGTGTCTGGGTGTTTATCTGTATATTATAAGTATTTATGTATAATATATTTAAAAATATTCATCAGTCATCATAGTACCCATAACACAAGGTACCTACCTAAGCTTACTTTAGGGCTATATAGCGATGTGAATATTTATTTATTTATCTACTTATTTTTCACAACTTGAATTTACTTATTAACTTCAATTGAAAGTGAAACCCATATATGACTTAAGATGTACCTACCAGATCAATTAATTGGTCCGTTGGTCCTTACGACATTTTAACTTTGGCAAGTATAGAAGTTATAAATTCGAAATCGATTTCGTTTCTTGCTTACGAGTATGTTTGCAGGTTTCTCTTAAAACCATTTTAAACGAGTATGAATTTTAGATATATTAAAATGGCTTTTAGGGTTGTAGGTGTTATTCGTTTATATTATCGTAAAGTATAAAACTTGCACTAAAATTTTATCTTGCATGTCCTCTCTCATCACAGTGCTGATAAAATCAGATTTCATTCCTAACCTATAGTTGAAACACAGAATTTTATATTAGTTTATAAAACTGTTCTTTGAATGACCTTTACAATCAAGGATAATTCGTATTAATCATCAAGTATCCTCTGAAATTGTAACACGCTGAACTGTTTAAGTATCATGGCGGCGTCGGTAACTATTATGTACTACAAAATCAGTAATATGATGCACAGGCATCTAAGGCACTAAATAGGTTAAGTTTTACCTTCATAATAGCTTTTTTCATAGTATAACGTACAGCGACGAGTACTCTTTGCCGTAATTTTATTTATTTATTTCAGACCACAGAGTCCATTTGGGGTTAGTAACAATGAAAACTTATAAACTATATTAGTACTTAAGAACTAAAAGAGATTTAGTACCCTGTGTGAGTTTCCACGCCAGATGACTATTCTTATCTCCCACCATCCTTAAGATTCTGTTGCTGCCGCCACGTATCTGTAATGCTGCAATTAAATTTGCGCAGCCTTTATGAAGCAAGTAAGTATGATATCAAAATAAAACAATTTAAATTTAAAATAATTAAAAATAGTGTAATAAATAAAAATGAGATACAAACACATATTTAAAGTAATTGCATTTCCGTATTCGAATAATAACCCAGTAGATACTAAACTTAATAATTCAAACTATGTCTACTACCTCTCATTAACACTTTGAGGCTCAACCCATCCTCCGAATGCCTTCTCTAATTCTTCAGCAACAGCAAAGCATAATCTGTCATTGTTGAAATTAGCTACTACTTGAATTCCTATCGGCAGACCTTCGCTGTTTAATCCCAAAGGCACAGTAGTTGCTGGAAAGCCCAGACTGTTCATGATAGCTGTGTAATGATAATTCATTGGTCGTATTAGAGGCTGGTTGTGGTAAGGCGCGGGGGTTGGATGTGTGGGATAGAGAAAAACGCCGTCATCTCCGAGCATTTTCTTAAACTCCTCTTCTAAATAATCGCGAGCCTCCATAAAATATTTGTATTTTTTGCTCTCCGGATTAAACTTCTCTTGGTCTGTTAACGCAACAAAGAGCCCGATCAAAGTATTTCCCGAGAAGCCCAATAGATTCTTAAATATTTCTATGATATTTGAGGTCATGCTCGGATTTTTCATTATGTAGGATGCGAAGGGAACTTCATTCTTCATTGTTGTGAACCAAATTGCTTGAGATCGCTTTAGCCATTCGATTTTCTTTTCTTCGGCAACAATATCATGTTTCGCTTTAAAATGTTTGACGACGTTTACCATTGCTTGTCTTATTTCTGGATCTACGTCACTTATCAAAAGAGATTCATTACTGAACTGATAAAATACTTTGAGTTTCCCAATGTCGACAGGTTTGTCCAGATCAAGGTTTTTGGCGTAGTCTCCGGATATTACTCTCTGAATGTGTTTTAAGTCGACAGCAAATCTTGTCATGGGGCCTATGCCTGGAATACAAAATACGAGTATGTATTATATAAATTAAATCGTGTCGTAATGCTGTTTTAAAACCAATACTAATTGCTCCTATAATGTTTGTTATTGGCTTAAGTCTATAATCGATCATCATCATCGATTCCAATCATTATCAAATGTTAAGAATCTCAACTTATTTAATGTATTTCCAAAGGACTGGATTCTAATAACACCACTCCTAATTTCGGCTAGACCTGGCTGTTTATCTACTACCAGTTGACCCTTAACTGCTGTCACACCTGATGTTAAGTGATGATGCAATCTAAAATTGAAGCTGGCTAACTTGTTAGGGAAGAGGATGAAATCCACACCCCCTTCAGTTTCTACATCGTACCGAAACGCTAAATCGCTTGGCGGTACGTCTTTGTCGATAGGGATAGCTAGCCACGGCGATAGCCTGCAGTCGGTACAATGAACAGAGTCATGTTATAAGCAAAATTTAAAGTGATGGCCACACAGACCATAATGAAAATAGTAGAGATGTTTATACTTACACAAATACAGATTAACATTATCATTCTTGAGTTCAGGATACTGTCCTTTGTTAGATACTGCTCGCCGTGTAGGTTTGTGACCAAATATTCCATTAAAATAAGCAGGCATACGAATAGAGCCGCCTATGTCGGACCCTGGGAAAACAAAGTATTTATTTATTAAAAAATTGTTTATTACATGCAAAGAAGAAAATAAAAACATTTAAATACATAGGAGAAAAACATGGCTAAATAGCAGGCAAAGGTATTTATAGCAAATATCTAATAATCATTGTATTTGCCTAGGTAGTAACAACAGTACAACGTTAAATCTTGAACTTTTCTTGATAACGTAAAAGGTTACCTCGGTCATAAAGTTTTACTCGGTAAATAAAGTTATCGTAAAAAAATAAATTGCAATCATTTTTATGTTATCTAATATCATAAAGGCGATAGTTTGCGTGTGCTTAATTACATGTGATTTTGACTTCTTATGAACCCTCGTAAGTCTGCATATGTTTAGCTTTTTATAAATAAATACTTAGTGTGCGGGAACTGTTTAAATAGTGAATTTGTGTGTTATAATATAATACGCTTAAGTATTTAACATTAAAGCAACTAAATGTACAATAATATTTACATTCAGAGTGAGTTTCTATTTTTTAGTAGTTAAAAATCTTTAATTCTTACGTTTTAATTTATCGCCATGTAAGTACTTGTACTATACTGACATGCATTAACGGCACTTGTTGCAATAAAGAGATATTACACAAAAACCGAAATCGCTGCAAGTGTGCCTATAAAATTTGAAGAATTCCTTCAATTTTCCCAGTATATCATCATCAGATTCTAACATATTGACAATGGGAAGTGTGCCCTTTTTAATAAAAAAAAAATTATCAAAATCAGACAACTCTGTAAAAAGTTATGCGTCGTCATGCATAAAAAAATGTATACGTGTCGAATTGAGAACCTCCTCCGTTTTTTTTGTCGGTTAAAAAATAAATTGCAAACAATTTTTATGTTTTAAGGCGATAGTTTGCGTGTGTTAAGTTAAATGTGATTTTGACTATGTGTTTAGCTTTTTATAAATAAATATTTAATTAATTAAGTTATCATTTTAATGTTTATTTGTAGCACCCAGCGTGTTTGTCATTGAGTGTAAACTCGACTAGTTTTTTTATTACCTACCTAGTGTAATGGCCAATATCATATTTGCCCAATATTATTCCTTGGCTTGTAATACTACTCGCTAAAGCTAGTAACTGGACAAAGGTCACTGAAGATACTGCATAAGTATATCTACCAAATACTACTCCAATTGTACTCAGGAAGTACTAGTTGGAATTTAGCAATGTAACTCATTGATTAAATGACCAAATTTGGACATTTTAAATAACGGCCAGGTCATGAATACTCTTAACAGAAACGGTCTTGTATAAAAGGATTAATGACAGTGAAAGAATAAAGTGATCAAGTACCTACCATAGCAAATGGAAGGATCTGCCTACCCCTATGGAACTGAGGCATGATGATACAAATAGTCTAATTTGATGTTTCATGTGTAAAGTTAGCCTGCTTGAAATAAACGAAATTGTTTTTTTTCTAATTTGATGTTATGTATGTAATAAGAGTCTGTGAAAACATTTACCAATTCCAAATATGCTGCCTCCAACAGCCTGTATAACAGCTTCACCGCCTGATGATCCGCCCACCATACGAGTTGTGTTATATGGATTCAAGGTCCTCCCATATATACAGTTGTAAGTTTCATACCTGTTCATGGTAAAAAGAATGATGAGGTCTTTAAATTCAAATCCAGACACGAAAAAACCTGCCAAAGAAGAACCATAAGTTGTATGTACACATATAAACTAAATGGTCAATTAACGAAAATTAATCTTTAATAGTTTTTAAAAAAATAATCAGATAAGTTGACATTCTGAATTAGTTAGTAAATTATTTGGAATGGTAACATTCAATAAATTTTAGTGTCTTAATAAAATAAATAGCCGTAACATAAAAGCATAAATTTTTTAAATTGACAAAATTAACGTCATATTACGTACGTGTTCAAACTTGTTTGCCTAGAGGTTTTAGGTTTAATTACGCTTTAAATTAATACTGCCTTAATAAAGCTTTAAATTTCGACGGCCTCCGCAGTCCAGTGACATGCGCGGTGAACAAGACGGAGGGACTGGGTTCGATTCCCGGCTGGACCAATTGGGAATTTTGGCCAGTTCAAGTCTGTCTGAGAGGCTTTGGCCTTGGCTAGTTACTACCCTGCCGACCATTTTACCAACAAATGATTTAGCGTTCCGGTAGAAGCCGAAAAGGGGTGAGGATGTCATCCTACTCCTAGCATGTTAGCCCGCATCCATTTTAGATCAGTTACCACTAGATGTGATTGCAATCAAAAGCTAACTTGTATTGATTAAAAAGCATAAAGTTTGAGATATTGGAAATTTGATATACCCCCTAAATATGGTGCAATCTCCATAGTCGCCTCAAACCGTATTTGGTGAGGTAGGAGCACGGCCTGACAACCTGTCAGCTTGTAATAAGATGACGAAGGTCTGGCCATTCAAATGGCTAAAATGCTACCAAATTATCTTCGTTATAAATAGTAAACAGATAGGCAGATACGAGTATGTTAATAAAATAAATAAAATCTAGTTTTAGTCTAAAAAACCAATGATACGATAGGATGCTTATTTTAGAAATTTAGATAATGTAAGATTGTTAGACTGCCTCGTTGGTCCAGTGGTTAGCCTATCTGGCTTCGATCACGAGGTCCTGGGTTCGAATCCTGGGTCGGGTCACGGAATATTCTGAGTTTTTCATTCTTCTATGTAATTCTCAGTACAATCCAAGTCCGGAGTCGGGAAGTTGATGGTGTTACACCCTCGTGCCTCGAAGAGCACGTTAAGCCGTCGGTCCCGATACTGTCATCAACATCTGATAAATGAAACATTATAACCCTAAGCCCGCTAACCCGCATTGGAGCAGCGTGGTGGGTCTACGCTCCATATACCCTCTCCTATAAGGAAGGAGGCCTGGGTCTGTAGTGGGCCGTTAATAGACTGATAATGATGATGATGAAGATTTTTATTACTACTACAGATGTGTTATAGAACTATTCCTGGAGAGTGTTAATGCTATGCTTACTTCAACCACCATGCAGCATCACTCTGTTCTGGTCTTGAAGGGCTGGGGATTTTTTTATTCGTTACAAAGTTAGCCCTTGATTGCAATCACACCTCATTTTAAATGATGATGAAATCTAAGATGGAAACGGGCTAACTTGTTAGGAAAAGGATGACAATGTCAGACCCGGTTTCTGCACGACATCAAACCGGAACACTTACCTTATCGCTTGGCGGTACGTCTTTGCCGGCAGGGTCGTAACTGGCCACGGCCAAAGTCTCCCACCAGCCCGACTAGGACCAATTAAGGAAATCTCAATCGGCCCTGCCGGGAATTGAATTCAGGGCCTCCGTCATAAAAATCCACAGCGCATATCATTGGGCTACGGAGGCCGTAGTAATCACATAAGACTTAAAATCTATTTCTCAGGTTGAGAATTAGCATTATTTCCTTACAAAATGTTGCTCGATTATTTTGCTTTCCTCCCTATCTTATCCCTTCTACCAATCTATAAGTCCCGTCAACAATTACTATAAAATCAAACAATTTTATAGAGCAAACTTACCACATGCACATTTCTGGTACGTTCGTTACTCCAATAATTATAGCGCCGCTATTTTTCAATAGTTTTATTACATCAGCATCTTTTTCGGCTAAGCAATCTTTCCTAAATGTAATACCAGCTGTCATGTGTAGCCCTGTGTAATATAAATGAGTAAATTATCCATCTAACTATACTAAAGCCAAACTCGATGGAGAATGCTTATCAACAAACAAATTAAAAATGAAGGTAGAAAATGTAACACATTTTATTGCTCATAAATTTAAAATTATGTTTGGTTGTTTTATAAAATCTAATTTAAAAGATATTGAATATATTAATTAGTTTTAAGCTTACCAACCTAATTTATTGTCATAAATTCGTCAATAACAAGTTAATTCAAATAAATATTTGTAAAATGACTTCTACCTTAATTTTTAATTTCTTTGCTGATAAGCATTCTCAATCGAGTTTGGCTTTTCTTATCTCTTATTGGAGTTTGCTTACTCGCAGAATTTACGAATAATGTTTGTAAGTGAAATGCTTAGTATACTAATTGCAGTGGCGTGCACAAGTTTTTACCTAGGGTAGGCATTAAACATACAAATTGTACTAACTGAAAAAGCATGTGATGGTTCAACTGGGTGGGCAGGGGCAGGGACAGGTGGGTGCATTTTTGCATCTATGACTTGCACGCCAATGACTAAATGATATGGCATTATTTAATGAGTAAATAGCGTGTCAATGCGATAGCGCGCACAAACTGGTCAAGATATGGGCTTCAATGGATTAATACTTTTATTTATAACCGGGGTTTTCCTGGGTTCGATTTCCAGCTATCGTTTAATGTAGGTTTTCATACATATGCCGGCAAATAATCCAAGCAGTTTCGTATTTGATCAAGGGACGTAGAATACTCAAGAGTTATTGGTAGATTAAACTTGGACGTCTTCCAAGTTAGCTTGATAGCATCTTAGATTGTATCATCACTTAACATCAAACGCACTCAATTTCTCTGATGTTAAGTAAGTCAAGCACTACTTTCATTAAATTTAAAATTAACATTTTGCCTTTCAAAGAATTGTAAAATTCGTAAGTAGTTAAAGGACTTTTCAAAAATAAGCTTTTTTATAAATGCTGTACCTATTATGATGATATAGGTATAATCATCTGCCCCTTAATTTTTTAAAAAGGCAATTACCTGTACTGTATATTTTTATCGCAGTGACGACCTCCGTGGCGCAGTGGATTTATAAGACGGAGGTCCTGGGTTCGATTCCCGGTGGGGTAGATTGAGATTTTTCTTAATTTGTCTTGATCTGGCTGGTGAAAGGCTTCCGCCATGTTTAGTTACCACCCTACCAACAAAAACATGCCAACAAGCGATTTAGCGTTCCGGTACGATGTTGTATAGAAACCGAAAGGTGTGTGCATTTTCATCCTACTCATAACAAGTTATCCCGCTTCCATCTTAGATTGCATCATCACTTAACATCAGGTGTGATAGCAGTCAAGGGCGAACTTGTAGCCGATAACAAAAGAATTATATTATATGCTCCTCAGACCGAAACACAGCTTTGTTTGGCGTCAGAAATAATCATGGCGGTCCTACTTCCTCTGTTGAGGTCCCAAAAACTCTACTACCTAATTACCTATTACTAAATTTATATTACCCTGACTTCAGAGTATATTAGGCATGGTACATAAACAAAGTGACTAGTAGCAATGTGTAATAGAACTCACATTCTTGCAGCTTTTATTGCACACTTGCACTGTAAGCGTTTGAAAAACAAAAACGACGAGCCTTCGTGGATTAAACGATATATACATAAACATACTTGTAGGCACTTTGTGACCTTGCCAATTAATGTCTCAAAGTCATACCGTAATAGGACAAGATTCTGATTGTAGTTTATCCATTTTGAGTATTTTTTGTTCCTTTTTGGCATCTTAACACCGGTTCTTTTTATATCGCATTTACGTAAAGTTTAACCTTTAAAAAAATAACCTTAACGTCATTCCATAAAAGTAATACTCAATGTAAATGTTATTTTGTGGTTTTCGGTTGCGTACCATTATATTTCTTTTCAAAAAAGATTATTTTGACACATTTATATGTGAACTAGCAGTCGCCCGCGACTTCGTCCGCGTGAAAACCTTTTAGGTACCCTTTTAATTTTAAAGACAGACTTTCATATTAAGTGTGCTTTTTTCCCGCTACCCCTGTCAACATAATTTTTTTATAGTTTTCCGTGAAGCAATATCCTCCGTCCCGTCCCGTGTACTAAAGATCAACATTTTTGTAAAACATAGTACGATAGATTACAGTACATTAACATTAACAATATATATTTCTGGCAAGCTGATGTGTATAGCTTTTAATAGTCTATTTCACTTTTGAGTCTAGCTTTCATAATAAACAAAATAATTTACAATCCCACATGCAGATCTAGAGATAAGCCCGTTTAAACAAACGTACAAACTTTTTCGTATATTATATAAATATGGTCTGACATGCCAAATAAATGGAAAGAAAAGATCAAAGATCGAATTTTCAAAAAATATCAGTACCAAAATATTGACCCCTATTCAGTACGTATAACATAACACGGAGGAGGTCCACTTAATTTGGACGATATAGCGGCATTGTCATGTTTTTTAGAAATTTTGTAATATCTCCGAAACTATATAACTAATTAACATACTGTAAAAGACAAATCTTATCTCTATAATATCCTTGTGATTATTAAATAATTTATTTTGATGAGGATTTAAGTTTAGTTCTATAAATAATGACGTAAACGTAAGCATATGAATTAAATGATTTTTTAAAACACAAAAGTTATATATCTGCCAGAATATAAAAGATAGATATATGCTATCGCGGACTTTTTTGTAGAACTTTTTAAGATGCATATAGTTTCATATGCATATGCATGCATATGCAAGTTTGTATAAAATATTTTCAATTATATCCAATATCTCTTAAAGCTAAATTTAATAAATTTCACGGTTTGACTCGCGCGACAAAAACTGTGATAACTCGGGTAATACATACAATACAAATATAGCCTATAACACTCACCGATAACGTAGCATTCTACTGGTGAAAAAAAAAATCGGATCGGATCAGTAGTTCCGAAGATTAAGCCCGACAGAACTTTATTTACAAAAATACATAATTACAAACTTACAAACTTTACCTCTTTATAATATTAGTATAGATGAGTGTCCGTCAGTGGTATCGTAGCTTTTTAATGAACGGATTGATTACATAAAGGCTTTTTAATTTGAAAATTGTAGTGATCGATATGGTTCTTATATTGTGATGCAGAAACGACAAGCCAATCCAAATATGTGGGCATTTTTAACCGACGAAAAAAAACGGAGGAGGTTCTCAATTCGACATTTTTTTTTTTTTATGTATGACCACGCATAACTTTTTACAGTGTTGTCCGATTTTGATAATTCTTTTTTTATTAGAAAGGGCATACATCCAAGGTGGTCCCATTGTCCTCGTGTTAGGATCTGCTGATGATATCCTGGGGAAATTGAAGGAACTCTTCAAATTTTGGAGGCACGCTTACAGCGATTTCGGTTTTTGACTCGGTATCGGTAGCTTTTTGGCTACTAGTGCCATATAATATACTATGACAGTATAGTACGAGTACGGTACTCAAAACGCACTAAAAAGTAAAAAATAACTGTGTCATTTAGTTGCTTTAATTTACTTAAGCATATCTAGGAGTCGGTGCCAGCCAAGGTTTCTACTTTCAAGGACATTACCTAGAACCCATAAACTGCTTTACTATGTAAAATAAATATTTCTTAAACTTGCTGGCACCGAATTCATAGATATGCTTAAGTAAATTAAAGCAACTAAATGACACAGTTATTTTTTACTTTTTAGTGCGTTTTGTGTCGGTTCTATTTTTTGTTAAAAATTTTTATTCTTGTGAGTTTTCTTCTTTTATGAGTCAGATTTTTTGGAACGGTTTTTGAGTTCCTTTTCACCTATGCCTAGGGCTTTAGTTAATGATGGAAAGAAATTCTGACATAAAAATTATTATAGGTACATAAGCTCTAATGTTATGAAATATTCTTCACACCAAATAAAAAACTTACATAGAAAAATAACATAAAAACTACTGTACAATTGGCGGTCTTATCGCTACTTAATGAGCGATCTCTTCCCGATAACCAATTATATTGAAGAGGAAAAATGTATACATACATTGTTCGTACACAAAAATAAAGGAAGTGTTGTGTCTTATTACCCTATATAAAAAATTACTTACATAAAATACTTATTTTGTACATAAAAATAAGAGTGTAATAAAGATTTAACCTTTAAATTAACAGGTTTGACGGTTACTTACCTTCTACGCCAATGCTGTCTTTAGTAGTAAAGGGTACACCCAAAAACGGT
This sequence comes from Mycalesis mineus, assembly GCA_034621355.1. Lineage (NCBI taxonomy): Eukaryota > Metazoa > Arthropoda > Insecta > Lepidoptera > Nymphalidae > Mycalesis > Mycalesis mineus. Next base: position 5,454,286 of record CM067899.1, on the reverse strand, counting down.
TTCTCTCGTTCTAAAACTTCTGCAGACAAAGATCCGCTTTTAATGAGATCGTCTGCATCTTTCGCTTCCTTCAGGGCCAATTCAAAACGATCGTCGGTGAAATAGTTGGTAACTGGATTTGTTTCTTTTATCCTCTGTATGCATATGTTTAATACTTCTACACTGGATATCTGGAAACATAAAAAAAAAATTGGTTTGTGTTGGTGACAATATCTTAAGAAAATACTGATGGAATGGTAGCATTTAATTGGTTATTAAAAATTTTAATTTAAGTATATTTTTATAAATATTAATTTAAATTAATAAAATAATTGATTTTGGTTTTATAAATTTATAATAAATATATTAATTTTTAATTTAAAATTAATATATTTAATAATTATATTTAATAGACGGATATCGAACGTTGCCGAACGCAAAGGCCGATTGTGCTTCTTTGTCACTCGTTCCGCGCTCTCGCTTGCACTTCAAGCCTTACATGGAACGCCTCAAAGCGAGGTAACGACGCATGACGTCATGTTTTTTCGTGCGTGCAGCCGGCTCTATCGAATTATAAGACGTTGTCACATCAAAAATTATTGAATAGAAAGAAGGCGAAAATTCATGACGAGTTTTCAATGAGTTATAGCAATTTTCAGAACATAATGTTGGCGGTATTGTATACTCTGCGTATTTACTGTGTTGTGGCACCCCGTGGCAAGCATAAACTAGAGACTAGTCGTCGTAACAAAAATGGCGCGCGACAGGCTATAAGAGGTGCCCATATGGAAAATTGTTATGATTAACCTTGGTATCCGAGTCATGTGCAGTCATGCTGCTTAACTAGTGTACGAGTAAGAATCTGTGCGCGTAATGTTTAATTAAGTGATTACCGTAAGAATGTTTCATTTTAATCATATTTGATGTTTTTGTAAATAAATTGTTTCGATTAAGTTTGTCTTTTGGTGTTTTAAGTTTTATTCCCTTCTGACTGTTGCTAACAATAATAATATTATCAGCTGATTTTGCCGGCCCACTACTGAGCCAGACCTGCATTTAGAAGAAGGGTTATGGAGCTTAGGCACACCACGCAGCTCTCCCATAATCCACGGTATTCATATTCGCTAGTTTTAATTGTAGTTTTCAGTTAGGTACCTACTAGTATTAAGTATGTGTTAGTTTTAATTAATTATCAGCTTTAAGTACCTAGCATAAGATTTAATATCAAATAGCGGAACCTACACGTGTCTTAAATAAGTTATGTATTATTTTCTATTGAGTATTGTGTTCGCTTGTCATCTTTATTTTATTTTTATTTCGTTTGTGAATAATCTAAATAATAATAAAATTCAAACACTTTGTATAAGTAAGATAACTGAAATTGCATTTATGAGTAAGTGAGTTCATACCAATTTTGCCATACTTCTGGTACGACAGTGGCCCTACCTACGTTTTCTTTTCTTTGAGTAAATTGTCAATATACGAAAGGCTACCCAAGCGTTCGGTGTTACTAATTTCAAAAACGTCGCCAAATAAACATTAATAAAATTCTAAAAATCAGTATCGTCAGAAATATCAAAAAAAAATTTTTTGATATTCCTGACCTGAAATAAATCCCAATGCATTTTCGTTCCGATTGGTCAAAATACCTAGAAGGTTTTGATACTCAAACCTTGCCAATCAATGTTTATTAATAAATCTAATTAAGTTAAATATAAGTCTGACCATTTAATGAAATAAATATAATAAAATTTAAAAATGCTAACATATTGACTAACAGGTTTCATTTGGACATAATTACAAAAACACTAAAAACTCAATATTTATTACCAACAACTATTATAGTTAATTATAAATCCGCCATAGCGTAATAATCTTTAATCTCAGCAGATAAAAACTTGTATAATTGTACACAATGATTAATTATCATAATTTGGGTCGGCAGCCACCTTTGTACGTGCTGAAGTAAGATAATTTACATAAACATTACTTACAAGTCACAGTACAGAATAATTAGCAATCGTAATAATAAATCAAAGTTATTTACCTACTACGTTAGAATAAATTAGCAAGTATTTATTACCTATCTAATATACATAGCATCTATAAATGTTTATTGCCACTGTTCGGAGCTGGACCACAACCTTTTTAACCGATGAAAAAAAACGGAGGAGGTTCTCAATTCGACACGTATATATATTTTTTTATGTATGACCACGCATAACTTTTTACAGAGTTGTCCGATTTTGATAATTTTTTTTTTTAATTATTAGAAAGGACACACTTCCAAGGTGGTCCCATTGTCATCATGTTAGGATCTGATGATGATATCCTGGGAAAATTGAAGGAACTCTTCAAATTGTATAGGCACACTTGCAGCGATTTAGGTTTTTGTGTAAGTATCAGTAGCTTTTTGGCTAAAAGTACCGTATAATATACTATGACAGTATATTACGAGTTCGTTACGTGTCGATAAATCACTAAAATGTAAGAAATGAAATTTTTTAACAAAAACTAGAACAGACTCAAAACGCACTAAAAAGTAAAAATTAACTGTGTCATTTAGTTGCTTTAATTTACTATCTATTAGCATATCTAAGAGTCGGTGCCAGCCAAGGTTTCTACTTTAAGGACATTACCTAGAACCCACAAACTGCCTAACTACGTTAAATAAATGTTCCTTAAACTTGCTGGCAACGACTTCATAGATATGCTTAAGTAAATTAAAGCAACTAAATGACACAGTTATTTTTTACTTTTAGTGCGTTTTGAGCTGGTTCTAGTTTTTGTTAAAAATTTTTATTGAATTAATCTTTAGAGTCCCGCCTGATGTTTTACTGTTGTGCCTACTAATTCCTAGCACAGCCTTTACTTGGAAAACCGTATTTTAGTTAAAAATCTTTTTCTGAAACGCTATCTCTTCCATCTTTAAATACTTGCATTATTGCCATTTGCATTAATCTATAAATAAAAAATAAAAAAACCGTTAACTTGTTGCAAAAAATCGACAACTTAAAAAAAAACTTGATCCTTGGAGCAGTCCATGATATACTTTGTAAATCTCTTCTATTACGTAATTCTTAGAAACGGCCTTTAGTTGGAAATGATGTTACGCTTCTGATTCTCATGGAGCACATTAAGCCGCTAGTCTCATCATTATCATTGACATCTTAGTGGTAGCATGGTACAGATTCAAACAGTATGGACTACAAAACCCGCCAGCCTGCGTCGGTGTAGCATAGTGGGTCTGTGCCACTAACCGCTTTCAATAAGAAAGAAGGCCCTGTAATAATCGTTAGTCAAATAAATAGGTTGACGTTGATCAATATTATAGCTTATGGATATAATCTACACTTTATAATTATAAATATTGGAAACATTTAATTGAAAGCAATATCTGTTCCAATTGCATTTATTCTATTTCATGTAGGTACGCGTAACTGCGATAAATATTGTAGGTATGTATTATTTCATCTAGATCTTTTCTGAAAATTCACCAGTTTTCTTCATATTTTTTCTAATTTATCTTTCCGTTAGAATCAGACAAGTCGTTCTCAAGTTATGGCGTGACCAGTGGAAATAGGTATTGTATTTATTTTCCGTTATGACTTAGGTATCTACTTCATACAATTTGCTGCGATGTCAAGGTACCTGTACTGTTATTATGGTTCTGCATACAACTGTGACCTCGATTGTCTGTAGTTATGTAGAAGGGAATAAACCGGTTTATGGAAGGTATTCGTAATTGGATTTTCGTTGTTTTGGCGTGGGACAGGTAGTGAAAGTATTAACACTGCGCAAGCATTTCCACTGAGCTACTTGTATCTTCTTAAGTCCAGCGGTTAATTTCTTCGGATCGTTAAGTTCAGCAAGCAAGATGCGTACGGAAGAGATATGGCGTGTAGATAAAAAGATATACCAATAGCGTGCAATCAAAAATATCGCTCTCTTTATTTGCGTTGGGGCGAAAGAGAGATATACTATACTATACTTTCAAGTTCCCCTTTATTATTTGACGGCTGAGTGGTGCAGTGGGTAGTGACCCTGCTTCTGCGTCTTCCTAGGTCGTGGGTTCGAGTCCCACAACTGGAAAATGTTTGTGTGATGAGCATGGATGTTTTCCAGTGTCTGGGTGTTTATCTATATATTATAAATTTGGGGCTATATAGCGATGTGTGTAATTAATATTTATTTATTTATTATTTATTTAATTTATTTATTAGGAAGAATATTTAGAAAAATAAAAGCTGTTACCCCTGCTCTAGATGAGCCGGAGGTAATTACTGGTCCGACGAAATGCCGTTGGTCCCAGCCAGGGGCAGACAGGTGGTTGTTACACCACGCCTTCTTATAACAATTTAAGCCGTCGATCCGGCTCATTATTGTACTAATTTTTACATCGCTTCTTATACTCGTATACATAAGAAATAATATTTGCAATCATCATTGAACCTTACGTAATTAAGAATACTTAAATGATTATAAAAATATATATTTTTTTACTTTAGCCTCTCTACTTAATAAAATAATCACTTAATAAAAAGGAAATTTAAAACGATCCGTGTTCTCGAAAATTAAATATCTACCTCAGCTTGACATTGACAGCAACTTAATGCAATACCTATACTAGGCATGTTAAAAACATATTTTTATTATTTTTTAATTTCCTCGTTAAACAGGTACTTAAAATTTCAGCGGGAATTATCGCTTTTATGTGGTATATTCAGACAATTATTTATTTATTTATATATTTTAAAAAATTAAATACCTACCTCAGCTTGACATTGGCAGCAACTTATGCAATACTAGGCATGTTAAAAACATTTTTTAAATTATTTTTTTATTTCCTCGTTAAACAGGTACTTAAATTTTCAGCGGGAATTATCGCTTTTATGCGGTATATTCAGAAAATTATTTATTTATTTATGTAGTAATAAAATAATATTATTAATAATCAAGTACTTAAGCAACGTTACAATGCGGAAAAATGCACTTTTGCTGGCCGGCAAATATTTTATTTAGCATATATTTTACACAGTTTTGAGCGTGAGAATAATTGTCATTTAAATTTAATTGAAATTATTCATGTAAAAGGTTGTACAGAAATAGATAATAATTCAAATGAATCAGTGGAAAGTTTACAATATTTTAAATTCCGTAGTTGGTAGTAATACGTGCACAATGGCGTGCACTTCATAAATGCATAAACGCACTGCCTACCGCGAGGTCACATTACGAACCACTATTGGAGTAGAATTTGCCATTTCGTGTAGTTTGTACCTATAGTGCCTACCCTAGTCATAAACCTTGTGCACGCTACTGCGAGTGCATCCTAATATCTCGGACATCACTTAAGCCGTTGGTGCCGGTCATGTCTGTTAATGACCGGCACAAGCGTAAACATTATCGACCTAAATTCGCCAACCCACATTGGAACTTGGTAGGTCTGAGCTATATGTTCCCTTCTATAAGGACAAGGCCTGGCTGTTAAAATAAGCTGATAACGAAAGTTGAATTACAAGAATTGTAAACTCATAAAAGGTTTATCTGCAACACTTGACAGTATTATCGTAGATTAGTACACTAGTACTATACTTGCAAAACAGACAAGATGGGTGTACCATTATCATTGTTCAAACAGTATTACTCATAAAATACTAAATTGATACCAACCTCTCTCATCCGTATTTTTCTCGCAACTTCAATGGCCGGCTGTTTAAGTATACTGTCCTTTATAGGCGGTAATTCTTTCCCTTTTGTACCATAATACAGTCTGAATAAAACGCACGTCAACGCGTCTATAATACTCCTTAACGCGCTCAGAATCCGCGCTTTTAAACTGAATGGTTTCGGTTTCATTTCTTTATTTGTACTCATGTTTGCACTACACATATAACAAGACTAACTGAAAATACACTCGCGTATGTTTTCGATTAACAAGACCAATAAAAAGCTAAAAAAGTCACGTATGTTTTCCGTTATATCTGAGTCACAATTTTCCACCCACAGTATCGACACGGCCGTTCCTAACACAGCCAGACGTAGACTCGTGGTAGACTCATTCGTTCATAAACCGATGCATAACATTGGCCATGATTCCAGAGTGTAGCTCTCCATAATGTCTATAGTGCCGTCTCGCTTCTTTACATTTTTCTCGCTTTACCAGTTCCGGAGAATGTTGATGGACGGTGTTGCCTTTGGTTACCGCATTGTGTTATCGTGTTTGTGTAATGCGCTTGAATACCTTTAAATTAATTTCTGATCTGATACTATTGCTTAACAATGATTATTATTATTGTAAACATGTTTCACTATTGTTTTAAATACGATGAAAACTTAGTATAGTTATAGTTAGTAAATTAGTGTAGAAAGAGTAGATATGTTCCAACGACTGCAACTGTACTTTTCGGGAGCTAATATGCTATATTACTCATAGTTAACTCGTCATATGAAAGACAAAACTTAAAAAGCTTAAATTAATTTTTATAAAGGCTGTAAAATATTGTATTACGAAAAATCTTAGAGCTGGAACAAAACCAATCAATGCTTAATTAAAACAAATAATAATAATAATGCTTGTTAGGAAACAGGTAATAAAATATTTATTAAACAATATTGTTTATCTATGACACAAAATTAATGTAGTACCCAAAAATTAAAATTAATTATAATTATTCTTCTAATTCATACTAAAGACAAAAAGTTAAAAAGCTTAAATTATTTTCTATAAAAGCTGCAAAATATTGTATTACGAAAAATCACCTGGAGCAAAACCAATCAATGCTTAATTAATACGACAAATAATAATGCTTGTTAGAAAACAGATAATAAAATATATTTTTTTTTTATCGACTACAAGTTGGTCCTTGACTGCTATCACACCTGATGTTAAGTGATGATGCTATCTAAGATGGAAGCGGGCTAACTTGTGAGGAGTAGGATGAAATCCACACCCCTTCGGTTTCTACACGACATCGTACCGGAACGCTAAATCGCTTGGCGGTACGTCTTTGTCGGTAGGGTGGTAACTAGCCACGGCGAAAGCCTCCCACCAGCCAGACCAAGACAAATCAAGAAAAATCTCAATCTGTCCCGCCGGGAATCGAACCCAGGACCTCCATCTTATAAATCCACCGCGCATACCACTGCGCCACGGAGGTCGTCTTATTTAAAAATGCTGTTCTATCTATGACAATTAGCGTAGTGCCTACCCAAAAATTAAAAGTAATTATAATTATACTATTAATATCTTTTTGCATCGTTAAAAAGTTTTGCACGTGTTTGCTCTAACTAGAACGTGCTAATTTTATAAATACTTTTTGTGTGATAGACTATATATTGGTGAAGGTCAATAGATCTAGTTGGATAAGTCTATGTATTTTGATTTTAAATTTCGACGTAGGCAGTATAAATACGGCCCCATAAATAAACTATCCACCTTCAAATAAAATTACTTAACATAATTCCGTTATAAGGATTTATAGATTTTATTTACATCGTTGTAATTTTAAGCATTGCCATCCGACTATGATACAGAATACAGTTTAAATAGAAACGAAACTAAATTTTACTCTATTTTTCCACGAGTATGTATTTGAGACTTGAGACCATTTTGACTTATATGACTTTTTGGATTTGTCATCAGAACAGAAAAAATAAAAAGAATTACTAAGAAAAATATACTTTGAAGCGCTCTTGCTTGGTGCGGCTTTTAAATGATATCTCAGGAAGTATCATTGTATATTATTATATAAAAATATTTACCAAATATCTTAGTACGCATAACACAAGCACACTTCCTTTGGGATTATTTAGCGCAGTTGGTATTGTTTATAACATTTAAATTAATATTATGAAACAATTCCCACAGCGCTATTAATTATTAATAGATAATATTTATATTTATGCCATCTAAATAAATATAAATATATTTATGCCATCAAGTCAACGTACTAGAGAGGAAATCGTCGGGCGCAATAATAATAACTAACGACACAATTTAAGAATCAATTAAACTATACTGCCTCATCCATCGATTTCGTTATTTCTACGCCAATGTCATAGTGACCTAGAAAACCAGTTTGCTAATTTTACTTTTGTTTTGACAGGTTTCTTTATAAAAATGCAATATAGATAGAAATCAAATAATTGAATCGATTTGTTCAGCAATATTTACTATATTATTCCAAAGTGGCGCAGTGGGACGGGCGAGTGGCGCAGTGGGTAGTAACCCTGCTTCTGCGTCCTAGGCTGTGGGTTGGATTCCCACATCTGGAAAAACGTTTGTGTGATGAGCATGGATGTTTTCCAGTGTCTGGGTGTTTATCTATATATTATAAGTATTTATGTATAGTATATATATAAAAATATTCATCAGTTATCATAGTACCCATAACACAAGCTACTTAATACGAGTACGCTTACTTTGGGGCTATATAGCGATGTGTGTAATTGTCCTATAATATTTATTTATTTATTTATTTTATTTTATTTTTAAAGTGGCAGAAGATTTTATGTGAATAACACAAGAAAAACTACATTTTCACCTCAAATATTTTCACTGCCGGATCATTATGTTTTACGATGTGTATTTTTATGGCTATATGTTATTATATGATGCGTATATTATATTAGCATTTGCCCGCGAGCGCGACTTCGTCCGCGTGAAAACCTCTTAGGTGCCCTTCTAATTTTAAAGACAGACTTTCATACAAAATGTGTGAAAGTCACATATAAAGTGTGCTCAATCCCCGCTCCCCCGCTCAATTTAATAGTTTCCCGTGAAGCAATATCCTCCGTTACTAGGTCTACATTTTTGTTAAACATTGTATGACATTTCAGTACATTAACATTAAAAATATATATTTATGGCAAGCTGATGGGTATAAATTGATATTAAATAGTATATTTCACTCTTGAGTCTAGCCTTCTGAATAAACGAAAATAATTTTACAATCCGATTATTTATTATTATATAAATAATAATCGTAATTTTGCACATAATTCATATTCTCGTAATTTTAGGGAGTAATAAATATTATTTGTTCCTTTGTCAGCTTTTGAGACGTATTTAATAACACTTTATTATATATTGGGAAAAAACAACTCCTTTCAGTCAGTTAAACAGTATTTATTTTGCGCCGCGTGGTTCTACCCAACCTCCAAAAGCCTTTTCTAACTCTTCTGCTACAGCAAAACATAATCTATCATTATTTATATTTGCTACTACTTGTATACCTATAGGCAGTCCTTCTTTGTTGAATCCTAAAGGTATTGCCGTTGCTGGGAAGCCCAAACTATTTATTATGGCTGTGTACATGAAATTCATTCCTTTGACTAAAGGCTGGTGGTGATAAGGTGCTGGTATAGGATGTGTTGGAAACAGAAATACGCCATTGTCACCAAGCATATCACTAAATACTTCTTCCAAATAATCGCGAGCCTTCATAAAATATTTACGTTTCTCACATTCTGGATTAAATTCTTCATGATCATTCAACGAAACTAAAAGTGCTGCTAAAGTATTATCTGATAAGCCCAGGAAACTTTTGAATATCTCTTTTATATTTGAGATTGTACTGGGGCTTTCCAAAATTTGTTCGGCAAAGGATTCGGAACCCTTCGTACTTTGTAACCATATCGGTGCTGATCGTTTCAACCATTCGATTTTCTTTTCTTCGGCATCAATGTTATGTGTTAATTTGAAGTGTTTAACAGCCCTTTTTAGTGCTTGTTTTATTTCTGGGTCTACATCGTCCGTCGCAGGTGCATTAGTGCTGAACTGATAAAAGATGTTAAGTTTTTTAATATCCACTGGTTTATCGAGATTAAGGTTTTTGGAGTAGTCTCCTGATATGATTTTCTGGATGTGTTTCAAGTCGACAGCAAATCTGGTCATTGGTCCAATACCTGCAAATAAATAAATTATTACGCATTAAAAAACTACATTAAATCGTTTGAAACACATATTTTTCAAACTATTTTTTGAAGGACAGTGGCCTAACTTGTAGTGCCTGAATATAAAAAGCTGATGGTGATGAGGATTTTTAAATGACCATTATTTCTTTGATAACCAAGTGTAAGGCATCTGCTAGTACTGTTTATGCGTTGTTAACTCTACTTAAATTAAAGCAAAATATACAATAGCGTCTGGTTTAACACACAAATCAGCTTACGTACACCTAACTATTACAACATGATTACAACCGAAGCCTAACTATTTTCCAGAATATATAAAGATAGATATGAACTTCTTACTTAAATATAGATCAACTGTATCATCCTTCATTTCAGGATGTTGTCCATGATTTGAAACTGCTCTTCGTGTAGGCTTGTGTCCAAAGATCCCATTAAAGAAAGCGGGCATACGGATAGAACCTCCTATGTCAGAGCCTACAAAAATTAAAACAATAAAGTTAAAAAAATTAGAAAAAGATATATATCGCGGCAGATTTATACGGTAGACTGAGATCCTGGGTTCGATTCACAAGGTTCGCGGGTTGTAAGATATGGAATGAGCTTCCATCTCGGTTTGCCCACAATCTTACGATTTGGAATTTTCAAGGGGAGAGTAAATAAACACCTCAAAGGCGGGCAACGCATCAGTGGCGCCTCTAGTGTCGCAGTTGTTCATGGGCGGCGGTAATCACTTAACAACAGGTGATCCGCTTGCACGCTATTTTTATAAAAAAAATATAATTAAAATAATAATTATTGCTTTAGTCATGGTGTGAAAACCAAAATTCAAAATAAACGTGTGTGCTTCGGGACGTGATAACTTAAATACAGCTAGCAGCGCTGTGCGTTAAAGTGATAGAGGAAAAGCCTTTTTGTTTATTTTTAAATTATTTTTAATTTTTAACCGACGAAAAAAAACGGAGGAGGTTCTCAATTCGACACGTATATTTTTTTTTTTTTTTTTGACCACGCATAACTTTTTACAGTGTTATCCGATTTTGATAATTCTTTTTTTATTAGAAAGGGCATACATCCAAGGTGGTCCCATTGTCCGCATGTTAGGATCTGATGACGATATCCTGGGGAAATTGAAGGAACTCTTCAAATTTTGGAGGCACGCTTACAACGATTTCGGTTTTTGTCTCAGTATCAGTAGCTTTTTGGCTACTGTGCCGTATAATATGCTATGACAGTATAGCACCAGTACGTTACGTGCGATAAATCACTAAAAAGAAATAAAATTTTTTAACAAAAAATACTTAAAAAATAACTGTGTCATTTAGTTGCTTTAATTTACTTAAGCATATCTAGGAGTCGTGCCAGCCAAGGTTTCTACTTTCAAGGACGTTACCTAGAACCCACAAACTTCTTTACTACGTAAAATAAATGTTCCTTAAACTTGCTGTGTGTTAAAGTTATAGAGGATAGAGCCTTTTTGTTTATTTATTTTTAAAATTTTATTTTATATACCCTTACCTATCCTCGTGGATCCATGAGGATACTTCCTACTTCGGCACGGGGGAGCCAAGGAGGTTATGTCGGACTCTTACCGACTATAACCCGACGGTGTTCCTAATCGTCACCTCATAAGTGAATCAGGAGAATGAAATGACGCTTCGGCAGGAGAGGAGGTGCCTCTCGTATGAATGAAAGAAAGGGAAGCCAGACAGACTGGCGCCGTACAGCGTTACCTAGAGAAGCGGTTTACCTTGACTTGAAAAACAAAAATGAAAAGCGAAAAACATAGTATGTGCGCTATCTCCTGGTCGATTTGAAAGCGTTGCCAAGCGGAACAACACCACATACATTATATCTAGGTATTTCGCTGCGTCAGCATGATCATGTCCTTATCATGACTATTAGTTTTTCCTGTTCATTTTCCTAGTAACAATTACACTATCGCACCAATATTCGTATTACTGAGGCGAAAGTTTGTATGTGGTGGGTTCACATCTGCTAATTATTTTTATTAACCGACTTTAAAAAAAGGAGGTTATTAATTCGACTCCTATATATGTATTATTTTCAGAACAGCCCAGTTTTCGCATTATATTAGTCTATATCAACGTCTGAACAAATGTGCCAAATTTCGTGTCGGATTCATCGCGTGGCCGAGAGAATAACTTCAAACAGAACCAGAGAATTCTGACACGGGAGTAGGTTTAAAAAGTATAAATAAATGAAAAAATAATAAAATACCTATTCCAAATATGCTCCCGCCAACTGCTTGTATGACACCTTCGCCGCCAGATGACCCGCCCACTATACGGGTCGTGTTGTAAGGATTAAGTGTTCTGCCGTATACGTGGTTATGTGTTTCGTACCTGCAATCATTTCATCATATTTAAATAGCCATGTATAGCTTATTTAAATAGCCATCATCTTTAGCTTATTTAAATAGCCATGTATAGCTTATTTAAATAGCTATCATCTTTAGCGTATTTAAATAGCCATGTATAGCCTTTGAAATGCCATCACTTTTCTTTTTTAAAACCACTAAACAAGTTCGGTATTTAAAGAATCTTAAACAATGATTTCTTTGCTCAAAACACTAAAAAGTTCGATATAAGAACAAACTTGTTAAATTTAAAATTGATTTTATACAAATTGTATCAAAACTGTCTAACACAAGTTCAGGTTGTGATGGTGGGTTTACCCCACTGGCGGCCCAGATAAGGAGTGAGTGCCTTATCATGGCCACCACTGGGGTAACTACGGGGGGACTGGTGTGCGAAAGCATTTATAGCGTGAATCTTCACAGAATGCAAGTCATGGCATTAGAATGAAAGATTCACGTACAATTTTAAATGACATTTATTTTTAACCGACGAAAAAAACGGAAGAGTTTTTTTTTTATGTATGACCATGCATAACTTTTTACAGAGTGGTCCGATTTTGATAATTCTTTTTTTATTAGAAAGGGCACACATCCAAGGTGGTTCCATTGTCATCATGTTGAGATCTGATTATGATATCCTGGAAAAATTGAAGGACCTCTTCAAATTTTATAGGCACACTTGCAGCGATTTCGATTTTAGTGTAAGTATCGGTAGCTTTTTGGCTACAAGTGCCGTATAATATACTATAACAGCATAGTACGAGTACGTTACGTAGCGATAAGTCACTAAAAAGTAAGAAATAAAGTTTTTTAACAAAAAATAGAACCGACTCAAAACGCACTAAAAAGAAAAAAATAACTATGTCATTTAGTTGCTTTAATTTACTTAAGCATATCTGGGAGTCGATGCCAGCCAAGGTTTCTACTTTAAGAACATTACCTAAAATCCACATACTGCTTTACTACGTTTGATAAACGTTCCTTAAACTTGCTGGCACCGACTTCATAGATAGGTATGCTTAAGTAATTTAAAGCAAGTAAATGAAACAGTTATTTTTTACTTTTGAGTGCGTTTTGAGTCGGTTCTATTTTTTGTTAAAAAATTTTATACCATACCACATGCAAAGTTCCGGAACATTTGTTAATCCTATAATGATGGCGCCACTATTTTTTAACAGTTTTATTACGACAGCATCTTCATCAGCTATGCAATTCTTTCGTTTTGTAACACCAACGGCCATGCGAAGTCCTGAAAAGAGAGACAAGTCAAAGAATATCATGTATGCGTAAGCTGATTGTACAATAATTTACTTCGAACTAACGTACAATTTTGTGAGAGTAGCAGAGCATAATATTTGTTTTCGCTTAAAACTGTAACGGCTGGTCCAAATAAGTATTCGAAGATCTTTTTCGTATAGTGTTAGTTGGCAGTGACTTTGAGTGATCAAAATAGGAAAACGATATTTTAAGTTGACTTAAAATTAGTTCATATAATCATATTATGTAATGGTATAGGAAACTTCTTAAACATAAAATGACAGAAACAGCGCCAATAAGGCAAAAAGGAAAGCAATAGACATAAAATTGGGTCGCGCCAGCCCAGTCACCAGGACATATAACAAGAAGATTAAATGATAATTGGAGTACGACAACAACATCGGTTTACCCAAGAACCGTAAAAAAAAAAGTGGCAGGCCCATTATCAGGTGGAAGGACTATTTAACTGCCTTCGGAAGCACTCAGTGGACCGTATTAAACTTGGGAGGAAGGGGGGAGGCCTTTGCCCAGCAGTAGAACGAACTTTAACTAATAATAATTATAAAAAAATTTTTAACAAAAAATAGAACCAGCAAAAAGTAAAAAATAATGTGTCCAAGCTATTTTGTTTTATCGCCACGTAGCTTAAATACTGTCAAATAAATAGAATGGTATAGGTAGCGGTGATATTTAACAAGGTGTACGTCAGCACAACCCCCTGTTGGAATTTTCCAAATCGGACAACTCAGTAAAAAGTTATGCGTGGTCATACATAAAAAAAAATAAAAAAATATACTTCATTAATCATTATAAGATTTAACACAAAAATACACAAGAAGTACCACACTCTCCATTCATCATGAAAACCGTACGAAAATAGATTAAATAAAGACGTCTCTCTCCGAGCGGAGCCACACCAATGTTTAATATATGCTTATAAATAACTTTATTCAATTCTGAGTTTATCACTGTTATATTTTACATTGACATCTTATAGGGATCGTTACAAAGTCAAACATGATCACCCACTCGCCAACCCGCATAGCAGTTGTTGGATCTATGCTCCAAATCTCCTAGAACAGAGTAGCCTTATAGTTGGTCAATAACATTGGCAATAAATATCATCATCATTTTTAAACGTTAGTTAGAATAAACTAATATACTCGTATGTTTTACCTTTAACCCCAATGCTGTCTTTAGTTGTAAACGGTACACCTAGGAAGGGTTTATCTCTTGCTAAGTTTTCTGTTGACAAAGTTCCGTTTCTAATGAGGTCGTCGGCTTCCTTCGCTTCCTCTAGAGCCAATTTAAATCTTTCATCGATGAAATAATTCAAGATTGGATTCGTTTCTTTTATCCTTCGTTTACAGATATTTAAAACTTCTACACTGGATATCTGTGAATTAAATAAATGTTTGCATTTATATGTTTAATAAATAGTAACGAGATTAACTTTCTGTAATATGTAGTAATGTAATTTAAGTAAACATAATTTGTTTGAAATTAATAAAATAAACATAAGAAGATCCTTATAACCATAACAATCTTGACAATCGGGTAAAACTAAAAGCCAAGTTCAATATTCAGACTGTATGTGGTTGCAAAATCAGACAAAATACCGGTCTAAACAAATGTTAAGTTCTGTACATACTTAAAAAATCGCATTTAACTGTAAAATTTGACTTGGGTAGTTTTTATAAGGAAACCATTTTTTTTTGGGAGAGTAAGATATTGTGTTTACTCTACGATATAAATCACAGTAATTGGGCAAGTCAAATTTTTAGCCAAAGCAGTTCATCTTTCCTAAGATTTGTTTAATGTAGAAACATTTATAACATTCCGAATACTATGCTAATAGTTTTCTACTAGTAAATGATGAAGTTAGGTTCTTAATGGTCAGATGGCCAGGTCAATGTATACATAATACACTTTATATAATTTTACTAAATTCCTTTTAAATATAGTGGGTAATCAACTTTTTTTTTCTTTATTGACTACAAGTTGGCTCTTAACTGCTATCACACCTGATGGTAAGTGATGATGCAATCTAAGATGGAAGCGAGCTAACTTGTTTGAAGTAGGATGAAATTCACACCCCTATCGGTTTCTACACGACATCGTACCGGAACGCTAAATCGCTTGGCGGTACGTCTTTGTCGGTAGAGTGGTAACTAGCAACGGGGAAAGCCTCCCACCAGCCAGACCAAGACAATTAAGAAAAAACTCAATCTGCCCCGCCGGGAACCGAAACCAGAACCTTCGTCTTATAAATCCACCGCGCATACCACTGCGCCACGGAGGTCGTCTAATTTTACCTTATTGTTTTTATAGTGTTCTAATTTTTTGGATAACGTACCTATATAAACCTTGGATTATTTCTTTTAAAAAGCAGCCATTGTCGGTATTATTTTCGCTGTGATTGGTTTTGATTATTAACGTGTTTCAGACTTAAAAATAACAATACAAGAATATGAGTTATCTTGACACTAGCACATACCTCTTTATTCCTTATTCTTCTAGCAACTTCAATGGCTGGTTGTTTCAGTATATCATCTTTTATCAATGGTATCTTTTCTCCTTCTGTGCCATAATGTAATTTGAATAAAATGCTTGTTAAAGCATCTATGAATCTCCTCACGGCACTCAGAAACCGTGTTTTAAAACTGATTGGTTTTGGTTGCATTTCTGCGTCTATACAAAAAAAATTAACTTTTAAATTTTTTATCTTTTGTGAAATACAGCGATATTATACAAAACAAAAGCCAAAATAACGTGTTACTTCTAAATTGGTTGTCTGTATTATGAACTGTGCAAATCTAGTTCTTATCTCTTATTATCTGAGTTATGTTTGATATCTTAATGAAGCAAATGCTCGGTTGATAATAGAACTTAATTGATATTTCAAAATTTGAACATTTTTGTAGAACAGTTTGAATATAAAGTTAAATTCACGCTCCTGGTTTGCTTTATCTCTACACCGAACCAATCCAGATGCTCGTGCATAATTTATTTACCTGTTACATAATTTATCATGTACCAAACGCGTTTGCATTGCTGAATTTAAACAAAAATCCTGAACAAACCTAATGAATAAAAGATTTAGTTTATTTATGGACATGACTCTAGAGTACTGATACAGTCAGGTTATCTTTTTACTCTGGGCTGTTGTAAATATACAATGTGTCAGGTAAATGGTATAACATCCTGAAACGTACCGATATATTTTGATCTCGTTAACACAATTCTATGTATAAAATAATTATTTTATTAAAAAAAACATACTAACATGACAAAAGGGTTGAGACCTTGAAGATTCAAGCAAATTCTTGTCCACAGACCTCCGTCAGGATTTTATCTAGGAAGCTAATTACACGTATATATATATATTTTCTTTTTTTTATGTATGACCATGCATAACTTTTTACAGAGTTGTCTGATTTTGATAAGAATTATCAAATTCTTATCAAAATCAATCATTCTTATCAAAAGTGTGCCCTTTCTAATATTTTTATTAGAAAGGGCACACTTCCAAGATGGTCCCATTGTCATCATGTTAGGATCTGATGATGATATCCTGGGAAAATTTAAGGTACTCTTCAAATTTTATAGGCACACTTGCAGCAATTTCGGTTTTTGTGTAAATAACGGTAGCTTTTTGGCTACTAGTGCCATATAATATACTATGAGAGTATAGTACGAGTATGTTACGTGGCGATAAATCGCTAAAAAGTAAGAAATAAATTTTTTGACAAAAAATAGAATCGACTTAAAACGCACTAAAAAATAAAATATAACTGTGTCATTTAGTTGCTTTAATTAACTTAAGCATATCTAGGAGTTGGTGCCAGCCAAGGTTTCTACTTTAAGGACATTACCTAGAACCCACAAACTGCTTTACTACGTTAAATAAATGTTCCTTAAACTTGCTGGCACCGACTTCATAGATATGCTGGCTTATAAGCTCTTTAAAGGGACCGCAAAAACGTCACAGGAGTTATATGCACGTTTTCATAATATTATTTTTCCCTATAATTCATAACGTTATTTGAATTTTAACTATCGCGAGTATTTCCATATTATTAAAATATAAACGAACTGAACCTCACATCACTGTTATCGGAGTGTGCCCGACTTGTTTTGTGCCCATATGAGGCCCTTAGTCATGAACTTTTTTTTTTTTTTCTCGGAGGGGGGAAAAATCCTCATGGACACCCTACCGGGTAGTGCCGGACTCTTACCGGCTAAAAAACCCCTCCTATCTTCAGAGTGCTGGTGTACCTGCCTTGTGGCCTACCACCAACACCGCGGTCTGTTTTAATTACGTCCATTTCGTTCGTCCTCTTCTTTATTCTTAATTATATAGTCATGAACTTGCTTGTTCTTGTCACGCGGCGTAAAGCAAACTGATTCATAACATCATCATCATCATCATTATCAGCCAATAGACGTCCACTGCTGGACATAGGCCTTTTTTAGGGACTTCCAAACACAACGATCCTGAGCCGCATGAGCCCAGCGGCTCCCTGCGACCCGTTTGATGTCATCAGTCCACCTGGTGGGGGGTCGACCAACACTGCGCTTTCCGGTGCGGGGTCGCCATTCTAGCACCTTCGGCCCCCAACGTCCATCAGCTGTTCGAACCACGTGCCCCGCCCATTGCCACTTCAGTTCTGCGACTCGCTGAGCTATGTCGGTTATTTTGGTTCTTCTGCGGATCTCCTCATTTCTGATTCGATCATGCAGAGATACTCCGAGCATTGCTCTTTCCATCGCCCCCCGCAGTTAGCGACCAAGTCTCGGATCCGTATGTCATCACTGGCAACACGCACTGTTCGAAGACCTTCGTCTTCAGGCACTGAGGAATTTTGGACGAAAAGATGTCACGCAGTTTCCCGAACGCTGCCCAACCGAGTTGGATTCGGCGGTTCACCTCTTTCTCGAAATTGGACCTACCTAACTGGACCATATGCCCTAGGTATATATACTCGTCTACAATTTCGAGTGCAGAATTTTCAACAATAACTGGGTGGAGCGAAACATGAGCATTACACATGATCTTTGTCTTGCTCATGTTCATTTTAAGGCCCACCTGTTGAGAAACTCTGCTGAGGTCATTGAGCATATTATTAAGGTCATCTAGAGATTCTGCCATTATCACTACATCGTCGGCAAACCGCAGTTGAGTGAGGTACTCGCCATTGATGTTGATGCCAAGTCCGTTCCAGTCCAAGAGCTTAAAGACGTCTTCCAATGCGGCGGTAAATAGCTTCGGGGAGATAACATCTCCCTGTCGCACTCCTCGCTGCAATTGGATTGGCCTCGTAGTCTCATCCTGTATACGGACTGACATGGTGGCGTTTTCGTACAGGCATTGCAACGCTTGGATGTACCGGTAGTCGATTCGGCACCTCTGCAATGACCTGGGCTGTGTTAAGGAACACAGCCCAGGTTTCCACCGAATCAAAGGCTTTCTCATAGTCCACAAACGCCAAGCAAAGTGGCCGGTTATACTCTTCGGTCTTTTGTATAACCTGCCGCAGCGTATGGATGTGGTCTATGGTACTAAAGCCTTGTCGGAAACCGGCTTGTTCGGGAGGCTGGAAGTCATCAAACCTACGAGCGAGACGATTCGTGATGACTCTGGAGAACAACTTGTAGACATGACTCAGCAGCGAGATTGGTCTGTAATTCTTCAGCAAGGTATTGTCACCCTTTTTGAAGAACAGAACAACCACGCTCCTGTGCCACGCCTGAGGCGTCTTGCCCTCGTGAATGACGGAATTGAACAATCGCTGAAGGACTTCAAGTATCGGTTTACCACCCGCTTTCAGGAGTTCTGCTGTGATTCCGTCATCACCTGGCGCCTTGTTGTTCTTTAGGTGTTCGAGAGCCATACTAATCTCGTCTAGGCTGACGTCCGGGATATCTTCGGTATAGTGTCGGGTCAATTTGGCTCTGGGGTCTTCAGCCAAATTGTCAACAGGCTTTTGAGTTGACGTGTATAACTGTCCATAGAACTTCTCGACCTCACCCAAGATCTACCGCTTAACGCTACTCACATAATATTTTTAAGTGATATCAAAGCTAGGATAGAAGCTTAGTTATTACAGCTAGCGATATTAACCTATGAATTCACTAACATTAACCTACAATTAAAATTTTGCAACAAAACAAAACTCCAGGAAGTTAATTAGGTTTTCTTATTCGGGCAGCAGCCAAGTTTTGTTGCGACTGCAGTTTAAACTCGGAGCAAAGAATACAACGTAGGTACCCAATTAAATTAATAGCGAAGCGAATACACTAAGTCCGAAGCTACAAGAAACAACTCAATTTGCTCTCTGGAGACAAACAACTGTTGAAATGACTTGCGACAATGCAAGACATGAGAAAATGTTAACAGAATGGACAATTTTATTTTTAAATAGCTGGTACTACAATTATCTGAGTTGATTCTATTGTTGTGGGGAAATTGGAATGAAAAGTATATATCCTTTGCGGTGTTCCAGTCTATAATGTGTCTCCGTGCCATCCAGATTCGTTCAGAATTTTTGAAGTTATATTATGTAGTAGGTTATAGGTAAATTCTTTCTTTCTTTTCTTTTAGGTAAACGACGTAACAATACTTCTTTGTTTTTTAAGAGGCCTATATGATACAGGTAGATAATTAAATTTGTAACA
This sequence comes from Mycalesis mineus, assembly GCA_034621355.1. Taxonomy (NCBI): domain Eukaryota; kingdom Metazoa; phylum Arthropoda; class Insecta; order Lepidoptera; family Nymphalidae; genus Mycalesis; species Mycalesis mineus. The sequence goes on along the minus strand of CM067899.1, from coordinate 5,434,077 downwards.
AAAAACAGAACGGACTCAAAACGCACTAAAAAGTAAGAAATAAGTAACTGCGTCATTTACTTGCATTAATTTACTTAAGCATATCTATGAAGTCGATGCTAGTGCGTTTTGAGTCGGTTCTATTGTTTGTTAAAAATTTTTATTTCTTACTTTTTAGTGATTTATCGACACGTATCCTACTCGTACTATACTCTCATAGTATATTATACGGCAGTAGTAGCCAAAAAGCTACCGATACTTACGCAAAAACCGAAATCACTGCAAGTGTGCCTATAAAATTTGGAGAGTTCCTTCAATTTCCCAAGGATATCATCATCAGATCCTAACACGATGATTATGGGACCATATTGGAAGTATACTCTTTCTAATAAAAAATAATTATCAAAATCGGGCAACTCTGTACAAAGTTATGCGTGGTCGTACATAAAAATATATATACGTGTCGAATTGAGAACCTCTTCCGTTTTTTTCGTCGGTTAAAAACGTGGTTATACCCTAAAACTGAAAGTAAAGTTACTATTTTAATAATTTATGGTTTATATTCTGTATTTTTAATTGCCTTTGTCTTTTAGTGTATATTTTTAGAGTAATTTAGAAAAACGTAATATAATACTCAAAGTATAATAGGTCTGAGTGAGAAAAATTGAGTTTTGTTTACTAGTTACCAAAAAACAGGCTCGAATTCAGTGGCGAGCACAAAGTTTATAACAAGGGCAGCCACTATGAGTACTAACTAAACGAAATGGAAATTCCTTCTCCAGTATTGGTTCGTAATGTGTTCTCAGGGTAGGCATTTATGAAGTGCACGCCACTGCAGGATTTGAGATTAACTACGAATTAACGAGTTAATAATATTTATACCCCGTCAAAGGTATTCGCAGAAGGCCCCATCTTTACACCATAGTCATTATCAATATTTATACTCCTCTTTATCACGAAACTTTTTACGTTACAACCGTGATATAACCTTCCTCACAAAAACCCACGCAAAAAAGGCTAAAGTATTCCGAAAATATATCGCAATTTTATCCTTTCCAGATCGACATGTCAGATACGCTCCAAGACGAAGGAGGGACGACGTCACGAAGTAATTCGCTTAAGATATCCCTGCCAACTGTCCTCTGCACGGACGGCGACACTGGCATCCCTACCACACCCGACACCTTTGTGAATTCCGAATCAAAACTATCACTGCCATCCAGTTTCGGAACACCGACTTCACCGTTTCGAATATCTTCGCCTATATCTCTGCCAACATCACCTAAGCCATTCACAAAGGGCCTGCAGACGCGCTCCAATATGTCCCTAGATGAACCTTCGCAACTAACCCCCGAAAACCAGACAGACAGCATGAGCAAACCCCTTGACACTGGCTCCGCTACAGGTAAGCGCTATCCTTACTATACTTGAACACAGATAAGTAAAGTATCTAAGTAAGAAATTTACTTTTAATTATGTATTGTGTATTCAAACTTATGACGACAATGTCAGTCGTAGTTATATGTGTAGCTACCTCATAGTAGGATAAGGTGTGCAGATAATAATGCAAAAATACATCACAGTTGTCCTTAAAGCCTTGTGACATTACAAATAAGAAAGATAATTCTTCATGCTAGGAATATAGAATGAACCAATTTCATTAAATGTTTTTCATGTAACGCTGTCCTTAATTATCTAGTACCAACAGTTTCTGCGTAATTTCATATTCAAGACACGTTATTGTATAATCCGAAATGTCATGTAGAGCCAAGCTCCTTACTCTAAACGCCAAAACTCTACAAGGCTTCACAGTCTTTACTTAAGTTAAAATATATGGCTCCAAAATCACTCGTGTTATAATAACACTTATTACTTGACACCATAAATAACTATTTATTTGCTTTGTTGTACAGTCTTTTGTTAGCTATTTTGGGGTATTATTTATTTTTGTTAATATAAATTTTTTACCAAACGGCGCATATTATTGTTAATTAGCCGCAGAGAAAAGACATACGCAATAAGCAATCATGATTCTACCCTATAAGTACGTTATGAAAATACAAAACTAGTCACCGCGTAGAGTGTCTTAATTATTTAATACTTATGACTTACAATTTGGATAATTAATTAACACAGTCTCAGCTTGAGTTGATGTCTGTTGTATTAAAGCCATCTAGTCGTGATTATTTAATTACACGAACCTTGGTAAAAGCAATTATGCCGGCTACAAGAAAGCTAACTTCCAAGTTCTATGGCCGCTAAATCCATCATCAAGATAAGCTTCGATGTACCAATTCTGACCGTAAATCTTAAAGTAGTACGAGGTGTAACTAAGTTCCCATTCACTAGACTAATAACTTGTGGAATTTCTTGGGGAAAAAGTAAAGCGGCCTTTGTGGCGCAGTGGTATGCGCGGTGGATTTATAAGACGGCGGTGCCGGGTTCGATTCACGGTCGATTGGGATTTTCTGAATTGATCCTGGTCTGATTGGTGGGAGGCCTCGGCCGTGGCTAGAGAGAGGCTAAAGACAAAGACATACCCCAAGCAATTTACTTATCATCACTTACTATCAGGTGTGATAGCACTCAAGAGCTAACATGTAATGAATAAAAAAAAATAAGTTCATGGGCCGACCGAGGACATGAATCCAGAACCTCGTAACCCGAAGTCGCATAGTCTAACCACAGGACCAGCAAGGCAGTTAACGATAGTTCTATAATATGGCTAACAATAAAAAATCAAACGGCTTATACTAACAAAGGCACAATATATTTATTTTACGAGTATTTCATGAAACGTTCACACATCACAACATGTTCGGATTCATCGCATTCAATTTAACAGTAAACTATATTAACCTCTCGCAGAAATCAATCAAATTCAATATTTACTCAACAATTCAGAGTACGCTCTTAATTAAACCATCCCGAAATATGGCGGCGAGAGCAATTATAAGTTTGAATGACAAAAACGGTTAATTAATATTATAGCGGTTGTAAAAACGTGGAAAGCTTCGGTAATGTGGAAAGATATTGGTATATTAACAGTGATAAAGTTTTTCATTTGATGTTAAGTGACCGCCAACCGATGTGTCGCCTGGTTTTCAGGAATTTGTTCATTTAATTTTATTCATTCCAGTATATGTTAAAGAAAATGTATTTGCTATGGTTATTCACTAAGTATATTTTTTTAGTAGATTTGGTAATTCGTGTACATTCTTCGATGTAGATACATTTTTAATATTTTTGCAGGTAGATAGAACTTATATTTGGACGTTAAAATAAGCTAATAATGAAGTACATCTAAACTGCCTTCCGAACCGATGGTAGAGTCACTGCGTACTGACAGACTTGACGTTTCAAAAAAGGTTGTATACAGCCTACTTTAAACAAATTAATTTTGATTTAACCGTTAGGTATATGTTAGTTTTTAAATGGCCATTTCCATTTAATATCCAAACTTTTTTGTAGTACAGTCCATGAATGGTTCCTTAATTAATTTGTTAACGTAATCTAAAATCATATTAATATGTAAGCTCATTAACTTAATCTAAAGCTAGTTGTAAAGGTTTAGGCATCTTTTTAACCGGACTGAACCATAACATTTAAATTAATATGCAATATCTAGTACATATCACATACCTTCATTATAAAAAGCATTCAGAGACTTTGTGTGCTTTACCAATAAGTGAAGAGAATGCTGAAAAATTCAAAACGGAAAATCCTCTACGGAGAACCGCAGTCGAGCGCAGAGCGCGGACGGCGCCGCGCGTGTCAACGAAAGATCCCAACAATGTCCCCACTAACTTGCCTCAGTTTTATTATCTGCGTAAAGAGTAGTGGATTGTTTACGATTCAATCAAATTTTGACACAGTTGTAATAAAAATGTCGAAAACACCCCGAATATTCGAGGTCAAATAGATTGAAATTAATCAACGTATCCGAGCTTAGTTCGGAACTTGCACTGACAGAATTGCGGTTTTGGTAATGCAAGTTATGGGTACGGTGACCAAGTATGCGGTGTGCATAATTGATAGTTTATAATGCCGTGTTGTGGGTGCTGGTGGAACGGCAGACAGAGACACCGGCCGCCTGACAGTGACACAGGTTTTTATATTATTTACTTTACCATAAATAATATAGAGTTAAAGTTTTTCATGGTAGGCTTGCATTTGACTTACAACCATGCTAGATTATGACGTCAAAGATGGGACACGCTTTCTTTTATGTGTCTATTTATTTTTACCTTGAAGGTGTTTAGATTGTAGATTAAAGAAAACACAGACGCCGGAAGGGAATTTCACACTTTAATAAATAATCATTAACTAAATTCTAAAGTTAACAATACTGTAATGTAATTGAATTTATAATTTAGTTTGAACGAGAGGTTAGCGCGTGGTTACGTTATTATGTGACGATGCAGTTTGAATAACGATAATGTTATTGTTCTAATTTGGCAGGCTAAATTCAATGTGCTGTACAGGAACATTGCGATAGTTTCCCAGCTATAAATAGAAAAAAATCTTAAATTAGAATTGAATCTAGAACTTATCAGTTAAAGAGCACCTACCGTTACAGCTACAAATCAACTTCAATGGCCAATGTTTAAATAAAGATTATAATAATAATGCTTATAAATAAAAATAAGTAAGTAACATATTTCGAAGATACCCGGCATGATATCTGTCAAAATATTTTTATTTTTCAGGAAAAGTTCGTTCGGTTATTTATTGCAATTGATCCTCTATTGAATTTCATGGTTTACCGATAGAGTAAATAAACGTTGAAGTGTGTTTCAATATAGATGTAAGCTTTTAAGTAAACACACATCACATGAGCTGTAGCATAGTTTTCTGGTGTAACTGACATTTAATAATGCCGACTAAACATATATTTGACAACTCTATCTGTCTATCTTCTTGTTCTTCTATGTATCTATCTTCTGGGCTGGGCTCTAACGATTTTCATGAAATTTTGTATGCACGGGTTTTGGCAATCGGTCTAGCTAGGTTTAATTTTCCAGATATTAGACATACCGAGCAAAGCCCGGTCAAACAGGGACTTTATTTTAACAGTTTGGTACTCAACTAATGTTCAAAAACTATCACCTTTAGAAGAACAATACTTCACATTCTAGGAATGTTCGGCGACTAATCGAAGTATTACGATTAGTTCTATTACAAAGACCTCTATTACTAATTATTTCTACTAAATTTTATCTTTATTCAGTATATTGAAATCATGCATAATTGTCTTAAGTTATACGCTTTTGTTCACTTACTAACTTCATCTGTTACTTCAGTCGTTTAACTCTCAAAGAATGGAACATGATATGCAAATATTTGATATTCTCTCAAAGTCATAATAACCCACTTGAGTGTGACAATAAACCGTTGTTACTTTCTATTTTCATCAAGTACACACATAATCCTCCATGGAATACTTAAGTTATCCGAGCTTTCTTGAACATCTGTTTAACTTAGACTTACCTCCTTCCGAGATTTATTGCAAAAGTTTTGACATTGCTTTAAGTAGGGTTTTATTAACGAAAGAATATTTTATAAACAAATATAATTAATTAATTTTCCGGATTTGCGCTTGGCTTTTTTATAATTAAAAAAGTAATTATTCCTTAATTGGTTTGTATTGAATTGTGAATAATCGAACAATTCTACTTACAAGTTAAAACAAAAAAGCAAATTCATTTACCACATTCGATTCTCAATTTTATTTAGATTCATATCCGAAATTTTAATATAATCTTTAACAAAAACAATTTAAAACATTTGTTTAATCGTCTTTATTATTATTAGTATTTAATTAACGATAAATAATTAATAAAACAATAAACTAATTTAATTTGAAAATATATTAGCTTTATAATTAATCTAAATGAAACATGTTGATTTATTCAACGTGCAAAGTATTTCAAATTAAATTTACGCAGACATCTAAAACTTTATATTGTAAAAATATTAAAAAAGTTTTACTAAAGCTACAAATTGCTTTTTTTAATTATATTTATCGCACTTACCAGAGGTTCTGTCATTAGATACCACTTGAGAGTGAGTGGAACCCCTGAAAAAAGACGTTCGGATTTGTATAAAGTGCCTAGTTCATGTCATGACTTTCACTTGGTTTTCCAGACGAAAAAATTTGTGTCAGAGGCGCAACGGAGAGGGATCAAATCAAGGAACTTTTGGCCTTGAGTCTGGCCAATCAAACCTTAACACTGAAACTTCCGTATTTATAGTCTTCGTGTTAAAACAACGTTAGCGTGATGTAGAACTTTTCGGACTAATAAAGTAACAGCGTACACAGGTCGTTTACCTGGATATCAAAAACATAATATCAAAGAAAAGTCATCGGGATCGTGACCTAGCCTGGCTAGTAAGGCGCTTTAAGTGCCCGGATTCCCAGAGAGACGCGGGTTCGATTCCCGTCGGTTCCGCAATTTTTAATATTATGTTTATTCTTAAATATAATAAAGTCACGGCAGTTCTCTAGTCTCTTATAAATCGTACTATACTAAAGCCAAAGTCGATTGAGAATGCTTGTCAACAAACAAATTAAAAATGAAGGTAGAAATCAATAGTCATTTTACAACTATTTATTTAAATTAACTAGTTAATGAAGAATTCATGGCAATAAATTAGATTAGTAAGCTTAAAACTGATTAATATATGCAATATCTTTTAAATGAGATTTTTTAAAATAACAAAACACAATTTTAAATTTACTAGGCATAAAATGTGTTTCATTTTCTACCTTCATTTTAAATTTGTTTGTTGACAAGCATTCTCAATCGAGTTTGGCTTTAGTATACTTAGAAAAATAATAGAGCAGACCAATTTTAAATCTCTTCATACTAAACTAACGCCGTATTTAAGTCAGATTATCTCAACAAGTGCCACTCAAGTATCAAGTTGCTGATACATAATCTCTAATATAGAAATATCTATAAAATATTTCTATAGTAGGGACAAGGTCCCAAGGTACAAGGGTGGACACATTAACGTAAACCCTAACAGGCTATTTTAATGTGTCTACAATTTTTTATAAGAGAGAAGATATTTATTGGATAGGGACAGGACCCACCACGCTGCTCTAATAGTGGTAAGATGTTGATAAGTATTATATGCTCTTTGAGGTACGGGATTGTAATGCCACAAAGTTTCCAACTCCGAACTAAAAATATTTACTGAAAATTTTTTGAAGACCTCAAGCTATTAAGGCGAATATTAGGCTTAGCCTCATAATTAATTTAATACATCCTAATATGAAATCAGATATCACCTGCGACTATTAACGCTATTTATAAAATTTTTTTAACAAAAAATAGAACCGACTCAAAACGCACTAAAAAATAACCGTGTCATTTATTTGCTTTAATTTACTTAAGCATATCTATGAAGTCGGTGCCAAGTAGTCAAAAAGCTACCGATACTTACACTAAAACCGAAATCGCTGCAAGTGTGCTTGTAAAATTTTAAGATTTCCTTCAATTTTCCCAGGATATCGCCATCAGATCCTAACATGATGACAATGATGATGATGAATGATTTTGATGTGTCTAATATTTTTTGCGCGAAAGAGTAACACGTACATCCATCACAAACTTCCACGTCTCTAATATTAGTAACAAATAGATCGATACGTAGACATTGCCAAGAACATGGAGACAGCAATACTCTTATAGTCGTACGTATATTTGACGTCAGGTGTTTCCTATTTAGGACGTTCCTTATCGAGTTTGGTTGCATGAAGTTGCGCATTCTAATAACATGTGACGGCCAGACCTTCGTTATTATGTAAACGCTGAAAGTTTGTCAGCTTAACACCTTTGAAGTTTATGTTGATGACGATGTCCGCCGAAAGCTTGCCGCAAAGCTTTCATCATTATCATTATCAGCCTATTAACGGCCCATTGCAGGCCTAGCCGCCTTCGTTATAGGAGAGGGGATATGGAGCGTAGAACCAACAAGCTGCCCCAAGTCACCGGTCACCGGGACCGACGACTTAACGTACTCTTCGAGGTACTGATAATTTCATAGAAAAATTAAAAACTCAGGGTTATTCCGTGACACGATCCAGGATTCGAACCCAGGACCTTATTGTCGTAGCCACTATACCAACGAGGCAGTCCACAAAGCGTTACTTCCAAAAATATCCTAAAAGAGATATAAAAAATATGCTTTATAATTGCACGATTGAGGATCTGGACATATTACCTACTTCCCAAATTCCCTACGATCCAAACTCCATAGTTGCCCGTCCTTACTTATTATATGGTAGCAAGGTGAGCCGACAAACTTGCAACCTTTGTAAGGCTGCCAGTTCGTAGACGCAGATGACCACTGCAGACTCGTCGCAACGACACTACTGGTTTGTATGGATTTGTATGAAATACGACGTGGCGAGCGACACGTCGTTCCCATATATGTAATAACGTCTGCTGTTGTCGTCTAGTCGGCTACGAACCGGCACCTTTAATGACGGAAGTCTGGCCATCACATCTCTCACTCTATTATAATGGCTGGCGTATTGATTGACGCTGAATCATATCCATTAGGCTGCGTTGTCGGTTATACTTAGCTGGTGTAACTCAATTATTCGCCTGTCTTCATTGTTAATGGTGTACCATCAATTCCAAGCGAAATGTTTTGTTGTGTCTTCAAAGTGACTCGACGGAGCGAATTGTCTTCCTCAAATTCTAGTTTATCGAGTAAGTTCAGATTGTTTTGTTTTTTATAATAAAGTTAATTTATATTCGTTTCTAAGTTTGCTTTGAAGAATCCTTATTTTATTAAACTGCTATATTTAAATATTTATTTAAATGCTCATAAAAAAACAGTATTTCAAAACCAAAATTTGTAGGATGTGTCTCGCATACATAATCAATTAGACAGAATGATTGAAGTTTGTTATTTTGAAATTTTAAACTGGCTTTCTTGTTTGAATAGTACGTGTCGGCTAATTAAAGGAGACTGATGGTCAATTAATATGTAATCAAAACTAACAATACTAACATAGGATAACTTTGAAACTAACTACTACTAATAACTAACAATCAGTAAAACTGTAAAAGAACATTATTGTCTATTGTCTAAACTAGATAAATTGGTTCAGTCCACTTTGGTAACCCAAGTTTCGTAACCAGTTACGAACATGGAATTTTTTTCTTCCTTTGATAACCTGCTACGAAAACGGAATTTATTTATCGTTTTCGTAACCAAGTTTCATAACCAGCTACGAAAGAAGATTTTTATTTCCATTTTCGTACCTGGTTATTAAGAAAAATTTGGCCGCTTACATAACTGTCTTTCGTAACCAGTTAATGGAGAAAAAAACCTGGATATCTATTTAATTTAAAAATTAACTATTTAATTTAAAATTTCGGTGTGAAAGTGGACTGAACCATTTATCGGTTCAGTCCACTTTCGTAACCGAAGCCACTTTCGACCAATAGCTTATAACACTCACCGATAACGTAGCATTCTACTGGTGAAAGAATTTTTAAAATCGGACCAGTAGTTCCGAAGATTAGCCCCGCCAGAGTTTTATTAACAAACTTACAAACTTTACCTCTTTATAATATTAGTATAGATGTTATTTATTTAGAAGACGAAAAATGTTAAGCAGTTAGTACTTCACAATTTAAGATAAGAAATTATTTACGTTTCATTTTAGAACGTGATATTGCTGTGGTTTGCTTTTAGTTTAATAATTTACCTTAGCGTTATATCTGTCTCAGACCAAATGAACAAAATAGTGGATTAAAGAAACTTATAAGCCAACAACTGTGAAGAATGGTGCATTTTTGTATAAGTTTATTAAGTTAATTGCTTCTCCGCGCTACTAAACTTCTGCAAGATAAATAGTTCTCAGAAAGAGAAATACTTTTCTTCTAGTTTTCCTCTCGAGTTACTCAACGGAAAAGGATTATTAACTTTAACTTAGTTACTTATTCAAAGAGCTTACTGACTTGAGCTTATGTTTGTAATGGTTGTTTATAGTTGGATAAAATGCTTGTCTAAAAAGTTAGGTATTCGTAATTGCTTATAGTACATAATATATTTGGAAAGGGTGTCCTATTTATCTACCCTATTTACGGCAATTGTATATTTCATGCATATTCGTAGTAATGTTTAAAAGATAGACATGATCGTTTACAATCTACTTTATTAAGAGACGAATATCTTAGCATTCCATGGATTCACCGCGCGAGTGCCGGGTCCATCGTGTGGCAGAGAGAAAAACGCCAAACAGAGTACGAAACTTGCGGCGTAGGCTTGACGGTACCCTTAGTGACCGGTGAACGCTCGCTTTCTCTGCTCAAATTATTCTCCCTGCCCAACCAAATCGATGGTCTCCGTGGCGCAGTGGTATGTGCGGTGGATATATGAGATGGAGGACCTGGATTCGATTCCCGGCTGGACCGATTTAGATTCTAAATTGGTGCAAGGCTGGCTGGTGGGAGGCTTCTGCCATGGCTAGTTACCACCTTACGGACAAAGACGTACCGTCATGCGATTTAGCGTTCCGGTACGATGTCGTGTAGGAACCGAAGGGGTGACTTTCATCCTACTCCGCACAAGTTAACCCGCTTCCATCTTAGATTGCATCAACACTTAACATCAGGTGTTATTGCAGTCAAGCACTAATTTGTAATGAATTAATAAAAAAAATCTGGTACGATTCTAGTAGCTAGATTCGGTAGCTTTGGACACTCGTCCTAAAATGGAACAAAATATATTTCATTTAAAATGTTTATTTGATAGATGAAAAATATTGAACAGTTTATATAATTACTTTAATGATTACAGATTAATGATAAGTCTTACTGCAGGGCGAAACCTTCTTGTTTTATTCTTTTAATTTATTAAGCGTGATATTTCAGTAGTCAGGATAGTTTTTGAACTAAAATACTTTTTACTTGAGCTTCCAAGCTTTGAAAGTTAAAATATAACTAAAAGTTTTTCACAGTTTTACGATGCCGATAACGAATGAAGTTGTGACTGCATTAGATCCTTGGTTCGTATGCGTTTTTTACAGATGTTTTTCAAATATGTCACAAGATCGAAGAGATAGGTGGTGTAGAGGAAAAGACTAATAAGGAACAATTAAAAATATCGTTTTCTCTTTCGTTGCGCTAAAACGAAAAAGAGACCTATATTTCAGATTTCATCGCTACTGGGCAAATGCCCTTTTCATTAACTTAGGGCCAGTATCTTGGCTTTGACCTTGACCGGAAAATATCTTATGGGCAAAGACCCTTTGTTCGTTGAGGTCTATTTAAATATTCTTTAAATAGAGTTTTGATAATTGGAGTTGGCTACTTAAGATTTTATCGGTAAAGTTGCTAGTGCTAGTTGTACTTAACATAAATGATGACATTAAAATCCGTTGAGTAATTTAAAAGATCTAAGCGAACAGGCATCCTAATCGATTTCATTTTATACTAGAAGACGCCCGCGGTTTTACTCGCGTAGTTCTAGTTCTCGTGGGATTTTCGGGATAAAATGTAGCCTATGTGCTATTTTGATATGTAAGCTATTTGTAAAGTTTCATCAAAATCAATTCAGTAGTTTTTACGTGAAAGATTAACCATCCATCCATATACACTTTCGCCTTTATTATGTTAGCAAGAACTAATACTGTATGTTTGTATGTGTAAAGTTATAAAGGTACTACGGCATGTTTGATCAAAGCGATCCCGTCCTCCTTTTATTTTCCTTATTAAATGTTTGAAATCAAATTTTAATTACATCGCAAATTCTTCTGTACACATGACTCATTTCAGAGAGGTCTGTAATTTGAATCTTTCGTCGTCTAGTTTCATTAAAATGGCTTCCTGCCTCGCAAGAGGTGTTCACAAAGGGACTAATTAAAAGGTTTCCTCGTCGACATCGTTTTTATACAATTTGAGTTTTCTACGCTTTTTTTGTGAAAATATTCGCAATGATCAATTAATTTCTTTTTATGGTACCTTTCAGTTACAGACGACCGGCCGTTATTTATTACGTCTTAGCTACTTGCGGACCCCAAAATCTGACGCTCTAAGCATTTGCGCTTGTCAGCGTCTAGTGTTAAAAACAAATGTACTATATGTGTTCGTGCGTGTGTGTATGCATCTGAGCGTATATGTATGTATGTGTGCATGTGTGTGTATATAAGTTGGTGTGAACGAGTTACTGAGTACAAAAAATGTAATTTATTATTATCAGCCTATTTTAACAGCCCTTAATAAGAATTCTTTACCTATGCGACGTTGACTAGTCAACAACGCGACGTCCATTCGATCCTGGGTTCGATCCGTGGCTGGACCGATTGAGATTGTTATATTTGGTTCAAGTGTGGCTGGTGGAAGGCTTTGACAGTGGCTAGTAACTCCTATTGGCAAAGACATACTGCGATGAGATTTTAGTCAGTGACAAATTTTTAGTACATATAAACTTGGTTGAACGTCCTTACCGTAGTAGCATTTGTCCAGCAGTGGACACCTCATAACGATGAATCAACCGCGAACCATCTGTTGACAACCGATGGCGTCAGAGGGATAAAGTGATACTGATAGGGTGTTGGGTGTCTAATGAGCTATGGCCTTAAGAGTCAAGCGGGGAGAGTAACATGGCAGGTAGGCTATTTAAAAAAACATCTTAGGTACATTAAAAACTTCTTTAATCCAAAACGAAATATATACTACTTAACGTTTTTAGTTTTTATTGAAAAGTGTTACCTACACTTTAGGGATTATTTATTTATATTTAAGAATGAACATAATATCAAAAATTTCGCATCCGAGGGGATTCGAACTCGCGTCTCTCTGGCAATCCGGGCACTTAGAGCACCTTACCGCTAGGCCACGATCCCGATAGCCTTCAATAGTATTGTAACATGTTCAGTTCATACTGTAGATGGCATTACAGGCCGTATACCTGGATATCAAAAATATAATATCAAAGTAAAATTTCGCTTCCAATGTTATCGGGATCGTGGCCTAGCGGTAAGGCGCTCTAAGTGCCCGGATTGCCAGAGAGACGCGGGTTCGAATCCCGTCGCTTCCGCAATTTTTGATATTATGTTTATTCTGAAGTATGAATAGTTTAAAGACATGTTAAGCTTCTACTTACGGTTTATTTTTTAGCGATAGCTTGTAGTTTTCATTTCTATTAAAGATCAAAGTCTATCTCCTCGTATCTAATAATTCCAAAACAATTTCCTATAAAGATATTAACACCGGCCTATTTACATGTTTATGGTTTAGTTAAAGGGTTAATTATTCAAGTTAATTACGAGTTGTCTAACTATCTATATAAAGCCGGTAGGTGCTTACATGGTTAATGGTGCAACAGGAACACAGTTTATTAATCACGAACATTTATGTTCAAAATTATTACAATTAGGTTCATACGAGCGTAAATTATGTTAATTTATGTATGTATGTATGTATGTATGTATGTATTATCAGCCTATTAATGACCCACTACAGGGCCAGGCTTCATTCCTTATAGGAGACGGTTTATAAAGCGTAGACCCGCCACGATGCTTTGCTTGCTTTTCTCTGTCTAGAGGAGGTTGGGTTCATGAGGAGCTAGACGAGGGCAACTCTTTTGCGACTTTTGTGATTTAGATGTGCTTCTGGACGATAAACTTACGTTCAACTTCCATATAGATAAAATAATACAACAATCATTCAGAAATTTAGGTTTCATTAACCGTATCCCCATCCCCAAACCATTTAGTAAGCCTATAACTTTGAAAATCTTATATTTTTCATTCGTACGCTCAACCTTGGATTTTGGTTGTATTGTTTGGAGCCCTTTCTACAAAGTTCACATTGACCGTATAGAAAAAGTTCAACGTAAGTTTATCAGAATATTGAATTTTCGTTTTAATTTTTGTATTGACTCGTATGAGGATTCCTTAAAACACCACCGTATTTTAAGCCTTTATGACCGACGAAAGCAATTCGACATTACATTCTTATACAAAATAATAAATGGCATTATTGATTGTCACGTATTATTATCTAAATTGAATTTTACATATAGAATAAAAGTCCCATCATTTTTTACCATCATTTTTTCATAAAAATTACACACGCAACAGTTACGTTAATCGTGCAATGAAACTTTATAATGATGATTTTTTTGATATTGACTTATGCTCCACCTCAATAAGTAATATTAAAAAGAAATGTTTGAAGAAATACCTTTAGTTGTTTCTTAATATATTGGTACGAGAACAATGTATAAATATACACGTTATCGTTGGTTTCTTTCCCTTTTTCTTTTCTTTCTTGCTAATATTATATTATTTCTTACTAATTTTATCTTATTAATGCTGTTATCACATAAATAACATTCCTTTTTTTATGTACAAATCTTCGGCAATGTATTGTCTATTGTTACACATGTATTTTTTCTTTAATGTAAAACTTTTTATTTGTAATGTCTGTTTTTGCCAAAATAAAATAAAATAAAATAAAATAAATTATACGAAGGTCATCTGAAAAGTAGGACCGGTAAAAGCCGAATGAATTATACAAGACTAGATATATACAGATACTCGCTTAGATATGCACTGTTAAGTTGTGTATTCGTATGTGTTAACTTTCTTAGGCACTCTCGCCGCTGCCACAGCAAGATGGTAAACTTACTGGGAACCATATAGGTACGTATATTACGTGCATGTTTAACGAACTATATATATCTATAAATGGCATGTATACTAACATAGTTTTTAAGTAATTTTGTAACTAACCTAACAATTGAGCCTCCGTTGCTCCTAATAAAGAAATTAACATTATTATTATACACATTCCGATATAGTTAGACTGGAATACTAACCTAAACATCGATCCGCTGAAACTCAATATAACACAACTTGACCCGAATATCCGACTCGAATGAGTAATAATATACCTTACGCCTTTTTATTCGACATACCAGATGTTACTCGACGTAACATTGAAAACACAATCGCCCCTTGTCAAATGTCATATCGCATTGGGCAAACAACACTTTCAATTAAAACAGGCGTATGTAATCATAGCCTTAATATTTGCTGACCGGGCTGATGTGAAAACCCTTGCAGGATTTACGAACAGTTGGGTGCATATTATATATCTATACCTCACGCCTTTTCATACTGCATACAAAAATATGACGTAACATTAAAAACACGAGCGTCCCCCTGGTCTTATGTCATGTCGAATTGGGTAAACAAAGACTTCAATTAAAACAGGCATATGTAATCATAGCCTCAATATTTGCCGACCCGGCAGATATGAAAACCCTTGCAGGATTTACGAACCGTCAGGTGCATATTATCTATCTATACCTCACGCCTTTTAATACTACATACCAAAATATGACGTAACATTGAAAACACGAGCGTCCCCCTAGTCTTATGTCATATCGAATTGGGTAAACAACGACTTCAATTAAAACAGGCATATGTAATCATAGCCTCAATATTTGCCGACCCGGCAGATATGAAATCCCTTGCAGGCTTTACGAGCTGTTTAATGCATATTGTCTGTATATCATCATCATCATCATCATTATCAGCCAATAGACGTCCACTGCTGGACATAGGCCTTTTTTAGGGACTTCCAAACACAACGATCCTGAGCCGCATGTGCCCAGCGGCTCCCTGCGACCCGTTTGATGTCATCAGTCCACCTGGTGGGGGGTCGACCAACACTGCGCTTTCCGGTGCGGGGTCGCCATTCTAGCACCTTCGGCCCCCAACGTCCATCAGCTGTTCGAACCACGTGCCCCGCCCATTGCCACTTCAGTTCTGCGACTCGCTGAGCTATGTCGGTTATTTTGGTTCTTCTGCGGATCTCCTCATTTCTGATTCGATCACGCAGAGATACTCCGAGCATTGCTCTTTCCATCGCCCGCTGAGTGACTCTGAGCCTTCTTATGAAGCCCGCAGTTAGCGACCAAGTCTCGGATCCGTATGTCATCACTGGCAACACGCACTGTTCGAAGACCTTCGTCTTCAGGCACTGAGGAATTTTGGACGAAAAGATGTCACGCAGTTTCCCGAACGCTGCCCAACCGAGTTGGATTCGGCGGTTCACCTCTTTCTCGAAATTGGACCTACCTAACTGGACCATATGCCCTAGGTATATATACTCGTCTACAATTTCGAGTGCAGAATTTTCAACAATAACTGGGTGGAGCGAAACATGAGCATTACACATGATCTTTGTCTTGCTCATGTTCATTTTAAGGCCCACCTGTTGAGAAACTCTGCTGAGGTCATTGAGCATATTATTAAGGTCATCTAGAGATTCTGCCATTATCACTACATCGTCGGCAAACCGCAGTTGAGTGAGGTACTCGCCATTGATGTTGATGCCAAGTCCGTTCCAGTCCAAGAGCTTAAAGACGTCTTCCAATGCGGCGGTAAATAGCTTCGGGGAGATAACATCTCCCTGTCGCACTCCTCGCTGCAATTGGATTGGCCTCGTAGTCTCATCCTGTATACGGACTGACATGGTGGCGTTTTCGTACAGGCACTGCAACGCTTGGATGTACCGGTAGTCGATTCGGCACCTCTGCAATGACCTTAACACAGCCCAGGTTTCCACCGAATCAAAGGCTTTCTCATAGTCCACAAACGCCAAGCAAAGTGGCCGGTTATACTCTTCGGTCTTTTGTATAACCTGCCGCAGCGTATGGATGTGGTCTATGGTACTAAAGCCTTGTCGGAAACCGGCTTGTTGTCTGTATATACCTTACGCCTTTTTATTCGACATAATAAAAATAATAAAATAAAAAAGCCTTTATTTTCTCCAATCTCTTACACTCTTATTACATATTTCGTTAGTAAGGTTAGTTTATAGTTACTTAATTCTAAGTTAGTAAGCTGTTAAAATGAACAAAATATTGTTTATGAGATTAGAGCCCCTTCTCGGGTAAAGGCCTCCCCCAACCGCTTCCATGGCTCCCTGTCTTTAGCGAGATTCATCCATTCCTTTCCGGCAATTTGTATGATGTCATCAGTCCACCGTTTGTTTGGTCTGCCAACATTCCTTCTGCCTCCTGGTCCTGTCCACTTTGTGCTCTGTACCGTCCACCTTTGGTCTCTGTAACGGGAGATGTGACCGGCCCACTTCCACTTAAGCCCCAGTGCATGTTTTAGTGCGTCTTTAACTTTTGTTTTAAGTCTAATTTTTTCACTACTTATTTTATGTATTTTTCTGATGTTTAATATGCTTCTTTCTATTGCTCTTTGTGTAGTTATTATTTTTTTCTTGATTTTGTTTGTGTATATCCAGGTTTGGCATCCATAAAGTAAGCTAGGTAGGAGACAAGTATCGACTACGATCTTCTTTAGGTCTAAGGAATAATCTCCTTTTAAAATTTCTTTTAGACTCCAAAATTTTTTCCACGTTATGTTTATACGTCTTTCAATTTCCTCTTCGTTTCGTGACTTAAGAAAGGATACTTGTTTGCCTAAATATACGTATTTGTGTACATACTCTATGTTGTTTTCGTTTACTTTTATTGGGATTATTTTGCTATTAGTCATTATCTTGGTTTTCATTGCGTTCATTTCTAAACCTATTTTTGTGCTTTCTGCGTCAAGTGATTGAATCATTTTTTGTAATTCTGACGGGGTTTCGGCTAGTACTACAATATCATCCGCAAATTTGAGATGGCTTAGATAATTACCGGATACCATAATCCCTTTCTGAGTCCAGTTTAACTTACGAAATATGTTTTCTAGTACTGCAATAAATAGTTTCGGTGACAAAGGGTCACCTTGTCTAACCCCTCTGTTTATTTTAATTGGTTCTCCTCTTGTCTCAAGTTTTACGGTGCTAGTACTATTTGCATAGATGTTTTTAATTATATTGATATATTTATGTTCTACATCAAATACTTTCAATGCCCGCCAGATGGAGTTGTGACTTATGCTGTCAAACGCTTTGCTGTAATCAATAAATCCCAGGTAAAGAGGTCTATTGAACTCGGTATATTTCTCGATCACTTGTTCCAATGTCTGTATATGATCAGTGGTGCTGAATCCTGAACGGAAGCCAGCTTGCTCTCTAGGTTGAGAATCATCAATTTTAGGACTTATTCTTTTAAGGATTATTGATGCGAATAGTTTGTAACTGCTGGCCAATAAACTAATTGGTCTATAATTTGCTATATCTAATGGATTTCCTTTTTTATATAATAATATTATATCGGACTCACACCACTGCACCGGTACTTTTTCTGTGTATATTATCATATTGAAAAGTTGTGTAAAATATGTAATTAGTATGGGTGCACTAATTTTTAGAACTTCGTTAGTTATCCCGTCCTGGCCTGGGGATTTTTCAGCTTTGAGTTGTTTTAGGTGTTCGTATACTTCGAGTTCATCTATTGGTTTAATTTGATTTGCAATCATTTCTTCGCTTTGGTGTTGTTCTGTACTGGTATTTTTCTCTCTACTACTATATAGTTCTTTGTAAAAAGTTGTTGCATGTTGTATTATATCACTTCGTGTTTTTGTTTCTACTGACTGACGTACAAGTTTTTGTATCCATGTTTTGTGATGTCTTAATTGATTAAAGGCTCTTTTTGTGCTTCTAAATTTTGTTAAATTTGTAGTTATCACATCTTTTCTATGATTGTAGTAGTCTTTCCTTATAGATTTATTTGTTTCTTTGAAAAGTTGGCTGAGTTTTTTCCTGTCGTGTTTGTCTTTATTTTTTGTCAGTATTAATTCTCTGCGTTTCTTTATGAGTAGTTGTGTGTTTTCGCTAAATATATTGTGTCTTTTATTTTGAGTTTCATTTTTTACTTTCAGATTGTCTTTAATGATTTTTTCTAATAAGTTGTAATATTCTTGAACATTTGTTGGTAAGATTTCATTCTCGATCTGTAGTTTAAGACGGGTGGTAAACTGTTTGATGTCATTTTCGGTTTTTGGGATTTTTGGTACCATTTTGAACGATTTCCTACTCTTTTTTGGTAGATTTAATAAAATAGTTGCTCTCAGTAGCCTATGATCAGAAACGTAATTTATGTGACTAAGGACTTCAACATTTGTAATAAGTTTTGGCTTATTTGTCATAATAAAGTCTATTTCGTTTTTTATTTTTTGATCCGGTGAGATCCACGTCCATTTACGGTTTTCTTTTTTCTTAAAGAAAGTGTTCATGATTGATAACCGGTTTTCTAGAGCGTAGTCTATTAGTCGTTCGCCTCTTTCGTTTCGATCTCCATAACCGAACTGACCCATTACTAAGTTTTCTTTGCCTTTTAGTTGCCCAATTTTCGCATTGAAGTCACCCATTACTATAAAATTTCTGTCGGCTAAAGAATGTGCTTTTGCAATGTCATTGTAGAATTTCTGTAGTTCTTCTTCGGTCGAACGCTCAGTGGGTGCATATACTTGAATAATTGTTATACGAAATTCTTCAAATTTTAGTTTCAGCACGGCTACTCTTTCTGAGATTCCTGTGAAGTCGATTATATTGCGTTTGTAGGTTTTCTTTATTAAAAATCCCACTCCATGCAAACCCTTTGTTTGTCCGATGTAACATAAGATGTAATCTTGATATTCTTCAATGTTACAACCCATTCTTCTTACCTCAGAAAGTCCTAAAATGTCAAAATTAATATTCGCAAGGGCGTAGGTTAGTTGTAAATATCTTTCGATAGACATAAGAGATCTCACGTTAAATGTACAGATTTTTAGTGATTTTTTGCATGTGTCAGTTAATATTTTGGTGTTTGTATTTATTTTACTAATATTAGGTGGAGGGTATTGGTCTAATTCCCCACGAGGACCAGTCGGCTTGGGGAATATTATTCGACATACCAGATGTTAAATGACGTAACATCAATAAAAACACTAACATTGAAAACACGATCGCCCCTGGTTCAATATCATATCTAATTAGTACACAATGCCTTCATTAAAATTGATCGATGATGCATATTGTATGTACCTCAGACCTTTCAGTTCCACATAATAGATGTTAATCAATCTGATGTTATATTAAAAACACAGTCGCCCCTGTTTCTATGTCGTACGGGGTAAACAACGCCGTTAATTAGAACAACTTATAACCTAAATATGTGCCGACCCGGCATATGTGGACTCTTGGAGGATTTACGAGTTTTTTTTTTATCATCTACAAGTTGGCCCTTGACTGCTATCACACCTGATGTTAAGTGATGATGCAATCTAAAATGGAAGCGGGCTAACTTGTTAGGAGTAGGATGAAATCCACACCCCTTTCGGTTTCTACACGACATCGTACCGGAACGCTAAATCGCTTGGCGGTACGTATTTGTCGGTAGGGTGGTAACTAGCCACGTCGAAAGCCTCCCACCAGCCAGACCAAGACAAATTAAAAAAATCTCGATCTGCCCCGCCGGGAATCGAACCCAGGACCTCCGTGTTATGAGTCCACCGCGCATACCACTGCGCCACGGAGGTCGGTTCGTGTCGAGGTATACACTTATACCCGTCCCTGGATGCATATAGTCTTCCGTCCGTCATTTTATTCGAAATACGAGATGTCATTATAACTGACTTAATTTTGAACCCACCACAAAACAAAAAATGCGCTACCTGAAGCTGCTTAATTCTCAATTGCCTCTGGTCCTAAATCATACAGGGTAAATACGCCTTCAATTATGCAATCATAGCATCAATAAGTACCGATCTGTCAGATATGTGAACCTTTGCAAAATTTACTAAAACTTATCATTTATTATGTTCAAAATACGATTGCCCCTAGCCCTATGTCGTATGGGGTAGACAACGACTTCAATTTAAAACAACAGTCGCCTGTAATCACTTGATCCATACGAGTACAATATATTATACTTAACGCCTGTTAATTCGATATACCAGATGTTACCTGACTTTATAGTGAAAACACGGTCGCCCCTGGTCCTCTGTCAACTGTAAACAACGGCTTCAATTAAAACAACAGGCGCCTGTAATCATGGCCCTATACTCTTATACGTGTCACTTGATCCATATGAGTACAATATACTATACTGTACGCTTCTTAATTCGACATACCAGATGTTACCTGACTTTATAGTGAAAACACGGTCGCCCCTGGTCCTCTGTCAACTGTAAACAACGGCTTCAATTAAAACAACAGGCGCCTGTAATCATGGCCCTATACTCTTATACGTGCCACTTGATTTATACGAGTACAATATATTATACTATACGCCTCTTAATTCGACATACCAGATGTTACCTGACTTTGTAGTGAAAAAACGGTCGCCCCTGGTCCTCTGTCAACTGTAAACAACGGCTTCAATTAAAACAACAGGCGCCTGTAATCATGGCCCTATACGCTTATACGTGTCACTTGATCCATATGAGTACAATATACTATACTGTACGCTTCTTAATTCGACATACCAGATGTTACCTGACTTTATAGTGAAAACACGGTCGCCCCTGGTCCTCTGTCAACTGTAAACAACGGCTTCAATTAAAACAACAGGCGCCTGTAATCATGGCCTCGATATATGCCTGCTCGCAGATATGTAAACCCTCGGAGGATTTACGAGTATACTCGTCGCATGAAGCATATTGTCGGCTATGATTAATTGGAAGCCGTTAGCGATCGATCGTAGCCCAGATAAGCGGAAGACCGATATTACGACACTATTGCATGTAAAGACGGAGTGAGACTTTTAAACCCCTTTTTTAAGTGGGGTTTGTAAATGTGTACTCTGCCCCCAAATAGTGTAATTGATTGTCGCTTCACAGCACAATTTTATTCCATTATTTTTGGCCTAAGGCAGTTTTTAAGGAATTTGAATTTAGGCCATTATAACGGAAATTATAATAAGAGATTGGAAGTTATAAAGGCCAAAACCCTTAATCGTCCAAAAGTAGGCATACGTTTTTTTACATTTTGTTTGGGATAGTGATAAAAAAACATATTTTCTTCAGTCACTCTTTGTTTTATGAAAACCTTTTGTTGGACACTAGATTTAATAGAGTCGAGCGAAGTATTCCAACTTTGAACCTTTACTACGTTCTACAACCTAAATCCGCCGAGCACAAAGTTCTAGATGGCGCTATTATATAAATTAGCAAATAGATTGCTTCATTTGAAAACAAAGCATTTGCATATTTGATCCATTTAACACTAAACGTACAGTTTTGTTATTTCTACGTATATAGCTGCTGTAATGTCAGCAGATAACTTGTAACATGTTAAAAACACAATGTATTTTGAATTCTATTCCAATGTGAAAAGGTTCACAATACATGGCTATGTGATAGCGAGCGCGAAAGTCCTCGAAAGCTCTTATGAAGTAAAGTCATTTAACAAATGTAGCACTTTAAATTATTCGTATTCCCAGCGAAGCGTGATGTTTTTTATGTCATTGTTAAACTTGTACTGAAAGAGGGATTAAACTTAATTGTCGCACGACCACTAATGTCGCAGTATTATTTTAGGCGCACAATTAGTGCAAAGGCTTGTGGCTAGAGTTAGAAGTGGTGTTAAGGGGTAACAAACATTTTCGGATCGAATTTGTGTCATATTAAATTCAAATTCAAAATTACTTGCATAACTTGTTTGGTGTATTATATCAATTGATTTATTCATAGACTGATCTGTTTTTAATGATTTTAATAGATTTCTATAATAGAGAAAATTAAATTCAATTAAATTCAAGCTGTGTTTTTGCTTTAGCGAGGATAAAAAAGAATATAAACTGCCTAACTATTCGAAATCAAATGCGGTGTGTGTTTTAATTAGTATAACCAACAGACTGTTGTGCAATTCACTTTAAATTTTTGATGCTTACACTTTATACAAAATTACTACATTAAATATTAAGTATTTGTTATTTATTTTAAGTCATTACCTTTAGGGCAATGTCTTGAAATAAATAACAAACAGCTAGCAGCTTCTGGTTCAGACAAAAATATAGAGAAAGTTTTGGAAATAAGTCTGCCACAGAACTTCGCCAACAAATGTTTATTAATGAATCCGTGGCTTTAAGCTGACGGCCATGAATTATTCCTTCTGTACCTTGTCATAAATAGGTCATACTTGCCCCAAGAACATGCATTTTTTAATGCAAGACGTCAACAAGTTAAAATTGCGGTTCTGTGACAATTTGCTATAAAATACAAGTATGTGTGTCGTAAAGTCTTACTCGTAAAATGTTTGCACCCTCGTTGTGTGAATTTGACAAATGAAACGATAGCTGACCCTCTTTACAATTGTGTGTATACCATATCTCCTTGTTTAAACTGATGTGTGTATACAGATAATTAAACATACTGCTATTATGTTTTTAATAATTTATTAGATGTTCATGTTATTATTATTAGGGTTATTTACGTAAATTAGAAGATAAGTTATACCTACTTGTATTTTAAAGCATATATATCATCATCATCATCATCATTATTAGCCTATTAACGGCCCACTACAGGGCCAGCCCTCCCTCCTTATAGGAGAGGGGATATGGAGCGTAAACCCTCCACGCTGCTCCAATGCGGAGTGGTGGACGGCTTAACGTGCTATCTGAGGCACGGGGGTGTAACACCACCAACTTCCCGACTCCGGGCTGGGAATGTATTGAGAATTTCATAGAAGAATGAAAAACTCAGAATTATTCCGTGACCCGATCCAGGATTCGAACCCAGGACCTCGTGATCGAAACCAGATAGGCTAACCACTAGACCAACGAGGCAGTCATAAGCGTAGGTATATATGTTTAAAAGAAAAAAACGGACCATCTATGGGGCTGTCAAACTTATAAAAGCTTAAAGTTGGTTTGCTCCTCTGCTCTTACCGTAGATAAGTACGATGGGCAATCATAAAGTTTGGACTATAGCAGCTTAGGAAGGTAGACTAAACCCTCAATCCTTTAAATTGAAAGTGTATTTTTTTTAAATAGTAAGTTATATCATCATTTTTTAAATAGAAAATTTTGCTTATGACCTTGCGAGTCAGACTTTACTGTAAATGTTTTCTCAAATGTTTGCCAGCCCTGCATCGTTTCGTGAATGTGAGCAATGAGACGATAGCTGACCCTCTCTACAATTCTGTGTACGCGATATCTCCTTGTTTATTCTGATGTGTTTCCAGATAATCCTGTGAGATAACGCACCTGCGTCAATTATCATCGAACGTTCCGGACCATTTAATGGAATGGTAAATACAGAAGATTGGATAACTGATGAGCATAATACATATAGTTATAGATATATCTACCTAGGTACTCTAACGTATTTAGCGTTTTTATTACGAAATTTTGACGCAATTTAAAAACCATCTATTTGTTGATGAGTTTCCATCAAGTTAAAAGTGCCTGTGCCTAAATTGCCTGAATAAATGAAATTTTACACAGAACTGCGGCTTCGAAACGAATTACACTTTAAAACATTATACTCGTTTTTGCACGTGTTTAGAAACAAGCCAGCTTTATTTAAAAATAATTATCTCTTTCTAATATAGGAAATAAAAGTATTATAACAAAATGTTAAAAGAAAAACAGAGTTACAAGCCAAGCAAGTCAAATAAAGTCTTGTTAAAAGCCTACTAAGGAAGAACGAACGAACTTTGCCAACTTTTCCATTCAGTGTTATTTATTGGCCGGTATTATTTAAGGCGACTTAGATATTTTTATAAATAATCAATTTTTAGACGATGGTTTGGCTTTTATAGTAAGTAGACGTGCCCTGCGATCTCACCCGCGTAGTAGTTCCAGTGAAAATATTGCGAAATCTGTTTTCAGTGAGTGTCTACGTCACGATATGAGTTACTATGTTGAATAAAGTCAATCGAGTGTCATACTCAAGCTCAGAATCGCTCAGCAATGCTCGGTGTATCCTTTACGTGGTCCGCAAAAGAAACAAAGTGGCAATGGGGGGGGGGGCATAGAAAAGCCGATGGCCGTCCTGTTCCCAAGGTGCTAGAATGGCGCAAGGTCCATGGCCATAGGCGGTGGAAGTCCCTATAAAAGCCTATGTCCAACAGTGCATACATAGAAAATTGTAAATTGGAGAGACTGTTTGGCAAGCGCCTTTTGTGTGAAAGAAGCGTTAGAAAAGCGAAACGTTAATAAATTATGTGTCCGTGAGTGCTTGCTAAGCAACGGTTTTTTCGTAAACAGGATTCGATGTCAACTCCCCCTGTATCACTCTAAATAATTTAACAACGCTTTCCTACTGTACTAACTTTGCTTGCTCAGGTATACTCACACAGACGTTTGTAACTGTTAACTTATAAATATGTTACTAAAAATTATGTATTCTGGGTTACTAAATTTTTGGCGGCCTCAGTAGCGCAGCTGTATATCCTAGATTTAGACGGAAGTTCTAGGTTTTATACCTGACTACGGCGATTGAGGTTTTCTTAATTGGTCGAGATCTGGCTGGACCAAATCTTCAGCCGTGGCGAATATTCCCAGGTATTTACCGGCAAAGACTTACCTCATCATCATCATCATCATCATTATCAGCCTATTAACGGCCCACTACAGGGCCAGGCCTCCCTCCTTATAGGAGAGGGGATATGGAGCGTACATCTACCACGCTGCTCCAATGCGGGTTGGCGGGCTTAAGGTGATAATGTTTTATTTATTAACGATCACTATCAGATGTTGATGACAGTGACCGGGACCGACGGCTTAACGTATTCTCCGAGGCACGGGGGTGTGACACCGCCAACTTCCCGACTCCGGGCTTGAAATGTACTGAGAATTTCAGTACAGAGAAACCCAGGACCTCGTGATCGACGCCAGATAGGCGAACCACTAGACAAACGAGGCAGTCTTACCTACCGTCGCGAGATTTAGCATTCTAGTTTAATGTCATGTACAAACCGATATCGATTTCATCCTACCCCTTAAAGGATAGTTCGCTTCCATCTTAGATTGCATCCTCACTTAAGTGTGATGGCACTGCCCATTAAAGTTAAGTAACTGGTTAAGTTACTGCAGTGAATAAAAAAACATACGAAGCGAAACTTTGGACAGTAGATCAACTATACGTCAAACTACGTCGTAATAATTGAATGCCAGGTTCTATATAGATATAGTATAAGAGCAACGTACACGTATGGCTTTAACTTAATTTAGAGCACCGCTCTCGACGTCCGAGGAAATTGATCGTTAATGTTCCCCGGGACGAGTTTCACATACTTGTATCGATTGCCTTTGTTATCTATAATATTACGGACTATAAACACAGGTGGGGTGGAATCGGGAACTAGCCACTAACTTTATGTAGGTCAATTACTGTTAACCCAGATTTTTTTATCATCCAGTTGACTCATAATGGACTTCGTAGTACCTAAAATTGCTTTAACGACCTCGTTACTTCAGAAATTTGCTTACTAGTCCTTAGTGTATTTACAAGTCCTGGATCGAGATATGAAATATTGAGATTTTATTTCTTCACCAATATTCCTAGTAAAATTTCGAAGCGTGGAGTTGAAATGTTCGTTTATGATATTACACCTATACCTCGGAGAGTCCATAATCATTAAGATCTGATAGGATAAGATCTTATTATTGCAACAACTAGCGGACGCCCGCGACTTCGTCCGCGTGAAAACCTCTTAGGTACCCTTTTAATTTTAAAGACAGACTTTCATATAAAGTGTGCTCTTTCCCCGCTACCCCTCTCAATTTAATTTTTTTAAAGTTTCCCGTGAGACAATATCCTCCGTCCCGTCCCGTGTACTGAAGATCTACATTTTTGTTAAACATTGTACGATATTACAGTACATTAACATTAACAATATATATTTATGGCAAGCTGATGTGTATAGTTTGTATTAAATTGTCTATTTCACTTTTGAGTCTAGCTTTCATAATAAACAAATTAATTTACAATCCGACATGCAGATCTCGAGATTAGCCCGTTTAAACAAACGAACAAACTTTTTCGTATATTATATAAATATGGTCTCCCATGCCAAATAAACTGAAAGAAAAGATCAACCCTATTCGGTACGTATAACATAACACGGAGGAGGTCAACTTAATATATTGGACGATATATATTGTTTTTTAGAAATTTTGTAATATCTCCGAAACCATATAACTAATTAACATACTGTAAAAGGCAAATCTTATCTCTATAATATCCTTGTAATTATTAAATAATTTATTTTGATAAGGATTTAAGTTTAGTTGTATAAATAATGACGTAAACGTAAGCATATGAATAAAATAACTTTTTAAAACACAAAAAGTTATATATCTGCCAAAATATAAAAGATAGATATATGCTATCGCGGGCTTTTTTGTTGAACTTTTTAAGGTGGACAATACTGTAGTACATTATTTTGGTCTCTCGTAGGGAACAGCCAGCGTTTGCAATATAAGCGCAAAAAAACGTGCTTATTTACGACATCACATTAGAAACCTCTAAATTTATCAGTGTTTCTCTACTATATTATGCATGTATTATACATATAAACCTTCCTTAAGAATCACTCTATCTATTAAATAAAAAAAACCGCATCAAAATCCGTTGCGTAGTTTTAAAGATCTAAGCATACATAGGGACAGACAAAAGAAAACGACTTTATTTTATACTAAGTAATGATAAAAAACATATCCTATCCTTAGAATTTAAACTATCGAGAGTATTATCCATATAATTAAAATGTAAACGGCTGAAACTTACGTCACGGTTGTCGGATGCCCGACTAGTTTTGGACCCATACATTTAGGACCCCGTACGGGTTCGAAGCTAGTCGGGCAGCCGTTCAGTTTCCGTTTCTATTCCGTTTATATTTTAATAATTTATCCTGAGCCCACCATGCTGCATTTAAGTAGTGTGGTAGACGTTCGCTAAAATATCTTTCTTAAAAGAGGTTGTTGAATAGGCTGATAATTATGACTACCTATCTATTATTTGATGTACTTACCGAATTACAAGTGCTTCACAACTATCTCTTGCAAAACTGATGATAAATACACGCACAGAAAATTCTAATACTTATTTTTGTGTATATGAGTATCGAATAGCATCGAATACTTGTATTCGATACTCGATTCTATACGATTATCAATCTGAAGTAGAAATAGTCGAATAACAACAAAAGAAATCGTAATAGATTGTAATTTACATTTCTTTTGTTCCCAAATTAAAAAGAAATTACGATAATAGATACCTGACCTAATAAAAATCGAATAAAATATTTGCATTTATGAAGGAAAATTCCCGAATGAAAAAAGTTATTCTGAAGATATTTACTCGCAAAAAGGCCCATTTGTAGCTTCGCGCTAAGAGCTTTGTGTTAACATAAATATCTCTTATCGGAAGTCGATTCACAAGAAAAACATTTCCCGTAGGCTATTACCGTTAATATTAACTTATTATGTATTTTTTGGGATAAGTTATTTTCTTGTATAAGAAAAATGTGTATTGACAACTTCAGAAGTAATTTGGATTACTTCCACTTGGCTTCGAATAAGTATTTGGGTTTTTTATTATATCTTCTATATGATAACTTCCGTAGTACGAAATTGAGAGAGAAAAATTTAGATTTTAATTGGCTTATTGGTACAATGTTTAGCTGTCGTGGCTTCAGTTCATAAGGGCCTTCATTCGAGTTTTGGGTCAGTCAATGAAAATTAAAAATTCTTACTCCGGGAATAGGAAGATAATTGTGTTGGAGAGCACGTTAAGCCGTCTGTTCCGGTCTGATAGTCATCGTTACAATGCCAAACATTATCCCCCTAGGTGAAACGTGGTGGGTATGACACTATATTCCGTCCCCTGTAAGCTGGGAGGTCTATGGTAAAGCCGTTTAAATAGGCTGATAATGATAGTTGTACAGAAGCGTATCTTCTAGCTAGCTTCAATAAAAACTCGAATATTATTCCGACTATAAATCAATCATCAAATATTTTCATTAGACAGAAATACTTATTTTACGGTAGCGCTACGCTATAAAAACTTGAATAAAAGCTTGTAGCCCACTCTCAATAATGTTAGACTAGTAAAAAGGTTTAGTACGCACGTAATAAAGTCCGTTTATATATTTTCAAGTTTCCCATATTTTTATTTCAAAATTCATTTTATGCTCGTATAAACGCATTCATACTATATTAGGCAATAATATACTGCCTGTCTGTATGTAAATTGTATACAGATATTTTTTACGACATACCGACAACTTATGGCAGATATCCTATTATTATATAATAATAATATCTGTAAAAATCCTTGCGGAACAATGGTACATGACCTATACCCTACCAATAATATTGACAATATTGTTGAAAGAATTGTGGGCTGTCAAAATAGGTGTTAATGGTGATGCAGCATCATTATTTACAAACAGAAATAACTAAGTCGTTCTTAAAAATCGCTCAAGTGTGACTCGGACTCGCCCACGAAAGGGTCCGTGCCAATCGAGTGGCTAAAAAATTTTTAAATAAAAATAGAACCGACTCAAAACGCACTAAAAAGTAAAAAATAACTGTGTCATTTAGTTGCTTTAATTTACTTAAGCATATCTAGGAGTTGGTGCCAGCCAAGTTTAAGGAACATTTATTTTACGTAGTAATGCAGTTTGTGGGTTCTAGGTAACATCCCTTAAGTAGAAACTTGGCTGGCACCGACTCCTAGATATGATAAAAAAAAAAACAAGTCGAATTGAGAACCTCCTCCGTTTTTTTTCGTCGGTTAAAAATAGCAAAAAATATTACGTATGATGAATGAAAGCTTAAATATTTATTTTAAACTGTATTTTGTTAATAATAGGCCATAAAAATGCATCATCTGTGGAAATTTCAATTGTCTAGCTATTTCGGTTCACGAGATACAGCTAAGTAAAAGACAGACAGTGAAATGTTAGTAGCGCCGTTATCACTCTTTGGGTACGAAACCCCAAAAATATCTATTCAGTATTCACCTATACCTTAAACAAAATTTGCAAAAAGAGCCATAAACGTTTTATAAGTAGAAATTCGTAGAAACGAATTGTTTATGTTATTTTAGTTTATAAAACAGTTAGATGTACAATATATTAACGTAGCGAAGCGTGTTGTTTTGCAAATATTTATACAATTTAATAAAGTAGACCAATCTTATTTGTTATCTTCTATTATACAACGTATTACATAGACGTGTTATGAGATATAACTGTTATAGTATGTATATAATTATGTAGAGTAGAATAACCCACGTAACTCTCCCGTTAGTATAAGAATAGATGGAGGATAGGATGGGGGATATATTATCACCGTCCTCAAATATATGTGGGTATGATGAAATTTTGCTCTGCACCTATAAATTTACATATTAGACATATGTAAATTATTTTATAAAATAAAGTCGGGTTACCTCATTTATATATAAACTGGATTGAAAAAGTCCTTCGTTACACTCAGACGGGTAACTATCAGAGAAACGAAGTATTATCAGCGTTGAAAGATCGTTATTAATAAATATGGAGTTACTTCAGACTAATGACACTTTTCTTAAAACCGGTATTAAGGCGTACAATATGGCAACCCACATTTTAAAATTTAAAAAGAGTGAGTCTATGAATGAATATGGAATGAATTTAAAGCTTAATTACCCTATTTTATCTGTGGTTATGACATAAAAATCTTTTTGACAACTAGTTTAATGTTAAAGTCGTGTTCTGTGTAGTGACTAACCGATTTATGATTTTTCTTATTTTGATTAACAATTTACATAGGTTTATAATTTATAATTTATTTATACAAATAGTCTATTATATATATTAACAATGAGTGATAAGCGTATTCGTTCCGTTAACTTTTATGTGTGATAGTATGAAATCACCTCTGGAATCTCCAACTAAATTGTTTTTGATCATGTCAATTACAAAAACTGCAGTTTCTTTATGGAATCGATATTTTGTTTTGAAATTGGCTTCTTGTAGTTCTTCAAATTGATTGAAGCGTATTTTGTATATATATTGTTTGACGCGTCTACTTAATACACTTCGGTTTCTTATATTATTAATTACATTTATCGCCCTCAAATGTTATAATAAAATAATCCCTGTCCATCTTGTTATATGAATTTTCACTTTAATTTAGTTTTACTATAAACAATTACAACACATCGAGACAAATCACGGAAGACAAGACGCTGTGTGCGTCAAAAACTGCAATTATGTCGTTAAACCATGTAGCACCAATGATTAAAATTTATTATGGTAGTAGAGAGTGACTTGCTTACTCGTTCTTTTCTCTGCGTTTATTAATACAAAATTTTGTTGGCTGAGATTAAAAACTTGTATTAAAGTTAGTTTCGTTTTAGTCTACGTTTATTAATAGGGCTGTATGTGTCTTGGAGAGCACGTAGAGCCGTCGATCCAACGAACAATCTCTTTTCAGTCGTCAATGCTATTCTTCTTTCTACAAAAATATAGTGCGAAGAAGAAGGTACATTGGTTTTTACACTGAAATGTATACTGCTTAAATGGCCAGTGACACCACTGCGATACCATAGAATTTATTTTGTCATGATCATCCTCATTATTAGTCTATTTTAGCAAGTTACTAGGGAGATTGGACTAACTGTAACTCCTTATATGAGAGGGGATATAGAGCTTACACACTATAAAAAATAAAATAAAAAAAGGACCGGTGGCTTAAAATGCTCCGAGGCAAGGGTGTAACACCAACAGACATATCTTTCTCAAATTTTTAATTTTTATATTAAAATTTCAAAGAAATAAACTCAATATTTCATATACGTTTGGCAAGACTTTATAACCCGCGAACAATATTTCCCTTTTATTTTTATACATTTTGTAGAGCGATATTTGAAAAGCCTTTCGCCCCATCGTGCTTTGACTATGATAAAATTATACAGTCGGCGACCGACTTTCCTAGTTCCACGAGCAAAACAAAGCGTGGGGTGGCGACGGGCAGGTCGAGGCATTTGTTTGCCGAAAATATACGAAAATATATTTTAAGCCCCATTTATTTTCGGCATTCAAATAACCATTCTGAGCTTTGGAGTTGTATAAGTAATTCTATATTAAAGACAACGATATTTCGTTTAGTATTAGCATTGTCAGTATTTGCATAAATACCGGTAGAGTTGCTACAAATAGTCTCACTTGACATTTCATAAGTGCTTGTTAAGTAATCGTACTTGAAGTAAACGAATTTGAATTTGACATCTAAGTAACTTGGGCCTTAATTTAACTACAGTTAATCACGATTAAATTTGTACTCGTTGATATTTCGGTTTACTATTTGTGCGCCCACCAGTTTTATCCACCATTCTCTGGAGGAATTACAAATAGTCTAACAGCTACTTGTTTTTCAATGCGCTTGTTAAGTTACTACTTGAAATAAACGGGTTTGAAATTAACATTTAAGTTTTTGCCTTAATTTAACTTACTGTAAATCATAACTAAGTTTGCACTATTATATTTATTTTGTGATTGTGGGCCCACCTGTTTGATCCATCGTTTTCTGAAAGAATTTTAATTTCATCACCAGCTAATTTAATGGCCCACTCCAAAAGGGCCAAGTCGCCTTCTACAAGAGATGACAAGGTTTTGGATCTTTGGTAATAAATTTAAATATTTTACTTTATTTTTACCCGACTGCGTCAGAAGGAGGGTAATGTTTTTCTGTATGTATGTATGTCCGTTTCTTCGGCACGCGCTACAGCCTAAACGGCTGAACGGATTTTGACATGTGAAGTGTCGTTGACTTTGGCAAAATTGTGGAAGTGACATAGGCTATATGAATTTTCAAAATGGCGGTTGTAAATGGGGGAAAAAAGGGGGGATGTGTGTATTTTTTCTTTTATCTTAGCAATATAGGTATCAAATGAAAGGTCGTAAAAAGACCATTTCAAAAATATAAATATCATATCATGTTTATATTACGGTTTTAACAAATAATGACAAAAAGTATACCAAGTGTACCGTCTCATTTCTATACCACAAATTAAAACTAAAAATCTCAAATAAAATTATTATTATAAATTTTTTTTTTATAAATTAAGAAAAAAGTTTTTCTTTTTTCATTTCTTAACTTCTAAGCAGTCGGGTTTTTTGTTTTTATAATAATAATTTTATTTAAGTCATTTGTTTGTAAATTAAGTCTCGTTCTTGAAATTACATTTTAAGGCCAGATATAATTTCTTAGATATATTTCCACCTCTATCTAATTTTCTTTATCAGAATATTTTCACCTTTGCCTAATAACCTAATTCATAGAATTTATAGACTATTAGAACAAGCTCCACCACGGGCAAGACAATATTCAGTTTTTCTTTCCCAGCCTTTTAGAGGCTTCCAAGGAAAGAAAAAGATCATAAGCAGAGATAATGAGTAAATTATACAGTGACCTTGTACCATAAGTATAGAGCTGCTGAATATTGGAATAGGAATCCTCATTTGGCTAAAATATTCGCTGGAATATGTTTGCGCCACATTTATCATATTACGGGCGTGATACATCGATTCATGTTTGGGACACTACTGTCGCAAATTTTGGTGATTTATATGTTGCAGCGAAATAGACCTAATGCACATTGTTTTAAAGTTGAAAACCGTGTGAACTGCCTGAAAGCACTGCTATTAAAAGGACATGTTATGCGGTGCGGTCACTAACTGGGAGTTCCTAACTTCGTTTAACTACTCTGTGACTCCGGGAAGACGAAACTTGCAGTTGCACAGATATTGAATATTAATTCACAGATATTGAAGGCATTACATTGTGGAAAGTTCATTATTAAAGTGATCTCTATATTTATTTTACTATTTTATATTTATTGATGACAAATAAGTCCTTGAGAGTGCTGTCACACCTAGTGGTCAGTGATGATGCAATCTAAGATGGAAGTGGGCTAACTTGTTCAGAGTGAGATAAAATTCACACCCCTTTCGACACACCCGGCATCGTACCATAAATCGATTGGTAGTACGTCTTTGCCGGCATGGTGGTAACTAGATACAACCGAAGACACCCAGCTAGACCGATAAACCGATAACGACAGTAGTAAAACAGAAGGCAGAACCATTACATTTTACAAGCATTAATAAAAACTAGTACCGCTTTAGATAATTTTTTGGTACACGTGTTTAAAACAACATTTATTTTGGACAAATATCAAAATTAAAGAGGCAAGCAGCACAGCTGAAAAGTTCTTGCTGGTGTAGTTACAGGTAAATGAGGTTTAACAACTAAACTTCAGGTTGATCTATCTACATCAGAATTTAAATTATCGCGAGTATCTTCCATATTATTAAAATAGAAGCGGCCTCCTAACCAATGCCTGTTGTCGGAGTATGTCCGACTAGTTGGCAACCCCTATGAGTTCGTATCCCCTCTCCTATAAGGAGGGAGGCCTGGCCCTGTAGTGGGCCGTTAACAGGCTGATAATGATGATGATGATGATGAGTTCGAAACTAGTCGGGCATACTCCGACAACAGTGACGTGAGTTTCAGCCGTTTCTATTTTTAACCGACGAAAAAAAACCGGAGGAAGTTCTCAATTCGACACGTATATTTTTTTTTATGTATGACCTCGCATAACTTTTAACAGAGTTGTCCGATATTGGTAATTCTTTTTATATTAGAAAGGGCATACTTCCAAGGTGCTCCCATTGTCATCATGTTAGGATCAGATGATGATATCCTGGGGAAATTGAAGGAACTCTTCAAATTTTGGAGGCACGCTTATAGCGATTTCGATCTTTGTCTCGGTATCGGTAGCTTTTTGACTACTAGTGCCGTATAATGTACTATGACAGTAAAATACGAGTACATTACGTGGCGATAAATCACTAAAAATTAAGAAATAAAATTTTTTAACAAAAAATAGAACCGACTCAAAACGCACTAAAAAGTAAAAAATAACTGTGCCATTTAGTGGTTTTAATTTACTTACTAAACTAAAGCCTCTTTTGGTAGATACTGGGAAATAAAATTTTCACAAAATCTACTTTCAACGTTTCTGTATTTTGGTTTAGGTAAGGCTGTATGTTTAAATTAATAACTTCACTATCTCGCGAAAACATGTGCTTATAGTTTTGGAGTATATTATACAATACCTACAAGCTGCATCGAAAACTTTGTTTGTCCGTAAAATTGAATTAATCTGCACGCAGGTCCGAGAACAGAGCTGACTAGTGTAGCAAACTAGTAGTGGTTTGTTTCTGTACGGAACAAACATTCTACTGTTAATAAAAGTCTATATTGAATTGCATTCATCTGCACGCAGTTCCGAGAACAGAGCTGACTAGTTTAGTAGACTAGTAGCGGTTTGTTTCTGTACGGAACAAACATTCTACTGTTAATAAAAGTCTATATTGAATTGAATTCATCTGCACGCAGTTCCAAGAACAGAGCTGACTAGTTTAGTAGACTAGTAGCGCTTTGTTTCTGTACGGTCTAT
This sequence comes from Mycalesis mineus, assembly GCA_034621355.1. Classification (NCBI taxonomy): domain Eukaryota; kingdom Metazoa; phylum Arthropoda; class Insecta; order Lepidoptera; family Nymphalidae; genus Mycalesis; species Mycalesis mineus. The sequence continues at coordinate 5,398,703 of CM067899.1, read as the reverse complement.
ATTGAATTGCATTTATCTTAGACTAGCCTTTGTTTCTGTACGTAACAAACATTGTACTGGTAACAAAAGTGTATTGACTTGGCAACAAAAGTTATAAACCTACAACAAAGTTGATGTCATACCTATCCGTTATTGATTTCTCTTCGAACTAGGTGTTCCTAGAATACGAGTATAATTGGTTTGTGTATTCAGTAGAAACTATGTCATAAATGTTATACCATAAGTATATATGTGTCATCATGATTTTTTTTTATCGACTACAAGTTGGCCCTTGACTGCTATCACACCTGATGTTAAGTGATGATGCCGTCTAAGATGGAAGCGGGCTAACTTGTTAGGAGTGGGACGAAAATCCACACTCTTTTCGGTTTCTACACGACACCGTACCGGAACGCTAAATCGCTTGGCGATACGTCTTTGTCGGTAGAGTGGTAACTAGTCACGGCGAAAGCCTCCCACCAGCCAGACCAAGACAAATTAAGAAAAACCTCAATCTGCCCCGCTGTTATAAATCCACTGCGCATACCACTGCGCCGCGGAGGTCGTCAAAAACGTCGTTGTTTCCAACAGAATTAAAATGATTGATGTTGGTAGTACATGTTTACTGTTAGATTATTGCTATGTCATTAAATAAAGATTATTTCGAGTATAGTATGGAGAAAATGTCTAATAATAATAAGTTAAATAGGGAATAATGTCTTAGATAGGTATGCAATTATTGAATATTGGATAATAAATTAAATTACAGTCATACAGGTATGAGAACAATGTCAACGTGCAATTAAGGTCTAGACTCTAGAGTGTAGATGAGATTAGCTTTTAAGAAACAATTGTAAAATAGCATATCCACTTTAAAATAAAAAAAAAATGCTATAAAAATAAAACGTAAATGCAAAGTTTTAATCTATTATTCTCCACTTGAGTACCCATGACAAGACAATCCTAGCTATTGTATGTTCTCTGTTTTGCTTTGCTTTTTATTAGCAGCCTATTATCCCTGCTACAGGAATAGGCCTACCTGTTTGTAGGAGGGAGATATGGCGCTTAAACCCACCACAATTGTGTGCAAGAAGATTTACAAAAAATTGGGATATTATCATTGGTACTACTACTAAAGAAGTTAAGAATAGACCCAAATGGAGAAAAGTGACGACAGTTATAAGTTACCCACTACGCTCCAACGTGGATTGTCGGGATTAGAAAGACGATGTTTGATTATTTATTTGACTAAGTATCAGTATCAAATGCTGATGATACTGATGGAGATCGACGGCTTATCGTACTCTATAAGCCACGGTTATAAGTAATGCACCACGTTGCTCCAATGTGGATTGTCGGTATTAGAATGACAATGTTTGATTATTTATTTAACTATCAGTATCAAATGCTGATGATACTGATGGCGATCGACGGCTTATCGTACTCTATAAGCCACGGTTATAAGTAATCCACCACGTTGCTCCAATGTGGATTGTCGGTATTAGAATGACAATGTTTGATTATTTATTTAACTATCAGTATCAAATGCTGATGATACTGATGGAGATCGACGGCTTATCGTACTCTATAAGCCACGGTTATAAGTAATGCACCACGTTGCTCCAATGTGGATTGTCGGTATTAGAATGACAATGTTTGATTATTTATTTAACTATCAGTATCAAATGCTGATGATACTGATGGCGATCGACGGCTTATCGTACTCTATAAGCCACGGTTATAAGTAATGCACCACGTTGCTCCAATGTGGATTGTCGGTATTAGAATGACAATGTTTGATTATTTATTTAACTATCAGTATCAAATGCTGATGATACTGATGGCGATCGACGGCTTATCGTACTCTATAAGCCACGGTTATAAGTAATCCACCACGTTGCTCCAATGTGGATTGTCGGTATTAGAAAGACGATGTTTGATTATTTATTTGACTAAGTATCAGTATCAAATGCTGATGATACTGATGGAGATCGACGGCTTATCGTACTCTATAAGGCACGGTTATAAGTAACCCACCATGTTGCTCCAATGTTGATTGTCGGGATTAGAAAGACGATGTTTGATTATTTAACTATCAGTATCAAATGCTGATGATACTGATGGCGATCGACGGCTTATCGTACTCTATAAGGCACGGTTATAAGTAACCCACCACGTTGCTCCAATATGGATTGTCGGGATTAGAATGACAATGTTTGATTATTTATTTAACTATCAGTATCAAATGCTGATGATACTGACGGCGATTGACGGCTTAACGTACCCTATGAGGCACGGAGGTCACCACTGGGAGGATCACCAACTTCCGGACTTTTGCGAAAAATTTTGCTAAAAATTTCTTAGAAGAACAGAAAGGCTCAAAAAATTTTAAAACGCGACGCAGAATATGAATCCAGGACTGGCTACATTGGCTAACCACTAAACAACGAAGTACTATCACTAAACACCAGACCACAGTCTTAAAACATTAAGTGCTGTAGAACAGTCCAGAATAAATGCCTAACTGGTATCGGTGCAAGGTATTTTGTTAATTAAACTCTTACATCATCCTCATAATTTAATGAACCGACCACGAACAGTCGCTTAGGAAGGGAGGCAATAAAGAGAAAAGGGCGTTCCGTCACGCGTCGTCGCTTTGCGATGAGTCGGCGGAATTGACCGAATTCTTGGAATTATTTTGAAATCACCTCTAGGTTTAGCCTTCCCTAGATATACCTAGTAATTTTCTACAGCGACGTCCATTTCCGACGAATGTCATGACACATTTATATTATCCTAAAACGTTTGGTCTTATTAATATTGATGCTTAAATGTCGGATGTATTAGCCTGTTTTGCAGCAAATAGTTTTTTTCGTGATTTAATTTTTTTTATTTTATATAACTCATATAACCTGATTTTAAGTGGAAACCTAAATAACCTATAACGTCATTTTACATCCTAATGACACATTCTAGAATGCATGTTAGCCCGCTTCCATCTTAGACTGCATCATCACTTCACATCAGTTGTGATTGCAGTCAAGGGCCAACTTGTAGTCATTAAAAAAAAAAATGCGCTGCACTGCTTTGCTATTTCCATAGAACTTTTAGTTTTGTCGGAAATCGAAAAAATCCGCTTTTTACCCCTAAACCCTCACCCTCTACCCCTTTCTGACCGTAATTTATTTTTCCTTTCATTTTTATGATATTCTCTTCCTTTTGCAATGGGTTTCATCCTACTGTGATTTTTTTTGGTTTCAAAAATTATCGGCACTGGTCTAAAAGGAATTTTTATACTCTCAGCTGTTCATAATCTTTGACTGAAATAAAAGCTAATCTATCAATACGTTATATTGATTTATTATAAAAGTGTATTATGATTTGGCCGTACGCCCGGTCCGTAAAAAGTTTTTATATATCTCTATATACCTACTAGAGCTAGACAACGTCACATTTAATAGAAAGTATTGTAAATGTGTCTAATGTATCATAATGTGAATTGCCTTATTCAGCTAGTGACTTCCGATCTCGGTGTCGGAATATAAAATATTGAACGTTTCTTACTTCAAAGAATTTCTCAGTAGAATACTGGGCTCAGAATCAGCCAGCTGATTTTACAGTCCCATGCCTCTAAGAGTACGTTCATAGGCTGACCACGAGGCAGCTAATTTAACGGCAAACTGACTTAATTTTTGGAAGGCTCTAAGATTCTTCCGTCACGCTATTATTGCATTTAAGACAAGGACAAAGGTTACGTTAAAGAGGAAAATAATATTGTATAACGAAACTCGACAGTGTTAACCTTAATTTCATCTCGTGTCGTATCGATGTGGTATCGTGTTGGACACTGAGAGCTAGAGACGACGTCAAAATTTGCGCTGTCCAATTTCGTTAAATATCGACATGCTGAAATTTTGAATAGTGTTACTTGTACCAAATTTTAGATAGATAGCTCTGTTTATTGCATTTGAGGTTGTTGCGAAAACAATTTTACTATATAATTACCAAAGTTTTGTATCAATGAAAATAAAAGAGCCGTCTACTCTAGATGTTTCCATGTCCCAGTTTGGTAATGACACTTAGGAAAGTTTTGTCCGTCTGACTTAATTTCGGAACTTGGCGTTCTTTTAGCGTCAACTTGAAAATTGTTTAAATTTTATTAAATATATAGCGGACGCCAGCGACATCGTCTTCGTGTAAACACTGTACAGAACAACATTCTACATTAAACTATAGGTACATTCTTCTTGAAGTCTATATATATATAATATATATATATATATATATATAATAAGGAATCTTTCTAACCAAATTTGCGTTATTTACTCTAAGTATTACGGAACGTTAATGTCAGTATGTGATTGACTATTTTGACAATGACATACACTGTCAAAATAGACAAGCCAAGATAGCGGGAACTGCGTCATTATGATCTCGAGTCATTTTGGATGTTTTCTGAAAAGGGTCCGGACAAAAATTAGTTAAACTTGTGACATTTATGGTTATTTACCAATTCTGAGTTAACTAAATATATTAATAAAAATCGCAATAAAGGACGTTAAGCAATAAAAAAAACTTTGCGTTTATCATCATTAACAGTTGATACACGTCCACTGCTGGACGTAGGCTTCGCTTCTTGCAAGGACTTCCAAAAACACAGGTCCTAAGGCGCGCCTGTATTCAGTGACTCCCTGTAAGACGCTTGATGTCGTCAGTCCACCTAGCGAGGGGGTCGAAGTCAACTTTACTTAGATAATAATAATTTAACTGATCTAGAAACTAGGAGCAAGTATATTACATTTGAATATATTTGTTCCCCGTTTCTCAACTTAGAACGTTACAGAAATAATCTCGAGAGGCTGATTGAGCTAAATTGCAATTCTAAACGTTATCCCTCGGGTTGCAAGGTGGCGAGGCGTGCTCGGCGCCTTTGGCTTCCGTCTAAACTATCTTATAATATGTACATACTCGTACGTACGTAAGATTAGAATTTTGTACGCTATTTCGTTGGACTCGTGATGACATCTTTGAAAATGTGCAATAATTTCAAAACCCATTTATATATATACCCATGCAAATATGCTGAACTTATTTTTAAACAATTGAATTTCCAAAAAAATATAAATTCACTCGAAAGCTTTTCGTGCCACAGGAATTAAACAAAAAGATAAGTGCGAATCTTAAGTTATACCTTTGTCCTAATTACGAGTAGGTACATAGAAAATTTTAAAAAGTAATTTGAAACCAATACAAAATCATAATTGTAAATTTTAAAAAGTAATTTGAAACCAATACAAAATCATAATTGTAATTTATACCTCTTATTGTGCTGCTGGGAATCTTCGTTGTAAGGACTAGAAAAATAGAATGGTCGCTTTATTTCAATTGACTTTCAAAATCGAAAGAATTCCTCTAGGATTACTGTTTTTAATGTTGTTGATATTCTCGTGGAAATAGAAGAAAAATAACATATTATTATTTTATATATCTTTGACTTGTTGTGACGGCCGAGTGGCGCAGTGGGTAGTGACACTGCTTCTGTGTCCTAGGCTGTGGGTTCGATTCCCACATCTAAAAAATGTTTGTGTGATGAGCATGGATGTTTTCCAGTGTCTGGGTGTTTATCTATATATAATAAGTATTTATGTATAATATATATAAAAATATTTATCAGTTATCATAGCACCCATAATACAAGCTACAAGTACGCTTACTTTGGGGCTATATAGCGATGTGTGTAATTGTCCTATATTATTTATTATTATTATGGTAAAAGTCATTTGATTAATATTCATGACATAAAAAATAAAAGTTGACATAAAAAATAAAAATTTTTGAATTGAAAATAATCAAATTATTTTCATTCAAAAATTAAGTAATTACTTAGCTCCAATGCATCTCAACTAAGTCTGCAATTTTTTATTAGCGTACTATGTAGCTTCGAAGCAAGACTATTAATTTAAATAGCAGTGTTATAGGACAAACTTTCAGCTTACCTCAATAAAAATGTCTACGAGCTCTTTAGCCAATCTAAAATATATAGCCACGCAAACATTTACATATAAAGCATTCATAGAATCTTTAATAACATCAAGTGTACATATAACGTTATCTTATTGACTCGTTATAAGACAAACAAGCGTAGATGTATAGAAACGAGGTGCGGCACCAACGTCCTTGCGACGTTCCGTTTACTTTGTATCTTCCACCTAGTTGCACTTTCTGTGTATTTGATTAGCTCTACAAATGTTAGTGGACGCTTGAGGGACTTAATGTGGTTCTATTGGAAACCCAAGGGGGAAAATGTACTCTTTTTGTAACTCAACAAGCTATTAGTAAATTATGAATGTATTGATGGTACGAGTATATTACCCCTTTTTAATGCAACAATCCATTAGTAAATTATATATCTATCGCTTTGTATAGCAATATATCGCAATATTTAATTTTCTTTTATTTTTGAAGGACACTTGAACAGTCAAAGAATATCTTCATACATACATAACATCACGCCTTATTCCCGTAGGGGTAGGCAGAGCCCACATCCCTCCACTAGCCACGGTCCTTGCATACTTCCTTAGCTTTTTCCACTCTCATTAATCCTTTCATACAAGTTCGTCGGCTTAGGGTACTCTTGACCTGGCCATTATTTAAAATGTCCAGGAACATACGCCTAGGGCTTCCCCTTCCAACATTTCCATTCACCCTCGCCTCATAAATCTCTTTTGTTAATCTTCTTTCATCCATTCTCTCTACATGCCCAAACCATTTAAGCATCCCTTACTCAATTTTAGTCACTACATCTTATTTTAAACCACACTTTTCTCTTATCATACTATTTTTAACTGTCACGCAGTTTAAACCCGCACATACTCCTCAATGCTCTCATTTCTATCGCATTTATACCCAACTTTCACTACCATACGATTAATGTGGGCACCGCACACCTCTATTCAGCCAGTCTTGCCCTTTGGGACATTTTCCGGCTATTCATAAATGCACGCAGAGCACCATTCACCATGTTCTCAGCATTTACTCTTCTTTTAGAATCACTCTCACACAGGTATACAAACTCTTTTACTTCTTCCACTTTTTCTCAATCTATCAAAATATTACAATCTGTCACATTCATTCATCTCTTTCAAATCTTAAATATATGTTTAAAAGTATAAAGTTTTTATTTAAATATATTCTGTGATAAAATATCGAGTTCACCTTGGGAAAAGTTAACGGTCCGTTTTATAATTTACACGGATAAACTAAGGAAAATATTTTTTTCGTATAACATTTTACCTATATTTTCTCTGAAAATAATATTTCACACTCTGGTGCGATGTTTTTCATCTGTTAGATTTTCCTGAAATTTGCCAGAGGCGATTCCGGCAACTGTGGCCTCTTTATTTATATAAGACTTATGGTAATCAGCCGAAAAGAAAATAACAAACAAAACCTTAAGGGAAAAATAATCGCAACGATGATTAGAAAATTTGTAAGGAAAATATCTCAAGTTTAAGAATAGTCTGCAGTAGCTATTGTGTTTTTTAATCAAGCAGACGGTGATTTTTTTATAGCTTTGTATTATCAATGTGATATTTATTCTTGTAGGCTTCCTTTTTTTATCTGGAACGTTCATCTATATAAGTAACAAACATACTTTACAATAGTATCAAAAAAATCTTAAATTACATTCCATTTCAGGATTGTGTTATGTTGTGACCCTAATTTTTTACACACATATAACAATTCAAAATTAAATCTAATGAATCGAAATTAGTAACGAAAATCGTCAAAATCAGCGAATTATTATTTGATCTATTTTATAATCATATTTGGGAGAATAAGCTTAATATTTCAAGAAGATATTTGAGAAAATAAAAAATGCACCCAATGAAAATAAATGAAAACCGTCGTCATAAATACAACTGTACTGAGGACATATCCTGTATCCCTTAATCTGATGTATGAATATTTTAATTGGCATACTATTCAGTTCTCTTGGCTATGTAGAATAACAGCAGTACTTCCGCGGATAATCCGTTACAATGAACCCATTGCTACTGAATTAGATTCATCATTTTTGAATGGCCTGTAAACTTCAAAAGGGCCATTTATTTGTCGAGGGCTTCAATCCGTGGTATTGCGGATATGGACTAAAACCTCTACGGATTAAAGCCGCCGAGAGTTCTACTTCAATGAAGTACTTTTGACTTTCTACTTTGATGTCGAGATGAAGCTTAAACCAAAACGAAATAGGAACTATTTTGCCTAAATATAAAGTGTGTTAAATTTATGTAATACTAGCTTTTGCCTGCAACTTCGTCCGCGTGAAATTAGTTATTATTTGTCATATTTATTAATATCTAATCACCTGCCTAAGAAATAGGTCTTAAGCTTTCAAAATGACGATACTTTCATACAACATTTCATCCCCCCTTTAACCCCTTACAACCCTTTTTACCCTTTTTTCGCAATTAAAAGTAGCCTATGTCCTTTTTCAGGCTCTAGCCTTACTGTGTACCAAATTTCATTTAAATCGGTTCAGTAGTTGTAGAGTGAAAGCAAGACAGACAGACAGACAGAGTTACTTTCGCATTTATAATATTAGTTAGGATTTATCAGTATCATCCTCTTCTTCTTCCTTATGTTTATTCATTAACAGTTAGCCACTGACTGCTATCACACCTGATGGTAAGTGACGATGCAACCTAAGATGGAAGCGGGCTAACTTTGTTAGGAGTAGGATGAAGTCACACCCCTTTCGGTTTCTACATCGTACCGGAACGCTAAAACGACATGCGTACTATACGTCTTTGTTGGAAGAGTGGTAACTAGCCACGGCTTAAGCCTTCCACCAGGCAGACCTGGATAAATTTAGCGTAGCCGGAATTTGAACCCAAATTTTGAGTTGCTCGAAATCCGAGGCTAACAATAAGACGAACGAGGCAGACCATCACAATAATTATACACCATGTTATATGAAATGAATCCTATTACTTACTATTAGTTAGATCGTCTACATATAATATCATTCTTGTATATAAAGCTCGTACTCAATTAAGCTTCGAAGCAGGTTGTCCCCGAAATTTATACGTCTCCAGGGAGATGAGGCAATTTCATTTATCTGCGCTACTTACTTACCTACTCCCAATATCAAAGTCATTACTAAGTTATTTTTTTTCTTCAATTACTTACTCATAATTTGATTAGTTAAATAGATTTAACTTAATATATAAAGTACATTATACCTATAAATGAAGCAACAAAAACTAATTGTTTGAACTATGAATTAATTTATTTTGGCTCAAAAAGATGTTTTGAACAAAAAAGACACATTTGTTTCATTTATTCTTAATTTAATAATAACGCATTCTTGTTGTAACCTATATCTACAGAATAACGTCACAAACACCTAGCTTTTCAAATTTATTTGAAAATGAGACAAAAAAGCTTTAAATGTAAATCGTAAAATTACTACAACGACTAATTTGTTATTTATGACATTTTCTTTATGAATATCTATTAATTTATTAATATTTAAGTGTGGTGCGCAGCTTTTAATACAATAAATAATTATAGACAATTTAAAAAGTAATAAAATTTGAGAAATAACCTAAAATTCAGTTATTTTTATTGAGTAGAGAGAGAAAATTAATAAATTTAATAATTAAATTATTTTTTGGAATTCAATTAAAACGAGCTGTAAACTTACTACATTTTACTATATCAACTCTTCAGTATTTATTAAATTAAATATCTTTGATAAACATTAGTTGCAAAGCTTGATCTTTCGGATTAATCTAAAATCTGAAACATCAAGCGTCCTTAATTAGTTTTAAAGTTCCTACAACAAAATTAAATTCTGTGCCTTAAGAACCAATTACATGTAGATTACCTATTTGCGACAAAACGTTGTACGAATGCTATTAACGATTATTCTTCTTCTTCAGTAGCCCTTTTCTACCATAATGGTGTAGGCCTTCTTTAACCTTTTTCAATTTCTTCTATTTTGGGCTGTTAGTATCCAGTTGTTGCCTGCCACCTTGATGATATCATCCTTCCACCTCATTTGTGGTCTTCCCACTGGTCTTTTTCGTTCCAATGGTCGCCATTCCAAAACTCTCTTGCACCACGAATCTGTTTTACGGGCTACATGTCCTGCCCACTGCCATTTTAGATTTGCGATTCGATGTACAACATCAGAGACCTTGCTTTGTTTTCTAAGCCACTTATTAGTCTTTTGGTCCCTAAGTGTAACTCCTACCAGCTTCCTTTCCATTGCCCTTTGGGCTACACTAAGTTTGTGGAGGATATCTTTAGTAGTCACCCAAGTTTCAGCTCCGTAGGTAACGATTATTACAGGCCTACATTTAACGGTCTACTACAAGGCCAGGCCTTGGCTACATATGGGAGAAACCATATGGTGCTTTAGCCCACCACGCTGCTCCACTAAGGGGAAATTTAACAGATATTCAGTACATTTCAAGCCTGTAAGTTGGTAGTGTTAAGCTCCTGTGCTTCGGAGACACGGTTCGGTTTCGGTAACTATCATCAACATGTGGTATTAATCGTTTATAAATAAAACCCTAAGCCCGCCTACCCGCATTGGAAGAGCGTGGTGAGTCTACGCTTTATATCCCCTCTACTATTAGGAGGGCGACCAGAGCCTGTAGTGGGCCGTTAACAGGCTGATTTGATAACGATTTGATACTAGCACCTACAGAAGTAACGTCATACCTTCAATGGCGTCATATAATTCTATTGGAATTTGATTTGGCACCGGATAGAAGCCAATATCTTACGCACCTCAATCACGTTTCGCACCTTTTCCTTCATACAATTTTTCTTTTTAATGAAATTTATTTTCGGGATTTATTTTTGTACGTTTTACGAGTATATTGAAATTCGGAGCAGAATTCCGTGTTGGAATCCGGGCCTTTCAAAATTTTAAATTTTTATCCTAATAGAAGTAGGTAATATAATCCAAAAACGTTTTTAAACCTACAAGGTCATTTCAAGGTACATTATAATGCCGACAAAGACGTACCGCTGAATGATAAGTATAGAGTTTCGGTACGATGTCGCGTAGAAACGGAAAGGGGTGTAGATTTCATCGTTCTTCTAACAAATAAGCCCGTATTCAACTTAGATTGCATCGTCACTTACCATTAGGTGTAATTGCCATCAAAGGCTAACTTGTAATGAGTAAAAAAACCTAGTACCTATATGTGTTTAAAATAAGAGGTAGTTTGTACAATTTTACGAATGTTTCTAAATATCTCCAGAATTAGTTGATCGATCCTGATGCGGTATTTTGTAATATATTTGATGCAAAGCTATGATGGCCTAAATATAAGAATTATATTTATTACACTGGAAATGCTAATTATTATTATCTAAATAATGTCTAACAAAACTAATAAAAAAATTGGAAATGCTAATTATTCAGACATACATAAGCTGATTGCTACAACGAATCTAGAGAAGATATAAGGATATGACGTCACTGGTAAACATTTCAAAGAGGATATCTTTGTCCGAACGAAGGTAGCCATATCAAATGAAAGAGGAATTGTCGATTCAACTGAATCATTGTTTCGCTTGCCCTCATACAAGAGCTCACAAATCTCTCAAGGCATTGAACTGGAAATTAAGGTCCGGATCCGTTTTCGATAGATACCTTTCCAGTCCATTATACCTTCATCTTCAAATGCGCGTAAAGCTTGTGTTCTAAATACATGTTCGAAATCAACAATAAACGACTACACCAAATAATTACTCCATATTAGTAATATGAAGATAAGATGAACTACCTAGATGGTCTAGTTTGTTTAATTAGATATTAGTAGTTGATTACGTGGTCTAGGTTCGAAGCCTGGGCAGATCACGGAATAATTCAGAGTTTTTAATTTTTCTATAAAATTTTTAATTTATCCCGGAGTCAGAAAGTTGGTGGTGTTACACCCCCGTACCTCGGAGACCATGTTAAGCCGTCGGCCCCGGTCACTGTTACATTATCACCCTAAGCCCGCCAACCCGCATTGGAGCAACGTGGTGGGTCTACGCCCCATTTTCCCCTCTCTTATAAAGGAGGGAAGTCTGTCTCTTTAGTGATCATAGAATTCTAGTATAACAAAAAAATACTTATCGTTAGCTATGAACAAAAAAGATCGTTATTTTTAAGGAAAACATAATTTTCCTTGTAAAAAGGGAAAATATTTGTTATCTTCAGATTCCTTTATCTTTACACAAAGTTTTACGCGCGTTATCAATACACCCCCGCCTTTATGGGTATTATAAAAGAATATTCATTCGCTGTAATATTCGAAGCAATCAAGTAATAGCTTGTGGAAGGGAAATATCCAGATATTATTTCGCCTTCTAATTTTCTAATAAATATTTTTGTAATTTTTTTAAGTTAACTTGAAAATAATAACTGATCTTGAATATAATAATGTGTACAAAAGAAGCTTATTAGAAACGAAACAATTTCAACGTATAATTCTTTTTTTATTAGAAAGGGCACACTTCCAAGGTGGTCCCATTGTCATCATGTTAGATTATGTTGATGATGATATCCTGGGAAAATTGAAAGAACTCTCAATTTTATAATAATGTGTACAAAAGAAGCTTATTAGAAACGAAACGATATATATAACTGTGTCATTTAGTTGCTTTAATTTACTTAAGCTTATCTAGAAGTCAGTGCCAGCCAAGGTTTTTACTTTAAGGACATTACCTAGAACCCACAAACTGCTTTACTGCTAAATAAATATTCCTTAAAGTTGCTGGCATTGACTTCATAGATAAGCTTAAGTAAATTAAAACAACTAAATGACACAGTTATTTTTTACTTTTTAGTGCGTTTTGAGTCGGTCCTATTTTGTAATACGAACACAGTTCTCAGAGAGGCTATGATGCCTGCGTAGTTTGCTACGTTGCAACATCAGAGCAGATTATAAGTTTGAGGCGGACTATACTATCCCGGAGTTCTATTGGTAATGTTACAACCGCGTGCGTCAGATATGACGTGAAGTTACTCGCATTAGTTAAGCCTGCTATCTTGAAAGTACCATCATTCATCACACGCATAGCTAAGGTCTGGAATGCCCTCCAAAGACCAGTATTTCCTTGTTCTTACAACTTGGGTATCTTTAAAACAAGAGTGAATAGGTAACTTCTAAGCAAGCGCGTTCCACATTAGACCACATCTACACTTACCATCAGGTGAGATAGTGGTCAAGCGCGAGATTATTTCTTATTAAAAAAAACCCTCATTGGTTCAATATATTTATGCATCTAGAGATCATGAGATCTCGTGCTCTAGTCCTGGATCGGGTCAGCTAAGTTATTTTTTTCTTCCTTTCAAGAAGTTTTCAATTACAGCCCAGAGTTGAGTAATGCTGTTTCTGACTTAGAAAGCATGTCCAGCCATTTCCGGTTCCCATCATTATCAATAGATGGCGCCTAACTTTGGACGAAAGATAAGCTCCGGATATTTTTTAATCTATAACTAAAACACAAACGTCAGTTTGTACTGGGCCTTATAAAAGACCGGAAATGACTTTCGTTATAGTTAGAGTGAGATCCTGTGATGATGACCTTCGTCATTACATAAAACTTTGTTAGTCCATTCTCGTACTATCCTATAATATATATACAATAATTGCTTGTTTGAATATCCGTTGCAGTGCTGTTCAGACATGTTTGGCTTTATATATCAAGCCTGGAAATGACTTCCATTAGGGAAACGTCGCGTCGCTCGTCCGTGTACAACGGAAATTAAATTATTTAATTGGATGCGGCCGCTCCAAACGATTCCAACGAACCTTTATATCTATTTGTTTTTAAAATTAATTTTATCTGAAATTTCATCAACGTATAAACTTTTTTTAGTTATAACGTACCAGAATATACAAAACGTGTCGTGTGAAATTTTGAGAATCCTCTAGCTGTCAGTCATATCATTAACAGCCTATTAACGGCCCCCTACTGGGCCAGGCCTCCCTGCTTATAGGAGACGGGATATGGAGCGTAGACCCACCACGCTGCTCCAATGCGGGTTGGCGGCCTTAGGGTGATAATGTGCCATTTATTAAGGATCACTGTCAGATGTTGATGACAGTGACCGGGACCGACGGCTTAACGTGCTCTCCGAGGCACGGGGGTGTAAGACCACCAACTTCCCGACTCCGGGCTTGGAATGTACTGAGAATTTCATAGAAGAATGAAAAAGCTCAGAGTTATTCCGTGACCCGACCCAGGATTCGAACCCAGGACTTCGGGATCGAGCCAGATAGGCTAACCACTAGACCAACGAGGCAGTCAACAGTCATATACTATCTACTAAATTATAATTTAAATCGAAATCGCACTTAGATGGTATATTCGTTTAAGAGTTCTTAATGGCAATATAGGGCTACCACCTGCGTCTTGCTGTTCTATGGTGTAAAAAAAAAACTTTGAACAATACGTTACTACAAAAATGCAAGATTATAGCCATTGTGACGAGTCCAGGTTACGCCATTGTTTGTGCGTGATTTAAATGAATTGTAATGTTTACAGCTGTGAAAATAGTGTAGTATCACAGTATAGCTCTTTTATCGGAGTACAACCGAGAAACCCTTTTCTGATAGAGAAAAAAGAAATAAAGTGAACATTTTCCGAACAAGACATTCTTCTTTTCACTCACAGTTGTTGCGTTGAAGGGTTGCCACTTACCAGGCATTCGGTTTCAGCAAAGCTTTATACAAGTTATAAAATAACATTTCTATAAATTGTAAATTCTTTCAGATTCAGGCTGCTATTTTGAAATTTTACAAAAATTATATGGCAGTTTAAAACCTAATATATCAACTTAACTTATATATCAGTGTTCTTTGATGATCGATACAATTTTTAACAAAAATCGGTGGTAGTTAATGTCCTTTAAGTAGAAACCTTGGCTGGTACCGACTCCTAGATATGCGTAAGTAAATTAAAGCAACTAAATGACACAGTTATTTTTTACTTTTTAGTGCGTTTTGAGTCGGTTCTATTTTTTGTTAAAAAAATTTATTTCTTACTTTTTAGTGATTTATCGCCACGTAACGTACTCGTGCTATACTGTCATAGTTACATATTACACGGCACTTGTAGCCAAAAAGCTACCGAGACTTACACAAAAACCGAAATCACTGCAAGTGTGCCTATAAAATTTAAAAAGTTCCTTAAATTTTCCTACGATATCATCATCAGATCCTAACATGATGACAATGGGACCATCTTGGAAGTGTGCCCTTTCTAATAAAAAAAGAATTATCAAAATCGGACAACTCTGTAAAAAGTTATGCGTGGTCATACATAAAAAATTTATACGTGTAGAATTGAGAACCTCCTCCGTTTTTTTTCGTCAGTTAAAAAAATTATCTAAATGTTAAAGTTGTCGCATAAACTCTAAAGATACATAAGTAATTGATTTTAATGGTACTTGTCCCGTTAAGGTTGCACTTTACTCGTTCATTTAATTCTGTGGAAGGATATTGGAAAAATAATATGAACTAATGAAAATGTTACTTATTTAAAATCTCTCATTTATCTTTATTTACATATTTTTTTTAATTTTTAACAATGTTATAAGTAATACAAAAATATATATAAAAACACTATTAAAAATTTATAAAAAAAATCTTCTCCTAACGTTTGCAGGTCCTTAATGCGGGTTCAAATAACATTTAGGACTCCATAGTTAGGAACCTCCTTATAATAGCGACGTCTTTAAGGACTACTGTCTGTACCGATACACTTGACTTTTTACAACTATTAAGCACGAACCAATTACATCATTTTTTTAAGGTGTTGATCGAAGCTTTTCGCAAAAAGACCATGGACTGAAACGACTATCGGAACAATAATAGTTGACTCAACATTCCACATGGCGATAATCTCGTGAGCAAGGTCCAAGTACTTTGAAACTTTTTCCTTTTCGGCTTTCACTATAGTTCAATATTATTAGTTCAAATATAATTTATAACTCTATTAAATCTTCGCAACCCTATTTGTAGCGTAGCTAAAACGTCTTTATATTATGTTTTCTTTTTGTGCTGGATACACTTGTACGTTTTTACTAAAACAATATTTAGCTACGAAACCAATTACATCATTTTTTTAATCTGTTCTGTTATATGCTTTAAAACTATTTCATGCGTACATAGGCGGCTTGGTAGTAAGCAGTTGCTCTGAGTTGCAACATTATAGTATCTCATCTCCGTATCTTGGAGAGCACGTTGAATCATTACTCATCATTATTGGAAACAACAAAGTGTTCCTTACAGAAACAATCAAAAGTCAATTATACCTGTTCAACTTGTTTATTACATATGCATAAAGAACTTAGTGACATATCCCCTCTCCTAAAATTAATGAGAGCAGGCCCAGTAGCGGGACGTTTATATAAAAAGTCTAATAATAAGAACATACATGTGATCCAATAAGGTTCACTTACTTTGGGTTAAATCCAGGTCCTTGTGATCCAAACAAACAACTACAGTTCCAACGAGACAGTTTTCCAGTGACCCACTTGCATATTTAATATCAAGTTTATGAAAAATTCCTGTACGACATCGGGTAATATATCAATCGGTTTCCTATCCCGATAAACGTTTTGTCCACGTTCGTCAAATTGCACCCGTACGTGGTGTCTTATTGGAATTTGGATCGGAATCGGAATTGGAATATCGCGAGGGGTTAACATGCCATGTTCAACGCGCTCCGTTTACCATTATTTCGCACGCATTTACTTGTCGTGCGTTATTCGGAAAATTCTGTTGGTTAAATCGAGTGTAAGTTATTGACATACCGAATTACGAATTATCTCTTACTTTTTGTCACGTGGAAAATTGTTCGAAAATTCAAGTCTTGAATCGAGTGAATACTGAGCTTTTCTTTCTCTCAAGAGTTTTTTACTATACATTGTCGACACGTATATTTTTTTTTATGTATGACCACGCATAACTTTTTACAGAGTTGTCCGATTTTGATAATTCTTTTTTTATTAGAAAGGACATACTTTCAAGGTGTTTCCATTGTCATTATGTTAGGATCTGATGATGATATCCTGGGGAAATTGAAGGAACTCTTCAAATTTTAGAGGCACGCTTACAGCGATTCCGGTTTTTGTTTCGGTATCGGTAGCTTTTTGGCTACTAGTGCCGTATTATATACTATGACAGTAGATATAGTACGAGTACGATACATGGCGATAAATCACTAAAAAGTAAGAAAAGTATAAAAAGTAAAAAATAACTGTCTCATTTAGTTGCTTTAATTTTCTACTTTAAAGATAAACTGCTTTACTACGTAAAATAAAGGTTCCTTAAACTTGGCTAGCACCGACTTCATAGATATGCTTAGGTAAATTAAAGCAACTAAATGACACAGTTATTTTTTACTTTTTAAAAATTTTTAAGATATTAATACCGGTAAAAATGAACGTTGTAGAGTCCAACATTAATAATAGCCGTAAACAGGCTACCCGAGAATTTAAAAGTAGCATGATAATTTTAACCTCCACATTTTCACCCCTATAAAGAGGGAGACCTAGTCCTGGGTGGACCGGTAAAATATAGTGAAAATTATGATATTAAATATAATCATGACAATAAATATTCTTTTCGCAAAAAAATACCTACGTACTAATTCGAGGAAATACAAAAAAATGATTAAATAATCACAGAAAAGCAGACACTTGTAAGAAACGAATTGAAAAGATGCGTATCTTCGTTAGGGTGAATGAATGGAAGCCTCACCGAAAATCTCTGACACGTATTCTTCCCCCGACTCATTGAATACAAGATTAAATAAAAGAGCATTTTTGGTTAAAATTATACCTTGATCATGGAAACAGGTCAGGCGATTTAAATAAAATGTATTTAGATTTACGTTTTGCTTTTAAGTTTACTCATATAGTATCTTCCATAAAAGAATTAAGCAAGGCATTATTATTATTATATTATTATGCGAACGGGACAAATAAAAAATTAAATCTATAATTTTAAACACTACTTCTAAACCGTGCGCAAAAATGAAAAGATAATTCTTATATTATTATGCCTTGGATTATATAGAGAATTTATAATCTAAGATAACAAATAGGTACTTACGTCAATAATAGTAGTAGTAAAGTAGTATCAGTCTCAGAAAGTATAAACAGTAAAAACAGTAACTTTTATCATAGATATTATGGAGCTTAATAAATATTTTGTATATGGTTAAAATTGCATATTTTATTCAAGGGTTTAGAGAGATTTGATTTAAGTATCGGAGAAAAATTATCGTTCAGACGTTCAGGTTCTCACAAATATTAGCTAAGCTCTTACAACATGAACTTAAGCAAAAAGATGCCTGTATCAGAAAACCGTAAATCAATGGTTACTGAACTGTAGTGGCCACGGTCTATGTGGCTTCGATCACGAGGTCCTGAATTCAAATTCTGGGTCGGGTATAAGAAATAAGAAATTTTTAGTAAATTCTTAGTCCGTATTCAGGAAGTTGGTGAAGTTATACCCTGTGAGTCAGAGAGCATTTAAAGCCGTCAGCCACTATCATCCAAATTTGTTAGTAATCGTTAATGAATCGAATATTATCACCGTAAGCTCGTAATTGCTTTTTAGCAGCGTGACGGGCTCTATATCCCCTCTCCTACAAATAGGGACGGCAGGCTCTGTGGCTGACAACAATTCACTTAAAAATAGTTACATAAAAGATATCCGTTGCGTTATATAACGAAAAAAAGGCTAATCCTGCAAAAGATAAGCTACATTTCATCTTATGAGAAGCCTGCTTAATTGAGCGTGGGATTGGGCCATGATAGGTTGCAACTGGCGGCCGCTCGGAATCATCCGCCCCTCACTGCCGCAGTGCGGTCACCAGGAAATAATCTCATTTCGAGGGTACGTCACATTCAGCCTTTTTATGAATGCTCTTTATAAATCGAGGCATATCAATCATCATTATCGGCCTATTTTTAACGACTCACTATTTTGTGGCCCTGCGGTTTGGCAAAGAAGCATCATATATGTATATGAAGCTTCTGATTGGCTGTTGATTAACCACGCTGATTGTAAATACAGGTTGGCGGGCTGGGCAATGATGTTTTGACTCATTAATGATCGCTATCAGATGTCATGACGACTTAAGGTGCTCTCTGTTGCACTAGGAATAACACCACCCACCCAAATCCGAGCATGATTTCAGAAAAAAAACTATGTAATTTGTCTTTTGTCATAACTTTCGCCTATTTCCGTGTTTAGATAATTAGATGGGGTAAGAGGGCGAATACAAAAGATCCAAAAGGGTCGAAGTGCATCCGCCACGGCGGGCCTCACCATACTAGTAATAATAGGTGGGGTATATTCGATATGAAGCAAGAGCACCACAGTCCTCCAATGCGGGTTGGTGGGTTATATAGGCATATGTTATCGAAAAATGCCAATGATGATCGTAACAGTAAAATGTGCAGTCTATTACATTATGTCTAAAACTAGATAAAATAAAACTGTATTGTGTAATACGCTTAGTATATATAGAGTTAGTAGTTAGTATATATATTGTGAAAACAACTTTTCGAGATGTTTTCATTTTCCTGTTTGTCACCATTTACGAGGGTCGGCGGAGACATAAGCACATAAGATTACTGTAATGGCGCGGATGTCCTTAGGCCGTTTATTTTCTGCTAGCTTTTGCCTTTCTGAATACCTACCTATTAGGGCGTGATAGAATTGGTGGACGTAAAACATCGTCACATCTACTAAACCACAAAAGACATTTTTCAAGAATGCTTGCTACTAGTTGACGCCCACGGTTTCACCCGCGTAGTTCCCGTTCCAGTGGGAATTTCGGGATAAAATGTGGCCTTTGTGTTAACGAAGAGTGTCAGTTTTTCGGAAAGACACTAGGAGTGAGTAAGACAATGGACTCCAACTCATAACCTCTCGGTGTGGAGTCCAGCTTCTTGACTACTATAGCTAATTAGATATATGAGCTAATTAGATAACAAACTTATACATCTTTTGTAATTTAACATGTTTTTTGCTATTGAGTACGACTCGGAAGTCATCAACAAACAATGTAATTTGCTAACATTGATCCATAGCTTTTTGTACAGTTTTTTACGTGATTACATTGTTAAAGAGATTCAAAGATTACTGGCCTATGACCGTCCGCCATTTTGTAACAAGTCTGTCATGACATGAGAGGCATCATAAAATTTGGGATTGTAATACAATAGGCTATCAAAAATTGGCGATGATATTTATATACTAAAAATAATCTATTTAATGAAAATTGATGTGATGGAAAGTATTAAACACTAATGTTTAATAGGACGTTGATTAATTAAATTGTTTACTTAGAACACGTACCAGCGGTTTCGTTAACGAAGTTCCTATGTATGTATTAAAGGTAAAACGAGGGTAAGGCCTAAACAAACAAAAATTAATGTTATTTGCCAGTCTTCGGCTTTCCACATACCCATCCTGCGCTATTCTAACACAAATATGTTCGCAAAATAATGCAAAATTAAGCTAACTTAGGTGAACTAGCGCTAAAACAAATTAATGTTTAGTTTGCGCATTAAAGTTTTAACTTTGTAACAGTATAGGTTGTACCAATAGAGACTTGTTAGATGCAAATTTTGGAAATTAAAGATATTTGAATATCCTCGGTTTTCTTTTTGTTTAGTAGGTTACAGTACTGAGGTGGCTTATTCTCTCTCAATCTGGTGTAGGTATAAAACGCACAGTTTAAAATTTTCACTTAGTGAAGTTTAAACTGTTTTTAGGTATTGCTCAAACATGAAATAGTAACTAGAAGTGATTTTTCCATGATGTTTGATCAATTTTAAATTGTAGAATTCATATCCTAATACTGGTACTTTCCCAGTGTTTTTCGGTAAAGATTTCGGGATTTGCATCATTTTTCGAGACAGGCATGTAATATATCCGTGATACGTATACGTAACTAGCGATGTTGTACTCCAACAATTTCACCAACTAATAACAATAGTTTGTAAAGTTTAAGTTAACGGAACTAAAGCTAAGCTTATAGATATAGAGTGCGGGGATGAACGTGACTTACATTTTAACTTGAGTGTGGTCCAGAATTTAAAATGACTAAACAACACATACATAGTCCACGAGGGACTACGCTTTGATACCTTTTTCAGATTTTGTCATTGTTTACTTACATAGAGAAATTGTTTCGCAAATATAGTATAACATAATTTAAAGAACATTATGTATTTATGCAATCTAACTTTAAATCAATTAAAAGCCTGATTTTTAAAAACCACAACTCAGTAGTTAACTTAAAAGCTTTTATAAAATCACGTAGGTCTGGTCATCCTTCCTGCTCTATCATATTATAATTTTCTTGCTACTATACACCATGGATTACAATCTTTAGCTTACTAGACTCAAATAGTACTAATTTTGTTTTAATTTTTTTAAATAATAAATTTAAACAGTATAGTATTGTTATTGATCAGTCAACCGATATTGTCCAAGTTAATATTGGTGTTTATGATGTTGTAGAGCTGAAATTGACCAGGCCAAAAGGTGAGAAAGCACGACCAATCATATAAAGTAGGTTTCCATTCGTCATGAAACCGTTTTTACATAGCTAAGTAAATATATATTTATATATATATATATATCTTTAAATAGTCTCTAAAGTATTTTAGTAGGAGTTATTATGTTGTCAAGGTCCAGCTGAATAGTAAAAGGGCATGTACAATTTCTATACGAGAAGGTCCGACTTCCGTTGTATGTGTTTATAA
This sequence comes from Mycalesis mineus, assembly GCA_034621355.1. Classification (NCBI taxonomy): domain Eukaryota; kingdom Metazoa; phylum Arthropoda; class Insecta; order Lepidoptera; family Nymphalidae; genus Mycalesis; species Mycalesis mineus. The sequence goes on along the minus strand of CM067899.1, from coordinate 5,376,913 downwards.
AAGGGCTTTCTCTGTTCAAATGCGACTGTAAATGGTGATCATTTCAAGAGCAGTGACCTGTATTGAAAACAAAAATGAATGGTCGGTCGCGTCGTTTCAAAAGGGTTCCTTTCCGGATCTCAGTGTAGTGTTCTTTTATGTCGCTTGCAATTGCACTACGATACTATTTTCTGTTGTTAAGCTGTTACATTACGAAAGTAGTCTTTTTCCTGACTGCCAAGAACGTTGTACTTATTATATCGTCGTATTTTCTAAACGGCTGGGTGGATTTCGACAGTTAAGATAATCGCAATCACAGCTCAAAGAAGTCTGATAAACAGATGGAGTTTAGGTAGAAGCAAGTTATAAGTGCGTTCAGCTCTTCGTAAAATTCTTTGCATCATCTCCTGAAGATGCTCCGGTTGTCGACTGAAAGGTATAATGAGGTTTTTTGACATATTTTGATGACTTTGTCGCATGGAATATTCGGATTATCGCGGCAAATAGCAAAACAAATAAATTATTAACTATAAATTCTATATACGAGTATTACTTTTGATTGATTTCTTTCAAAGTTTTGCAGTCGGATTTCCAATTATTCTTACTATATCTTATGCCACCGATAGTTTCCCTTCCCTTTAAATACAAAGAAAACCAAAGACTAACTTTTTAAGTCACATTAGATGTGATTTAAAAAGTTTCTATTAATTATTATTTAGTTAATTTAATTATTTTAGCTTTTTCTGCTGACAACTGTCTTTGTAGAGTGCCTAGATACTGCTATTTGTTAGCATATTTCTCAAACCTAAGTGGTTTCTAATGCTAATACATGTAAAAAAAAGAATGATGTCAACTTTAAATAATAATAAATAAATAAAAAAAAAACATAGACAAAACACCTCAACGGTTAATGGAATTAAAATAAATACATTAATCCTTCAAACCATAGGATGCCAGTTTTTTATCCGATAAATTGATCTATGGACGAAAAACAGCAAGTCATTCCGTGTTGGTAAAATCAATTTAGGGTTATGTAAAAACGACCGAATAGAAGGGAAATTCCGTTATTACAAAGTTAATTCAATGGCTGGGTAGGGTAGTTATACAAAGGTTTGTAATGGGCCATTTTGAGGTTATGCGACATAAACATTAAACAGAAGTCCGTATAAAATTATTTACGGGAATGGGCTAATGAGAATCACGTGCTGATACGAATATTACGTAATTGTGTTCATGAAAATATTTTCATGTATATACGTAATAATTTTGTAAATTAAAAGTAATTTTAAATCACATCCAATTTGTTTATTTGTGGGTTAAGTTGTTAGGTTAGGTTAGGTTTTGATTTACGACCGGTTTGTTACTTTATTTATTTATTTATACGATATTTGTGCACCACATCACATAACATAACGACGGACAAAAATAATATAATGAAGGAGGTAGAGGTACAAAAGGCGGCCTGATCGCTTTGTAGCGACTCTACTACTAGTTCAAAGGCTGTCTCTCTGCCAGCAAGAAACAAGGTAGTTGTTTTTAAAAAAATATATATATTTTCAAGGTCCTTACATAAGAAATTGACGTTTTGCACTGGAGGAACATAATTGCCCTTGCGAGTGGTTGCGAGTAAAATATGCGGCTTATACTTATTGCTATTTATTATGAATGCGTTGACATAGAGGTTTGATTTTGTTACAGCTTACAGGTTTATAGAGCCGGTTATAGAAAGGTTTATAGATTTTATATGAATTAATTTTGAATGAATTCATATAAACTTGATACACGTGTTAATTCCTGAGAAAAATGGTCTTGACAGATAGACAACCGGACAAACAACAAAGTGTCCGCACTAAGTACGGAATCCTAAAAAACATAGTTTGTCTCCTAATACGGATCTGACCTTTTCTTTGGAAACTAAAAAGGGGTCATTAGCTATACTCGTCGAGTATATTGAGGGCTTGAGTGTATAGTTGAGAAAGGGCCATTTGGCTTGCTGCCAGAGTAACTTTTTGTTGCAAGTTTCCCTTGTCTATCTGATAAGCCTTAATAAAATAGATTTGTCTTGATTTTGTTGCCAGAACTAATGGAGACAAATTTGTTTCAAAGTAAACTGCCTATATGATATAAATCATAAGGTACTAAAAGTCATCAGACGATTTTATTTATTTATTTGTTGTTAGTTTAATAAACTTAAAATGGAGGTATTTGTACCTAGAGCTGTAGTATGTAAAAAGAATTCTAGAAATTTATATGACAGAGTTCGCCAGACAAAGTACTTATACCACTCTGCTTATTTCTGCCCATCCGTTCCGTCTTAAAGGTCATGGTTTTTAGTGTAATTACCAGCACATGAGGCTTAACAAGGCTCAGACTGATGAACAAAGGGCTGCACTTAGTTGAACGTTTTACATGCTTGCCCCGCGAACCGTTTCTTTGTTTATAGGTGGTGGTTTTCAACTTGTCATGGTAAGCCATCTGCTTGATTCCTCAATCATTACTATAAAATTATGTATAACTACACATAAATCCTCTAAGTTGTAGCAGATTGGTTAGTAATAAAATCTGCTACAGTTAGGAGTCTAAACTCAGTAAAATTTATGTTGTTTTGTTAATGAGTTCCTGTAGCCAACTTTGGCCCCTATCATCTGTATGTCGAATCTTGAAAAAAAAAACATGATACGAACATCTCGTCGCTCCCACCTTCAGTTCAATTGTCAGTCTAATATGACAAAATGTCATTGCAGAATTCCGATTTCTGTTACATCCGCTTTGTAACCGTTGTAAATCATCTTCAATACTAATGTTTTTTTTTTACGACTTACTGACCATGACTGTATTGTCACTGACGAAATTGAACCAAATTTGAGTAAGAGCTTAATTTAGCTTTGGAAAGTTGACCCATACAAACCTACTACCAGAGCAAGTTAAATAGAAGCTTGTATATGTATATTAGCTTTTCCTAATTGAAACAAGGCAAGGATGTTGCCTATGAACAAAAAATTCAGTTCAACTCACATGATGTAAATTATTTCTGAATAAGGAAATTCTGAAGCGTAGATTTCGTTATTACGTTTTAGCGTTACAGGGAAATTAAGACAGTGAAATTTCTTTTTCTTTACGGTCGAAATAATATAAAATGAGGTCTTCTAATTATTCTGCTAGGTTAGAATTTTATTAAATATTTTCTTGGTTTGCTAGGCGAAGGTTATTAAAAAAATGTTCGTTGTATCACAGAATACATAATAGTAGCTCTGCTGGTACTTTCTCAACCTAATATTTACCTATCTTTCTTCAAATGTTAATCTCCCTTAGTTCTTGACCTATAGTCTGTGAATATCTATCATCTTTGAATATCTGTCTTATGTGAATAACAATCATCGTCCTAAAAGGAAGAGACTATAAAGCTAAAATCCACAACGCTACTCTACTACTAGTGCGAGTAGGTTGGATTATGGTCATAATATAACGATATCCATCACATAATAACATTCATAATCAGTAGCCACTATCTTCTAACTTTCGGTCTTCTACCGAGTATTTGGTTTGTTAAACTCTCGTGTTGTTACAGGCAATCCCCGCAACAAATGCGCGCTGCAACCTGGCCACAGCCTCATGGACTGGATCCGGCTGGGAAACTCCGGGAAAGACCTCACTGGCATCGGCGGCCGCATGCGACCAGTTACACCTGCAGAACTTTCTACACACAACACACAAAGTATATCGCTACGTATAATAACACATAATGCGCCGAGTCTGTCTGTCTGCAGTGCAATTAATTTTATGACTACTAAACAGATTTTAATGGCATTCTTGCGAATAGATAGATTTATAAAAAGGGTTTTTTTTATAAACTACAAGTTGGGCCTTGGCTGCTAGAGTAGGATGAAATTCACACTCCTTTCGGTTTCTACATGACATCGTACCGGAACGCTAAATCGCTTGGCGGTACGTCTTTGTCGGTAGGGGGGTAACTAGCCACGGCGAAAGCCAGCCAGACCAATTAAGAAAAATCTCAATCTGCCCCGCCGGGAATCGAACCCAGGACCTCTCACCTCCCACCAGGAGGTCTTCAATATATAATTTGACAGGTTTTGTGTAAATTTTGACGATAATTAGTATTTGAAACGTCGGAAACACTTAATCTGCCTGGGTGCTTTCATGGAAATCATTATCCCGCCGCTATTTTCTTGTATGCCTAGTAGTAGTAGTACAAGTCTTAGTAGAAATATTATATATACTTCTTTCTGCCTCCTACGTTACGATCTGAGATCATGGTTATTAAATCGGATTTTTTTCAGTAACTTTTTAAATATTACCTACATTTAATTTTTTTAACCCCTTTTTAAATCTACAATGTAATAAATGAATTTGAATTTGAAAAAAAATATTAAATTAATTTTGCAAGGAAAATTAAGTTTTAGCTTAGGACTTTACGTCACAAGAATAACGCAAAGTCTAAAGATTAAGGAAGTGTCTGATCTTTCCCTTTTGATTTACAATCCAAGCAATCTCCAACGGAGATAATCAAAATTAGAAACCCAGCTGCTTTGTAATTTCCCTTGTTGCTCTAGTCACTGTTGAAATTAGCAAAATTGATAAATCCACCAGAACTTCCTGGAGCTTCACATTATCTACGAGGGATTAAGGACTAGACTGAACTAGACTGAGTTAACTAGACTGAATTATGTATACCTACAACAATGTATTTTAAATTATTCAGTTAAAATTATAAAATGAAAAAATAATGGCCCGGGACATTCAATATAAAACTATTGGTTCATTATAAAAGTGACGGCCGTACGCAAAAACAAATCCTGGCAACCAAAAGGAAAAGTATCTTTTAACATCATGGTACATAATCACATACTCGCCAAAATGGCAGTGCTTAGAAGGCTTCAATTATGAAATGATTACCACTAGAGCACACTAGAGGGCACCCGCGTTGTTCTCGGTCCCACGGAAAATTCGGGATAACTTGGGGCCTATTTGTTTTTCTTTAATGTAAGCTATATTAATGTAAAATTTCATCTAAAATCCATTCAACAGTTTTTGCGTAACAAAATAGTAACAGCCATCCATCTGTATCATCATCATCATCATCATTATCAGCCTATTAACGGCCCACTACAGGGCCAGGCCTCCCTCCCAGTAGAAGAGGGGATATGGAGCGTAGACCCACCACGCTGCTCCAATGCGGGTTAGCGGGCTTAGGGTGATAATGTGTTATTTATTAACGATCACTATCAGATGTTGATGACAGTGACCGGGACCGACGGCTTAACGTACTCTCCGAGGCACGGGGGTGTGACACTGAATGTACTGAGAATTTCATAGAAGAATGAAAAACTCAGAATTATTCCGTGACCCGACCCAGGATTCGAACCCATTCAATTCCATCTGTATAGATGGATATTATAAAGACAAAAGTTTGTATGTATACCTATATACTTTCGGCTTTATAATTTTAGTTAGAATATTTTAATACGTCTTTCTGTAATTTTGCAGATAATATGAAATATATTGCTTATAGTTCTGTGTAACAAACATCCCTAAAGACCATGTATTCAAAGTTAATAAACATTATGACCTTAGTAATGAACTTACCAAAAATAGCTATGTGGTTATTTTACATGCGGTAGAAGAGGGTGCGAGAGGCATACCAGCGAAGTCTCTCTATAACCTGCTAAAAGACCTTGGCCTTACTAGAAGTGCAGTAAGCTCCATATTGGGACGAGCGTCCAAAGCTGCTCTAGTAGGGTCCTTCCGAATTTGGCTGGACAGAGAGAATAACTTGAACAGAGGAGGTGAGTGTTGACGCGCGTCACTAAGGGTACCCTTAAACCTACACCCGTGTCACAAGTCTCGGGCTCTGTTCGGAGTTTTTCTCTCAGCCACACGATGGACCCGGCACCCGCACGGTGAATCCATGGAATGCTAAGATATTCGTCTCCCCCCTGTATCATATTCATACTAACGAGCTGACGTATTATAAAATGTAGAATATTTCAGTGGACAGCTTTATGCACAATAAACAGATTCAAGCACACAGAATTCTCGCTACATTATTATTCGTATAAACACAAAGCTCGTGTATCTTTGAAACTTGAGTAAACCATGTCTAGTCTAGATACGTACCTACTCAAACACACGTACACTGCAATGCGATTCAATTGAACGCAAACATAAACATATTTATCCTTGTGTATAAAATGTATATAACTACAAATTAAAAATAAAGTTTTTAGAAAAACCGCCTATAATCAAGTTGCTAGACTAATTTTTGTCGGATACACTAAAATATTTTTGGATTGACTTATCGGATCTTCATCGTATTTAGCTAACGATAATTTTGATCATGATAGCATTCAGACAAATAAAGGTTGACGGCCGAGTGGCGCAGTGGGTAGTGACCCTGCTTCTGCGTCCTAGGCTGTGGGTTCGATTCCCATGTCTGGAAAAATGTTTGTGTGATGAGCATGGATATTTTCCGGTGTCTGGGTGTCTATCTATATATTATAAGTATTTATGTATAATATATATAAAATATTCATCAGTTATCATAGTACCCATAACACAAGCTACCCACGAGTACGCTTACATTGGGGCTATATAGCGATGTGTGTAATTGTCCTATATTTATTTATTTATTTATTTAAAGGTCTATTCGTTTGGCAGCTACAATGCTACAGACGTCAGCTTTGAACTATAATATAACACTCTTTTTTACGTTTTAAAATTTTACCTCTATCAAATATATACAGCTTAAATACAAGTGATTGAGCCTTTACAATATTTCATTTAATAAATTCACTGTGAATTCATTAAAATAAATATGCATGAGTCTGTGTTTACCCTGCTGTAAGGGTTACCTTCTCCATACAATATGATGATAATTTAAATAATTTTATTTTTCAGAGGACGCCTGGTTAGCAATTCGGGGAAGAGTTTATAACATCACACATTATTTACCATATCATCCTGGAGGTATTATCTTTACTTCAAAGGTTTTGCCACACAGCGAACGGGACGGGACGGCGACATGAGACCAGCACGAAATTTTTAATCACGTCACACCAAGTCGTCACGTTCAATACTAGTGCATTACGACGGCTTACGTCAGATCACCGACCTGCTCCATCGCTGTGTCGCTAAACCATAACATATCCATTATAATTTATTTTATTAAATCGATGTTAACTCTACAGGACCGGAAGAACTAATGCGCGGCGCTGGAATCGATGCAACTGAGTTATTCGATAAAGTACATCCCTGGGTTAACTATGATTCACTTTTAGCAAAATGTTTAGTAGGACCTCTCCGCTTCGACAGACCGGATGCAGAAGAACTATTCGATATCACAAATCCATCCCCTAAATCGGATCGTCTCAGAGAACCGTCTAAAGCGCAAGAACTAGTAAGAAAATCCATGGAGAACCTAGCGAATTGTATAACGCCGGTTAGAAAGAAAATTACGGCGAAAAGCGAAGAAAACGTCAAAAGTAGCCCGCCGAGTAAAATAATGCAAAGTTTAATACAGTCCAGCGATTTGCCCGTTTCGATAAGTCGACGGGCGGCGTCGAGTCCGATAAAATCCGTCGACAAGTCGAAAGACTCGCCGGCTCCGCTACGCTTTGACTGGATTCAGACGTCGACAAAGCTAACTATCTCCATATACACAGGCCCGTTGGTAAATCCGGGCGGGTCTGCGAGGATTACGAGCGGCGTCCTCTTCGTGGAAGTGGCTACAAATGGATGGCTTAGGACGATCAAGCTGATACCTGAAGAGGAATTGAAAGAACCTTTGCAATTGAGAGTGTTTTCTGAAAGTGGGAAAATAGAGGTAAATATGAAATATTTCAAACTAACATTTTTAACAACCTCTAATAGATTTAGATCTCTTTACCGTTATTGTATAGGGGAAATGGAGCTCAGACCCACCTATCCATTACAATGTGACTTGGCGAGCTACTCTTGATAAGACTATTACTTTTGTAAAGATCACTATCAAATGATAATTTTATTGACTGTGACCGACGGATTTCCGTACTCAATGACACAGGTTTGTAACACTAAAGAGTTTCCAAGTCAACGTTCTCCATAAAACTACTGAGAAGAAAGATAATATCAATACTTAATAACCTAAATAAGAATTAATAAGTCTCGAAGCCATCGTGATCCAGTCAGAAATCACTTGAAAAACGATCGAATTAAATTACATACTGAACTGAAAATTGTAAAAGATGAAAATTGGTGCCTACAAATTTTCTTTAATATACCTACTAGTACAAACATGTCAAGTTTAAACTCATGAATCTTAGATTAGGTTTATGTTTAGTTTGAAATGTGGGTACGTTTACCAACTGTCGAGTTTATTTCAAATTCACGTGTACAAGTTGACTTAATGCGCTGATATTCAAAGCTTATTTTGAACGTGAATATTTGCACGTATATTATATTAATGATTAAAATATTTATATCTATATAGCTACCTGTGCCCAGCAGTTTCACCTGCGTAGATCATGTTTCGATGGGAGTATCTAGATCTCCCTTCTTGATGAGCCTTTACATCGCCAAATGAGCACCTATTGCTAAATTTCAAGTCAGCCGAGTTTACAGTTTTACAGATCATGATGAGTCAGTCAGTGGCATTTGGCTTATATAAATTTAGATTCTCTTATTGATCAGATCAAGTAATTTGTTCTTAAGCCTCTCCGCTCAAATGTTAGCCGATCTTGTGTTATTAATAACCTAACTTTTTAAAATTTCATCCAGTGAATTTTTTAATAAGTATCAGGCTTTGGAAACTGTAGTGGTTCAAATAAGACAAGAGATTTTGTCTACATTAAATATCCATTATATTGTGGTCTAGACACGCCTATACATTTGAAACCCTTGTTCATAGGTCATTGCGTTGAAAGCAACGAGCAAAGTATGGAAGAACGTCGGGGAGTCGACATGCGGTCCAGCGGTGCCTATATCCTCGCCTCGGTCGGTAGAGTGTAGAGTGATGCACGTAGAGAGGGTCTCACACGACACGACACTGCTCGCTTTGTGTCCGGCGAGTGGACCGGTTATTGTACCTCTGGGACATCATGTACGGGTGCATCATAGAGTGGATGGTGAGGTTATGTTTTTTAATATACATGGTGAGGTTATGTTTTTTAATATACATCGCGTTGAACTAAATAAGGCTCTTCCGCGAAATGCAAACACCACGCTTTTTTTATTCACTGAAAGTTAGCCCTTGACTACAAGCTTTGGTAGTTCATGATGCAATCTAAAATGAAAACGGGCTAACTTGTTAGGAGTAGTATGAAATCCACACCTTCTCAATTTGTGCACGTAATCGTATCGGAACACTAAATCTTAAACCTGGTTAAAATTCAAAAGCCTTATTTTCTTTATCCTAATCATAACTTAACTCTAAGAAGATTGTGAAAATAATTATTATTTACGTGATATCTTTAAGCTTACGTTTGGGTTTAAGGAAATTAGGTTTTCTTGGCAAGAAATATTTTTTCTTCTGAATAAATAATATCCCGGTATTTTCGGACCAAAATTGTAATTAGAGACAAATGAAATCACCCACCGGCACGAAGTGGCGCGTAGGTGTATTGGAATCGCAAAAATGTCGAATGTCGTGTTTCTCCGTTACCCTTCAGCGATTTCGTTGACTTGACAAAACCCTTTATACCCGAACACTTTAGATATATCTATCGGTGTAGTAGAATTCTGGTTTTCTATAAATGTAAACGTTACTAATCTCAAGTTCTAAGTATATGAATAGTGATTTAAATTAAATTTGCAAAAAATTGATGAACTGCTGAAGATGACAGCAGATATTAATTTTACAAACTTCTATTGCGAACCTTAAATTCATCTTTTTTACGCGGAAAGGAGCAAATAATTGTTTTTCTTCTGATGGGTCTTTTGTAAGGTTTAGTTACATACTATAACCTGTAAACAATCCAATGAAATATAAAACAGGAATGTAAGGTCAGGAATATCGAGGTATTAAACCTTATCTTAACTTTAGATTACATATTCGTTACCAGAACGGTTCTACGGACGGACGGACTGTAGGCACCTGCTAGATGCAGGCGGCTTAATACTGGTGTTTTTAAAATCTTACTAGAGGTAGAATGTCCTAGGAGAGCAGCGAGCATTTGCTGATAAGGGTGATATTGACCTGTTCTAACATCATCGAATGAAAAAGGATAAATGGGTTAGGAAGTTATACTGCGATATTACGTATAGTGGACCCTTAAGATTTAATCAATCAAGTACGCATACTATAATTCGTCCCAAAAGTTCGATGGTAACTCTTTAAATGGATTTGGAGAGACGAAAGGCTTCAAAGTTTTGTTATTATCGCTGACGAGCAATGCGTACGCTCTCACACACCAGTTGGTGACAGTTGAGAACACTTCGGGAGCGTGTTGTTTGCGCTGAAACTTTTTTTTAATGATATAAGCTAGCGCTTCAATTCGCTTTTAATCACGCCTCGTGGATAACGTTAAAGCGTTTAGAAGATTCTTATTTAGGTACTCTTGTTTTGGAGATACCCACATGTAGGTGGCAGGAAAAACGGACGCTGGGAGGGCATTCCATATCTTAGTAGTACTACTAAACTAAACTGCTTAGTGCGCGTCCAAAGGATATCGACTACACTGAAGTTTAGTGCTTGTTCGCGCAACTTCTAACGCTACAAGCTTTCTGAAAAGTCACGTGCACTCAGGTCATGAACAAATTCCCCGCCCGTTGGACAATCTTCGTAGCTACTCCTAGTATAGTCTATACAACTAGTTGGAAGAGATTCCAATTACCAACAATTAGTCGTATAGATTTATTATAAGAATCAATTATTTTATTAATTTAAATTAATATTTATAAAAATATACTTAAATTAAAAATTTTAATAACCAATTAAATTCTTATTTTTGTTCGTAGACAAGGAATGCGTCCGCTCAATTTTTTATAAGAAAGAAATTGTTATTTTTGTACACGCCAGTCGGTGACAATTGGGATCACTTCGGCAGCGAGTTATCAGCGCTGAAGCTTACTGTGAAGAGGTACGACTCAGGCGCTCTTTCACCACACCTGGCGGGGATGAAGACTGGTGATACGGTCACGCTCTCTGGACCGTACGGCAACTTTCAGTTACGGAAGGTAGGAGAAATACTTTTCATTAGATTACAGAAACACACAAACAGATATTAAAAACGACAGTATTTTTTGTTTTTTTTTTAATCGGATTACTGCTACCTCTAAGCTCCAAACCCCTCTTTGAAACCCTAACCCTGGCCTTGAATGATAATTTTAACCTGTAGAAATCCGTACGTCCTATGTAACGATAATGAATAAGCCCATATTATCTGTAGACCCATCTTCACACTTCCCTAATCGTTACGTACGCCATTTTTAATTTAAACTTGTTAATTTTCCCATACTACAATTTTATCTTGAGTTAGCCCTTTGCGTTAGCGCGAAAGCCTTTTAACTTTTTAATTTTCTTTTAAAGCAAATTGTATAGGAAAAGTTTGCATGAAAAAGGCGTTGCTTTTAAAGAGCAACATTGTGAGAAAGTTTTTAATCATCGGCGGTGCCTACTCCAAAAGTTGTGTATTAACACTTAAATTACGTCTTATCTTTTCTTTTATCGTTAATCACAATTTTCATGACAACGTAATTGTTAAAAATTACCAAAAACCACCGGCTGAAAAAGATTATATTTTATTTTCCTTTTGTTAATGTTTATTTTTTGACAAGTAACATGAAGACTGACTTCCGAGATACAACTTAGACTATTTTCGATACCAGGAAAGTATAACCATTAATTATATAACTTTTTTTTTAAATACACTCTAGAAGTATACTGTAGCAAAAAATATCATCTGAAATATTGTTGTTTATTGTTATAAATTTAAGTTGTTTATTTGATGCACGAATTATATGTATAAACATCCTCAGGAGACGATGACTCTACAATGTTTAATTTTATTTTAGAATTTTGACAATTTGATTACATATTTTAAAGTCCACATTTTCCTAGGTTACTCCGGTCTCGGAAGAACAATTTATTGATGATCTTCTTCGATTTAAAAAATAAACTAATAAAAAATTAAACCGACTTCAAAACGCACAAAAGTAAAAAATAATTGCGTCAATTAGTTACTTTAATTTACTTAACTATATCTAAAACACGGTGCCATCCAAGTTTAAGGATACTTTAACAAAGTAGCAAAGCACTTTGTGTAAATTAGGTATCGTCTTTAAAGTAAAAAGCTTACAGGTGGCACCGACTTTATATATATAGCAACATATGCGAAAACTGGGCTGTTCTGGAAATATTACACACATACGGGTCAAATTGATAACCTCCTTTTTTTTGAAGTCAGTGAAAAAGGATACGAGTATAGTATTTTCAACAAAAAATTAAAAATTTGTTGCTTGTATTCGTTGGTTTTCCGGGAATTATAACAAAATAAATAAATTATAAATTATTCCTGAGGCTATTTTACCTTATTTCCGAAAAGTCATTGTTCCCTATTTCAGCGAATTAAATTATTTATAACTGAAACCACCCAGTCCAGTTTTCGAGTTTAAATGCTAATTTATCTGTATAATGTTGCTGGCCAACCTCCCGTCCAACAGGGAATACTGTAACAAAATAACAATTCCATTTTGTATATTCTCAGGAGATAGTTCCGCAAAATCTTTTCATCGCGTTATCGCCTTTAAACGCTGACATTTAAGTATGGTCTTTTATAACATTACATTCAAACACAACTGGCCAGTTTCGAATTTTTTAAAATGAATATTATTTCTATTAGTAATACTTAACATTCATTATTTCATGTAGAACACCTACTAAAAAAATATTCGATGTCTGGCTAAAAGATGTAGCTATTTTTACACGCTTTTTTAAAAGTAGTCTGTGATAATGTAGGTCAAGGTTTGTTCTATATTATTTGCTCCAGTAAATTGTTTTGTGGTTAAGCGTTATATCTCGGAAAAAATGTTCGCGTTAAGCCTATTTTGCGCGAAGAAATATTTTCATATCCTTGAAGGAAGCCTAGGGAGACGCCAATGTTGTTTATTATGTCCTAACTGGTGTACAGTTTATCAACATTACCAGTCTCATTGAATGGCCTATTGCAAGGCCAGGCCTTCGTCCTTAAACGAGAGGAGATTTTGAGCTCTGCTCTATTGCGGGTTGATAACGTTTGAATCACTGTTAGATCTCTTAACTCTGAATCATTGTTAGATCGGGATTGATGGTTTAATTTGCTCTTCGAGGCACTAATACCTTAAAAACTTTAATCTACTATCTACTGAGGATTTCTGAGGAGAAAGAAAGCTCAGCTTTCTGACTGAAAAACAAATTTCTGATCCCTGTCGGAATATTGCTCCTACTATCGGCCCAAATATACGAAATAAAGAACGAAATTTTATTTCTATTTCGTTTCTATTGGGTGATGATATCTTTTTCTTTACACGGGCCTACATGAAATAAATAATCTAAAGTCATATAGGACTAAAATAAATAATCACTGGACCAAAAAGGCAATTACAAAAATCTTGCAAATTACCTATAGATTAAGTAAAAATGGCTTCAAGATCAACATCGCTCTCACGTATTTGCACCGTACCTGCGTAAAGCAGATTTCGTGACTCAATTTAATTCTGAACTTTACGACCGAAATGGAGTTAGAAAAGTCGACGGTAAAGTTATAAAACCTTTTAGACGAAGTAGTTTAGATGAGATTAAGTTTAAATGCTAAGACCTTTGTACTACTCTTTGCCAAATATAAAAAACTATTGCAAAGTTACAGTTTGCTTTTTGAATAAATCAAAGTGTAACTTTAGCTTATTAACGGCCAGGCCTCCCTTCTTGTAGCAGAAGAGATAAGGAGCGTAGACCCGCCACACTGATCTAGGGGGTTGGTGGGCTTAGGGTAGTTTTTTTTTTGCCTACAAGTTGGCCCTTGACTGCTATCACACCTGATGTTAAGTGATGATGCAATCTAAGATGGAAGCGGGCTGACTTGTTAGGAGTTGGATGTAATTCCACACCCCCTTTCGGTTTCTACACGACATCGTACCGGAACGCTAAATCGCTTGGCGGTACGTCTTTGTCGGTACGGCGAAAGCCTCCCACCAGCCAGACTAAGACTAATTAAGAAAAATCTCAATCTGTCCCGCCGGGAATCGAACTCAGGACCTCCGCCTTATAAATCCACCGCGTATACCACTGCGCCACGGAGGTCGTCAAAATTATGTATAGTTAAAGATCACTATCAGATATTGATGATTGATTAATGACCGGGACCAACGGCTTAACGTGCTGTCCGAAACACGGGGATGTAACACCACCAACTTCCCGGCTCCAAGCTTAGAATTTACTGAAAAATTTTTGAAAGGAAGAAAATCTTTCAATTATGCTACAACTCGACCCAAGATTCGAAGCTCGTGATCGAAGCGTCATATGCTAACCAATAAACCAACGAGGCAGTCATTTAATAAATACCGCCAATTATTATAGATACCATTTTTTTTGACGACTTTGAGTAGATACTGAATTGTAAAGTGTGGTATCACCTTGTTTTATAAAAATGTGTATTGTTTCAGTTAAAGCAAGTAAAAATCGTGTACTTAATAGCAGCTTCATGCTCGTCAGATCAAATCCAAGATGGTAAGTAAATACAAAAAAATGTGTGCGTGTACTAGCGTACACTCGTAAGAACTGAAACTTTTTTATGACGTTATTTTTTAAAAAATAATTTACTATATGCAACTTTACAGATATTGGTTAAATAAAGTTAAATTAGATAAAGTTTAATAAAAGGCTTTTATTATGATAGACATAAATACAAATTCTACAATTATTTCATTTTAGCTTATTACTACAAATATTATTATTGAATTTCATTAATTGTAATAGAATTATAACTATCATTGATGTCGTAATTACTTACTTTTTTAACCGACGAAAAAAAACGGAGGAGGTTCTCAATTCGACACGTATATTTGTTTTTTTTTTTTTTTTTTATGTATGACCACGCATAACTTTTTACAGTGAATATAAGTTTGTAAAGTGTGGTATCACCTTGTTTATAAAAATGTGTATTGTTTCAGTTAAAGCAAGTAAAAATCGTGTACTTAATAGCAGCAGGCACCGGCATCACACCTATGTTAGGACTGTTAAAGTTTATGCTCGTCAGATCAAATCCAAGATGGTAAGTAAATACAATCACATTTAGAAACCTCGTTACTTCTATAAACTAAAGGTGCATCGTCCATTTTTATTCATCCTCCTCTATTTAGACAATTTGGGTTAACTATAACGTCACGCCTACGATGCGATAAGTATTGTATTGCGGCCATTTGCAATAAAATATGTAAACATTACATAAGTTACTCCATGTAACACCACACTCTATTGATAAACATGGAGTAATATAGAGCAATTTTTTATTCAATATTAGTTATTCTTTGACTACTATCACGCGTGATGTTAAGTGATGATGCTATCTATCTTAGGCGGGCTAATTTGTTAGGAGTAGTATCTACACCCTTTCAGTTTCTACATGACATCGTACCGCTTGGCGGTATGTCTTTGTCGGTAGGGAGGTTACTAGCCACGGCCGAAACCACCCACGTGCCAGACCGTCAAAATAATAATTTGGCCGAACTTGGCAAAACTTTTCGAGATCAATCGGCAATTTAATACAGAACAAGGTTTTTTGAGATGATTCCACTAATTGCTTCTAATCTTATTCCAGTACATCCACAAAAGCTGTCAATCGTATAATACATAATGACAGTTATACGAATCCATGTCACAGTTTGTATTATTTCTGTCACGAAGCTTCTACACGTCAGACCCGTGTCCATACGCAAGCTTTTAAGCGCCAGCTTTCTTTAAGTCCCCAGAATACAAAGTAGCAATGTCTTCACAACAACACGTATACCTACAGCTAAATACTTTGATTTGTTTGTATTTTAAAACACTTCTAATGGTTAGTACCAGTGGTACAGACTGTGTTAAAAATGATTCAAGTGTATATTACAGCGGGCTGCTGAGGGTTGTTTATCAAAAATAATATAGAACACACAACCTTCGTACTAGAATAACCCATAACCGACCTCCGTGGCGCAGTGGTATGTGCGGTGGATTTATAAGATGGTGGTCCTGGGTTCGATTCCCGGCGGGGCAGATTGAGATTTTTCTTAATTTGTCTTGGTCTGGCTGGTGGGAAGCTTTCGCCGTGGCTAGTTACCGACAAAGACGTATCGCCAAGCGATTTAGCGTTTCAGTACGATGTCGTGTAGAAACCGAAAGGGGTGTGGATTTTCATCCCACTCCTAACAAGTTAGCCCGCTTCCATCTTAGACTGCATCATCACTTAACATATTCAGGTGTCATAGCAATCAAGGACCAACTTGTAGTCGATAAAAAAAAATAACGTAATAGAGGAATACGTAAAAAAAGTGTTTCAAAAAATTACTTAATGAAACAAATTTCAAAACGACATTTCAAACTGCAGAACTCCATTATTTACAAGATCATTGTACTGTACGTTAATAGAGGGAAAAATATTATTCATTTTTAAACATATTTCAGCGAACGCGTGCATTTGCTATTCTTTAACAAGACGGAGGAGGATATTCTGTTTAAAGAGAACTTGGATGAAATATCGCAGCAAGACGAGAGGTAAAGTTTCCTTTGAGTTTTCATTTCAATTCGCTTTTCTGTGTACCTACCCGCTCTAGAGACGTGCTCCCTTTGATCGCTCTTTATTTGACTAACGATTTACGTTCTCATACTTGCAGGTGCATTTAGTATTATAATAAGTATTAGGTATCTATACCGGTTTCTTTCAAGTTTGGGTAAAATTTTAAGGGTGTGTGACATTTTAAATACTTGAAAATGAACCCAATTATAATATAATATTTTTGTATTATAAACACGTTCGCTGCCAAATGAAAACTGAAGATCCAACCATGGACCGAGCACATTTTTTGTTTAATTTTGCCTTTAAAATTGCCTATAAAACTATTTACATGCACAGATAATAAGAAATAGAAGATTTTGTTCGCAAAATAATATACAAAGCAACAGTGCTTTGTATTGCGAGGACGCGATTTTGTTAATAATTTTTCAAGATACAGGTTTATTGCAAAGTTATGATAAACTAAAATAATTAAGTCTAATTGTCTTATTTAAAAAAGAAAATTCTATATTTACCTACATTTTACTTTAAAAAATATATAAAAATGTGAACTTCTAAATCACAACTTAACTAATTTATAAAGTTTGAAAACAGCTTTAACAAAGGAGATTCTGTTTTTGTCCCGTACGTAGATACAACTTTGTCATGTACCTATGTACGGTTTTATGTACAATTTTACTAAAATCTGCTGATCCGATTTCGAAGAGTTTTTATTGCTTATACGTTACAGTATACAATTTAAGATTTTCCGTTAAAAAAATATATTTACTTTGGTTAACTTGTTTGTATGTATTTTGTATGGTATTATTTACAGGTTAAACGTCATTCACGTTTTATCAAACCCCAGTGCATCGTGGACGGGACACGAAGGGAGAATAAAAAGTGAAATCCTATCCAAAGTGATTACCAAAGACGATATATCAGCGGCAGAGAAGCAACATTTCGCATGTGTGTGTGGTCCGACGGAGTTCACGCACACTGCTGTAGATTTGTTAAAAACTCTCGGTGTTAAGGAGGACGATATACACGCGTTTATTGGATAAATTATTTTAAATTATAAAATATGTTTCTGCAGTAATTTAATACTTAATACTTTATAGGATTGTTCTGTATGTACGTAGCCAGGTTATGAAGATCAAACTCCTCCCGCAATGTTATGATAATAAATCATTAAGCAATAAAAACGAGATTTCTTAATCCCGCTTGAAACTACCCAAAACCTGGCTAAACACCTTTTCGAAAGGTACCTTGACAACTATTTCGAAAAAAATAGCATTATTCAAAGGTTTCCTACATTTTGTTGAATAATTCCTTTAAAGTAATTTATTTAAATTCTATATTATATATCTATTAACAGCCCACTACAGAGCCAGGCTAACAAGTTCACCACACTATTCTAACGCGGGTTAGGGGTCTTAGGGGATAATGTTTTCAAGTCCGGAGTCGGGAATTTGGTTAATGTACTGAAAATGATTTTGAATTTGAATTTATCGGTTTTTGTTATCACAGTAACAGGTGCAATTATTATTATTTTATTTTAATTTTATAGTTTTTTTTTAAATAAATGTTGTTTATGTTTCAATGTGTAAATATTACAGGTAAAGTTGTTGTAACCAGACATTACTCACAAAATATTTAAACGTACAAACATGTTGTGTAAATCACTTGTTATTTTTATTATTTAAAGATTTAAAATGGTCCGACAAGATTAATAAAGAATTATTTCTTTTAAAATAAGACTAATCTAATGCCTAAGCTTCACAACTTTATTCTTTAAGTGTCACAATACTCAGTGAACTTGTCTTAGCCAGACCTTTGTCGTTTTATAAAGGCTATTTACATTGTATTTACCATTGGTAATACGGTAAGCAACTATGAACTTTCACGTTATAAAAAAAAATGATTGTCTGTAAAATTGGTTTCACCATCACCATCATCATTATCAGCCTATTACCGGTCCACCACAGGGCCAGGCCTCCCTCCTTACACGAGAGGGGATATGGTGCGTACACAAACCACGCTGCTCCCGCATTGGAGCGTCAAAAATAGTTGGTTTACAGACGATAATTTTATGTGATAACATCATAATAAAACATTGGTAAAAAATTGCAATTAAGCACATTTGAGATAAATACGTCACAAGCCGAACGTGACTCTCTCGCTTGTTTCGTGATCTCGCTTACGCATACCGCTTAGGAGAAACTTGACGATGAGTCACGTTTATTCGTCCGTGCAGTCGGTGTTCATTGATTTAAAGATGGTTTCACATCAGTAACGAAGGTCTGGCTATCTCACGCTTTCGGATCATTAATATAAACACTACGTTAGGCTCTATAATGTGGGTAGGTAAATATTGCTGAGTAACGATGATATTGTATAAATACCATTGGTAAGATAAAGTTTGCGTGAGTAACGCGTTTAGTCAGTAGATAACAGTCATGAATCATGATAAAATCTCGATTTGTTTTCCTCAATCCAAAAATTCTTTATTTGAAATGCTTTGGAATAAATACTTTTTATATAGTTTCTTTTTTTTTATTTTATTAAATTGTATAATAAAATATAGTTCACTCAAAACAAATTAATTAATCTTTAAAAACTTCTAACATTTACGATCAAAAAGGACAGAGATAATATTTTATTTACGTGTATTCTTTTAATAAAAGTTTAAAATAATAAGAAACAACAATAGTTTTTCAAACAACAAACTTATAGTTTTTCAAACTATTGTTGTTTCTGGAGGACAAGATTAAATTGAAGATTTACAAAAACCCCGACATAGTTTTAATTCGACATTTTTCTTAGCAGTCATCCTGCATTTAATACTTTTCATAGCGTATAGTATTCTACGCGTCAAGCCCTTTAATTTGATACACATATTGAGGGAGTTGTAAAAAATATGTTATCCGTCATTTTGGACTGATTTTCATGAAACATAACTAACATCCACCGCCAGGAAACTGGCTTTCAAATAAAAAAAACGCATCGAGATCGGTTCATCCGTTTGAGTACTACGATGCCACAGATACACAATTCGGAAAAATCATTGTCGAAATTCATTTTATAAAGTAAAAATAATTTAATGTTTTTATTATATGTAAATGGCTGATATGAGATGATATATGATATGATATTAAAATTTAATTGATTTTAAATTAAACAATTCTTACGCTTACAGTTTACAGTGAAATAATTATATATTACGTAATAATAATATAAACAGTGACGTGAGTTAAAATTACATGGTAATAAAAAACTTTGTTAATGTTTGTAATTACATTTACTATCGGAAATAAAGGTAAATAATATAAAATAAAATGTCCTAAAACTAGAGTATAAAGTCGAAGTGTGATAATATATTAGTTTATTAGATAAAAGAGAAATATATTTAAGATTTATTATAACATGTGTAATGAATGTATTTTATTTTTTGTAAAGTGACACATTAAATTAGATCAGCATTTAAAATTAATATCAATTATAAATAAATAAGAAAAATATCCATTTAGAAGTTACTATAGCAGGGGAGCCGAAGGGGGTTTTTAAAATACTCGGGCGCGGCTTTTGAACATAAATCCTCCTTTATGTTTACCTAACTTTCATGTTTAATGTCCATCAAG
Source organism: Mycalesis mineus (assembly GCA_034621355.1). Lineage (NCBI taxonomy): Eukaryota > Metazoa > Arthropoda > Insecta > Lepidoptera > Nymphalidae > Mycalesis > Mycalesis mineus. The sequence goes on along the minus strand of CM067899.1, from coordinate 5,356,578 downwards.
TATAAGCTCATTCTATTGCGCTTGCGCTTGTTGAGTATTTCCAAAAATCCTCCCTTAGGCTACTCTACTACTATGTATATATTGAAAATCCATCCACGATTTATCTATGTACTTCTCAATTATTTTTTAATATCCTCTTATAGAGTAGTCTTAAGTAAAAATGTTTTTGTCTTCTCTAGAAGTACCGAGTTCTGCGTTCCGTGTTTTTATAAGGTTTGTAACATGAAACAAGTAGCACGATCTGACTTGCTATCTGCGCGGTGGTTACAACCTAGAACTATACTAGACAAAGCCTTAATGTGGCTTTACTCACTTTGGCTTAGAGGCGCAACGTCGAATTACGTTATGATTTTGCCTAGAGCACATTCATGTCTATTTTTCCATAATTAAGGTACGAAGTTTTATTATACAAATATGCAATCAAGCGTCGACACACGTCACTCGATTCTATTTTTTTCAAAAATCTGAGTAAAATTACCAAACTTACCGGTAATGTGTGATGAGCGATGTACAATATAATAATATTTTCGAACATTATTATAATTAAAATTGTATTGCTCCAATTTGATCTGGGTTGCTAAGCAATAATTGCTCCCAATAACCACAGTACAATATAAATCGACTTTATTTACTGTAACGACGTTTTTAAAACTCGACCGTGTATATACTATCGAGGGAGATAAAAAGAGATAGAGAAGAATTAGACACACTGTCCAATTACGAAAACATCGTTACAGAATAGTGCTACTGATCCTAAAACATATCAAAGAATACTTGCGTACATGTTTTTTCCAAAAGATATTAATTTAAAATAGCAGCAAAATGCTTATGTATGTAAATTTCAAACAATTTTGTGATTTTTAGGATTGCAAAGAATTATTATTATTAAAACCCTTCGATGTAAGTAGTTGTAATACTTATTGTATTATTAAAGTGCCTACATTCCAGGTGAAATTGAACTATTAAAAAGGTTTTGGTATTGAGTTGTGAATTTTAATAATTATATTATTATAGAATTGATCAATGGTTGTTGTTTTATTTAAAACCAGCGCGTATTTTGTGTTAGGACATCAGGTCAGGTTGTCGTATTCAGATAAGGGATTTGGATTATATCTTTTTATTACTAGACAAAATTTATAGTATTTATAACTTTCAATTATATTTTTCAACGCATAAAAGTTAATTTATAAATCCCAATCTTCAAATTAGTATTGTTCCTTAATATCTGGTTTCTCCAAAACTCTTCAAGGGGTGAAACGGAGGTTTAAGTATACACCCACTTTCACGTGGACGAAGTGTTAATATAGTCAAATATATTAAAGACATTTGAACTAACTGCTTTTGGATTACGAGATCGAATTCTGGTCGGGCTGCGAACTAGGGATTTTTCATTCTAAAAAATTCTCAGTAACAATCCTTACCCAAGAGTAAGTTGGTGATGTTACACTCCTATACCTGGGAAAACACTAAAAATATTATGTAAGGTAACGCTTGCGTGTGTATAATGAAAAATAGTATGGACAGCGCAGGCGCGGGCGCGGCGGCGGGCCACGGCGCGGGCGCCCGCGAAATACGGTTTGTTTTTACAAATCAGTCTACGCCGCTAAGGCCGGTCACAGCGCAAGACAATCATGAACATCGATACAGAGCGCGTAATAATTGAGGTGCAATTTCGGCCAGTATTATGGGATATAGCGAATGAATTATCCATTTCCCCGCTGAGTAACTGGCTTATCAAGAACGGGTTATGCAGTCGACGTTGTTTCCGTTGACGTCTTTTGGTAAATAATAATTAGTAAATAATCCATGGTAATCTACTCGACACAACTGTACACTATTATACTGTTCAAAATTATACTAGCAGCGCTAACTGAGACGGGGGCACGCGACGGCGTCCGACGCGTGCGCCCGCGCCCCCCCCCTGTTTTAGCGTTAGCCCTAAGGTAACGGTCGAGGCGACAGCGCATTAACCAATAAAGTAGGTATGACACTGTCAGACCTTGCGTCTATAGCATTGTAGCAAGTATATGGAGAGCTGATGAAGAACTTGCATATTTACCTCCTATTCGAAGGCGAAGTGAAATTGCGCTGCACTCTCATGTGCTTTTTATAGCATTCTGATGACGGGGCGCAGCGGGGCATCGCTTGCACCAAAGTCTGCTGCGCATAGTGATCTTATATATAAAATTCATCAACTATAGTGACGTTTAACAGCATTATGGTGATAGTAAAGATGTTGAAATATAACATAATCTACTTATTTTGAATTTAAATGTCAATAACATCGTTCAAGCGCAAATTGCGATGCCCTGTCCGCTGTGTAACGACCAGTAGGTGGGGAATTTAATCATAAATGTTAAATACGACGAATATTTTAAAACGAATAAATAAAACCAGGATGTCGTTTGGAACATTATATTACAACAAAACGTTATATATTACACATTCCGTCAACTAAATGCAGTCCACATCCATAAGCACCTTTGGTACCACTGAACTTATACAATCACATATCACAAAAAAGCTTAACTAACAGTTCCAAGCAAAAGCAAAATAAAATGCAGAGAAAAGTTTAAGTGCGTAGAAAAATTATAAACTAACTTTTGGGTACGACCAACGTCACGCCACACTACGCGGTACGCGTGCTCCCACTGGTGACAAGTTTACGGGAGCAAGTTGACTATATTTATCACTATAACGTATTAATGAAAATGACCTGCATCTACTAACATGCTCTCTGAGGCACGGGGATTTGAGCGGGCCTAGACACGGGAGTTTAGAAGCTTTACTAGGAATCTCTTGGAAAAAAGAAAAACTTAATCCAGACTTCGAACATAGGAGTTTGAGATGTTTCGAAGTCAAATAAGCTAACAACTGGACCAACGAGACAATTGATATTCCAGTAGATTTTTTAAACAAACGACGTTTTGAAATACAAACTCGATGGTTGGATTATTTCTTTTTTTAATAACTGGCTGTAAAGGAATGTGGGTTCTAGCCCTTTAGAGTCAATTATTTTGTCTCGCGGCACGTAGCGTGGCGTTGGGTAGATAGTATTACAAATGTATCCAGCATTATGCAAAATCATAAGATTTCCTACTGTATTATTAATTGATAGGTACACTGTGATAGAAAAACGCTACAAAATAATAAAAAAAAAACAATTTCCTCGTTCACAAAAATAATATAACCTTAGTAATAAGAATTAACTATGTCATTACTCCTTATATAGTTTAGAAATCAGCATTTTTCATATCTTTTATCAATCAGTTTTTTTAATAATTTTTATTTCAATTAAGTGGTACAGAATTTAGACTTATTGCTTGTAATATAAAAAATATGGTTCGATTCGTATACATACATAATAAATCTAAACAAATCAACGCAACAATATCATTTATGTAATCTGACCTAAAATCAACCGCATTAACCAAAATAATCAAAAAAATAAACCATTTAGTAACCAAGTACTAGTAATGGTTGAAAACTGTAAACGTAGCGATTCGCATTACTGGGTATTTTGTTGTATTTCGCTAGTGTTCGTGGTATCCCAACACCTTTATAAAATAACCCTCAAAATATTTTAAGAGGATCAATGTACTTGATCTTGCTCAAGGGCCACGAGAAATGTTTATATTAGGGGAGCCCTAAAAGGGATTTTTGGAAATACTCGAAAGCGGCAGATGAATATAAGGTGTATAGGAATACCTTTTATTTTGTTACATACCTCCAACAAGCATGACTTCTTGCACGTTTAGGGCAACCTGATAAATGATTTAGAATATTATTTTGTTTATAAAAATAGTGGGGACAAGAGCAAGCGGATCACCTGATGTTAAGTGATTAACCGTCGCCCACAAACAACTGCGACGCCAAAGGAGCTACTGATTCGATGCCGGCATTTAAATAATTGATTACCAAATAAAAAAATGATAAAAAATTTTAAAAATTAATTTAATTATCAAATCCCCTCTTGGACTCCCAAATCAAATCAATATTGCTATACAGTTTAATGATAGCCTTAGCTGAATCTCAATTTGGAGTATATGCCTTTGGCATCATGATTTTGAAGGCCTCGTGACCCAAGAAAAAGAGAGGAACAAATACACAACATAGCCGACATTTCGCGTCATAAAAATTTTGTGATCCTACTTGATCTTTACAATTAGTTCACCAATTAATTCCATGGTTACAGTAAAATCGTAACACGCATTCTAATAAGACATTGACATGAGTATTTCTTCTCACTTTTATAAATCATGGTAAGAGATGGAATATTCAATTTTAAAATAACCATCGAAACCACTCGGCACCCGGTCAGCATCTCCGATTGAAAACGCGCACGCGAAAATTCCACACACATCTTGTAAGCAGGTATCTTGCGCATCCCGTGCCAAGTCTTACACACTATAACTGAATATCTTTCGGTTGACCACGCAACGCTATAAACTGTTCAATTCAGTTGAAATCAATTTATTTCAAGTAGGTTTATTATAAGCACTTTTGAAACGTCAAATTAGACTATTTGTAGCGATTCCACCACCGGATCGGAAGGTAGGTTCTGCTAAGAAAAGGCGGCAAGAAACTCAACAGTAGCTCTTTTAAATCATTCATTTTTACAATTTTAAATGTATTGTTACATATAATTATTTATTCCACTTCTTGTGTGAAGTTGAAAGCGGCCCTATTTGTAGGCCTAAAATGCACTTAAAAGAGATATGTCAGGTAAAGAAAACGACATCCATCAGTATACTACCTGATTTTCACTGTTTGACACGCGGCGTTCAGAAGACGAATGGACGATACGGTGCTTATCAGGTGCCGCGTGGGTACAATGAGCTATTACCTTTAATATACGCCAACGCTCCTAGTATCACATTCAAACACGCTTGACGCACGCCAACCTGTACGGTTTATTATTGCAAACAAAGCAATCTAATCTTCACAAAAAATACTTATAGATCAATCGCTTAAACCTACGGGCGGCGGGCGCATTCTTGTCAACTCAGTTCGCTCGCTACTTGGTTAACGTGCACACGTATCAGTTGCGGGCGTCAATACGTGTAATCGCTAACCTCCTCCTTCCCCTTTGTCTTCCTACCCCCGCGCCTCTGTACCCCGCCGGCGAGGACTCTTAAGCGGTTGATCTATAGAATATCTATATCCATGAGGAACAAAGATAGCGCGATGTAGAAAACTAGTATTCCTCAACTTTTATTTAGTAAGTATTATCAATTAGTGTCATTTATTATCATGGATGTGGTCATAAGCTCTCTTGTTGGATTCATCCACTATTTTATGGAAGATCATAAAATAAATGGAATTTTTATTTTATAAATACAATGTATTTTATAAAACTGAAACAGTATGAAGACCAAGTATAAATTCTTGTTGTCTGTCTGTGCGTCTGTGCGCACTGTTCTCCTACAATTTCCATACGGCTTGGCCGATCCCCGATATAATAATATATTAATATAGGAAAAAGTCTGAGGAGTGTTCTTACATACTTTTTTTTTACCCGACTGCGTCAGAAAGAGGGAAATGTTTTTATATGTGTTCGCGGATAACTTCGTCGTTACTTGTTTATGAACCGATTTTAATGATTCTTTTTTGTTGGAAAGAGATGGTCCGCTAGAAGACTCCCTGACTAGTGGGAAATATCTGGAGCTTAGACCCACTATGCTGCACCAGTGTGGGTTGGCGGGTTTGGGGTGATAATAGTTTTATGATTGTTTTAATGGCCCACGAGAAGAATCTGTCTCCCTGACTTGTAGGAAATACCTGGGAGCTTAAACCCACCAAGCTGCTCCAGTGTGAGTTGGTGGGATTAGGATAGTTAAAGTTTTATAACTATTTTAACGGCCCACTAGAAGAACCTGAGTATAACATTGAGTTTAAAATCGGGCGTAGCAGAAATGCAGGAGTGTGAACAGCTGGAAACCGTTCTCCGACCCAAGTTTATTTGAATTATGTTTCTTTATGATTTTGTACAATTTTTACATACACATCTTTTCTTCTGTAATGATAAAATTGGACCACAATTTAAATACTCGGCTAGACGAATTAGTTACGCCAAATTATTTTTAATTAGGTATTCCACTTGGTCGTTAACCATCTCATCTGATGTTAAGTGACGATTTCATCTGTTGTTAGCACGCTTTATTACGAAAGGATTTATTCTAACAATCTACTTTACCGAGCCGTGGCTCTCTGATCTGACCTGAGCAAATTTAGAAAATATTAAATCCTAAATTGACTCGAGCTGGGAATCGAATCCAGGACCTTTCAGTTAAAAAATTGACGCATTCTCAACTTCGCAAGAGATTGTCAAAAATTACTAAAAACAAATTCACAATACAACTAAGACAATTTTCACGTATTTCCTGTATTTTATTATACTGTCCCAGTAAAATAAAATTGCCGATTTCTTCCCACAAAATCAATCACATCTTTCTCCAATGGAACTATTGCGAGTTTGGTCTGCGTAATTAATAATTCACCGAAAGCTTATATTATTAATACATAAATAATAAACACAAAATGTTGTAATTTGTAACAACCATTATTACCCTTTTTTTTCTTTCCGACAAAAACAATTTTGACAAAATAACTGTGTATCGTGACATTGACAAAATCACTAAAACCCTATAATCTTGTGCAAGGGAATAGTATTTAAACAAAGACGGTGCATTTAGGCGCAACTCACAAGCAAAGTCGAAGTTTCGACGCGTCAAAATTTTCGCCTATTTTTAGCATATTTTTAATTATATGGATTCTTCATTATTCTATATTTTTAACCGACTTTAAAAAAGGAGGCGGTTCTCAATTCGATGTATTTTTGTATGTATGTTACGCGATTATTCGAATGCTGGACCGATTTGAAAAAATATTTTTGTGTTCAAAAGGGGATAATTTCAAGGTGGTCCCATATCCAGCATGTGATAAACTTTCAAAAATTTTAGGGACAACTAATACGTTTATTTTTTCCGTTAAGTATTTTAAAGCACTACAATTAAATAAAGGTCTGGAGTTGATCTGATGATGGAGCCGAAATACAGACGAGGGAACTCTTCAACGTTTAACTGCAGTTACCTTGTGTTTGGGCTTCATTAATTTGTATCAATGAGAACTTTACATTTAAATGGGCTATGATAGGGTCTGGTGATGAAGACGAAGAACAGTCGAACTACTTACAAGACTTGGGCCGATTTGATAAATTAGTGCTTTTGTTTCAAAGGGCATACTTCCCAGTTGGTTTAAAGTTTACCTAGTCATGTACTGATAATGAGTTCTTGAGGAACTCGAGGGAACTCTTCAAACATTATAGGCACATTTGACGCTATGTTGGAATTTGTGTCGAAAGAAGTGCCAGGATAATATTGGTACTTATTATGGTTAACTAAAAGTAGGTTTTACGTATGTACGTTAAAAACGCACTAAAAAGTAAAAAATAATTGGGTCATTTAGTTACTTTAATTTACTTAACCATATCTATAAAGCCGCATTGTAGTTGAAAAACTTTATGCATCGCAACGCTTCGACTATGCGCCAGTGTGAGGTGAGCCTAAATACATCATCTTTGTTAACTTTAGATCATGTCATTACTTTCAAGGTCTAAGCCCCTTAATGTCACTCGCTACTACTCGTGCAGTACGGTAAAAATATGCAGCAACAAAATATTGAAGAAATACCATCACAACCATGAAAACAAAATCAAAAAAATATTTGAAAATATAATATCAAAAATTGCGCAACCGATATGATTCGTAGCCGCGTCTCCCTGGCATTCCGGGTCTCTGGGCGCCTTCACCGCTAGGTTACGGTATCCGATGACGGCAATACCGAAATTGTAATTGATATTATGTTTTTGAAGTCCAGGTAAGGCCTGTAATGCCATCTAGTATGAACTTGAACAGAGGCCTAGAATGCCAGGGAGACGCGGCTTCGAATCCCGTCGGTTCCGCAATTTTTGATATTATGTTTATTTTCAAATAGAAATCATCCCATAGTGTGGGTAACACTTCAATAAAACATAATATGAATAAAAAAATGTAATAAATAGACAATATTTTGCTGTTATGTTTATTGCATTATAATTTACTATACCTCCCCAACGCTCCTGGCATATGTAGTGGCATTTTAAAGCATCATTAGAGAGACGAATATCTTAGCTTTCTATGGATTGACCGCGCGGGTGCTGGGTCCATCGTGTGAGAGAAAAACTCCGAATAGAGCCCGAGAATTGTGACACGAGTATAGGTTTAATATGAATTTCTCGAAATTCTTGAATTTGAGTCACATTTAACAGAAAGTTTCAGCTAAGAATCATGACCCCGTCTGCCAGGAGCGTTGGGGTGAAGTATGTTTACGTTTCGGCGAATTATAAACCAGCGACGTTTTTTACTATTTCAATTATTATAATATAAAAGTTATTATGCGTTTACATCGTTCACGAACAACATGTCTCGGTCTTTGAGCCCGGCGTCCTGTAAGTTGGTCACCCCGCAAGCTATCACACGTTTGGGGAAGTTGGTCGTGATTTCAAACTCCTCCGGTGCCTGTGGGTGGCTGAACACGAAATCGTATAGATCCTGGAAAAATTAAAAAAAAATAACCTTTTTTCATATTTCAAATAACTAGCGGATAGTCCGCGACTCCGTCCGCGAGAAATTCTGTTTTGTGATAGTTCGACAAAAAGTAGCCAATGTCCTTTTTCAGGCTTTAAACTATTTCTGTACCAAATATCATTTGAACCGGTTTAGTAGTGATTGAATAACAAAAAGACAGTTCTTTTACATTTATAATAGTAGCATGAGTTAAAAAAAACATTTATTACAGATGCAATATTTTGCAATAGTGTTTAAGACCTATATACTCATCAAGACTTTTTATTTTTTTTATCGACTACAAGTTGGCCCTTGACTGCTATCACACCTGATGTTAAGTGATGATGCAGTCTAAGATGGAAGCGGGTTAACTTGTTAGGAGTGGGACGAAAATCCACACGCGTTTCGGTTTCTACACGACATCGTACCGGAACGCTGTATCGCTTGGCGATACGTCTTTGTCGGTAGGATGGTAACTAGCCACGGTGATAGCCTCCCACCAGCCGGACCAGGACAAATTAAGAAAAATCTCAATCTGCCCCGCCGGGAATCGAACTCAGGACCTCCGACTTATAAATCCACCGCGCATACCACTGCGCCACGGAGGTCTCAAAATCAAACGAGCCCAAACTCGATAGGATTATGTCGTTTTGTTGTGGAATTCCTGTGACCATCTTTCAGCTTCAGCATCAGATCAGCTCAATGGCATCATAGTATCGCATGATATACATATGCATGCAACATTTTAGCTCAATCGGAAACCGAGAAGTGGGTCAAGATTAACTACCAAGATTTCATTACAAACTGGGAGAGGTTACAATAAGGAACTTAAGCTAACTTATCTTAATAACTATACAAATCATACGCATGTGCAATGATGGCAAGAATACGGGCTGCATTTCCGCATTGGATAGTCAGGATAATCCTTTGCACAAAAAACGAGCCGGCCCTTCTCACTGTGACTCCATAACTATATATATAGATAGATGAAAATAAATAAAAAAAATTATAATAAAAATTTGAAAGCTCTCGAAAATAATGAATTTAGCTAGGTTAGCTAGATTAAATTTGTATCAGCATATCTTTCCAACATAGTCGAAAATCTATTATAAGAATAAGAATATATTTATTTGGAAGTTAAAGAATAGTAATATGCGTGTGTGTAAGGTTATGCGTGTGCGTAAGGTTACGCGTGTGTGTGTATACTACAGACCGTCGCTAACCTGGGTGGTGTGCGCGAGCAGGAAGCGCCTGGTGAGCCGCTCGCCGCCGGGCAGGCGTATTGACAGCGCTACAGCGTCCTTGCCGGCCAGAGGCTCGCTGGGCAACTTCTCAGCTATTGACAAGCGGGCTGCTATTATCTGAGAACAAGTTATTTATTTATGACCCGAGTGCGTCAGACCCTCCTTCAGACGCAGTCGGGCGTATGTATGTACGAGTATGTACTCGTACGTATGCCCATTTAAACGGCTGAACGGATTTTGATAAATAAGGTGCCGTTGAATTTGTCAAAATCGTAGTAGGCTATATAAATTTTAAAAATGGCGGCTGAAAATGGGGAAAAAAGGAGGGATGTGTATATTTTTAACCGACGAAAAAAAAACGGAGCAGGTTCTCAATTCGACACGTATATATATTTTTTTTTTTTTATATGTATGACCACGCATAACTTTTTACAGTGTTGTCCGATTTTGATAATTCTTTTTTTATTAGAAAGGGCATACATCCAAGGTGGTCCCATTGTCCGCATGTTAGGATCTGATGACGATATCCTGGGGAAATTGAAGGAACTCTTCAAATTTTGAAGGCACGCTTACAGCGATTTCGGTTTTTGTCTCAGTATCAGTAGCTTTTTGGCTACTAGTGCCGTATAATATGCTATGACAGTATAGCACCAGTACGTTACGTGGCGATAAATCACTAAAAAGTAAGAAATAAAATTTTTTAACAAAAAATAGAACTGACTCAAAGCGCACTAAAAAGTAAAAAATAACTGTGTCATTTAGTTGCTTTAATTTACTTAAGCATATCTAGGAGTCGGTGCCAGCCAAGGTTTCTACTTTCAAGGACGTTACCTAGAACCCACAAACTTCTTTACTACGTAAAATAAATGTTCCTTAAACTTGCTGGCACCGACTTCATAGATATGCTGCCAGTTCTATTTTTTGTTAAAAAATTTTATTTATTCTTATCTTAGCAATAACAAAATAATAAAACCGTACAGTATTTACAACTTTATATAGATATAGTGATACTTGTTTTTCTCTTTTCAGTTCATTACTTCTAAGCAGTCGGGTTTTAATTTTTATAATAATAATTTCATTTTTAAAATTTTTTATCAATTTATTTTACAATTCACCTCCATGCCTTTCAGTAAGGGATAGTCCAATAATAAATCCTTTCTACCTAACCTTGTGACAGCACAGTTTGGGTTTAAGAAATATTATTGTTTTTATTTGTAATCTAGCTTACGACCCTACTCCCGCGAGCAATACAATTTATAGCAACCTTCCAAAAACACAGAAAATAAATACGTGACCCTTTTTAAATAGTGACAGCATGGTCTGCATCCCGGCGCCGCTCCTTCTCCTGGTCATTCTTCAGCGACTCCTCGTACGTAACTATAACCCCACAGTACCTCCTGCAGGTGCTGCTCCTCCAGCATCTGTCGGTGCGCGTGGTCTCGCTGCAGCTGGTCGCGCGCGGCTCGGTCTGCGGCCCGACGCCGCTCCTTCTCCTGGTCGGCCTTCAGCGACTCCTCGTACGTAACTATAACCCCACAGTACCTCCTGCCGGTGCTGCTCCTCCAGCATCTGTCGGTGCGCGTGGTCTCGCTGCAGCTGGTCGCGCGCGGCTCGGTCTGCGGCCCGACGCCGCTCCTTCTCCTGGTCGGCCTTCAGCGACTCCTCGTACGTAACTATAACCCCACAGTACCTCCTGCCGGTGCTGCTCCTCCAGCATCTGTCGGTGCGCGTGGTCTCGCTGCAGCTGGTCGCGCGCGGCTCGGTCTGCGGCCCGACGCCGCTCCTTCTCCTGGTCGGCCTTCAGCGACTCCTCGTACGTAACTATAACCCCACAGTACCTCCTGCCGGTGCTGCTCCTCCAGCATCTGTCGGTGCGCGTGGTCTCGCTGCAGCTGGTCGCGCGCGGCTCGGTCTGCGGCCCGACGCCGCTCCTTCTCCTGGTCGGCCTTCAGCGACTCCTCGTACGTAACTATAACCCCACAGTACCTCCTGCCGGTGCTGCTCCTCCAGCGTCTGTCGGTGCGCGTGGTCTCGCTGCAGCTGGTCGCGCGCGGCTCGGTCTGCGGCCCGACGCCGCTCCTTCTCCTGGTCGGCCTTCAGCGACTCCTCGTAAGTAACTATAACCCCACAGTACCTCCTGCCGGTGCTGCTCCTCCAGCATCTGTCGGTGCGCGTGGTCTCGCTGCAGCTGGTCGCGCGCGGCTCGGTCTGCGGCTCGACGCCGCTCCTTCTCCTGGTCGGCCTTCAGCGACTCCTCGTACGCCTCGTCCTGCGCCGCCCGCAGCCGGGCCGTCACCTCACGTTCCACCCTGATAACACGTTTTTACTAGATTACGACAAAGTGGTTCATCAATTTAGACCATTTGTAGTGTTTCTACAAATAGTCTAAATTGACGTTTATGAAGTGCTTACAATAAGCCCACTTGAAATAAACGAATTTGAATTTGATCTACAAAACCAAAACGTTTTAATTAAGTGGACACATAAGAGCACAGGAAATATCAAAATCAAAAAAATAATATCAAAACTTGTCAATAAAAAAAAAGAATGTGAATCTTTGAACAATGAATCAATAAGGACCTCATTTATCTCTTTTAACCATGCAGACATTGTTACCTGTCGGCTCTAGCTGCAGTAAGGTGTGGCTCATTCTCCTCTACAATTCTCTGCAGCCTTTGCAGCAACTGCTGCGGTGCACAAGTACCCTCGTTCCTTGCCACCACAGTCATCCGGTGGTCCCTCACGCACACCACACACAGCAGGGGGTATCTACGTCCTCCCACTGACTGCGCCACTCGCCAACCTTCTGACGAGTCAATGGAACAGCCCCAAAACAGGGCATGTGTGTTGATAAATTGGATCACATCTGGATCAGCTAATGTTGTTCTGAAAATGATATATCAATGTATTAGCTAAATGTTGAAGTAAATCTTTATAATAATAATGTTTGTTTTATAGGCTTTCGGGCAACAACTAAAGAAAATCCAGGACTATACTGGATTTTTTAATAGTGGATTTTAACAAACAAATGCAATGATGGCTATCATTATTTTCTCTCACTAGGTGCCACTGTCGAACAAGGTCTTTAAGTACGATCAAAGTTTGTTATTACAGGTAAAAAGAAAGAAAACTTTAGACAGTTTATAACTCTAAATTAGCTGTTCTTTCACACTGTTTAATTTTACACCTCTTTTTCTTAACTCTGCTTTTAAAGCACTTACATTTGTTGATCGATAACCAATATTTGCCATAATTAATCTTACATATTGCTAAATATTTGCAATATAAATGTAAACAAAAATGAACACTAATAAACAATAAGAAGAAAAGTGTTATGTACTTATATATTATGTTCTGTATTTACCTGCAGAAGTTTTGAGTCTCAGTGGCTGATTCAGAGTGCAGGTACACAATAAGGAATTTGAGCTCATTCTTGGCATCATTGAGAGCTTGGGCATAGGTTCCCTGGTAGAACACTGGGTGCGGAGAGAACCGGGGAGTGTAACTATTGATGAAAGACATCACATCTCCCAATGGATCTGTTACCACTGGAATTAGAATGACATATTAAAATAAATTAATTGTTGTGTTGTCTTACTTAACTTGTGTATATTTTAAACAAGAGTGAATAGGAGCATATTTAGGCCAGTATTCTATCTTAGGCCACTTTTGAACATAGGCCAATAAAATAGGAATGCTATGAGCACATGAGTAGATAATGGGAACAGATGTAAAGCTTTTTAAGTATGTGCAAAATTGTTACATATTTTAGTAGGGTAGTCACAATAGGCTAAGACAAATTAAACAACCAAAGAAACAATGTGTCGCATTGACATGGCCTGAGATTGTCAACTAACTGTGCCAGCGTAAATAGTTTTTTTTTCAGTCTCACTGCGGCGTACGTGACAAGCAGCTGGTGGTCACTCACATATATCCCATGTGCTTGTAGTAGTGCAACCAATTCGCACAGTAGTATGAAGCTTGGTCTCTGTTCTACTCTACTCATGTGCTATGAGGAAGTAAAGTTTCTACTTCACTTCCTCACAAGCTTATCACACTAATATTATAAAACCTAAAGTTTGTATGTATTTGTTACTTTTTCAAGCCACAACTATTGACCATTCAATTGATTGGCTGAAATTTGAAATGGTGATAGATTATCATATAACCTGGATTAAAACAGGCTTATTTTTAACCTGATAGTTGGGAATTGCACTTAGGTTCAGTTGCTATTGGAATAAAGCTAGTATCATATAAAAAGAAATTAATTTTGGCTTGATTCCGAGACAATAAATTTCAAAAACTTCAAGGTTTATTTGGTTTGTTTATTGGAAACAGGTTAGATATGGACAGCTCACATACATACAAAACAGTATGCATTCCCTAATGTTTATGTTTAGGTATAGGTATTGATTATGGGACTTAGGTAAGCAAGTTCATGCAATACTTAGGATAGCAGACTGCTTTATGAAGCAAATCATTAGAATATTGTCTCAAACTCCTACCAAGATATATATACATATAACTACAACTAAACAAATTATCTTTTAATACTCACATCTTCTTTCATCATTTCTAACAAAACTTAGGAGTAAGTTTAATACAGACGATATTGTACTATAACACACTGATACAACTAGGTTGACTACATAACGCAGGAGCCCCCTCACTCCGCCGGGGTTCTCTGGAGCCTCGTCTGTGAACACTTGTTGTGCTATGTGATCGTGGACGACTGGTGGTGCTCTCGCCTCTGTTGCAAATACTGAAGGCCTGCCTTCCCTCATGTTTAGCTGTTCCTGTATTGCAACCTGAAAACAATATATAATTTTAAACTTAAATCATTATTTTTTTTCTAATTTAACAGGGCCAGGCCTTCCTCCATTGTATGGAGGAGATATATATTTATTTATTTAATGAATGCAGCAAGTTATTTACGAGAAAACAATCCAAAGCTAGTAAGCTCTTGCCAGATTTGGTCCGGCAGAGAGAATACCTTGAGAATTTTTACTGAGAACTTCTAATACAATCTAAGAACTTGCGATCTAAAACCACAAAGTTCAAACACTGGGCTATCAAGGCAGTTAGAATTTAATAAACGTTACATACTTTGTTTTAAAATAATTGTAACAGAACGTTTTACTTTCTAAACCTTTTATAACAATTACAAAAGTAAATGACCTATAAACGAATTAGTTATACAGTCGGATATTCAAATGTACCTCCAAATCCCATTGGTGTCTTTGCAGTACATCTCTGCATATTGACATATCCTCGATACCTGTTAAATCTTGAAACTGAAGCATTTTATCTGTCTGGTCCTGGGTCAAACCCAATGCATTGTCTTCTAGATCCATTACGACTACTTTATCGTAACAAAAAAGTGATACAATAAGCACTAGAAAATATAAGACACGTAAATCTACATAAAAGTACTTATTAAAAAGGAATTAACGCAAAAACAATAATGGGAAAATGATGAGTTTTATAATCTTTTTGTGTTTCAGTCTACAATAAAATGTTTTTACACAAGTTTAGAGCAGCGAATTTGACAGCTGACACGCGTGAGTTGACACTTGAAGAGTTGACATGTCATGACAGTCAATATATTTTTTTAACAATAGAGTTTAACGCTTCGTTTTCTTACCGTTTTAAGCGTAGGGTAAGTCCAATAAAAGACAGATTGAAACACACCAGTGCGAATACATGACAGACATTTAGTAGTGAACTGGATATGTTCACTTCCGTGACGGGCTATTGATAAACGTCGGTGCCGATTCAGTGCCAGCTGGTGTGATACTGCATACAAGAAACTGTCCGGTTGCCCCCAAGACAGAAAAATAAATAGCCAGATTAATAGCAATAAAAAGCAAAATATTCGATATTTTGTCTCATGACATATTAATTCTTGTAATACTACCTAAAAATCCACGTACAACGGCCACCAAGTTGGCCAAGTGCGGAAAACACCCAGGAAGAAGTAAGCAATCTTACACTACTTAATTGACAAGAAAATTACAATGTTCAAAAGTACTATAATATTAATAAGTTATTAATTTTGACTATCGCAAATAATAAAATCAATAATAATTTTAAATAATTTAGTACTTTTACAAGAAATCAACGTAATACAATAATAATAATAGTAATTATTTTTTCTTCTTCTTGGGTTCAGGCGGAGGTGGCGGCGGTGGTGGTGGAGGAGGAGGTTCTATTTCCGGCTCTGGTTCTGGTTCTATTATTGGATCCGGTGGTACAGATGGATCTTCTGTGGGGTCTTCGTATAGAAATTCAGCCTTTAACAAAAATAAGTTCATAATTATCTAGTCAAGAGATACAATTCTCAAGTACGTTTTTTCTTTTGACACAAGAATGATATTTCTAGTTGTCATTTTTGTGTCCGTAAAGAAAAAATAGACTGTAGCTACAGATTGTTAAACAATAAAAAATTTCTTTACTTTTCTAAATTGTAAAGATTTATGAGATAAATATTATTTTGTTTGAGGATTTTCTTAGTTATAATTTAAACACCCATCTAAACTGACGTCCAACTTCAAAGTAATAAGTTTTTTTAATCCTTCTATTTAACTAGAGTCTGGCAATCGAAACGTGATTTAAAAATCGCGGCAAATCCAATAAATCTGCATTATTACCACTTAATATTGCAAAAAAATATTAGTTTATATTTTATTATATTTCGCTTGGAGATATTATATAGATATATTTTATATATATAGATTTGAGTATCAGAACTTACATATAAGTCTAAATTACCTTTAATTGATATAATTCAGGTGCAACGTTGAACAAACTATCCACAAAATCTTCATAAAATACGTTTCCGTCACCACGCACATTTGCATCACGTAATATTTCTCTTGTTTCTGCTTCGTTAAATACATCAGCATAAGTTGTGACAATGACTTTAATTTCCTCAATCTCCAAAAAGTCTCTCTTTTCAGTATCGAATACCTATTAATTTAAAATTATTTAGCAAGCCGGTAAAAATATATACCAATTTGTTGATGTCCCTACGAACCTTGAAAGCTAATTTCAATTCGTGTCTCAAATCTGGCTCTATCACCCATTTGTCTAACATGTATATAAATTGATCTTTAGTTAAAACTCTTCTTGTTCCTGCCTCCAAGTTTTCAACTTCAATCATAATTTCCGCGTAGCTTGGATAGTGAAAAATCCTTTTGTGAAATCTTAAAAAGATAAAATTATATAATTTCTTGTTCAAATAATAATAACTGACTGTGGCTGAACCGCTTTTTTCCGAATTGGTGCCGCAGGAACTCCTTTTAAGGATTTCTATTTCAAAAATTCTAATTTTTTTTAGGTAAGAATAGATTGTCAAGTTGTCAGCTAAATTTTATCAAAATCTATCCATAGTTTTTCGAGATGAATTTAAAATCATCCGTAGATACTTACAAGTTCAGAATTTTATTGGGTAAAATACTTAGGTAGGTATTAGAAAATAAATTGGATGAAGTAAAAAAGTTAAGTAAAAATATGATAAAGTTTGTCTAATTTTTACTAATAATTTTGAATTATAAGGTAAGTATACTGAATGATTAATGAATTGATTGCTAGAATGTGTCGATAATTAAAAAGTACTAAACCGCTTATAGCTTTTGCTTGAATTTAAGACAATGTATTATTTGTATACTCTACTTTTTTAGGTCCAAAAACTGTATCACATTCTCAATAGTAATAACGTTTATCGGTTCACCTTCGTTTATAATAAGTAAAGGCTCGGCCTTTTGATCAAACCATTCAGTTATATCAGTCAATTGTTCTTCAGTAAGACGTGGTGTTACATTTGCTAAGGGATTTAAAACATCAAACATGGCCATAGTTATAATCACAATATAAAATATAATTTTTAGGTAAAAGAAAAAGTTATAAAATAATAAAAAAAAATTAAATGACAATTTTTCCTGACAGTTTTCGAAGGGTTACATTTTATTTTTCAAATAATTTATGGCTATGGAAACCAGTTCTATAATTTTCAGTTCTTATTGCAATCTCGATTTATATCTAAACTAGCGGACGCCCGCGACTTCGTCCGCGTGAAAACCTCTTAGGTACCCTTTTAATTTTAAAGACAGACTTTCATATAAAGTGTGCTCTTTTCCCGCTACCCCTCTCAATTTAATTTTTTTATAGTTTCCCGTGAGACAATATCTCATCTCGTGTACTAAAGATCTACATATTTTTTAAACATTGTACGATATTACAGTACATTAACATTAACAATATATATTTATGGCAAGCTGATGTGTATTAAATACTCTATTTCACTTTTGAGTCTAGCTTTCATAATAAACAAAATAATTTACAATCCGACATGCAGATCTCGAGATTAGCCCGTTTAAACAAACGAACAAACTTTTTCGTATATTATGTAAATATAGTCTGCCATGCCAAATAAACTGAAAGAAAAGATCAACACTATTCGGTACGTATGACATAACACGGAGGAGGTCAACTTAATATATTGGACGATATAGCGGCAGAATTGTTTTTTAGAAATTTTGTAATATCTCCGAAACCATATAACTAATTAACATACTGTAAAAGACAAATCTTATTTCTATAATATCCTTGTGATTATTAAATAATTTATTTTGATAAGGATTTAAGTTTAGTTGTATAAATAATGACGTAAACGTAAGCATAAGAATTAAATGATTTTTAAAACAAAAAAGTTATATATCTGCCAAAATATAAAAGATAGATATATGCTATCGCGGACTTTTTTGCTGAACTTTTTAAGGTGGACAATACTGTAGTACATTATTTTGGTCTATCTCGTAGGGTTTGGGCCAGCGTTTGCAATATAAGCGTAAAAAAAACGTGCTTATTTACGACATCACATTAGAAACCTCTAAATTTATCAGTGTTTCTCTAATATATTATGCATGTATTATACATATAAACCTTTCTTAAGAATCACTCTATCTATTGAAAAAAACCGCATCAAAATCCGTTGCGTAATTTTAAAGATCTAAGCATACATAGGGACAGACAGAAGGCGGATAGACTTTGTTTTATACTATGTAGTGATACAAAATATACTCTGTGATATAATCATTTACATCTGTGGATTATATTATATTCGCTGCTGCCAAATTCGAAAAAAATTATGTTGCCTGTATGGAGGGTGTTGCCTGTGATGGTGGATTTGTTTTGTTGTTTGGTGCATTGCTTTGCAAGTTTGCGCTAAAAGTAAAATTATTATCTTTAAAACTGTAATTTTTTCCAAATCTAGAGATTAGAGTAATGATTTAATTATTGAAATTAAATTTTTTAAATACAGTTATGCTGTTCTAGTGAAATAGGCCAACAAACCCAAGAAACAAAAATAATGTTCGAATCAGATGATTATGATCAGGTAAATAACAATATTATTATCTATAAAAATAAAATTCATTATAGTTGTCTTAAAATAATAAATTATAATTTTTACATAGGTGCTTTCTCAGTTGGATTTCCCAGAGGTGCCTGAAAAATTACAATTAAAGAACACAGATGTAATTGTCCACAATAATGAATCTCAGAATGGCACAAAGTTACAACCAAATAATGGTACTATTACAAATTTGCAAACAAATAATTTGGTTAATTCTAACTTAAATGATAATAATATCCGCAAAACCAAATCTATTGAGAAGAGTCCAGTATCACCAACTCATTTAAAAAGAAAAATGTTGAATTCATATTTTGATCATAAAAGTAAAAGAAAGTTTCCTGGACCGGCTGGTCTTTTAACAGGTTCTTTTGAAGAGAAAAAGGATGAGAGCATTTGCCAAATGGAACTTCTTTCACAGGTAGTATTTAACTGCTTATGTTAAAAAGAACACATCTCTAAAATGTATATTTAAACAAAAACATTATTATGCAAGCTTTTTAAGAGCACTGAGCAATATTCCCTTTCATCCAATAAAGTGAAAAGGTTGGATCAGTAGTATGCAGAACAGTAGTCAATGGGGTGGGGTTAAAACCCAGGATGTGTCAACGTTTTATTTGGCTTTTTAACCATAGAGCTTATATTGATGTTTGAACTCCAGTGTTGCAGTGCCTTTATGAATTTAATTTAAAAATTTATTTGACTTTGGCCTTAGCCATTTCATTACTCTATCCAAAAAATATACCCTCAAATTTAGTATCTGCATTATATTGTAGAGAGACATATTTATTATTTTTAAACGGTTTTATATTTAAGTAAGGTTAAGCAAATTGTCACCTTTCTAATAAAAGTTGATTATAAACTAAATATAATTTAATAAAAGAACAAATCACAATGAAGCACCAATATTATAACTGTAACATTATTCATTCATTTATTCATGTACTATGTCTGTAAGTTGAAATGGAAAAATAATAAAATATGCAATTAATTTTAGGATGTAGATTTCACACAAAACTATATTCATGGTGATGTATTCAATACACCACTATGGAAGAGGCTGTTGGAAGATACAAAAAGTTTAAATGAAATTAATACAATAGGAGGCATTAAACACCAGGCATTAGTAGGCAATTTGCAGAGAAAGAAGGCTCATGTTGTCACAGCATTTGTAGAGAATGTGGACAGATCAGCTGTTGATCCTTTAATTACACTAAGAGATAAAACAGGTAAGTTGTATTATATTTTGACAACCTCCATGGCACTGTGGATTTATACGATGGAGATCCTGGGTTCAATTCCCGGTGAGGCAGATTGAGATTTTTCTTAATTTATCTTGGTCTGGCTGGTGGGAGGCTTTCGCCATGGTTAGTTACCACCCTACCAACAAAAACATGCCAACAAGCAATTTAGCGTTCCGATATGATGTCATGTAGAAACAGAAAGGAGTGTGGATTTCATCCTACTCCTAACAATTTAGCCCCCTTCCATTTTAGATTGCATCATCACTTAACATCAGGTGTGATAGCAGTCAAGGGTCAACTTGTGGTCGATAAAAAAAATCCTTATTTACTTAAACAACTCTGAAGGCAAAAAATTCCATATACACGGGTGCATGCAATCAAGCACCCGGTATTCAGTCCTTGAAGCATTAACATGTAAAGTTGTGTGTCTCCTCCGCATTGCCTTGTGCCTATTTGATTGATTCTGATACTGACACAAGTACATTAACTTAATAAAAACTTGTACAGTAATAAATTGAAATTGTAATCAATATGCTAATGTTTAAAAGCATCTTGTACAGTTTACGCCAAGAAAAATGCTGCAACGTCATTCAAAGTAAGGTGTTATGTCTATGCCTATAATTACAAAGACAACTCTAATATCTTTAAATATTAATGCAGATAAATTGCAGATATAATCTATTTCAAACATGAAAGATCCAGGATGTTTTTTTTTTTTTTATTTTTTTTGTCGACTACAAGTTGGCCCTTGACTACTATCACACCTGATTTTAAGTGATGATGCAGTCTAAGATGGAAGCGGGCTAACTTGTTAGGAGTAGGACGAAAATCCACACCCCTTCACATCGTACCGGAACGCTAATCCTTGGAGATACGTCTTTGTCGGTACAAATTAAGAAAAATCTCAATCTGCCCCGCCGGGAATCGAACCCAGGATCTCCGTCTTATAAATCCACCGTGCATACCACTGCGCCACGGAGGTCGTCAGTAGATGTATCTACTGGTCAGCACTCATCTTCTTTGTTCATGTTATTCTTACTGCCCAGTCAAAGCTGCTATTGTAGGACCCTACTAGATTAGTTAGGGCATGGAACACAAGCAATGAAAGTGTTGACGGGTCAAATAGGAGCTCCATCACAGAACATGGACTCATGTTTCTAGTTTTACTCTGCCATATAATGGTCTTGGTGACCCACACTGTGAATCCACGGAATACTAATATTTGTCCGCTGTGACTCTTAAGCGGCGCAAGTACAGTAACCTCATCGGAGATTATGTATTTGAGTTGAGCCATTTGAAGTTGAAACGTTGGGACCATGGGATCCTTTTTTATAGAGAAATCGACGCCTCCTATGACCAGAGGGCTGGCCTCTTTACAGATCAGAGGATCAGCATTGCCAGTCAACGTAGCAAAGCTGCTAGCCCTCTGGGCATTTTAACTCTCGACACCGGTTTGGAGGAATATTATGATGCCTAATTTATTAATCTTTTTTAAATATTAGGTATATATAGATTAAGTTATTGTAGTATTGTTTAAGCATTTACTTTTTTATTTATTTTATTGTACATATTTAACTGTAAACAAGGCTTATAGGTCATTGTAATATTTCAGGGCATATAAAATGCACTCTGCACAGAGATGCTTGGTCCTCGTTTTCATCATACATAGTGGCGGAGTACTGTGCACTAGTAATATGGAAACCAACTGTCCTCACTACTGGGAGCGCATTCAAGAAACATTATCTAAATATTACTTTGAGTAATATATGGGCAATATACAGCTCTGCAGTTATCAAAGATGGTGACCCATTGTCTGATGGATTTCAAATGACTTGTGAAGAAGATTACACTATCATTAAAATGAATAGAAATACATCAGGTGAGGCTTGTGTTTGTGTTAAAAACTTAATATTACTTTCAGAATTGGTAATTAAATTTGAAAAAAATATTAATGTATTTATATAAATATTTACTACTAGCTTTTGCCCGCGACTTCGTCCGCGTGGAAATAGTTATTACGGCAGCCTAATTTTTCTAAGCTTTGAATGTCATATTTATTAATATCTAATAAACTGCCTAAGAAATAGGTCTAAAGCTTTCAAAATGACGATACTTTCATGCAACATTTCATCCCCCCTTTTACCCCTTACAACCCTTTTTTCGCAATTAAAAGTAGCCTATGTCCTTTTTCAGGCTCTAGACTTACTGTGTACCAAATTTCATTTAAATCGGTTCAGTAGTTGTAGAGTGAAAGCAAGAAAGACAGACAGAGTTAGTTTCGCATTTATAATATTAGTTAGGATTTTTTTATAAAGTCTCTAAATTGATTTAACATTTTTATGGTTAAATCAATTTAGAGACTGCTTTTATCCCTAAAATAGAGCTAACTATGATGAAGCGTGCAAGTGCAAAGATAGAAAGATACAATCATCTTTACATGTTATATAACAAAGTCCCCCGCCGCATCTGTTAGTCTATCTGCCTGTTCTATGGCTTGGACTATCATGCGGTTTGCACCAATAGAAAGTGGTCTCTGAAGAAGATTGGAGTATACCTATAATTTGTTAGGGTTTTATAAAAAAAGTCAGAGAAAAAGCCACCTGTTAAATCAGCTTCCATCGAAAACGTAGCTTTAACTTTTTGAGATATAACAAAACAATGTATGGAAGGATTGTTTCTCTTTAAACCTTAAAAAAAACAGCATTGGTATTTCTCTATCTATTAACGAAATACCCAATTATCTTAAAAAGGGTTACAATTCTTTCTTGTTTTTGTGTTTTTGGAAGGTTGCAACACACTATTTACCATGCGGACGAAGTCGCGGTCGTCTTCTAGTATAAAATTATAGAAATTTTACGCATAATGGTTAAATAGACAAAGATGACTGTCTGCTAGAATGGTATATCTAATTCAAGTTGAATTTTAAATACTAAATTATTTTACTTTCAGACATTAATTTCTCAACTGGAAATGAAAGCTTGCTAGAAGCTTTTGAAGATCTGGATAATGTGTTTTTAGATGATGAGTTCTAGTGATATTAGTTTTACTATTTTGTAATTAGCCCTATAGGTATCTAAAGGCAGCTATAAATAAAGAAATATATATGTCTCAAAATTTGTACTTTTATTAGCTTACTCGATTTTGAGAAATTACAATGTTGCATTGGTGAAAGACAGCTTAAAATTGGATAATTGTGACATATAGAAGCGATCTACGATGTCATGTCAAATTTAAAAATGTCTTAGGGCTAACGCTAAAACTCGCGCGGGTGCACGCTCGCGGGTGTATAATGAAAAATAGTATGGACAGCGCGACGGAGCGCGGGCGCGGTTGGCGGATTGTCAGCCGCGCGGCGGGCGGCGGGTACACAGCGCGGGCGCCCGCGAGCAGGTTTGTTTCTACAAATCAGACAGACGCCGCTAGATGCTACGGCCACACGCGTCGGAAACTAGGTACAATCATGAACATCGATACAAAGCGCGTATCTAATAATTGAAGTGCAATTTCGGCCAGTATTATCGGGTATGGCGAATGAATTATCAAATTCTCCGCTGAGTAACCTACTTGTCAAGAACGGGTTATGCAGTCGACGTTTTTTCCGTTGACGTCTTTTTGCCAAATAATAAATTAGTAAATAATCCATGGCAATCTACTCGGCACAACTGTACACGCTCGTCATCAAAGTTATACTAGCAGCGCTAACTGAGACGGGCGCACGCGACGGGTGCCCGCTCGCGGATTTGTGGCCCGCGGTGGTCGCCCGCCGCGTGCGCCCGCGCGAGTTTTAGCGTTAGCCCTTAAATTTACAAAGCGGTCCACCAGGATCCCCTAGCCCGATCCCCGTTAACTTATAAGTTCATTAGGATCCCCTATAAATAAAATGTAGTGAAGATAATGCACACTGGGTATTTTTAATTAAATCGTAAATGTATATCAAGGGTATAAAATGAACTTTTTATGCAAGAAGGTTATCCACGAGCCTTGACGAGAGAGACGAATATCTTAGCATTCCATGGATTCACCGTGCGGGTGCCGGGTCCATCGCGTGGCTGAGAGAAAAACTCCGAACAGAGCCCGAGACTTGTGACACGGGTGTAGGTTTAAGAGTACTCTTAGTGACGCGCTATATTTAAAATCCACATATCCGTATTATTTACTCAAAATTATATACTCCCACAAATAGAGCAATTTAATGAAATCTATATATACGTTAAAATTTATTAAACAGAGTCACTAAGGGATCCATTTTAACCTACACACGTGTCACAAGTCTAAGCTCAGTGGGGCAAGTGTGAGTTTTTCACCGAGCGACTGCGTAAAAACGGTTCTCACTCGTAACGTCAAATTATATAGCTAAAAAAGCGTTTACTCTCGTTATAACTAGATGGCGCTACTAAAATATCCATACAAATTTGCATTACGTTTTTACGCAGTCGCTCGATAACAAACTCACACTCGGCACTCTGTTCGGAGTTTTACTCTCAACCACGCGATGGACCCGGCACCCGCACGGTGAATCCGTGGAATATTCATCTCTCGGATTGTTGAGCATGCCAGATAAAGTGGTTCAAGTGAGAATGTGAACCACTTTATCTAGCGGATACTTACGGATTGTAGAGAAATAATCCCTTCAATTCTGGATCCATTGTATGCAGAGAAACTATTATTGTTCTTATAAGATCATACAGGACAGAATTTGCATACAAGTAGTCCGAATTAGGGCTAATATATATTTCTTTGTATGTTATATATACCTTTTCATACTTCAGGTACTTTTTAGTTCGGGATAAACTAGAAGACTAATTAAATAACATACTTATACATGCAAATTCCTTATTATATTAGATATACCCAAAAAAATAAAACAACATAAATATTTTAATCTTTATTGGGATTTAAAATTAATTAGTGAAACGCTTCAATTCCCGAAGCATAAATTCAATGAAATGTCACATTGACACCTAAATCTGTTGTATTATACTACGAATACATAAGTTCTCCTAAAAGCATTCTGTTTAAAGCCAAAACATGCGAGACTCGCGTACTTGCTGACGCCGAATGTGTAGCGTGCATAAGTTCCGCAGCGAATTTCCACACCCCTTTTGGTTTCTACATGATATCGTACTGGAACGCTAGATCGCTTGGTCGTATATCGTTTTAGGTTAGTAGCTAGCCACGCTTAGGGTTACCAGTGATAAAATCCGGAGAAAAGGGTTGATTTTCATTGAAAAATCCCGAGATATTTTAACAGTTTGAGAATAATCGCCCATAAAACTACTAAAAATTTTAAATGTCCTTGTATCGTTACTATACATAATAGACTGCTTTTAATTGAGTGATTATTCCAAATTAATATTATTTTTTTTAATTAAAGTGATGTATCTCTAAATTAATGTGAGATGCAGTTTATTAAAGATCTAATAATCCTGATATTTCATGAGATGTTTGGCTGGTGGGAGGCTTTCGCCATGGCTAGTTACCACCCTACCGACAAAGACGTATCGCCAAGCGATTTAGCGTTCCGGTACGATGTCGAGTAGAAACCGAAAGGGATGTGGATTTTCGTCTCACTCCTAACAAGTTAGCCCGCTTCCATCTTAGACTGCATCATCACTTAACATGAGGTGTGAGGTCAGTCAAGGGCCAACTTGTAGTCAATAAAAAAAAAAGATTTGCAATCCTGTCGACGCAATCAAAAACGTCCTGAGATATGGTAGCCCTAGCCACGGTTAAAACACCCTAGTAGCCAAACCAGTTACAAATTATAAAAATATTAATCGACCAAGCCAGGAACCTACGTCTAGTAAATCTACTGCGGATACCACTGCGCCACGGAGTGCCGAGCGCCGCTGTCAAATTACGAATATCCAAAGTACTGTGATTCGACAGCCACTTGGCGAATTCCACATATTTGGATGCGCCTTAAAACTTGCACTATATTAATCAATATCAAAATTCATTTATTAGAACGCCAAGTTTTGACTATTTGTAATGAAAGCACGATTACACATCGTATATTTATAGATGCCTACAGGTCGTTTCGTATGATTTGCACTAGGGGCTATTAATTTGTTTTATATGTTTGGAAACAATATGTTTGGACAGTGTGGGCAAGTCGAAGAAAGCGCGTTTGCACATCGTACACTTGTAGAGGTCCACGTGTTTGTTCGCATCGTCGGCGCGTATCACCTGCACGTGGGCAGCTTTGCGCACGAGCGGCTGCTCGTCTTGTGCGATATGCGTTTGGATATGCTTCTGGCAGTTAGGTAAGTTTGTATAAACGATCTGTGAAAGAAAATGATTGTAAGTCACTACAGAGCTGAATTTATTAATAAAAGATTTTTATTTAATTTGACTGCCTTTTTGGTCCAGTGGTTAGCCTATGTGGCTTCGATCACGAAGTCCTAAATTCGAATCCTGGGTCGGGTCACAAAATATTCATGTTATATCCCGTGCCTAGGAGAGCACGTTAAGCCGTCGATTAAGTCTTCGGACGTCAGTCACTATCATCAACATCTGACAGTTTTCATATAAATGAAACATTAAACCTAACAATATAATACATATTATAACAAAATTTCTAATAGTAAAAATGTCAAAGTCAAAAAGTAAAACCATTTATAAAGCAATGACGTCATTCGCTGTGATTGATGTTGCGTACTACATGGCGAACGGTTGTATTATGTAATTTTTACGGAAATTTAAAGAATTGTTAATTTATTTATAGTACACATTTTAGTCTCCAACTAACCTAAATTATAAAATAAAACCATAAATTAAGTGATGAACATAGATGGCCGAGTGGCGCAGTGGGTAGAGACCCTGCTTGTGTGTCCTAGGCTGTGGGTTCAATTGGAAAAATGTTTGTGTGATAGATATTTTCCAGTGTCTTGATGTTTATCTATATATTATAAGTATTTATGAATAATATATTCATCAGTTATCATAGCACCCATAACACAAGCTACGCGTACTTCGTGGCTATATATGTGTGTGTGTGAGTGTGTGTGTGTGCGTGATTCTTATTTTATTTTTATTTTATTATTTTATGTTATAAATATACTTACATTGCAAACATTGCAAGCGTATTGTTTCCCTCTGCTCGAATTGATGACCGTGTACGCGTTAGCAGCCTCCTCCATGTCAATGGGTTCATTCTCTTCCGCCCTGCATTCCATCTGTAAAGAATATAATAAATAGGTATTAAGTTTCGATCACGAGGATCTGGGTTCGAATCCTGGGTCGGGTTGTGGAATAATTCTGAAATTTTCTTTATTCCATAAAATTTTCAATATATCGGGATAGTGGTAGTGTTACGCCCACGGTTCTTCGGAGCACATTAAGCTCGATCCCGGTCACATCTGATAATCTGATCTGTGTGCCTAGTGTAAGATTTACTGCGTCGATATCGAAAACAGTAAAGGCAAATTTTATATGGAATTGGAGTAGCGCCATCTAGTTATAGCGTGAGTAAACGCTTTTTTATTCTATGTGATTTGACGTTACGAGTGAGTACGTTTTAACGTAGTCGCTCGGTGAAAAACTCGCACTTGCCTCACTGACCGTTAAGAAATTAAATATTATCACTCTAAGCTCGCCAATCCGCATTCGCATAATTATGGGATTGATAGTAAAATATATTAGAGAACAACTATTGCAGCAATCCCAAGAGAGTTGACCATAGAAGAACAAGAGTCTTGCCATTACCACAGATAACGTATCTAACTTTATGCACAGGAATTTTTTTTATTGACTACAAGTTGGCCTTTGACTGCTATCACACCTGATGTTAAGTGATGATGAAATGTAAGATGGAAGCGGGCTAACTTGTTAATAAACTAATAAACTCCAGGAGAAGGATGAAATCCACACCCCTATCAGTTTCTACACGACATCGTACCGGAACGCTAAATTGCTAGGCTTGGCCACGGCGAAAGCTTGCCAAACCAGACCAAGACAAATTAAGAAAAATCTCAATCTGCCCCGCCAGGAATCGAACCCAGGACCTTCGTCTTATAAATCCACTGCGCAACGGAGGTTGTCAAATTTCTAATTAAATAAAGATTAAGAAAAATTCATTTACAAGTTTAGTTTAGTACCAATTTTTAATTTTGTAAGACCCTCCAAGAATTTAAGTATATGCATATGTGCATGTATTTGTCGGGTTTTAATTATTGTTTCCTAGTTAGTGGATTGTTATCCTAGTTTATAATAAACCTATAAAAAATTCACATACCCAATTTAATGTATAAAACTTTAATGTGTCTATACTAAAGCCAAACTCGATGTAAAATGCTTATCAACAAACTAATTAAAAATGGAGGTAGAAATCACTAGTCATTTTACTCCTAATTTTTTTAATTAACTTGTTAATGACGAATTCATGACAATAAATAAGATGAGTAAGCTTAAAACTAATTAATATATTCAAGATCTTTTAAATAAGATTTTATAAAAAAAAAACAATTTTAAATGCATAAAATATTTTCTACAGTCATTTTTAATTGTTTGTTGATATGCTTTCCACATTGATTTTGGCTTTAGTATAGACAAGTTTTTAGCTTTTCATTCTTCTATGAAATATTCAGTACATTCCAAGCCTGGAGTGTGGAAGTTGGTGGTGTTACACCCCCGTGCCTCGGAGAGCACGTTAAGCCGTTGGTCCCGATCACTATCATCAACATCTGATAGTGATCGTTAAATAAATGAAACATTATCACCCTATACCCGCCAACCCGCATTGGAGCAGCATGGTGGGCCCTTAATAGGCGGATAGTGATAGACAAGTAATAAATAAAAACATTGTTACCTCCTGATGGAACCGCAAACTGTCCTCAGTATCAAATACATTGTCACAGGAACTGCACATGTAAATTTCTTCGTCGTCTACTTCGAAAGCTTTAAATAAATGTAGTGGTATATCTAAAAAAATAATATTTGGTTTTTATATTGTTGATAACGTGGGTTTAACAGTTAACATACTTTGATTACTAAGAATTTTTCTGGATTAAAAAAAACGTTTCTAATTTGACTATATATATATATATATATATATACGGGCAAACGAGTATGCGGGTAGCCTGGATATTATGATATTATATATATTATGTATATATATATACACATACATATATATATATATATATATATATATATATATATATATATATATATATATATGTGTGTGTGTATGACCACGCATAACTTTTTAAATTCCGATTTTGATAATTCATTTTTTTATCACCAATATTAAATCATATATATCCTGGGAAAATTGAAGGAACTCTTCAGATTTTAAAACACGTGCAGCAAGTTGGTTTTAGTGTAAGTATCGGTAGATTTTTAGCTACAAGTGCCGTATAATATACAACAGTATAGTACAATGTTCGTGGCGATAAATAACTAAAAAGTAAGAAATAAAAATGTTTAATAAAATAATAGAACCGACTCAAAACTCACTAAAAAGTAAGAAATAACTGTGTCATTTAGTTGCTTTAATTTACTTAACCTTTAACTATGGACGCGCGGTCTCACAGACCGCTCTCGTTTCTGAGAATTGTATTTACCCTACTTCCCTCCACTCCCCGCTCTTGGGACGTTTAGTAGCTTCGACTTTAGTGGCGAAACGATTGCGAAGAGGAGAGGTTGCGTCGCTGGCTGCAATTTGAGTGAGAAATCGTGTTTTAAATTTCGCCTGCGGTCTGTGAGACCGCGAGTCCATGTTTTCAATACAAAAATTTATTGACTGCGATTATATTTCTTATAGGTTATAAGCAATAAAAATGTCAAAAACACATAAAACCGTGTACTTCTGAAAGCTGACGTATGTTGGAACCGTGAAAAAAAAAGAGGGAACTTCCAAAAGAACTCTAGCCTCAAAAGTGCCTTGTTCCACGTTATTTGGATTTACTAGACAAGACTGTGTTCGTATGTCCCAAAGTTGAATAAAGCAGTTGTTTTGGTTTCCTCAATGCATCACAGCAACACGATAGATGACAGCACCAAAAGGAGGAGTAGGCAAGACTGACAAGAAATGTTCTATATATAGTGCGAACAAGAAGGTGACCAGGAGTTTCTTAGGATACTAGGACTTGTGTGGAGTGAATGCTCCATCAGCGCAAAGATGTGAACATGTGATTCGCTCAATTTTACCAAAGGAATTGCATATGACACCCCAAGTTGTTTAGAGGCTAAAATTTGTCCATCTAGCTTTTCACTTCTGTTGGCAAATGATGCCTTCGTGGTTTAATTTGTACAACGACTTCAATAATTTTACGATATTGGACCTTTGTCAGAATTTTTGTGTTCCAAGTTTAGAAGTTGATTTTTTGGTTTTTATGTTTGGTATAGTTTATACTTACAAATTAATCTGTTTTTTTTTTCAAGAAGTTGTTTTTTTTTAAGTAGTAGTCTTTAATTTGATCTGAGGCAATTTAAGACTGAAAAGTGCCCTAAATGTGATAATACATAATTTTTAAAAAAAATAAATGAATATAAGCTAAATACATATTATAATATTTTAATTTGAAATCTTTAGGTACGTTAAAAATAAAAAAATCAAATAAAATGGCAGTTTTCAAAAATATTTCTTGAGTTTTACTGGGGTGTTACAATATATTGATGTCCATAGTTAAAGGTTAAGCATAGCCAGTCAGTGCCAGCCCAGGTTTCTACTTTAAGAATATTACCTAGAACCTACAAACTGCTTTACTACGTTAAATAAATGTTCCTTAAACTCGCTGGCACCGACTCCTAGATATGCTTAAGTAAATTAAAGCAACTAAATGACAGTTATTTTTTATTTTTTAGTGCGTTTTGAGTCGGTTCTATTTTTTGTTAAAATTTTTTATTATTTCTTGAATTACAAGTGTCAGAAATTCTTAAAATAATCATATGCGATAAATTGCAAACAAAAAAAAAACAAAAGTCAGGGGTTAAAAAATTAAATGTCAT
This sequence comes from Mycalesis mineus, assembly GCA_034621355.1. Lineage (NCBI taxonomy): Eukaryota > Metazoa > Arthropoda > Insecta > Lepidoptera > Nymphalidae > Mycalesis > Mycalesis mineus. The sequence continues at coordinate 5,325,119 of CM067899.1, read as the reverse complement.
AATTGCTTTCATGATGCGATACGGTCACCATTTGTTTGCGAAATTATTTGTGCCAAGCAAAAAACAAAATATTTCAACTTACTGCGCTTATTCAACGTAATAGATATTCTTATGATGCCATCTGTTGCTTTCGTTTCCCGGATGTGAATGTGCAAGAAGTCGTATTTGTTATTTTCACGGCAATAGTCTTCATTTTGGAAATCTGTAAGAATATAACAATTTAGAAAATTTAACTTAAAAAATATAATGTGTTTTAGTATATAATTGTCTGAAAAATAGGCTTTTTAGTCAACTTAGGCCTGTGTGCACTAAGATTTCGGTTATCATAAACCAACGATTAACATAACTTTACTATAAATTTACTGTTCACGACAACCCGTATGCCGGTTAAGAACGTAAGCTCGGTTAAGATAACCGTCCGGTTTACGTCCTTAACCGGCGTACAGGTTGTCGTGAACAGTAAATTTTACGTTTAGCTTATGTTAACCGTTGGTTATGATAACCGAAATCTTGGTGCACACAGGTCTTAGAGAAGAATCAGCAAGAAACTTTTAAAAATGATTATTACGTATTGTATATTATAATTTACAATTTTAGTCAAGTCAAAATAACTTTTATCAGTGAAAACTCAATGATTATTTTGAACCGTCAATATTTAATTTTATAGATTATATATAATTTTTTTTAATAAAAAATAAAATCAACTTCAAAACGCACTAAAAAGTAAAAACTAATTGCGTTAATTAATTACTTCAATTTACCTAACCATATCTATGAAGTCGGTGCCATCCAAGTTTAACAAAAGTTTATTTAATCACTTAATATTATTTTCAATTTATATTATTTTAATTAATAAATAAACAATCAAACTGGTAGTTTACCATTAGCCGTGGCCAGTTTCCACAGCATCTCGGGCATGAACTTAAACCGGCAGTTGTTCATGTTGTCTCTCACCGCGCGGCCCGTCACCAGCGACGGAGTGCTCTCGCTGTACAGCTCGCCATTTTCAAGCTCTTGTATTATCACCTGAATTCATTCAATTATTACCATCTTGTACAAAATAATTAAATTTAGTTGAAAAATCGTTGATCCTAAAGTAATTTAATTATACTAAAAGTGGTTTCCCAATTTTAATCTATAAATGCCTTTGTATTTTGTAATAAAACGAAATTTAATAATGATGTATTGTCAAAAATAACTAATTATAAAGTTAATTAGTTAATTGTTGGACAGAATTTGACGGTAACCCTATCACGCAGCCAGACGTGTCGGTGTCGTACAAATGTGCCGCCCGCTCAGAATTCATCAGTTTGTTATTTTTAAGTCAGAAATGGATAGAAATGTAATTCATCATAAATTCTATAGAACTGTTAGTCGGTTTTCACAGACTTGCGACAGTCGCACCACCACTTTCTCTGCCGCCGTCAAGTCAATCACGCTGCAGTAAAATAACAATCCTTTTTAATAATAATAATAATAAAACTCTTTTTCGAATTAGTAAATTACAGAAATCACTTAAACAATATTATATTAGTGTAACGGCGGCCTTATTGCTGAAAGCAATCTCTTCCAGGCAACCGTCATACGTATAGAGATTAACGAATATAGAGGTGGTTGGTGCACAGAAGACAATTTAATAAAAACAAAAAAAGAAAAACAAGATATGATATACCTACATAAAATACTAAATATACATAGATTACACAATTAAGATACATAAATAGAAATATCATATAATAAATAAGTAAATAATATATAAATATATATGTGTGTATATATATACTACTTAAACAAAATACATACACAAATACTTATTATAATAAATTACATAGAGAGGTAGTGGTTTTGTGGTTTTTAAGACGACGTTTAAATATAAATAATGATTTTGAATGCCGAATTTCCTGTGGCACGGCCTTTTTAGTTTGTACCTTTGTAATAATAAGTCCTCGCTCCATAAGGGCCGGTCTAAACGCGGCGACTCGCGACAGCTGCACGACAACGATCTCCGCCGCAGTCACGTCCGTCACGCCGCAGTCGATCCTGCTGCGGACCGCTTCACATATGAGCTTCTCGAATTTGCTGTCGGGCAAACCTGAGAAATCTGGAAATATTTGGAATATTATCAATGTTATGCATTGACACATTAATAGTTAGTACTATGGGTGTAATGCAAAATTCACGACAAAAGTGTCCCGAGATATCTTATATATACTAGAATGTATTTGTATTTATATAAACAAACTAAAACATTGTAATATATGTCTTATACTATTGTTATACAGTCTAATTTGCAACGGTCTAATTGCTTGCAACATTGACATAATACTAATAGACGTAGCCATAAAGTAATGCTGGATGTAGAAGTGAGACGGGTATATGCGAATTTCATGCGAATATTGAGACAAAAAATATCATCTTTTGTCTCATTCACCGTGGCGGTTTTCCTCGTTTGGCCTATTTTAAAAGCTGGCCAAATAAGGTGCTGTCAAAGTGTATTTTGTGTCAACTTTTATTAATGTTCATTGTCTTAATTAGTTTTGTCTTTAATAGTTTTATAAACAGTCTACTTTTGAGAAAAAGACTCCTTTAGTTAAGTGCAGTGTGATCATTATTAGTTATAATGGGAGGATGCAGTATTTTAGGCTGTAAAAGCCGAACTGAAACAAAGGCAGATGAATTCACTTTTCACTCGTAAGTATGCAATAACTTATTGTTCTATTATATAAAACAGATATAAATATGCCTTAACAAATGTATCAACAAAGAATTTACGTTAAATATCGTAGATTTTAACCAAATATGGTGTTTATTTTAAAACATAACCTCTTGACAAGAACTTTTAGTGTTGCCATGCCCTTGTTTAATTTTTCCACTAAATCAATTTTTATTTAATCGAATGTGTACTTTTCTTACTTGTAAATAAAAAACTGTTGAATTATCGCTTCAGCTCTTTAGATATCAGCTTAAAATACACATATATCTATAACCACTAAAAACAATAATCATTTCTCCAAACTCTTAGGTACTTGTAAAATTTCATAATAATAATATCTCTCTCTGTTTTTTGCAGGCTTCTTCGGTTCTATTAAATCAATATGTGAATCCATCCACCTCATCAACTTACCCAGATAATATAAACTTTCCACAAACAAGTGAACTTATAACATCTGCGACGAAAAGAAAAGAAAGGTCAAAAAGTCCAGAAATTCCACACAAAAGGCCTCCAATCATTTGTTGGACTGAGTATACCATTCTATAATCTACATCTATATACCATTCTATAATCTCATCCCAAAGGAAGTACTGGACTTGCCTTTTCAAAAGTTCAAAAATGTGTAAAAAACCATTTACTATGTAAAGGTTATAATATAAAATTAATGACCGACCGAATTAACGATAAAGATTTTTGGAACCAAGCTTTTCTTTCTTCACACAAGACGGGATAACCAAAATTGTAATTTATGGAGTATAAATTATAACATTGATTTTTAGAATTATCTTTGATCTGAGTGGTCACTACGTACTGACATACTTAAAGTTTCAAAAGTTTGAACTTGATAAACAGCCTACTTGAAATTTATGATTTTGAATTTGATTTATATACATAATAAACCTTGATTTTTCCGAAACTAAGAGAACTATAATTATATAAACATTAGATCCCTAAACTACTCCTAGCACAAGCTTTTTATTTTGTGGGAAGGGGACGATACACAGTGTTCTTTCTTCAAAATCGGAAACTCGGCACTTACGTTTTATTATGTTTATTTTAACAAAACACCATTATCATTATAGTATAGGACTGTTAAACATTTAATTTTAGAAGTAATTATTACATACCTGTTATGACACTGTTAATTTAAATTGGTTTCTTTTTTATGTTAGGTTAATTTCTTTTATTTAAAAGTGTTCTAGGTATGTTATCCTTTCTGTCTTTTTCTAACTTTAATTTGTGAATAAATGACTAATTATTATTTTTTTCTCTCATTTATTTTTATTTAGTGTTATGTTTACTTTTTAAAATTTTTAACAATATTATGTGCTATAAAATGTATATTAAAAATATACAGTATTAAAAATTTATAAAAAAAATATTAAATAATAAAAAATTTCTATTTCATAAAGGAAACGTACTCCTCATATTTAATCACTTCATTAATATGTAACAGTAGCAATTAGGAATGCGCGCACGGGTTTACCCAAATTCGCGGAACATTTTTTGCAAAATGACTATGAAATAATATCCAGCTCATCTATTCATGTTTTCAAAGTGATATTTGCTTTTTAAATACTTTATCTTTATGAAATTGTAGAATATGTCAGTTTCCCAAATGTAGGGAATTTTCTTAGTAATAGCAACACTTCAGTTAAGTACTGCTGTTTCATGTGCGGCCACGCGGTGGCTACATCTATAGGTATTTTATCTAAGGCTTGCAATAAGTAATCAGCTTTGACTGACGGTTGCCATGGCAGTCTTTTTTGACATGGCAGCTTCTCGTGAAAATAGGACAACATAAACGGTGTGGAGTAGGTAGCTTTGAGTTTTTTTTAGCATCCTATATATTATATTCACAGCAAACTTTAAGTGTATCAGTAACCTCTATATGCTGGGATAAATCTAGTACCAACCAATATATATTTTTTTCTACAATGACGTTAGGTCACTGTTAACTGTTCCAAATTTCATGTAGATCATTCTTATACTTATCAAAATAATCGAGTGTGAAGGACGGACGGAAGGGTTCCATTTTAACATTATGGTAAAACATCTTTGATTAATATTCATAACATAAAAAATTAAAGTTTATTAATTAAAATTATTTTCAATTCAAAAATGAAGGAATTAAAAAATTCAAATATTAAACATCAAAATAACTCAATGCAGTCGTTGTTCTAAAACATTATTGACGTGTATTCTCTCAGTAAGCTAATATGAGACTGAATTCGATTAGAAATCTTTATCGCGTTTTAGCTCTCTTTTGGTTCGGACACTTTTTAGCGCTGATCTGAAGTCCATAGTATTAATATGTCAATGGTGTTATGTATTAAGCCCGCGTGTACAGGGTGATACTTATTTAAATTCTGATATTCTCTATATCAAAATTTATTCACAAATCCACAATAGTTTTGTACGTTTTATAAAATACATATTTTTCAATTTCTGTCTCAGAAATGATGGACACATTATTATCAAACAAACCGCGCGTCAGTTTACTGTGCGGGCGGTGCGTTTGTATGACGCCGACTTATTTGGCTGTATACTGCGTGACAGGGTGACCGTCAAATTCTGTTTAAAAGTTGTCGACTAAGTGATCAATAATTTGGTTATATTTAAGTGTAAAAAAGAAGAGAAATTACGTCATTCTTAAATCGAACTAACCATGTTAATTTATTTTTGAAACAAAAGCTATCTTTGTTCAGATATATTAAATAGATCGATAGTAAATAATGCAGGACAGTCATGTTCTTAATGAATCTGACATAATCGATTTTTTAAACAAAATTTTGTGATTGGTTGGAAAGATAACAAATAGATCTCAATTTTATAATTTCATTAAACATATGACTTACCCGGTTGGTCTGGGTTCAGATCCGTATTATTTACATTGATATTGGTTCCTAATCTCTTCACCAGTCGCTCAGTTTTTGTAACTCTCGCTATCAACTTCTTACCATTGAATTTACCTAGAACTATCTCTGGTGGAATGTCTGAAATTAAATAAAAATTATTACAAAAAAAATACTGGCAATATAATAATAATAAATAAATATAGGACAATTACACACATCGCTATATAGCCCCAAAAATAAGCGTTGGTACAGGAATATTTTATATATATTATACATAAATACTTATAATATATAGGTAAACACCCAGACACTGGAAAATATCCATGCTCATCACACAAACATTTTTCAGGTGTGGGGTGGAATCAAACCCACAGCCTAGGCCGCAGAAGCAGGGTCACTACCCACTGCGCCATTCGGCCGTCAAATAAGTCAATATATTATTTTGTAATCTTTGTATATTATAAAAGTTATTAGCATATTATAACAGCCCATTAGAGCCAGCCCTCCGTCATACTCGAGGGAATATAGAGTTTAGACCCACTATGCTGCTGTTTATAGACAAAATTGGATATATCGCTGTCTCTTTTGTTGCGTTGGTATAAAAGAGTGAGCGATATTTTCAATTTTGATCGACCAGTGCCTAGTGCGAGTTTATTACTGAGTCGATGTGCAAAAACGTAAAAGAAATATATATAAAATTGAAGCAGCGCCCTCTAGCTGTTACATAAATAAACCCTTTTTTCAGTTTTATTTGTCGTTACAAGTTGTCACGTTTTTACGCAGCCACTTGGTTAAGAACTCACACTTGCCCCCTAAGGTGTCTTTCTCTACACAACAATGACGTACCGCCAGGCCATTTAGCGTTCCAGTACGATGTCGTGTAGAAATCGAAAGGGCTGTGGATTTCATCCTTCTTCTAATAACGCTATTTATGATTGCATCATTACTTAACATCAGGTGTGATAACGGTCTAGAGCCAACTTTTTTTTATCGACTACAAGGTAGCCCTTGACTGCTATCACATCTGATGTATGATCACTTAGATGATGCAATCTAAGATCGAAGCAGGCTAATTTGTTAGAAGTAGGATGAAATCCACACCCCTTTCGGTTTCTACACGACATCGTACCGGAACGCTAAATCGCTTGGCGTTACATCTTTATCGGTAGGGTGGTAACTAGCCACGGTGAAAGCCTCCCACCAGCCAGATCAAGACAAATTAAGAAAAAATCTCATTCTACTTCGCCGGGAATCGAACTCAGGACCTCTAATAAATCCACCGCGCATACCACTGCGTCACGGAGGTCGTCACTTGTAGTTGATAAAAAAAAAGAAATGTCTTTGTACACGCATCCTATTATGCATACAGGAAGCTATTTAATTTATAGATTTACCTTTAAAGGAGAATTTAGTTTTAATTCTAACGGTGTCATTTTGTCTTTTAGCAGCGGAATCCTTCACAGAGCTCAGTTTTACATAGTCGTGTTCTGCCTCAATCGGTGTAATGTCAGCTTCACTGATCACCTCCTCCTCTACAGTGTATAATGTTCCTGGAAACAACAAGAATGGACACATGAGCATTACATGGATATAAGAGCTGATAATTTTTTTTAACTATCATTTATTTATTTACAATTTTTTTTTTAATTTTCTACAATGCTTATAAAAAACACTATTAAAAATTTATAAAAAAATCCAGTCCGGCTACAGCGGGGCCCGGGCGTACAAGCAACTGGTGGTCAGGGCTCCAGAGTGAGGAACCTCACAATACGCGCCGTTTCAAGAATTACCGCCTTCTGTATCCGACCCTTGATCCAACAACTAAGCGAAAGCTTCTTAAGATGTTGATCAAAGCTTTTCGCTATAAGACCATTAACTGAAACGACTTTAGGAACAATAATCGTCGTCTCAGCATTCCACATGGCGGTAATCTCGTGAGCAAGGTTCAAGTATTTTGATACTTTTTCCTTTTCGTAAGAGCTAATAAAATTATTATTATAAAAATAAAAACCCGACTGCTTAGAAGTAATAATCTGAAAAGGGAAAACAAGGATCACTATATCTATAATAAAGAATAAAAACCAAAGAACAATGGTCATTTTCCTAACAAATTTTTGTTGACGACTTTTTTTTGCGTCTATGAATGAAAAAAATATAAAATTATAGAGAAATTATTTCTGAGCAATTTTTCATAAGGTTTTATTCTGTGTGAAGTCTTGAATTAAAGATATTTATGTTTGAAGTTTTAGACAAAAAAGCATCCATACTTTGGAGTATCGAGTACATTCGATACATTTGCTCGATAGTTTTCAAGAAATGACTCAAAACTTAATTTTAATTATATCGAACATACTAATTATACATTAAATTACGTTTAAAAATGCTTGTTATTATCATGATTATCTTCCTTTCCTTCAAAATATAACCTACTGTGTACTTTTGATACTTGATATTATATTTGACTATTATTCGTTTATTTTCTTAGCATAGTATAAAATGCCGCCAAGTAAGATTGAACTTTGGCAGTGAACATTTGTCATGATTAGGAATTTAAATGCAATACGCGTTTATAAATCAAAATATTTATTGACATTTCAAAATAAGTATTATTAGTTCACCATTATTATTACACTAGCAGTCGCCCGCGACTTCGTCCGCCGTGAAAACCTCTTAGGTACCCTTCTAATTTTAAAAACAGACTTTCATACAAAATGTGTGAAAGTCACATATAAAGTGTGCTCATTCCCCGCTCCCCCTCTCAATTTAATTTTTTTATAGTTTCCCGTGAAGCAATATCCACCGTCCCGTCCCGTGTACTAAAGGTCTACATTTTTGTTAAACATTGTATGACATTTCAGTACATTAACATTAAAAATATATATTTATGGCAAGCTGATGGGTATAAATTGATATTAAATAGTATATTTCACTCTTGAGTCTAGCCTTCAGAATAAACAAAAATAATTTTACAATCCGACACGCAGATAGAGATTAGCCCGTTTAAACAAACGAACAAACTCTTCCATGTACTAAATAGATATTTGAACAAAGATCGAATTCTTAATTCATCATCGTATATATAACATAGATCTAAACTCCCCTCCCGCACGCGCGCCCCCGCCTTGGTGACGCTCACTTCGCAACGCAGAAATAGTAATATTTTAATTTCGCCATAACTTCAAAACTAAAATAATTTATTTTCATAAGGATTAATAGCATGAGTAAAATAAATGAGTTTAAATGTAGTCCAAAAAAAATTAAGATTTTTAAATAAAAAAATGGTTGTTGTGCCTTACTCGACATTGTGTGTCGCGGACTTTTTTGTAGATACTTATAAGATCTCCAATTAATTAGAACATTTTATGGTTCTATCTTTTATAGTTTGGGCAGCGTACGCAAAATAAGTAACTTTTCTGGTTGATTTTTTACACCTTGTGTCCGAAAAACCCAAATATTTTACGGAACCCTATTTTTTTCCAAAATAAAATTCAGCCTATGTTACTCGTGGATAATGTAGCTTTCGAATGGTGAAAGAATTTTTAAAAACGGTCCAGTAGTTTTTGAGCCTATTCATTACAAACAAACAAAGTTTTCCTCTTTATAATATTAGTGTAGATTATAGGTTTGCTCTACTGAAATTAAGCTAAAATCATTGAACACGAGTAGTTTGGCACACAAAAGAGTTAGTTTAACCAGTAAAAAGTATCTATTTGGTTCGATTATACTTATGTGTATCGATATTTTCGATATTCTGTCCTTAGTTGGTTCACCGATGTCATATTGAATCTTTCTTTGTGTTATTATTGCGTGGTTGCCATACTCAATTATGATAATGTAATGACTGATTTTTTATTTTATTGAAAGGACTTATTCGGACCTTGTATACGGATTGAAAAAACTGCAGGCGGAGGCGGAATTCATTTGATATCTTACTAGGATAAAAAAAAACATACACATCCATTTTTTTCACTTACAGTCGCCATTTTGGAAATTTATATAGCCTGTCACTACACTAGTTTTGAAGAATTATAGGACACTATTTATGTCAAAATCCGTAGAGCCGTATAAACTGAAACGCGTGTCGAGGAAATAGATATACACACAAACATACATACGCTCGAAAAACATTACTCCCCCTTCGATCCCAGGACCTCGTGATCGAAGCCACATCGCTAACTACTAGACCAACGAGACTGTCGAAGTATTAGTAACATCGATTGATTTAGGAAGATTTCATCATGCAGAATTATGAAAACAATCAAAATGGCGGTTGGGTATTGGCCCATACAAAATGTTTCGTTTCAATGGAGGATTTGTTTTATAATATGTAGTAAGTATATGTATACTCGGACGACCTCCATGGCGCAGTGATATGCGCGGTGATTTTATAACACGGAGGTCCTGGGTTCGAATCCCGACTGAGCTGATTATGATTTTCTACATTGGTCTGGTTGGTGGGAAGCTTCGGCCGTGATTACTACCCTACCGACAAAGACATACTGCCAAGCGATTAAGAGTTCCGGTACAATATTGTGTAGATATAAAGAGGTGTGAATTTTATCTTACTCCTAAATAGTTAGCCCGCTTCCGTTTTGGATTGCACCATCACCTGATGGTACAGGTGTAATTACAGTTAAGGGTTAACTTGTAATAAATAAAAAAATATACCTTCATTGTTACTAGTGATATTCTTGTTTGATTCCGATCTGACATCTTCTGACATGACATGTTCCAACATTTTGTTGTCAGCAGAATGAGGTTCGATTTTAATTTTCACATATTCCTTTTTAGTTTCTTTTATGGTACTGAAATGTACAAAATCCAAAAATTTGAAAAAAAAAATTGAACACACAAAACTTGAAAAAGAAAAATTGAACACACTAAATTCCAGCCGTTCAGAAGTTGGGTGACAAAAACAGAATAGCCGAGTGGCGCGTAGGTAGTGATCCTGCTACTGCGTCCATGGTCATGGATTCGATTCCCATATCTGGAAAATGTTTGTGTGAGGAACATGGGTGTTTATCTATCTATATTTTATCTATATCCATATTATATATATATATATATACATATATATTTATATATGTATATATTATCTACATATTTATTATATGATTTTTCTATTTATGTATCTTAATTGTGTAATCTATGTATATTTAGTATTTTATGTAGGTATATCATATTATGTATAGAGGTTTAAGTGATTTCAATTCTATACATTTTGGTGTAATTATTATATTTTATAAGTATTTAGGTATAAAATATATTAAAGATATTTATCAGCTGTCTTAGTACTTATAACACAAGCTACGCTTACTTTGGATCTAGATAGCGTCATGTGTATTACCTCTAAATATTTATTTATAAGAACACATACAGTATCACAAGTTATAAATTAAAGTGCCTGCTGTGTCTGTCTGTACATCTGTTCGTAATAAACACAAAAACTATTGAACAATAGATAGTGATTAGAAGGTTTAAGTATATAATTTGTTAAAAATTGGCTTTATTTGAAAACACAGCCTAATTTATTTCAGAAAACAAAATAAACTATAGAAAAATTATTGCTCTTTATTTGGACCTATCTCTTTATGACATGTATCTATCTTTTAAAAGCCCGTTTTTTTTAGACGTCCTCCGTGGCGCAGTGGTATGCGCGGTGCATTTATAAGACAGAGATCCTGGGTTCGATTCCCGACGGGCAGATTGAGGTTTTTCTTAATTTGTCTTGTTCTGGCTGGTGGGCGGCTTTCGTCGTGGCTAGTTACCACCCTACCGACAAAGACTTACCACCAAGCGATTTAACGTTCTGATAAGATTTCGTGTAGAAACCGCAAGAAGTGTGGATTTTCGTCATACTCCTAACAAGTTAGCCCGCTTCCATCTTAGATTGCATCTTCACACCTGATGTTAACATCAGGTGTGATAGCAGTCAAGGCTCAACTTGTAGTAGATAAAAAAAAGCTTTCTATACTCTTTCTTTCGGTAAATAAGGGTCACATATTTTTTTCTGTTTTGGTGTAAGGGCTACTACTATACTACTATGTATTACTAGTATAGTAGGCTTCTGCTAGTTATAAATAAAAAAATACATATTGCAGTCATGGGTGTAGAAAACTAGGTCAAAGCAAACTAATAAATATAAATAGTAAAGTAATAAAAAGTTAGAAATAGCAAAGTAGTAAATGGTAAAAAGGTAGAAACAAATTACCTTGATACTTCATCTTCCTCATCCTCTTGAAGTTCCAACTTCAGTTTCATAATTAATTCTGTAATACAAATTATTCAAATTATTTGCTGAATTAAGAGCATAGATAGAAAGTGTTCAGGTACTCTGAATTCTTCGTTCCATGTTCTATAAGTGATTGAGTGATTGTAACTTCACAGCACTTTGTAAATCAGAGTTACTAATTTGTCTTTTAAAATTATGTAAACATTATTATATGTTACTTTAAAAATCCAATAGGAAAGAACAGTTTGGAATCAAACTTCTTGTTATTCTTAATTTTCAACCATACACCTTATTGAGAGGAGTAAAGTTTGGCATGATAATTACATACACACCGTAATGCCTCACTCCCATAAGGATAGGCAGAGACCACATCCTTCCATTAGCCATGATCCTTGCTCTCGTTTCTTCCAATTAAACCATTCATTTAAGTATCGGCTTAGTCAGCATGAACTTGGTATTTCCATTCACTCTCGCCTTATAATTCCATCGGAACATACCTTTTTCGATTTTAGTCAGTACATATTATTTTATACCACACTATTCTTAATTCTTTCACCTAGTTTTAATCCAGCCCTACTTATCAATGCTCTCATTTTTACTGAATTTATTTTGCTTTCATGCTTCCTCTGCCATACCCAACTTTCACTACCATAGATAAGTGTTGGTGTGATAATTGATTGTGATAATCATACTACAATTAGAAAGGCGAGAGTCTTTATGTTTGTTGCTCTTTCATGCAAAACGATTGATTAGTTTTTATGAAACTTCACAATAATATTTTTTTTTATCTACTACAACTTGGCCCTTGACTGCTATCACACCTGATGTTAAGTGATGATGCAATCTAAGATGGAAGCGGGCTAACTTGTTAGGAGTAGGATGAAATCCACACCCCTTTGGGTTTCTACACGACATCGTACCGGAACGCTAAATCGCTTGGCGGTACGCCTTTGTCGGTAGGGTTGTAACTAGCCACGACGAAAGCCTCCCACCAGCCAGACCATGACAAATTAAGAAAAATCTCTATCTGCCCCGCCGGGAATCGAACCCAGGACCTCCGTCTCATAAATCCACTGCGCATACCACTGCGCCACGGTGGCCGTCAAAATAATATAGCTTACATATCAGAATAACACATAGGCCAAATTTTATCCCTAAATTCCCACAGGAACGAAAATTACGCGGAAGAAACTGCGGGCGTCCGCTAGTATTAATTAAACCTTAAAAATATATCGCTTACTCTCATCTTCTGTGATGTCATGTAATCCAGATGAATCTAATAAAAATGTCTTATCATTGCTTTCTAACAATATCCAACCCTTCTGCTCTAACAATTGATATTGTTCATCGTTTAATGTGATCTGTAAATGTGAAAAATTACAACTATTACATAATATGCACACTATAGAACTGTAACACAATGAGGATTATTAAAACTCCAGTGCATTTTATAAAACAAACAAAATGAGACAAATATATTATCATTCCATGTATTTATTGCTGTATTTAAATAGAGTCTGGGACTGGTTAGTTACATGGGTGTAGGTTTTATACATGATCCTTACATATTATAAAACCAAGTCTGTTTATCTGTTTGCGATAAACTCAAAGACTACTGTCATGCGGCTTTCACGGCTTTGGAGAAATTTGAAATCTCTACTTTCCGATGGTGTGATTAAGATAAAAATAAAAAACGAAAAACTTGGTTTTTGAATTTTTCACAAGAATTTTGAGGTTATGTGAAAAAAGTGTAGGAACAAAAGTTTTAGATCTTTTTACTATCTACAACTTTGCCATTCAACTCTTTTTCGTAGGACTTTTAGTTTTGCCGGAAATCCGTTTTTTACCCCTAAACCCTCTACCCCTACCCCTTCCCGACCTCAAATCGCCCGTAATTTATTTTTACTATAATTTTTATGATATTCTCCTCATTTTCTGATGGGTTTCATCCTACTGCGATTTTCTTATACTTTTTGTTATTTTTAAGGCTAATTGCACTGGATATACTCCAGAGCCATCGCTCTGCTATCTACTAGTTATCGAGCATGTTCGCTTGCTTCAGACGTTTAACTAGCGATGCATGAACCAATGAACTGGCAAGTGGATTTGGATGTTGAGGCAGCCGTGCTTTGTGAAGTGTTTCCTGATTTCCTTACAGATGGTTGGGATATTAAGGTACTCATGGATTTAAGACCTTACTTCATAGAATCATTAAAATAGTAATGGTGACAAAGATTACTTAGCATTAAATAAAGTATAAAATTAATAAAATTATACACACCTCTGTACAATCGCCAGAGTATTTATCGTCACCAGCTTCACCGTCTGCCTCATCAACAGTTTCCTCATTATCAGTTACCTCCTTATATTGAACATCTTCTTCCATCTAAAAATAATAATAAGAAAAAAATTTACCAGACACAGAGAAAAATAAAACATAATCACATCATGCTTTAATTTACTCAAGCATAACCATTAAGTCGGTGTCATCCAAGGAATATCCTTAAAGTAAAAGGCTTGGGTGGCACATCTCCTTGTCTATCTTCTTCATTGGTTAAAAATAAAATAATAGTAATAAAATCAATCTTGTAATTTGATTTTCAATTACAAGTTTCCTAGAGCCCTAGAGTTTCCATTTACAAAAAGCATTGTAAGTGTATGTTCAGAGTGAAATATAATTTTGGGGAGATTTAAATTAAATTAACAATACATATTTAATAATACATACTGTTACACAGCCCATATATTTTCATTTAAAAAAAAATAATAATGATAATTAAGTCTAAATCCTAGATTTAGAATTAATCCTTTGAATAATAATCAAATTAAACTTACCGGTACTTCTTCAGATATTTCATTATCTTGTAATAAATAATTGTTCTCATAGGCATGTTTTTCTCCACCTTGTAATACAAATTGGTCTGCAACATAAAATAAACAATTAAAGAAACTAAAACAATATGAACAGCTTTTCACATTATAAAAATTGATTAAAACATATGTACTTGTAACATTACATACTCAAGGCTACTAATTTAAGTATTTTTAACATTAAATTTTATTGCATAAGAAACAATAAAGCCAAGTTTTTTAACATTAACATTTCTTATATGTAAAAGCAAAATGATAAGAGCATCATTGGTGATTTTAAAAGTTAATCAAAAGACCATCAAATCAAGAAACCATACCTGATATCAGTTCAGAAGAGTTTTCACCTTCCACATAAAGCTGCTGTGAATCATATTCATTGCTCTGAGCTTCCAACACATTCTTTACTTCATCCTCTTGAGTTACATACTGGATTGGTCTGTTAACTGATGAAAGAACAATGCTTTGACGACCTACGTTGCACAGTGGTATGCGTGGTGGATTTATAAAACGGAGGTCCTGGGTTGGATTCCCGGTGGGGCAGATTAAAATTTTTTTTAATTTGTCCTGGTCTGGCCGGTGGGAGGCTGTCGTCGTGGCTAGTTACCACTCTAACGACAAAGACTTACCTTCAAGCGATTTAGCATTCCGGTACAATGTCATGTAGAAACAGATAGGAATGTGGATTTCTTCATACTCCTAACAATTTAGCCCGCTTCCGATTGCATCATCACTTTACATCAGGTGTGATAGCAGTCAAGGGCTAACTTGTAGTCAATAAAAAAAAATGCTAGACAAAGGGTTGTAATAACTTGTTTATGAATACAAATAAACTAGGCAATATCAGCATCAAATTTATTTACAAACATATTTAATCCAGATTGGCTTAAGATGCATGGAAATGTAACCAAAGCAGTTTGTTTCAAGTCACATTGTATGAAACAGCTCATGACTAAGGGTGTTATGGGATTGTAACGGAGTAGGATACACTCTGACAGTAATAACGAGACATTTAGTTATTTATTTTTTAATAATATTGCTCTATTTTTACATGTTGTGGGAGTCACAATGTCATTTTCTCTACAAGAGACCTCTTCTGTGAACTCTAGTGATCACTAGATGATGATTGCAATAGACACGAGGAGAAAGTTTAATTGCTTTAATGATCAGTAAAAACAAGATAACAATGTAGTTTCATATTTGCACTTAATTAGGCTATTGAACATTGTCATAGTCACTACCCTGTCTATAATCATAATCATCATTATGATCAGGGCCAGGCCTCCCTCCTTATAGGAGAGGGGATATGGAGCGTACACCCACCATGCTGCTCCAATGCAACCCGCATTGGAGCTGCATATGTGTACACTCGGAGGGAGGGGAAAATCTATATGTATACATAATTGAGAGGGAGGGAGAAAATTATTATTTAAAAAATTTGACTTACAACATAGAAACGTTCCATCTTCCTGGACGACAAGCAGCTGACTCGAATCCATCTCATTGTCGTCGGCCAAGTATTCGTACTGTTCGAACTCAGTTTTGTCCATACTAAAATTATAATCTTCTTAAATAAATCCGGAGCTTTATTTGAACATGTTTAGCTAGTTATTAAACGATTTTACTTACTTTAGTAATATGCTTATGCCGACTATAATAGTATACCTTAAGATAAATGAATATATAGAGAATCACATCCTATCAAAATATATTTGAAAATTTTGCTTTAATATTGACCCATATAAATCCAAATTTACAAAGCACACCACAAAATTCTACTACAATCACATTCATAAAATTGCATCTATTCTCCCTCTGCGAGTTATTTTATTTGATGTTCCATAGTTTCATGTTTGACAAATGACCACAGATTAACATAACAAGTGACAAATGGTGGTATTTTTTTTTATAACGGTCTTCAAGGATCTAGTTTTTTGTGACCAAAATAAGTAATCTAGTAAAAACTGTTTTCATCTACTGCAAACTATTAAACTTAAATAGTCCTGATCCTATACAAAACTTTTTCGAAATACTGTTAGAGCTTAAAAAGATAAATTATGATCTTTGACATGGGCTCAATCACTTTGCGCCCGGACCTACATGCGACTTAACTAAGGTATACTTTATGACAAATCTAAGATGTTTGTAGAGTTCCAATGTGTTTTAATTTGTTATCCTTGAATAAAGTTGAAGAATCAGCCAAAACCCAAAAGTGCCAGTCCAAATCAACTCTTCAAGGATTTTATGACATTTGCATCTACACACACCGGCATATTTAGCGGAACATAAAAAAAAGCTTTCATATCCGTATCATGTAAGGTTGCTGGCTGGTTTATACGTCATTTAATTTAATAAGAAATATTTTGAAATTAAGAAAACAACTGAACATCATATATCATGCAATTGTTTTATTTTTATTCAAATACCTACACCTTATCTGGAGCGAACTTCGAGTATTTCTTCCTTCTGAGTTTGATTTAAAATTTCATTAAAATTCTGTTTTTTGTTAGTTTTTTTAAATCGCGTATCTTTCTGGAGTTGAGGACTGAATTATGCCTGACTTAGCCCCAACGGAGACTGCAAGGGCATTCGAAATGCGAAGAAATGGTCAAATCTACAGAGTGATATCCAGAGACCTTTGTCGACCAGTTTCTGCGATCCATCGCAGTGTCCAACGGTTCAGGGAGACCGGGACTTATGTGAGAAGAGCAGGACAAGGCAGAAAAAAACGCACTTCGAGTAGGGATGATCGTTTCATTCGGCTTCATGTACGTAGGAACCCCCGTTTGACGGTCGTCCAAGCCCGACATGAGTTAGGCCTGTGTGCATAAAGATTTCGGTTATCATAAGCTAAACGTAAAATTTACTGTTCACGACAACCCGTACGCCGGTTAAGGACGTAAGCTCGGTTGAGATAACCGCTCGGTTTACGTCCTTAGCCGGCGTACGGGTTATCGTGAGCAGTAAATTTATAGTTAGCTTATGTTAACCGTTGGTTATGATAACCGAAATCTTGATGCCTTAGAAGCAGAGCGGGGTGTAACCATAAGTGAGTGAGCGTTACGGTACGAAGAAGCTGGTTTGGGTTCATTTGTGCCCGCAAAGTCTCCAAGGCTCGAGGTAGGTAAATCATCGTAGAAAAAGGTTAACTGCTCAGGAACGTCGACTTTGGAACGCGGACCAATGGAGTGTGTGTGCGACGGCAGGCAAAGAATATACAGACGCAAAGGAGAACAATAATGAAAGTTCCATACGGTGGTGGGCGGGCATTTGTTTGGGAGCTCGCACAGACTTGGTAGTGATAGATAGAGGGAGTCTGACTGTAGACCGCTATACTAGAGAAGTTTTAGAAGAATATGTCGAACCGTTTGCCCTATATATCGGTGTTCGGTGACGATTTTATTTTTATGCAGGATTATGCTCGGTCGCATACCTACCGCTCGGGTAACTTATCAAGCTTATCTTTTAATGATATGAATATCACTGTTATGAAGTGGCCGGCGAGATCACCGGATATTAACCCAATAGAGCACGCTTGGGACTACCTGAAAAGAAAAGTTAAGTCCAGAATTTCAGCTCCTGCCAACGTGGGTGAACTGCAAATCGCCGTAGTTGAGGAATGGCGGAGACTATCCCAGGAGACCATCGATAACATCATTCTCAGTATGCCTAGACAGGTAGAAATTTAATAAGAGCACGTGGAAGAAATACGAAATCTGTTCTTAATGTGATCTCATTTTAAGTAAAACAAATGAAACTTTAAATAACAAAAGAAGTGTAGTAAGTAGATTTTAAAATAAAACCATATTTTTTTAATTATGGACCTTTTTTATGTTCCGCTAAATATGCCAGTGTCGCAAAAAGAAAACGAGTATAAAAATAAGGCGGGAAAAAATAAACTCAACAGCACAGCGTATCTTTAAAAGATTAAGTGGATAAATAATGTTTTTAATTGTATAAAAGAAAATAATTTTTTTAGAAAACAACAAAAAGATAGGTAGTCGGTGTACATTTTTAAAAGATTATAATTAAACATAATAAATGTAAACATTACCAGTTAATTATTATTTAACCATTGCATTTTCCGTACATATTGAGTTCCTAATATAAATAGAACTAAATCAATTTTGAGTCTTTACCCAATAAGATACCGTACTTCGTACCCTCGTAACCGTTACTCTACTTATTTCCTTTAACTTAAAGTAAAATCGAATAAGTAATTACAGGTAGCAAACGCTTCGCAATTAGCTGTATTTCTAAATGCGTAGACATAATCTTTAAGTTCCAGTGGTTGATGGACTGGGGCGACGAATTTACCAATAACCATTAGTTTAATTATATTATTCATCATGATATCTTTTTCTAAAACATTTGCATGTGAATCCCAGTGGCCTAAATGGAATTTACAGAAAAATACATCTTTGCGTAAAACGTTCTTTGCGATTGGCAAATCGAAAGCTGAACCATAATAGACCATAGTACCATTTTTTTCTATCAGCCTAAGCATCACATCCTCAAATTGACCGCCAAGGCAATTTAGACCTAATACAGGTCTTGTTAGAGCTGTATCAAAGCAAAGAAATTCCTGGGCTTCATCCAAAGTGTAGACTGCAGTGGCACCAATGCTAAGAAGATATTTCTTCACATTTTCATAGCCACAATGATTCGCTACTATATTAAAAGTATTAATACCCCAGGCTTTACACAGCTGTATGACAGATTGGCCATAAGGACTGTTTGCAGCATTTTGAATAACAGTTTCACCTGGTCTTACCAATCTAAAATCTTTAAGCATTCGATAAGCAGTGCATGGAGCAATAGTTAACATTGCCGCTTCAGCAAGAGGGATTTTGGGAGAAATTACATGCACATCTCGTTCATGGTAAATACCATAAAAGTTCCATGTTCCAAGCATTCTTGTAGTTAATACAACTCTTTCACCAAGTTCCACAGTGCAGACATGTTTATCCACCTCCACAATTTCTCCTACCCCTTGTCCCCAGGGATACATGGTAAACAGGGTCGAATTGGATATTTACCTGAAATATTGTAGCAATTTATTACATAAAATAAAAAAAAATTAATAGAAATGAAAGTCTGTTTTTCTAAAAAAGAAAGGCCAAATGATTTAATAACAAAGTTAACCATTAGGATATTTAATAAATGTGGGCATGGTATATTGTCATTTGTGTTGAATGACACTTACTGCTACTAGAATATAAAATCTCATCTAGAAATGATGATGATAAAGGATTTCAGTAACATAAGTCTATCAGAAGCAATTTCTCCCCAAGGAGGCATTGGGGAAAACATAAAGATTATGTAGATAAACTTCATTAATATTAAGTTGTGTCATTTTAGGGCAATTATAAAAAAAAAGAAAATGTTAATTTTTAAATATTGTTTATACCACATAGAATATAACAAATACAAATAAAAGATCAAATCTTATGTAACTATCAGAATTTACTATCTTATCTGATGTTTAATCTACTTTATCACATTCATGTTATCACATTAAATCTATTAACTAAAATCTAAGAGGTATTTACACCCGGTGAAACCCTTGGATGTCAACGCATTACCAAGTGCTTCTTCGTATTTATCAAACTTGACCATTTTATGGACGGGCCCCACAAGCTTTTTCTCGCACATCATATTAACAAGATCTGCCATCATTTCTTCTTTTTCAACGGCTGAAGCCTTCTCCTTCCAAGCAGTCATCCAAAATCCATGAAAAGATATGTTTTTGAAAATAAGTGCAGAGTTTGGAATGGTCACTGGGTCCCTCGACATTGCACCATAAGTTACCATCACCCCTGTCTTTTCTAAATGCCTTACAATTTCCAATGCACTCTTCCCACCTACACAGTTCAAAGCCAATAAAGGCTTCTGAATTTGTTTGTCTTTAAACAAAGTTGTAGTTCTTAATTCTTCCTCGGTAAGAACATAAGTTGCCCCTAAACATGTTAAATATTCTTTCAGTTCATTGATTTCTGGTCTATTTCTGACAATATTTATATTTTTGATGCCCCAGGCTTTGCATATTTGGATGACATTTTGTCCACAAGCACTGTTTGCACCATTTTGTATGACAACTTGGCCATCTTTCACATTCTTAAAATCCAACAACATTCTGTATGCTGTGCAAGGGTTAACTGTCAGTGTTGCCGCTTCTACTAACCCTAAATTCTCAGGAACTACCCGCAATACATCACTGCTAAAGACTCCAATGTTTCGCCAAGTACCCTGTATAGGCTCTGTCACTATTACTCTGTTTCCTGTACGAATATTTTTAACATCACTGCCAACTTCTTCCACTACTCCTACACCTTCATTTCCTGGTATCACAGGTAGCTTAATCTTTACAGGATATTTTCCTGAAAATATAACAACAAAACAAAAATGAGTCAAATAAAACAAGATACAAAACAGTATCAAGTACACTTTTAAAACAATTAAATACCTTGTAGACTTTAACAACCAATTCCATTAAAATTTATTCTTGTTTTCACTATACTTCGTAGATTTTTTCGGTATTAATAATAGATGTGCAAAGGTTTATTTAGTACCTTGAATGGTGTTTATGTCCGCCGGGTTGACTGGTGCCGCTAGCATCCTAACTAAAACTTCTTGACTTTTCAGAGGAGGCACTTCTAATTCCCTAAACTTAACAACGTGAAGTGGATCTCCAAATTCACTATAATAGAGACTTTTCGACATAAGATTCCTAGCACTTTGCATGCCGGCCAATGTTGTTTTTCCCGCAGAAAATAGTTTCACTGTGTGCTGTAAAAATGACATTTTTGTGTTTTGTTGTGTAGGACGATAATTCTGAAATTACAAGAAATATTATGTTTTAAATTTGTTTGTCCTTTATTTTACTTTCAATGGCAAAACCAGAACCACAACTCAACAAAACAATTTTTATTTTCGAGATCTTAAATGTCAATTTGACAAAGAATTTGACAATTGAAAGGCATAATGACGTTTGTAAACCTAAACACCTAGTACCTAGTTGGTACAGCTGGAATAAAAACTGCAAGAAAGTGAGTTCTATTACTACGTGACGAGTAGCAAATGTGTGCACACTCACACAAAGTAACGAGTTACTTATGTCAAGAAAAATGTCAAGTTTAACTTCCAGTATACTCTACTCCATTTTAGCCTATTTTTTTAAATAAATATGTCGTATTAGTCCTGCCATAATAAAAAAAAATCTTAAAACACACATACACAATGATCACAGTAAGTATAACTAGCGGCCTCTGAGTCTAGCGCTGAACGAAACGTAGTAGGGATGGCTGCGCATCGGTACCCGCGTACGCAATGCGTACGCAATACAATATTTACTTTAATTACCTAATTAATAGCCAAATCATGTTACGTCAATGTCAATACAAAATGTTTTAAATTTTCCTTTATTTGCCTTTATTAAATTATATAATTGAGTTCAAAATCAAATTTTGGATATTAGTTGTCCACTGTTATTGATGGCCGCGTTCAATCCACCAAGCTCGTCGGATTTGGTGATAGATTAGGCATTAATTAGTCACCGGATTTTGTACCTGCTTTAAAAATTAACAATGCATTGGGTATAAACCCAGTTTCAGACCCTGCGTGAACAATAACAACTCGCTGTTCTTTCAAACGCTTACAGTGCAACTGTGCAATAAAAACGTCCGCTAAGAATGTGAGTTATATTATATTGCTTTTTACGTGACGAGTATATTTGAGCAAATGTGAGCACACTCACACAAAGTAACGAGTTAGTTATGCAATTGAAGAATGTCTAGACTCTGCTGTCCTTTTTTGAATTTTCCCTAAATCACTGATTATTTCATTTAATTTCACATTTTCTGCCTTAACTGCAGTTTGTTTTATTTGGCATAAGTTTAACTTCCAGAAATTAGTAATGTGATTTGTAGCTTCATCAATCTTACTTTTAATTTGTTTTAAAAAATCAATAAATTCAATGGATTCCTTTTTTAAAAAACAATGCACGTCATACACCATTTTCCGTGCCTGGTTAATATATATATTCTTTAACCAATATAACAACAAAATATCTAATATATTTAACAAATAATAATAAAAATACACATATACAATGATCACATATAGGTACCTCGTACATATATGATTATATATTTTATTTAACATATATGATTATATCTATTTATATTTTATTTAAACAGTTTAATATTTGAGCTCGACTGCACGCTGTCTTGTCTACGATACCCCTTGTGCTTTTGTAAAACGTAAACCTATTATTATTTTTATTCATTACAAGTTAGCCCTTGACTACAATCACACTTGATGGTAAGTGATGATGCAATCTAAGATGGAAGCGGGCTATCTTGTTAGGAGTAGCATGAAATCTACATCCCTTCAATTTCTACACGATACCGTACCGGAACGCTAAATCGCTTGGCGGTACGTCTTTGTCAGTAGGGTGGTAACTAGCCATGATCAAAGTCTCCCACCGCCACCAGCCACACTTAAACCAATTTAGAAAATCTTTATCGGCGGTAACAAGCCAATCAAGTGACCTTTGTAGAAAAACTTAAGTCGAGTAGATCAACCTGAAGGAATGGGCAAAGGAGCTATATTCTGGCTAAGTCACAATTAAATATGTACTTTATCATCTTACGATACGTTTTTCTTGACATTATAAATATAATATTTGTAAAAAAAATTAAGTAGAGCATCATTTCTGTTCGGTCATGACACGCAGCGACACAACCTTCAATAGGCGTGTACACCGAGCCGTGGTCGACGAGCCGTGGTCGATTTTTAGTACTAGGGACGGGACGGAGGATATTGCTTCACGGGAAACTATAAAATAAAGTAAATTCAAAGGGGTAGCGGGAAAAGAGCACACTTTATGTGAAAGTCTGTTTTTAAAATTAAAAGGGTACCTAAGAGGTTTTCACGCGGACGAAGTCGCGGGCGGCCGCTAGTATATAGATAAAGAATAAGAAGGATAAGCCTTTAATATTTTTTTTATTAATAGAGTCAATTAATTTTATTTTTAAAATAATATAATCTATTATTCAAAAAATATACTACAACAAAATATTTTAAGAATTTCTAAATTCATCTGAGAGAAATCGCGAGACACGTAGATCTAAATCTTTACGAGCAGTGGGGGCGCTGCAGCTAGGTGGCGCGGTCGCTTCTGGTGGCAGTTGGAGCTTGGGCGTACGGAACCGTCGAGCGCGAGTCAGTTGCCACGTGGCACTGCTGTTGCGGAAGCCTCCGTGAGCCATGTTAGCTTCTTTGTCTTCAGCTACTGGTACTGGACGTGGAACGCTGAATCGCATAAATACAGTTTGGATTAATCATTATCATCATTGATAATATAAGCTGATAGACGTTCACTATTGAATATAGGTCTCTTGTGAGGACTTTCAACTTTCAACTTTTTCGACTACAGCCTTAAGCCATCTACATTGAACGGTTCTCTGTAACCAGTTTGATGTCATCAGTATACCTAGTGAGAGTCGACCATCAATGTTCATCAACCATTATGTCTTCGAAATAGTCATCATCATCATCATCATTATCAGCCAATTAACAACCCACTACAGGCCCAGGCCTCCCTCCTTAGAGGAGAGGGGATATGGAGCGTAGACCCACCACGCTGCTCCAATGCGGGTTGGCGGGCTTAGGGTGATAATGATTTATTTATTAACGATCACTATCAGATGTTGATGATAGTGACCGGGACCGACGGCTTAACGTGCTCTCCGAGGCACGGGGGTGTAACACTACCAACATCCAAACTCCGGGCTTGGAATGTACTGAGCATTTCATAGAAGAATGAAAAAGCTCAGAATTATTCCATGACCCGACCCAGGAATCGAACCCAGGACCTCGTGATCGAAGCCACATAGGCTAACCACTAGACCAACGAGGCAGTTCGAACTAGTGGTATGTGCAATTTGGTTTATTTTTGTTATATTAAAAAATTCAACTATCGAGTTAAAAAATGGGGAATCACGCTAATATTATAAAAGCGAATGTTAGCTCTGTCGTACCGCAAATATTGACCTGAATGGAGACCGATTATATTTTATATCTTGAATTAAAACTTTTCATCCCGATATGTACCTATACCCATTAGAACGGGAATCACACTAGAGACACCGCGGGGCGAAGATAGATTTAATACATGCATGGCGAAAATTTAAACCCTCCCCACTTTCTATTGCAATTTTTTTAGGTGTGCATTACTTACTAGCCTGTTGTGACGGAAGTCTTTAAACGCGCTGGGGCTTTAATAGATGGCAGCTCTATTGGAGAATTCTTTTTCAAACCTGCAATTAGGTAAAATAGCACTCATTCGATTATAAATGTACTAATTAAAAACAGCAAGATAAACTGTTGAGTCCAAGTTCGAGCTATTATGGGTCATACAAAATGTAAAATTACGAAATATGTGGTGTCCTAATAGGGAGATAAGAAATAGTCACAACTTACCAGCTGTACAAGAAGTGAGAGCGGTAAAAAACACGTATTAAAAATTAATACTGGGTCTACTTGACTTGAGGATACTGTTTACCCGAATATTTAACATTCGTTATCGAGCTCTTGTCCTTCCACTTCTGAGAACAAACGGGGCACATCGAGCGTCGGATCGACCAACGGGGTAATTCTACCTGCTTTTCTTCTACCTTTTGGAAAGCTGGGATACCGAGACAAATCTATAATGAAAACGTGCAGTTAATCATAAATAAATAATAATTATAAGTTTATTATTAGGCTATTAAGTGCTAACTACAGGGCCAGGCCTCCCTCCTAACAGGAGAGGGGATGTGGAGCTTATACCCAACACGTGCACTAACGCGTACTAATGTTTGATTATTTAATGATCACATCGGTGTTAGTGATCGGGACCGAAAGCTTAAAGTGCTTTCCGAGGTACGAGGTTGCACCACCAACTTTTCGCCTCCAGGCTTAGTATTTTACTGAAGAAAAAGACCCAGGATTCGAAGAAAGGACGTCGTAATCTCAAGCCAACGTGGCTATACCCTCCGAGTTGCGATATACTTAAAGTATTAAATATGTAGACCTTACCGGCGCGGACGAAGAGGCAGTATACGCAAGTATAGAGGGTATGTCCATGTCTCGACGGGTGGAAATTCTCGACATGCGCGATCGAGATGTGCTGCGATCCGTCGCTGTCCGAATATTATAAGTGTAGCCATGTACGCACGCGTCATTTACGTTTGAATTGCTGGAAAAAGGTTTTATTATCTTCAACCAGGCCATATTTGCCGGGGGCTTGCAAATTAAGGTCTAATAGTTCATAAGTATTTCAGTTGGTATCTTGTGTCCACCACCGCCAGTCATCATCCATTGGATCACACGCAAGCACTAGCACGTGCTAAGTTCTTATTACAGATAGGAATAGAGATACTTTAGAAATAATTAATGTCGTGTTAATAAATGGTCCTCAGGGAATAGCTATTCCACCAGTTATTGAACTTTAGTCATATGAGCAATAAACTTCATAGGTACCTATTGTTTTTAAATTTATTTAACGGCCTGGAATCAAGTCTTTTATGGCCTACCTACCTATTACTGACATTGTATCTGAGACCCACAGCAAACTAAGCTGAACGTCCACGTGTACCAAAGAGCATAATCCTACCACGTTTAAGCTGGTACAGCCGTCACTATGTTAGTATAGCTACTCATGACTTGCTCTGACATTATTTGTATCGTACACAACTTAAAACAATTAATGTTTACTTGTAAATAAATAGTTTGATAAGAAAAGTCACGTGACAGGTACATGAAAATTAACAAAGTAGATACCTAATAAAACTGAATAGTGAATTAGAGAATACATGATAATGTGATGTATATCTAGAGTTCTCACAATCAAGTTTGGCTCGTACAGCTGAATACGACGAGGAATAAATTAAAGAAAAATATCACATAAATCTCATTAGCAAGTAAGCAAGTAAATAAATTGGGTTTTTGTTTGACTACTAATAATTACCGATAGAACACAAAGAAAATTTGAAAGTATTCTATACTGAAGACAAACTCGACTAAGAATGCTTGTCAACAAACAAATTAAAAATGAAGCTAGAAATTACAAGTCATTTTGCACATAATTTTTTAAATTAACTTGTTAATGACGAATTCATGACAATAATTTAGAAAAGTAAGCTTAAAACTAATTAATATATTCAATATCTTTTAAATAAGATTTTTTAAAAAATAAACCATAATTTTAAAATTATTAGGCATAAAATGTGTTGCATTTTCTACCTTCATTTTAAATTTGTTTGTTAACAAGCATTCTCAATCGAGTTTGGCTTTAGTATAGATACACGTCTTTCAGATAAGTGAGTGTATACATTAATTACAAATGTTACAGTTGGGTCTAACTTGCCACGTGATGGCTTCTGAAGGTTTTGTTTGTAGACTTACCGATACCAAATTAAATTATATTTATATACAATTACATGATATCACCAAGTAACTTCTTTTTAGTTGACTCTACACTAATTAATTATAAAATTTTTATAATTAATTAGTGGACACACATACATGGTTAGGATTGAGCGAGTCTGAAAACGTTTTCCTGGACATCTTACGTATTCGGTTGGTAAGGCTTAAAATTTTAAAAAGTTATAACGACCGTCTCAGCTATTATAACATTGATTCCTTTGAGACTCGTAGAAACAAGCTTGACCTTACTTTTTGTATAAAATTTTAAATTATAAAATTGAAGCTGTTATGTTAGGATGTATTAACATCAGAGTTCCGTTAAGATGCCCAAGAAAACCAAAAAATACTTTTCTGTATTTCCCTCATCGATCCACAGTTAAGGGTAGAAACTCGATAATTCCGAGGCTGTGTAAGCTATTGAATAAGCTAAGTGCTACATATATTTTTATTGGTTCATTCTCGAAATTTAGTAAATCTGTTAAGTTGGAATTAAAAGCACTTAATAGTAAATATTTTCTGTTAAAAATTATTGTAAATTAGTCGCATGCTGTTTACCTATAATTAGTTTTGCATTTTAACATGTTACTCGTAGATTTTGTTTTATTTTTTATTCAATGTATTATCTGTAAAACTGTTGGTAGACCACATAAAGAGAAAAAAATATATATTTCGTCTTTGAATTATTTTAACCAGCATTAACAATCTAGCTTTCAAACTCTTAATTGATGTGCGGGCAGATTTTTGCAGATGACAAAAAGTGTCTACGTTTGTAGATTGCCTTACTTACCTAATCTTAATTGAATAGCGAAAGCCGTGGAATAAAAAGTGACGCTTTTGTGTTCTATTATAAATTATGACATCGTATTTGTATTGTAAGTATACAAAAAGCATAAATATGATTTTGTAGTGATTTGTTTTCGCACGTCTTTGAAAGTCTCATTGTCTTATAATATTTCATTTTATGACCAACGTTAATTTACCTCTCGTTGTTTCTGATCTACTTTACTCTAATATTGAACTGTGGTACACTGAACTAAGGGTTTTGCCACACAGCAGACGGGGCGAGTCGGTGACGTCACTTTACAGTCGCGTTAGAGTTACGTCGCCTTCCCGCCCCGACCGCTTCGTGCCGAAATCGTGTTATTTACAGCAATGCTTTAGAGAAATTAATTATACAAGTATGTACCTACTTCATCCAGATGAATTAATTAGAATATGCTGAGTATTTACCACATACTCATATGTATTCCTTTTTTAGGTTAATACATGAAATGTAATTTTCTTAAGCGATTCTTAGTAATTGCTAATATTTTAAGCTATTGCATTGCGGGCCTTGAGCGTGGAGACCGAATCCAGAACTTCCGTAACGAAAAAACCTAACACCCCCTGAATATCAAAAACATAAAATCAAAAGCACAATTTCGGCACCGACGTCATCGGAACCGTGGCCTAGCGGTAAGGCGCTCTAAGTGCCCGGATTACCAGAGAGACGCGGGTTCGAATCTCGTCCGTTCCGCAATTCTTTTTTCTAGCGTGATATTTCAAAAAGTTATTTAAAGTTCTGGTATTTATCGATAGATGGAAAAACTAAACGGTGATACGATTTATTTTTCCATCTATCGATAAATACCAGAACATTTAATTACTTTTTGAAACATCACGCATAAGTTGACAAAAAATGCTATGATACAGCTTTACCGCGGCAGTCTCCGAGTGCCACACGTCTTTTTTTGTCTTTAAGCACTTTAGATTTTCGTAGCAGTTTTCCTTGACCATGTGTTCTGAAATAATGTAGCCCGCCTACTTGCAAAGGTATATCGGCAGATCATTCCATATCAAATGAAATAAATTACCTAAGCTATCCAGTTACAAATATTAGTTATTTTATTGGTTTTATATTATAATTATAAATTATAAACAAAGTACTTACTCCTCAGGTATAGCACAGCTAGGTAACGCCAGGGTTTGATCTTTCACCTCGTTGCTTTGCGAACGTAAGATATCCAGTAACGGGGTGTCATGTATTATTTGGTTCCCCTCGGATCTGTTATGAAATAATAAAATCTTAATCAACCTGGATACAACAACAACATCTGTTTCTGTGACCTCCAGAGGCTCCAGAGAGTAAACTGGGTAAAAGTTTCGCTAAATTTCAGGTCCGCTCTGAATACAAGGCGTTTTGCGTACTGTACAAATACAAATTGGTTTTAATAAAAAATAAGTTTTAATAAAAAATAAGACCGACTTCAAAACGTACTAAGAAGTAAAAAATAATTGCATCGTTTAGTTACTTTAATTTACTTAAGCATATTATCTACGAAGTCAGTGCCACCCAAGCATTGTTACATGACCTTAAGGACATTATTACCCAGAACCCACAAAGTGCTTTGCTGTTTCGTTAAATAAGCGTTCCTTTAACTTGGATGGCGCCGACTTTCGCACCGACGACTTAATATTCTCAAGTAAATTACAGCAACTAAATGACGCAATTATTTATTGTGTTTTGTAGTCGATTAAACTTTAATTAAAATAAATTAAAGTTTTCAGCACCGCGGCATGCGCGATGCGCCGTTACTCATTGCATAGCCTGGTTGATAAATAGCCCTCTTGTGGCGCCACAGTATCATCTGCTTCACGGAACGGGATCACGCTCATGACAGCTAAAGTCATGAGATGTTTTACAAAACGTTATTTAAAATAGAAAAGTTAAATATTTATACAAGTGTAAAGTTCTTCATATCATCACGGGCGTTAGAAATGTGCTCGTTATTTTGCATAAGATTTATGATTCACACGGAAAACATTCATAATACATGTAAATGACATTTGAATACCTAGGAGAATATCTCCTAATGCAATAAGGCTATAATGTAACGTGTCTAGTGCAATGTTTAGTTTTCTAATGTGTACAAACTAAACACACACGTTTCGCTATGATAGAGAAATGTTAATCAAGTTTTCTCAGAATATCGTCTTCACCACGAAATTACGTTAGAACTAACAGTCTCCCGTGGCTTCGTCCGAATGGAAAAACCTTTAAGAATGTAAGTGCAACCTTACGCATTCCCCCCTTTCCATTTCAAGTTAAATTTTAATGTAGTTTCCCGTTAAAGGTGTTTTAACAGGTGTATCGATCGAGCTTGCGGAACAAAATCCTTATATCTCTCTTATATCTCATCTAATATATATAATACATATATGATATAAAGCCTGTAACAGTTTTTTAAATCGTATCAATAGTTTCGAAGATTACCTCGTATGAAGCCATTTACTTTTACTTACAAACATAACGTCTTTATAATATTAGTATAGACTAAAAATTAATTTCTCAAAATATAAAAATACGGTCCCAAATTCATTCATTACGTCCTCTGAGAGAAATCTAGCCCTGTAGCAGGCCGTTAATAGGCTTACAATGATTAAAATATATTAGATGTATGTAGACCTTGAGATGGGCAGAGCTTTGTAATTTGAAATTAAAATGACAAAGAAATGCCCAAACTCGTACCATATTCATGGATAGCAAAAGCTTGAGGGAAAATAAAAAAAACATCCGCTTTATAAATTCTCTGACGATGGTAGGTCTGGATGTTCTAAATGATACATGGTCCAAACTTGCCATAAAATCCAGCCGTACTTCACTTATGGTTGCGGAAGATTCATGATATTCCCAGGAACCAGTCACCAGGCGACGTGAAAGAACATCGCTGGGTTTTTATGGGTATTTCGGCTGCTTCTCTGCGGGTAAGTCCAACATACCCGCAGCTATGACTGCCCTCTTTCCGGGGGGGATACGTAAACGCATTTCCCAACGACAAAAAAATCGCGTACTTATCTCTGGTAGATCCGTCAACTTCATAATGGCAAAGGTCTGACTGTTTAGTCTATGGCTCTACATGCAAAATGGTAAGGATGATTGAATTAAAAACCGTTTTCTAAAAAGATAGCTGTTTGTAACACGTGTTAAATGTTTATTTACAAACAATGGCTAACGAGATACGAGTAGGTGAGATGGTACAATTTGATAAGGTCCTAGTTGATCAGACAAGAAAAGCGCTTCGCGTGTTGAATATTTAAATATCTAGGCACACACTTACCTATTTAACTAATATAATACTTATTTATTATAAATAATATTAGAGTGTCTACTTGTAGCTTCTAAATATTAAGCCTAGCTTTTTTCGTAATTATTATTAATACACCTTTGGGTGTATTATTACCAAAACAAGTTTCGGTAACGTGTTAATACTAACTGTTGGCTCCCTTGTCTAGTGCCATAGCATTCGCTCCGTTCAGTTAATATAGTGGTGAGACCGGTCGTTGCAGAAGAGCTTGAACAATCCTGGCGACTAGATCGTAGCCTCATGAGGAGTGTGGCGTTAGGAGTCACGTCATTGTTCATAAAAGATATACGAGCGGGTTCTTCTTTGTTGCTCCTGGAAATTGGTTAACAGTTTGAAAAAGACACGTTCAGCATTTTAGGAAATCAGTGTTAAGTGAAAAGTGTGATTCAATTTCCAAGTTTAAATAATTAAGCTTTTCGATATGTACGAGAATTAGCCTTGAACAATGTGGCTGAAGTTTTTTTGTAACAAAAAACATACGAAGATGTAGGTATTTTAGAAATGAAAAAACTATAGCCTACCTATCTTCGGCAAGAGATCGAAAAATCGAAAACATATTTACATGTATATAGACATGCACCTGTCAACAGGCATAGGTATATGTTAAACTTTGTGTGGCTTTCATTTCATCAGCAACCATTTCCTAGACCGAAACATATAAATTGTGTTTCGCTGTAGAAATAAGTATACTTTCTTTGCTATTATGTATTCTATGCTACTACTACTCTTAAAAATTAATTACTCGTATGTACGATGAATAATCTTTTTAGTTTACTAATTTCTCGGAAAAACAAATTGTTCGTTTCATCTAAAATCCGGACCATTCTCAGACAATGTGGATGGATCAGGATAATTAGACTAAAATATTTACATATTGACTAATCGATATTACATATTGACTCAACCGCCACATAGTAATAACTTTAAAGAGTTAATTTTTTGCTGGTAGAGTCGTAAAATATTAACGAACTGATCCAATACTCTCAGAACCTATCTACCAAACAATGGTGTTTCTTTTAGTCTTTCATGAGTCCATGATCATAATCGTACAATTTGTGGTTTTACCACATAGTACATAAGTTTTACGACAGAATGCAGCGTAAAATGTCAGCCTCGTGATGCTGCGTTGATTTTTTAACATCCTATGAATCACACTATCAACTATGAGTCACTGTTTCGCTAAATAACTTTGACTCCCTATTAGGCCTTGGTACACTAAATTACGTCGAACTGAGCTGTAATTAATTCGGATTAGGTAAAAAGGCCTATTAGGCGTGGCGGTTAAATTCTTATAATGCGATCGCCCGGCACTTAGGCACAGCCGTTTTCAATAACTTCTTCTGTAATCTGTTTTGCTTTGTTAGGTATTATTCTTTAGTTTTTTTTGTTAAAAGCATCGTTTAAGTCGCGTCAACTTAAGCTGAAACTGGTCTTAAGCCTTGTGGAGTCCTTTAATATAACTTTTTTTCTCCACAAGAAAGTTTAACCGTCTGGTACGATTAAGAAGACGCATTTAAATTCAAAGCCTGGAGTCGGGAAGCTGGTCTCGGTCACTATCATCAACATCTGAGTGCCTAGTGTGAGCTTTCACCAAAACAAATTGAAAACTTTACATTCGCGTAAAGGTAAATTTTATATGGTATTGAAGCAGCGCCCCTGGCAGTATCGAGAGAAAAATCAAATGGGCGAGTGTCAGTGTCATATAAAATTTGCGTTTAACGTTCTCGATAACGACGCGGTAAAATCTTACATTAGCCACACAGATAGTGATCGTAAAAATGAAACATTATCACCCGATAGAACTTAATCATTAGAATTTTTTCGATCTTTCCCGGCAGTGGACGTTACCTTCTTGTGGAAGATAAAGGTTATTTTTAAATACAATATCCTCATAAGTATGTTTTAATCTGTATATCTTTTATCTAAATAACTGCTGCTGGAAACCATACACTTCTTGCACACAGCAATGCTGCTGCTGGCGGTAAGCATAAGTATGGCAGCTGTAAAAATACTTTCAAACATGACTTCTAGTTCAAAGAGGTTTTACTACGACCAAATATGTTTGTCAAATGCCTTTAATACTTTACCAGTGGGCTATCAAATGATAGAAAAGTCTTTACACACATATTTACATGTTTCTGTCTATTTAGGTACGCGTTAGTTGTACTAGTTCTTTTAGGTTACGAAAGTATAAGTAATTGTACTAACACTGATATGCCTCTAGACGAGTATAGTTTAGAGTAACGAGCTTTCCAGTCTCCATTTCTCCTCCATGCAGTCTCGGGCTTTCTGAAACATGCATACATTTCCTAGATACTTTAAAATTTACTAGTTTTCTCTAAATTTAATTGGAATGCACCATTCGTACTAATATTATACTGAAATGTAATAGTGCATTTGTTTGTTTTAACGCGACTATTACGTTTTATATAAGACTTTCACGCTTGTACCTACTATACTTACTAAATTTTCATTTCATTTCATTTCATACTTAACCGATCATATTGAATTTTGAACAATCCATAACAATACGTAAAATGTCAGGAGTATGGAAAAGAACATATGAATTTTCTTTTATCCAGGAAAATCTATATAAGTTACCTACTGGAAAAACAAGTAGTATTCCTGAGATATAGAAAAAAGTTTAGACGCAAGTAAGGCCGCAGACAATAACTAGTTTATTGAAACTGAATGAAAATAAATAAAATAAAATATTTATTTACTTATTATAAAATAATTAGATGGAAAAAACATTTTGATTTAATGTATCTGACTAATTTTAATTTTAATAATGAATGTGTTCTTTGAAGGTTATCCTTGAATTATTACGATGGTAATTAGTAATTACTAACACTTTTATTACTTAAGTAGTAATAATTAATCAGTTAATACAGGTGTACGACCAAGATAGGGTTTTGGAGCTTAAATCCATCACGCTGCTCCAGTGCGGATGGCGTGCTTTGGTTGATAATGTGTTACTTTGTAATGTATGCTATCAGATGGTTGGTAATCCGGTCATTATCATTAGATAAAGACCGGATTACCAACCATCCAACCAACCCAACCAAACCAACCACGTCCAACCAAACCAACCACGTCCAACCAACCAACCAACGTCTAACATGCTTTGCCGGGAATTCCCCCAACTCCAGAATGATGCTTAGAAATCGTAGTAAGAAAGATAATTCAATGTTTTATAGTCCGAATTCATAATTATGGGCTTATCAGATGAATCACTGGATCAATGAGACATACCATTTATCGTTATTTACAGCATTTGTAGGTTTATTATAGGGTAATTTCAACGCATTATTACGTAGCTGCAATATGTTAGATGACATATTATGACTGTATTGTTCGTATTGTATTGAAAGTCGCTAGGCGAGTACGTTCAGAGTCGAAGGTCATGTAAGCGCGGTGACAGCAACTATATTACTGAGAACTGCTGTAAAAATATCTAACTAAGATAAGCTATATTAGATTTAACAGTATTGTAAAATGGTGATAACAAAAAATTTTAGGCAGAGCTTGTTGTGGGCACTTTCTGCTTGGAGCAAAGCGCATTTCGAACCCTTGTAGGTTTTAGGTTTACTTAGATCATCCCTATAATGTAGGTACTTAAAAATAATAGTGATAATCTAGGGATCTAGAACGTAAGTAGTCGCTTAACTAGAAGTAGATATTATTAAGTAAGAATTATGTAATATGGATGAACGGATGGATGGAAAATCAAAAATTTATGATTATGATTAATATTGTGTTTAACTTTAGCATAAGACCGCTTCTTTAGCTTGTGGTTTTAAATTATGATTTCCTGGGCTAGTGTCCTTGGTCAAGCTATGAAGTATTGACCTTTTCTTTCTTCTTAGAAATACTCAGTAGCAGTTTGGACAATGCCATAAAGGGCAACAGGACGTGGCAATCCATTCTGTTAATGATGCAGATGATATCTTCCCTTCTCTATATCTATATCTTAACCACGACAGATTCGGTTCTCATAAATGCTGCCGCCTAAATCCAGTGATTAATCTACGTAGATAAATACCTTATGACAATAAGGAAACGAGCAAAACCGATTAATTGTACAGAAGAAGCAGAATACTTTATAAAGCGATTACTTCCAAGCAATTTAAGAATTAGGAAAATTAAATTACAGAGCCTAACAAGATTATGAATATTGTATTATTTGTGCAAACCGTTATAGACGACCTTGACTTTACTTACACGAATATAGAAAAAACTGACACCACATTCAGAATTCTTTGAGATTAGCCTAAATAGAGAGTGATAAAAGTAACTCCTTAGTAAGTCCACCAAATAATTTTAAATTCAAATTACTTCAGTTATTTTAGCGTGAATCAGTGACTTTCGCTCTCACAATATTAATAGGAATTTCAGATGGACGATAATTAAAAAAAAACTAATATTACTTATGTAGAGAAGCAAAAATATTCAAGTTAAAATTTCGTTATTTGAACTCAAGAATGTTTGAAAATCTAGGTGAACTAGGTAGAAGTAGACACACAATATTATAATAACCTAAGAGCAAAATTTTGATTATGCGAACAAATTCTGATTATGAGCAAACAAGACGGTGAAGTATTAAAGCATAATAAAAAGAAACACGCATGCTTTGCTGGCTTTATTTAATATTTTGATCTCACTTTAAGACTTTTACTCATCTATAATTTATTCAATTCTTTGATTGAAGTTAGAACGTAATGGTTTAGTGCGAGGTTGAGCTTGGCTAGGTATTTTTGACGTGACAACGTCTTATAATTCGATAGAACCGGCTGCTTGCACGAAAAAACATGACGTCATGCGTCGTTACCTCGCTTTGAGGCGTTCCATGTAAGGCTTGAAGTGCAAGCGAAAGCGCGGAACGAGCGACAAAGAAGCACAATCAGCCTTTGCGTTCGGCAGCGTTTGACATCCGTCTATTAAATATAATTATTAAATATATTAATTTTAAATTAAAAATTAATATATTTATTATAAATTTATAAATCCAAATTCAATTATTTTA
The DNA here is from genome assembly GCA_034621355.1 of Mycalesis mineus. Taxonomy (NCBI): domain Eukaryota; kingdom Metazoa; phylum Arthropoda; class Insecta; order Lepidoptera; family Nymphalidae; genus Mycalesis; species Mycalesis mineus. Next base: position 5,288,827 of record CM067899.1, on the reverse strand, counting down.
TTAATTTAAATTAATATTTATAAAAATATACTTAAATTAAAAATTTTAATAACCAATTAAATGCTACCATTCCATCAGTATTTTCTTACGACATTGTCACGTTCAACTATCGTCAGTAAACCGACTTTACAGACAACCAATTTTTTAGAAATTATATCTTTTCTAAAAATGAAACCTACCTAGATCGTAACCCCTGCATACGATATTTATATACAAGGTATTCGATAGATAGATTTACCGAATTACTTAAAGTGTTGTTAAAATCTGATTTCATAATTTATTTCTATATAGGTACTTACAATGTCCAGTTGTTATTGCTTGTTCCTTCAGTCATTCTTTCTCCTTATACGATTTGATTTAAACTTAACTCAGTGAAGCAGTCTAATCCTTTGATATCACCCATTTAGTCAGCATTGTCAGTGAGATTTAGTCCTGCTTTTTGGCGTTTAGAAACCGTTTTATTTGGCCATGAGAATAGTTGTATACATACTTGTAACAAAATTATATTCTAATGATACTTACGGCGTTTTAATCATTAGTAAAATGTTTTGGCTCTTGATCGGAAGTAAAAATAAATATTCAAAAATGACATAATGTATTATGAACGTGCATGATCACAGATCTACATCCCGATTATGTCATGAAGTGCAAAAGAGTATGATTATGAGTACTATTTAAAAAGTTTTTATTCTAGTCTAGTAGTTCATAAGTCATAGGTCACAAGTATTAAAAATGATTTTTGCAATTTATTAATTGTTTAACTTATAATTATTGTGAACGATAGAAGTAGAAATTAAACTTTTTAATAATTACTAGTTGAAGAAAGAAGCCGACGACTATCACACATCTGATGTTAAGTGATAATTTAAGCTGTCTAGGGAACATCATTTCTGCTATGTTGCCCGGTACCCATCAACCTGAAGCATGTAATATTCACGCGTCTGGAATATTTTTACGTTGATTATGTATTTTGTAGTGCTCCTATTTACTAATCGTACGTACCAAAAATTTTTAATTTTCAAAATGTTTCAATAATTACCTATTACAATGTAGGAAGGCATTATCAATCTTCAAAATTTTGTGTAGGTTGTTCGCAATAGTCTTAGTGGGTAGGAGATTTTATGATTAAATCACAATGTTAAAATGCATTGCAGAAGATAATACTATACTTTATCATATAGGTATATTAAGATTATTTGTTCTAACCATGTTTACCTTGAAATACAAAGACCTGTAACGAACTCAATAAATCACAGTCACAATAGAACTAATTTTTGCAATCTCTACCTACATACTCTACCTAATTTTATAGCTTCAATTAACATATATTTATGTAGGTAGGTGACTTGAACAAAACAAAACGGTATAGGATGTAAAGAAGTAGATTTGATATCCCGTTAAGTAAGTTTGTTAAGATCTCCGTCATGATTCAGAGTCAAAAATCTCGTGGGAGCGCCAGTCTGCTATTGTGGCAAACAAAAGAGTATTTGTTTAGTGTCGCAGCAGTTAGTGATACAATGATTCGATAAGTAATTGGATTTTCTAGCTGTGCAGCGGCTAGCGGGGGCGGCGAGCGTGCTGTACTTCGCGAGTCTCGCCGCTCCGAGCCGCGGAGCCGCTCTATCCGTAGTCGTTCAAACCGCGAACGCCGGTATGCACGTCGCATTTACACTCCTCGCATCGCAACTTCGATAACGCGCCCTATTTAAAAACGTAACTCGCGTGGTTATTGCTGTAACAAACATTCGCTTATTTACAACCGTGATAACTTACGAGTGATTTAAAAAATTAACGAATATTCTAAGATAGGTCGGCTCGCAACCCAAAACCGGCTCCGTGACCATATGATCTGCACTGGACCCGCTCGAACCGAGCGACCCTCTCGATCGGTTTGCAGTTACGATGCGGATTAAACACTAAAGTTCAATTGCAAGCCAAACGGATTCGAGGATGACTCAGTGAGACTTTCTAGTGTTTCGGTGTCAGTTTTGTGACTCGGTTTCGCCGGAGATGTGATTGTTGACGTTGTGTTAGAATATTGTGTACAGATATGGCCGGTGCTAGTGAGAATAGTGTGAGTGTGGAGGAGGTGCCCCCGGAGGCTCGGCGGCGAGGGCTAAGCGGATCGATGTCCCTGCGCACGCGCAAGCTCGGGAGGCGTCTCTCGCGCAGCATGTCTATCGTGGCCCTAAAGCTGCCGGAGAAGGCGCATAGCATTACCCGTACCTCGTCAAAACTGATGAGATCTGGCAGCCGCGATAAGAAAAATAGATCATTCGAGCTCTCTGTCATACTTCCCGACAAAACCCAAAAACAGGTAAACAAAATGCTCTTACTGTAATAACAATAACATTCGAAGGTAGGTAACTCGCTACTTGCTTGTCAAATTTTTGTAACGTTGCAGATTTCGTTTGTTTCTCTATTCTCTAGAAGCGTAGGCATTGTGTTCAAACAAAGAGCTACCTATGTCAACACAAATTGCTTTTGAATCGATTAAGCATGTTACAATTGGACCCTCAATTAATTTATCTAGAAGCAGATCTAAAGGAGCTAAAATTAGTTGTCAATTGGTTGAATAAACATCAGTCAGTTTGGCTGTTGCCACACGAAATCTAAGGATAACTACTTCAGCTTAGTGCATTTTATCTACGTGCAGTCGTGCAACAGTTTGATGCAATGTTGGTAAAGTTCTTGCCAATAAAAGTTAGAATGTAATTTTAGTAACTTTAAAATGTGTCATATTTACAAAGTTACTCGTATCTAGACCAACTGATAGTAATGATATGATAACAATACGTTCAATACATTAACTATGTTTACACTAAGTTGTACACGCGGTACAAAGTACTTACGGGACATTCAAATGTGGTTGTTTGCTGCGATGACTGTTTCACCACTACGCCCACTTCAACGATTTCTCCATTGATACAATAATAAGCTGCAATTGCCGTCCGAATCCGTGGTTAGCATTGTTTGCTTTGTCATTGAACCGGTGAATTACGCTCTTTTACTTGTTTGACTACCAGCCAATTGGCTGTCCACCGTTTATTTTGGCCATGCATCTGCCATATACCGTGATGATTTATTATGACTACTCAAATTGGCGTTACATTCGTTCGCTAATGCCTGTGTTATTGAGGCTACGTTACTATTAATATTGATCAAGTGACTGACATATATTGGCTGCAGTACTTGTTCAGTATTTCCGTGTTAATAAAGATCAGGGTAAGGCAATTAAGTTTTTCAACAATCGCCACTTCCTGGCTAAAGTAAAGGACAGAAGTGATTCCGACAAATGATTATATTTTTTCATTGGTGCAAGTAATTAGATAGGTATTTTATTCCTTAGTTAGAGGTTTTTCATGCATGAAAAGCCAAGGTAAATGTTTAAAATGCACGATTTTTTTTTAATTAAATTTATTTATATACTTTCGACTTAAATTTTTTAATGAGTAAAACTAGATGCCTCAGCAAATAATACCTACGAAACCCTTTAAACTTAGGTAGCAAAGGTTCGTAGATATTATGGATACAAACAAGAGGTAAATAAAGGAGTGCCTTTGCTATTTAAACTAAACAGTAACAGGTAACCTTTGCTGAAGGTACTCTGGATTTAAGAGCAAGTAAGCGAGACCAGGTATAAACTAGCCATAATTCATCTGACATTTTCAAGACACGATACCCTTTTTTGTTTCAATACCGTATCGAGGTAAAATGGATGACCTTCGTTACAAATTACTTGAAACAAAAACTCGACCTCATAGTGAGTTCAAATTTATTAAATCTACTCCATTGTTGCATTGAATGCAACGGTTACAATGATACAGTTGACAGATGCATTTATCGTCAATGAGGAAGAACGCCTACTGCGTACTTTAACACTAAAGATGAGCATTGCACATAATGATAGCAGGAAATAACACATCTTAGATACTTAAATATATCAAATGGGAACACAGTTATCTATACCCGGCCTAGTTTACTTTGAGCTCCTTTTTAAAACAAATGGAATCTTCTAGCTTTTCTTTTTTGTGGCAAACTTCCTAGATTTAGTTGATATATTATTGAGTTTAATTTACATTACTTTTAATTGTAAGTTTTTTTGGGTTCTATAGCCAGCCTAACTGTTTATGAATTTATTATTTGTTTCATCATTTCTGTTTTAGTGTTATAGTTAGGCAGCTGTGGCACCAAATAAAAGTCACGTAGAAACTAGTAATGGTTAGATAATGGTTGAATAGTCTGCCCTCCTCCCATCTAGTGTTGCTTATATCTTTGACTATAATGATGGTTCTTTTTAGATCTTTATTTCTTTTATAGTAATATACAACAAACAGATAAGCCACTTCATTGAATTAAGACATGTATTGACTCTACAGAAAAACTATTAACAGTTTTACTTATCTAAACCTAAGACAATATGATAGATAACTAAAATTAAATGTTTGATCCTCTATTTACCTGTTTATTTAAATCCAAAGCAAATAAAAATAAATCAAACTCGTCAGCGGCGATATTAACGAATGAATACAGTTTACAGAGTGAAAGTGATGTCGCAATCATAAGTAGTAAGTTGCGTGCTAATATGCGGGCTTGGAGTAAGGTAGTCGGTGTTATTAGATGTCCGTATTTCGTGATGTTTATTGAATGACAATTAGTTATTGATAACCAGAAGTAGGAGATACCACGGTGTCTACTACTACTTCTAAGTCACATTTGGCTTAATAAATATCTGAAGACCTCTCTAAGTAACATTTATTTGATTAGAATCGATAATGATTTTAAACTCTATTACGATGTTTCTATGAGGCTCGACTTGTTTCATTATAATGTTCATTTTTAATTTAACTATTTGCAAAGATTTTAGGAAAGACTCAAACGTCAAGGTGACTTTTTAATAATGTTTAATAGTACTTGCTATTTTACGGGTTACTTGCCTACCTTAAAAAGCACTTATCCTAGTTCTTCGTACGAGTTTATCCTTTAAATGTACCTAGCTACATAAATATAGTAAAGTGCACAGTAAAGATACTAATTAAAAACTTTTTTGTTTTTTACCTGCAGTAATTTAATTATTTAAACTCAATTACTGAAGTACTACTAATTATTCATTTTCTAATTGATAAATAGTAATTACGTGCTCTTTAGATTAGATAACGTGAGTATTATGTAGTCGATTATACTTGCTATTTCATAATGACGCATATTATCTACTGTTTGAAATTTTACTACAACGAATTTCTTTGAGTAGTCTTCTTTATTCTCAGCTCCTATGAGAGTAATAATAATAATTGATGGTAATTGTACATTTGTACCATCGCTGTTATCTTTTTGTCATAAAGAAACTTTGCACTTTCTAATCACTTTTATCCCACTTGATATCTCATACAATTTTGTCATGTAGGTCTGAGACAATCATTGCTGGGACTAGTATTAAGATGACTAAATATAAACGGCGTATAAATAGTCTATTTTCCCATGATGGTTTGGTTTGCGGTGTAAGTATTAGCAAGTTGTAGAGACAGGCGAGTTTGTGCGTAAAACTGAAAGAGCGTTAGCAATATAGAAACATAAACATATTTTCTTATCTTAATGGTTGCTTAGCAACAATTTTGATTATCGGATCATACGCTTCTCCCGGTCCTTTCTGCTATGCTACGTATAAATCATTGCCATCAAAGATCTTCGCTATTATTTGGCATAGTTATTAATAGTTGTTAATATACCATTCATTAGAATGCTAAAATCAGCGCATTGCAATACTTCGCTCACATGTCTACGATCAATTTCTTTCGTTCAATGTTTTGTATTTTGGTTCCATGTTTGTAAACACTACTGGTTGGTGTTGGAGATGTGCCATTTTCATTGATCCCAATTACCTAATGTCTATTATGTTTGACTTTATAACATTTGGTCAGTGATATGAAATGATATCGATGTTCTTGACTGAATTTTTGACGACGGTTTGCTTTCATTGTAGTACCTAGGAAGGTGTCAAGAGATTTCGCACATGCGCACACGGTATGTGAAATTGAAGGGGCATAAGTAATGCAGAAACCTTGCAGAAACATATTTAATTTATCTGTCACTAACCAACTCATTGCTGATCATTATTGTTAAAATTTACATGTTTACGTTTTGAAATTGCTTAAACTTTCGTGTGCTCATTTATTTTCTTGGTCGCGTCTAGTGGTTATTAGATTTGATACCCTAAGGAATTGCTTAAATAGTTTATAGGTTAGTCGAGGACTAGTTCCTATGTCACACGGTACCTCTCTGAGGGTAACACTTTAAATAATTTAACAATGTATTTCTGTTGTGCTTATGTTCCTTTAGTTTACACAGACATATGTTTTGTTACTTTATTACCACATCTAAGACCGTGTTCCAAAAAATAGAAAACCTTATAATCAATGGCTAGTGTTGTACCACACTATCTGTGGTGTAGCTGCATGTCGATTCTGTAACGAATCGTCTCTATCTCTCTGTCTTACTAATAGAGAGAGATAAAGAGACGAAGTCGAGACTCGCACAATCGAGTCAGAATCGACATGCTGGTTCACAATATATCACCTATGTTCTTGACTCGTTGCACAGTATTCATACGATTTTTTCACACAATCGTGTTATGGCAGAAAGATAAACACGTAGGTATAATTTAAGAAGCACTTACTAACTTCCTACTGCACTTACCTATTCCGTGACTAGATAAAATTATAATAGGATTTTAAAAAGTACAAAACGGACTTCTACTATGTAATATACTGCAAATTGTTCAAAAATTACAATGTTTAAGTAAACTACCACGTAACATACTGTGTGTATTACAACTGTAAATCAACATTAAAGCTTGTGGTCATTTGCTCAATCGATAGATATTTCTATCAAAATTATTTAAATTTTCGCACATATTGTAGGTCGGTATGCAACATTTTTGGCGTGACGTGAAAGCGTAACATACACACAAACATACTTACTTTCATTTTTATTATAGGTAGACATAGTGAGGATACCTTAGGTACATACCTAGTTATGCATAATCCGATACTTATAGACGATACAAATAAATTGGCTGTCCACTAATTGGAAAGTAAAAGAAAACGACACAACGTTTATGGCTGAAGCGTTTAGCTCTGCACACATAAAGAGTAATTGTGTAAATAGGCGTACAAAAACCGGCCAAGTGCAAGTCGGACTCACGCGCAAAGGGTTCCGTACTATTTATATGTATATATTTTGGAGAGTGTGCACAGGAACTTTTTGATCTAGTTCCCTCTCACCCTTTTACCAAAGAACTGCTAGGCATCGTAGTCAGCACCCATACGTTGTCTATATTCCGTGAACTCATATAAAACATTTCGGTTCTTCGTTCCTGATTCGAATTGCGAAAATGTGGAATGCCCTTCCAGCTCACGTTTTCCCTACCACCTACAATATGGGTATCTTCAAGTCAAGAGTGAATAGGTACCTTCTAGGCAAGCTCGTTCCACCTTAGATGCAGCATCTTCGCTTACCATCGGGCGTGATCGTAGCCAAGCCTGTACAGCATAAAAAAGTACAATTATTAAGTTATATATTTCAATTTTGAACAAAACACCCCCAATAATTATTTTAATTATTTCATGTTAAAGTGAAAATAAATTTTAATATTCAGTAAACATTTCAAGCATCTAACTGTTGCCGGTAATATCGAGCAAAAACGGCAAAACATCTCGTAATTTATTTTATTATGTTTTTAGTATATGTTGTTTTAGCGTCAACAGAAATACATCATCCGTGAAAATGTCTAATGTCTAGCTATCACAGTTCATGCGATACAGCCTAGTGACAGACAGTCAACGAAGACTTAGTAATATGGTCCCGTTCCACCCTTTGGATACGGATCCCTAAAAACAAGGTTCGACTAGGTTTCGAGGCGAGATGACTATCACTTTTCTGTATCAGGAGCGTAACCGGTTAGGACCTAGTAACGAAGCTATAGGGTTACCAGTTGCAACAGATATTTCCTACCACAAAACATTATAAGCAAATGTTATGTTTCCTACTCAATGATGAAACTGACATCGTACTGAGTTTATAATTAAGCAAAACTAGCGGACGCCCTTGTTTGTTTTGTGATAGTACGTCTAAAAGAAGCCTGTGTAGGTAAGTGTAAGGACATAGGCTACTTTAAGGTCTCAGGCTCTTCTATAAGACTATCTTTGTACCAAAGGACATTGCCAAAATTTGCCCCAGGTTGTCCAAACTTATGCTCATATTTAACTGTTGTATTTAAATACATAATGAATTTTAAACAACTACCAATGTTTCATAGCAATCACTTGAAAATATATCAAAAAAATAAAAATTTCAATCGATTTTTTGTGTTCTGAATCACGTGACCGTCGTCGTAGTAGATATGAAAAGTCAACTTTTTCAACCTTCATACCTTTTTCCTGCGACTGCATAACTACATACAACTTTGTTTTTCTGTAAATAAAAAATTTGCACTATTTAATGACACATATATCATTACTGGGCAGCCTGGGGTACACTTCCATACAATTTTTGGCAATGTCCTTTAGTTTAAATCGGTTTCGTAGCTTAGGCATAATTTAGTTAGAAACCGACAGTATTACTTTCACTTTTATAATATTAGTAGAAATAACAAACAATGTAAGATTATTGGTTAAACATAATTTTTATAGTTTAAGATACAATGTTAGTTTTACAGTGGAATATTGTTTGGAAGTAGATGTTACTTTGTAGAAGTAGGTATTACTTTGTTAAGTAGGTGTTACTTTGAAGAAGGTATTAATCACGAACGGAGAATAATTGTTTTATTAGTCTATGGTATTTCTTAAATCTAGAACGTTCGACCATAAACTTTAACCACCAGTTAAAGATGCTTTCCCTATCCATCCATATCCATGATCTTCTGACCACCAATTCAATAGGCGCGGTCGAATGTTTTTTAATTTGTAGTTTTTTTGTTTATCGACTACAAGTGAGCCCTTGACTGCTATCACACCTGATGTCAAGTGAAGATGCTATCTAAGATGGAAGCGGGCTAACTTGTTAAGAGTAGGATGAAATCCACACCCCTTTCGGTTTCTACACGACACCGTACTGGAATGCTAAATGGCTTGGCGGTACGTCTTTGTCGGTAGGGTGGTAACTAGCCACGGCGAAAGCCTCCCACCAGCCAGACCAAGACAAATTAAGAAAAGTCTCGCCGGGAATTGAACCCAGGATCTCCGTCTTATAAATCCACCGTCGTCGTCGAGGTCGTCAAAAATTTGTAGTAATTATATACATTTTACTTAAATAGGTTATCTATGAGATAATAACCTTGATATTCTGTTTGCAATAGTAACCCTACTGGCATACATAGAGCAGGGTAATGTATCCTCAGGGCATCGATCGAGCACTCTTTGTTATGAATTCAAAGCTAAATCAGCCAAGATTGCCTACGTGTCTGCACAATTTACCTGTCAAGATTAAGTACAAACATTTATAAGAACACCGTAATGATCATATACGGTATTTTAGTTGGTTTTTCAATGTCTATAATTATATCTTTACATTAAAAGTTAATAAGTATTATGACCTTACAAATGAACTATCACAAATGGCTATTTGGTTATACCAGCAAAATCTCTCTACAATCTACTCAAAGACCTTCGCCTGACTAGAACTGCAGGAAGCTCCATTGTAGAACGCTTGTCCTAGCTGAATCCTATCAGATTTGATTGGGCAGAGAGAATAATTCGAGCAGAGAAAGCGGGCATTGACCGATCACAATGGGTGCCCTTAAGCCTAGATTCATGCTGCAAGTCTCTCTCTGCCACACAATGAACCTAGTTACCCGCACGGTGAATATTTAGAATGATAAGATATTTGTCTCTCTACTCTCATGTCACATACTTACCTACCTACGAAAAAATATGAATTAAAAAAATAAATATCATAGAAAATCAAGACACATATTATTTACATACCTACATAATTATTTATGTAATAAAATTAAATAATTAAATTATAGCATTGGTCATAACAAGACAATATTAAAAATTTACGAGTTCTAAATTATACTTATACTTAAAAAGTTACGTTACTTTTACGTAATTGTTATCGTTTGCAAACTTGTAACCATGTATTCACCGTGCGAGTGCCGGGTGCATCGAGGTAAAGCGCCGAACAGAATCCGAGACGTGTGCCATGTCAACGCTCACCTTCTCTGCTCGAATTATTCTACCTGCCTAAGCAAATCTAGTAGGATCCTGCTTTGGACACTCGTTTTAGAATAGAGCTTACTGCAATTCATTATATTAGGTTATTTATGTATTATATCTTTTTTATCCGTAAATTTGAAACTACGACTACTATTACTAGGTAGTCAATACGAATATGAAATGCACTTTAAAACATGTAGAAATTTTAAGTTTTTCGAAACGAATGCATTCAAAGATTAGTACAAGTGTTACAAAGGAATGTTTTTGCAAACGCCTTGCCTTGGTTTGGCTTTATCATAAACGTCCTCAATTAACATACGACAAGAGTTAAAGTAAGCGATGAACCATACAAAACTGCCTTTGTCGCTTATTACGTGACACGGTTTGGTAAACAGTGACTTCTTTATGTTTATTATATTAAGATATTATGTTATAACAGCTTAATATTAATTTTCTTTGTTGTCTCCATGCGTTACTATAAATCTCGTTTTTTGTCGGAGGTTTGTTCGTGATTATATTTACGTCGTGAATGTTTATTTCCTCTGCATTTTTTTAACAAAGGTTTAAGAGTGTTAATGTTACAAGTTTTAGGGCCTGTAGTGGGCCGTTAATAGGCTGATAATGATGATGATGATGATGATTATAGGGCCTAAATTTTCATGAGAGACTGGCAGTGCTTGTTGCCAGTGATGTCCTATGGGTCCGAAACTATTGCTAACTATGGGCTCATAAGAAGGACCCAATTTCACTCAGCGAGCGATAACCAAAATTTGCAAAACTGAAGTGGCAATGGGCATCTAGTAAAATGATAGACATTGGGGGCCCAAGATAACCTTGCAAAGGAAAGTGCAGTTTTGTCCGACCATTTTTTTTCTCGCTGGGAAATGCATTTACGCATCCCTACTGAAGGAGGGTATGTGGGACTCGCTGACCGAAAAGCGGCCAGAATACCCACTAAAACCCAGCGCTGCCCTCGACATCGTGATTCGTGTATGATGCGCCAATGGATCGAAATAAACATTCTACATTAGCGCTGTGATGCATTCTTCAATAATTTCAAGGCTTACGCAGGAAGCACTAAGTGGGCGAACCTGCGTCTCCTGCCGCCCATCCTTCTTCTACGGATCCATGGGGCATCAGCTGCCATCTCTCTTGCACGCTCAGCTACTTCAGTTTTGTCCGACCTCTAGGTCGACTGTCGATATTAAACGTGTCGCAGGAATCTGTTGATCAGAGGCGGTACGCGGTCGTTGTGTTTAGAAATCCACGAAAAAAGCCTATGTCCAGCAGGGGACGTGCGTCTGCTGGTATGATGAATATAACCGACTTGGTAGGTAACTTAAAGTGTGATAGTTATTAATGTCTACAATAATAAAAATAAATAAATGTTCATATTTTTTAATGGTAGGCCATTAAGACATTATGAGGCAAGTACTTGTTCGTACCATACACTTTTGTTGAAAAGCCATATTATTATTTTGTAACATAAGTACACGATATGTTTTAGTTATATAATACTTTCATAATATCATTATTGTGTATTAAAGTATGTTGTTAGCATCATTTTATTTATATATTGTGTTGAGGCTTATTATCTTTTTGCAAACAAGCAACTTACTGCTAGTCAAGAGCTTTCGAGTTGTGGGCGGAGTTCTTGACCTATCTACCATCAGAATGTAGGCCTCGTGTGACAGTGAACACTTACGTAACATTGTATAACGAAAAAAGCTGAGCCAATGTTGATGATGTTTTTGTATGTTTAGATGTAATTAGACTTAGTCGAAAGTCTCTAGTTTGACATAATATAATTATTTTTTGAAAAATTTTTATTTTACTGCAACTTAGCCCTTGACTGCTGATTCTATCTAGTGGTAAGTGATGCAGTCTAAGATGGAAGCGAGTTAACATGTCAGGAAACCCTTTTTGTTTTTTTTCCACGATATCGATTTCAAATTATTCAGCGGTACGTCTTTGCTGCCAACTAGACGCATGACAGAAAACTCCCACAAGCCAAACTTCAAAATCAAACCCAGGACCTTCGTCTTGTAAATTATACGCTCATAACGTGTTAAAGTTTTTATATTTTATTTTTTTAATATAATAGGATGAAGAATAAAAGAAAAGAAGAAATTAAATGATCTTTTCTTTTATTCTTATATAAACTGTATGCGGATAGAATTTAAGTTAGCAAAAGGTATCATACTTGTACCGATGTACTAATTCCTTTTCCATTTTAAAGCTGAAATCAAAAAATGGATTTTACGATCTAGGGCACTTATATAAACTGTATACGTATGACCCAAAAGAATCTGATGATCCTGTCTTGTCTGTTGTGTAATTTTAGGTATGTGTAACAAAAGTTATATATGGATCCAATTTTACGATTTTATTTTATGCTCGTAACCATGTAAGACACTTTCTAGTTAAGCCAATTGAGTTGTGAAATGTTTTACGTAAGGATTAATTATAATAAAATAAACAGAGTATCTGCTCTTAACTACTGTGTTAAGTAGTATCCCTCTGGTACAGTAGCAAAGCTTTGGTTTACGAGCATCAGGTCCTGGGTACGTGGCTCATAGCTTCATCATTATCAGCCTATTAACGGCCCACAACAGGGCTAGGCCTCGCTCCTTGTAGAAGGGGGATATGGATCATGTACCCACCACGTTGTTCCAGTGCAGGTTTGCGAGCTTAGTGTGATAATGTTAAATTCATTAACGATCACTAAGATGAACACACCAGCAACTTACCGATTGAAAATTTCTTAGAAGACGGCAAAACTCACTGTAACCTGAACCAGGATTTGAACCCAATACCTTGAAATCGAAGCCACATAAGCTAACCACTAGATCAATGAGATACTCGAGCGTTCCTGTGCGATGCTATTTAGAAATCACATAGAGATATTGGATATACAGTTAAAAAAAATTTGTTGAAAGATAGTGGAAAAGTCTTAAGATCGCACTAAAAAGTAAAAAGATACGATGACAATGGAGATGGCAAAATTTAAGCACAGACTCCTTCTAGATATCTTAAAAATTAAAGCAACATATTAATAATTAGTTTTTATTGGCCAAATCTCCGAATTCACTTTTATTTGGTGTTAAAAATTTTTATTTCTTAACATTGTAATGCTATACGTATAACATGGACTCGTACATACGTCATAGTATTTATAGGTAACAGTATCGAAAAAGCTACTGTTATTGTTTTGACTTTTGCTGTCAGTGTTTATTGACGTATGGTCAATTTGATTTGATGGTTACTGGTTAAGGGTTAGGCATAGGTAACTAACGGATTACTGAATAATCAGATTAATATATTAAGTTAATTCTCATTATAGCTAAGATGTCTATGTCTAAAAATTATTATAGCTAAAAACAAAGCCTTCCGGGCACGGAAGAAAAGACTTGTCAAAAATGACATATTTTGTGTTTGACAAATCAATGTCACCGCATCTTTATCACCTACAGACTAGATAATATTAGAAAGACGCCATCCTTTACTACCTCAATATCTCCAATTGCTTTTTAACCAACGTTTTACTTAGTTCTTTATAAATTTATTTTTGATAAAAATCCTTGCATTTTTCCAGTTTAACGGTTCCGGTTCTAACCTTCCGCTAAAATGGACCATTTCCTTTAAGTTCATACTGTATAAAAGGAATCTTGAGTAGCCTTAACTCATCGTTATACAGCAGAGCTTTCGCCATTTAAATGACTAAAAAGTGATACAGGAAAATATATTTAATGAATTTAATCGCTATTTTGTAGCTGCGGATTATCAGATCTTAGCCACGCATTTATTATTTAAACTACAGCATGTAAATGATATAACATTATATTTCAATTGTTGTTTTGAAATCACGTCTCCCGTAGGAATAGGCAGAGACCACGTCCTTTCACGATCCTCAATATTTCCCTTGCTTTTTCCATGACTAGTCCTTTATAAAATTTTTATAAAGAATGTTCTAGCTTTGGTCCAGAAACGTTCGCTTTAACCTTCCTCATCCAAAATTTTCATTCATCCTGGCGTTATAAAACCATCTTGTTAGTCTCCTTTCACTCACCAAAATGTAGCCTTTTTAAGCATTCTTTTTAAGCATTTTTATTTAATACATCTTTTTAAAAACTCCATCGTGTCATGATTTCTTACTCTGTCACTGCGATACTTTCAATACCAATAAATCACGGATGTGTATAAACCGTGTTACATAAACTGTTGTTAATAAAGTTCCAGCAAAAAAAGTATAAAAACATTCATTCGGATGTTATTTAACGATCAAAGAATGTATTTCAATGTAACAAGTAGTTGAAGTAAGAGTATGTATAAAAGGAGCGATTTCATAATTATGTATTTTATTGGTATCTATTTATACATTAATTAAACTGTCAAACATTCGAGGTATCTCGCATTAATGATGTAAGATACTTTCATAAGAAACTTGCACATTTTCCTTGAATGTATTTCTTTAAGGAAAATGTATTTTATCGGATATCCGTGTCTGCGTGAAATGTGTTGTATATGCACTTTATAGGTAGATTTTCTCTAGTCGAAAAGGAATTCCTAAATTATAAGTGAGCCTTTTCAATAGCACTGAAAATGTCCAATGTTGGCCTTCTATAATTGCAATTTGAAGAAGGTTGTTTAAGTGATATTAAAATTTAAACCATCGCGAGCGTTATCCATGCTATCAAAATATAACGGCTGAAACTCACGTAACGGTTGTCGGAGTATGCCCGACTAGTTTCAAACCCTTATTCCTTAGTTATGAGCTTGCTAGCACGCTTATGACTAGGGACTCCGTATGTATTCGAAACTAGTCGGGCATACTCTGTCGAAGTATGCCCGACTAATTTCGACCGTGACGTGAGTTTCAGCCGTTATGCTTTGGTAGTATCGTCTAAATGAAATCTGAATACTGCAGGATCATTTTCGTATAAAACCATATCAGTATGCCAATTCTTGAAACAAATACGTACATTGTACGAACATCTCGCTTACATCTCGTCGATCATCCCACCTTCAGTTCGACTGTCAGTTCAATATGGCAAAATGTCATTAGAGAATACCGATTTCTGTTACATCCGCTTTGCAACCGTTAACAAAAATGTACCGATGTATATCGGTAGTAAAAAAAGCAGATAAAAGCCTGCTTTTTTTTAAAAATCGACATACAGTTCATATATTTTGCATCAGATGTCAAAGATTGCTACGTCAAACTTAGCAAGATAACTGGCTAGCAGTTGGCCAATAGAGTGGAAACGCTTTGATGTTCAGCGAGACGTGAAGACGTGGCCTATTCACTGGTTTCAGGGGCACACAGGCATGCGGCACAAAAGGTAGTGTGCCTAATACCTACGCGGATAATTCGTTACAATGTCGTTTGAGGACAACGCAGGCAATTTAGAGTACATAGTAACTTTATTCATTATCGTCAGGCTATTTAGTTTACTACAGGGCCAAGCGCATACCTGATTGCGTGTTTGAGTTAATTTAATAAGTACAACCTTATATTAATTGTCAATTCAACCTGCATATTATTAAAATATAAACGGCTCATATTCACGTAACTGTTGTCGGATGCCCGACTAGTTTCGTACCCACGGAATCCTTAGACAGG
Source organism: Mycalesis mineus (assembly GCA_034621355.1). Lineage (NCBI taxonomy): Eukaryota > Metazoa > Arthropoda > Insecta > Lepidoptera > Nymphalidae > Mycalesis > Mycalesis mineus. The sequence goes on along the minus strand of CM067899.1, from coordinate 5,272,990 downwards.
CAAATTTCTAGCCCGCTTTAAACACCACGCACATGACTTTGCAGTGTACAATTAGGTACCTACAGGGCTATTACACCCGCGCAGTAGCAGCAAACAGAAAATTTATTACCTACTTTGGTGCAAATGTAGATAGTTTGGGCGACGTCGTCACATGGATTCGTTGGTTTTAGCGGAGCTTAGTAAAACAAATAAATTTTTCATCGTTCATAATAAACTTTCGCAATAAATCAGTTTCTATTCAAACAGTGTTTTTATTGCAAAACAATTAAATAAACGTTTTACGCGGACATTCAAAAATACGTAAGCATGAAAGTTTTCCAAAATATTATTTTGCTTGGCGCCGTAGCATTCACGTGATCACGTCACAGTAGGAAACAATAGCCCGCTCCAGCTGGTGTTTATTTACGTTGGAACGATCTGCAATCTGGCCAAGTGCGAATTCGTTGTTTGAGTTTGCATTTACAAACTACTGTACCTAGATAATTCAAATCAACATAATTAGTAGGTACATATAGATAAATATGATTTAAAAGTAAAGCTAGATTGTTAGTAGATACTAAATGCTCGGAATTAGAGTGTAGATGGACTGAATCTGACAGGCTTGTTCATTGATCTGCAATCTGGCCAAGTGCGAATTTGTGGTTTGAGTTTGCATTTACTAACTACTGTACCTAGATATTTCAAATCAACATTTGTAAATTGTTTGTCTATATGTACATCAAGTAGGTACATATACACAAATATCATTTAAAAAGTAAAGCTAGATTGTGTTGTGTTGTGTTGTGCCATGGCACCGACTTCATAGATATGCTTAAGTAAATTAAAGTAGCTAAATGACGCAGTTATTTCTTACTTTTTAGTGCGTTTTGAGTCAGTTCTATTTTTTGTCAAAAATTTTGAAGCAACGATTTATATAGTTAATAAAATGAATTAATGTGTCCATTAGGTGAAACTCCACGCTGGTACTCTACCTCTCGAAAATAACATGTTATGGTGACGTAGTTCAAGTAAGTATACATCTCGCAAAGTTAAACTATTCACGATGACAATGTTTTTCTATCTACTCTACCGTACCCTAACGAAGTATAAATAGATCACTGCCGGAGAAAGCAACACGTGTGTCTGTAACACTCAGCGTGACACTGGTGACAACGACTCGTCCCGGCAGTTTTGGGTCACGCGAAATCATATTAAAAGTTGTTTGGGTGTCGCGTCTGTGTTGAGGACGTTGCGTCTCCAACTGCGTTAAAACTTCAAGCAATTATTATTTATTGAATAGGAAGCTGACGTTTCTTTGCCAAAGATTGGAGAGTCTCGGGTTCGATTCCCGGATAGGCCGATTGAGATATACTTAATTGGTCCAGGCCTGTCTGGTGGGCGATTTCGGCCATAGCTAGTTACCACCTCCTACTGGCAAAATCGTTTAGAAATCGGTTTCATCCTACCCCTACCAAGTACTCTGCTTCAAACTAAGATTGTATCATCACTTACCATTAGGTGTGTAAAATTACATAACATTGTAGAGTCATTAACTTTTAAGGATTTGAGGCGACTTTGTTGCTTATATTCGTCGTTAGGTTTATCCCTCCATTCACTTAACAGTGAAGCTTTCTGCAATGAAACAATGAAATTTTTGTGATTGTACTTAATGAAAAAAGGGCTTAGGTATTGTAATTTCACCATCAGCCGTGTAGCTGTACAGCATGACACTTGTCTCGGTATTATTCAGTTAACAGTTCGATGGGACAGAATAGTGGCTCATACAATTATTTTAGCAAGAGTCAACGGCAGATGCTAGTGCTTAAAACATTAAGCTTTAATAACAATTCCTGTATAATATTTTTACGACACAGTAATATTTATACCATTACACTGCCTTGGCACGTCATATCTCGTAATTCTAATCAACTAAATGTCTGTCAAATGTCTGCTGGTAGGCGGGATATGAGTTGAATTTCATATTCATTATTGTTGGGTGAATAAAAATTATAATATTTTAGGTCGCACTTTAAACACTAACGTCCCTGACATAAAAAAATAGTACCTCTTTTATTTTGTGTCAGGGCAAATAGGTAGACTATATAACCATTTCAACTGCCTCGTAGGTCACGGGATCGAGGATCTCTGGGTTAGGCGATGCAATAGATGCAATGGATCAATAGATTCGAGCCCCGGATTATTGACCTAAAATAAATATGGGGAATTTATTTATACAGAAATTATCAGTGCTTTTTTTCCTGCACAGGCGAGCACTTTAACCCCTCGTTTCCGGCCAAGATCATTAACGTCATTTACATTACAGAGTCAAATTATCACTCTAAGCTCGTGTACTCATATATAAGCAGCATTGTGGGTCTAAGCTCTAAATTCTTTCTTTCTTCTACGTGTCGCGTCGCCTGGTCTTGGTCTCTCTATAATCCGTTAAAAGACCTTGGCCTTACTAGAATTGCTGTAAGTTCCATATTGGAACGAGTGTCCAAAGCTGCTCTAGTAGGGTCCTTCCGAATTTGGCTGGGCAGGGAGAATAACTTGAACAGAGGTGAGTGTTGACGCGCGTCACTGTGAGTACTCTTTTAAACCTGCACCCGTGTCACAAGTCTCGGGCTCTGTTCGGAGTTTTTCTCTCAGCCACGCGATGGACCCGGCACCCGCACGGTGAATCCATAGAATGCTAAGATATTCGTCTCATGGGCGATTAAAAAAGGGTTGAAGAGTAACCTATAAAAATATTAATCTTAGTATGTATTTTTCTTTATTTGTTCAAATACTTATTAATTCATTCAATAATGAGGTTGTCAAACCCTCATTTAATAATTTTTCATTTACATAATTGCCATATGTTGTTCCAAATACCATTGCAATTTATCACTTGAAAATATCGGTGGATTCACTGAGCTAACAAATATGTAAATTACAAGAAGGTATAATAGAGAGGGAAAGTTTATTTTTCATGATTATTACACAAACGTATAATACAATCTAGTGTTGCAAAGAAACACCTGTGACCTGTAAATTATTATTTCTTTTATTATCTTTCTTATATCTTACTTTTGATAAAGATATTATGAAAGTGTAAAATTAGAAAACCTAAAAGTCTACTTTAACCTAAAAAATGTTTCCTTTATTAGTTTAATTTGTTAATGTAAAGTATTTAGAAGTGCATATAAATAAATAAATAATAAATATTACAGGACAATTACACACATCGCTATATAGCCCCAAAGTAAGCGTACTCGTAAGTAGCTTGTGTTATGGTGTATTTTTCCAGATGTGGGAATCGAACCCACAGCCTGGGACGCAGAAGCAGGGTCACTACCCACTGCGCCACTCCGGCGTCATATATTATTAATACATACTGAACTTTAAATGTGCCAACGATCGATTTATAAAAATATTCTTCTCCGTTCACGTAATTTTTTCAAAAATGGGTACAAAAGTTTTTGCTTCACTTATTAATATTATGACGACCACTATATACGGTAATGCATACAAAAAAAACAGAAAAGGCTGGCACAGTTATGCAATTAGCGGAGAGAATGGTTATTTGTCGCGCGTCCTTCTCGGTCAGTGGGCTAGCGGTGTCGTTACAGAACTAGACTAGCACACGCCCGCGACTTCATCCGCGAGAAAATTAGTATATTTGCAATTTTCAACTTTCTAACAATTCCAAAAAAACACGTGGTTTTATTAAACCACCATGCAAAAATATATAAAACCACAGTGAAAGTGAATACTTGCGCCGTCAAAATGGTCATAGCTGCTCTGCCAAGTGATGCTTCCAATTACGATTCTAAGATCCAATTTTTAATAATCGTCATATTTTAACCAATTTATACAAAACCTTTACAAATTATACTAAGAGCACGTATACGTGCTCCTCAGGATTTACTCTATCTATTGAAGAATCTCACGAAAATCGGTCTTTTGTTTTAAAATATACACATGTATGTGCCCTACAGATTCACCGGCATATAATCTAACCATTGATAAATGATGCTGTAATTTTTTCAACATTAAACAATAACAATCATTTCCTGAGATTAGCTCGTTCAGCCAAAGAAAAAAACTCTTCAGATTTATAAAATTAGTGTAGATCAATTTATTATAAGCGATTATACTTTTTCCCGCTGAGCTTGTGTGAAAGAGCCAAGTAGGTATCTAATACTGTAGTGTTATTGTTAACTTAACAAGGGTCCATAGATAGTGGCATATATTGTTCAGGCAGTCTATAGGTTATGGTAAAAGCTCGTGCAGACGATGGATGGTCCTCGGCTTTCTTTGTTGTCTACTTTTTATACCTACATAAATACGTCATAAAAGGTCTTGTAAAACTGTTTAAAGACAACTATATTTTTAACAGAGGAGGTTCTCAATTCGACACGTATATTTTTTTTTATATATTGACCACGCATAACATTTTACAGAGTTGCATAAGTAAATTAAAGCAACTAATTAGTTATTTTTTTAGTTCGTTTTGAGTCGGTTCTATTTTTTAGCAAAAAATTTTATTTCAGGAGCTTACAGTATTTTATCTTCTTAGAAATATAACTAATCTTTGGTACTGAGTGGAACTTTTATATTGGTGACTTAAAAAGTAAAGTAAGTTAAATTAAACTAAACGAGTGCTAGGAGTATTGAAAACGATCAAACGAATCAATTACATCAAACACGTAAAAAGGTTTACCAACGCTTCAAACAAACCGTATACGATCAAATCATACATATGTTAATTATTTGATAAACATGTTTGATTGTGTATAAGTACAGTTAAGATAAGGAAAGCGAAGAATAAGATCGGAAATAATAAGATCACAACTGTAAACATTCAAGAAAATGAAGTACGTAATATTATTTAGTACTAAAATAAATGTTCGTAAAATATTAAAGCCTTTTAGCGACATCGTGTAAGTGCTTCAAATGTAAAAGCTTATAATAAGAAAGAAAGTGAAACGTGATGTGATGGATGCGAGATATTCCCATGCCATTACAATTTGAACTCTACCATTACGTATTGTTTGTGTAATGGATAAAATTCTTTTCTTTTATAGTAGAGTACTTATGTCTTAAGTAACCAGCTGTTCTCGAAGATTCCGATTTTCTGCGGTGATTGTTTTTTTTTGTAAATGATGTCCGCTCGCTATAGTCTTACAATTGTTGGTATAATACCACGTCTAACATCATCATTCTACAACCTATATCTGATTTTAGTGTGAGTTGCCTATCGGTGTGGTTTGCAGTTTCAAATATTTCATGTCTTTTCATCAACACACTGAGGTTGAAACTAGAAACTAACGAAAGCGATAAACTAAGTCCACCAATACATCTTCATTATATAAACCAAATACCTTTGATTATATAAACGTCTACTTTATCATCATCATCATTATCAGCCTATTAACGGCCCACTTCAGGGCCAGGACTCCCTCCCAGTAGGAGAGGGGATATGGAGCGTAGATCCACCACGCTGCTCCAATGCGGATTGGCGGGCTTAGGTTGGTAATGGTTCATTTATTAACGATCACTATCAGATGTTGATGATAGTGTCTGGGACCGACGGCTTAACGTGCTTTCTGAGGCACGGGGGTGTACCACCACCAACTTCCAGACTCCGGGCTTGGAATGTACTAAACATTTCATAGAAGAATAAAAAGCTCAGAATTGTTCCGTGACCCGACCCAGGAATCGAACCCAGGACCTCGTGATCGAAGCCATATAGGCTAACCACTACACCATCGAGGCAGTCGTCTACTTATGAATTACCAATTAAACTTATATCAATTACATACCTATAAAGTTTAACCGTTTCTTCTACAATTTTATTTCGTCACTACGTTCAAAGCTATTCTGCAGACAATAAATCTTACGTATATTACTAAATTTTATAGCATCTTTTAAGGGCCACAAAGTGAGCTTTCACAAACGGAAGTGCCAGTTCAGAAAATTATTTCCTAAACTTACTTAACCGGAAATCATTGAATCTAAGATCGTTAACGTGTGTGGCATTCGCACCTAACTGCTATAGAGGTCGTAAAATGTTTATGAATTTGTAAAGTAAGTAAGTAACGGCAAAGTTCATTTTGACCATTTAACGTTTACTGTTTTGAATGCATTTCGCGATTCGGTAGTGTTGAACCGTTGGCGCTATATCGGTGACCAACTTTAGCACTTTCTATTCACAAGCTGCGAACGGAAGGATTAGCATTTACATGTAACCTCTTATGTTGTTTGAATATGGTTTTAGATATTCAATATCGCACGCATATGTATATTATTATATTTCTACAGTTTATATGGCGATGTTCATTTATTTGATGATGTACTGAGTTCAAGGCATTCTTAAACCAATTTGAGAAGCACATCAGGATAACAGGGTGTCTATAACTTGCTCGCTTATCTCGGTTGGTAATCTGATAATAATTAATTAGTGGGCCCTGATTGATTGCGGGGCCTTCAACACTATGTACCATAGGTACCTGGATGTTCTAAGGGCTTTTAGTCTACTTGATTATAAATTCTGGACGAATGAAAACAAAATATGAAATTATAAAAGAGGGCATTTTTGTCTTAAGGGAAATTTGTATTTTATGGCCAAACTAGGCATCTATAATAAAATAATATAAGTAGTACACAATTATTATTTACCGCAAAAACGGTATTACACTGTGAATGCGTTTCCTACTGAGCAAGGAAGGGACACTATGGTAATCAAAAATATTGCAAATGATACACACACAAAAATCAGGCACTCACCTCTACCTACATATCACTGAAGAAAAATAATTAAAAATTTCATTACGTTCAAAGCCTACCACCGGATTGGACACAGAAGTTTCAACAGCATTCTTTAACTATATAATTTCAACGTTTCAACACGTTGCAAGCCAGGAGTTCCCGGAAGATTGCAGCTAACGAAATGAGCGACTGAGTAACACGATACTCTGATAGGTGTCAAGTAACAATGCAGATGCAGTTATAAAATAGATTCATAGCCTTGTATTACCTCAGCAGAGTTACGTTTCATAGCGGAGTGGCCAACCAGACACGCGATTATTATTATTAGCTTTATTACCTGACAACCAATGTCACGATTTGCGGATAAAATAAATATATTTTTTTAATATTACACAGACGGGACCTGACATGTATCTTTTTAGGTAAGGCAGTCTCCGTCCGGGAATGAGGGACATGCTGGCGGTGACAGAATATAGCCAGTCTACCAATACAGTCACACCGATCAATATACCAATATAGCCAGAATACCCTTTACTGGCTTATTCTGGCTGTATTTCACAACCACCACAGCTGCCTGCAGCCTAGCTGGGATGTAAAGGATAAACTACTGTGGGATAAGGAAGAGACAAATGCTCGTTGCTTACACAGTAATAAAATTTTTTAACAAAAAATGGAACCGACTCAAAACGCACTAAATAGTAAAAAATAACTGCGACATTTAGTTTCATTAATTTCATTAATTTACGTAAGCATATCTATGAAGTCGGTGCCAGTCAAGTTTAATTGACATTTATTTAACGCAGTAAAGCAGTTTGTAGGATCTAAGTAACGTCCTTAAAGTAGAAACCTTGGCTGGCACCGACTCATAGATATGCCTAATTAAATTATTTTTTACTTTTTGACACAGTTATTTTTTACTTTTTATTTTTTGTTAAAAATTTTTATTTCTTACTTTTTAGTGATTTATCGACACGTAACCTACTCGTACTATACTCTCATAGTATATTATACGGCACTAGTAGCCAAAAAGCTACCGATAATAACACAAAACCGAAATCGCTACAAATGTGCCTATAAAATTTCAAGAGTGCCTTCAATTTCCCAGGATATCACCATCATCAGATCCTAACATGATGACTATGGGACCATATTGGAAGGGTGCCCTTTCTTAATTATTAAAATCGGACAACTCTGTAAAAAGTTATGCGTGGTCAAACATAAAAAAAATATATATACACGTGTCGAATTTAGAACCTCCTCCGTTTTTTCTCGTCGGTTAAAAATGATCCGCCATTGGAACATCCGATGAAAATCTGGGCTCAGGCCGACATGTGGGAACGAGAGTTTGCCTCACACTTTCTAACCCTATATCAGAGTGTTCTCCAGACAAGTAAAAGTAGATACTAAGATAGTGACCTAAGCTCAAAGTCTTCTCTCGCATAAGATTGGCTGTGCGGACAGTAGCAAATAAATAACTATAATCTTTTTAAAATGATATTATAAATATAGCAATATGTTAAGTTACTAGGCGTATTCCATTCTGTGGAACGACCAGCCAACTACTAGACTACAAATGCAATTACGAAATACATTCTACAACGTGCGCACACTACAGTAACGTGAGTTGATTAAATCTTAAGTCGCAATGCAGCCAAAGAACTTATACGGCTTCTTAGTGAAAAAAAAATACTAAATACTGCGTTTTCACTAGTATGTGTGAACCTTAGAAATTTAAAAGTTTTCTTAAATTAATTGACTATAAGATGAAGCTCTCTCTGCAGGTTCAGATCTCTTCTCATAGATCCACTGCACTTAGATTCGCCAATGCGAACTAGTAGACAGATTAGACGATAATGACCGGGATCGAAGGCTTAAAAGGTTCTTTCTAAAAGGTGTAGAAAACACCAACTATTCAACTCCTTTCTGCTACTTGCCTATTATAAATTTCTTAAAGAAATAAATTCACAACGTGCCATAGGACTGAAACAGTGGGTCATACTGGGTTAGAGTAAATAAACATGCTAACTACTAGAGTAATGAAGGATTTCTTTAAACAGATACATACGGGATAGTAAATACAACTTTAACAATAAGAGCAGAGATTTCTGTTGCAAACTAAACTTATTTTACTTATAAAATATTCTCTACATTTATTTAAAAGAATAATGAACTTAAAATATATATACCTATAAAAAATATACAAAAAGAAACTGCGGATGTGATTTCACACGCGGACAATGATATTTTAGCCAACTAAAGCTTGGTAAAGACCGTGGGTATTTATGGTTGGATGGTTGTCAAAGTACATCAATATACTGGCGATGATAAGGTCACGGCCACTCATTCATGTGGATGATATATTTAAACAAATGACACAACTACACACGTACATATATTCAGAGAGCGACGGAATTATGCCTGGGGAATCTCTACGTGACCAAATTGGTACAGAGAAGATTAATGTACGCGACGTAGTTCTAGTTAATTGTTAACTGTATATTGCAAACGTTCATTAGTTTGGTCAAGAGTAAAGACAATTAGAAACAAGATCCTGATTATGTAGTTCCATGTCTATATAATTTTAATTTTAAACGACGAAAAAAAATTAGAAAGTTTCTCAATTCGACACGTATATATGTATTTTTTTTAATGTATGACCACGCATAACTTTCTATAGAATTGTCCGATTTTGATAATTCTTTTTTTATTACAAAGGGCATACTTCCTATTGTCATCATGTTAGGATCTGATGATGATATCCTAGGAAAATTTAAGGAACTCCTTAAATTTTCTAGGGGTCAGTGCCAGTCAAGGTTTCTACTTTAAGAACATTACCTAGAACCCACAAACTGCTTTACTACGTTAAATAAATATTCCTTAAGCTTGCTGGCACCGACTTCATAGATATGCTTAAGTAAATTAAAGCAACTAAATGACACAATTATTTTTTACTTTTTAGTGCGTTTTGAGTCGGTTCTATTTTTTGTTACAAATTTTTATAGCTAACTAAAGCGCTACAAAGGTGTTTATAGTTGGATGGTTGTCAAAGTACATTAATGTAATATGTAACAATGATAAGGATAAGGCCACTGATTCATGTGGATGATACGTAGACTATTTGTCTGAGGGATGATAATTATGATATATGATTATTATAACTATAGGACACCCGCAGTTTTGCCCGCGCAGTTCTCATTCCCGTGGGGAATTATTTTTGATAGGTATATAAGCTATATTTTTGTAAAATTTTATCAAAATCCATTTAGCAGTTTTTTCTCAAGTAATAAACCATCCAGCCATCTATATATACAAACTTTCGCCTTTATAATATTAGTAAGAATAATGAAATTATGTATACAACTGAACACGTTCATATATTTAAAGACCGGAGAACGAATGATTCTTTGGGAAACTTTACGTGACTCAATCAGCAATCTGCAATCAGAAGATCAGTGTAAGCGACGTAGTTCCAGTTATTGTAAATTTTCTATTACGAACTTCCAGTAGTTTGGTCGCCGGTTATGTTATAAGTAATTCCATGTTTTTACCCGACTGCGTCAGAAGGAGGGTTATGTTTTTCGAGCGTATGTATGTATGTATGTATGTATGTATGTATGTATGTCCATTTCTTCGGCACGCGCTACAGCCTAAACGGCTGAACGGATTTTGACATGTGAGATGTCGTTGAATTTGTCAAAATTGTGGTAGTGACATAGGCTATATAAATTTTCAAAATGGCGGCTGTAAATGTGTGTGTATTTTTTTATCTTATCTAAGCAATATGGGTACCAATTGAAAGGTCGTAAAAAGACCATTTCAAAAATATAAATATCATATCATGTTCATATTACTTTTTTAACAAAAAGGCGGGGATAAACGTAGTTTTGGTAGATCTTTCTTTCCCCGCAGGTTAAAGTATTTTGTCCCTGTTTGCAGCACTATAAAGTATTTAGAATTTTATACAGATATAGTGATCCTTGTTTTTCTCTTTTCAGTTCATAGCTTCTAAGCAGTCGGGTTTTTTGTTTTTATAATAATAATTTTATTATGAACCTACTTGTTCCTAAAGGACTCAAAGGTTTGTCGTTTAAAAATAGATATTTCTACCATTTATGACATTCGTTCAATTTTTTTTCACTAAAATTATTTTAATACATTATTTTAACTTATTTAAAAAATCTATACCAGCATGGTACTATTTTGAGCTGCACTAAAAATACTGTAGGTAATAGCTGAATTTTCTCATGCGTTTCACCAAAACTTTAAAAAGTTAGTTAGGTCATTTGTCACCAAAATAAGCAATAACAATGATTTAGGTGGATTAAGTGGTGATAATTTTTTCGAAACGTTCTCAGGAATATTGTCGTTTACGAATTTCTCACAGAATACTGCGTTGATTGCTACTATGGTGCCTGTTCATTGTTTCTTTTCTTATGAAGATTTTGTGGTTAGGCATTAGCTATAGAGGCAAATAATGAAAGTGACTTTGTCATTGAAATGTCTAGCGTAGTTAGCGAGTGTAAAACTAGTAGGTACATAATGAAAGTGTATCATAGAATTGTTAAATATCATAGCAAAATCATCAAAGTAATTATCATCATTATTATTATCCGATGGACTCCACTTGATATCTAGGTCTCTTGTAATTGTAACTTCAAACACCACGGTCTTCAGCCATCCGTATCACACGGCTCCATGCAGCTCGATTGATGTCCTCGGTCCTACTATGCAGTTGTAGTTCAACGAACGCTGCTCTTTATGGAGCGGTGATGCTAACCCGGCACTAAGTATGAAATTCCACCGTCTAAAAGCTCTTCGAACGCAACTTCAGTAGGTACTGCAACTCGTTGAGCCATAGCTCATCCGTATCCGCAAAGTCCGACATATCATATATATGAACCTCAGCAGCAGGGAGAGTTGGTAGCAAGGAATACTCAAACTTGTATAAATTCACTTTATTACATTGCAGAAATTACACAAACAGTATCTATTTGAACGTTACGAATACTTCAAAATTAGAAAACACGATGAGCGCGCCACGTAGCCAAAAACCTTACAACATCTCTTTGTGACGTGGAAGGGAAAGTGAACTCCGATTGGTTGCCGCCTATTTGCGTTAACCAATCACAAAATTACAGTTGACTATTCTGTACGAAGAGTTATGTTGCCAACTTAAAAAAATAAAAAACGATATAATTTTTAACGCTAATTGAATTATGATCCTAACACATACTTTGTTTCTTCTGCGGATCTCATAATTTCTGATTCGATCACTCGAAGAAACTTCGAGTGTAGGTCGTTCGGACGCTAAGTGACCCGGAGGCTGGAGCCTTCTTATGGGGCCCATAGTTAACGACCATGTCTCGCTACTATAGGTCATAACTAGCAACACTGGTCTATTTTAAATTAAATTGTTAATTTAATGACTAGCTTACATATGTAGAAGACTATAGAGAACTTAGTTAATAGAAATACTATCATTGAATTACTGTCTGGAGTACAATAGTAAAGCTGATAACGCAACAGTTTTGAACATTTTTCAACAGTAATTCGTAACTGTAAATTAAACTTTAAGCTGTAACTGTTAAAGTTGCTATTGCAACAGCAAAGTTAGATTGGTGTAACTGACTAATGAAGGTTTTATTACGTATTCCAGTATGAATGAACAATGGTACTGTAGGTGCCAAGTCTGTGTGAGTTGGGTGTGATCGAATAACTTTCCTTATAAATTATGTTAACATTGTATGAAATGGGTTGAGACATAAACTATTTTATGCGGCTGCTTATTCGAAACTATTGTATCTATTGTTTGATTTGAAAAACAATTGACTGACATAGTTACCTATTTTGATTTTATAATCTAAATCATACCACAAAATGTTTTGTTACAAAATATATACTTACTACTATAAACTTTTTCTATAGTCCGAACCATATAAAATGGCAATAAAGGCCGTTGAACCCTAAAGAGCAAAGGAGTAGACAAACTATTATTTATCTCTCTCTTACCTAGGAATTTGCAATCCACTGCGTGAGTCTCACTCCAACATAATAAGTTTCGCCGATTGGCAATGTTCACAATGTTTGTCGTTTTGTCATTATACAGCAAACTTTGAAACAATAAAATATTCATTATCTTACCAAAGACCTTTTATAAATCGATGCCAAAGACCAAGAGTTCTTTGGTACAAACAACAAAAAAATGACTAACTATCAAACAAAATCTGCTGATGTCGTCTTGGACAAGCAAAAACATTCAACGAACTTGACCTCGAATACGAGCTATGGCTACTATTATCTACTGGCTATAAAATAAAACAAAAGAGTGTCAGTGGTTAAGTCTTTGCCTCAATGACTTTTTTTTTAATAATAATAGAAGAACAAGCATTATGGTTTATGCGTTTCTGAATGGAAAAACTTTGTCTATAACAGAATGTAATTTTTTTAACTATAACTAGGTACCTATTATAATTTCACTATCATCATCGTCATCAACCTCTATCCGTCCACCGCTGGACATAGGCCTTTCCGACAGCGTTCCACCACACACTATCATCTGCCTTCCTCATCCAGCCACTTCCCACTACCTTTTTGACACACACGCCGGCTCCAACGACCATCTGTTCCGTGACTTATTGTATTTGCTTTTCTGTAACGATGCAATAAATAAATATGTAAATGGTCTTATGAAATCACGACAAACTTTTTTGAAAACTCAAATACTTTTCAACCTTGCACAAATGGTTGGAAAATGGGATTGTGCTAACACGAGCAATCGGCGTTGCCATATTGGCCTAGACCGCTCTACCGAGCGTCTTTCATTTTACTATTTTAATGGCTGTAATGCGACATGTGATAGATGCAAGAGGAAGATAAGGTGACAGACATAAGATCACTGTAATAAAACATTGAAATGTGTGTTAGGCACATTCTACAATACACTTCTTTCGCACTGATGTTATGTCTGCGCCTTCTTCCTTATCTGGGATGGTGCTTAATAAAAAACCTTTTATGGTTAAATCCTCAACTTATTTTTACCCAAAAAAGTACTGGATACATTTTCAAACCTTGAAGAAATATTATAAAATAAGAAATTCACAAGGGCAATAGCTAACATAACATAATTTACTTAATCTTACACTGTTCTTGTGTTTTACACTTTGATGTCAAGGTCTAAGATTCAAAGCCAGTTATTTATATTGTTACTTACATAAATATAATCACTATAGCGATGCAAACATAATGTATTATGGTAAGCCATTGGTAAGCCACTAAAATCGTGTTCATTTGAAGCGATTGTGTAGAGATAAATTGTATTGCTTATACGTTGTACTATTTGTCATATTAATTTACGGTCTAAGTATGAGATTTACTTCTATCAAAGTACGACTGTAAATAAAATGTTATCTATATGTATAATAAAATAGTAACAAAGTCAATTCTGTACATTAAATATTTTTTTGAAAAAGGTAAGTAATTTTAAAAACGTTTTTTAAAATGTTTGTCTATTTGTTTTTTCGCGCATCACTTTAAAACTACTGAACCGATTTTCATACGGTTTTCATAGATGTATTAAGCTTAGCTCTGGGCAGGCTTTAGGCTTTGTTTCATGTAGATCGGACGTAAGAAAATAAATTTATTCAAAAAAAACTGAATTTCACTAAGTACGTAGCCGCGACGAAAGTACTGAATGAATTCAAATGAAACTTGGCACGATTAGAGTTTATACTTTTAGGAAATAAATAAAATACTATGTATTTCGAAAATCACTACCTTTCCCTTAAGAGAAGGCTTAAAAGTCCACGTCGACGAAGTCGCGGACGTCCACTAGTGCCTTTATAAAATAACTTCTTCTCTCACTAAATTCCACAGCGTTAACTGTATTTAAGTCACCAATTATGTCAAAAGCGACTCTATCAATATAGCAAAGTTATTCTCATCATTGGTTAGATTAATACAATATTCATTTTTTATTTTAAAAAGTTTACCTAATAATTTCAATCCTATACCTACACATCAGTTGACTCCGGTAGGTTAGAAGTTATAAGAAACAAGTTCGAGTGAAAGCATTTTATAGAGTATCTATGCTAATTTGATAATGACCAACTTTCATACATTATCAAGAGTTGATATAAAATGTCCTGATTTTCACTTTTAACAATATAAGGCCCAAACTACCTAGGCTAAAAAATTTCATAACAAAATTGAACCGACTTTAAAACGCACTAAATACCTAGATAGTAAAATATAATTGCATCCAGAAGTTGCTTTAATTAAATTATTAATTAAAGCATGTCTATAATGTCAGTGCCATCCAAGTTTAAGTAATGGTTACTTGACGAGGCAGCAAAGCACTTTGTGGGTTTTAAGTAACGTCCCAAAGTGAAAGCTAGGGTATTGCCATATGCATTTCTCAGATGAAATACCTGTATTTCATCTATTTTGTAAGGAATTAACATTGTTTTTTTTTTGAAAAGTGTTACCCACACTTAAGGGATTATTTATATTTAAGAATAAACATAATATCAAAAATTGCGGATCCGACGGGATTCGAACCCGCGTCTCTCTGGCAATTCGGGCATTACAGGCTGTATACCTGGATATCAAAAACATAATATCAAAAGCACAATTTCGGCACCGACGTCATCGGGATCGTGGCCTAGTGGTAAGGCGCTCTAAGTGCCCGGATTGCAAGAGAGACGCGGGTTCGAATCCTGTCGGTTCCGCAATTTTTGATATTATGTTTATTCTTAAATACGAATTAATATTGGTAAAATATTAAGTAAGAATTCCAATTTGTTACATTTAACACAAAGTATAAGTGAAATTGTAAAGTGACAGTTTGTAAGTAGGTTACGAGTGAAGTTAGTACCTATTGTAACAACACTCAAACACATGTGAAAACCAATAAAGTTATGAATAAAGTGTTACTCATTACGACAGTAGGTTGTTTTGTTCTCTCAGCATTGTTCCTGCTTTATCATAATTGCCGATTGCAATCTTTTGTTTATCATTAATATTGGCTCATTACGTACAGCTAGGAAGTAGTGCCTTTTGCTGGTGTATGACAGTTTTGACTCAAGTAAAACTATTCTATGTGCACTATGTAATAAAGGTTAAAGTTGCTAAGAGATTAAGCGACTTCAGCGGCTGAATGAATGAAATATATCATTAAAGCGATTGTACTAATGAAATACTCATTGCATGTGATTTTGAATGGAAGCGGAGCATAGTTTCGATAAGAACTTGCCATTTTATTTGACTTTGTGTCTAACATTAAGTTCTCTACAACCCACCAATATTTTAGCATCTGAAAAAAAAACATATTAGGTGCTTATACAGGTTTGGCAAGGACATCTATCTAATCTGGTAGTAATACAACATAACCAGTATATCTACCACATTTTCTAAAGTGGTATTGGCAATAGTGAGAGTGGAAGCTAAAGTTTGACAATATCATTGAATTGAACTTGAAGGTGGAAACCTTAAGGAATTAAATTACTTAGTGTTTTAAAATACGGCGTTAATAATTGTCCGCAAAATATTAATAATTATAATTAGTTAAAAAAACATCCTGGCCCAATTACAGAATCGTTGTCATAAGGAAAGAGTACAACTGATAGAGGTTGTTTTATTTAGCGCAAATAGACAGGTCAACTAGAAATACAATGCTTATTTTATATCGCTATAAATTATACTTAACTAGATTAGTAATGCAGCACGAATATTCTCTATGTACGACGTCATATGACGTCAGCGAAAGTTAGTCTCTAGGGAGGCTGAATGAATACTTTTTAATCAGAGCACCGCAGTTGGAGGTTAAAAATGATATTCTACCCTCCATTCAGGTCATAGCGAGGCTTCCGCACCCGCATTAAAACTTTCTCATTAGAGGCTTTTGAACTGAAACTGGAATTTTTCAGTATAACAGTGGAAAAAATCTTTTGAAGCGATGCGGTTTTAATTGGAGCAACTTGAAATTTGCATTTGTTGTGTCGCTAATGAATTCAGCTTGAATTATGTTATGAATATTATTATGATGCTACTTGGTCTGGAATTTTATGATGCTACTTGTGCTGTATTTTTTAATGTTATTTATTCTGGATTTTTATGATGCAACTTCTTCCGAATTTTTATTAAGCTACTAATTCCAGATTAAGTAATAAACGTAAATTAATGGTAATGGTAATAATAAGGTGAGAAGAATAGATGTGTTTGGTGTAAAAAAGGATATGTTTGTAAGCTGTATTTGTAAGCAGACAATGAGTTGTAACCCTATATATGATGATGTATAGGGTCCAGACCCCCTGACAGACCCCCTTTATATGAGCCCATGCTTGTAGCACGTTACTTATATAAATGGGCTAAACCGCGAGATATTTTAAAATCTTTATAATTATTTAAGCCTACAATGAGGTGATAAGTAATAATGATGAAGTGTTTGTAAGAACATTAGTTACGCTCTAAATTTTACAATCGGGGTCAATACCGCTTTTGGCAATTATACAAATGGCTAGATATAACTCATAACGAATGTATGTAATGGACAAATATATTTAAACGGGGATAAACGGTTTTTTTCACACCGTCGGTGCTATTTATAGGCAACAATCAATTTGGTTTTAATCGTCCGTAAATAAATCTCTACCATATTCGTGATTTTTTTCTCGAGAAGAATTAATAAACTGGCAATTAAATGTGCTTTAATCTTTGGTAACTGTCTTACATAGAAGAGGTTAATCTAACACTCTGCTCTATAAGGGGTTGGTGGGCTTAATCAGATGTTAATGAGAATGACTGGACTGACGACTTAAAGTGTTCTTCAAAGCACCGCAAACTTCACGTCACATTTTTACTGAGACTATCACTTTGAAAGAAAGAAATACTCAATATTTCGAGGCCCGAACCAGGACTTAATCCTAGGACTTTATGCGAAGCCACACACGCTAACCACTGTATAAACGAGGTAGAGAACAGTATGATGAGTAATATTTTTTTAAGCTCGTGCTTATGTAGGTTTGTAGGCAAGCAAGCATACATCAATTAATTAACTGTCCGTTTTAAAAAGAGGATCACGATCTCCTTACATCCTTAACGGTTTTCTGTGGGCGAAATCAATTTGATAGTTCAATGTTAGAGCCGTATTTGTTTGACACCTACGTAGTATTTACTGTATCTAGTATTTAGTGTCCACTGGTCACCTAAATGCAAATGTAATAAGCCTTTTATGCTAAGCCTGTGCGACTATTGGCCGTTTACGTAAACTGGAACGACTTTTACTTGTAGGCGGTAATATCCTTACAAACATGTCCATAGCCGTTATTTCAAAATCGAAGCGTCTTCGGTTTACCTCGTTTTACTGATGATTAGTCATAGATGTTTATAAATGCCACCTGCTTCTGTGGTCTCTCTAATCACAAGGTCCTGGATTCGATGACTACTTTAGAGTATGACGCCAGGTTCACTTGGCAGGCTATCGCTGGGTCTCTTAACGCAAAATTTACTTAGATTTTGGGACAAAAGAGTGTGCAATTTTGTAAATTTACTATTTTACATGACAATAAGTATGACAAAATTATATTGCTCTGACTACTACGAATTACATGATATGTGCAATAGTATATACTCTATATATATCATTACTGGTTTTGGTAGGCGAATTATATGTCTTGTGCACCTTGTTTGGAAGTCAATGAATTAATAATTGTCGTTGCTCTGAATTACATTTGTAATGTAACTCGTTCAATTGTCATGCTCTTTACAATGTTTGACAATTGAATTTATGTATCTACAAGACCTTGACGAATCTGGAGGATCTATAAGGAAGTAACATTTGCGAGTACGGCACAAGTTTTTATTGTTCACTGTGACATAAAAAGTTTTAGTTTTTTCTTTGAAATTTGATTTTGCACAATATGCATTATTCCATGGATACACTATAAATCGGCTGTATAATATGTATATTTTTTCTATCATTTATTTATTTACAATTTTTTTTTAATTTTTAACAATGTCATACAAAAACACTATTAAAAATTTATAAAAAAAGATTTGCTCCTCCACTTGCGGGGCCTTTGAGGGCCCAAGCAACCGGTGGTCAGGACTCCAGTGTGAGGAACCTCCTCACAATACGCGCCGTCTCAAGAATCACCGCCTTCTGTATCCGACCCTTGATCCAACAGTCAAGCGAAAGCTTCTTAAGATGTTGGTCGAAGCTTTTCGCAATAGGACCATTGACTGATACGACTTTAGGAACAATAATCGTCGACTCAACATTCCACATGGCGGTAAATTTAAAGTTTCGTATTCTTCCCTGATGATTAATAAATGTTAATAAGTTTAGTCAGATCATTGTCCGAATACGCCGGATATGTAAATCGTTAATGCGAATCATCGTTGATCAATGGCAGCGTTGCTCGGGCGTTCCGAGCACGTCCCGTACCGTTGTTTACGTTTGTGTATGAATTTGTGATTATATTGATCTTTGAGAGACAAAAATGCACAGGTAATTTTTTAATGTTAACGATTTCGATCTTAGATTGTTTCTTGCCTCGATCCTTTCGAAACATTTGGATATTCTTATGTATTAATCAAAAATTAAACTATTAAATAAACATACATGTACTTAAAATAACAAGTAGGTACCTATATTTCTTTTTACCAAGTCTTCTAACTAGTATTATAGGATTAGTCGCCACGCGGACTAAGTATATCGCCTGCGATTTAGTCCGTGGAAATCCCGTAGGTACCCAAAAGGTTCTTATTTTTAGGTCGTTACCTCTCCCTTGTTAAGTAGCCAGACCAAAGCTGAAAGTAATTCAGCTCATACTACAGTATGGTCTGTAAGATTCAGTCTATGTTTGCTTTGGAAGAGTTTACAAAAGAGACAAGACCGACTCAAAGCTTAATTAAAATGTAAATTTTAACATGCATTATTCGAAATAATATATTCTAAATGCATTTGATAGATATATCTTGGTCTTTGAATGATGAGCCAGAGCCCGAGCCGAGCTCTTCTTTTCAAGTGCATCAAAGGAATGCTAGCAATCTTGCATCTACATGAAGGTGGTTTGATACTGTTGTATTTGGTAACCCGTACCTACAGTAAGCCTAGGTCCAGCAGTCCATTCATCGGCTGATGATGATGATGACATACCACATAAATTGGCTGAGACAGAAATAATAGTTTGATGATGGATCCCAACGCTATTGTTTGTTAATAGGATGTGGGTATTTTGTTCGATTCACTCGAATAATTTGCCAATCTAGGAAATGATTGCACAATACGGAAACAATTGGACAACGGATCGTCCGTGTCGAGTTCGATCATTATTTATTTATACGAATTAGTGGTCGCCGAGTGATGAAAATTCGACCATAATTGTCTTAGGCACTTTTAAATATTCAAGATATGACGTTATAAAGTTCTATTGATAAGGGCAATACTCTAGTCTATACGTTTATTACCATAATTATTAATTCTGCAGTTTAAGCCTACCTATATATAGCTTTCTTAACGAAAATCATACTAATATATGAATGGGAAGTTTGTTTGTTTGTTTGCCAACGGTCACTACACTACTTACCTTACTGTGTGTCACTTTTGGTTATAATCAGTTGGTTTAATAATTGAATTAATAATTTTCTTGAATTAATAATTAATAAGTTTCTGGACTATTAAAACGTACATTTTTTAAATTCATATGCAAGCTTATATAATGTACTAGTAATGAAAATGTTACTCGTAAATCCATTCCGCGTTTTGCCTCTAATAATCACATAATTTCCCTTCAAAATAGGCATATGTAGGTAGGTTTTACCATTTTTATATAACACACGTTCGTGATACGAGTTTGTCCGGACACCGGTCAGTCTTGCACACGCGATTGGAGATTACCGTAACATACTGATGACCACACGTTTGCGCTTCAGAGGAACTGTTTTAAAATTACGATAAGCACAATTTTTTAACCGAAGATAACATTTTACAGAGTGGTCCGATTTCGATAATTCTTTTATTAGAAAAGGCACACTTTTAATATGGTCCCATAGTCATTATGTTAGGATCTGATGATGATATCCTGGAAAAATTAAAGGAAAGGAATTTGCAGCGATTTCGGTTTTTGTGTAAGTATCGGTAGCTTTTTGGTTACAAGTGCCGTATAATATACTATGGCAGTATAGTACGAGTACGTTACGTGGCGATAAATCACTAAAAAGTAAGAAATTAAAATTTTTAACAAAAAATAGAACCGACTCAAAACGGACTAAAAAGTAAAAAATAACTGTGTCATTTAGTTGCTTTAATTTACCTTAGCATATCTAGGAGTCGGTGCCGGCCAAGGTTTTTACTTTAAGGACATTACCTAGAACCCACAAACTGCTTTACTACGTTAAATAAATGTTCCTTAAACTTGCTGGCACCGACTTCATAGATATGCTTAAGTAAATGAAAGCAACTAAATGACACAGTTGTTTTTTACTTCTTAGTGCGTTTTGAGTCGGTTCTATTTTTTGTTAAAATTTTTTTTAAACTTAAACCACACTGATATTATGTACAACTTGTATTATGCAAGGACCGCGGCATATGAAAGGATGTAGTCTCTGTCTACGTTTAAGGGAATGAGGCGTGATGTTATGTGTGTATGTAGTAATATTGTCAGTCAAAATACTATGTTGGTGGTTTTATAATAGACGCAGTGTTTACCTTGGATACGTATTATATTACCAAAGAAAAATATAAGTAGGTATATATGTGTACCTACTCTTGAAAACTGAAGGTGTATGTTTGGCGTATGTATTTGTGAGAAAATAAAGATGTGAGAAAAGTACATGGACTCTACTAGACTCTCTCTCTTAAAAAACCTCTTAATGTGATTGAGACATAGCTTGATGACGATGTATATTAATTCTAAAAAATGAAGTATTTACGAAAATTGTAAATGACAGTAAATACAAATCAAATAATGAATATCTAAATCAATCCGACAGTTGAGACGCTTCTTTAAATTAGAAATTGTAAATTGCATTGGAAAATAACGACCTATTTAAAAAAATAATGCGACCCATTTAAACATAAACATGAGCTAGAATGCGATAGAGGTTACGTGTATTCATCGCAAATATTAATTGTCTTGATGAACAATACTATTAAAATTCTTGACTAAGCCGCCAAGTATTTTGCGTCAGACAAAGCCACATAAACAGATATAATATTGTGCATGTACATTACGGGCACAATACACAAACACAACAACGGTTTTCCTGTCTTTATGATCCCTTAAGTTTATTCTACGTGATCTACATGCACAAAATTGATATTTTCGGGGTAACAGTGATTAATGCTTTATCATACCAAACCATTATTTCATTTATCGCATTTGTGATTTAAAAATCAAAATTTGAAAGTTTGGTATTTAGGTCTCAATGGACCCAGGATTTGCATTTTGTCGGAGAATCAATTATCATCTCCTCTATATCAAATTATCAGTTTAATCTAAAATTTAACCCGTGAATTTAAAATTTGTATGAAGGAATACTCTTTCCAATAATTTTGTACTTGTAGTGATTTTACTATTATGGATTTCGTGCATTTAACTCATTTATGGATTGGTTGATTCATAGATCTTATATTTTCATATTGGACTCTAACAGACACATCAAAGGCCATTATGAATTTTCGGATTGCACACGTTCTTTCATACACGTTCTTCTTATGAAAGCATAAACATTATAAGATGAGTTAAGTTCATTTCTAACTTTTTAATTAGGTGAAAAGCTTCTTGGCGTGCGTCGTACAAGAGCAAGCGAACCCATGATTTCACGATGTTACAACTCCACCCTATTAATCGTGGAGTTATTGAGGCGTGGTACAGGATCTCGGTAAATATAACATTTCTTCATATCCCACTTTGAGTTTCTTCACTCGTGGTTATCCTACAATTATAGCTAACCGTTGCATGCTATAGCATCTGATCGGTATTATTCACGCGTGTAATTTTAACGATACACAGCTATTATTGCAAGACTTCTTCTATTGCTACGACCACTTGATTTGGTTAATCGATTCCGTTATTACATGATTGTTTTGTGAAAACTGTCTATATAGATTATAATAATTGGCTAGCCTGATTACAGTATTATCGATTTACTAGTTTTTTTGTGAGCATTGTAAGATTTAAAAAATACTTAAATGAATATTATCACCTAGTTATGCTTTACTCTTAGTAATTATTGTTTATAATGATGACTGTTTTTTTTTTCAAAATATACATTGTGTAGATATATATATATAAGTACTTACCTATTATTATAATTAATATTATAGGGCAATTACAAACATCGCTATAAATAGCCCCAAAGTAAACGTACTTGTATGTTATGGTAGCTATGATAACTGATGAATATTTTTATATATATTATACATAAATACTTATAATATATAGATAAACACCCAGACAGTGGAAAACATCCATGCTCATCACACAAACATTTTCCAGATGTGGGAATCGAACCCACAGCCTAGGACGCAGAAGCAGGGTCGCTACCCACTACGCCACTCGGCCGTCCAAATCATACCGTAAACACTGGCACAGTCTTCAATAGAGATTACATTTACCTTATACTTACTTATGAATTTTTCCTCGGTTATTTTATGAGACTTTATGTATTCTAATTTATTTCTGTAGATAGGATTTAAATAAATATTTTAGAATTTTATCCTATTTTATTGCCACAATGTAATAAAGTGGTTGTTCACCTGTGAACTGGTTATGTTATTTATGTGAAATATTATATAACATAGTCACGCGCTTCCAAGTTTTTCGCTTGGACGCTCATTAGATTTAAAATAGAGAATTAATAAAAAAGTACAATTAGGTTTACGTCATTATTGTATCTGTAGTCACATTTCTTGAAGATATTTTCGTTATAATCTCGTTCATAATAACTTATATACTTGAAGAATCCCATTGAAGCCCTAAGCTTGCGAATCCGCATTGGAACAGTGTGGTAGGCTAGCTTCAAATAGCCTAGGAGTTGCACGCTGTAGTAAGTAAATAAACTCATAATGATACTGATAACTAAGAAGGGAAAACGTAACGTTTTCCCTTCTTAGTTATCAGTATCATTGAAAACAATGAAAAATGAGAAAATAAACATTCAGCTTCTAAGTTTATCTTCAAAGTTACCTACTAAAATTAGTAGACTCATTCTATAATACCATTAAAGTATTGTTATGAGGAAAATCAATACGGTCTATGCTTGTAAAATCACCGCAAACACGTTCAGTCGGTCTCATTCTTAACCGCATGTTATACTGTCACATGTTACTGGTTACCCAACTTCCATTCAAGGTGATTATACTCCATGCATACATATTAGCGAACTCATGTCCCAAAATTGTGTGACGCATACTTTTTCTACTTAAGACAAATGCTCTAGAAAGTTTTTACCCCTACTACGATAGCTATTTTTCAAATTAAACAAAAGACGCCTTTTCAATACTTACTGAAATTTGCGACAATAAATTGATCTTTCTGCAGGTTTAACTTTGCGGAAATCGGAATACAAGAAAAGTACAACGAACTTACGTTAATTTGACTGCCACTTGGTCTAGTGGTTAGACTATCTGGCTTCGATCAGGAGGTCCTGGGTTCGAATCCTGGGTCGAAATATTTCTGAGATTTTCATTCCTCTATGAAATTCTCAGTACATTCCAAGCCCGGAGTCGGGAAGTTGGTGGTGTTACACTCCCGTGCCTCGGACGGTACAAAAGTACAACGAACTTACTTTTCTGATTAGGAAACTAATTAGCGTCACCGTAAATCGTGAAAATCGCATAATTATATATATTTTGTTGATTTTTTTTTGTTGCACACAATAAATAGACACATTTCAGAAATATGGTAAAATAATTGAAATCTGACCAATAGCGTGTAACAGCGGTCCTATCAATAAAGTCAAAAGTACCCAAACCCGATCTACTTGTATGAAAGGATTAATGAACTTAGAAGAAGCGAAAGAGATATGTAAGGATCGTGACAGGTGGAAGGATTTGGTTTCTGATTAATTTGAAACACAATATTACCTACAAAACATTATTGCCTTCATTTGTTATCTCTAAAACTATTACTTTGATTGGAAAAATTATTTTTGTATATGACATCCAGACTCATGAGTGATATAGGTTAATTTATTTGCATATATTTCTAAGGGAACGGAAACTACGCGGGTAAAACCGCGGGGGTTTGCGAGTAACATAATAAATCTTTATGGTGTAAAAAATATAACTTGCTAGTCTGGCGATGGCTTGCAATTTGTAAGCTGAAAAAGCAAAAAACAAACCAGACATTTCCTCCGACGCCGGAAGAGGATGCTCAGGAGATAAGAAAAGTTTGCGATTGAATGTTGTTAGACATTTTTGTTGCGCTTTAGTTACCAACTTGTGTATCTCCCGAAAACAGGCAAGTAGGTATTTTAGAATTTTATAAAAGCGAAATTAAATTGAAATAAATATAAGTAAAACATTTAGATACAATATATCGCAACGAGCATGACGCTAGCAAAATTTGAAAATATTTGGCAATATCTAGACTAATATTGGAACGAAGTCCCTTGTCGCGCGTTGTGACTGATGTGAAAATATGTGGCGATATCTATGGCGCCCTCTGGTGTTTCGGTGTACAACAACAAATATTATTATTACTAAAAAAAATAAAATTTTATTACTTTAAATTAGGCAGACCTAGAAATTATGACTTTACTAGACTATAATAAGCAGCTACTACTACTACTGAACTTGTAGATTAAAAATTTGATTAGAAGATGCCTTTAAAATAGAGGCACAATTAGTCGTCAATAAAATATAGGCACAACTGTAAGACTAATTTAAATAAATTAGTTTTTGTAGAAGAATTCGCATCTTTATTGCTGCTTGATTCAAGTAAAGCTTATTTTGCATCACTTTATTCTATTGCTACTCGAACTTGGTTCAAGTCAACGTTTTTTTATCGAACATAAAGTCTCCACGTCGCGCTAAACTGTCCTGTTTTTGTTTTAACAAGCCTTTGAACTGGTTTTCTCTTACTAGGAAGCCTTAAAAACTTTGCTACAACCTATGGAAGATCAGAAACAAAACGTTAGAGAGGGATGGATTGAGGAAGGAAACAAGTTTGATGAACCATATTATAGTATAGGTTCGATTCGATTAAATATTTTGGTCATCTTAATTATTTAGAATTAATTGCTCCAAGAATCCTTAGCGCAGTCATTATATAAATATGTCTGAACGTTAAGTTACTCATGCTGTGATTTACTCAGTCGTTATGTAAACGTTTGTTGGCATCTATGTAATTACTTGCTTGTTTGTTGCGTCTAAGTAATAAATAAGTATAGTGACTAAGTAAAAATATTTGGTCAAAGGCGTATCAGAACTACAGAGGTTTTTGTTGTTAAATAACTTAACTGCGGCTATAATTTGTGCGAATATCTATTTTTTATCTTCTTTTTAATAATTTAAAAACAATTTTATTTTATAAAAAAACATATTTTTCAACGCAGAATTCATATGCTTTAGTTCGTTAGTTTTGTTCGTTTCTCATTTGATCTAAAGTTTTACTTTTTTTCCTCAGTAGATACGTATAGCAGTGGTTCAAAAAAGGAAAAAAAATTACAAATCAATGATTTAGCCGAAAAATAAAAATTAATTGAATATGGAATTTCACTTCAGACTAAATTGCGTTCGTAATTCACAGACAAACGTTCCACAACAATATGTGACATGTAATGTTATAATGTATTTTTTTATTGTTCTAGGTACATAAAAAACGGTGTACGGAGAGGGCGGTCCATGGCAGGATATATTTAGCTTAAAATTCTTTCTAAAACTACTTTATTTTCTCCTAATATTTTTTCGTTGTCAATGTTTTTTTTATTAAGTTGTAACATGCAGGAATAGACCGACTAAGTATTTTAGTAGGTTCCTTCATAAGTGCGGTGTCCTAAAAAGTAATGTATAAAACTAAAGTAAAATACAGTGTAGTAATAAAACGAATAAAACTGTCTTATAGCGCGTTGACATACAAATTTATCAATAGTCTATGAGGAATTTAGAGGCAGTAAAATTTAATTATTAGAACGGCAGATAGAGTTCCGTTCGGATTCTGTTAGATCTATAATTATCGAGTCATTGGTCTTTTATCTTTGTGGAATTTCATCAACATAGCGAAACATATGCTGTGTTTAACAAGTGTATACCTACTGTGCTGTATGTTAAATACCTAGTGTTGTTATCTAGCCATTGAAATTATTCGCAGAACCCGACGGACTGGTTTAGGTTGAACTTGGGTATCATGTTGCTTGTTGTGATAGTGTTTTGTATTATCAGCCATTTTTAAATGGCGTACTACAGGGCTAGGTCCAGACCCACCACGCTGCTGCAATAAGGGTTTGCGGGCTAAGGGTGATAATGTTGCCTTTTTGAAATTAAATCACTATCGGATGTTTATGATAAAGACCGGTACCACTAACTTCCTTTAGATTAAAAATTCTAGAATATACGGTTTATATTAGAAATTTTGAAAATCAAAAAGAGATTATTAATAATAATAATTAATGCATATTGAAAGTGCGTACGTGCGTGAACCAAAACTATGTCAACGAATGAATTAATGATTAGAGAAATTATAAAGGTGTGAAAAAATATTTTTCTTAAGAAATTGGAGCTTAAAACACGAAGAAAAAAAAGATAAAATAAAGGGTTTTATGGAAATGTGATGAAAAGTAGATGCAAGTATGTTATAAATGTTGGTCTTAAAAATAATGTAATATATTTTTAAGGATAATTTAAAATAATAATATAAATATCTTACTCTACTAAAGCTTAACTCCCTTATTGGCGCAGCCGAAGCGTAGCGACGCGTAATATCTTTTGCCTATAGCATGTTCATCTCTATTTTGCCACTATTAAGGTCCAAAATTTCATTATACTTATATTTTGTGACTTTATACGAATACGAAAATTTCTTTATACGAATATTCAACTACATACCTATATAATTTGGAGTTGAAAAACGTGGCGCATCGCGGCGCTCTGACTCTTCCTCATATGGTTGACGACGACTGATTTCAAAGCTGTCTGTCAACAAACTATCCTATTTGGTAAATATAGCATAGATAATACTGAATAACATAACATTGGTATTGTGGTGAGAGGTGACGGGGACCGTCCGTAACGTACGGATGAATCAGCCCTGTTGGGTCATATTTCCAAGTATAATAGCTACTGTTATACAATACAATAATAATAACAATATTTATATGACGTCTATTTTATATGACCTCTCATCTTATTATGATGCTCTGAATATGATTTTCATCAAACCGTATGTCGATTCTTAAAAAAAATACATGGTAGAAACATCTCGTCGATCATCCCACCTGCAGTTCGACTGTCAGTCCCGTACCACTAAATGTCTTTGAAGAATTCCGTTTTCTGTTACATCGACGTAGCAACCATTGTACATCAGCTTCAATACTGACGGGGTTTTAATGAATCGAGGCAGGATAAGGACAAGGCTCTGAATATACAAAGGTGACATGAAATGTAGAATTACTTCTTTAAGACGTATTCTTCTAAATAAATTTTGAAGGTAAGCAAACCAATTACGCAAAAATGTATTGCGCACCACTGGTTTATAAGATGGTTTTAAGATAAATATGTTTACGATTAATAGTGACAGTACAAGTAGATTAATAGCCTACTACATGTTAGTATTTGGGTCGAATCGCGTTCTTATCAAAATCGTTTTAACTTGTTTTGAATGTTACCTTCAGTGACTCATATTGCAATACGGTTTCTTTTGAAATACTGTGAACGGTGATCGTTTAAAGCATGACGCCTTACTCAATTTAATATTACTAGCTGCTTTCTGCTGCTTTGAATACATGAACATTTAAAGAATAAAGATCGATAGGATATTGAAATCTATCACCGGTTATTTTTTAGCTTTCATGGGGAAATTGTTATTACTTTCGTTCCTACCTATTAACTTTTAATTAGACCATACCATCATTTTAATTATATTTATTAAAATGATACCTTTTAAATTCTTCAGCGCATGGTTAGTAGTAAAAGATAACTAATCAAGCCAGCCGGCTGCCTCTCGTGAACAAACTCCTAGTAGGGTTAGTTCACAAGCACTATTATAATTATTATAACAAGCAAGCTTTGAGTATGCGTCATTTACAACTAAGCAATTATTGAATTCCTTGGAAGCTGTATTTCTTAGAATTTTTGACTTAAGAGCCGAAACTAGAACTTCCATTGTCTGTAGTCGACGAGATCTAGTTAAAACTTTTCATAAAAATTATTGATGATCTAGAGCAAGATAAAAACCATAGCTTTAAAAGATGTTCACTTTAAGGGACTTTACGAAACATATAGAGACCGGGAAACGGAATGAGAGCGTATCGGCAAGCCCTCTTTGCTAAAAATCGAGCAGTGTGCCGTAGTATATACCTATCTACTTAGCATTAGAAAGTGAACTGAGGTTGACAAAGATCGGAAGTGATTTTCCAGCGTTTGATGATTAACGACCCTTGAATAGTTGACGAAAAATAACAGGAAATAGAGTACGCAAAGCAATTTCTATTTTTAATAATTAAGGTCAGATAAAACATTTGAAATGCTTAATCGACGTATTGATGATGACCTATTAAGCGACATGAAAATATACTTGAATGACGAATTGGATCTTAGATTTATTATGAATGAATGCTATTTTCTCTGGCAAAATTGATCAAAACAAAAACGCTTTTACTGTCCAAGAGTTGTAAGCAATCAGATGAACAAGATTCAGATAGATAAAATGATAATTTTTAACAACACCGTACTGTACTCTTCCTATAATTCAGTGCCTGATTTGTGTCTTCCATCACCTATGATTGAAAGACTTTCAAGGCAAAAGTAACATTAAGATTAGCTCACTCTAAATTCTTAATTAATCATTGCTTTCCATCAGGCATGAGTGTTCATAAGACACGGATTTTACCAATAGATATACTCCTGCATAAAAGTGATTATGAAAGAGTTACAAGAATTTGTATAATCAAATTAATTTGTATAACATGTTTAGAAAATTTGGATCAAACGAAAGTGATTTTTTTTTTAAATTTTGCGAATATTACGTTAACGATCTCAAATAGAAAGTGGAATAAAGGTTAGCGAAGCTAGGAAGTCTAGATTTAAAACTGCATTTTAAATAGCTGATTTTCTTACAAAATTCCTATTATTATCAAAATTTATAATCATAGGTTTAGTGTGAAATATAATTAATTAATTAGCATATTTGAAACATTAATCATGTTAAGAAACAGCAAGGATGTTTTACTTTTAAATATTTATAGCCATTGGAGATATCGGTGATGTATGGCAGAGGCTTTCAGATATCTAAAATCTGGTTATAATACTTAGCAAAAAAGTAAAAAAAAACCGCTTGTATTTTATATAAGTAGATATGTGTGTTTAGCGTAATTTAGTTCATTTGGATGCTACAATATTTATTTATTATTATTGGACTCGGCAAGAAACTCAGTTATGCTATCCTTTGCTGTGCATGTAGATCTTTTAAAATTTAATTAATTGCATTATTTTTTAGATATTAATTTTATTTACATTTTTTTTAACCCCCGACTTAAATGACTGACATTTCTGTCTGTATAGCTTTGTCTACTTTTGGCATTATATCATCGAAACAATTGGATCGATTATGATACTGATTTTTTAATTTGAAACCACTATTGTTCGAGATAATAGGTAGAATACGATGAAGATCTAATCGTGATTATCTAAGATTATTGTAGAAAGTACCTATGCAATATTGTTATAAAAAATTTTAGTAAAAAAATTGAACTGACTCAAAACGCACTAAAAAGTAAAAAAATAACGTCCCTAAAGTAGAAACCTTGGCTGGCACTGACTTCAAAAAACCAAAAACAAAAATATACAAGTCGAATTGAAAACCTCCTCCGTTCTTTTAGTAGGTTAAAAATATCTTTCACTGTTTGGAGATTTTTGTAATTTTTACTACTTATCGCTGTTCTAATAGGTGGTACTGAATACAGGTGTAATGTAGTTCTTGATCCAGTTTCCCGACAGTATCCGTAGCGTCTCAGCGTGTCTCTAATTACATACTTACTCTGAATCATCGCCTCCCCGACTGCTCGGTGTACAATTACAATCCTATCAGATTTCTGTGATCATGAACTAGATGAAATTAATATTATTTTTTCCTTATGAATAAAAATAAATAAATCTCGTTTATATTACTGATAGGATTGATAAGTTTTTAAGAAGTTAACTTTTTTGTTTTTAGTTAGGATAATATATCTTAATCTATTACTTATTTCGTTTCAGTATTTACTTTTACCATATTGTTAAAAATCGATGTATATTTTCTTCAAAAGATTTCAGACGAAAACATTTCCAAAAACTTCATACTATTTAATTTTTTTTTGGGAAAAGTTCTGATCTCTCAGAGTATTTCAGAGTGTCAACAAGTTACGAAATCCAGACATGGAATTCGATCGCGCGGCATGTGCGTTTTTACGCAGATAATAAATACCCAATAATTATAACATCGCACCGAACGCAGGAAAGTGTGTCAGTGTGACCGCTTCATTACTCGTTCACGACCTTAGTACGAGTTTCGTAACTTTGCAAAGGAAAATTATTATCTTCTCTATTAGTATGTATTTCACACTTTCGCAAAGAAAATATATTCTCTATTAGTATGACGTTCACACGTTTGCAAAAGAATAGCTTTTATTAAATCTATTCCTGGAAATCTTTTTGACTTTGAATGTGTTAAGTTGACAGGAATATCATTCTGTCATCATGTGTGTCTAATGTAAGAATACATAAGTGGCTAAGATGCTTGGAGGCGATCGGTCTTAACCGTACACTAGAAGTAGAATTAACAATTTTATATAATAATAATTAATATTGTATAGAGCAACTATTACCTAAGCTCGGTGAATTTTCTCAGCAGAACCTGACTTACGTGGTATTCTCTGTAAGTAGTCTATTATGATATTTTAAAATTTCTTGTAAACTAAACTTGTACCTATGCGATACACGTATTTGAATTTGAATCTATCATCCAGAGATACTTGAAGCGCATAGCTGGCTCCGTCATCCGTGGCATATTGTTAGTGTACTCATTTTCGATGATCGAAAACAATTTCGAGCGTGAATGTTTCGTACTACATATAAATGTCACATTTCACATTTCCTCACGTCCAGAATGAGACGTAAATTAATAAACGAAAGCATCACCCCACTTTGTAACGTGAATTTCAATTATATTAGCTAATTTGTTGCCATATATCAAAATCAGTTATTTAAAACATGATTTATATCTGCTACAACGTGACTCATGACACGATTTCACGTTTTGGCGGCTATTTATAACTTTGGTGGGCCTTTTTTCTGTATTTTCATATAGCAGCGTAAAAAAGGATATCTGTTTAGTAATTTGATATATATTCGCCTTGTTTTTTTTCTCTCATTTATCGTTATTTACATATTTTTTTAAAATTTTTAACAATGTTATAAAAATATATATAAAAACACTATTAAAAATTTATAAAAAAATCTTCTCCTCCAACTGCGGGGCCATTGCGGGCCCAAGCAACCGGTGGTCAGGGCTCCAGAGTGAGGAACCTCCTCACAATACGCGCCGTTTCAAGGACTACTGCCTTCTGTATCCGACCCTTGATCCAACAATTAAGCGAAAGCTTCTTAAGCTTTTCGCAAAAAGACCATGTACTGAAATGACTATCGGAACAATAACAGTTACTCAACATTCCACATGGCGGTAATCTCGTGAGCAAGGTCCAAGTATTTTGATACTTTTTCCTTTTCGGCTTTCACGAGGTTATCGTCATGAGGAACAGTAATATAGACGACGTCGCAGGATAGTCCGCACCTAGGTGCGGATATATAGTATATCATCTTTAGCCTGTATATATTTTTGTTTATTTTTATATACCTGGACTTATGGTCATTATATCATTATTATCATCTTTAGCCTGTATATATTTTAATATGTAGCTCCCTATGTCGAATCTTTGAAGGTCAATAACTAGCACCCACATTTAAAAGTCTGGCTGTTCGCTACCTTCCCTTCAAGACTGAAGCAATCCAACCTTCATTAGGTACCTACCTACTCCAAATTTCGAACCCTCTATTGAACGGCCCTGTATTGGACTATATTGGACCTCTGAATCTCGAACAACTAAATAAATCGTTGCTTATTTAATTATAATACCTATACAATTTGATTATTTCAAATTAGTTACTATAACTAGCAGGAAAATAAGTTACTGACTCCATGATGTTGAAGACCAACTCAGGATTAGTTAGGTTTCATCCTAACTACTACTACTACAAGTCGACTAAGAACCTCTTCCTGAAGAAGAGAAGAAGTCTGTAGAAAATTCTCCTAAATCGAAAACCTAATCGAATAATCGAAAATCAAAAACCTTTTTGGCGTCTCCCTTGAAGTTCGACAGGTAGTGGTACTAATAAGGTATAATATCTCAAGATACTGTAAATATAATTAGACTATAGAATAACTAGAGTAGATATGTGTATTAACAGTAAATAAATAAACCGTGAAATTAACTCAAAGCAAAAGTAAATAAATATAAATAAAAGTAACATTGTTTCTCACAACCTGTATCAATATATACTTTGTCATACATAATACGTATGTCGGTCGCTGTTCTCAGTATAAAATATAAATAAACAGTATTTAAAATCGCGAACATGAATATCGGTCATTCACTCTTTTCGCTCATTACCCTCTTTTTGCGGTATTAGGTAACCGCCACGTCATGTTTTCTTATAAATTGGCAAACAATCTCTGTAACGCTATTACGGGAGACCACGCACATGCAATAATGTTGTCAATATTATTGGCAATAAGTAGATTAAGGTTTGACTAGAGGAAATAACGTGTATTGTCGTGGTAATAAGTACTTACGCTGTCGTTACTTAAGTTCGGAATACCTAACATACTATACAAGCTTTAATGACAGTTGTCAGTGTACGTTACTGTCTGAGTCTATCTATAGTATCGTATTAGATAAAGAGAGACAGAGACGAATTTGAAAAACGCACACTCTTGATCACTGCCGAGAGTCATTAAAACTTATTCAGAATAGCGCTACTATTCATTCTCACTAATGGCCCAAAACTATGTTTTAGGCCTGTGTGCACCAAGATTTCGGTTATCATAACCAACGGTTAACATAAGCTAACTCTAAATTAAGGCTTGTGTGACAAGATTTCGGTTATCATAACCAACGGTTAACATAAGCTAAACGTAAAATTTACTGTTCACGACAACCTGTACACCGGTTACGGATTGTCGTGAACAGTAAATTTTACGTTTAGCTTATGTTAACCGTTGGTTAGTATAACCGAAATCTTGGTGCACACAGGCCTTTGGGTTCTATATCTGACAAGGAAAAGAGTCTAAATCTTCTAAGTCTAAGTCTAGTCCTATAGGATCACTTTGTTATCCGAGATTGTCTGTTTAGATATTTATCCCAGAAAAAAAAGGATTTTTAACTATAAATTATTATCAAACATTCATGTCTGCAATTTACTAAATAACCTGAAAACTCATTAAAATTGTAAGTAACATGCTTTATATTTAATTGTTAAGAGCGTTTATAATCCAAGAAGTTATTGACTTTATAAGGTAAATATGTCATCTACCTATTCATCAATAGTCCACTGCACTTGCGCTGAAAAACAATAGAGTACCTACCTAGTTTCTTTTACTTGAAAATGTAGATTTCACCTTAGAGCAATTTCCGGTTCAATCTATTAGAAACTCTCAGCAATTTGTGTATATTAAATACAAAATATTCTAATTAAGTTGATTCATAGAATTGTAGAATGATGTTTAATTTAAAAATTAAGAACATGCAAACTTAATTATTACTGCATTCAATTAAATTTCCAATTTTAAGGTTTTTATAAAATAATTAATGTTTCAATCTACGAGTCCATAATTCTTTTCTAAATCAAATCAAAAATATCTGCTTTCGCAAAAAACTACCGTCAGTCAAGTAAACCTTGGGCAACGCAGCAATAAAACCAGTAGAAATAACCACAGGTAACCCGGCATGGTTAACTATGGGTACTCTAATACTATTCATGTGACTACTACAGTATTAGCTGTCCTCCTCTAGAGTATATCCCAACAAACTTCTGGTAGCGGCTTCTTTAAATCGAGATTTGAGTCTTAAAGAAGATCCTTTTGGAGACATTTTAAAGTGATATTTACTTATGGGAAATCTGAATGATACCCAGGACATCCGCCTCATAAATCCACTCCGCCACCGATACCGTCATGTTCCCATGCCGACCAGAATTCCTAACTATAAAACCTAAGAGAAACACACGATACTGACAAGAAAAAAGCCGCCATAAGTACACTACCTTGAAAAATCAGGTGAAAGCAAAAACCACTAATTTGTTAAATATTTATATTTTTAAAGTCTTATGAAGTTATTATAGGTAAACAAGTCGTATAATGTTTTGAGAGTTGTTTGACATGAACCCAGCTAATAAGGCGCGTGTAATGGCGTCGTAAGCACATAAAGTGCTTCCGCAGTAAATACCTACTTTATATGGCTTCGATGCAGTGTTGATTAAATGAATAAATTATAATTTCATTTCGTTTTCGATTCTATTTTTGGCTGGGTCAATTTAGGCTGCCTTTCGCTAAGCGGGGCGAGAGAAACTGCACGAAGTGTCGTGCTAAGCGTTGTTTAAGGTTCCGTAGTTTATTTTTGTACATCACGTATGCTTTAATCTTTGCAAACCCTCGAACTCGTGTAGTTAAAGACACTTTTGTCTTTGCGGGGCTTTCGCATTTACCTGCAATGTTACCCACCACCAAGCGTCTACGTATGTTAAATTAAATAACACTAAATTTCAATATTTTCACCACCATAACTGCAATAAGTGAAATCATAGATAAATTTTTGGAGATTGAAATGTATCGTAGGCGTCACAATAATATTTAAGTCACGTATGTTTTTACAATTTTGGTTTTGGGGGTCGTCAACTTTCGAATAAACACTTATGGAAGCAATCACAGTAGATTCAATATACCTATGTAACTATGTATAATAATGGCATTATAACTACAATACGTATTACAATATTTTCGTACGTTAATCACATTAATCTTTAATTAACAATTTCAAATTGTTAAATTGAGTGAATAAGAATTACTACAAACTGAAGCAGCGCCATCTTTACGCGTGTTTAAAAACTAGAAAGTAAAATGAAGCAGCGCGTTAGTTTACGAAGTATTACGAAGATATTGCAAGAGATGGCGTTAAAAATGTAGCGGTAAACTCTCACTAGATGTCTCTTTTTCAAATGCTCAAATATTTCTCGATTATTTACTTGACTTCTTTTATTAAACAATGAATTATTAAAACAAAATTAATTTTATTTGGTATTTACAGCTTCTTTATTACAATTTCAACTTCGTACTTACATATGACTTATATGTAAGTATTACTTCCTGGACTAGTATCAAAGAAAATAACAATAAATTAACCTGCCTAGGTAGAAAACCAGAAAATTGATTTAGGTAGGTGGTACTTACTATTTCGTCAAATAAATCACTAAACAGTAAAAATAGAATTTACTTTTTGCTTTAATATACTATTATCTTTGGGCAATAAGTTCAATGACCCGTACAGTTACAGAGCTGAAAGAATGTTTCGCCAACATCTGTAAAACAATTTCAGAATTTTTTACTACACTTTTTGCGAAGAATCGTAAGTAGGTGCCTGCCTGCCTTATCTATATATCTACGAACTGTAGTATAGGAACCTACAGTCTATTATTTATTAGTGACTAATTTTTAAACAAAATTTGGTATTGCAAGATATTCTAAAAATATTGTGGACTTTTTTGTAGTCCTAATAAAGAGGAATAATTTTTATTTTATATATTTATTTATTCTCTATTTTCACACCGCGAAAAACATTACGATAAATGACATGAATACATTATGGATGGATAAAGAGGCGGCCTTATCTTTATTCTCACTCTCAATAATTCTCCCA
The DNA here is from genome assembly GCA_034621355.1 of Mycalesis mineus. Taxonomy (NCBI): domain Eukaryota; kingdom Metazoa; phylum Arthropoda; class Insecta; order Lepidoptera; family Nymphalidae; genus Mycalesis; species Mycalesis mineus. The sequence goes on along the minus strand of CM067899.1, from coordinate 5,236,093 downwards.
TACATTATTTTGTTATATCTCAAAGAGCTTAGACAGTGTTTTCAACGATCAATTGGCACGACACTTAAAACAATTATCGTCGCTTTTAAAGCAATTTACACAATATCCTAACAAATTATACGAATACTACAACTTTCCTTGCGAATCTATTGGTGACAAAGCACGAAAATCAGTTTAGTAGTCTTTCAGTTTGCGAAGAAACAGATAGACAGGGCGGGGGACTTTATTTTATAATACGAAGTAGTAGCAGTAGTTTTCATTTCTTAGACCTGGTAGAGCTTTTGTAATAAAAATAAGAATAAATACACGTCTACACGAGAGATCTCCGGCATTTGATATAATACGGTATTGTCCCGGTCTCGGAGTTGTGTCCACGTGACTGCCATCACGTTGCCTCGCTGAGATTCTTCGAGATTCCCCCGTGCCCGGTAATCTCCGACAAATTTAAATTCCGTAATCCCCGACCCGACGGACGCCGTATCAATCGAAATAAAAAATACTACATCCAATGCTCAAAAGTAATTATGGCTTTAAGAAATGAAGAATTTTATTTCTACTTAATAAATATTTTTGTACACTTGTAGCATTTATCAAATCTTTAAAATTAATTTTTAACCGACAAAAAAATACGGAGGAGGTTCTCAATTCAACACGTATATATTTTTTTTTTATGTATGACCACGCATAACTTTTTACAGAGTTGTCCGATTTTGATAATTCATTTTTTATTAGAAAGGGCATACTTCCAACGTGGTCCCATAGTCGTTACGATCTGATCATGATATCCTGGGGAAATTGAAGGAACTCTTCAAATTTGGAGACACGCTTACAGCGATTTCGGTCTTTGTCTCGGTATCGGTAGCTTTTTGGCTACTAGTGTCGTATAATATACTATGACAGTAAAGTACGAGTACGTTACATGGCGATATAACGCGATAAATCACTAAAAAGTAAGAAATAAAAATTTTTAACAAAAAATAGAACCGACTCAAAACGCACTAAAAAATAAAAAATAACTGTATCATTTAGTTGCTTTAATTTACTTAAGCATATCTAGAAGTCGGTGCCAGCCAACGTTTCTACTTTAAGAACATTACCTAGAACCCACAAACTGCTTTACTTAAACTTGGCTGGCACCGACTTCATAGATATGCTTAAGTAAATTAAAGCAACTAAATGACACAGTTATTTTTTTTTTTAGTGCGTTTTGAGTCGGTTCTATTTTTTGTTAAAAAATTTTTAAATTAAATATTGTAAATTTTTACAAATTTTAATTTTTACTTGAGGTAAATTAAATAGATATCTAGAATTCGATGTTCTAACTTTAGAATCTTTAGCTAGATGAATTCTACAAGAACCTTCTATATAATACATTTCTACTATTATATTAAACTTTATCCAGACAATAAATTTCGAACCTTTCTCGAAATACCGTTCATACCAAATCGATATTGAAATTTCGCAACAGTTCAGGCGTTTTGCCAACCGAGTTAAAAAGATCAAAGATATGGCGGTTGTCCCATAATGCAGTTTATGATAGCGTGGGTGGTATTTAAATTATACTTCATTGTACATGAGACTTTATTATAAAATGTGCCCACGACTTAACCTGCCTCCAAGCTGTTTACATTAATGTGTACCTTCGACTACATTATACGTAGATCGACAAATAATGATTGCAATTGAACGAAAAACTTTCGGCAGATACTGCGTACATACATAGCATCACGCCTCGATCCCATAGGGGTAGGCAGAGACTGCATCCTTCCATTTGCCATAGTCCTTACATACTTCCTTACCTTCTTCTACTCTCATTAATCCTTTCATACAAGATCGTCGGTTTAGGGTACTCTTGGCCTGGCTATTTTTTAAAATGTCCCGAATTTGGTCCAGGAACATTCGCCTAAGTCTTCCCCTTCCAACATTTCCGTTCACCCTCGCCTCATAAATCTCTTTTGTCAATCTTCTTTCATCCATTCTCTCTACATGCCCAAACCATCTAAGCATCCCTTTCTCTATTTTAGTCACTACATCTTCTTTTACACCACACTGTTTCTTTCGGCAGATACTGAGCCAGTTATAAAGGGGCTCCTATTCCTATGTTTAGCCATATTAATTTAATAGTTCTGCTATATGATGTGATTTTTAAGAGCTCGGTTTATACGTTATAGATATTAACGGACTTTACCTCTAAACTTACAGGAAACTTTATAGTAGATAGGAATAACAAAATAATAGTGATTCAAACTAAGACTACAATTCAGTCAACTCTTTAAACTGGCGATATTCATTAAATAAAACAAATTAAAAGTTAACATACTATATAAACAAAACAATAAATAAATATGCGCCTAACGCAACAGATATTTTTCGCAAAGATAGTGTCTATTTCCATAAGACGTAGATACAGACTATATTCGTTAAGTGATTTTTGTAAAAAAAAAATACCTTTATGATATTAACAAAGTCGGCAAACTTAATTATAAGCAACGTGTTCATCAACTGGAAAAAACCGTGGAATATTTGACGCTCGCTAAAACAAAACAAAACATCTTGACGTTCCTCAATATCAAAACGCGTTACTGCGTTAAGACTGCTTCTCGACGGAGCTTGTTTCATTTTTTCCTCCTTGATGATGAGCAAGAACGAAAAAATAACTAAGCAAGACTGTACACTTATTACACTAGCAGATTTGTTGGCTTTTTTATCAACGATAAGTATGTGCTTGATTGTGAGCTTTCAAAATCCAAAATCGTTTATTTCATGTAGGCTTATTATAAGCACTTTTGAAACGCTAAGCTGGTTAGTGATTTGTAGTGACTCTACCACCGGCTCGGAAGGCAGGTCCTGCTAAGATGATGAGTCCGTCTTGCCAGATAGGCTAACTCAATCTTTAGTTAGGTTATTTGTAGGTAAAAAACACAGTTGCTCTTCGCCGAATTTACGCTAAGATCTTTTAAAGTAGGCAACCGATTTTAATGTGGTATCCATCTATAGATAGATTGATTCAAGAGGAAGGTTTGTACGTGTCGTTTAATAAAGAATGTACCTACCTAGTTTTTAGGGATTTCATGCCGACGAAGTCGTGGGCGCTCACTAGTAGAATAATAACTATACAGATATGTGTCCGCAAATTGACCTGATTTCGATTAGCTGTAGAATTAAATAAAAAAAAAATAGGTAGCTATTTTTCAAAATCCAAAAATTCCCATAATTGCACAAAATATTAAACGTAGTTACAGGAAATATTGTAATAATACAGTTGTATGTACTCCTGTAGGCTCGTATTGGGCGCGGCGGTTGTTGCGGAGAGGGGGAAGGGGGGATCAGGGTGCGCGTGCGCCAGCGCATATCTCGGGGATGACGTCACGAGGGACGGTAAAAACCATGAACCCGGCCAGTCAAGGCCTGCGATACTTGCATTTACATTTTACATTATACTAGCAGACGTACGCGACTTCGTTCGCGAAAAAAGAATAAATTTGCAACCTTACAAGAACACCAAAAAAAAATATTGTTAAAAAAATTTTTAAAAGAAAAAATGTATTTATCAAGCTATCTTTAATAAATAATAGTTTAAAAAAACTAAAAACACGCTTTTTATAGAAACCCAAACTAAAAAATAGAAAATAAATTTTAGTAAATTTAAATTAAGAATAGTGTTAAAAAAATCATTAACTATAAATTAATAATAGTGTAAATAAAAAAAAATGATTTTATTTTAAAAAAAGCGTGGGGTGCATGGTGTCAATATAGTTATAAATATTTTATTGACAGATATGAGTAGAGTGATTATCATTTTGATAATATCTTAAAAAGCACCCCACACTTTTTTTAAAACAAAATATTTTTTTTTTATTTACACTATTATTAATTTATAGTTAATGATTTTTTTAACACTATTCTTAATTTAAATTTACTAAAATTTATTTTCTATTTTTTAGTTTGGGTTTCTATAAAAAGCGTGTTTTTAGTTTTTTTAAACTATTATTTATTTTTTACTTTTTAGTTTGGTTTATTTATAAATGCGTGATTTTTTGGAACTTACGCATTAGCCTATTTTGGCCTAGACACGTGGGATTATTGAATCCCTCCTTATTTTGACTATTTACACTCTCATTACCTCTATAGCGGCTGTGGCCGACTTACAATCTGTACCCGCATTTGCCTGTGCCCCACCCTTAGCACAGTGACCAAGGAAACCACAGAAACCTGGCCAGAGTACAGTCGGCACGGGAGCGAGCCTTGGAAGTCGCAGAAAAACTGTGAATGCCAGGGCTCGAACCCACGCCTGAGCGAGGTACGGTACGGGCAGTTTAGCACTTAAACCGCTCGGCCACACAGTCGCTAGTAATTTATTTATTAGTGAGAATAAAATAATTATTTATAAATATTATAAATACGGGGAATCAGAGTTCAATTTCGGAGAGGGAGCCTGAGAAACGGCTACCAGAACCAAGGAAGGCCGCAGGCGCGCAGATTACCCACGGAGAGTTACATACTGACATACTGACAAACTGACATACAAGTGAAGCTAATAATGCAACCAATGCCTATTACATTTGGAACAGTTCTTAAAATTTTCCCAGGATATCGTCATCAGATCCTAACATGATGACAATGGGACCACCTTGGAAGTATGCCCTTTCTTATAAATAAAGTTTGAAGAGTTTCCTCGAGTTTTCGTAGATCTCATCATCAGATCATGACTTAGTTAACATTAAACCAACTGGAATCTTTCAAACTTCTCATTGAGACATATTAATCGAGCCCAATCACAAGGTAGCTACTGTAAACCGTTAAAGAGCTCCCTCAGCTGTCCTTCTTCTTCATCGCCAGACCCTCAATGACAGTCACAGCCCATCTAGATGTAAAGTTCTCATTGAGACAAATTAATCGAGCCCAAACACAAGGTAGTTACTGTAAACCGTTAAAGAGCTCCCTCAGCTGTCCTTCGTCTTCATCGCCAGACCCTTGATGACAGTCACAGCCCATCTAAATGTAAAGTTCTCATTGAGACAAATTAATTGAGCCCAAACACAAGGTAGGTACTGTAAACCGTTAAAGAGCTCCCTTAACTGTCCTTCGTTTTCATCTGCAGACCTTCAATGACAGTCACAGTCCATTTAAATGTAAATTTCTCATCGAGATAAATTAATCAAGCCCAAACACACGGTAGCTACTGTAAGCCGTTACGGAGCACCCTTAACTGTACTTCGTCTTCATCACCAGACCCTCAATGACAGTCACAGTCCATCTAAATGTAAATTTCTCATCGAGACAAATTAATCAAGCCCAAACACAAGGTAGCTACTGTAAGCTGTTACGGAGCTCCCTTAACTGTACTTTGTCTTCATCACCAGACCCTCAATGACAGTCACAGCCCATTAAAATGTAAAGTTCTTATCAAAACAAATTAATCGAGCCCAAACACAAGGTAAATACAGTAAATCGTCAAGGAATTCTCTTATATGTAGATCGGTTCCATCATCAGATCGACTCCAGACCTTCATCGAATTGTAGTGCTTTTAAATACTTATCGGAAAAACTAACAAACGTACTTGTTGTCCCTACAATTTTTGAAAGTTCCCCTCGGTTTCTCCAGGATCCCATCATCAGATCCTGGTTTCCTTGTCATGGTACCACCACCGGACTATCTACTTTCCAACAAAAAAAGAATTATCAAAATCGGTTCATAAACGACGAAGTTATGCGCGAACACACATACAAGTTACATACTGACATACTGACATACTGACAAACTGACAAACTGACATACAAGTGAAGCTAATAAAAAGCGTGTAAAAAATAGGTATAAAATAAAGGCTTATTTTTGTAGTCCTATCAAAGAAAGACCATCCTTCTGTACAATGTCTTGTTATATCTTAAAAGGATTAGACAGTGTTTTTAATGTAACTCCCAGGTGGTACGATCAACATAGCCAATTTACACACAACCTTATACACAACCTTATAAATAAAATAATAAAACCTTATTCAAGAATCACTCTATCTATTAAAAACCGCATGAAAATCCGTTCAGCAATGTTTGAGTATATCGCGAACAGACAGACAGACAGACACGAGGGGAACTTTGTTGTACATTATATAGTGATGTAGTGGTTATATACAATCGTGTAGTACGATTCCTTCGCATTTATTAGCTGTATCGCGAAACATGGTTGCATGTTGCGAACTTTACCTTTTGTTTGAAGGTTTCTTTTTAATTTTTTATTTACGAGAGAACAATCAGATTGGACATGTTGATGTATTGATAATAAATCGATTAGATACAATTTATTCTGTAATATTCTGCCGGTTGACCTAAACAAATTGAAACTTTAAGGTTAACGTAGTTAAAATAATTTTCCCAAGAGTTAATTCTACTGAAAGTAGACACTGAAATCGTTCGTTTGGCAAATTAAAAAAAATCTGAGGGCATTCCCAAAATTATAGAACGAATGTATTGGAAAAACTTAGTTTGATGCGTTTGCCATTTCTATAGATAGCAGTGTTTTATATGAAAATTTTACGATTTTAGCGTCTACTTCCAGTAGTGAAACCCTAAGTTTAAGTGTTGTATCGACAACTTTTATTCTTCTAACTAACTATTCATCAAACTAGAACACGACAAAGATGCTAACGTATACTTAAAAATAAACTATATAACAGCAGTATAAGCATGTAGTATAACTTTACGAACAAAAAGCTCTAGTACTACTACTAAAGTAGGTACATTTAGCGTCAATTAAATAGTATACAAACTTATAATAATAAGTACACAAAACAATTAAAATATTTGTTTAAAACTCGTAAGCAAATACACGCTGTTAAATCTCATAATATTCTGAACAGTTTGTGAGGCTGTTAAACAATTTAACGGTTACCATTTCGTGGAAAAAATTACAGATATCTCCGGTGGCAGCACTTTTTGTTTTTTGTGTCGACTGGCCTGATGCCCGCAGCAGATTAGTTTTGAGAAATTTCAAAGAGACCAAGACACGTCACTGTGTAGTAGATAAATTCTGTCTAGTCGCCTAATATAGAAAAATAAATGCAGTGTATTTTTTATATAATTATGATAGCGACAATTAAAATCAAACAATTTATTTGATTCATATAATATGTACTTATCTATAAAAGTCAAAGGAATTGCTTTAAAAAAAGTTTTAAACTAATTTGTCTTAAAATAAATTTTATCCTAAGTTAAACCTTTTTAACTGACCTCAAAAAAAGGAGGTTCTCACTTTGACTAGTATATAAATGTTTTTCCGCGCGTAACTCGCATTCGGCAGAGAAGATTTTGATGATTTTCATAAGAGTATTTGTTATATTTAAGAGAAGGTATTTAGGATACCTAGTAGGTTTCGGTATTTAACCGACTTATAAAAGGAGCTCCTTAGTTTTATTCAAATTATATGTCAACGACGTTTAAGAATTCAACAAAAGTCTTTAATTTTTTTAGAATAGACCTATTTGCTAATGTTTCATCCACATTTATTTAGTTTGGATTGAATGCGAATAGATTACGTTATTTAGTTTGTTAATTTTACAAACTATATTTTATTGGATAGTATTATGAGGTGTTAGGTTAATGGGTGTAATCCTGTCCAATAAAATATAGATTTAACAAAATTAGCTAAGCTATGTGTACAATAAATAGAAGATATTTTATTATCTTTATACAATATCTATACATTTAAGAATTATTTTTCTGTGTTACGCGTGCTTGTTATTTTTTATCTAACTCCTAACGTTTGGACCAATAGGTATAGAAAACATTTAAAATTTAGGTAAGGTACCCCCAACCTCACCGTCTCACCGTCTTTGGAATATTTGATACTACAATTGCAACCAACCAAATTTACCAAATTTAGGACATTAACTTTATAACGACTGCTGTCCGTTAGACCGTTCGTATTAATTAAACTCCAGTAGTTTAAAAGGATATAATATATTGTTACAGGTGACAGTATGGGGCAACAGCACAGTCGCAGAAGTGGTCTGCGAAACTCTACATGAAGCAGGAGTAGTGTTAACTGGGTCACCAACAGGACCTCTATCAGCTCCCCAAGTTCTACCTCTGGCTGAACCTCTACCGCCCCCAGAAGTCACTGTACCACCACCTACGGCACTCTTATTTCTCGGAGGGTCTAAAGCACCAGTGGAACCAAGATCATCTGCAATGTGCTTGGAGGGCGAAGTGTTGGTAGTCGAACATGAGCCACAAATATGGGATGGGAAAGATCTGGAAGTATTTTTAACATGGGAGAAAATTTACGGTGAGTTTTTATTTTAATTACGGCAACATCAAAGGTTCAGCTTTCGTAATTTTCATCGTGTGTTTACAGCATATTAACCCAAATTTTTCATTTTATCTTCCTTGTAATGCTATTTCTGTTTTATATTCATTGAATAGGCATCTTTTTTCTGGGTTAGGTATTTTTTGGGAAAAGAAGTTGTTGATGTCGATCATGTGCCTCGCAGAGCGTTGCTTAACGCCGTTATCGATTACACTCATTAACATCAAATAGTAATTGTTAAAGAGTCAAATTGTCACAAAATCCGTAATCCAGAATTAAAGCAGCGCTATGAGTCCAAGCTCCATATTCTTTCACCTGGGTAATAAGGAGGAAAGTCCTATAGTGGACCTTAGATTTATTAGTGAAAATGTATGATCCACTACTTGAATCCATGACCTAATGATCCGAGGCCTCGTAGATTAACCACTGGACTAACGAGGCAGTTATTTAATTCTACTGAATAATACATTGAAACATATTTTTTGAATAATTTCTTAAAACTGAGGAGCTCCATTTGTCGGTTAAATACTGGTATTTAGAATACCTAGGTATCCTAAATACCTTCTCTTAAATATAACAAATACTCTTATGAAAATCATCAAAATCTACTCAGCCAAATGTGTATATACTAGTCAAAGTCTAGTCTAGTCTCCTTTATTTGAGGTCAGTTACAAAGGTTTAACTTAGGTTAAAACTTCTTTTAAATGTATAGTCTCGAGTTGAACTTACATCGCGTATTGAGTATTCAGATGGCGAACCGCGCGATGTTTGTAGAAAGCTGTGGCTATAACGAAACGCGCCATTGTCAAGTAATCTTTCGCAGAAACTACTTGTATGCAAACCTAATGTACTCGAACTACCGTGAGACACATGTTGATTAGCAATTGATGTTTAGATACTCGTATCTTAAACAGAAGCGTTGGAATTAGGTAGGTGGTTCTAGATCTTATTGCTTTAGATTTAAAATGGTATAGAAAATATAGTAAAATATTTATTCATGGTATAATAATAATTCGAAAATGTTAGTCCGCTTAACTAGGCAAAATTCCTTTTGCTGTAAATAGGGAGGCGTGGCTGTCAACTAGGCCAGTAGGATTTCAAACTTTTGATATTTATAGCCAGCCAGGATAACAATGCCACAAAATGAGCTGACAAATATTTAATTTTTATTATGTTGTAGTGAGTCAGATCCTGAACGGCAGCCGGCTGACGTTTTCAATTACCTTTCACCCATGCCTAGTCATTAAATTTAAAAATTGGTTTTTCTTTTCTTACAGCTTCAACACTGTTCTCTGCACTCGAGCTGTATGGGAAACCTCTCTTACGCGCTGCTGTTATTACCAAAGAAGAATACCATTTACTATTTTACTATCTAGAATCAGTCTCAGAAGCCAGTGAAGCGCTCACGCTTAGAATGAGGAAATATATCGATTCGGGTTTACTTAAGACTAAAGAAGAATCTCATAATGTAGAAAAAACACAAGAAGATAATGTTTGTGATAAAGAAGTAGAGAGAAAGAGTATATTAACAGAACTAATTCAAGAAGGAATTCTTTCTCAGCAGGATATTGATTTATCATCATTGATTACTGACACAGAATGTAATGAAGAAATTGTAATAAATAATAAGATAGATGATGATAATAGGTCCAGTATTTCTTCAGTTTGCTCATCGTTTCGTAAGATTGCTGGTGATGTTTCAGCGGACACTTGTGACTCGGTTATAGAAAGTTCTTCCATAATAGAAAGTAGCGATAACGTTACGACTGTTACGATCAGAAGCGGTGGTCAATGTTGCGCAGACCATAGAATTTCAGCTGATGTATCTGATAACGTCTGGTCGAATGTTAAATGGGATTTTCTTAACCCCGCTGACTTTGGATACGACCAAGTGCCAAATGTTAAAAGAAGCCGTTCAGATTCTGCCATACCTCCAGTAACCAAGGTACGTAACGAAGAACTATATGAGTCGTTACATAATGAAGAGGGCGAATCTTGCGGGAGTATGACACCTTATGAATCTATAGAAGACTTGTATGATTGCATAAAAAAACAAGCGTACAATAATATGGACGCTGAAGAATCGTCTCCATCTACAGAATATCCCTCGGAGCCACACTATGCTGATTATTTCGAAAAATCAAGCGCTACTCGTCAAAGTTCTGCAAGCAGCGAAAAAAGTGGAGCGTCCTCTGCTTTTCCATTCTCCAAATGTGGTTCGAGTGATTCCACAGGGGCGTATACCTCTTGTGAGTCTACTAGTGGCGTTAGTTCTTTTATTCCGAAAAACATACCGGAGTCGTTGAAGTGTCGTGAACTACCACCACCTCCGGAAATTGAGATGAACGAGAGTACGATATTACTGAAGCAACTGTTTATGGGTGAACTGATGGACGCTTATGGTGAATACTTGTCGGCGTATCCTTATGCGAGGGCATTGTTGAGGAGGAAGTCGAGACGAGACGAGCATTTCGTGGCGTTGGCTGACATCAGGCGCGGTGCTGCGAAGTACACCATCAGCGACTACCTTGAACTACCGGTAAGTTGCATGTAATTTTCTTATACTCCCTCATTTAAACATTTGATTTTTCATTGCCTTTAATACTTAGATACTACACTCATTCTTAACACAGTCTTTATTTAACAATGGATACATTTATAGACGCATGGGCAAGACGATTCACGCAATGCGTGTCTGATTAGGTTTCGTCACAGGAAAAGTTGTAGCATTCACGATATGTAATGAGATGCAATCGTTTCTTTCACGCCTTTGACCTTAAAGCGGCCCGTATCAGTGGGGTCGATGCCGATGGAATGAAAAGTTCGTATCAAATGTGGTCATTACGTTTAATCGAGAACAATACATAGAGCGTTGGATTTATTCGATAATAGTCTCAGAGACAACAGATGTTTATACCAAAGCGTACTGAAACTGCGCACCTATAATATGAAACGATAGCATCCTATCTTTATTTACATCATTACACTGCGGAATTACAGCTGCACAATTTTTTATTTATGTTATTGATATTTATAAAAAATAACTACAGTGTACCATCACCACAAATATTTTAACTGTCATTTTATACTCGCACAAAGAAAAGATGTGATAATGTTGAAAAATGCAAATATTTTTAGTATTCTCTTTACGTATGTATTAAAAATTGTATGTAGGAAATAAAATACTGCTGTATTATAACATTAGAGAATTGTATGCGTTATAAATATAAACTTTCGAAAGTCATGTAATTTTTGCCACGCACTTTTGTGTCTGTAACTGTAAAATTATAGAAGAACAGCAAGATTAGCTTACTAATATCAATTCAGGAATGGTTAGGAACTGATCGGACCTAAAACATAACAGAAATTACTTAAGTTTCACACATGTCTTTATTTTGTAATATTGGCTTTATTCGAGGTGGGTTTTCCTTGAATAATGGACACATAACGCATACGCGGCAATCAACAGTAATAGGACGGAAAAGTGCACATTTACGAGTTGGAAAGCATTCGCGCTTACATCAACAAATGTTTGATAAGTGACTCTTTTCTGATACTGGCTCTCCGCGTACATGGATTTGACGGCGGGCGCGACAATGATACGCGCGCGATGCGCACGCGCCGCCATTCAATGCTAATGGGCCGGAAGAGTGCCCGTGTAACTCTCTCCGTGATTGCAGTCATTGTTTTCCCACCACTTTGCCGACGCTTCAGGTTCCATTCATCTAGACCTACAAGTTATACAAAGTTTGACAAAGACTGTTACTTCAATATTTTTATTTCTTCATCTCCTCCACCTGCGGGGCTTTTGAGGGTAGCAACTAGCAGTTATATATTTCCAGTTTTCATACTAACTTTGCCTTAGGCTGGCTTACTTCTTCAATCAAATATTTTTAATATGATTTAAGGTTTTATTACTGTTGTATTCTAATACTATATTTTTACTCAATGACCACTGTATTTATCTAAAATTAAGTTGGTAGTATTAGAAAACTGCGTATGTTCAAAATATAACGAATTATATATATGTATGTATGCGTAATAAAATACTGATTTCAGTTATTAAAAATTTTATCAGAGTAATAACTACAATATTTTAGAAATGAAATCGCACTGTTGTTTTAGGTTTACAGAAGTAATAAAATAAGCAATTTGATACGCATACCGCGTTTTTTGTTGAAAGAAATTCTTGATTTGGCTTTATAGTTTTTATTTTTTGTAAAAAAACTGGTAATAAGGTAAGTATAAAATAACGGTTCATTCAAATCAAATCAAATCAAATCAAAATCATTTATTGCGAACTTACAGGGAGTTAGGTATAATAAAAATAGGTGTTCAGCCAAATTCCGCTTTAAAGCATGCAATAATTGTTACAATATCATTTCACTTACATCTATTTAAAATAAAACAATTGTTTGTCAAGTACGTATATATATAAATAAGTGGTAATAATTAGATTTTCTCCATATTAAAAATTTTATCGGAGTAATAACCTACAATAGATTAGATCGTTTTAGATTTTTTTTGTATTTATATTGAATATTTACTGCTTAGTTTTCAAAATTACATAAAGTAGTTAATATACATCTATATTATGATGTGCAAAGTATTATAATATACGTATGGCGTGTAGTTATGATACAATATGAGAAGTTAATATTAAATTTGCACGCCGCTTCTACTCAGTATAAACAAGTAAATAATACCTCTCCGGTTGTAATAGAACACGCGTGGTTTAGTTATTAATATCACTACCCGATGCCCGCGACTTCGCCCGCGTGAATTAAATGAATGAATGAAATGAAACAGGCAGCGTTTTTAATGAAAGCACCCACAGGCGGCGCGATACTTCACTTCAAATTGTCATTACATACAAGCAAATGTACACAAAATCTTAACAAATAATTTATATTACGGTACGATGAAATGTAGAAACCGAAAGGGGTGTGGATTTCGTCCTTGTCCTAACAAGTTATATATATAGTAGCCCGCTTTCATCTTAGATTGCATCATCACTTAACAACAGATGTGATAGCAGTCAAGTGCCACCTTGTAGTCGATAAAAAAATATTCTAAAACCTATTTCAAAAATTGCTCCATTTATTGGTGAAGACCGCGTAAAAATACGTTCAGTAGTTTTTGAGTTTATCACGAACAGATAGACAGACGCGACGGGGGACTTAGTTTTATAATATGTAGTGATGTATGAATATCTACTTCATCTACTTGTACGGACACTTACATAAAACCTTTGCCCGTGTGTGTGTGTGTGTGTGTGCTCGTGATTCAGATAGTATCGGCACTCCGGTATTCAGTGATATGTTGACGTTAGGGCTGGTGATACTAACAAGATTATTATGTAATTTGTATTATCTTTGATACATTGCTTATTAGGTTTTGGTGTTTCTTGTCTGCCTCGTTGGTCCAGTGGTTAGCCTATACTGCTTCAGATCTTTAGTTTGAGTCCTGCGACAGTCTTTTTTCCTTTCCTTCAGTAGCAACTCGAAGTTATTTAATAGTCAAATATTAGTACACTAAGCCTTTAAAGCTGCATAGAACCATAGTGGTAAATGTATACTCTATACTAATATTGTAAATAGGTAAAGTTTGTAAGTTTGTAAATAAAACTCTGTTTGGGCTAATATTCAGAACTACTGATCCGATTTCAAAAATTCTTTCACCAGTAGAATGCTACGTTATCGGTGTGTTTTATATTTTATATTTGTATTATATATATTACCCGAGTTATCAAAGTTTTTGCCGCGCGAGTCGGACCGTGAAATTTATTTAAATTTAGCTTTAAATTCTATAAAAAAGCGCGTAGCTATATCTCTTTTATATTGAATATAATTTTTGAAAAATCATTTTATGATAACTTTATGCATTTTTAAAAACTTCAATATCAAAATAAATTATTTAATCCGCGATAGCATATATCTATCTTTTATATTTTGGCATATACATAACTTTTTGTGTTTTAAAAAATCATTTAATTCATATGCTTACGTTTACGTCATTATTTACAGAACTACACTTAAATGATTATAAAAATAAATTATTTAATAATCACATATTATAGAGATAAGATTTGCCTTTTACAGTATGTTAATTAGTCATATAGTTTCGGAGATATTACAAAATTTCTAAAAAATATAACACTGTCGCTATATCGTCTAAAATAAGTTGACCTCTTCCGTGTTATGTTATACGTACTGAACAGGGGTCAACATTTTGGTACTGATATTCTTTGAGAATTCGATCTTTGATCTTTTCTTTCAATTTAATTGGCATGGGTACGGCAGACCATATCTATAAAATATACGAAAAAGTTTGTTCGTTTGTTTAAACGGGCTAATATCTAGATCTGCATGTCGGATTGTAATTTTTTTTGTTTATTATGAAAGCTAGACTCAAAAGTGAAATAGACTATTAAAAGCTATACACATCAGCTTGCCATAAATATATATTGTTAATGTTAATGTACTGTAATATAGTACAATGTTTTACAAAAATGTAGATCTTTAGTACACGGGACGGGACTTAGGATATTGTTTCACGGGAAACTATACAAAAATTAAATTGAGAGGGGTAGCGGGAAAAGAGCACACTTTATATGAAAGTCTGTCTTTAAAATTAAAAAATTACCTAAGAGGTTCTCACGCGGACAAAGTTGTGGGCGACTGCTAGTATAATATAAGCTGATAATTATGACCATTATTTTAGAAACCACTTTAAGATGTTTTTAGTAAGTAGGTGTAGTCATTAGTAATATTCCTGATTAAAGGCTAGGGATACCTTCTGTTCTTGGCAGCAGTAATAAACATGGCGTTAGTATATCTACCGAAAAGTTCTCTCATTTTAAATTATCTGTATTTCTTGTTAATTGTCACCTAAATATCTTATTTCTCCATATATCTGACAACCCTGCACTTAATATTTAAAACATTTACCATCTACAAACAATTGTCTGAAAAACAATCGACGTCGCTCTGCGGCATAATTCACCAAGTCAACTTAATGTTTTTATGTAACAATATAAAAAGATACACTGCACAAATTGTGCGTAAAATTACAGAGAAGTATACAAGTATGTTACATAACACGTTGATATGTTTTGGTGACCACAAGTACACTTTAGGCAAAATGACATTTCATGAACTAATCAATGGTCACAAAATAAAAAAAACACGCTAATGCTTCTCTCACTCGTCCAGGCCTCTCTAGCATGCGTGGTGATTATCCCTCTCGGGACTCCTTTTATCAACCATATGCCTATGCGTAGGGTGAATAGTTTGCGAAATATTTCGATTGCCCAACTTACCCCTACGCTCAACTAGCCCCGTCCTACCCTACGCCCAAACAATAAGAATTTCTTATATTCATCATCAAGAGTAGCCTAAACCTTGTGAGAGAAGATTAATGAGAGAGGATTAAGAAGCTACGGAAGTATGCAATGACCGTGGCAATTGGAAGGAGTAGTCTCTGCCTATGGGAATGAGGCGTGATGTTATGTATGTATGTATTTAATGATCATCTCATAAACTACATGAAATGACATATAAGTAAATCAGTATTCAGGCATTTGTTCCTAATTATTCCTCTTATGAAGTTTAAAGTCATACAACGGACAGAAGTGAATACAATCCAATCGGAAATTGTGACGGCCTCCGGGGCGCTGTTGTATGCGCAGGAGTTTTATAAGACCTAGGACCTGGATTCGATTCCCGACTGGATGGATTAGTATTTTCTAAATTGGTCCAGGTCCAGCTGGCTTCGGCCGCGGCTAGTTACCACCCTATCACACTACCGACAAAGACGTACCGCTAAACGATTTAGCGTTCCGGTACGATGGCGTGTAAATTTCATCCTACTTTTAACAAGTTAGTCCGCTTCCATCTTAGATTGTATCATCACTTACCACCAGGTGTGATTGCAGTCAAGAGTTGCGAATGAAAGTTGCTGACTTAGCTCAAAGAGTCAAAGCTGATGTAGCATTGGGCGGGAAACATAGTTAGAGGACGGACGTTGCTGCTGCTATACCTACAGTTGATTTCGTAGTGTCAGTTAACAACCCATTAAGTTCACTGACGATATCCAAAAAAATGTCAAGTGCCGCTAAATGCAAGTCTCTCAAAGCACTCACAAAGGCCGATGTCCACCAGTCGATGTCCAGTCCAGTACCTATTACAATTTTAATAAGCAAGTTTGAAACAAATCAGTAGATTTAGCAAAAACTCTATCACGCTGTGAATTCGCAGTGATTTGGATAAAAAACTGGTTGGCAAAGTGTGCTTACAACAATTTCATTCCACTTTTTCTGGGCTAAAAAGAGCAGCTCGTATTATTGGAAGTTAATACAGTTTTTGCAAACCTACATAGCAGCGGGAAAGTTGATCTATTTCCAGTTCGAATATTGTTAGTTTTGACAAGCTTGTGGAAAAACCGTAACTGAAATAAGTAAAACAAGACTTTCATATTTTTTTTATCTGTTCTTTATGAAAAAATCAACGTGTATATTTTAGAGTATTGTCTATTCATAGAAATGCCACAATATAATTGCTGAACACTGGTATGATTCAAAGCAATTGGTAAATCGTTTTTCTGATTGTTGACGAGTTCGCGTTTAGTTCGATAGCTTAGTCAGTAAGAATGTCATTCAATGGCATTCGTATGTCACGATTCTAATAACAATACGCTACGTATGATAGCATTATTTAATAGAATGAAATACGTACGGTAATCATAAACGCTCAACGACAAAACAGGACGACTTGCGTAGCGATGTTTTTATAACATAAACGTGTATGTTAAAGAGAGATAGAGACGAATTCGAGACTTACATTATGGTGTTTTAAACAGCGCTACAGAATAGCGCTCCAGGAATGAAAAAATTGCAAATACTCGTATCTATGTGTTGAGTGTATTTTAATATATACACTGCCTTATATGGTTTTACATAATCTATAACTAATCCTCGATTTGTCAATGGCCGTATAGGTCGCGGCCCAGAATTAAGAAGACGCTCACTCGATTTTAGAGGATTTTATAAAAAAAAATTTAACAAAAAATAGAACCGACTCAAAACGCACTAAAAAGTAAAAAATAACTGTGTCATTTAGTTGCTTTAATTTACTTAATTTTACAGGAACATTTACTTAACGTAGTAAAGCAGTTTGTGGGTTCTAGGTAATGAAAAACATTTTTTCTGTAATATATTTTTATTTACTTTTTTTTTAATTTTTAACAGTGTTATATAATGCATATATATATATATATATATATATATAAAAATACTATAATTTTAGAACCGTATACCTACATGGTAGTATTTCTAATAAAAAAAGAATTTCAAAATAACCATTTTTATTTACTTTTTTTTAATTTTACTATAATTTTAGAAACTTATATCTAGGTAGTGGAAATAAAGTGGCCCACACTTAAAAAAATGTAAATGCGGCACTGCCTATACGTGGTTACTATAATAGCGCTGTTACTATGATTTCATATCAAAATGATGTGATCGAATTAAAATAATACATATGACACATATGACGTAACCGTCTAGTGACAGAGTTGTAAGACAAGTACCCTGCCCCGGTTCGCCCCGCCCACTATATTTCGCCCACGCGTTTATTGTCATCAGTCGGCTGGTAATTACTTAAAATGCCAAATCACTAGATCCAACTGCGAAGGTTACGCCGAGCCCCGGATTGCTAAACCCTCATTGTGATACTATCGTAACTATCAATTTGTTTTTTGTAACTACCATTATAATTCTCTTCATTGCGATTCTGATTTGACGACCTCTTAACGCGCGGGTAGGTACAAATGACATCATTTGGAAAGGTTGACAAACGGACTTGAGCACTTTTTTTTGGGATTTACGGCTTGAGGATTTTATGTAGGATGCGTATGTTGTAAACGTCGTAGAATCAGAGAAAATTCTAAATACGTGTAATCATAGTTTACACTTACTATAAACTATGATTAAACTAGGTAACAATATTTAAAAAAATATATATTTGTTCAATTTGGAATTTAATTTTTTTTATTTATTTCATACAGGCTTAGTTTGAAGTATAATATCTACTTATGCATTAGTCTACATGCTATTGTATATAGTTAACATCTATATGTTCCAAATTTCTTCTATGTTTCAGCGATTATAGAAGTTGTAAACGGTTTTAGTGTTACTGTAAAATTAGGAAGGCTATATATATATTTGTATAAGTTACAGATAAGCTTATACAATGAATCCCTGCTCCTAAACTAGTTATAGTACCGTATCTTAGGGGCCAGGGCCAAGAACAAGAAAAAACACAGTTACAAATAGTTAAAAAACGGAAAAAATAGTAGAATAATTTATTATAATATGTTCATAGCACAAGGTTATGAAAATTTGTTGACCCTCCGCGTAGTTGCAACATAACAGAAGCTGCCGTGACCTCCATTTCAAGCCCTTGTTTTGTAATCAACCAAGTAGACATATTTCATCCTACGAGAAAACCTTTTTATTTCAAACAAAGCCACTATAATAGAAAACAATTTTATATGCTTACTGCCCGATCTTTTAACCACATTACAGTACGTAATTTCATTAGTATTACCGCCGCACAACCGCACAAACACCAGAAGCCTCGCAAAATAAAATATTTGTTATACAGCAGTAGAGACTAGCTTCAGACGTATAATTATATTTATGTATGCCAAAAAACATGTTCGGTAGTAGTAAAAACGCGTCACGTCCTTATCCAGCGTCCTCAATGAAGCTAATTTGCAAGTTTTGAGACAATCTTGACAATCAGAAACGCTTTTTATAGCTCATGTAAATACGTACGAGAAAGATTTTGTCTCCAGCATTTAAATGCGAATTTATTTTAGCATTCCGATCACGATGCTCCCAGCAATATATTCACACTTTAAGCATAGTCGTGACATTTGCAATGGAGTATTATTCAGGACAGGTCTACAAAACGGGCCGACTTAATTCCTGCTCGAAAACCTACTCCTTCGCCTCTGCTTTTCTTACGCGGTTTTGGCACTAAAGCCTACGAATGCCAAATAACTACCTACCCATCGAACCAGTCTTTAATATAAATATAGTTCTATTTTTAATTTTACTGGTATTTTTGGATTATGTTTACAATCTTGAAGTCTAAGTTGAAGTGCTCTTGCATATAAGGTGTATTAATTATATGTTGCGGAAAGTACATACGCCGGAAGGGCTTTTCCTACGTTATCTTCAATTGTAAGTTTCAAATTGCATGACAAATACAACATCATTGTAAATATTGATTTTAAAAACTTGCTTGTTTTCTGGATATCACCACCACCGGTAGCTTTTTGAAACTTAACGATTTGTTCGTATTAGCTGCTGTTGTCGTGTAATGTACCACTGTACGTGTTAGATAGATGATAGAATCCTATAAAGACATGCATTTATGATAAACTTGCAAGCTACCAAAGCTGGGTACAGGAGGGAATCTACTTAAATCTGGCAAATAAATATTGTTGAATGTCATCAACGTAAAGGCAAGGAAGCTTTGTAAATACGCGCTTTTAAGGAGTGTCGGGTTTCAGGCGTATTCTTTTAAAGCTGCATCCAAAGATGCGAGATCCGTCAAATGTCGAATGTCGAGCAATTGGAAAGAATGCTCGTGGTTCGCTCGCGGTTTTATCCGCATAGTTCCTGCTCCCATGGAAATATCTGGATACAAATTACCCTATACCACTCCTCATATACAAAAGGTTTTTTTACAATCCAACTGGAAGTTTCTGAGATTCGCCAGAACAAACAGACAGACAAAAATTTAAAAAATGCTATTTTGGTGTATGTACCGTATGTGTATTTATGTCTATGCATGCAATAAAAATAGTTATTTCAATATTACAAAAGAACACTTCAATTTTATTTATATGTATAGATGGGTACGCAGACGATATTTGATTTACAACGAACCAATTTTTCGGCTCGGAAGTTTACAAATACCAAGCATATCTATTTGCTGGCATTTCTTAAATGTTTGTTAATCATTCGTTTCTCGGCAAATTACGGAATCTATCCAAGCTACTATGATTCAATGAATATTCGGCATTTGGCGAGTCCCGCATATCTAGATGTGGCTTAAGACTGGCACATACCACAGAACCTTTGTGTTCACAAGCCCGCATACAAATTGGTACAATTGACTTGTATAGGGAAAGCCTACAAAGTTGTATTCATTCAAGCGTTCGATGTCGGTTCGATATAATAAACTTTCAATTGAATGTACTCCGTAAATATATCAGTTGAGATGTTCGTATTTTGTTTCCAACTGTTTCAATATTATATTATTGCTGTAAAAGACTTATTTCAGTAGCTTTACCAACTATTTATTTACTTTTGAGAATAAATTGTTGATCATATTATATTCTTGAAATGGTGTGATATTTGTTCCCCGATTTTCTACGTCATCCGAACGTGGATTCCAGTCATAGTCACGGAGGCTTCAGAACTAACGCACTAAGGCCACACACACGTGAACGTGAAATCTAAGTTGAGGCCTGAGTCTCACAAAATAAGTCTTTAAAGAGGCATTCTAACAATCTTGCTTCATCCAGCTTTCGGGCCCTTTCTGACCAGAGATTTTGCGCACAGCCAAACCTATTCCTAGATACCGCTGGAGTTCTATTACAGAGCCTAAGGTTATTGCTCAGTTAGAAACAAAATGAAACATAGATCACCAAACAAAAAGTTTGTTCAAAGCAAATGACAATTTGTGTATCTATATATAGTTTAAGTATCAAAATAATGTACACCTAAATCCACATGGAATATAATTTCGAAAGCTATCTATTAATTAATCATTATGTTACTTATGACGTAACTGAATCCGCCATTTTTATTCGACAAAAAGATTGAGATAGCTAAAACAATTACGAATCAAAATAGCATCCGTAGTTTCCGGAGCGGACATTCCGTACATATCGAAACATTCACTGTATTGTAGAAAGTTACTGATGTGCTAACAATCTTGGCATCTTCCATCCAAAACAGTTAAACATGTTTATTTTTACATTGATCGCACAATTGTAATAATTTTATCAAATGAATATTATTCTACTAAAGCAGAACGCAAAGCTTAACTAGTTAAAATAAAACAACATCCCGATCTCATAAAGTAGGTAAGTATGAAAATGTTTTTGTATGTAAATCGAGGGGGCTTGAAAAACCTCTGCATAATGCTTGTTTTTTATATTATGTTGGGTTTTTAATGTATTCTCTACCTAAGTATGTATAAAGTTAAAGAAGTTAGGAACACTAATGTTACCAACATTTCTCTCTACCTTAGGGCTGCATCAGCATAAAGCGTTATTTCTTTTTGATGAATTGATGGTGATGTCTTTCGCGTCAATATGAAACGTCGCACTGACATATTATCATGATGCAATAATAGGTGGTCAAACCTCAAGCTAGTGGTCTAAAAGACTGTGATAGCCTGATCTTCGTCATTTTATAAAATCTATTATATCAGCCCATGCTCCTACCATAGGTAAGTATGCTAGACAATTATTATGCAGTTTGGTTTGGATGATGGATCATGGTGGCTTTGGGATGTAATAGATACAAATATATTTGATCGTCGTAGTATAAAACATCTAGTCACTTGACATGCATTTAGTATCGTGGCAACCCCTTTAGCAAATACCTTTAAAAAATTCTTAAAGGTTTATCTCAAAGGCCCTTAATTTTTGGTGACTTTTTTGATAGCGGGATTTGAGGACATGATGTTTCATATCATCACGAAGAAATAAAAATAAATAAAAAAGTTGAGGTGTCAAGGGACACCCGGATGGAACGAAGTTCCATTCGATTAATTAGTGAAGGAATTGTAATAAAATTTTATTTTTTTTAAGTAATAATAATATTTGTTGTTGTACACCGAAACGCCAGAGGGCGCCACGAGAGCGCGAGACAGCATACAGCGCGGGCGTCCCCCGCCGCTCACGCGCACACACATCAAAGGCGGCGGCAAGATCTTTTGATCAAAAAGTGTCGTGACAACTTTTCGTACGAATTTTTTCCGTCTAGCCCCCTTTCACAACGCGCGATAAGGAACTTCGTTCCAATAAAAATACGCTTTTTACTTATACCATTAAGGGTCTGCACTTTCGTTTCCTTGCACCTTTCAAAGCCATCACGGTCGATACTCAGTAGTTGCCGACTTTAATGACTGTGTTAGAATGATGGTCTGACAAGCTATCAGCTTTCATAAAATGACGAAGGTCTCGCCACCACAGGCTCTAGCTCTATAGTCTATAGTCACACAAACTGAGCACGCGTCAGCACTCAAGCCCACCTCGCACCTACTTGTCATGCAACTTGTCACTGCAGCGTAATATAAACCATAGTGTCATATTACATTTTTTTATTGAATAGGCACTTGACAAAGACAATCTAACTTTATCATGAGTCTTGTCCGTTATGCTGCAATGCAATATAAAAACTTAATTACTTTACTGACTAAGGAAAATCCGTATTTATGTTAAAAAAAATCTCTTCCGTAATTCAGACTATTTATACCAGTAAAAGTATCAATGATTGGTATGGAATTATCAGATATCAAAAATAAATACATATAGTATGTATTCTAAGACCGTGTCCTCTAAGAGAGAGGATACATAATATACTTAGTAAAGTCATTATTACTGATGCTGACGATTTTGACCTTGAAATAAAAGTTAAATTTAAAAGGAATGAAATGAATAATAATAGGGTGAGATTTAAGATTAGACCAAGATATTCTAGTCTATAATTAGAGGGAATGGAGTTTATGGAAAGCAAAAATGCAAATGCAGGCAATTATGTGATCATTATAGTAAAGTACCGACAGTGGGGTTATGGTGCTAAAACTCTTTGTTAGGAACATAATATCTAGTCGTATCGCTAAATTGATCGGCACCAAGGATGTGCAAGAGTCGGCTATAAAACACTGTATTTTATAGTACACTGAAACAAGTATTATACTTTTTGTTAACGATTAACTGTAAAGGTAACGTAACAGAGTATTGGAAATAAATGTTCCCCCTTCCATGAAAGTTTAAATTTTCAAATCCGTTTCATTCAAGAAAGTTCGGTATTTTCAAAGCTTCAAGTAAACCGTTTTACGTTCGTAATAAATGATAACAAAAGAAAATTTATAATTATTCTACGATAAGTATACCTTAAAGAAACAAAAAAATCTCAATGTTATTTGTACTGGATATTACTACTCCGATCAAAATTGTAATTGCAAATAGACGTCCATACAATAATTAGTACAAATCAACACTTTCTCGTGAGAGTATTGTTCATCAGTTAGATAACTGTTAATCTATGTCAGGATGGTAATGAAAAAGTAACGAAAATGTAACACGAGGCAAATAGACCTCCGGGCTAATTAAGTCAGGTTTTTCTGAAAATAGTGGAAACTTTTCTTTGTGTAAATTCATCAATATCCGGTTTCACCCGCGCACTTCCCGTTCCCATTGATATGTCAGGGTAAAAATACTACCTATATATCTATAGAGTATACATTTTAATTTCTTAAAATTTCTTTCTTAAAATTCTTTCTTCTTCCAGTCTCTTACTTCAAAAACATGCAAACATTCAATCCCCGTTTTACCCCTTAGGGTTAGAGCTTCGTAAAATCCCTTTTTAGCGAATGTGCAGCCTATAAGAAATCTACCTGCCAAATTTCAAGTTTGTAGGTGTCATAGTTTCTGAGATATATGGATTAATCAGTATTGTTCCTGAACATGTACGAAATATGTTACACATATTCTTATAAATATTTTCTATTAGGTATTTAGTAGATCCTTTTTTGAATAAAGGTAACGCAGGAACTACGAGTTTAAACTTCTATTAATCGTCAATGTACAATGCTCTATGATGTTTTGTATGTTTCTTACATAGAGTGTTACATAATAGAAAATCTGTGTCGCTTGGTAAATACTTGTTTCTTCATCATTTTCGCAAGTTGCAAATATACAACGAGTAGGTAACATAAAATCAAGTATTTCTATGCATTTTAATGGTCCAATGATGTGTGTTATTATTTCATTTATCCCAAAAATATCTACGGATCACCGTATAAAAAATTTTTAAACAAAATTTGTAGAGAATATTGTATTCTACAATATTGATAATAAATACAAATAGAAACTTTTCTTTGTGTAAATTCATCAATATCCGGTTTCACCCGCGCACTTCCCGTTCCCATTGATATGTCAGGGTAAAAATACTACCTATATATCTATAGAGTATACATTTTAATTTCTTAAAATTTCTTTCTTAAAATTCTTTCTTCTTCCAGTCTCTTACTTCAAAAACATGCAAACATTCAATCCCCGTTTTACCCCTTAGGGTTAGAGCTTCGTAAAATCCCTTTTTAGCGAATGTACAGCCTATAAGAAATCTACCTGCCAAATTTCAAGTTTGTAGGTGTCATAGTTTCTGAGATATCTGGATTAATCAGTATCGTTTCTGAACATTTACGAAATGTGTTACACATATTCTTATGAATATTTTCTATTAGGTATTTAGCAAATCTTTTGAAGAAAGGTAATGCAGAAACTACGAGTTCTATTAATTATCAATGTACAATGCTCTATGATGTTTTGTATGTTTCTTACATAGAGTTACATAATAGAAAATCTGTGTCGCTTGGTAGAGACTGGTTTCCTCATTATTCATTTTCGCAAGTTGCAAATATATAACAAGTAGGTAACATAAAATCTAGTATTTTTATGCATTTTAATGGTGCAATGATGTGTGTTATTAAATCATTTAAATTAAAAATATATCTACGGATCACCGTATAAAAATTTTTTTTAGAAAGAGAATTTTGTATTCTAAAATATTAATAATAAATACAAATAACCCATAAGAAATGAGAAATTTTCAAAAAAAGCGCAGAAAACCAATTTTTGAGACCTTTGGCTTTGAAAGTTAATAGTTGCGTACACCTACTATATGTAGGTTTTGAGACAACTTTTAAGGTGTCAATATACAATTATTTACAGACTTACAGCTGGGTATCTCGTATTCTGAGGTGAACTTACTATAATGACCGGACTAGTCATGTATGGTGACGTGTTATATTCTTAGCTTTAAATTCTTTATTGAAATTTGTTGTTTTAAATACTTTGCACAGCATTGTTTAAGAGCAGATTAACTTAGTTCAGCTGATATTTTGTGATTACTTTACAGTTACGTCACCGCAATAAAATTGCATTTAAACTGCAATTGTCTTGCAGTAAGGGCAATTGGTGTACAAAACCAATGCATTAATAAGCAATTAAGTGTAACACTTTCATATTAGACTCGTTTACTTACCTAAACAAGTTGTTCTAGTGAAATTAAACGCACCAATTCAAGTGTCTCAGTATTACAATATGTTCAGAACAACTCTCTTGTGACGGATAAAGTATTTGACTCGGCATGTCTTGTATTTAATCAATAAAGCCTCCAACTTACCGCCACCGTACATTTTTTGTTCGCATTTTTCCACATCCGAGAGTCTTGTCTTGACAAACTTGGCAATATCGTTCCTTAAACGGAAATAAGCAACCTGCGCGATAGGTGCGCAAAAAATATGTTTTAATCTCTAACTCTCTAATTAAAGTTGCTTTTAAGCAAAGAAAGCAAATGACGGAAATAAGAACTAAATTATATAAAATTGTATAAATGAGATTTGAGGGAATAAACTTATTTACGAGTTGTTTAAAACTCTCAGCTACTGTAGTTTCTGGTTTCAGGATCTGGTAGGATTCAGTACATATTGCTGTCTAAAATTTATGTCCTTATCGCTATTTTAAGAGTACTTTGCTTTTACATAATGTACTGTAACTATATATCTCTTGGTGTTACGGTTTTTTCTACTGATATTAATACTGTTTGCACTACGAGTAGATATGTGAGGTAATTAGTTTTAAAGTAACATTTTCGGTATATCACTCACTCGTAGTTGGTACAGAACTGGTTTTTGATTAATAAATTGATTTTTTTAAATAACTATTTACATTTCAATATTTAAAATACAATACAAATTTCCTTTAAAATGTAATAATTAATTCAATGCAAAGATTGACTACGAAGATATTAGTTATTTTTATAAAATATCTTTAAGTAGATCAGAAGTTCATTATGAATAATTTTCTCTAATTTGCTTGTATATGCCATTTATCATTGACGCGATCTGTATCTCAACTGTCGTAAAAGAATTTCTATCAACGTGAGATCTAGAAACCAAGAAACTGCTGTCAAATATGACACATGTTTAGATGTCAAAAACATGACGATCATTAAGCGCGTATCCATCGCTTTCGCCCGTATCGATCTTCCGTTTTGAATATAAATACTGACAAAAATATTATATTACTTTTTACATTACTATCTCTAGATTTAGAGAAACCCACAAATTGTGTGATTTTTGACGACCTCCGTGGCGCAGTAGTATGCGCGGTGAATTTATAAGATGGAGATCCTGGGTTCGATTCCTGGCGGGGCAGAATAAGATTATTCTTAATTTGTCTTGGTCTGGCTGGTGGGAAGCTTTCGCCGTGGCTGGTTACCACCCTACCGACAAAGACGTACCGCCAAGCGATTTAGCGTTCCGGTACGATGTCTGGGAAGTCTGAAGTTGGGAAGTTGGTGCTGTTTAAGCCGTGTGCCCTGGAGAGAACGTTAATAAGTCATTGCCCAGGTCATTATTATCTGACATGGATTATTACAAAAATATTGTTGTCCTTAGACACCAACCGACATTGGCAAACTGTTTATCTAAGCACCATATTCTTCTTGCCTACAGGCAGCCAGGCCTGTGTGTTAAAATAGGCCGTTGAAGACAACATAATATGTAACTGTATACCGGTTTATAGACTCGTTATTTTTAAATCGAAAGCAACACAATGGGTCAGTTTCATTTTCGTCAAAAATATCGTAAGGAGCCAGTTTGTATTGGTGCTACGGTTACGCGTGTTTTTCGTAACTCCTGCAGCAGATAGTATCGCTTGTCACGCGGTGAGCTGGTCATGTGTTTACTGTTGACGCAAATTACTATGTTATGCAAATTGTTGAGGACTTGATAGAGCACGATTTCGTTTTGTTGCGATTTCACTGTACGGACAGGTTGAGGTTTTGTGCATACGAGCGACAATAGCAACAATGGTATAAACACAAACAAAGCTGGTGTGGTCATCAGTTTATAATAACTTGGCCTACAACAGAGAGTATCGTAGAAAATCGTCCCTCTTTTGGTTAGCTGACCACCATCGCAACTTAACATAAGGTGAGACCACAACCAAGGGCTAACTGAGGGTCCTAGAATAAAAAAAAATTATGGCCTCTTGGGTGAGCAAGAACCCCAGGGTCCAGATCCTTTACCGTCCATGTATTAAGTTATTATTTTATATGTCCTTAACATAATATGAGAATTTATGTCCCAAGTCTTTGGTCACTTCACTTGAAAACCTTACGAAAAATACTGTTAAAGATCAAACTTTAAGTGTCTCTGGCAAATAGGTTTTACAAAGCTAAAAAATAAGTCTTTCACCTGGGGCCTTACGGTAGAAAATATCAAAGAAATATTTTTAATATTTCGACAATTGAGTTACTTGGACATTGAAAACCACTACAGTCCAAAACCCACTTTGCCTACCGTACTTACCTATGGCATAGTGATTTTGCCTAAGATTAGAGCATAGACTGATAAATCTGCTTTTATGAAATACGAATTTCTAGCCGTCTAGGCTCTTAGACAATTAGGAAGTATTATTTATTTAGTATTTATATTACTACTACTACTATTTAGTATTTATTATTTGTTTCATAGATTTACCTTTGCTGAATGGATGTACGTGTATATTTGTATATTGCTTCGGTTGCTCAAAAATATTTTTTTACAAATCTTTGTAAATGCAAGTCTTCATCAATTTCAGCTGAAGTCTCAACTACATAGGTAGGAAAGTACTTATTTAGTAATTTTGTTGAAAATCACGTATTAAGATTGTGCTATTCAAAACACTTACATCTTCAAAATACATATTTAAGTGTTTCTCTTAAAGTATCTCGCTCAGTCTCTCACCACATAAAGTTATAATTTGCAGTAAACTCAACAAAGTTCCTAAGTAGATACTTATCAAATGTTATAATTACGACAATCATATTCTGGTAAAATTTAGCATTTAGGAGACTCAGAAATTTTTATAGACGTAAAATGTTTTTCTGTTCCTATCTAATATATTTTTTGAATATTCATAATATCACTCGTTCACTCTTAACGTCCCTTCGGTCATTTTTCATCTCCACATTCTTAGATAAAATATGCTTTTAAGGCGATACAATATATTTATCATAAGACAAATAAGGCCGTTGATGGTAGACACAAGACAGTCTCGACGTTTCATAAATTTTTCAGTTGTCTTGAATTTTGAAAACTTTTCAATTTTAGAAAAAACATTACCTATAAAATTTTATAAGCCCCTTAAAAACCGTTAGTTATAAGTTTAAATGTCTGCCTATAATTATATCTGTGCTGAGAGGAACTAAATCTCTAATCTGTGGGGCAGATAGTTTCTGTCAATAAAAATTTAAGCACGGTTTCTATGCAGCTTCTATGCAGACATGTCTGTTAAAAGTCTTCGGAGTGCACTCTATTTGACGTTACTCGTACCTAAGCAAGTGTAATAAATGTAACAGTAATGTTAATTTTATTGTGATCCACTCAATTCTGATGTGTACGCACGAAATGTTTTGATTGGGCTCCACTCGGTTCAAGTGTCTGAGTGGACTATTGACCCACATGTTTTTTGTATGGACTGATAAAGGTCGAATTCCTTAAGATTAATGGAATGTTTTACATTAACGGTTAACCCGAAATCCGATACGAAAACCACTTGAGTTTCGTGACATAAGACGGTAGACGCCAACGTGTCTACATAATCATATACATTTTATAATACTCGATGACATATAGATTGATTAACTTAACAGCCTCGTTGGTTAGTTTGTCTACGTGGCTTTAGTATACGAGGTCCTGGTTTCGAATCCTAGATCCTGGATCCTACGAAATTTTATTATTTTGGTGGTGTTATAACACTGTACCTTGGACAGCATGTTAAGCAGTTATAGTGATCATTAATGAAGCTCACCAACCCGCAATGAGGCAGCGTGATGGGTCATTTCCCCTCTTACAAGAAGGGAGACTTGTCTATGTAGTGGGCCGTCAATAGGTTGATAAAGATGAGCTAAAAATTGCCACTGATGTACATGTCTGGTTATTCACATCTAACCAATGGGACAATAACTGTGCATTATACTGTAAATATAGACACAGTGCGAGAGGACCCTCTTTCCGAGTTGTGCTTTTTGGCTGTAATATGAAAATCATATTCCTAAATGCTAAGTTAGCTTCTTGGCAAGCCTCTAAAAACCGTTAAAGTAAAACTATAACGGTCTCTAATAAAGAGTTCCCAGCTAGAGTTGCCGAGAGTGTCTGGCTAATCGCGACTGTCAGATGGGACAATAACCGTGCATTATATCATAGACACAGAAGCAGCAGTGCGTGTGAACCCCCCTCCCCCGAGTTCTGCTTTCTACGCGCGATTTCACCGCAGAGGCGCCGGCGCGCTTTTTGCGACACGCTATATTTCACGAACGTTTGCACCTGTTAGACTATCTGGGATAATATCTGTCAATTTACCGAATTTATAGCCGATGTGGACTTATAAACAACCCTCAATTTTGAATCATTATGGCCTTGCCTACTTGTATTTCTATGCTATCTTCTTTCTAATCTACCGTATTGAGAAACGTTGCTATGAAAGCTCGAAATACGTATTCATTGTAATGGAAATGAACAAAAATAATTCTAATTTACTTATTTAGTTAGTTATTTACTTATTTTGTATTTTGTTAGTTTTCATTAAACTTAGTCTGAAATGATTTTTGTGTGGAAATTGGAAGCAAAACTCGGGAAACAGTTCGAATTTTGAGCATAAAGTAGGCACTTACGGTAGAAATTAGAAAATAATGTACAAATTACATAAATTTATAATTGTGGTCACTGTACTTTTTATGGAAAGTTAATTGTTAGTTTAGTTGAGTTAAGGACATAGGTAAAATATGTATGGAAGTCTGCCCCAGAGATGCCCAGTGATGATATATATGTCATTATATAGTACAAATCTTCTATTTAAATAGTTATTAAGTTACTTGTAGTTAAGCAGTCGCTGATAAAAGTAATGAAGGTTGATAAAAGTTGAATTTTCATACTACGACGATGGTGGTCACGTGATTCAGAACACATAAAATCGATTGAAATTCCTCTAGTTTTGATATATTTTTAAGTGATTGCTATTGCTATTGTTCAAAATTCACTGTGTATTTAAATAAAATAGTTAAATATGAGCATTAATTTGGACAGCCTGGGGCAAATTTTGGCAATGCCCCGTGTTATTCGTTCACCGTGTTATGTTATTTATCTCCCGTGCGTTGAATCTGTTGCAACGCTTAGATTCATTGTTGAATTCTCCGCTTTGCTTGTGGTTCATCATTATCATGATCACATCCGCCGTTGGACAATCGCTGCTGGTCATAGGCATACAGTGACCACAATTTATTAGGGACTTCCATTCACAACGATCCTGATCCTATGGACAGCGACTCCCTGCGACACGTTTAATGTCGCCAGTCCACATACTAGGGGATCGATCGACACTGCGCTTTCTGTTGCTGGGGTTACCATTCCAGCACCTTGTCCGCCAACGTTAGAATTCGCTCTCGCAGCAAAAATCAATTTTGCAGCATTTTGAGCATATCAAATAACTGATAGTTACTCCTCCGTGAAACTAACCCTGCGGTTGTCTTTAGTTCAATATTTTCACCGAAGGCTCGATATACGAGAAGCACCGTGTAACTTTATCAATTTCACTTTTACTTTCCAACCACGATGTTATTATGTTGAGATCTGCATTAAAATCTATTCGTCTGCTATTTAATTGATTTTATATGATAAGTACTCACAATAAAAAGTTATTTAAATTATAAAGCTATAGTGTATATACTGTTAATTTTGTATTTTTCCTATCACGACCTGACTACCTACCTACCTATATTGTTTGCCTACGCAGATAATATTTTCCATAATAATAAACATATGCATATTATGCAATAATACGTGCACCAAATAAGGATAAAAATAAAACAGTAATTACTAGAGTCGTAAACTTTAAAAGGTTTAAAGACGACATTCTTGTCGCGTCACAGAAATAGTTGTGAATCTCATTCTTCTCCAAATTATTTATTGTATTATCTGTTGCTATTACAATGCAATATTGTTTTAACATTATGACTCAGATGGCAACGCCATGTGCAAAAGAATTCAATTCTATAGCACCCTACGAGTAGGTTTTGAAATAATATTACGGTTAAATTTAACTATTGTCCACTAGTACATTCATTATCATTATCATCATCATTATCAGCCTATTAACGGCCCACTACAAGGAGGCCCTGTAGTGGGCCGTTAATAGGCTGATAATGATGATGATGATGATGATGAAAGTACTAGTGGACAATAGTTAAATTTAACCGTCATATTATTTCAAAAACTACTCGTAGGGTGCAAAAGAATAGAAGAAAAGAAATTGAATTCTTTTGCACTCGGCGTTGCCATCTGAGTCATAATGTTAAAACAATATTGCATTGTAATAGCAACAGATAATACAATAAATAATTTGGAGATCACAATGGGATTCCACAACTATTTCACTGGTTACGCGTAAGAATGTCGTCTTTAAACCTTTTAAACTTTACGACTCTAGTAATTACTGTTTTATTTGTATCCTTATTTGGTGCAAGTATATACATTATTACACGCGGCTAGACATAAGAGCAGTAAAAATAATTTATAATAACGTGCAAAATAATAAACCTATGCAATTGACTTTTCAATATCCGGCTGTTAAGAAATAAGTTGTCTCTATTTTTATTAACATTAAAAGTAGCCATAAATATATTTTTAACTAGCTATGTCCCCTGGTTTCATGTAGACTCTACCTATGGTAATATTTGGATAACTCATAGCTATATACTTAAGACATATTCTTTAATTTTATCATATACTTAATTAATATTAGTTATTATTTATTACTTTTCAGGTCATTGTCATCATATAAATTAGATGTTGGAAGCTCCTTATGATCATGATACGATCGGTTAGCTAAAATTAGAGAAATTTTATTTTTGACGCCTATCTGACAATAGATCTAATAGACTTTTGATAAGCACAATCGACTGATTTATGTACATGGAGAGTCGTTACTCCCTCCATTTAATCAATCATTCATTCAAATCATTTAACCTATTAATTTTTAGCTATAAAGACGTCGTGTCGTTGTCGGATAGTTGAAAGACACCATAAAGAGGCTTTCTTTGCTGCGCAAGTCCCTGATGACTCATGTTTGACTCACAATCAAAAGCCCAAAGACTTGGCTGACATCTCGACTTGTTTTAGACTTGGTTCCTAATAAATATGACGCAACTCCTCTATGTAACTTTCTGTAAAGCAAATAATCGGATTATACTTTATTTATTACCACGTAATAGATGCTATCGGCATTGGCGTTTTGAATAATTTTTGTATGCTTAAAGTTCATTAAACTTAGATTTTCTCAACTTGTATAGGAAAGTTTCCCTTTAAAATACTTATGATAATTATCCTCGTGTGATGTTTCATCATCCAGATAATACTATTTCTTATCTTAATTTATTGTTGAACAGTGCTTTTGAATTATACAAGTGTAGACGGCCTTAAAGCTTATTTATGGCGACCGTGCGAGTAAGAAATGTCACATTAGAGGCTTGTAACCTCACGTGTAACGCAATAGTCATCTGTGTATCTACTCGTAGTGATGGCTCAAATAAATTCAGATAATCGTGTAAATCCTTTTCATTCGACTTCAACATATTTCATTACATTTCAACATTTCGAAGTTTAAAAAGCTAAGTTTTAAATTAATCAAAGAATAGACACGTACTTAGCTAATTTGAATAATCTTAAAATAATGCATGAAAGAGATTTGAAAAGGTACAACAAACGATTCGATACGTTAATTGCAAAAAAGAAATTGGAAAAAATTATTCAATTATAATTTATTTGCATCTATTCTTGCGGAATAAGTCCCCAAAATTATGACCACATCATATCTAAATCTAGCTGGCTAGATTATAATATTTACCTACAACAATATGTAAGCTCCATATCTCCTCTAAGGAAGGAGGCCTGGCCCATTATTGGGCCGTTAATAGGTTTATAATGATGCCAAAAACATCACATTATCTAAAGCCTAGAATAAAGGATAAGAGGATTTTGGCGGTGTTCAGTGCATCGACATTTTTGTTATGAACATAATATACGAAGCAACATCGATGTTAAGAGTCGAAGGTTTAACAATCGAAGTTGGCCATCTCTATTCTAAGGTTAAAGCGATTCCCATAGAAGTACAAATGCATATTATCTAGGTAAGACGAAGGTCTGCGAACAGGTTGCGAGCAAAGTGGTCACGTTATTACTCAGATTGCGCTATTATAGAGAACTAGTTGACAGTGCCATCCTGCTGGTAACTATTTTACCTTTATTTATTTTTATTACGTTATTTTATGATATTTATTCCCATCATCCATTACTGTAACTGCGTGAGCGGTTATTATTGCTTGTATTTTTAAATATCGGCTGTCAGTGTTAATGCAATGCGATATCCTGTAATAGAGGGGTAATTTTGAAAGAACTTGTTTAAGGAAGTAAGTGGGTACTAACACGTATTATTTCAGCTTTGATTAGAAACCTTCATAGAACAGTATTAGGATCGCATTTATATCTAACTATATGCTCTTTGTTTAAGAAGCGTTATGAAATATGCCTCCTAAATCTAGTAGTTAGTCTGTGTGACTTCGGATCATGCATGATCCTTCGTATTACAAAGTAAGAAAAACTTAGTAGTCAGTTTTTCTTTCCTTGTAAGAACTTTTTTGTAAAAAAATTCACAACCTAGCATTTGGTGGTTTTTCATCATTGCGCTTTGGACAGTATATTAATTGGTGGCATTACATTCATAGTAAGCTGCTGTTCCCGGTCATTATTATTAACATCTGATAGTGATCGTTACAAAAATAATAACATTATTATCTTAAACCCGCCAACCAGCATATTGAAGCTGCGGAGTGCTTCCTTTATTCGTTTCCTAAAAGCACGGAGGACCTCTATCCTTTTTCCGCTTAGTTATTTTGAACTAGCTTTTGCCCGCGACTTCGTCCGCGTGGAATTAGTTATTACGGCAGCCTAATTTTTCTAAGCTTTGAATGTCATATTTATTAATATCTAATCAACTGCCTAAGAAATACGTCTTAAGCTTTCAAAATGACGACTCTTTCATACAACATTTCATCCCCCCTTTAACCCCTTACAACCCTTTTTTCGCAATCAAAAGTAGCCTATGTCCTTTTTCAGGCTCTAGACTTACTGTGTACCAAATTTCATTTGAATCAGTTCAGTACTTGTAGAGTGAAAGCAAGACAGACTTACTTTATTTTGAATTTCGCAACTGATTTTAGTGCGGTTTTCATCAATAGATAGAGTGATGAATAGAGTAAATTTAAATAAAAAATGTAGTTGTTCAGGTATTATAAAATCGCAGTATTCACTAGCTTACCATAAAAATAAAAATTGGCGAATCTAGTTAAGTATAGCCTATGTATGGCATAATTACACCAGAAGTCAGTGGATACAGGTATTTAAAACGCAGAAACTATATAATTATGCCATAGTAAGTACGTAGGTAGGTACACACATAATGTGCGCACAGCGGAAGTTCGCGTGGTGCGATTATGCTCAACTCCGTCCACGCAACATCCGCTCTTTTGTGTCGCTTCATTCCCATTGCAGCACCATTAAGATGCACTGGTAGGCATAATGCCCACAAATCGCACTTTATGATCATGTTTAGTCATAAGATCTATTGATAACGTCATTTTAATGCCTATAATAAGATCATTTTGAAGGTCGATTTTATGTACCATTTTAATGACGTCTTCATCATCATCATCAGCCTTCTTATTGGGCCAATATAGGGCCTGACTTGTCTCTTTATAGGAATGGATTTTGTTATTTAGACCCGTGACGCTGCTCTAGTACAGGGTGGTTGGCTTTGGGTGATAATATTTGATTCTGTTACGATTACAGTCAATCCCCTATTCCGTAACTTTGTTTTTATTAATTGATGTTGTGAGTTTTTATCTCGTCTCTATGTCTCCTTATAGTATTGCGTTAGCCGGAGAGTTATTGAGACGAATTTGTTAACAACACAGTCGAATTATAAAACATCCTTACAGAATAGCCTCTCAGATGTTACGGCCTAACGTGCTCTCCGAGGCTCGGGTGTTTTATTAACAACATCTGATGAAATTTTTTTAAAAACAAAACAAGGACAATAGCAGTCTAACTTAGGATCTCGTAATCCGAAATCACATAGGTTAGCCACTAGACCAACGAGGTAACAGTCTTAAGATAAATCTACGGAAAATCTGGAAT
Source organism: Mycalesis mineus (assembly GCA_034621355.1). Lineage (NCBI taxonomy): Eukaryota > Metazoa > Arthropoda > Insecta > Lepidoptera > Nymphalidae > Mycalesis > Mycalesis mineus. The sequence continues at coordinate 5,200,183 of CM067899.1, read as the reverse complement.
GAGTAGCAACACAGGTCAGTACTAGTGCAAAAATGTGTAAAAGCACGTGTTTGCTTAAATATATGAACGTTGTTGAAGATGGCACAAAAACTAGCCTCAACAAACAGTTGTGTTTTGTGCACACAACGGAATCTTTTAAGTTTGGTCTTGAATACACATTCAATGGAGGACGGCCACACGTGTCCGGCAAACAGCTTGGACGGGCGGTGTTTGTTTAGGTCTTAATTTTACAATTTTTTGACCAACAAAAAGTTAAAAGTATATGTGGATTCTTGACATTAGGAGGATTTTGGCTTAAGGTTATCTACACCCATTTATGTATTTTTTATATGATTATGTAAATGTTTTTTGGTGTATAGCCGAGGTAAGATAAATACCTTATTGCAAAATATTTTTATTTTTTATAGATAATTATTTCTTTTAATTGCAAAATATTGCTATTTGTTATAGATCATTATGTATTTATTATTATCATTATAAGGCGTGCAGATCAGTTCAATATGATAGCTGGTCAAGTAACAGAAAGTTCAAAACCATACTAAAAGTGAATTATTTTCAATATTTTTTTTTACGTTGTTAACGATTATACTTACAAAGTAATATAAATTTGTCACTGGTTTTCTAAGAAGTAGTATTTTTGTCTATTGCCGATGTGGAAAAACTAGTCCCTAATGTGCAAGCTAAAAAAATATGTGTAAAGAAAATATCTTTTTTTTAAAATACTAATAGTTATAAGGTTAACTAAAAACACGGTTTTATTTTTGACTTGGGACTTAGAGAAAAAGTAGTACATAGAATTAGAAATAAAAATAGCTGAAAATTTTTTAAGTAAGTGGTTATTTTAAGCAGTTACGTGCAAAGCTTACCTGAAGAACAACGCCATCATTGTAAACTCTGGAAAAGATCTACACTCGTAAATCTTTGTGCTAAAATTTATATCCGTGCAGTACATTCATGGACGTGGAACTCGTAATCTATAACTGCCGATCGAAATTTAGCCAGACAGGAATTTAGGCTGTTTAAAGTCTTCGGTCTGGAACTGCGTGGGCGGAGATGCGTCAATGACCCGCTAAAAGTCGCGGATCCGCATTCAACGGCTAACAATCTTAATTTTAATACGGAAAACCTATTGCCATATTTGTTGTTAAAGAAATTAGCATAATCAGATTTTTTTCGTTGGCATATAGTACCTATTTTGGGATTCGACGGTTGGTATCAATAGTCGGTGCACGCCCATTATTACGAGATTAGAGTTAAAAATGTGTTTTTCTGCGAAAGACTTGTCATTTTATAACTAGTTCTGTGACCTCGCTCACGCATTCCCGCGCCTGCACCTAACTGTACCTACTTTCCCGTTGACTTAATGCCGACTTTGGACAGAACCTGCTCTTAGGCAAGTGTATACAAGTCTGATATGGCGATCGTTGCAATTTAATTATATCTTAAATATGAGATGTTAAGCAGATGCCACGTAGGTCGGAGGAACCTACCGGCCGCGGCAGAACCCGTAGCGGGTAGCCTCTGGCTCGGCTTGCGTGCCGCGCATTCCAACCGAGCGGTGCCGAAGCGCGCCGAAGTGAGCCGACGGCCGACCGCCATGCTGTCCGCGGCCGACTTCACACCGAAGTATGCGCGAGAGTGGCGTAAACGTATCTTGCCTGTTTGTCTGCGCGAACAATCTGTCAACAAACTAATCCGCGTCAAAAATAACCGATGTTTCAATATTTTCAGTGATTCCTATTTTATATTGACTATCGAAGTTGTATTCTGTGTGTTATTTGAACAGAACTAGTAGTCAACTCGATATTGACTCAGTGCAGAAACCGTGTTATTTTTTGTTTTGGATTGCGTGCTGCGCTCGCGATAGGCTGTATAGCAACGTGTGTGAGTGACTTGAGTGACTATATTTCCCCTGTGAGAAATTGCATTTCACAAAGTTGCAGCAATTTCAAAGGATTTTGGCGATGTCCCACAATTTACGGTAAACGAGCTAGTAATGAGATACAAACTTCATTCTGTGGTATAACAGCGGGTGGTGAATCTCAACGGCCTCAATTGTCCACGTCTTGCGTTCCGTTAACTCAAATTATTATTAAAATTGTTCCGTAATTACTGTTTCAAATAAGGTAAATACAACCACAAGTGTCACAGCCTTATATAGGTGACTTGATATATGCGAATACATAATATAAATAATGTAAAATTTAATATAACAGCTATTGTGTAGACTACAAATAGATATTCAATAAGTATAGAAAAAGAAAAACTATCTCTTCTTTGTAATAATGGTGATGACACTGTTCTTATCTTGCATTTCAGTTTGATAATGCACGACTACCTTATCGAACAGGAATGAAGAAGAAAACTTTCGAGATTTAAATAATTAACTGAAGTTCATCATAGAAACTAGTGTAGCAACCAGTCTATACTTTAAATGATTAGTTTGGACAGTACACATACTTAATAACAAACAAGTTAGTTGTACTTTTTTTTATCAAACTACTAAAATAGATACAGATATCCAAGATTTTGAACCAGAAAGTAATGTTGTTTAAAAGCTGAAAATCGAAAAGCTACACAAAAAGTTGGAATATTATTTATTTAGTAAATTCATCTTAACATCAGGTCATCGTTTAGTGTTGTAAGAATATTGGTAAACTTACATTGCTAAATCGACACATTGGCTTTTAGTTTCCAAGAAACTCGTATCCAGTCCACCGGACATATCGACGCATTGTAGATTTGTGATTGGTTCGCTTAATAATGTAACACCCGTATTATATAACACACATTATTGAGTCTTACCTTGTATCGAAACACAGTGTATGTTGATATGTTCTACCAGTCGGAATGATAATGTAGCTTAAGTTAAAAGACAACTTAAAAGGGCTAAAGTTTATTCAACTCATATCAAAGCAGCTATCAGAAGTTTTTTTAATTCACTAAATTAATAAGAGCTTGAAATCGAGCCTAGAGTATCTCAATTATTGAAGTGAAGCATATACCAAGTAACCTTTTCATGTTTTCGTAAAACCTTCTTTACTTATAACCAGTAGACATCGTTTATTTATTTACGTTGCAATACAATTTAAATAAAACCAAGTCTATTATTTTTTTATTATTAACTTAAGTCTAAACTTAAGTTCCATGGAGATGTGAAAACCTAATGGAGATCAGTTTAGTTATTCCAGAGTGTTCCGTGAACAGACACATTTTATAATAGCTTTATTTCCTCAGGCAGCAGGCGTGCCTAAAATATACCTGAAAAAGTCACTTGGGTGCCTTTCAAGATCTGACTCACTATACCTATGCAATAGTAATTGATAATCAAAATATTATTAAAAACCTCATGGTTTATAAAAAAGTAGATCTAGCACATTCAACCCACTTAAAATTAACAAATACCAAAGAAAAAGTAAAATTTGATGAATATAAAAGCTATCAATACTACTCTTTCTAGCGAGAGTGCATAAAACTGGCGATATTTTTCGTCTAAAAATTGATGATGCTTGAAATGATTCCTAAAATATACACATAAAGCGCACGATGTGATATATTATACAGGTTTCTATCCAACAGATCATCTATGATGAAATTACTATTAAAGATTTCGATTCCAACGTACCAATTTACAAAATATAAAAAACCGGTACCAAGCGAAAGGTTATACGCAAATATCTAGAATCATGATTTCGTCAACGTTACTTAGTTAAATAATTACAGGAATTAAACAGTTTGATCATTCTAAAAGGAATTTAAATAGGGCATTAAGATTAATATTTCCGTTACATAAAATAATTGTACAACTGAACTTTAGAGTGTATAGGATAATAATAAGGTATATGAACTGACTATAAAATTCTTCGATACAACAAAATTCTATGTTGGAATAGAGTGAAATTGTAATCCATGAGTAGAGTAGTATCTTACAAACGAAATAATTTACAACAAATAAAAGCTCAAGCTCAAGTAGGTACCTACTTGACTTGAGCTTTCTACGTGCACCAATCGCCGGATGCGACGCCGGAAAGACTGATTATAACCTCATTACTAACTTGACACTTGTTACACTAACTCTTCGTTTCGCTTTCGTTTTCCCTTTGGTGTGGATTGGAAACATTTAGAGCTTTGCGCAGCGGTTTTCAAGAATAGATTAGTCACTAAACAGGTCTAGTTGGCAGATCCGGTTGGATTCGTGTCTGTGTCGAATAATCTTTTTTACGATTGACTCTTCAACATTCTTACTGTGTTCTACTAAATCCAATCAATAACCTTATTCTGCATTATAATCAATAACTGAAAAAAATCATTTTAGCATTGTATCTTTTTCACTTTAATCTGTGCATACACATACATCGATCTATAGTAATTCCTCGTATAATAGCCTATAGTTACATGGTTCCTAGGATTAGTCTGGGATTAAAAGTATAATAATTTATGTTATTACGGCTATTTTACCTGCATCTATTGTCTTTGTTTCAAACAATACAAGAAAGTCATTATATTTAAAGTTACCTGCTGTACGTATAACAGTGGAGAGAACCAGAACCGCAAGTTTATCACCTATAGGATCACAAAACCATGGTCAATATTTATTCTTTAAACAATCTTTTTGTATTAATATAGGCATTTGACGTCCACTAAAATTTAAATTTTGATTATTTTATTTTCTCATTTCTAATACGTTGTAAGACATTAAATTCTTTAACGTAAATAGGCTTAATATGACTTCATAGTAGTTAGCGCAAATTGACGTGGACGCTTCAGTGTTTGCATTTGCCGTCAATCATGCATGAAAATAAACTTTCTCCGTTGTGTTTGATTAAGTTGCTCAACTTTATATTTATTATAAGATCATCGTGTACGCAATCGTATTTACGGGATTATTGCTATTTATAAACAATACTTCAATGTATTTTAAAGAAATAAATGCAAATTGTCAAAACAAACTATAATTCTCGAGTCAATCATAGTACCTAGCAGAATCGTAAAAAGCATATTTTTATTACTATCTTTCTACTTTTATTATGTTGCTGTAATTCACACATTTTTAACTTTATATTTTGTTGTAGCTTAGGATACAATTTAACATAATTATATTCAACCACAAAGTACTTAGGTACTCTAATATTATAATTCATTGATACGATCAATACTATATATTGAAATTAACTTTATAATATTCGTTACGAAGACTCTAATAGATTTTTAAAAATTTTCCCTGTAGATTTAAATAGTGTTTTGTCATTGTCATTGACCGAAATGATTCCTCCGATTATAGTAAAGGTTGCCAATTTATTATATTTAAATTAAGCGGTAAAATTAGCATTCTAATCAACTGACCATTTATTAATTAGTCACCGATGAAAATGAAATTTAGTTATCAAGATGTTAATCTTGCAGCCTTTGATTAATTTAAGCCATTGTTTTATCTAAGCCAATTGCATTATATTAAAAGAAATAATTAAACTTAGTATAATTTAATAAAAAAATATTCCAACCCCAGTTATGGTTATTATGTCTTCCATATTTCAAGATTAATGTACGTACATTCATTTTCTGGTGAGCAATTTTGTTGTGTAAAGATACATTAACATCTACATTAGCAAAGACATCAAACATTTTAAATGATTTTAAAATTGGCATTTCGTAAAGTGATTCTAGCTGAGATACATGCCAAGCATACGCTCGTTAGTGTCATTTTCTAAATTTGTATCGTTTACTTTGCTATAATTTTGAACAACTAGCTAATTTGTTCTTAGAATTTAGCCTACTATTTTATTGTTTGTTTCGTGTTCTTACCGGTACAGATGTTTATTGTTTTAGTAGATAATCGGCTTAGCCTTGTGTATTGAGTTTGTGCTAACAAATAGATGTTTATCTACTTCCGTTTTGTAACTATGTATTTAAGTACACGTGGATCTTGGTTAAAGTTGAGATTTATGGTTACTTTTGAAATATAATGTCAGAATTGTTAAACAAATTTTAAAAAAAACACAATAAGTGAAGTTTTTTGTAGCTACGTGGTATATTTCTACTTCGAGTTCTGACTAACTACTGACAAAAATTATTAAATTTATAGTGTAATTACTTGAATATTTGAACTCAAATTAAGATTGAAGTGATATTTCTATCAAACATTTTGTTAAACGGTTTTAAACACGTTTTGCTAGTAACGACGTTTTTAACGAGACACTTAAAAGTGACCCAAATGTTCGTACAGTGTAAGTGGGTGGAGTTAATGGTACAAGATAAGATTGCTCTGAGTAATTATCAAATTTAACGCTTCTCTCGCTACTTATCTGAGAATAAATATTGTACTTGATTTTATCAACTACGCACACTATTTCATAACTACGTTTACTGAATAGTGTCTGAAAGCCTTCTTGTGAAAAATCTATGGGTAAAGTCTTTTCCCGCGTCTGTTTAAATTTTTAGTCAATTTATTATTAGCCTTGGTGTTCTAAGGATAAGAAATGCACAAATATTATCAACGTTTTAAGAAAATAGACCTTTTTCGATTTTTCTTTTTATTACTTAGTTAAAATCATATAAAAAACTTTACAGTACTTACTTTCTGAGATTAGTACCAATACACTCAAACTCAGCGCGACAAGAGCTTTAATTTGTAATAGGTATAGATAGTGTTTTGGAACCGAAAACAAATCTTTTCTTTACAATATTACTATCATAAGCATAAACTTTGATAAACGTTAAACAATTTAATGGCCTTTTAAAAAGGTAAAAGTAATATTTATGGTGTTTTTGGGTGACTTCAAACGGATTAACATCTCATGGCCACGGTTGAACTCACTTAGAACGCTTTTAGAGTGGGACAGGAAGAATTTTTATTGCCATCCAAAAGAGAACATAAAATTATATTCTGGCCTGGGAGAGAGACAGAGGGTTAATTGCCACTGGATTATAAATAACAACCAACATGTTGTTTGTTTTTAGTTTCCCATTAAATTCAAATATCCCGCTCATTAGAACGTTGGATATATTGTTATATGCACTTTTGATGACACTGGTAATTATAAAGCTAATTGCAGACAGAAATTAGGTACCTACTCGAAAAAAAATCATGGTACTATTATTTTTTAAACCTCACTTGGAAAATAGAAAGCTTATACCTCAGTTTTTTGTTCAAGACTTGTCTGTCTGTGACATCGTAGCTTGTAAACTAATAGACTAATTACGAGACGGCTTTTGTTTGAAATTTGTCGTTATAGGTTCCGGATAAATTCGTTAAGCCAATAACGTTTTTCTGTTGAGTTAGAAATCAATTTTTTGATTGAAGTCGTTATTTTAGCATGAGTGGTGGATTTTCATAATTATTATTTTGATACTAGTAACCACTGGGTATTTCACATAATCTATGCATTATATTAGAATGCGAACGAGAGATAATTTATTATCTATTTGTATTTCCAATTTAGTCGCTGAAATGATCTCGAGCTCCATTATCAGTCTTAAAATTTAGGCCATGTTCTAAAATCCCAAAGTGTTTGTTCGCTGAATTTCTAACAGCGAAGCCTTCTTGTCACCTGAAGCGGCACTTAAGCAAGGTGCTAATACGTCGGTTAAAAGCTTTTTTGCACTTTGATTTTATAGCCTCTAGGGTACGAGCGGTTTTTTCGTTGCTTGCTGTGAGAGGCGTATTCGGTTATTTACAATATCATGGCTAGTGGCTACGAGTATATAAATTAGTTTCTAAGAATCTCAATGTTTTGGACAGCCTTGTTAATTTGTGGCTTATTATCATGAGGTCCTACGTTCGAGTTCTAGGACGCTATGAAATAATAAGCTAATATTTTTTTTTGTACTGAGAAGGCAACCCTGAACTCAGGAGAAGTTAGTATCAGACCTCTGTACCTCAGAGAGTACGTTAGGCCGTCGAACCCGTTTTTTCTGGATTTTCAACCCTGGATGGAGTGGATGGACATATAGGAATAGAGAATTTGTGGCCTTATTATGAGCTCTACAAATAGGCTGACAATGATCTAATAGAAAGCAGTAAGTAGTCCAGTGTTTCCTATAAAATATAACAACTTTTCGGTAATTCTTTCGATGTTAATGAATGTTTGACAGATAAAATAAAATAAATATTTAAAATTGTTGACCTCTTAAGGGTCTGGCGACCTTTAAATATTCAGGTATCTTAATAAATTTGACCGACAGAACGGGTTAAGTGACCGTTACAAATACGTCGGGCGGCAAAACTATTGACACGGAGAAAGCAGTTTGCTACTTCGTTATGACAAATATTTTGTATGTTTTTAAACACATTGGTTTAAAATTTTTGGTTTATTTACACAGTAATAAATAGAAAAGTTTTTGTTGTTTTTTATTTTGTAAACCTAGTGTTTTCAAAGCAAAAAAATATTAAATGAATATTTAGGCTACATAATTCTGATAATCTTCAGTTGGTAATAGAATACTCCCACATTTAAATTTAATATTTTTATAACATAAGAGTATGTTTTTAAACACATTAATGGTTTAAAATTTTTGGTTTATTTACACAGTAATAAATAGAAAAGTTTTTGTTGTTTTTTACTTTGTAAACCTAGTGTTTTCAAAGCAAAAAAATATTAAATGATATGTACGCTATTATCTGAAATCCCAGTAGTTAATAATTTATTTATATTTCTATTTTCAACATAGTTTGCGAAATTGATATCATCACATCATTATCATATGTAACGGCAAAATCTCCATAAGGTGATACAATTTCATTTACTAACGATCACTATTATATACCAACTTCCTAAATCCGGGCTTCAATGTGCTGTTTTTCACGGAAAGTTATAAAAAAAAATGATCTAAGTATAATTCCAGAACCCAGTAATTGATATGCCACTTTAAAAATCCCAGTAGTTAATAATTTATTCATATATCTATTTTCAACATAGTTTGCGAAGATAAAAAATTAGTGTAGTCACATTGAAAAATTAGTACATTGATTGATTAATAGCCTGGGATAGCGCATAGGATACTTCTTGTACCGATATTCCGGTGGAACCGGGATGTATACAAGTGTAATCACGAGACGAGACTAGTATAAATTAATATAATCGTGGGAACATGGAACATGTTACATAATCTTTTAAACGAAAATGTACAGCCTCTAAAAGTGCTTTACTAAAAGTCATCATACAGCATCTATTGTCTTTTGCACTTAGTTGTGACCTTTAATAGCGTCACTTGTTGATCAAAGATAAGTTACGTGAGGTTGGTAATAGCTCTGCGACGTAATTTGAGGTGCTCGAGTGCATCCAAGAGGTACCGACCGAGATACGCGTCGAGAGGCAACAGTTAGATACATTGAAATAAGTTTGTCACGCCATCATAAATAGTATGTTCTGCGAGCGAATCATCGTCATTATCTATTTGAATATCCTACTACAGGGCTAGACCTATTCTCTTATAAGGAGCGATGGTGTTTGCCTAGATCTACCACCCTGCTCTGGATTGGTGAGCTTAGGGATTAATTGATTTTTGTCGTTACGATCATATATTTATGGTAATCACAGGAGTGTCAGACATGATGTGTAACGGCACGATGTGTAACAAAACCTTCCTAACTCGGGGAATGTACTGAGAATTTTTTAGAAGGGAGAAAAGCTCTATGTTTTGTCGCCTGACTCAGGACTCGAAAGTGGGACCTAATCATCTAAAGCCAGACGAAATAACCATTAGATAGACGAGACATTTGCAGCTGCAAGTAAATACTTTTAAGTACATATACTTACTGTACAAAGTAACTAAAACTAGGTTATGACTATAAGACCATGCCGCATACATATTGTCATTTACGCGGCTTGTGTACACACAGATATTTGTTGATGTACTCGTATATTAGGAATTCTGTTGTAGACTACCCGTGACTGCCAGCCAGTCTACATCACACCATTATTAAACCACAATATTTTAGTTTAAACTGTATATCTTGAATCACAAAATTGTCAAAAACAGCGCATCGAAATTCGTTGCGTAGTTTAAGAGGTCTATCTATCTAAGTTTACAGACGGCGGCAAGTGGCTTCCTTACTAATATTATAAAGCCAAATTATATTATGTATGGATTGATGGATATTTGTTGCGTAAAAGATTACGCAAAAACTACTGATTGGATTTTGATGAAATTTCACAATAATATAGCTTACATATTAAAAATAACACTTAGGACACTTTTTATCCCGAAAATCCTATGGGAACTACTCGGGTGAAACCGCGGGCTTCCTCTAGTAGTAATATTTTAAATGTGAAAAGAAATCTGTCTGTTTCTTACTCAATCACGCCTAAGCTACTAAACTAATTTAAATGATTTTTTTACAGTGTAAAGCCTGAGAAAGGACCATACATTTTGTTGAATTATCACTAAATGGAATTTATCGCAAACGAAGCCGCGGGCGTCCGCTAATTTTATATAATGTTAAGACTGTAATGACTGAAGCATATTTTCGTCTGTTACCCGTTTGAGTCATTTCCGTCGCATTCTCATTCGCTCTTGACACTGTTTACGTAAATTGAGTAGACATTTTGATCCAGAAAAACAGAATGCATTCTATATTCTAATATTCACTTTGTATCGCTGCGTCACCCACTAGTACGTTTCAAAAATAACCTATGACATGCATAATTATATAAGGGCCCTATAACGGCATCCATCCCTAACTAGAAATCAAAGAGAACAGTTTTTAAGACCACTCATTCTTAACAATTTTGTTAACGTTTGTCACTCCAACGGATCTGTTGAGTTTACATAACAGAAGCGAAGATAAACAAACTTGAGAATGCTGTATAGAATGCTCGTCTCATTTCAATCTACTAAAATATATCATATTAATTTCTAGATCAGATTGCAATGTAGTAGACGATGATTGCATTCTAGGGTAGGTAACTGCCACATTATTGCAGTAGTTAGTTTAATTGGTTTTGAATCATGTAGTCCTGATTTTGATGAAATAAATTTCTTAATTATTCTGAGAAAGCATTTCACAATACATATTAACGTTTTTACGACTGTAATTTCGTGCGTTGTTCACATGGTTAATTTACTCAGAAACGTTATATAGGGTAAAGACTTCATTTTGAGTCTTTAAAAGATCTATTTCGTTGTAAAAAATATCGTAAATCTAAAGTTAAAATAAATTATTTTATTGGTTTATCATAAGGTTTAAATTGTATAGCGTATACATAACTGTATTCTGACCTAAGACTCTATGCTTTATGAGCGGCTTTGCCTACTTGCTTTGTTTTGCCATATTACCCAAATCGTAAAAAATGGGCATTATTGTGCCTTAACCTTAATGTAGTTAAACTCAATAGAAGTAAAAGTATCGTACTATTTTTGAAGAGTAATAATTTACGGACTAAGTAGATTTCCCACTTGGTTGTAAGTAGAAATCATTTGTCTATAAACAGGAACACTTTGCAGGACTACGTCCTAAAAAGTGCCGACCTGGGTTTATCAAATTAAGGTATAGGTACATTTAGATCCTGTAAATTCCTTCCGAAAGGACTAATGGCGATAGAAATTCGCATGGATCTCTCTCAAGTAGTAGGTGGAGTACCTACTACTCATGCTAAATATAAAATTACCTACTTTGCCTACAACGTGATAAAATATAATATCAGTGGGAAGTAATATAAATTATTACATTCGTCAGATTTAAATGTGATTCTATCAGAATGCTATTGTCATAATGTGACGAAGGTTTACTTACCTCAGCCATTATAATATTTATCTGGAATATTTTAATATGAAATGAGATAAGAAGCGAGGACCTTGGGCTTTCACTCACGTCTTGTCATCAGAGTAAACGATTCCGTGCGCTGTGGTTAGTTATTCTTCTAGCGATTAGCTAAGGAACCAGATCTACTGGCTCTGAGTTGCGTCGTGGGCGATCTCTACATATTGTACGTCGGTACTGGTCGTCATTATTCTTTGGAGTTACGTAAAACAAGTCTTATTGTATATATGTAATGCAATCAAGTTATTATTGAGATCCAGATTTCAAGGGCCTTTAATGCCTTGTTTGTCTAGAAGATAGGCATCTGGTTTTGCATGACGTGGTCCTGGATTGGCTGAGGTCGGACCATAAAATATTGAACTTTATTTTTGTCTAATAAACTCCTCTCAGTCCGAAATTGGTGTATGGTGGAAAACACATCGGTCGGTCATTATCTTGTACATATTAATACGATAAACAAAATTGTCAGAAATAGAAATCATTCTGTGCCCAGATTCTGTTTCTTCAAGAATCTTCTCCCTAGTAATCGTAGCGTGCTCCGTGTTTTCACATTAAACATTACACGAACGATTTGATTTGTAGGCAAATGCACCTGCATCTGTTTGCTCAGTGATTGAAACGGGTTGGGTGGCTGAAGCGTGACGTCTGCCTTGGTGACACCCGATAGCCTGTCTCACGAGCGACCCACTTTCAGCCAAGGTCACCGCCTGACCTCCTAATCTCACTATTTCCGTATCTTCGTAGATCGTACATTAGGTCAGTATAAACTAGAAACAATACATCCGTGCGTGCCAAAATACACTTCGTTTTGTGTTCACATAACTGTCTATACGCCGTGCGTGTCGTTTTACAATTTCTTTGATATCGCACAAAATAACGGTTTCATCTTTACACACTAAAGTGGAGAGGTTTTGTTTAGAGTTTACGTAACTGGCTAGAAACGTTTTGTAGCACGTTTCTCTCTTCGAGTAAATTATGTGCCTTGTTTTGAGTAAATGTATTTTCAACAAGTGCACTTTTGGGCTTATTTAATGCTGTGTGAAATAAAACGACTTGACAGTTTCAATTTGTTGTGTGAATAAACACAAATTTATTACAATTTTCGCATTCCACGCTTCGTTAGCTTCTTTAGTTGGATAATAAAAGGTGCAATGAATCGGTTCAGTTTCATCTACGATGAGGCACTCATTGATAACTCATTGACTCATTTTAGACATAGACTAGTCACTCATTTTCCTCATGACCGCAATTCACGTCGATCTCTGTTTGATATACCGATATTTCTTATTGTGTTTATGTCTATACATCTATTAAAGTTTTGTATAAGTCTTAAGTGGTATTGTGTAGGTAGTACCTACTTGAACATGATGCGGGCAAGTAGTTAAGTTTATCGTTACGGGTATCTTGTTAAGTTTACCAACCGTCCTTTGATATTCTACCTCGGTACCGACGTTTCTTGTAACAACAACATTGCGGTATCTTGTCCAATGCGCCCTATTTAAAGGGTACTTTTTGCATGGTGCTTCATGTAGTACCATAGTGCGCTGCGGTTTACGAGTACTCTGTGACAGATTTACAGATAGGGCGCCAATCAGAGCGTGTGCGCAGGCTTTCTGATACACACCACAACATACTTTCTAATCTGCGCCTTTGTCACTCGCCTATTGGCTAACTTGTTATATCTACCAGACTTTCGCCAATTGTTTTCACGCTACATTAGATATCCGGTCATTTCGCTTACAAACAGTCGCTACTTTACAGTTACATCACAACAATACCCGTAACGAATCGTCATTAACATCGTGCCCTTAAAACACGTTTCAATGGAGACTTTTGCTATTAAGGTTATTAAATTGAATCTAAACTGCGGTTATGAGTCAGGTATCGTGTTGCCAGTTCAGGAGTCCGCTCCCAACGATGAATTCGATACGAGCTATCTCAAGTTCGAAGCTGTGAAATAGGAGAGCGGACGGACAAGCTTAGCCGCAATGGCTCTCTTGATAAGGTGATGTGGATGCGTGTATTTTAGAAGTGTGCGGGGTTGGGGCGGGCGCGGGGGGAAGCGGACCGGTCTACGTACCGGTTTGCGTCGCTGACTTAGGGCTAACCGTTTTATTAGCTGAGCCATGCTCCACAAATGATCGCTGACCGGAGCTAGCAGCCCTCGGGCGCCGCGCCCACCGCACCTTGTTCAAGGGGCAATCAACATCTATGAATCATTACTGCATACGCTATCAATGACTTTACAAACGCCAGCATCGCTTACAATGTATTATTTAATCGCTTCGGTAAAATGTAATTTATTTTGTGACTATCTTCAAATTGCCGGCTACCGGGCAGGTTGTTGTGTTCAGTTTGAATTATTGCTTATATAATCCTAACGCCTACCTGAATTGGGTTACAGTTACAAGCAGTGCAGCTTGTTTTTACTGTTGAACCTAATTTTCCTTTCTCTAAAATTAGTACCAAGTTAAACATGTTATTGACAAAAAACTCAATAATTCGATATTTGTTACGGAACATGATTATTTCTTTCTTAAATAAATTTAAAGATCTGAAAAAAGAAATTGTATGAAGGTTAGATGATACCTATGACTTCACATGAACCTGGCTGTTACGAATTTTTACAATCTGTGAATGGTAGATCCAGAGATTAACGCGTTAAACACACAAACAGATACTATGAAATATTAGTATAGTTTTCTGATTTAGATAGAGGTTCACCTATTTACATCCCGACAATCTGGAGAATCATCATCATTAATAGCTGATATAGATTCTGACGACCTTCGTGGCGCAATGGTATGCGCGGTGGATTTATAAGACGGAGGTCCTGGGTTCGATTTCCGCCGGGGCAGATTGAGATTTTTCTTAATTTGTCTTGGTCTGGCTGATGGGAGGCTTTCACCGTGGCTAGTTACCACCCTACCGACAAAGACGTAACGCCAAGCGATTTAGCGATAAAAAAAAATAGATGATAATGATTCTCCAATTTGTCGGGATGTGAATAGATGAACCTGGGAATCCTGGCCCGGTAGCCTTTAATATTGCTACTAGTAAAGACTACTGGGTCAAGTCCCCCTCACAGCTCAAACTGAGGAATACTGCGCTCTATGAAATGTTAACCTTGTGTCGGCAGTAAGTTAGAGTCGCGGCAATAAAACCCAACAATTGTCTTGACACAGGTGCACGTTTCGTAATAACATTTTGCTTACAATTTTACGAGTGAAATCGTGCGAGTTTTTACTACAAGATTTCTTTGAAACAACCTGAACATGGTGGTTTTGATATTTTTCAATTGGGAGGAAAATTGAAAGTATTATTGCAAGGGTTTTTATGAAGTTGAATATGATATTTTATAATATCTATCTAGTTATATCTGCTACTGACCTATTACTGTCAGAATCATTTACATAAGTATAATAAAGCAGAAAGTGTAGCAATACATAAAAATGTACTTAAAGTCATCATATATGTCTTATCCCTTCAGTAGATTATTATCGCTCTTTGATATCGATTAAAGTTCTAAAGATTTTCTTTAATTAAAATAATTTTTCACAAAGAGATAATGAACATGATACAAACTGGGTTGCACATAAATACTAAACAGATGAATGACTCTAAATTTCAAGTGAATATTTTCGTTGATAAATCTAATATTACAAAGCCCTAAAAAGAAGGAGTATAGTAGCAATTGTGTAGTTTTTTAAATTTTATTAACATCCGTCAGATACGAACAGAAGTAAATAAAGAGAATGATTTAAAAAGTTTTGATACATTAAGCCAGTATTGACCTACTTTAAATGTATAATTTTTGTATTACTTCGAGAGGGGTCCAATTCGTCTCAAAATAGTAGTTATCATTGAAATTGTTTCTATTTTCACTATCAGTGATTGACCTTGCATTATTCTATTTCGACGCTTGCGCGTGGCAAAGTGCCATCGCAATGTTTTGGGTTCAATGACGGCGTGAGTGAGACACTTTCAAAAGTTTCGGAGAGTCCTAATATCACCCGCGACGTTACAACTTCTCTCACTCTCGCTTACAAAACTCGGTAACCTGGTTAACCTCAGTGTTATACACGAAACGTGTGAATAAAACTTATTTAAACAATCAGTTCAATTTCGCTGTTCACAAATTCGAAAATTTGTAGCTCTAGAACACGTCGCGTTTCCGGAGTTGCGTATTGTCCGTCACGGTATCCACACCGTGTGAATGAAGTGAATGAACAGCGACCATATCGGGCTCATGACAAATTAGTTCAATGACAATAACATCGCAGAACGGTCAACAATCGGTACTACAGGACAAATGTGGTTGGTTGAGATTGTTGAGATCAAAGTAGACAAATGTGGTTCGTTGAGATTTAGCACTCACTGTCGACTAGCGACATAATGGTGAAACAGTTTTATTTCCTTGTAGGCCGAGGCGAGTTAAAGGAAGCAAAGGAAAATGGGTTGTAGTGATGTGAGGATTTCGCGTGACTGGTCTTCGAAGTACCACAGCGGCTAAGTGAAATGTTCGAATCTTTGGTGTCGCGGCTAACGTCGCCGCCGTTATCCAGGCGGCGGCATACAGTCCACACTTCTCGAGAAGTATGCAGCGAACCCGAAGAGGAAGCCGCGCCCGTGCAAAGGCGCTCGAGGACTGCAAAGCAACTGTTAGACAAACGGCGCAAAGCCCGCTTATCATGCGCAGACCTCACCACCGCTACCAATGGGGAACCAGAGCGGCTATCTCGAATGGATGCATTCAAAGCATTTCTGCCATTGAGACAGTCCAAATCTCTTGGAAGACTCGACGGTCTCAAAGAGGTAAGTGTTAATAATAAACATGTTTACTTTCAAAGCTTATGGCTGCGATCCAAAGAAAATTACTGAATATTTGTGGTACTTATAACTCTCTCTGATAATAACAGTAAAGAGAAAATCGTGAAGGACAGGATTAGTAACATTAATTTTAATGTTAAGAATGAACAATCTAAGATGTGAGATGTCATAAATATCGAAAATCTGTTCGTCGATAATAATGATGTTCTCACATGTATGTTTATAGGACAACTTTACAACTTATTGCTCAATAAAACTTGCAATACAATTGAACCCATCAACGATCAATCCATAATAACATTGGTCAATTGCAAAATATGTAAAGTTCCTTTGAACTATGACACCACATCAGGTTGTAAAACACAACACAAGTTACAAGGGATCTACATTCGAAGAGTGACTTGTGGAATTTCTGACATGGCTGAATCATAATGCAATCTAAGATTCAAGGTGCTCGGTTACAGTTATTGTACACTTCTCAGTACAAATCGAGTCTCCGATCAACCGGTTTGTACCTTATCATACTTAATTACTTAATTATACATTTTTTATACACTCTGACGACCTTTCTGCCACATTTAAGAATACTTGCTTTTTATTAGAGTCGATTTTGAATTTTGAAATTTTCACCCTTGGCTCTGTTCTGATATTTGGTTTTGATGGTAGACCTTGGCTGGTTACCAGCTTATTGGCAAAGACGGATCGTCCTGTGACTTTGCCAATATCTTGCTGAGACTAGCCTTGATTATACTATTTAAAGTTCTTTTTGGCTATTACTTTTATCTAAATTGCTACATCACGGAATTTATTATCTATTATTTATATTATGTGACTGTCAACCTATGGTGGTTGACTTTTTATTAAATAAGAAAACAGGATATGGCTCTTTATAGTCTGTATTAGAAATAAGGAAGCAAAAGTATTTTATTCATCACTATAAGATATAAACTAAGATAAGTAACGGTGCAGGCCCTCAGATTACTTTGCGGCTAGATGATAGAAAGTCAGAAGCGTAAATAAATCGTATAACTCTTAAGAACATAACTCTTATATAATAGTTATGTAGAGTTCTTAAAAATAGTCGACCTTGATTAGACTTCCAGACTGTTATTTAGGGGTAATGTTGTCCATTTAAATACTAAATGGGCCAGTAATTTTTATTATATTCTTGGAAATCAAATATTCCTAATCACATTACTTGTAATTCAACCCATTATCATATTGATATTTCAAAAGCATTGCTTGTCAGAATAGATTCGAAGGTTATTAATGAACAAGTTTTCTGCATTCGTAATTACGTTGTCAATCATTGAAACCGTCAAAGTTTGATACAGACAAGCCTGAGAAGCTTAAACCGTTACGACACACGCGCGAACCTCTGATATTCCGCAGATAGAGCAAGAATGCGATAGGCAGGTAGGGGCAGGTACCAGCCTTGACTGGAGGTACACAGTTACACACACACCTACACACCGTGGCCACGAGACGCTTGTTTGTGTGCGTGCTATTTGCCCATGTGATTTACAGACAAATGCCACGTCGACGTGCGCATCTGTTTGCTTCTTTGTGAGGTTCTCAACGCGTTAACGCCTTTTGTCTGTCATCTCCGAGGGGAACATCTGCTCTTATAGAAGCTCTTATTAAATTGCCCATATCCGAATCAACTGGTTGATGTATTACGCTAAATGATGTACATTGTCTAGCAAGTGTTGATATATTCGAATGGCCGGTTGAAAAGATGCTATTAATTGCATAGATGCTTGTTTTTGTCAGTTTAAAGATAAATGACATGTGCTCTATAAAATGGAAATAGAGTCAACGCACCTGCCGTATAACAACTTGCTATTATTTTGGATGTGTTACGTATGCTATGTATTTTTTGTGCAGTTGCCCATGTACTTGTAACTGTAGTTAAATAAATTACTTTTGATAAAATTGCGGTGAGTTACCTCGCGAAAACTTTTTACTAATAACGTTTTACTTATAAATTCAATGCTTTAAATTTAATAAACGTCAAATATATATAAAAGTATAATCATAAAAGTAATGACTCGTGCTGAGTTCAAAGGCGGAATCGAAAATTATATTGATTATTATAGTGTAAGGCTAGGCAATAAGTAATTTAGAAATTACATTAAGTGCTTTGAACAGACTCTGAGTGATCATTTTGTTAACAAAAAATATTACAGCAAGTACAGTGGAATTTTTTGGTTTTTGCAAGAATTCGAGACAATTTCCTGGTACTAATTTGTGTAAACTTAGCTGTGGAATCACCAAAATGAGATCATTTAACCGATTTAATGTAAAAATTACACAGGACGTAATTTTAATGCAAGTTTTATTGAAACAAGTATTTTAAATGCTTATGAGCTGGATGGAATATTTTTAAAACAAGGAAAGAAAAACATTATGAGATTATCCTTAGCTGCCATATAATTTGAATTTAACGATATTGACCGTGAAAAGGTTAAGATATTTTTAAGATACGACCGTAAATAATTTAAAATTAAGAGGCGCTTTTAAACGATGATGAGCATCAACGTATTCGCTTAATATTACGATATCATAAAACATTTTGCTCATTTATCAACAGCAATCCTAAATTAGATTCTGTTTATTGCAAGTAAAGTTTTTGTAATTATTATCAAACTTGCTATACTTACATTTAATGTGCGTAGATTTAATATTTTAATTTAGATTGAAATATTACGCAAACTGTACACTAGAGACTAAAATAAAATCTGATCTTTATTGCTATTTTAGAACCAAAATCAATCTGATCCGATCTTTTAAACCTAATGTTGTATTGACTTTTGAAAAATCTTTTACCAAAATAAAATTAGTTGAATTTGAGTTAAAAAAGTGAATGACTGTGTATAAATAGATTAACGAAAGTCTAGTAATAATAGCATACTTTAATTTAGGGCATTATTGCCGTTCTAAATGCGGAAACTAGTTTTTAAAAATATTTCCAAATAAAAAGATAATAATATTTTCTGATGTTAGCAATAAAACAGAAGAAACCTTTAATTTGTATGAGGCTTCCATAATTCTTAATATTGGTAATAGGTACTTAATTAACCAACCTTGGAAATAAGCACATACTTGTAAGCAGAATAATAACTATAGTTAGGAATTTTGTTATTTATGAGACTTTAATAATACAGTATGTAGAATTTATTGTTAAGCTCCTTCGTGACTTTTATTAATTGTATCTTTTTACATTAAAATGAGTGTGTGCACTCGTATTATTATTATTAATTTAGATGGAAGCAATACGTATTCATAACTTTCACGGTTTTAATAATGCATTCATACAATCTTTTCCCTCCATCAAATCCATTGTCAAGCTCAGTAAAAACGAAATCTCGCTGGAAAAAAATGTTTATTTCATTCATAGTTGATTGATGTGAGATTGAATTGTATAGGTAGGTCTACCGGTTGAGATCGGTGCAAACCAAAACTTGTTCCAATAGTATGTCGATAATTAATAAAGCTGAACGTTGTCCCACTTACGTTAACCTTAGCTATGGCATAAATGCCATTGCGTTTATTTGTTTTTGACATGTAGTTTAGCAACTGACTTCTAAAAGATGGAATCGGTTTTCGATCACTTTTACTGAACGCTATATGGACTTATAATTATAAATATTGATATTGTACTAGCTACATATGCCCGTGGTTTTATAGATCGCTTAGACCGTGTGTTGGTGGTTAAGGATGAGAAAGTATTTCCATGTGCAATGGCATCCTAATTCGTTCAACTGTTCTGAAGCGTTAAGTTTTAAACGACTTGTATATATATTTTTTTTTTTTTTTTTTTTTTTTTTTTTTTTATGTGTGTTCGCGCATAACTTCGTCGTTTATGAACCGATTTTGATAATTCTTTTTTGTTACTTTTAAAAAATTGTAGGGACAACAAGTACGTTTGTTAATTTTTCCGGTAAGTATTTAAAAGCACTACAATTTGATGAAGGTCTGGAGTCGATCTGATGATGGAGCCGATCAATATATAAGAGAACTCCGTAACATTTTACAGTAGCTACCTAGTGTTTGGGCTCGAACAAGGAAGAAGGCTGTGACTGCGTTTGATGAAGTAATAAACATCTAGACTTTATTTTCAATATTAGTTTCATTAAATTATTTAAATTAAAATTCTTTACTTTAATATATAACAGTAGCTTCAAAATAATTAACGTAGGAATTTACTAAATTAACGATATGATAGAACACAACAAAATCTAAATTAAATAAAACTAATATCTTCTACAAATCCATTCAAACTTACGTGTTTAGGTACTGTATCGTTAAGTGCTACCTTGTGTTTGGGCTATCCATTAATATGTAGATTAAATAAATACGTTTCAGGTACTTTGTGATTGGGCTCGATTAATTTATGTCTCAATAAGAAGTTTGAAAGGTTATAGTTTCCAGTTAGTTTAATGTTTACTAAGTCATGATCCAATGATCTACGAAAACTCGAGGAAACTCTTTAAACTTTATATTCACTTTTGCAGGGGCGTCGGAATGTTATAAGTAGGTAGTGAATATTGGTACTTATGGTTTAGTTCGAGTAGGTTTATTAGTATGTTCGTTGTTGATAAAGCACTAAAAAGTATGAAATAAAAAAATTTTAACTTAAACTCAACTTAAAAAATAACTACGATTCTAACGCAACAACTTTACCTAAACTTGATGACTAAATCAAATAAAACTAATGGAATAACAAAACTTTAAGATTCAGAAACAACAAATAAATAAAACTAATGGCAATAACAAATGTATAGGTATATTATTGAATTACGAAACAGTCGAAGCAAATATTTTTTGTCATAGATACACGTTCGTATTATTCAATTGATTATTTCATCGATAGTAAGCCTACACAATTAGATTAGAGATCACGATAAGCTTTGCAACTTGACGTTTAGATGTCATTATCAATGGCGATTTAACGATTTTATTGATACGCTGTATTTAAGCTGTACGTACATATTATGTTTAAATTGTATAGATAGTAGTTATATTATACTTGTAATATATATTTTTGTTACAAGCAGCAGCAGCGGATAAGCAGAGCTTATATTTTTGCCAACACATGGCTTTAATGTGTTTACAATCTTCAGGATTTAGTTAGATTTGAAATTTCATGAACATGAGGCTTGACTGCTTTGCCTAAATAAATTGATGGGTAAGCGTATTTTTAATTGTACTCTTGGCGGAGAAGTGGTTACTCTTTTATAAGGTGATAATTTTCTTACTCAGGAGTGCCATCTGCTTTTTCCGTAAGCTGTTACTATAAATATAATTTAAAACATACACATTCGAACAATTAAATGTTTGGAAATTATAACACCTGCCGTGGACAGTTGTTTTCTACTTAGGTGACATACAGCTGCTGCATCATACTCATCTTCACTAGCAGATGTGTTTTCTATAATTACTATATCTACAATTAACGAGAACATATGAAATGTGAAGCCTTCGTTTGTTTTTAGCTACGGAGTCGACCTTTGGAATTACGTATGTGTCTAAAATTTTGAAAATATTTGTAAAGAGGTGAATAATTGATTCAAGACAGGACGTTAATTTAATTCATAGTTAATTCAATTTAGTTAAGTTTACTGCTAGAAAGTATGCTGTATGAACTACTTTAATAGGCGTTCTGCATATACTCGTACAATAGTCTGTTTTTCACAGCTATCTTGGTTTATCTCAGGATGTCGTTGGTATTCCATTTAATATTTTGTACGACATTCGTAATGTCAAGGCGTTCTCCATTTGTAATGTTAAACCTTGTGATCGCTGATCTTTGATGTTTTGTTATTTATTTAGGATCTTTTACAAATATTTTTCGTATTTTATTTGAAGCTTAAGTCACGTACACATTCGGAATGTAGATGTTGGTAACTTCGTTAAACAAACTAAACTGGACTCGAAAATTTTTAAACAAAAAGCAAAGTATTAAATATCATCTACAGAATTCAGGGTCGAGAATGAAGTGTTTTTTTGCTTGAGTACTATATTTCCTCGTTTGTATTTGATATGGCTTTTAAGAATACCCTTGGCGAATTTGCGAACAATGAGCAAAGTTATTGGGTAGGTACCTACCTTTTGGCGGTTTCTACCGTCTGCGAGAAGATCAATTTTATTCAGCTCTAACTCTACTTATGACGTCACCATTATTATCAACTTTTTAACGGCCCCATATAAGACCAAGCCTCGCTCCTTACAGTTGATGATATAGAGCTTAGACCCACCACTCCAAAGCAAATTAAAGGGCTATGTTACTTTAAGTTTAATATAATAGTTAACTAATTATTTAATAGTTATTCCTACTCCTGAATAGCGACACATTTCAAAATTAAATTAAGCTAATATATAGTTAACTGTTGGTACTGTATATTCTACGAAATTAAAATCTGCGTTTATGGACCTAATTCGTCAATCAAGTCCAATCAACAGAGTATTTACGACTAATCTAGGCATATTTAAAAAGGGAATTATTAAATATTAAAAAAAATCACATCAAATTACATTGTCACAATGTGGTTACCGTACTAAACGTCATAGTCATACAGGCGCGATGTGCACGACACCCGTCCTCCTTGGCGAGCCGTGGAATTCGCACTCGTACCCGGCTTACACCCCCCTCGCTCCACCCCCGCGCACGCGTTGCGTATAGAGGTTATTACACTCCACGATCAGTCTCGATGCTCATATGTGCTACCTCCGCTACACACCTCATTGTTTGCCGACACGGCTTGAGTTCAAGTTGACGCTCTTTGACACCTAACTGCTTTTCATACTTGTTCATATGGAGCTTTACGTTTTAAACAACAAGTTTTGTAAAGTGAAAAAAAGATACTTGTTGCATTGTTTTGAGAGTTTTTACATTAAAAGACATAAGAATAAATTGTATATTTTTATGTGGTATTTCAAAAATATTTTGTGCTCAAGACTTAGGAGATTTGTGTTGAGTAATTCATCTCTATTGAGCCCTAAACCCGCGTAGATCTCGTTAGTATAGAAATATCCGTTGATGAGTAACTATGCTATGCAAGTCATTCGGGTGTACATAATTCTAGTAAAGAAACTATACATATGTCAGTAGTATTAAGTATACAAGATAGTGTTCTTTATTCAACCTCTCCTGTATTTTTATAAAGTTAAAACGCGAAAGATTTTTCGCTTATAAAATCGAGATCCAATAATAAAGCCTTTACAAAACGAATCCACGACGAAAGACCAAATAAACTCGCGCGCGTGATAAAATTACGCGAGTAGTAGACACGGATTTTAGATTTAGGAATGATAACGTCCATTTTAGCGGCCTTTTATGATTCACTGGTTCTGACGGGTTCCAACGAAAAAATGTATACAAGATTGTCTTCATAAAAGGTTCTTTTAAACAGTTTTTTTTTCGTCTTTTAAAGTTATTCAGCATAATCATCTTCATCATCATTATCATCCTATTTTAACGTTCCACTACAGAGCCAGGTCCCTCAGACTCGGCTTAGACCAACCACGCTGCTTTCAAGTTCTGTCTCTCTAGCTTTAATGTGGATTAGCGGGCTCAGGGTGATAACGTTTTGGCTCTTCACTATTACTATCAGCATGTACATTCTGTAAAGAAACTCAACAGTGCAAGTTTCTATATTTCGCTATTTGTAGTATCGTATTAGACAGAGCGGATATCAAGACTAGCTCTGTCGAATTTTGTTACAGAATCGACATGCAGATGGCATGACGAAGCACCACCAACTTCTCTACTATGAGCTAATTTTTAATACAAATTTCTTAGATTAAAGAGAAGATTTTGTAGTCCGACATATACACAAAAACTCGTGAACCGAAATCTACCCACTGGACCGAAGACACAGTTTTCTTTCATAAAGTTAAACACAAGAGAAGAGTGTATCGTTTAGTAGACAAGTTTCAAATACTTTTTCATATTCCAATAGTAATTTACTTTCATTTATTTTAGTCCAAAAAAAGACAAAAAATTGGATGAAGTCGCTGAGAAAAGATAATTATAACGTTAAGTACAAAATTGATTTTATACATACATTGGTACGCACTGATAAGAGTTATAAATGTTGAAAAAATTTACTTTTTACACGATAGTCACGTGATTCAGAACACAAAAAATCTATTGAAAATCTTAATTTTTTTGATATATTTTCCGTGATTGGTATGAAACAAATGTAGTAGTTTGAAATTCATTGCGTATTAAAATAAAATACTTAAATATGAGCATACGTTTGGACAGCCTGGGGCATATTTTGGCAATGTCCTTTAAGTTGGTCTTGGTAAGAAGTTCTATCTACTAAAGTCTAATAAGCACAACAATGACTCATTATAACCAATTGAAACCCTTGAGGTTGTGGGAAAAAATTCTGTAGATATAATAGCATAATATGTAATCGGTGAAAGAATGACGCAACGATTGTCCGACTGTCCATCTGGAAAGTATTGCCACTGTAATGACAGCGGCAGGTATCAATTACGTACTGATTTTTACTTTTTAAACGAAAGTCTTTTGAAATGTATACTTGCTTGCAATCATTTGAAGTATAAGTACTGTGCGAGTACTTTGATTGTAAACGGATTTAACACGACTCGTTGCATATGGATTATGAAGGTTCGACTTCGAGTCCTTTGTTGGACTCTAAAATATTATGGTATCTTTCTTTCAAGGAATTCTCAACAGCGGCCCAAATTTCGGAAACTGCTCCTATTACTCCCAGTATTTTGGAGAGCACATTACGTTAACATTTATCGGCCTGAGCTAGTCAAGTTCCATTGGAGCAGCGAGATGGATCCAAGTTCTAAATACCGTCGTCTTTAAAGTAGTTGGCTGCATTGGCTGTAGTGATGATGATAATGATGATACGTATTATATCTAATATTGTTATCATAACGTTAATTCATCCTAACCTAAATCGTTTTATGATGCATATTTTGTCGTCTGGTTCGTCCAATTGCATCAAACTTCCTGGATTTCTACAAATTCACCAACTTCGCATGCCATGAAATATATACCGACGTACGTAAACCTTTTAAGAGGTTGTCTTAGAAAGTTCGCACACACACAATAATATTGTCAATATTATTGAAATACCCACGTTAATTAATAATATTCACAATAGTGTAAAGTAAAGTTGATTCTAAGAAAATAAAAGATATTAGATATACCTACTGCTGGGGTACGACTTACACCCTAGTGCTACTTAAGACAACCCCACTCTACGTAATATTGTCAATAATATGACAACATTATTGAGAGTGTACAAGAACCTTAAAAGGATTTCATTATGTTTTAGATATAAATAAAATACCATTGTAAGTACAGAGCCCGCGGCATTTATCCTCGTATAAAAAATACTGTGGAATTTTAAGTAAGTACTTTTTATCGTATTGAAGCGATGATTTCATACCTGCTTTATACCGTCAGGCTATATGGATCTATTTTTTTTAGATATCTGAAATGGATAATAGAAAAAAAAACGGCATTTTTTCTCACTAATAACATATTTACTACCAAAGTAACTTTTTCCGCGTATCTCAACTTGGCATGTGGACAAAAGTAATTTAAAAATCAGCAATCTTACAGAGATAATAATTTAATCCTGATTGCTATGACTTTAATTAACATCCATAAAAATGATCTTAAAATTAGAAGTCTAATTTAATCTTCCTAGAGAGGTATTCTTTTTAGAAATGAACATATATCGGATTATCGCTATTGAAAATTGCAAAAGTAAGGTTTTGGGTTTACTCTTTCGCTTACCTATGGTTTTTAAATAAAGAAGGTTCTGCCATACAAATAGGTAGGTAGCTTGCTTGTAAACTAAAGAGTTACTGGTACATGAAACAAATGAATTTTGAATTTGAATTTGTACTGTATATACCTACTAAGTATAATAGTTACGTTTCGCCTTTAGTTGATATATTTCGGTATTTCAGCGAAGGAATTCGATCGCTAATGTAATTTATATCGACTTCTCAATACTCGATCAGCCGTTTACCTGACCGTATATATTCAATACAGGCGGTTTATCCTGCTGGGACTGACTCATACCACAACGGCCAATTTTGTCCGCGTATCTTATTATAAAGGATTGTAAATTGTATTTTTGTCTTGTACCTTTTTTAGGGTTCGTTCAAGGTTCAGTAGTCAACAAAAAAGAATCCGTTTCATGGTTATACGGAGAGACAAAAAACACTCGATCTAACGTAGTGTATTTTTTTTATTAATTTTTGCTTTTGTTGTAATATCCTGCGATCAGTTTCGTATCATCCAACAAAATAACTGACTGCCCAAAAAGTTATAAATGTTGCTTCATATTTATCAATTCAAAAAATAACACCTCTTGTGGGTGTTATCAATTCATAGACTCCTCATGAGATCTCAAAACATGTATACTCCATTTTAAAAGCTTATTTACTCATTTCGATGTAGACGTACACTAAGAACGGATTTCCTGATATTTCCACGGGAATAGGATATACGCGGGTAAAATATGGTGCAACTGGTATAATATAATTAATGTGACTGTAAAGCTTTTTGTATCAAAGCTCGTCCGAGAAAATACTACCGTTGTTCTTATCTGCAGGTAAAGTAGCATATGGTTCTAAGTGAATATATAGGCACAGTAGAATCAAGAAGATCGCTTGCCTAATATGAAGCGAAAAGCATCTCCTATAACAGCAAGCAAGAAATCCAGTAGTGAGCTACTTCTTAACCTGACGTTCTCTAACCTGAGGTGTAGATATTAAGGTTTAGGTGCCTGTACTCATCATCAAGTATTACTAACCTTCAAGTCGGAACACGGCAATGCTGTTATGCTACATAAGTATGATGATAGTATTTCCTCTCCCCAGTCCCCTACTAAGTTGGTAGGTACGTTTAAGTTAAGTTTTGACACGGAACACTGAATATTAACCAAAAGGCCGTTTTAAATATTCACTTTCGAGAATTGGAAATCACCGATGAAAGATTTACATTCATAATTGCACAAGCAAACGGAAAATTCATGCGTAAGGTGGTTATAGGCGTTGGGTTTCATTAATGTGATCGACAATTTTGTGATCATTATAGGGCTGTAGTTACTAATTTTGTTTTAAATTAACACATTTTCTAAAGTTATGGTTTTGTATTTTAATGCCGCAGTACAACTGGTTTGTTTTTCAAGTCACCAATAGATAAGACACCATGAGAACACGATAAAGATACTGACTGTTATCGACGGCCTTACCATGACCCCAGACGAAGAAAACGAGAATTTCTTTGTTGAATGACATATCTACTCAGTTTGACATAGCCAATCCTAGGACATCGGGATCTTATTTCTACCACAGCCTTACTACTGAATAGGGAACCAGTTAGAAGAAATAATAATTTGTCAATTATAATTTAATCATATTACAATTAGTCATTATTTTAAAAGAGCGACTGCTGAATTTCTATTCAGCTCTACTTAGTTGAATAAAATCGATGGTAGAGTCGTACAAATTTGACGTTTCTAAAGCGCTTTTGAACTAAATTTACACGAAATAAACAAAAGTTATTTTATTAGCCTTACGTCGATATAGGTATAGCAAATTATATTTACAAAGTTTTATGGTTACAACACGTTTTTATTCAAGGTTGCTCTTATACAATTGCTCCTGCACCACTGGCCCATATCGTCAAATAAGTAATACAATAAGTTCACGCGGCGTTTGCCAGCCCTAAGCTACTAAACACGTGTTCAGATCAGATGCATTGTGACGGTTGGTTACGACACACTGGTTTTATGTTAACAACCTGAGTATAGATTGTTCAACTCATTTGTGCGCGCGGTACTATGTGTGCGTGCGCGTGTAAAAATACAGCTTACAGTGACGTTTCAGTCGTTGTCCAAGCAACACGAGTCTCGCATTCAGTCACTGTACGTATACAAGGGTTACCCACACATAGCACCGAGCGCAGAAATGATATCTGTGAACTATCGATGTGTTTATACCTTACCTGCGTAAAGATTATTACCACATAGCGTACGCATAATTTTTGGTTGGCAACTAGTATTAACTAGTACTACATAAAATTTTTTAACATCGAAGAGTGTGTTTATTCACTTAACACTGCGTAAAGATTATTACCACATAGCGTACGCATAATTTTTAGTTGGCAACTAGTATTTTTTGTTGTAATCGCATACCGTACTCGTACTATACTGTCTTAGTATATTATATAGCACTGGTAGCCAAAAAGCTACCGATACCGAGTCAAAAACCGAAATCGCTGTAAACGTGCCTCCAAAATTTGAAGAGTTCCTTCAATTTCTCCAGAATATCATCATCAGATCCTAACATGAGGACAATGGGACCACCTTGGATGTATGCCCTTTCAAATACAAAGAGTTTGAAAATGGAAAATGAAAAAGTTATGCGGGCACATGTACCTGTAAATACATCTGTTTTACTTACTTTCAAAAACGTAAAATTGATACTTAGCGCTGAACAGCTTATGATGATGTTTGGTACGCAAATAGATATAACGTAAACATCACTAAAAAGATTTTTTCAAAAATAGGACATTCCCATAGGGGGTGACTATAGGAGTTAAACGGTGGTTAAAAGTTAAACAACTTATTCATTCAAAACTTAACAAAATTATTTTTAAATAATAAGTAAATACAGGTTTAAATCTCTTCAAACTTCAACAAATAATTAAATCCGAAATCTTTGCGTTCCAGATTTATGAACAAGTTAGCTTCTAGACCCAAATGTTTGTTGAATATTTGCATTCACCATACTTATTTTCTATGGGTTAAGTATGTTTTGTGCTTGCGTTTACCTTAACCCTCTACTACAGGTACAAAAATAACTTCCAAGTAACTTCAAGCTGTTTACTTACTACTTAAGCTTGTCTTTTTTATTTTATTTTTTAGATTACTTTGAGAGAGGGAAAATGCAGTCTAGTAAAACAAACGTGTTAAAATTTATAATACATCTAGAACGTTCGTAACATTGTATCATCATCATCATCATCATTATCGGCCTATTAACGGCCCACTACCGGGCCTAGGAATAGGAATGGCCATATCTATGAAGTCAGTGCCAGTCAAGTTTAAGGAACATTTATTTAACGTAGTAAAGCAGTTTGTGGGTAACGTTAACGTCCTTAAAGTAGAAACGTCTTTAAAGTCTTAAGTAACTTAAAGTCACACTGACACATAGATCTGCTTTTTAGTATATTTTAGTCACTATTTGACACATTTTTATTTCTTACTTTTTAGTGATTTATCGACACGTAACTTAACGTACCACGTCATTATCAAAATCGGACAACCCTGTAAAAAGTTATGCGTGGTAATACATAAAAAAAATATACGTGTCGAATTGAGAACCTTCTCCGTATTTTTTCCTCGGTTTACAAATGTATCATATGATTTCATATAGGTATACCCTTATCCGCCGTTAGTATTCAACGTGTTTTATGAAGTTCTAATGAAGATTTTGTGACAAATATAAATAAATGACTCTATGATATAACTTTTGAGGTTTATGAGGAATCACCTACGAGTTAATTATGCAGCAAAGTTTTGTCTGATTTCGCAGAATACTGCCTACCCAAATCTTTTGTATATATAAAAGGCAGTCGTTACTAGCTGATCTATAAAGGTACAGTTGTAACCACTAAAGGTATTGCGCTTACATTTGGCAAAAATATTTTCCAAGATTTATCCCCTAAAAGGGTGAAAGATCGGTTAAGGTTATCAATTAATTACATACCAATTACAATTCACGCGGATGAAGTCGCCAGCGCCCTCTAGTTGCTTTTCTACTTTCATACTTTACTTACATTAACAGTAAAAACGCATATCGTGAGATAGTTTCTAATTCACGTCACATTATAAATGCAACATAATTTATTATGTTGGCAACAAGTTGTTGATGCTTCTGTTAAGTTAATCAAAGCTCTATTAAATCGATTTTACCTCATTGATAGAGTTGGGTACCGTTGTGTGAGGGAGAAAGTGCTTATGTACGGGAATTATCTTAGAAATTATATTGAACCTAGGATAATGTTTATTATTTATTAGTACAGCTAGATTAGATAAAAATCCTGGTGGGTCCAGTGGGCCAACCAGGCGGTTTCCAATCATGAGGTCCTGGGTTCCAGTCCTGGGTCGTATAAAATATTCAGATGTTCTATCTTCCAGAAAATCTCAGTCATCGGTCCCGGACAACAGCGACACGTAAAATATTTATTTTGTAAATCACTTGATACAAAAATACTGTTTCAATAAAATAAAAATTTCTTGGATTCCCTGTCCATATCACCTGTCAAAGTATCAATCAACTTGAATAAAAAACCTCAATTGAACAACTGAAACGTTCAAAACATGAGTTATGATATTTATGACCACAAAAAGGTGTGGTACAGGCTGTCTTTGAGATAAAGATTGATGTTAAGTTTTTCTCTTTTCTATTTCATTGAATATACATTAATAATACTAACTTAATGACACAAAGAAATAAAAAAATATTAAACGTTTAACCTTTGTTGCGACTAATTTAATGGCAATCAAACTATACGATGTTAGTAAATACATATGTGAAATCTGTTGAGTCGGTTTTAAAAGATTTTATTGGTACTATTTTAAAGTTGATATATTTAGCAATTTGTTATATTAATTGGTGATACGATTATTTTTTTTGTTTTTTTTTTAATGCCTACAAGTTGGCCCTTGACTGCTATCACACCTGATGTTAAGTGATGATGCAATCAAAGATGGAAACTTCTTAGAAGTGGGATGAAAATCCACACCCCTATCGGTTTCTACACGACATCGTACCGGAACGCTAAATCGCTTGGCGGTACGTCTTTGTCAGTAGGGTGGTAACTAGCCACGGCGAAAGCCTCCCACCAGACCAAGACAAATTAAGAAAAATCTCAATCTGCTCCGCCGGGAATCGAACCCAGGACCTCTGCCTTATAAATCCACCGCGCATACCACTGCACCACGGAGGTCGTCAAATTAGCAACATTTAATATTAACTAACTAGAAGAAGCGCGCCGTTCACCCGGATCCTTCTCGTTCTCGTGGGAATTTCGGATTAAAATGTGGCCTATATGTTATTCTGATATCTAAGCTATGTTATTGTGAAATTTTATCAAAATTCATTTAGTAGTTTTTGCGTGAAAGAGTAACAAACATCCATCCATCGTATCTGATTAAGCTAGGGTTGCCAACCGTCCTGTTTTCCCAGGACATGTCCTATATTAAAGCCAAACTCGATTGAGAATGCTTGTCAACAAACAAATTAAAAATGAAGATAGAAATTACGAAAGATTTCAGACCTATTTTTTAATTAGCTGA
Source organism: Mycalesis mineus (assembly GCA_034621355.1). NCBI lineage: Eukaryota > Metazoa > Arthropoda > Insecta > Lepidoptera > Nymphalidae > Mycalesis > Mycalesis mineus. The sequence continues at coordinate 5,168,221 of CM067899.1, read as the reverse complement.
TTAATGACGAATTAATGACAATAAACTATATTAGTAAGCTTAAAACTAATTAATATATTCAATATCTTTTAAATAAGATTTTTTAAAATAACAAAGCATAATTTTAAATGTATAGGCATAAAATGTGTTGCATTTTCTACCTTCATTTTAAATTTGTTTGTTGACTAGCATTCTCAATCGAGTTTGGCTTTAGTATAGTTTTTGTAGTGTCTTGGGACGTCCTGAATAGTTTTTAAGCAGTGTCCTGGGTTTTTTTATTTTAGAATTCGCGCGCCTCTTCTCAAAATTTTTTTACGCTAGGAGAGGCCTCACGACTCGTATTACGAGATATATATCGTAATTGCTATACCGCGCTGCCGTGCTGTTTCAAATATTTTATAATCTAATGTATTTTGTTTTATATTTTAATAAATAGTTTTCAACTTGTATAATTTTACTCAAGTATTTTTATTTTAAAATGTGATAATTTTTATTAATTTAACTATTGTCTTAAACAAGATGAATGCCATGAACCTAGAAGTGCAAAACGAGTGGTTAAACTTAGGCGAGTTCTGCATCCCTCTGGCTCTGAAGTGGCGCGCCTTGCTGTACGATTGGTCTCCTGCCTTATTGAAATTTTATCTTAAGACAAACTAACTTCGTTAAAGCAGGCTCAAGTACAAATTCCGCCAGCAAGCCTTATTCAATTCTGGGCTCTGCTCCTGATTGGACTATATTAATGGACACGTATGAAAAGCACTATAAAATCCCGGAAGACTTAGCTATTACGACATCTAGACCGGACATATTTCTCTTTTCCAAACAAATCAAACGTATAGTACTTGTTGAGCATTCAAAGTGAATAAATACTATGACCTTACTAATGAACTAACCAAAAATGGCTATGTGGTCCGCGAAGTCTCTCTACAACCTGTTAAAAGACCTTGGCCTTACTAGAAGTGCAGTAAGCTCCATAGTGGAACGAGTGTCCAAAGCTGCACTAGTAGGGTCCTTCCGAATATGGTTGGGCAGGGAGAATAACTTGAACAGAGAAGGTGAGTGTTGACGTGCGTCACAAAGGGTACCCTTAAACCTACACCCGTGTCACAAGTCTCGGGCTCTGTTCGGAGTTTTTCTTTCAGCCACGCGATGGACCCGGCACCCGCACGGTGAATCCATGGAATGCTAAGATATTCGTCTCAACTCAATTAATCCGTCCTGTTTTTAAACGGAATTGTCCTGGTTTTTCCAACTTCAAATCCTTTTTTATTAAATTTGAGGTTGGCAACCCTAGATTAAACAGATGCTTCCAGCTCTAACTAATATTGATGTAGATGCGTCTAAACGTCTCTAATCTATGGTGAAATGATGTCTCTATTATGTGGAGAACTTCAGCCGTACTTGTAGCGTTTCTGGATATTGCCATGTAGAAGATAATTGGAAATTGTATAGAACAAACCAATAATAACTCTTTCAGATAAGCATTTATACTTAAGGTGAGATCGCAGTCAAGCGCTAAATGGTCGACGAATAAACGACGTACACATTGTCTACTTAAAAAATATAATTATTTAAATAGTTTCTTTAACTTTCTACGATATTAGCAAATGCACAATAAGTAATGTTAGTTTATTACATTTTCACAAGCGCACGTAGGCGACACCTGTTGTCGACTATCACGGCTAACCCATAAAGTTCCCATATTAGTGCTAACTATATACCCAATTACGCAGTGAAAGTGTTATAAAAACTTTATCTCACGCCTATCTTTTTACATCTCATTATAAACTTGTCATTTGTTGACAACATACTATACATATTGTTTTTATTACAACTTCGCGCATGAGCGTGCAAATATTCAGATGTTTTCTTTTATTTAGAGAGAACTAATTGCATAATGTTTATTAAAAGATTTCAACTAATGTTTTGGTAGTGATTTATAGTTGCTAGTTTACTTATAAGTTTTGAGTAATATTTTTTTAAATATCACTGAGCTTTTGAGGCATCAGCATCTCGCGGAATCACGTTTATAATCCATCTGATAGTGGGACGCGGAAAAAAAGACTATTAAGTTCTAAATACAAAGTTTATTTATTTTTTGGGCTTTCACTCGTTGGTAATGGCAGTAAAGCTAAGGCTTAATTCGAAATGCTAAGCTCATCGGGATCTCCCGGAATAATATTTATTAAACCACTTATTGTAAAAAATACAGAAAAGACTTTGCTATTTGAGGGCTAGAATAACGACTACTACAAATATGTCTGTTAACTTCTGTTCACTAAGCTAAATTATTTTTAGTCCAATTTCGAAGAATCTAATGCCTTATGATCCATAGGTGATTGTAAAAAAGCTAAAGCAATGAAACAAAGCATTAATTTATTATATTGATTTTACTTCTTCTGTTGATCCTTACTTGATCGTGAATAAGCTAAAACATAACGATGAACAACAATTTGTGTAACTAAAAATTGTAACAATATTAAGAATAGTAAAATTTACTCAGAGTTATTCACATAAAACTATCAGCCGGTATTTATATTACTCGTTGCTAATGGCTGTAAAGTTGCGGGCTAATTTGAAATGCTTAGCCCATCGGGATCTCGCGGGATAATGTTCATAATCCCGCTGATTGCGGGATGCGCAGATTGCGCTTCCTCTGCAACGGGACCCGCATTCCTTTCATTTATATCTGCATGATGTACAGCTAGCGATATTTTTTCCCTCTTGATACTTATGGCAGTTAGAATTGATGAGATTGAGTTGCCTTTTGCTGCACAAGATTCCTTTCTGTCTATTGAAGTGGGCGTTAATGGGAGTTTTTTGACACGTGACTAGTTTTGATTACATTGACCAGCATTTATTCAAGTTGCTCCTAACAAATTTGTTTGGGTAGGGAGAATAATTCGAGCAGAGAACCGGTCACCGGTCACAAAGAGTACCGATACCCTTAACTCTTTATCCGTGCCGCAAGTCTCGGGCTCTCTTCGACGATTTTCTCCCTGATACACGATGGACGGTTAATCCCTAAAATGCTAAGATATTCGTCTCTATGAAAACTAAATTGCAACCACTTACTGACGTTGAGTTGGTTTAAAACGTTGTAAATTTTTCACTTATATTTGCATGACGGCTGTTAGAATTGATGAGTGTTGCCATATACTGAACAAGATTCCATTATGTCTATTGAAGTGTCGTTAATAGGAGTTTCTTTGGCACGTGACTCTTTCTCACAAGCTTTTCTTTAAGTTGCTTTGATGGAAAGCTAAATTAAAACCGCTTCCTTACGTTCTATTAGACATCTTTAGAGATTTAGGATTTAGTCGGAGAGACACGCAAAGAAGAGATGAAGGTCAAAAAGGTATCAAGATTTTACTATACTACTACGACGACTACGGAAAATCTTGATACCTTTTTGACCTTCATCTCTTCTTTGCGTCCTTCTCCGACTAAATCACTAAAGATGGAGAAGAGTTTCAGATCACAGTAGGTAAACATATAACCTAATAAGATGAATTCCTCGGTCGGTGAATATTACTTCATATTGCTTTTTCTTGGGACAAATTAAATGTTGCTTTACAAACAACTGTAAAATCTTATTAGTCTGGATTGTATAAAAAATACAATTGCTTTTTACATAATCATGATCTTCGGTTTAAAATCGTAAATAACGCGAACCACGGGTGTCTGACATACAGAAATAGAAGAACGCGGTGTACACTTCTAAACATTTTATTACCACGTATCCATGTTACGCAATATTTATAGTGCTGTTCTCAGTTTTTTTGCTCCGTTCAGGCTTTGTTAGGGTTGCCGATATATTATCAGCGGAACATCTTCTTGTAAGTTATGTATTTGCATGTTTACGAGACTCCCCCGGTAGGTGGTCTCTGCGATTTGTCTGCGCGAAATGGTAAGCGTTTGACAGCCGGTTAACCGAATACCATTAAACGAATACTTTGTATGTCATTAATATGAATGCCGATTCCCGTTCTCGCTGCAACGGTTTGAGAGGAAACTTTTATGTATAGTACGTCACATGGATGTTTTGTTTATTTGTGTGGATTTTATAATCTGGCAACTTTAAGGGGCAGCAATAATGTCTTGAAAAGACACTACTTTATTATTACCGATAGAAAAGGTATTCGACTAATGTCAGTTTTATTAAAAGTAGAAATATTATGTAATTAATTAAATCAATTTATTGCTAGCTTTTGGCAGTAGGTAAAACTTTTCTTTCGAATATTCCTGTAGTCTTCAAATTTTGACGCCAGATTCGACGTACTTTTTGGCTATTAGTGCCTATAATATACGATGACAGCATAGTACGAACTTATGTTAATTTGTACCTAGTGAGTGTAGTGCTAGTGCAAACTTTAAGTCAATGGACCTTAGACTTAGATTTAAATAATTTAATGTATAAGTTAAGGTTAAGGTTAAATTACTTATAAGTCCAAAAGGCTAGATTGTAATCACAATATTTTTTTTTGCCAGGTAGTTTATATGAAAAAAAAAACTTTTGTTAACTTAATAACCAAGAACATGTTTTATTACCCACAGAACTAATCCTCCGTAATTATATAGATAAATATATGTGTACATGTAAATAATGTGTACAGTTAATAAATTCCACAAGTTTGTTTAAACCATGCAAAGGTTAACATTTAGTTGGTTTTAGATCGTTTGCATTACAGTGTCGCAATAGAAGATGTCTGAGCCACGAAGGGCCGACTAAAATATTGCGCCATTGTAGGTCGCAGGTCGCGTGTTGCATCAAATCTGCACTTTCGATGTGCAAGTGAAAGGCGCATCCTCTACACAGGTGGCTCTTGAAACTGCAATAGCGAAATAGTCTAAGAGCTTATCTATTTGTTTTTACTGCTCTGTAAACAAGAGTTAATAGGCATTTACTAACCAAGCGCGTTCCGTTTTAGGCCACGTCTACATCAAGTGAGATCGTGATCAAGCGTGAGCTTATTTAGAAAAAGTATTACTACTGCCATAAATCTGTTGAGAATGTATGAAATAATAGCATTTGGAATATTGGTATATTTTTAAAAATCTTAGAGTTAATCTGTTGATGACCGCACAAATTAATTTTGCTTATATTAATATTATATAATACTGCGGACCTCGAATTAAAACAGTAATAGTTATTCTATGTTAACAGATAATGAAATTAGAGCCTTGTGCGTAGTACCTTGATTCTAATTAATGGTCGTGAAAAATTCATGTAGAAATCTCACGTATCATCACAAATCATCATCATTATCAGCCTATTAACGGTTCACTACAGGGCCAGGCTCTCCTTATAAGAGAGGGGATATGGAGCGTACTTCCACCACGCTGCTCCAATGCGGGTTGGCGGGTTTAGGGTGATAATGTTTCATTTATTAACGATCACTATCAGATGTTGATGATAGTGACCTGGACCGACGGCTTAACGTGCTCTCCGAGGCACGGGGGTGTAACACAACCAACTTCCAAACTCCGGGTTTGGAATGTACTGAAAATTTCATAGAAGAATAAAAATAATTATTCCACGACCCGACCCAGGAATCGAACCCAGGACCTTGTGACCAAGACCAGGACCACGTATAAATACTTGTAACAAATTATCCAATTGCACTTGGTGTATAACCTCAACCGTTATGCGGCCGAGCAAGCGCAATAGCATTTCTTTTTCCGCCTCGATGTTTTATGTTAGCCGACTATCAATGGCAAATTGTTCTGAGCGGAAACGTTGTAAGATACACTCAGGAAGGGATATTTTACCGCCCAGTAGATACATCGGACGATTCATGGATGATTGTATGAATGGGGAACTTGTAATTTATAATCACCTCGATAGTTGCCCGCGACTTTATTTATTCGCAGTAGATCGAAAGAGTATATCATAAAGATAGGCACTAAATTTCTGAACGCGTAACAGAAGTTCTAGCTCTTCTATGTTATGATTTAATGCATGTATTTGTACTACCTAGCTATCTGATCTAAAGCTATTTTTAGAGTAGCCGTAATGATATTTAAATATTCAGCAAATATTTATTAATGCGGCTCTATTTTTAAAGTACGTAGTAGTAATGTTGTTAAACAATTCAGCAAATATTTATTGTTGCTGAATATGACAGTGACTTAGTGACTAACCACTTATTATCATTTGCTTATGTAAAAAAGCAAAAATGTAATATTAAATTTACGAACATGCAAATAAGGCTCAAATTTAATAAACGTAAACCTAAATTACCTAACCTTAACTCTAAAAAAATTAATCATGTGATTAAAGTAAATAAAAACATTAATTCTTGACAATTCTATGTGAAAATAATATCCTCAAATTGATTTTTTTTTCAAGTAGGCTTAGTTTTGAACCGTAAACTTTGTCTATTTGTACTGAACCTACCGTCACTTCTGAACACAGATGCTTCTTAGAAGATCCACCAAGAAACTCAGCACTCGCACTTAAAGTTCAAGTCGCTAAATACTTATCATTTAATTAATACTAATACTTCCTGTGTCTGCTTCCTATATCTGCACATATCTAGTTGTAAATGCAGGTATCTTAACATGTACACAAGCAATAAAGAACACAAGCTAGCCACATTATAAAACGGCTGTAACTAACTAAGACATACTTAATTAAGTTTCCGCAATCTTCGCGGAGATTTTATTACGCGCGTATGCTTATCACATCTCGGTTCTAAGAAAATTTGTATTACATTTCTCGTTAAATGAGAGGGTACAATGAACGGCTGTATGAGAAATGTATGTACTTTGTTATACGGAAATGCTAATACAAATGAGTTTCAATAAGATTTTCTTGATCTTCATTTGATAGATTAATGTACATATATGTATAGGGAATTTTGCATTCTTTCCAGAATTCCTCAGTAGACCGTAGTTGGGCAGTTGGTTTTAAGCTATTGCATAGCTTCTATCGCGAGCCTTGAGCGTGGAGACCTAATTCAGAACTTCCGTAACGAAAAAACCTAACACCCGCTGGATATCAAAAACATAATAAAAAAAGCATAATTTCGGCGCCGACGTCATTCGGAGCGTGGCCTAGCGGTAAGGCGCTCTAAGTGCCCGAATCTCCAGAGAAATGCGGGTTCGAATCTCGTCGGCTCCGCAATTATTTTTTTTCAAGCGTGATATTGTAAAGTCATTTTTTTTAAAATTATTTTTTGCGGAACTGACGGGATTCGAACCCGCGTCTCTCTGGCAATCCGGGTACTTAGAGCGCCTTAGCGCTCGGCCACGGTCCCGATGACGTCGGAAGGTAAAAATAAGTCGACAAAAAATGCTATGCAATAGCTTTACCGTGGCAGTCTCCGAGTGCCACACGTTTTTTTTAGCTAAAGGGCCAAGCAGGTGGACCACCATATGATATATGGTAACCCATGATCTATGTATAGAGTTACACTTCGCAGGGTACGAAAATAATACGTCCCATAAAGTTTCCCGTATCCATCAACCTGAGGCATAAGTGTTAAGCTTCGTGTGCCTGTAATTATACCACTAGCCATACACTTCAAACTAGAACACAACCGTGCTGAACATGACGCTAGTACTTCCCGAAACAAACTCCGGCACACATAGCTCTACTACTAAGGGTTTGTACTAAAAGTTACAGCAACTATTATTAAGTACTCGTCAATCCGCATTGCAGCAGCGTGGTAGATTTGAGCTTTAAAAACGCCGTCCTTGTAGACGAAGAGACTGTCCCTGCAGTGAAAAATTCAAAGAGACTTTTTTTTATGAAAAAAAACATCAAAAGGTGCTAATTTTTATTATAAGGCGCAAAATAATAAATTTTCATACGTTAATCTTATAAACACATCCTTAATGAATCACTAAACTCAATAAGATAAAAAAGAAAACATCTAAGATACGTTTAAAGACAAGGCGGGGCAGTAAATAAATTAACCGTATTTGGAAACTTGATCAGATACTTACTATCTTTAATCAATACACCGAGGCTGATTAATTTTTTACCAAAGTGTTAAGTATAGGTACCTAGTCGTTTTAATACAAAAGGAGTTCGATGATTTTTGTATGGGCGGTTCTGCATCAGTACGGTAGGTTTTAGACTCAGACATTACTTTTTGAAAAAAAACAAAAAAAAATATTGTTTCTAAACTATGATCGTTTGTATCGTATACGCCAAAAACTTGCAAACAATATTTTAGTTTCACATTAAATAAAAATTTGATGTGGCACGAAAGTAGTCCTTGTAATTTTTAATAGGTCCTTAAACTATTTAGGACAAAAAACTGTTTAACTTTTTGAGGCAGATATAATCTTACAGGTAACAAAAAGTAAGGAGCTTTTTAACATAAAAAAAAACATACAGTGTAGGGCGCAAACAAATATAAAAGTTGTTAGTAGTGTACGTAACAAGAAAGTGGAAGCATTGATGCAAAGGGTATAATTGGCGCAGTGCATTTCCCGTTACATTAGCCGCACTGCATTCAATGACAATTTTCTACGCGACCGCCCGCCGCCGTAATAACTGAACGACGTTAGGGCTCGTTCACGTTACTCGAACTTTTACACGCTAATATAAGGAACTATAGCGATGTGTTTATAACTTGTAAGTGTGCGCCTCGAATTCTTCTCTACCAAAAACCGTAATAACAGAACGTTAGGGCCCGTCTACGTAACTCGAATTTTTACTCGCTAATACAACAACTATAGCGATGTGTTTATAACTCGTAAGTGTGCGCCTCGAAGTTGTTTTGAAGCTAACACTGTACCTAATAAATGAACGACGTAAAAGTCTCTCTATGTTTTACACGTCGCTACGAAGAACTGCTATATCGATATTCTTTAACCATGATTTTTTTAACTCGACAATCTGAGCCTCGAATTCTTCTCTACCTCCCTCTGTTTAACACCAAACGAATGATTAATGTGTTTCTGCTCAATTAGTAGGTTTGAATCTCTGTAGGGCTCGTCTTTTGTATCGGTATATGAGTTGCTACAAAAGGAATGGACTTTTCAGGCCTTGTATGGGTACTCTAGGATGGTTAATGAGCACTCTGTCACTCAAGGCTCAAAAAGAGTTAGTTCTTCGTTAGTTAGTCGATAGTCTACGTAGCTTCGGATCATGACATCCTGGATTCAAGTCCCAGACCGAACTCTAAAACTGAGCTTTTCTTTCTTTCAAGAAATTATGGGTTACAGCTCGGGATAGAGAAGTTGGTGATGTTACATAGTCGCACCTCAGAAAGCATGTTTACCTTACCTAACCCTAAAGAGATAACGTTATTTTTTTGTACTGAAAAGATAAACTTACGCCTCAGAGGCGCCGCACAGTAATATAGACTATTTATTTACAAACTGAAAGTGAATTCTTTTTATTATAATTTCAATGAGTTCTTAGATTAATAAGAAGTTAATAAAACACAAATTTTTATTATTTTTTTTAGTATTAAGAAAATTATACAGTGTTTTATAAATGCTTAAGAAAAAGTAACAAAAATTAGAAGTGTTTATACTAAAGTACAATTTTTTTTAAAATAAGTAACATTTGTGGTTTTTTTTCTCACAAACTAATAATTGACTATATATTCAGTCTGAAATTACAAATAATAATGAAAAAAAATTAAATTATAGACAGTAGGTGCAAACATCTTTTTTATGTTACCACACAAAGTCTTTTTGCATTTTGTACGTGTCATTTTTGACATTCTTTTCTTTTTGGTTGTACATAGGCTACAGTAACGGCAAACTTTAGCAGGAAGTTTCTCTTCAGCTTCTTAAGAAGCTTGTTTGTTTGTTTGTGGCAGGATATTCACGAAATTTTTCACTCAAAGGCCTTGACAAAGTGGAGATTTCCAATCTCGATGTCATCCATGGTGTGGACAGTTCAGTACTTAGTTATTTAATATATTTTCTTCGGTATAGTAGTTTTTCTTGCTTAGACAAAACATTGTATGTGTGAATTATGTATTAGTTGGCCATCTGTTAATCTTTCCAGAACAAAACATCAAAGAACGCATATGGTCAAAGGTGTCAACGCCGCCTTATGTTTTGTTGAAAACCGTAATGATTTCAGGTTTACCAATTGTGAGATTTAGGCATAACAGCGCCCTAATTGCATGAGGACAACATATACACCATCTTCGACGGCTTCGGCTTATATAATAGTAGAGTCAAAGGTCCATCAAAACAGAATATAGACGTACAGGTCATAAAGGAACTTATTTTTCTTTTGACCAAAATTTTGGATAGTAAAGGTGTTTCTAAAAACAATAAAAGTAATTAATAACAATAGCTTGATTGTACACATACTTTATTTATGTGTAAATAAATAAAAAGTAACAAAAACTAAATCACATAGAAAACCATAAAAGTTACACAGAAGATAAACATACGCCTCTCGAGCGCAACGCGTTGTCATAGAAACGAAACTAACGTACTTACCGAACAGCAGCGGTCGTCCCTCGGCAGTGTTGACCGACGGCTGAGTTGGCTTGAAAGCACAAGCGTGTACACGCGTTGGATAAAAAGATACAGCGATATATCTGTTTCGTGGGCGCCTTTGAGGCGCACGTTATCTTTCTAGGGCTAAACAAGCATTACCTCGTTAAAATAATCGCTCGCTAAACTGCATTGGAACAATATAGCTATGCTCCAAATTCCATTTAATCATAAGAAGGAATTGTAGGCCAGTTAATGACGATGAAATTAATAAGATTTTGTCATAATAAAACCCGAGTTGTATGAACAAAAGGTAACTTGCTGTCCAAGCAGCATTATAATCAGAAGCAGCACGATCTCTTAACACCCCACCGCAAAACAGACGTTGTTAACCGCAGACTTGACTTATGTTTTAAATAACTTGAAGTTGCTTAAATATTCAAACCTGTCAACTTAGTTTAAGTTATTTTGGGGACAGTTGGCATTAAACACTGCTTAACATGTCACTTCATGTGTAACACAACTTTAAATAGTCGATTTAATAAGTCTTGACACTTTTAATATAAACTACAAGAGGACGCCCGCGGTTTCACCCGTGTAGCTCTCGTTCACATAGGAATTTCGAAATAAAATGTAGCCTGTGTTTTCTGACATGTAAGCTATATTTTTGTGGAGTTTCATCAAAATCCAATTAGGTAATAGTTATTGCGTGAAAGAGTAACAAACATCCATACATACAAACTTTTCCCTTCATAATATTAGTAAGCTATACTTGAGTATACGGCAGAACATATAAGCAGTCAATACTTACCTACCCCAGGACCTAACACAAAGCTAGGCATTCCTTAGGAGGTACACGAAAAAGTTATACACCACGAAAATAATTTACCACTGGCAATTCTATATAAAAGGAGATAGTATAATTTATTGAAACCGATATTCATAACATAATAATATAGCTCCCGGTATTCTTGTAAGTGGATTGATGATTGGTGCAGCGTTATCGCGAGAAGAAACGGATAATCAATCTCCATTGCTGGGCCCTCGTAATATTTCAGGGAGAGGCTGGAAGGGCAGCAATTAGTGGTAATCGATCTTGCTGTTTACGCTCAACCATATATGGCGGGGGCGTGGCCATGCAGACGAATGCCCGAATAGTGATGTGACGAATCGATACTCGATGGCCTTCAGTATTACGAGTTTAATCAATAGTGAATAGTGATGTGACGAATTGGGATTCGATAGGTTTCTATAGACTTCTCCTGTGCGTAGCTGATACGCAGGTGTATTAACAAAAAAAGTTATATCATAGATTTTACTTGAATTTTGTAACTCTTAGATATCAAATATTGCATTTGATTACACCTTTCTAACTTTTTTGGCCGGATCAAAGGAAGATATTTCATTTTATAAGAGGTGGGTATTAGTAATTTTATATATACCTACATGTCTGTTACACTTACACGTTGTCTTTTTATTTTCTTACACTATGGAAAATTTAGATTGTTGTGATTTGTATCAAATTATATATGTATCAGCTCAGTAAATTAAACATCACAACTATCGCAATTTTAACCAAATGTAATCATCGTCAATCATTATTAGATTATTTGAATAGACAGGGCCATTGACGGGACAGATCATATTTGCATTATAGACCTACCACGGTGCTCCAATGTGGTTTGGCGGGCTTAGGATGATAAAGTTTGACTCTGTAACGATCATTATATCATATGTGACCAGTACAAGCAAATTTATTTATATATTAGTCTATAAAACATTATTAACCATTCCATTAATATCAACATTCCTATACAACCAATCGATTTTATTCTCGACGAAATCGCGTCGCATCACTACGCTCGAGTGCATTCACTCGCACTCCTGGCTAATTTCTCTATCTTTAGCCCGCGGTAACTGACCGGCCGGCTCACCGACTGTCGACCAAAGAGAAACTGCATTAGATGCGTCCGGTTTACGACTATGTGCATTCGTCAAACGAACGCTTCCCTCCCTCAGCCTCGCGTATGGCACTGGTCACGTAATTAAATCAGTACAATTCGGAGTATTAAACTATGTAATGTAGTAATTAAACGGCTCGACTCACCGATTGCCGACCAAAGAGAAACAGCATTAGATGAGTCCGTCGTTTGACGAAAGCTCATAATTGGAAATCGTCTTCCCTCTACCACGCAACTCAACGTCTTACTAGACGAGTCACTGGCCACGTCTAATAATCAATTAATGTAATGTATTTTGACGACAATACCACGCTGATAGAAAACACTGTGAAAAGACTTTGAAGATATACCTACCTTGGCTATATCTTCGTTAATCGCTGGCTCGTCCTGCCACTAGCTCAAGTCCTGGATCGGACTATAGAACATTGAGATATCTATACCTTCTTTTCCTAAGAAAATTTAGAATTAGTGAGCTTGTAAAGTTTGAAGTTGCGCCGATTAAATTGTTTTTTTTTGTATACCTATGACAAAACATGCAAATTAAATTAATAAATCTTCTTTAACTTAGTGAAACAAACGAAAAACGTCTGCTCTTTATATTTAATTATAAGAGGTTTTTTATTGAAAGCTTTAGTTGGAATTATCAAACCCACAGAATATAAAATAATATCAAAAGTAACTGTCACTGTATCGAATGCATCTGTGATATCGTACTAGCACTAAGTCCGCACTAAGTGTGCCTAAGATTGAAAGTAGATTCAGTAATTCCATACCAGAGTTGTTTTACCGTAACAACCTGCTATAAACAGTAATAATTTCCTTCAAATGTAGGTGTCGCAATTTTGTTGCATCGAGAAATTTCCATCATACATTGCTATTAAGAGTTCTAAAACAACCCGATCAGTAAAATAATCTATACTAATAATATAAATGCCAAAGTATGTGTCTTTTACCATTTCACGACTAAATCGCTGAGCCAAGTTTGATGAATTTTGATAGAGATGGCGATAAATAAGACCTTAAAGATAAAAGCTCGAATTAGAAATAAAACGGGTAAAATAGAAGTTTCTGTGAAAGTCCTACTTTTCTCAAATTTTATTTATTAAAATTGGTACACAATTGCTAAATAAATAGTACAAAACAGTGTTATTCAAGATTTATGATGACATTTACGAAAATTTATATATCGTATTTCCCCAAATTGTAACAAATAATGGGGGTAACAATGGTATACAAAATCTACATAAATTTTCTCGCAGACGATGTCGCTAGTTTTAGTTAGTTAAATAATAAATTATGCAAATGTATGGGAAGGTACCCAACAGCCAGGTTATCGTAAAAGTTGAAATTAATGGCGTTGATGGTCAAGCATTTATGATAACACGTTGCGAATGACTCTTAGATCATTTACATTGATATTTCAATGCGTTTATTTTTTAATTACGTGTCTACAGTGATGAACGCTGGCCAGTTTTCTGCTCGTAAATTTTGTTTATAACACTTACTTAGTTAATATACCAGTTTGAGTGAATTATGATCGTTTTGTTCTTGTTAGCTAATTCAACATTTGTAATGACATTGTTAACGATTATTCTCGTAATAATTTATTTATCGATAATTATCATCAAATTATTTGTGGTGGAATTGTGAAGATCTATTAAAATTTTAAAAAATTCTAAATCTACACTCGTTTATTTGAAATAGGTTTAGTTTACAAGCACTTATGAAAATACATGTTAGACTATTTGCACTGACTACCATCGACTCGAATGGCAAGAAAGCAGATTGGCAGATGCCAATGACACGTAATCTAATATTGCTTTCCCTTCTCAATAAAATTTTATCTAAGCTTAGATGAGCTCATTCGAAGCAATGAACATGATTACTAAATATTCAAAAAATTAAAAATATTTAGAACTGTACCTGGTTTGGAATCATCATAGTCCAAAAATGTTTTAGTTACAAAAGATTTTCATCATTGGAAATTTTAAATGAATATTTTAAGTTACTGGAGTAGTAATATCTTATGAATACAGTTGTACCCATGTTGCGCTCATATTTTGTTGTATTGTCTGTCACTTTACTTTAGTGTCGTGTTGTCAATTTTACGAGTTCATGATTCATCTTCCATGATCACTTTTACGGGACTTTCGCTTGACGGGAGAGAGTAGATTTCTAGTTTACTACATTTATGGCTATTGTGGATAATTAAAAAGATTGTCGCACTCTTAGGTAGTTTATGTAACCCGTTTAACTAAGGTGCAATATGTTGTTTATCCATACTTGATACATTATTTTTTCTAACAGTAAACTACATACTTGTAATGAAGTTTTAACACAACTCCGTTATATAAGTTCTATCATACTTAAGTCTATATTTTACGAGAATATATACTTGCTTGTTTTTCAGTAATTAATTGGCAAAATTTCATTATGCTCATAGTATAAAAATTGTTCGCTTTAAATAAGCTTATTTTGGATTTGCATATTATGTATTGTTTTACACTGCATCAGTATATTAGGTAGGTTAGTTTGTGTCGCCGGTAACGTGTTTTTTATTATTTTTTATGTCGCAGTTTTGTAACTTATACTATAATTATATAAATATTATGTTTATAAAGCTGACGTATTTTGTTTGCATTATCATATGTCGTTAGTTGAAAATTAATTTCCGCAACTTAAACTGCATTGCGTATTATATTCAATAAAAAATGTAATAACTAACACACAGTATGCATTATGTACAATCTATATTTGTTAGAGATATTCAAAAACACATTAACTATCCATTTGCACAGTAGGTACTCGTAAGTAGTACGTAATATTGTACCAAACAAATGATTATTGCCTAGCTTTTGAGTTAGGTATTTTATTCATGGAATATGGAAGTAATTTTTTTGAAGTTTGAAAGGATAATTAATGTTTGTTATTTTTATGCCAAAAATAACTAAACGGATAACTTTGTAATAATATAACTTCACATATCAGAATAATATAGTCGGTACGCCTAGATATTTTAAACTACACAACATAATTTAATGGGGGTTTTATCAAAATGTTACAGTTATTTAAGAGGAAGGCTACCTTCGATTAGTTTAATGAAGAATGTTGTGATTCAGGGTTTCCATGCGGACAAAGTCGAGGGTGTGCGTTAGCAGTTTTTACATCGGTAATAGACCCAAGCGAATAAAGTTTTGAATTTTCAGACATTTTATCGTTTTTCCCAGGAAATTTACCAAAGTATAAAATACGTTATAGAAACCGATTGAAGGAATTCTTTACTTAAAACGGTTTCTAACTTACGGTGATTTACCACCATAAAAAACATTTACTTCTGACACAACAAAAAAGTAAAACTAAAAACTTATCACGGAATAACTTTCTCTTCAAAATAGATCGCCGTGCCAGACAAGTTGTCCAAATTTATAGTGGAAAAGAATAGATATTTTTACGGCAGAGAGTGAAATACGAGCTTCGTTACGCAATAGGTTATTTGTTTAAGATTTGGTTCAGATGCATAAACCTCTTTATTGCGTCACCAAAAGTTCCATGCTCTCTAGTTTTGATGATTTATATTATAAGTTTTTAAGGTGACAACGTTAAGAAAGCCAGTTTATCATCGCGTAAATTGTTATTATTTGTATCTATATTTACTCTAATATAAATATATTAGAATCTTATTCTCAA
This sequence comes from Mycalesis mineus, assembly GCA_034621355.1. Classification (NCBI taxonomy): domain Eukaryota; kingdom Metazoa; phylum Arthropoda; class Insecta; order Lepidoptera; family Nymphalidae; genus Mycalesis; species Mycalesis mineus. The sequence goes on along the minus strand of CM067899.1, from coordinate 5,152,172 downwards.
TAAGTCCAACCCAGTTCAGTACCTACGCAATTTGAACATTATAGAGTCAACATCTCTTGAGGGTGCTCCGTTTGTATCTACAGGGGTTTTGGATCTTTGGACAGAGAAATCAAAATAAAGAATTTATTAAATATTTAAAATATTGACAATTAATCAATATTTACAAAAAAGTAAAGAAATTAATATCTGAACATAGCATAGACTTGGAACCTTTAATCTACGGAACAAATGTAAATGCGGTTTTCATTAACACTCTGTTAGTGATCAATGTATTCAGTTTGTTTCACGCGGACGAAGTCTTTAAAAATATGTCCAAGGAAAATGATTTGAACCCGTGTACTTTACGACATCCTGTGCTATGACACAGCGCCACGTAGTACAACTATGCGTAAAGTTTTCTTCATAAAAAGCCAACAGGAAAGCCACGCACCTGCGTAAATCGAGCTAGCTAACTAGTTAGATTTGCATAAAATTATCTAGACTCGCCACGACTTCCGTTCAGTTACTTATTTAGATCTAGGTTTAAGCTGGTTTAACTTTGACGAAAAAATACGTCTGGAATCATTTTAATAAAAAAAAATAAGTATAAACATGCGTCTGAAATATTTGCTTTTGATTTTTAAAGCTTAAATGAAACTTTAACTCTAACTTTTTTACATACTAATCTTTCGATTTTAGCATAAGTTTGTCTAACCACCATATTTTATTGTTACCGAACATAACTAGGTACTAGTATGTCAAATTTTATTTTGAAGTAAGTACCTAGTAGTTAAATCGCGAACGACTTTTGCCTACGAAAACTAAGCCAATTAAAAAATATATAGTGTCCAGGTCCTTGATTACAAGCAGATTAGGGCTTTTCCAAGAGCCCCAAAGAAATAACGTAATGTTGTAAGTCGAAAAGCTGTTTATATTTCACGAAAGGTGCATAAAAACGAGACGACACACGTGCCCGGCGAAGGCTTGGGGAGCGGAGTTTTTTCCGCCCGGAGCATGTTCAGTTTCACAACACCTGCTGCTACTCTTGCCACGTGACACACTTGCCTTATTGCGCACGTGCTTCGTACCGCATTGCATATGTTTTCCTTATTGCAAGTAGCAAAGTTAAACATGAGATTTATTTAATAAACTCGCCACAAAAGCACGTGAGCTTTTGATTAACAATCGTACTCGTGCTAGTTATCGTTTTCATTTTGTTTCCCGATGAAATTTTATCGCTTGGCAGCGAACTTACGTGTGTGAGTTTCGGTCAACACTATTAGAGAGAGAATATTGACGAAGATAATATTATGATGATGTAGTGTGGTATAAACATTGGACTCTTAAAAGAGATCAGTGGGTATAAAACACGTAAATCGACTATGACGTAACTTGAAAAGACTGACAAAGTCCCATTCCTAACACAGTCTATATCTATGACTAATTGGAGAGGAATGGCAATAATGGACCTAAAATATAAATAATATTCTTTAACATTAAATGAAATTTCGTAATATTATAAGGACTAGAATTTTGTCGGCCTCTGTATGTAGGGCGATTTTAGAAATACTAGATAACAAAGGTCCCATGTAAGTATAAAGCTCTATTACGAATGTATAGAAAATTTAAAGCGGACAAGTAATTGTAGGAACTTATATAATTGAAGGGCTGGATTTACCAACTTGTTAAGCTTAGTCATGGTTATACCTATGACTCGTGAATCGAAAGCTTCTCATACGGCGTAATGTGAAGTACCTACATACGTAACCATCTATGATCTTTGAGAACCGGTGAACAAATCACGGGCTAATTGAAAGGCTTCGATGTGCACATCGATATTATATAATTCACAGTCATGCATGGTTTATAAACATAATTGGGCCCAGTAGGTGGCGTGGCGATCGTGTTCTGTGGTGTTCATTTAATATGTTAATTTTTCTTAAGTACTCCAACAATAGGTTGAAGTTTTACATCGAAATGGTAGGGGAGCCCAAGAAGAGATTTTTGGATGTAGATACTTGAGTGCGGCAGACCTTTGAAGTCGTACAATATCTCCAGCAAGTATAAGACATTTATATAAAAAATGTATATTATTGAAAATACCATTGGGTATTAATATACATTTTTTATATAGATATGTTCGACGTCATAGATATGTTTAAGTAAATTAAAGCAACTAAATGACATAGTTATTTTTAACTTTTTAGTGCGTTTTCAGTCGGTTCTATTTTTTGTTAAAAATTTTATTATGTCAACTTTCATACTCTTGCTATTTTACGCGATTTACACGACAAAAAGATATTTTATGGATAAATTAATTTTCCTGCTTTCTGCGTTTTAAATAATGACTGATTTCTTGATACATCACTTGATTTATTTACTTTCAATATTGTAACGAGTGTGGTTTTATGACTAGATTTTAAAACTAAATACTAACACTAACATTAAACTGAATTTTATTATCGCCACTTGTGTAAATATCTCTACTGCTTGTATTAATTGGCCCATTTCTATGAACCATAGAACGAACAAAACGTTTTTAATTTTAGAAAATATTGTGTTACACAAAATCATTAAATAAATAATCACATTTTTTATTATTATTTTATTCTGCAAACATGCTTAATTGAGTGAAAACATGCATCAGGAAATTAGAAACTTTTACGAAACTCTAATAATTATATGCTACTAGAGGACGCCCGCGGTTTCGACCGCGTAGTTTTCGTTTTCGTGGGAATTTCGGGATAAAATATGGCCAATGTGTTATTCTGATATTTCACATATATATTACTGTATAGTTTCATCAAAATCCGTTCAGTAGTTTTTGCGTGAAAGAGTAACAAACTTCCATCCATACATACATACAAACTTTTGCCTTTATAATATTATTAAGGATGATATTTTATTAATAATTTAATTTTCTCTTTTCAGGTAAGTTCATTATTGATCTACACTTAATTGAGCTGACTATGGTAAGATATGAAAGAATTTTGTTCATATTGCGTTGATAATCATCATAGTATAAAACAAAGTCGCTTTTTTATGTTTGTCCGGATGTATGCTTTAATATTACGCAACCGATTTTCATGCAGTTTTTTTATCAGATAGAGTGGTTCAACAGGAAGGGTTATGTGTATAATACATGCACAATGTAGTAGATGTAGTAGAGAAAACTGATAATTTACAATTTAAATTAGAGGTTTCTGATGTGATGTAGGTAAATTACCACATTTTTTGTGCTTACATTGCAAACGCTGGCTAAACCCTAGGAGATATATCAAAATAATGTTCTACAGTATTGCACAACTTAAAAAGGTCAACAAAAAAGTCCGCGATGGTATATGACTGTCTCTTAGGGATAATCCAAAATAACCATTTTTTATCGTTTACTTTCAACCAAAAGTAATGGCTTATTTACGGAGCGATTTAAAGCAATACTGTATTAATCCTTATCCAATTGAGTATCTTAAATTCTTTGTGTATTCAATATAGATTGCTATTGCCCTGTACAGCATGTAATTTAAGTTAATATTTTCCAAGATATGTAAGATTCAAAATGCAGGGACGTTGCGTTTGGCGGTCGCGCGGAGCGTGCGTGTTCCTTCGTTGGTACATACCATCATTACATCCGTGCGAAACTGGGACGGGCCGCTAGTGTTATAAAATAATGGATAATAAATCTTGTTTACTTGCCTCACATGTACAACACTAGCGATCATGTAATATTATAATTATACACAAACGCGACCTGCCAAATGTCAGTTGGGTAACTGTATAGTGTTATGTCACTATAATTATGTCAATTTACTTGAATTAATGCAATTTTTAATCAGTATTGATCAGATACAACGAAATTTAAATATATTAGCACATGGACTATGTAACGTTGTTCTAATTTGTTATACGATAGAAATAGTTTCGGTGTTATTGTCGTAACTCTCTATCAATGAATCAGTCAATCAAAACTGGTGTTATTCAAATAGGCTACATAAATTAACCTTTTATGCGTCATCTAAAGCTTAACTCAGATTGGATGTAAAGTGATGCGTCTAGTTCTTCAACTAAAAATTATATTATCGATCTTTAGGTAGTTTCAAAAATTATTCAAATTTGGGAAATTTAAAGTTAAGCTTTATTCCATTTTTATATACTAAAACTTTTACTTTACTGATGGGAAAAGAGAGATGAATTTTCATTGGTAATAATGATGACGCGTTGCTTCGCTTCGCCTCTGTGATAGTCTGAGTTAATTCTGTTTCAAAATTCGATGAAGCGGCTGATTAGTGGCAGGACCGACGTTTTTATGTTTTCCGAGGGTTAGCACTGTACGAACATCGCCGACTTTTCAAATCCAGGCTTTAGGTCCCGGTGATAGGAATTATTCTTTCAAGAAATTGCAAAGTGCAAAAAAAATTCTATGTTGTAAAATATTTTTTTTTGTGGGATTCGAACCTGATTATCCATAATTAAACTTCCTACGATACTAAAGATGCTGTAATTATAAAAAATACTATGTTGCAACAATGATTAAAAAGTCTCGCAACAGGCGAGCAAGCGTGTAGCAATACCTACTGCGAACGAAGTTGACGCCATAACTAGTTTTAATGAACATCGTAAGTGGTAACGCAAGAGACTTTTAATGATTGCAACCGCCATCCATCCGAGAAATGTCCATGACTCGGTCCTTAACAACCAATTATATCACCATTATCAGCTTATTCACGGCCCATTACGGGAGTAAGCCTCCGTACTTGTAGAAGAGGAGATATGGACCATTCACACACCACGCGGGTTGGCGGAATGTTTCAATCACTATCACATGTTGAAGTAACCGGGACTGACAGGTTTAGGTGCTTTTCGAGGCACGGAGGTGTAACACCAACTTACAAACTCCGAACTTGGAATTATACTGGAAATTTCGTAGAAGAAAGAAAATGTCAAAATAATCCAAAACCCGATCTACCATGTCGATTCTGTAACTAAATTCGACAGTGCGAGTCTCGACTTCGACTCTTTATCTCTATTTTTATAATATCGAGATAGACAGAGAGTAATACTAGTACTTTTTAAAGTCGAATTTCGTTACTGAATCGACATACAGAACCTAGGACCTCGTGATCGAAGTCACTCAGGCCAATCACTAAGACCAACGAGGCATTCAAGCCTCGGTCCTCTACAACCAATTATATATATGGTGGTATTTATCTCGACATTAGAAAGTTCTAGGACATAATTAATATGGAGAGAGGTAATTATTCCGATACGAAGCGGCGGTCAATGTAAAGATAGTAGTTACACCACTAAAATACCATGGTATTATCAGAGAAAGTTCTCCCTAAACAAGGAATGCGTGATAAGAACTTTCAAGCGCACCCGTGGTTTAGTACTTTCCGATATCTGCTCTAAGTATGGTCACCGCTTTTAGGCCTCTATGGGGATTATCATAATATACTTACATGCTTTCATTGTAATTTGCTTGCCCTATTATCAACCGTATGGCGAATGTAATATATAGAAACCACATAGAAATTTTACTATAAACAATGATTGACTCGTTGGTCTAGTGGTACTACTTTAATTACAAACTCCTAGGTTCGAATTATAGGTAATTCTGGGCATTTCTTCCTTCTAAAAAAATGTCAGTACATTTTATGCCAGAAGTCAGTAAGTTGATCGTGTTACATTTCCGTTCCTCGAAGTAAACGTTAGGCCATCGGTAGCGGACATTATCATCTACGTCTGATAGCGATCGTTACTGAATTAAATATTATTTCCCTAAGCCCACAATTGAGTAGCGTGGTGGTTCTATGCTCCATATCCTCTCTGCTACAAGGAGAGGCCTGGTCCTGTAATGGGCCGTTAAAGAGGCTGATAATGATGATGATAACTATAAACAATACCGGTTAAACATAAACAATAGATACCTGAATGCAATTGTTACACATCGTAAACAATGCTTTGTTACAAAATATTTATAAACAAAGTTACAAATATTTATCACTCAAGCCACATAAAAACCCTTAACCATGTCATTATTTATTAAACTACTAGAGAACTGCGGCTTTACTTACCTAACACTCTTCACAATGGGAATTTCGGTATAAAAAGTAGCTTATATTTAAATTGAGGGTTTTCTCTCCATTCGACATTTCAGCCAGATCGTGCTAATCGGGTCAATAGTTGCGGCGTAAAAGAGTAACTAACATACACACATACTTTCGCCTTTATAATATGAGATACATATTTCCTATTAAATCACTCTACATACTTATGGAAAGCACGTTAAAATTAATTGGAATTAAAAAAAAAATAGAACCGACTCAAAACGAAAAAGTAAAAAATAACTGTATCATTAGTTGCTTTATAATTTACTTAAGCATATCTATGAAGTCGGTGCCAGCAAGTTTTTACTTTTTAGTGCGTTTTGAGCCGGTTCTATTTTTTGTTAAAAAATTTTATTTCTTACTTTTTAGTTATTTATCGCCTCGTAACGTACTCGTAGTTTACTGTCATAGTATATTATATGGCACTTGTAGCCAAAGAGCTACCGATACTTACACTAAAACCGAAATCGCTGCAAGTGTGCTTATGAAATTTGAAGAGTTCCTTGAATTTCCAGGATATCATCATCTGATCCTGACATGATGACAATGGGACCATCTTGGAAGTGTGCCCTTTCTAATAAAAAAAGAATTATCAAAATCTGACAACTCTGTAAAAAGTTATGCGTGGTCCTCCGTTTTTTTTTCGTTGGTTAATAATTAAAAAAAATAATAATACATGGCATCGTTTTGTTAAGAAGTTAAAAATATTCGCACTATTAGCGGAAGGAAAATATGAGTTGTTAAGACAGTATAAAAACACAACATTACACGGCGTACAATTTTACACAATTAATTACGTTTGCAGTGTAAAGAGTGTTTAAAAATTCTTTTAATGTTAAACTGAGAGTCATTATGCAGGGGGTAACGAAACCACGGGGAATCTGTCGCATGCGCTTGCTACGTTTTTGCTTTCACGCGAGTGCGCCAAATATGTGGTCCAGTGACATGCGTACGCGGTTGGGGCACAGTAATAGGCTAAGAGCCTGTGCTTGGCGTAGCTTCGTCATTTTATACAAGTTTTGTTTTTATTCATTACAAGTTAGTCTTTGACTGCAATCACACCTGATGGCACTTAGCTGATGCAATCTAAGATGGAAGCGGGCCAACTGGTTAGGAGTAGGGTGAAAATCTCACGCCTTTCGGTTTCTGCACGACATCATACCGGAACGCTTATTTGCTTGGCGGTAAGTACGTCTTTTCCGTCAATGAAGTAACTAGCTACAGCTAAAGCCTCCCACCAGCCAAAAATCTTATAAAAGGTGAGGTCAGCTTATTTTACGACCATAGGTAAGTATGAAAGGCTACTGTGGAGTTTGAACTGATATGCCTTTAGAATCTAGTTGATTTCAAGGGCCCGCACTTCAATTGTTTAAGTTTAAACCGTAGTTTTAATATTTTCTACAGCATACCAAGGCACAGACACTGAATTTGGTAGTCACTTTTTAACTAGAGACCGTTATACTTGTATTTGATCTTAAAAATATCGTCGATAGGTTGCCACGAAGTTAAACGAATGGCATATTCATTTCATATTATATGCTCAATAAAAACAACGTCACAGAATAGCAACACTGCCAAGCTTTTTACAAAATGACGAAGGTTTGGCTACCAGAGGCTCTTAGTCTACAATGTAAACACGGTCATTATGAGAACCAACCAACTGTTTGCTAAACAAGCGTCTATTTACAAACAACTGTCCCCTGCAATGAAGAAATGTGAACAAACGTTATATAACGACAGAGCATTAAGTCAATCCGTAGCACTGATTGATTGACATGTTTAGTTACGCAGAGCCCGTATAAGTGAATACATGTAAATAGTTTACGAAACCATATTAAAGTCACCATTATTCATTAAATTAAATGCAACTAATAATCCTGCTTCCTATTGTTGAAGCTAACAGGAGTTTTTAATTTCTTAGCTTGAATAGGTCAACGGTAATTTATCAGAGCCTGAGAGATTATGGCTTCGATCCTCGCCCTCGTTAGATTATTGGGCTAGTCATTCCTTATTATTATTAAAGAAAAATAATTCATTGGATGGAACTGATAATTTTGCTTTGTTAACTTTAAAATTAATCCAACAAAAGATTACGTATACCAGAAAAGTAATCCAATACCAAATCAGGCTTTTTTACGACAAGATCGCTTTCGTGACAAAAGATCTAGCTTAAAATTTGTTGATATTAAAATAAATAGATTAACTCAGAAGACATCAACACTATCATCATAAGATATTAAATAGATATAATATTTATATAAAAGAGATCCTCCCTATCATAACAAGCATTTATTGCAATAATATTTTGAAAGAGTGAAAGTTTTGTTCTAATCGTAAGCTGTTATCTCGCGGACCCCACTCGATCGTGTAGTGGCACTCGTGCGGCGGCTAATACATTTTAAATATCGCTTGTCATTAGTGTTATCCACTATCTATTGCAGGCGTTACATAACAAACGCAAGGATCACGATACCCCCCGGCTATCACTTATGGTTTCGTATCCTCGGGGCTGCACTTATCTTTACATATTTCATCTTAAACTGCGAGTGTATTAAGCACTTCGTCTCTTATATTTATTGTTGGTGTATTTCATACATGCGTAGAAGCGCTCCTTAACTTTTTTTGCATTTACAAAAAGAGTTTTAACAGAAGCTAAAATATAAAATGTTTAAATAAAATAGCAGGCGTGTCTGAAATGGTAGGTAAATTATGAAACTGCTAATCTTAAATTAAAGGGACAGATAACTAATTATAGACCTATTTACCACAGGTGACATTGTAAAACATACTAATTTCAGACTTGCCTCATAGATATGTTTAAACGCATAGCTTGAATCTTAAATTAAGTGTCAATAAATTAAATGTTAATAAAACCAGTATTCCAGCTATAAGCCGAATGTTTGTTTATATTAGTCAAAGTACATAAATAAAAATACGAATACGAGATTATAACGTATTGGGGCTAATTAAATTTCGACATTATCGATATGTCAACATACTCTTACGTAATACGAAAAGTTGCGTCGGCCCTTTGCTCTTTATGTGGGCTGAAAAGCCGCCAAACTTGATATCCTATATCGCCAATCAAGTTCGGAAGTCGAAATCCGAAAAACAAAATTTCTTTAAGTCAATCAGTGTTATTATCGCATGGTATATTAACATTTTCATTTAGCTAGTGGACCGTAATAATTAAGGTTGATTACGTCGTTACGGATTTATTGCAAAAGGTTTCGATCAAAGCTTTTTTGTATACAATAATGAAAGATTTTGTTTCTTGTCTGAAATATGTAACACGAGCCTTTTATGTTATGTGTGTTTGGGTGACTCACAGAATAAAAAGCGCTAACTGGCGTTGTAACTTTAGGACTATACAAGTCAAGTTTAATCTCGTAACGCCATCTGTTAGAGACTTTATGTACCACTAATGTACGAGTACATAAGTATACATTATTTAATTATTTTTATCAATCTTTAACCTTATCTTACATTTACGTGGCACCTAAAAGAGTTGCGAGATGCTGTTACTCGTTTATTGAATGTTTTGATGAATGTTTGTTTTTTCTCTCAGTTATTTTTATTTAAACTTTTTCTTGAATTTTTAACAATGTAATTTTTGAATTTTTTAATACAACCATTTGCCTGAAGCGAATCCTGGAGTACTTCGCATACATTGCCAGAAAACATGAAGATAATCTCGAGAAACTAATAGTTACTGGCAAAGTGGAAGGAAAAAGGCCGCGTGGCCGCAGCTCCATGCGTTGGTCTGATCAGATCCGCACCACACTCGACTCCACGGTCTACGATGCTCTACGGACAGCAGAGGACAGAGCAAAGTGGCGTCACATCTAAGATCGAGGTGGCCACGACCTTCATCAATGAAGAAAGCGAATAAAGGGGGAGATAATACAAAACACTATTAAAAATTTGTAACAAAAAAACATTAAGATTCAATTACATAATTATGACGATTCCGAGATCACAAAACATAAATAGAAATAGGAAATGCTTATTATATTAGATCACGAATGTAAAAGAATCGTTGTGTGTACACTAACAGATGCTTACATCAGAAGCTTTTGTAATAATAATCATGTGATCTAGCTCAAAACTAACAGAAAGATCTGTCACTGATAGAAGAAACACCAATAGGTATAACAGAAATTACGAAACTATTTGTCTTTTGTAGAATGACATATCAAATCTAATGCCGGTTATTCAATTCATCCATTCGATTGAATGACGAGTGATAAACATTCGGTGCTGCAAGCGATAACACAATGTTCAGTGAACTTAAGCGAACTTATTTCAATCTCGATTTCGTCCCATGCTCGTTACAGAGTGAAAGTGATCCCTTTGAAAGCACCGAGATTTATGCAGCTCATTAACGAACGTGAAATCAGCATTCGTTACAAAGATAGGTCGGACTAATGACGTTCTTAGCATTATGGACTAAGAACCTGTGGTTGTCTGACCTTTATCGTTTCACAAATGTTCAAAACTTGTCAAATCAAGCTTCTGCTATCTAAGATGTTCTTACAATAAAATGTCATAGTCTTCCATATTTAAGTACACTACGGGTCTAGACCATCAGTTGTTCAAGTATATAACATATTGTTTTATTAATTTTTTACGAGATTTTAAGAAAAATCATAGTCACCACTCGCAAGGCACTTGGCTTAGTGGCAACTCTTCGCTAGAGACCTTTAAAGATATATATTCAACAAATTTGTTTCAGAATTGCCACGAAGCTGAATGACTGGCTCCTCGAGATATTATTATACTCGAATGCATATTATTAAAGACTTCAATATTTGAGGTTTTGGATCCTATAACATCTGCTATCTTCTAAAGCCATCACGTTGCAATCCCCTTAGTTGAATAGCCCCGTAGTAGGAGCATGAGCTGACAAACTTACAGTTTTTATAAAATGACGAAGTTCTGGTCACAGGCTCTCAGTCTATCAGCATTACCATTGCCTGCGGCATCATTCCTGGAACGTTCCAGTGACGTAAGATGTTTTTTAACATCAAAGAATTGATTGCCTCAATATTTATGATAATGTTATGATGAAGAATTATGTGGATCATCACGAAGATCGATTCAGTAGTTTTCCATTTCAAGCTCACTTAATACATTTGGTGTGATTGATTTGTGTTTGGGTTTATCAATACTGGCATAAAAGCATGGAAAAGTTCAGATAGAACATATTGTAAGATTTGTTTTATGTATATTTTGTTTCTTCGAAGTTATTATGACTTGAAACATGTTTTGATAAGTAAAAAATAATAATAGCAAAATAGATATATTCATCTAAATAACATTGTGCATAAATAATTTGAAGAATGATTTTCAATCATTACAATATTTGTTACCACATCCTGTATCTGTATTTGTTTGGTGTGTTCAAAAAAAATTTTAACAAAAAATAGAACCGACTCAAAACGCACTAAAAAGTAAAAAAACAACTGTGCCAGCAAGTTTAAGGAACATTTATTTAACGTAGTAAAGCAGTTTGTGCATTCTAGGTTCTAGGTCCTTAAAGTTGAAGAGTTCCTTCAATTTTCCCAAACCTTGGCTGGCACCGACTCCTAAATAAAACGAATTGCTTAAAGTAAAACAACTAAATGTACACAGTTATTGTTTACTTTTTCGTACGTTAAAAATTTAGATAAAAGCTCTATTTAATCTTCTGCAGCTTAAAATGCAAACAAATTTTTCATTGAGAGATGGCGTTTTACAGCTAGAAGTGTATTTTACTTTAATAATAATTTGATACCTTTTCATGCTGATTCTGATTCATACGCAGTAAATATTCTATTAATAAACAATGACTTATAAAAAAACCTTCCGTGTGACCTTAAATTTTTATCATTATAAAATTTTATTACTCTATTGTTAAAGTGATTAATGCAAATCTCATCGGATTATATTGACTATTATATGTTTATTTTTTATGTTAATGTTTTAAAAATATCTTAAATGATTATTGATACAAATCGTATACTAGTACTTGGTGTAATATCTGCTGATGTACTTATTGGTTACGGAGAAAAATGATGGAGTATACTTAAAGGTGTTAAGTAATGTACGGTAGAGGGCCATGCACGTGCGTCGACTGTTAACTTAAAACTTACGGTAGGCAACAAAAGTTGACGCAGACACACTCACTAAGCAATATTTAATGCTCCCGCTTGCTGATTTGCAATTTATACTTGTATTTAACTTGGCACTGGCATGTAATGCCAAATTACAGCTTTTTTAATGCAAATAGTCTCTGAACTAAACTTCGGCTAACAGACAGACAGGCGGAAGATGAACGCAGCGAAACTATAAGGATTCCTTGTTGACTACGGAACTTTAAAACATGAAAATGATGTTTTTGTAACATTTTTTGATTTAAAATAAGTGTTTACTTAGATAATTACATTAAATAACATACCCGTAATTACGAATATTTATAATGATAAAGATTTCGCGACCAACAGATTAGTTAAGTTTGATGTCAAAGTAATAATTTAGGTAGTTAATTAACAGAGACGTTATGTAAAGGACTGTCATTTTTTTAAAATTATAAATGTAAACGCATTTGATTGGTAAAAAGACGTTTCTCAATTTATTAATTTCTAGATTATGTTGAAGTTCATCTATCATAATATTTATACTATTACTACCTAGTTCTTAATTTATAACCACCTTGTCGATAAAGACGACGTTTACGTAAGGCAACACAAAAGATCCCTCGACCTGATTGGCTGAAGCAATGGGAACAGAAGACGTTAGCGGATAGCCATCGCATTCCTTTCCCTGATGGCCACATTCCAAGTAATCAAGTTTATCTATTGCAAATCGAAGCCATGAGCTTCATTTAAATCACCTACCTTTAATCAGTATCCAACATCTAGGCAGAAAGTGGTGGTTGTTTTTTGGAAATGACTCTAAAATTAAAGAATAAGTTTTTGTACTTTTACTTGCAATGTACGAGGGAGTATTAAATGAGGTTTTTAAATGCAATATGGCTAATGAGTTTTATAATTTGACGGTGTGAATCTTGAAATCGTCTCTATCTGATACGACTCTATGGAAACCGAGAGAGATAGAGACAAATTTGAAAAAATTGTTGAAAAACACATCGTTGCAGAATAGCTCTACATGTTTTCTTTTGTTACTTATATGATTTTTAAGTTATTTTAGTCAATCGGTAGTTTTCTACTCAAGTTCAGATGAAGGTTTTAAAGGTTGTTAGTTTTTAATTAAGTCCCAAGTTTAGGTTAATTAAGAGCCATAAAAATTATATAAATATCAGGACCAGGACTGTAATAGAAAATTGACAAATTGACACTAGAAGCAATATTAAAGGAAACAGACACCCCAGAGCGTGAGAATGCGTCGCATCCATCAAATACTAATTCAAGAAACAATAGATATTTATTACACGATAATATTTTCTTCTGGAATTTATTCGCTTTGTGTATTCATAACTTAATTACACTATTCAAAGTTATTCTAACGTCATAACCATCGGTCAACGTCGATATCCCTCTTACTAAACTGGCATACTAGAATGCGTATGTTCGTGACCAAACTCCAGATATGGGCATATCGGTGTGGCCACGGGCGGAAGAGTTGGACACATTAAACACAGGAATAACGCCTTTATTATTACGTAATAAGGGTTATAATTGCGTGTTATTGTTATGGGTATAAATACACGTAGGTAGTAAACAATCGATGGTGCCGCTGCGCATCAGGACTCCGCCCGCATGGGTAATGCGCGTAAGCAATCATGTAGCATAGTGATGAGGCACGGCTTTATAAGCTTTAAGCTGTTCCACTATCAAATTTTATTTGTCCCCGTACTTTATTGCTTCATTTGTATTCAATACTTCCTTTATACATACCACGGAGTATATGGAATTAAATTAAATGTCTTTAGAAGTTACGTCTGCCTGTGGAAAAAAACATCCATTTTGGTACAAAAAATTTAATACTGAATGTTCTAAATCTAAAGTAATCGTGACGCGTCATAAGAAAAATGAACAATATCTTAACGTAGAAAAATACATAATTGACAAAGTTTAAACAGTTTTGTACTTAAATGGTACCTCGGCACCAGATAGGGAGTGGTTTTAAGTTTTTAAAAGATCCATAATGTAAGGTAAACAACAATTGCAATAATCGCATTAGAATCTATATTGACAAAACAAATAAACCTTTCATATTCATATTTTTGGTAACCGTGTTTTCGTTTCAAAAAGCTTTTTTAAGACACTCATTAGGTGCCATAAAATATTCTTACTTAAAGTATCAATACGGTATTATAATAAATATATTAGATGACTAAACATAAAGAAAGTGAACTCTAACCTACTTAACAGTCCCTTCAATATCCAATAAATACTCAATCCTAGGAAAGTACTCGTATATTTAATCTCACATAACTTTTATTTTCTGTAATCCAACGGCGCCATTTATTCCCAAATCGGGCAATAAGTATTTATTGGAGAAAGTGGTGTCATTACCCTGAGAGTTTGAATTTGGGAGTTGACTTTAATAATGAGTCAGACGCTTTTCAGTAGACTTATTGAAGGGCAACGATTTAACTGTCAGAAATAAAAATTATATATACGGCTACCGGACAAGTGAAAGGATTTACATACTCATTATTCATAATATAAAAAACCTTTCTTGAGGATTAACATTTTTTACTTGAAGAAACGAAAGAAAAAGTATCTTGGTTGTTATAACCGTGTCTAATAGGTAATGTTCGATCTCTCTTTTAAAAATTGTTACGACCGTAATCCCTTCGGGAGATTTAGTAAAGTTGAGTTTGAAGCTTAAAGTAAGTAGGTATCTAATAATTGTTTGGCTTTTACCATATTTTCACCAAATATCGCATTGACACTGCTAGAAGAAAGTCAGTCATTATCTTTATACATAAAAGATTGATGACTAACTGATATATCTACTCCCATCCCAATACTGTGAATTATAAAGAAAATTTACATACGGACTCTGTTCGATAGGAACTATTAAGAAGAATTTTCTAAATTTATCTTCTAATATACTGCCTCGTTGGTCTAGTGGTTAGCCTACCTGGCTTCGATCACGAGGTCCTAGGTTCTGGGTCGGATCTCGGAATATTTTCTGAGTTTTTCATTCTTCTATGAAATTCTCAGTACATTCCAAGCCCGGAGTCGGTAAGTTAGTGATGTTACACCCCCGTGCCTCGGAGAGCACATTAAGCCATCGGTACCGGTCACTGTCATCAACATCTGATAGTAATCGTTAATAAATGAAACATTATCACCCTAAGCCCGCCAACCCGCATTGGAGCAGCGTGGTGGGTCTACGCTCTATATCCTCCTCTCTTACAAGGAGGGAGGCATGGCCCTGTAGTGGGCCGTTAATAGGCGAATAATGATGATAGGGATAATAAGAGACTTCAAAATTTGTATAAAAATTCTTCAATGTTAGAAATAAAACGCAACGCAAACCAAAAAAAATAAGTAAAATATAGATCAAATATAAGTGGCTAGGAGACATAATTATTATCAATGCAGAGTCTATTCTAAACAAATATTACAAGACCAATTATTGTTTGTAAACACATCATTATGAACAATAACCTCATCTATATTTTAGAGCACCCTATAATAAAAAACACTCAACTGTTTTTATCAACTCAATGTCCCGTGTTACTCTTTAAGGCAATATTCGAGATTTAATTAACCGTAATTCTATCTCCAATAACAAGACTGAACTAGTTAATTTAATTATTGAAGACAAAATAAGCATCACAAAAGCCCACAACAAGGTTAGTAGAGCAAATATCGAAGATTAGCTTTTAATATACGTGCATTGAAATTATAGATCATGACTTGCCAATACTTTACAGATCATACTCTATTCTTATGGGAAGATAAATAATGGTTAATCTGAAATGAGATGTAGAGGGTTCTGTAGCTATCATTTCACAAGAAAATACATTTGACTTTCTATAATATTCTTTGTTTGTTTATAGGTACCTTAGCCAAGTTTCTGCTAAAGTTATTACAAATGAACGCTTATCATATTTAAACAATCGTCAGTAACAAGAGAAGACAACGAAATTTAATTTAAAAAATATATTGTATATTGACGTAATGAGCAGAGCACCTGTGTCGTGTCGCTTGGCGTCGCGTTTGTTGCTTACTTAGACCTCATAAGCGAGATTAGATGTCATTCGCATTACACTTTTGTTTTGGTTTTGCTGACGATTCTTTACTTTACACATACAAAACTGATGTCACTAGACTGCTACATTCTAAATCAAAGAGTTTTCACAATGTAATAGAAATTTTATAAGAGGTTTTTATATTCTATTCGCGAACTCTAAGATGAAACGTATTTAAAGTTCTAAACAATGGAAGGTGGACAATGAATCACTTATTGAATATTTTCAATCGATTCTAAACATTTAAAAGTAGAATATAGATTTCTAGACATTTATTTTGATCATCTTGTATCTATTTAAACAATACCTAGAATTGAAAGAAATGGAAATCGATAGCTTAAACTTTCTAAATAACGGAACATTAAATACAATTAATTTATTGTACCTACATTGATAGAACCTTTAATATTTTTGAAATAACTATTTAAAATGTTTGCGTAAATTCACAAGCTTATAGTTTAAGCAACAAAATGTGTTGAGAATATAATGTTGCAAAGAAAAGACCAAAATAACATTTGAGAAAGAAGAAACTAACTTTTTTGATCTTTAATTAGATTCATTCATTTTAACATCAAGCAGGCTTAAAAGCACTTTTGAAAAGTATGTCTCTGTCAGTTCAGTGGCCCTACTACCAAATGTAACCATCAGAGCCGGTAGGAAACTCAAAAATTACTCTTTTTAACCGACGAAACAATGGAAGAGGTTCAAACAAATGTTAGATACGATTTGTAGCTTATAATTTTGCATGGTGATCTTTCTTAACAAATAAATCTTTAATGCTTTAAATCGAAGCTGTTGTTTTCTGTTTCAATGCTGGAAGTTTTAGACTTTTATCGGGTCACGTTTTTCGTTTATACCTATATTCATCTCTATTTTTTCATTAAGTAATGATGAATGAATTTTATAATTTGTATTTGTTTTTGAAAAAAATGACGTTACGCCTCGCTTCGGCTCTGCGCCAATCCGAGGCAAGCCTTACACCTTTGCCCAAGTCAGGCCTGTAGCTTACATGTCTATACTCTTAGATGGTTATAATATATTACTTCACAAGTGTGGAGTTAATATAAATAATCTCTAGTGAATAAATAATTCCCGGCAAAGCTATATTAAGTAGTTTCCTTAATTTTACAACTTCCTATTATATAAATAGCATTTTACGATACGCAAAAGAGGAATTGCGTGCGTGGATAAGGCTTCGCATCACGCACCTCGTAAGCTCCATTCATATAATAGAGCGAACGGAAAATTGGATAATACGCTTACAAATAACACTTTATTAAACCCACCGACCTATTTTCTGTAAACTGGTTAAGTGCTGTTACTCGTACGAACACACATAAATGCCATGTCAGTCTTCGCTAAGTGATAGGCACTTTACGTATGAAATTATGGTTGGAATGTCTCGATTTGCAAAGGTTTGGTAGACATTCTATGGATATTATATCCACAGAAGATAACAAGCAAACTACATGTGATTTGTTATTAGTAGATTGGAATGCATTGGAACTGTACCCATAGTTACAACTTTTCAGAACAGCTTTTATTGAACATCGCGAATATTTGATCTAGTTATGTTCTACCAGAATGGGAATGAGCGAATAAGGAGCGGGCATTGAACACACATTATTGTCTTTAGTATATAAAGCTTTATAATGATGAGTTGACTAAACAAGCACAAATATATTAAATGGTAACTCATCGTTTGTAAGAGACTC
Source organism: Mycalesis mineus (assembly GCA_034621355.1). Lineage (NCBI taxonomy): Eukaryota > Metazoa > Arthropoda > Insecta > Lepidoptera > Nymphalidae > Mycalesis > Mycalesis mineus. Next base: position 5,134,161 of record CM067899.1, on the reverse strand, counting down.
ACTCGCTCTACTTAGGAACACGCTCTAAAATATCCTGCTCTGCATCCTTCAATCTGAGGCTTAGGTCATATTGTGCCTGTAAATTCTTCTGCTTTATTTTATCTTCTGTACCTGCTAGGTAACTCAGCAAACGTTTTTCAACCAAAAAATACTACAATCACCAATACAAAATAGTACATGCACGTAGCAAAGTTAAATTACTTTAGTAGGTACCTATTACCATTCCAAAAAAATCATGTATTTGTATTCATATTCAATGTTCATAAACACTTTAAAATATGTGTTGAAAATAAATAACATCACTGTATCGTTAAAGAAAGCATTCTTTGCAAGAAATCTGCAAAAAGTCTAGCATTGTTAGGCGTCGTTTTTGTAATTTCCTCATCATCGCGAAACATTTCACAGCTTCAGTTCATTACACTTGCCGTTGACGCTGTTGTAATGTAAAATATTCACAACACTTACAAAACTGCGGTCCACATTTTAATGTACCGAACAACCTTGGGACATAAAAGTATCCGGTGTAAGTTCTTGTCTAACGCCATGTTTCCTTTTCGTAATAAAATTACGATATTTTGATTAATAACGAACTGCCTATACCTGTGCTGGTTATATTGTTTAGATTAAAATTTATGTGTAGCTAAGAAAGCATAATAATTTATTAAAAACTATGACATAATTTTCGTGTAAATATTCTCGAAACTATCTCATTAGCCATGTATATTTATCACATGCTTAGACAAATTACGACTACCTAATTAATTAGTTAGTAAAATCTACTTATTCGTATATTACAATTTAGTATGCAACCAAATCCATATATATCAGAGTTTGCTTTTTATGTTAATTACGATAATTAGATAATTACTAAGTATATGTACCTATATCAATTACTAAATTTTACAGAAGTTCATTAAACTCCTTCGCAATTGACAATTATAGAGTCAACATTGTAGAGTTAATTTGCTCCGGTAGTATAATGAAACCATACGTTGAGGTTTTTCTGTCGGTTCTGGGTAACTTTGTTTAAATAAATAAACTTTTAACTATATGTGTTTACTTTTTTAGCTTATTTTTTATTGAATGAATTTTTTTTCTCCCAGGCATTCTAGAATTCCAGCAATTTTTTTTTGGGAACTATAATCGTAATGAATTCACTGAACAACATAAAACGTAATTATTTTCGAAATTGCATTTTACCGTGACCCAAAAAGTTGTGTCGCCTTAAACCGAATCAGCTATTTTGTAAGCGACGTTGCTATACAATAGGAAGCTCGGGGTGTTAAATGATAATGCTGCAAATTTACATTAATAGTCTATTGTCAATTCAGCGGGTTTAATGCGGTGCCTACTTCGCTCGACCGGTTAGGTTATGACACATGTTCGAGCACATATAGCTTCGCGTACGTAGTGAAAATAGATGTGCTAAGAATACGAAGCAGAGCGCACTGGCTTATTATTTTAGTGCGCTGTCCGGAGTGGAACGGTTTATAGCATCGACTCAATATATAGGATATGTAAACACGGAACTAACGTTGGGTATTTTTAAAATGGTAGCAAATGTTTAATTTTAATATATCGGCTCAAATGGCATCCTACCTTTGGTTTGGTAAGTAGAATAACACGACCAGAGACGATGAGTGTTGAGGCGTCGCAAAGAAGCTGTTTTAAAGTCTTCTTCCGTATCGTGTTACAAGTTTTGGTCTGTATTCGTAGTTTTTCTCTGCCACATGATAGAACCTGGCACGCGGTGAATGCAAGCAATAATAAGATATTTGTCTCCCTATTATTTTGCTTTTCTCGACATATTTCAAACAAAATAAAAAGTATCGTAGTTTTATTTGACTACCAAAAAGATCGTTAGTGACTTAAACATCGAGACGTCACTGAATTGTATATCTACTTATTTATCATAACTTTAACTATCTTCTTCTTAATTTCGACTTTATTCTATCTTGGTCATACATACGTGGTACTATATAACCTGGTCATACATAGGTATACACATAAAATTTCATCATTATCATCATTATAGCCTGTTAACGGCCCACTACAGGGCCAGGCCTCGCTCCTTATAGAAGAGGGCATAATATTTATGGTTGACTAATTAAGACTTGATACGCAACAATATACATAAGCAAACAAACGAATTTTTAGGAAAGTTTAATTGAAGCCTTAGTTGAATTGATTCAGTCGTTCTCATCTTTCCCTAAAAATTCATCTAACTGGATTGTAAATAAGTAATTAGAAAGCTCGTTAACTAATGTCAGTCATCATCATCATTATTAACCTATTTAAAGGGTCCACTACTACAGGGCCAAGCCTCCCTTTTTATATGAAAGGGGGTAAAGACAGTGTAATTATATAAGTAATTAGTATGTATTTTTGTTTTAATTCTAATATATTCCCGGTAACCGATCTTTCTAATTCAATCTAGCAGGTGCAAGTTTTAGAGATTAGAATCGATTATTGAATATTAAATATCGTTTGGACTGGTGTTAGTTGCAAACCGACGAAGAAAAAACTTGAAAATCTGTCCCAGACCTTTGTTATTTTATTTTATAAAAGTTTATTTTATGAAAGTTTGACAACCCATGGTTCCTAAAGAAAGTACGTCTACCGTACAGTCGGCAATTATGAAGATCAAATCATATACTGGCCTTGCGAGGCAGAAAGATCAAAAATCCAGATTCGCAATCGTCCTAGTAGAAAGCTCAAACTTTTAACATTTTTGGGTAGTACGGGAGATCACTGTTTATTACTGCTTAGTCTCCAGCCACTTTTCACTTGTTTGACACAAATTCGCAGGACACTTTTAGGTATCTAGTAATCTAGTAGGTAGTAGCATGGATTAACAAATTTTTCGGCGTTTGTAAAAAGGCGTAGATCTGGATATTACATACTCTCGCTCTAGTAGTAAAAACTTGATAGATGACGCTCGAATTAATATCGAAGAGCCATAAAGGCACCACAAAGATCGGGCTTTGTGCCAAGCGTCGAAGCGTGTCGTGCGGTGGTTAATTGAATTATGGCAGCAATGATATAATTTAACTGGTTTAATTGAACCCGACGTAGTTTTGGGGTCATCGTAATTTGGGTTGCAACGACACCAGTTACAAACTTTAATTTAAAATGATTGCAGTTTCGAACTTCAATGCACTGGGTAATAAATTTCATCTGTAGTTTTTATTATTTAATTAAATTAAGTTAGGTAGCTTAGAATGTGCTTGGAGAAACTCTCAAGCAAATAACAACTGAAAGAATACATAAACTTATAAAGTTTTAAGAGGAATGAATTCACTGACACTCAGTTGTCTGACCGATGTACAGGTTAAGATTGGGTTCTGACCTGGTAATATAAGTACTTTTAAAAGGAATGCTAGTATGTGATATAAGGTTGTTTTTTTTGAAAATCCTTATTATGTAAACATTGGATTAAAATAAAAGCTACTAAAAACAAAGTTACCAAAGACTCATAGCTCTGATTGCCTCAATGAAGATTATTATAAGCACCTTTTAAAGAATAAAATATATAAACTAACATCATTTAATTCGGATTAATGACGCGACTCGGGTTTGATAAAAGACAGCATAAAATTAAACGGCTATCTTAGGCGTTTTCAATGTTAATTCTCTCATATATCAAAAGTTTATGACATCCCACGGGATTATTATATGTTTATTAAGCTAGTTACGTAATAAAAAAAGTTATTCAACTGACACAGTTGACAACCGAATAAACGTCTGTTACTTATTAGAATTCTGTTGCAAGTTGTCGGAAGTTTCGACATTGGCTAGTAGCCAGATTATGGGTCTTATGTAAATTAAAACGAACTCAATATGGCCTTTAGATGAGTTCGTATATTAATTGGTGTGGAAGTTTATGTTTCTGGTTCCCGCAGCGTTATATCCGATAAAAGTCGGTCAACGATTGTTTTGTAATCGGTATAGGATCGTGATAGCTTGGCGTGCAGCGATGATTGATCAGTCGTGTGACATACTCTACTTCTCATTAGATACTGTTTAGGCTTCCGCATACGGAGGTTTTATACACGAATCATCATCATTATACAAGCGTAGACCCACCACGCTGCTCCAATGCGGGTTGGCGACAAAAATTTCATAGAAGAAATAAAAAACTCATAAAGATTCCGTGACTCGACCTAGGAATTGAATCCAGGACCTCGTGGTACTTAAACTTAAACTAAAAATTTGCTGAAAATCTTATATGACCAGCATTTGCCTCACTTATAGCAACATAAAGGTTATATGTATAATTATCTTGTCTGGACAGTTAACATAAGAGAGTTGATAAGTTATGAGAGCTGTAACATATATAATTGATTTCTTTTATTAATCATACTGATATTTCTTGCGTTTATCTTGGCCAATACTGTATAGAGCCTACGCACACACACACACACACACAATTTTTGTAATATTTTAATATCATATAAATACAAAATTAGCAATTAATGAAAACAGTAACTATTAATTCTAAAGGAAATATCATTGAAAAATCGATTGATCGAATTTGACTCGACTCTACGCAACAAAACTGCACTTTAAAGTTTGCCCTTTAAAATAATACTTTATTACTTAACATAAAAATGTAATTCTTACAAGTTCATAACATTGTATGTCAGGGTGAAGATCGAATATAATAATAGTACTTTAACATTTTACAATAAAAAACCTACGTTACTGGTTTGCCGAACAAATATAGAGTTCAAAGCACAGGTGTAGAACGCAAGGTGAATACAATATACTGAATGTTTCTCTATCGCACTGACGAGACAAAAAGAATCTATAAATAAGTAGTTAATCCAAACTATCCACTTTCTGAATTTATGTTGTCTGTCCCATCACGTCCGTTTTCTAATAAGATTGAGGGAAGGACAAAAAGAAATATTTGCTTAAAATGGATTTAACTCCCGCCCAACCAAATTGTAACATAGTCTACCTACGACAATTTGAATTACTACATATATTAGTCATTTTTGAAAAACAATACAAATATTGAAACTGAAATTTACGCTTTATACTTTGCGGAGTTTCATTATAAATAAAAAGCTAACAATTTCTTTGCAATATTGCAATACTTTTAAAAAGCTCGGAGTTTGTTTGTGCTTTTAAATGTGTATGGAGTACTGCTCTCACTTCTTCACTAGGTTCTTAAATTAAAAAAAAACTTTGCAATTAAGTCTATCTCCTTAGCAGCTACTATTACTAAAATGTTTTCTATAAACGTGTATGACAAAACCCGCTCGTATATATGACGCCCTAATCCGTTTCGCGTGCTACAAACCGCCCGCCCGCCGCAAATCCGCTCACGAGCTTTCGTCAATAATACGCTCTTACATTTATTACTCCACCGATATATTACAACAATGATTTATGATTGTTTTGTCACCCGTTGACGACGCCGATTGTTATATGAGATTATGCCATTTTTGCAATCTTCATAGGACATAACTTTTCAATTGTATGCATATTATTGAATACGAAATTCACTTTACAGCATCGGTATAAATAATGAAATGTCGTAAATGTTCAACTTTTACTTTCCTCGTTAAAAACGTTTTCTATGACCCACTTATTGTTATCATTGGGTCCGATGGGAGTAGGTACTTAAATTTTACAGCTTCGCTTTTGAGATCGTATTACAAAAAACATTCCATCAATTCGTGGAATTTTTGTAATAAATGTCATAGTCGAAATTTATCATTTCTCTTCAAGTGTTAAAATAAAACAATTATAACATGATTTATGATCTTTCAATATTTACAACTGAATCAAATTAAATTTATTACGGTTAAGTTTAACGTTAATTACCGCTCTGCTTTTATTTTTAATCATATTTTTATTATACCTATTACCCATCATTTTTAAAGCTCGATGGCCTTAAAATGTCTTTTATACCTCACTTTGTAACTAAAATCTCTTGTAATATTTACAAAATTAACAGAAAAATGGTCACACACAGCTGTTCTCCTATTTTTAAACAATCACCAACAAATCCAATCTAACTATGTCATCAGACGCATTACAGATATAATTTTGTGTATACGACTTCAATTACATACAGCCACATATAATCTATACAGATAAAAAAAACCCAAGCCACCATCGAATCCGATAAAAAGCAGTTAATCCCCTAGTTAGTTCCATTGTTATGGTAGTTCGGTGTACTAGGAGCGCATACGCAAGCGGCGGTATGCGTAAGGCCGTTCGGGCTTCAGTCTCGATCGCGCGCCGCGTGTATACGCACGACTGTTTGCCGGTGTTTTTTTCTGTGGGTCGTGTGACCCCCAGCTAATATGTGCTAAGTGGATTTATATTGGACTACCTGCATACGTGATTGATTACATATGATGCATGTAAGTTTATTTAGTGTATTATAATTTAAAGTAAATATGTATCAAAATAATAACACTTAAATTTAATTTTTGGCAATCTGTACAAATATGAAATAGGTACAATAGTTACTTTAGCAATGTTTACTTTTAAGAATGATTTGAATTAAAATTAATAATTAATTTTTTTTGCAAATTAAATTATCATTTTATAGTTTAAAATAGTTTACACATTAATTAAATGCATTCTTTGCATTAAAACTTCTTATTTAATTGTTGAAAAAATTTTCGAATGATTGTGGCAATTACAAAATTTTCCATCTCTGGAACTTGAAACGCGGGTGCAACTCGGAACCCGTGTTGCAACATTTAATACCTAGTGATCTGAAATACAATTATATTAAACATAGATACACATCTAATATAGATTTAGGTGTCAACATAGGCTTATGAAATGGGATTGCTTAAAAAATAAAATATTAATTTTATTCAACCTTATTTTACTATCCACTACTCGTCTAGTCCACCTTGACAATTTTAAGCCTTCCGTTGATTATGCATGGTACATGATACATGAAATTTCCATTTCATGTACCTATCTCAATTAAACTTAGTTTATAAGTACTTTTAAGACTATTTGTAGTGAGTCTATCACCAGCTCGGAAGGAACCTTTTATACCTTTTTAAAAGCAAATTAGTTTCCTAGCTCATTAATAAATAAAGCCTTCTACCTATTATAATTATTTACCCTGTGAAAGTCATTATAAATTCATAATGCGATAATAATTTCCAAGAAATGTATCATCGGAGCCCACCTGCATACGGAGATCTATTATTATAAGCCTTATTGTTATTTAATGATATGCCTGAGATCATGTTCTTTTCTAACAAACGCGTATAAGGCATTAGGTTCAGGTTTCCGAGCTAACGCGCCACATACAAACAAGTGCTATGCGCTTCGCTCACATTACCTGAGCAGTTTATATGCTTCATTATACTGATGGGATACCATTAGACGCTTCGCTGGTGAACGTTCCAGAATAGTGGATGCGTCCACACAAACAATTGGATGAATACCTTCGTGATGTTATGAATGCGAACTTTTAGATGGATTTGAGGATGAATATACATTTAGATGAAATTATCCATACATCCATCGTATCTACAACATCATCATTAAAGGATCAATCGATATTTATTCGAATCAAATTTGGACGTAAGAAGGTAAGATATTTAAACGTAATATCGATGAATTACAAAATATTTATATCAGTTGATCCCAGATTTAGATTTTGCCAACTATTATTAAAAATACGAAAGATGGATGGATGTATCCTTACGTAATTTTTGTTAGGTAAGTACCTAACAAAAGTTCTCTCTCAAAACAGGCTGAACTTGATGAACGTTGGCACTAAGACTTTTTGTCTGAAATAGCATTTAGCCTACATTTAACACGATATAACAGTAACGAGACCAATGTTAGTGAAACAGAAGGACACAACTAGCCTCATAAAGATACCACACATTCACGTAAATGTTATTACAAATACCTACCTTTTTGAAAATGCTGAGAAGACATCCTACTTACGAGTTATTTCTGCAAACAACGCTATGCGTCACAATGTCTTTAAACATTAGTCGAAATTCGAGATAAAATTAAATATGCATTATTTAAGTCTCATTCTTATTTGACTTCGATAAAAACATATGACGTCTTTATATTTCGATGAATCAAAATCAAACCAGTTTTAATAGTAATGGGAAACAATAACTTTTAAAACCGGATTCACGTCCAAAAACATGGCTATTATGTATTTTTATTACTTCTCTTACTTATTAATATCAACATTATTATTGTTATTATTCATCAACATACTCAGTCGATGCTTAAATATAGCAAGCACCTCTTTATTTTATTTATTTTTTATTTATTTATTTAAGTACACTAACAATATGCATATAAAGACATACACGTTAATACAATTATAATAATGCTCACATTTACTTATACGCATATCAATAACTAGTGTACATAACACTCACCAAAAAAGAACATGCAAACAGATAATATCGACACCAACCCATTTTTCTGTGGATTTCACTTTATTCATAAGAAATTAGTACGAGGGTAAAAGCTACTAAAGATACCAACCTAACACTTTTGTAAGAATGTGCTTGAAAATAGACTAATTATGAAAAAGCCTTGCCCCAAAATTTATAACCCTTTCCTTGTTATCCTTTTTCTATTATTTTATCACAAAACATGTTTACCATAAACTATAACTATTAGGTAAACATGGCGCCACTTGAAATTAAACAAAACATCCTTTACCTGTTCCTCTAAAACAGTAATTGCTTAATGAATAGGTAGTATTTTTTGTAAGGGCGGATTGGGATAATAGTCGGCTTGCGTGTTCTATTCATACCGCTACAATTTGGTATACGCCGCGTCTTGCGTAACTTTAATTGGGCTCTCGTAAATTCGGTAGAGTCGATTGATTGATATTGATTTCGAAATTGCACCGCATCGAAGCTAATTACTAGAAACTGGCTGTAACCCAATTTTGAAATTGCCGGAGTTCCAAAATTAGGTCGGAGTGTGCTAGTGCTTTAAGTATGGAACTGTTTCCCAGTTTGAATTTCGGAATTTAAACAGTTTAAGTTAACAGTTTGATGCCGCAATAAAGAAAAAAAAAAATTAAAGAAATCATGGCTTTTCTAGTCAAGACTGCATCCCCCACTGAAAATCAGATCAAATTAAACTCAGCGTGTTAACTTTTTTCACATAAAAAATAAACAGTCATACCGACTGCTTAAATATCTATATTTACCCGTGTATTTTAATCTAGGTTCTTTTAAAAAGGAGCTCTTGCATTGGGCACGCGATTTTCGTACAAAAAAATTTCAGACACCCTATACAAAACGTTCCATTTTGTATAGTGTCTGAAATTTTGATTGGTTAACACGCCTAAAGTCACTTCTACACCTGCCAGTTAAAATAAATGTCAGTGTAAGTAAGCACTATTATTTGATGTATAATTATTAACTATCATATCATATTCTTACTTTCGTCGCTTCGTTTCGAGCATGAGTGTGTCAACCTGCCAAGTATGGCTCGAAGGCTTGAAGGGCAAGCTATTTTGAGACAATAAATTCTACCAGTGGCAGATGTTAGCCCATCAATACGTGCTATACTTACTCTTAATTAATTTGAAGGCTGACAAGTAGACCAAAGCCTTTGATGCTGATTAAAAAACTAGAACAACGCCGTTTGAGCTCATTATGAACTTTTTATGCGACTCAATATAATATGTTGGACTGGTTATTCTTGTTTATAAAGTAATACAATTTTAACTGAGCTCAAAATTAAGAAATTCTCGGACTTTATTTTGACATTATTTTGGTACATTTTTCGAATGAATTATAGGGTAATGTAATCCACAAAACAACAGAAAATTCCCATTTTAAAGTCGTAAAAAATATAAAAAAAAGTTTAGAAAACATCCGGTTTAGTGAGTATATTTGCTAGTTTTTCTTGTTTGAGAGTCTAAATAAATAAACAAAACGAAGAATACGTAGTGTACCTACATAATTGAAAGTATAGTATTTTTTATAATATACTTTGTAATCTGTATATTGTACTTACTAATTAATTCATATTAACGATAATGATTGAGGTTATACGGCCACTAAATAGTATTTTATACAACCTGTCACCACGCTTGTCTTGATTATTCAAGGTATTACCAATAGATACAATATCAATAGAAATCCTTCCTGTATAAACCGCGCGTCAGGTCAATGAGTGTACGAGTATTATAATTAAATCAATAAATAATGTTAACGGTCATGATGCATTTCATTACATACACCTAACGTTTTAAATTAAATTATATAAGAATATCATAGATTTCTCAATTAATTAATATTCATATATTAAACAAATAACTTGTTTTGTGAATTGTAATTCGGTCATGAAGTCATTCGGTAATTCATATTCTCGCCAAGTTTAAACGACCGTGACTGGACTGAGAAATTGTTTAACAATTATTTACATAAACAAACGTATAAGGAAAATGTATTTTGATAATCTTTTCAAGAAAATTTTAAAATATTTAAACATTTAAGGCGATGATTTTTACCTATTCCAAATATTTCTAATATTATATGAGATTTTTAACTATTCCAAATATTTGTAATATAATATGAAACCTTCTTATATAGCTTATATTTAGTAGTTTTAATTTTGAAGATTTATTACGAAAAATGTTTTTTTTTATATAAAATCTCTTCTTTTGAATTAGACACCGTAAAATTATGATATAGAGTATACATTATTAAATGACAGAAAATTGTAAACTATCAGGTATATTATTATATTTTGACTGGTGGGAGGCTTTCGCCGTGGCTAGTTACCACCCTACCGACAAAGACATAACGCCAAGCGATTTAGCGTTCCGGCACGATGTCGTGTAGAAACCGAAAGGGGTGTGGATTGCATCCTACTCCTAACAAGTTAGCCCGCTTCCATCTTAGATTGCATCATCACTTACCATCAAGTGTGGGATTGCAGTCAAGGGCTAACTTGTAATGAATTAATTGAAAGTTTTAGCAGAACCCAAAAATACTTTACCGTTGACAAGTACCTGTTGATGATACATGATAAACTCTTAACAGTTAATATTTTAATTGCTATGTTAAGTAACTTGTGCAGTTCACAACTTCCATCAATTTATACTATAACGGTATTCACGATCCTACGGGGACAGATACATGTTATACATAATATATGTGATTGAAATATAAATCAATAAGGAATAAATGATACTCCTAGGATTAGATATACATTGGATTGGAACTCAATCCTCATATTAATCTTGGAGCAATAAATTCTCGTTATAACGAACTCCACTAGATGGCATGGTGTTTTAATGGGTTTCGATATTGATTTTTAATAACAGGAAGCATTTTAATTATTGCTCCTTTTTAGATCGTATTTATGGGCCATAATTTAATTTTAATTAAGAACTGTGATTAAATCGTTTGTAGTAAATTATTTTAAATCGTATTCGATAGTTCGTTAAGTCATCTAACCTTTTTTTAGGGACTATGAAAAGGTCATCAGTATTCATTTTTATGCAGCCAGATTTTCTACGATATGAATTTATCGACTACAAGTTGGCCCTTGACTGCTATCACACTTGATGTTAAGTAAAGATGCAGTCTAAGATGGAAGCGGGCTAACTTGTTAGTTGTAGGATGAAAATCCACACCCCTTTCGGTTTCTACACCGGAACGCTAGATCGCTTGGCGGTACATCTTTGTCGGTGGGGTGGTAACTACCCACGGCGAAAGCCTCCCACCAGTCAGACCAAGACAAATTAAGAAAAAATCTCAACCTGCTCCGCTGGGAATCGAACCCAGGACCTCCGTCATATAAATCCATCGCGCATACCACTGCGCCACGGAGGCCGTCAGACTTAACAAAAAGTTGTTTTTTATAACCTCAAATGACTAACAATATAATCTTCTTATAGTTTCCAAATTGTTTCCTCGAAAATTGTAGAAGCTACTTATATATATATATACTACTTTCTGCAAGCTACATTTAAGTAGGTCGTTTGATGACCTGTAGATACAAAGGTACTTTACCATATAGTATATCCATAGTTATAAATATAAACCTTTGTACCTTGGGGACTAATTTAAATTTTCAAGCTGAGTTAAGTATTATAATAGATCTTATTTCGACCACTTGGACCACAGTCATAAGCAATTCTCAAGATTTACAATACCTCAAGGTTCGTTATTTATAATACCTACTAACATCGCGTTCAAAATTATGAACAAACTAACTTATGTCTAAAACAATAGACACTTGGTATTCGCATAATGATTGCATCCATTATATTTTAAATAGGACGTCGAAAACAATTTATAGCCATTTAGTGAATCGAAACGCGTGCGAGATTATAACTATTCAAAATTAGTTGGTCTAACTTTGAATAATAAGCTTAGAACAAGTATATTGTATGTACAAGCTTGCGTCATGCGTGGCAAGTAATAAGAATACATTACAAAATTGCCCTTACCATTGTTCTGTGTTCACGGAACACCGTTTCTCGGTGCATTCTCGCTCGACGAGTTCTATTAGAACCGACGTCTTTGTGCATCTCGCCGGTTCCCACAGAACGCAAAAATATAATGAAATCACGTAGGAAGTAGCGTTATTGAAAACGAACTATGCTTAGTGGCACCGTTGCAATAACGTCTTACTACCCCTTAATATCGTTTGCAGTTTTATTTAAGTCTTTAAGAATATACTTATTATCAACAAGGCGCAGTTTCCATCTAACAGAAAATTGTATTTACCCAACACACTATTCCAATGCGATGATAAGGACTGCGTTACGATCTATTAAAAATAGTGCATTATCATCATTGTAGAAATTGACGGCTTTTACACTTTCCGCGGTACAAAGATTTAACACCACTTTCAGTCCAAAGCTGCAACTGAGAAGAAAGCTAAATTATTATAAGCATTACTCGAACCCACGCTAGCTAACCACTGGACCAATGAAGCAGTCAGCAACTGCGATGCATTTCTTATTAATGTTGTCTTTCGCCAAATCGGAATAATTTACCTCGGTAAGACACTCCTTGCGTAGTTTAATTTTAACTAAAGTCAATTATTCAGTAATTTTAACCTTGTTTATCGGTTAAACTAAGTAATTATTACCTGATACAGGTGGACCGTTAAGAACTAATTAAATGCATATTAGGTTTAGTTAGCATTTTAGGTTACAATAATTTAAATTGCCGAGATGTCGTGCATGACACCTGACTCTATCACGTCATCTACAAGTACGTCCAAATGCATTGCTTTGTTAAAAGCAATTTGTACGGTTAAGGTATTCAATTGAATTCTTTTCTGATGTATGGAATCACGTTCCAAAGTCATTAATTGATGTCCAGCGGTGACTGTTCTTTTATTTCCGACTCCATTGATAAATACATTGTTTTGAAATTATTCAAAAGATATTGGTTGAGGAAGTTTCTAATGTTTAAATTTAAAAAGAAATTCCGGATTTCGGAACGTGACCAATCCATATATTTCTTACTGCTATTAGTCAAGAACGGATGGAAAGCTCTCATAAGTCACTTAAAAATCAAGACTTTTGTTTATAAGGTGAAACCCTAAGTTCTCGTTATAAATCTGTATCGATTTATCTGTGTATGTTTAATATTCATGCAAATCGTAGAGATCTAGATCATTATTCAAAGACTTCTGCATTCCATTTCTATACATAATAGGGAACTTTATGTATTTGAATACATAAAAGGAAAATCGAGATTCATTAGCGTGTTCCTGTGTAATAAGCATACTAATTGTAAAACGCTGACTAACAACCGTCTATATTACATTGAGAAACACATAACTACATAACAGAATAGTGGATGTTTATTATGTTAATGTATTTACTAGAATATTTAAAGCATGAAAATTGAATAAAGGGGTTGTTTCAGATTTGTATGGCGCCTTGGCCAGGTGTATGTACAATAATTCAATATGTTTAGAGTGATAAACTTGACGTTAATTATAGTGTATTTCTTGCGAAATAGTCCTATTCCAAATTGTAGATATTATTTCTATAAATACGCACTGGCAATACAATGGCGTAGTCTATGATGGAACATTGACATTGACAACTGTTATTAACATATGACATTTAGTTTACGAGCTTAGATGACAATGATGTGTTCCGAAATACAATGTTTTGCATCTTTATTATTTCAGGAATAACTATTAGAAAATATTAATTATTAAAAACCGTTAATAAAACGAAATATTTTCTACTGAAATAACTATTTATTGCAGTATGTATGTACTACTGATAGGTACATAGTAAATACATATCTACTGCAAGAATTTTTGAACGAACGCATTCTGATGTATATTAATATCTATGGTTCAGGTCTGTGGTCAAAACCATAGATTACTATAGCATTAAAGTTGTCATTTTGCAAATGGTTTGTATTGATTCATAGGTTTTGCAATTTATATTTTTAAACTAAACCACTACCACCACTAAAAATATAATTTATTTTTATTCCTGTGTTTTTTTACTGTTTTTTGAAGAAATGAAACAACCTCTTTCTAAAATTAAAGTAGCCCAAGTTATTTCCTATAACATTAGTTATCTGTTCCATCAAGTTTCGTCAAAATCAGTCCAGTCGTTTAAGAGCTAGGGAGCAATAAGTCAGAGAGACAGAAAAAATATTTATATATAATAATTAGTTAAACACTTAGGTATTAATTTGAAATTGCAAAGAAACACTCAAAATTTATTTATTTGGATATGTACTAAGTACCAAAGACGGTAAATAAAAAAGTTTGTATTTTCTATGTATTGATCATATAAGAAATTGATTTAAGAGTTAAATTGCCTTTAATAGGACCGTAGGATCAAATTCCCTGTATCTGCGGGTGTTTTCAATTAAGTTTGGTCAATCGACCTTATCTGTACCATTACAAGCAATTAGGCGCTTACTCTTCATAATTTGAGTAAGCTCTTTCTTGACAATTTCCCTTTTAAGATTTATGGTATGTTTGTTTGCATTGTATTGTTTGAAGTTGTTTTCTTTTTCGTAAGTACGTGAAGAGAAAACGTCAAAGCTCCATTAACATATTGCGCCCACAGAGTGCGAAATATGGCAAAATGTATATCGCCATTTTCACCAAATACAAATTGATATTTAATAAATTATAATCAAAATTCCGACACTGTAATTGTTTATTAACGATATGGTCTATTATTTATTAACGAGTATTATTTTCGCTATTTCCTATTATAGAATACATTTTAAATAATTTAAATTTAATGTTTACAAAATATTTCGTCACAAAAACACAAAAAAAATAACTTAATTTTAAATAATTGCCTTAAATTTATAATTCTACGTCATTTGCGTGTCTGTGTAGCAGCAAGACGCATGTTCTAATGCCTCTCAGTGATTTACCGCCATCTTTCATGTCGAGCGAATGTGTTATTACAGCATATTTCCTAGAAGATGCTATCACAAAAAATATTTTCTAGCTATAATTAGCCCCCGTACCTACCACGCCCACGAGAAACAAAACAAAAAATAACCCCAGCTCATAACGACGTAATGACATCGTGTCGTCCGTACAAAGCGAGCTAATTTGGTGGGTGTCAATCTCCACCATCCCGACACATGTGGCCAAGTTTACAACAGCATTCCACACCTTATGTGTTTGGTTATAAGAGCTAATCGTTTAATATTTGTGCACGTGTGATTGTATGTTATAATGTTTAGGACTTGTTCCGGGAACCACGGTCATTGCATTAGCCGGCCTTCAGAATTTCAGATTAGTTGAAAAAGTATAGTTGAAATATTCATATTATTAAGTTATACCTTCCTCGGTTTGAAGAACTAACTAAATATTCCGAGATTAAAAGGTTACACAATGAAAAATGTAATATATAATTTTGACAGATTTTTGACAAATAATGTGATATGGAACTTATAAGAAATCCACGTGCTGTATTTAGTATTTAAATTGTACTCTTTGAGAAATCAGCAGGAATAAGATTTTCTATTATAAGATTTTCGTACCAAACGTTTAATAGCATTAAACGTTTTCCTGGAAGTTTATTTTAACAATGCATTTAGGTAATCGCGAATTTCGCAAAAGCGTTGCAACACTAGCCAAGTTTGTCTTTGATACGTTCAGCTTGAATGAAAACAGGTTTGCTTGTTAAATGCGTTGTTATTATCTTGGCGAATTAAATTATTGTAGAATATTTTAAGCTCAAGGTGGAGACCTTGTCCTTTTCATTAAATTCGATACAAACGTCCTCTGATTGAGGTGTGATTAGGTGTGTAGATAAAACAAACAACTAGTAACTACTCATAAAGAAAATGATTGATTAAAATATCGTATGCTGATTCATGTTGTAACGATTAACAGATGGAAATTTTAATGATATATCAAATATTATTAAAATACAAACGGCTGAAACTCATGTCATTCAAACCCATACGGGGACCATAGAAAAGAAATGGCTTCTTCATGCAACGCAGCGTGAAGCAAACACGCGATAGTTTAAATTCTAATACGATGTGTCAAATAGTGTGTTTAGTGGAGTGATTTTGCGATGATCGTATTCAATTTAGCAAAGGATGTTTGTACATTATTAAACGGTTGTAAAAATAACGTTAAAATATTTGCTGTAATTACACATCAGTCATGTGCAGGGACATCACGTGTTTTACATTAAACATGTATTTTCTTGGCGGTTTTCCCACCAGCCAAGTACTTAAAATAAATTACATTATTATTTTCATCACCATCACGTGAATGTCTTCTCTCAACACATGTTTTATTTAAAAATATATCTTCAAATATTTTTATCTAAAATTAAAACATTTATCAGATAGATTATTAAATTATATGGAGTAGTTATTATGTTATTGTTATTTTATACACAATTGGCTATTTCAGCTTTTTGTAAATATTTTTAACAATTTAAAAATTGCCAATCAATGGCGTTTATGCTATAATTGCTTAATTAACATTCTTTCTGTCTCTCTCTATCTCACTTTGACTTCTAAAAGAAACATTTTAAAAAGTTACCGGCAAAATTTTGCACATAACACGATCAACCTGAAATAGTACTTACGTAACAGTAACTTCAACGCATCATATTATAATTATTATGTTTTGAAATGCGATTGACCAGTCGCTCTTCCTACACGCAATTCGTAGACATCTCCATTTATCAACGCGTCTAATGTAAATTTATTTCTGCGATAAAAACCTTTACGTAACTAGCAAAGTGGCACAATAGATGTTACATGCAATATGCAGAATTAATTTCCCTATCAATAATTTTTGACACTTTCTCGCTCCAACACGAACAGAGCTTGGCCTACTTTTTAAACGACAGTGTTAAAACATTAGTATCAAATATCTGTCGCTTACTTTTTTACATATACATTTCCATAATCATGTTCCGCTGTTATTTTAGGGATGTTGTGCTTTGATACGAGTTCTTTAGATGTTTTGAATAAGCTAGTTTCATGGTGGGTTACTTGTTGATCTTATATTGATACAAAATGATTATTAAATATCTAAGATTCGTGTACTATTCTCATTTTCATAGTTTCTCTATTAATTGAATAAGCCGTAAGGTTTTAAAAAGATAAACATGAAATATTTATCTGTAAGTATTTTTATCATGTAACTGTCAATAATGTAAAGTAAATAAGTTGAAAAACAAAATTGCGTAAGTAGAAAGCAGGAAGTTTGTGACTTACCGTCTGTTTATAGCCTTCTTGCTAGTGATTATCGAACTTAATCGTTTATTCATTTTCATTAGACTACTTTTAAATTAGCGACACAGTTGCATTAATTAGCCAATATTAGAAATTCTACAATCAACAAGTGTTTAATCATATTTTCTCTGATTCTGCTGTTATCTTTCCAACAAGTTTTTGGTAGTTGTTCAGTCTGACTTCGTGTACGCGTCTGCTTTTTAGTTCGTTCGTCTTTATTCGTCGAAAAAAATATTTACTGTGGTAATTCAGTAAATCTTAATCTCCATATAAAACTTCAGTCAAACCGCTGCTGCATAGTTGGAGCGTGGTGAAGTAAATATACATACACAGTTACACACTATCACATATACTTTAGCTTAATTAATTAATTAATTTTATTTAAAAATTACCAATTTTTCAAATTCAACTGTTAAATGTTGATGCCTTTAAGCGATTTTCCCAACAATTTCTCATACTAAGAAATGTGAAATTTTTGAGAAAATCGCTATACTTCAAAAAATATTAAGAAAGTTAATTTTATATTTTATTTTAGTACAGTACTTTATAATTGTTAAGATCACATTCGAATGTTTTGACTATTGTATTGTTTACAGACATGATTGATTGTTGATTAACAAAATTGATTAGTCGCTCATTGTCACTCATAAGTTGGTTAACTGCATTGTAAGTTAACCAACATATTTATTTTAAACAAAATACATAATTCGTTTTAAATTTACACTGACAGACATATTTACTGTCGGGGTATCGAACCAATGTATCACGGGTTGACACAAATCCGCTCAAAATTTTTAACGGTATTGGATTTCAGTCTTAAGAGCTCATTCGGGTTTTGGGAGATGATTTATGCCCATCTTCGTAATAGGATTATTGCATAACTCTTTAAAACCATAAACTGTGACATTTTTAAAATGCATCGTTATGGTCGCGCTTTAAAAATTATTATAATTGTAAAGTATCATTATAAAGTAGCTAATGCCCGTGACTTCGTTTGCTTAAATTTAGATTGTTTAATTTATTACAAATTGGTCCTTCATAATTCAATCTAAAATGGAAGCAGACTAGCTTAAGAGTGGTATGAAATCCACACCTCTTTCTCTTTCTACACGACATCGTATCGAAACGTTAGATCGTTTGGCGGTACATCTTTGTCGGTAAGGTAGTAACTGGCCATGGTAAAAGCTACACACTGCTTACTTTCACTATCCCATTGAGACTCTTTAGTTTTCAGAAATCCTATGTGTAATCCAGGGTATAAACTATATGTATTCCACAGTCGGTACTATAGATGCGACATGAATGCGTAACAAACATACACACACAAACTTTGGCCTTTATAATATAAGTGTGATAGTGTGATCATTTTTAAGGTTATGAAACGAAATCAGATTAGCTTTGAAAGCTCGCTCCATACAATCAACAGATCGATCCAATCGGGCGAACAGTCACAATGGGGTCCATGTATAATACGTGTAGGTACGATTATTACTGCAACATCAGACAACCCATCGGCCACGGGTGACCCGAGGGCGCGGTTCCGAGCCTCAATTAACCAGCCCATACAACGATTACTACAAGGCGGTTACACATTATAGTTCAAGAGCTAGAGGACTTTTTGAGGTAGATATTTTAAGCAAGCTGGAAACTTGTTATGTATACTCAGAATTGAACTTGGCTGGAGAATGGGGTTAAATAATCCCTAATAATTTTTAAATTAAATATTTTTGAGGCAATAAGCCCAGCCCTTCTTAGGTTATGCTACTTTGATTATTTAACTTAAATGTAAACGAATCTCAAATTCAATAAATTTTTTTTCCGAACGAATGAAA
Organism: Mycalesis mineus; assembly: GCA_034621355.1. NCBI lineage: Eukaryota > Metazoa > Arthropoda > Insecta > Lepidoptera > Nymphalidae > Mycalesis > Mycalesis mineus. Next base: position 5,114,612 of record CM067899.1, on the reverse strand, counting down.
AACGAATTTTTTGATATGTTTAGCTTCTCCTGGTGTCTGGTGTGTAGGTGTCTCCACTGTTGCCCATACACGTCTACAATTGGGGGTCATTGTAGTAGAGCTATATGGCAAATTTCCAATTGTCTCAAATTCCGACCCAAAAATATCTACCAGCTCTTAGACTATAAGGCGTTTACACATTACCATGGTATACGTCACGAGCCCAAGTCAACGTACTTTCTCCCTTGAACTTATTTAAAATCGTCTCCAACGCATGATTGACGCTCACTCTACTCGTATTGTTGCCCGCACGTTACATAACACGATTAGATGCCGTCACTCAAAGTGAACATTTTCAAAACATTTTGTTTTGTTAATGTGTAATGATGCGTATTCTATGCGCTTGCCATTTAATTGTTAAGCAATACTGTCCGTTTAACCTATGTACCAATAGTTGCTAAAGATGAGATTGGATTAGAAGCTTTATTGAAAGATTTGATTTACTCTTTCGAATGATCGCAATCGGCATATCCTGGGGGCATTTGCCAATTTTGATCTCTGATTTATGTTGCTGTGAATTGTTTTAATTACTAGCGATTGAATGGTATAAGGATTGCTTAATACTTTTATGATATAGCAACAAAAGCCAGCGATAAATTTTTAAATAAGTTTACAAATGCCTAAGAGAAAACTACAATTATATTTACTTAAAATTAACTATCAATTAAAAAATACACGTATTTTGTAAAATACAATATATTAATGATCAACTTCATTTTTTTTTTCTTGCTTTATTTTTCAACGCTTATAAGAAGTACCTAGTTCGATACATCAAACAATACAAGTACAAATAAGATCTCGTTCATTCATAACACGTACGTAATTCTAACCGGGGTTAAAAGTGGGTTGAATTAACATGTTCTCGCTGATAGCTCACTACACCATCGTGAAGGTTCCCTTTGTGTGTGTGTACAATTAACACTAAACAATGTATAGTACATTTCTCTTCGCATCTATTTGAGCACAAGTGATTATGAAATATGGCGCACTATTATAAATAGTAGAGAGATTATAGTCGTTTCCGACGTAAAAGAGGGATCACACAATTTTGGCGTCTCTTTTGTCTCTATAACTATGTCAGTTTGTTGCAGTATTGCTATTTAACAACTGGACTTATTAACACTTTCAGTTTTAACTGTTTATTAAAGATAAAAAAGCAAAATTTTATATTCTAGCCTAGACCTTCTAGCCAAAATAATATTTGACACACTACTTCTTGTCCTTTATATACCACAATTTGTAATTTTATTATTTTTATCAAATCAAGATTTAGCATCGTACCGCAAAAGTACGGCATTATCCTTGTACCTTAAAGTAGTTTTTTCTGTTCTTATTAATATGATCGGATACGTAGGGTTCAGTAAGAGGGTCACTGACCCCGATCTCGACATGATTCGGCCCGAATGCATTATTTGGATTCACCGTCCTACATCATTCTCAATCGAAAATTCCACGCTTGATGTCTTCTTCGGTTACAGCGTTGCTTTCTTTATGATTTATGATCGCCTCGCATCGTAATTACTCGAACCTTTTTTAACTTCTTGTTATTTATTTACATCTGCCACTACCAGTTGGTTTATTTTTTTGTAGTAGTAAATTCTTGTGTACATCCATTTTGAACATATTACTAGCTTGAAATAACCACAAATAAGTATCGTTAATGTCATTAATATTAGACTGGTTTAATGGCTCAATACTGTGCCAGACCAGAAAAGATGTGGAACATTTATTCCAAATAAAATAAACAAATTTTGGGGACTAATAAACTTTTTAAACAATGTGTTCGCACCGAGGTCAATAGGTACGTATTTGCGTGTACGAGTACATATTTAAAATAACGCGTCGTTAGATAAATGCTACGTATATTTTTTTATTATAATAGGGAGATCGTACAAGGCTTGTTTTCACCAAAGATGAATTGGCAAGTTTACGGTTCATTGGGTATCAACAACAATAACATAAATATGTGTCGCGGTGACCCGTCGTGTACCAACCTTTCACGGTTTTGATAACCCAAAAATTCCCAGCGCCGAAAATGTTTTTTGCACTTTGACCTTTTTTGACACCATTGAATACCATATACATCGAACCTGTGAATCAGATTGTTGTTCTGTTTCATTAATAACAATCAGAGACTCAATGTATGGTTTTATTGTAAACTTTAATAACGTTAATATTTTGTTTTGTTTGTTAAATATTATTGTCTTTGTTTTGTTTTATTTTAGTCAATACAATAACACTATTATCCAGTGAATCATGTTCCGAAACTCAACCAAGTGCTACTTAGTTTAAAGTATTTTCTACTTTGTTTCCTAATCTCATACCCGAGTTATCTAAGCCTTGCTGAATTCCATTGTAGGCTGCTGTTCATGTTGCCGGCAATCTTACATTCCTGATGAATCACGCCCTAATTACCACTTTCTGCGAACCTGTAACACTTACAAAGTCACAACTCTGAATTACTTACCGTTAATAATAACCATCAAACAGTAAATTTACTTTAAGGAATTCGCAGGCAGCAATAATTTTACTATAATTAAGGTGAGTGCCAGACCATTTATGGGCTTTTTGAAAAGCTTATCTGTACGCTGCGGGATTATCCACGGTTTAAATTAACTAAATTGAGAACACACACCGTTGTTTATAAGATTTTATTAAAATTTATTTTGGTCTCCATTTCTCCTGCACATTAAACCAATTCAAACATTCTCAATATCGTTTACTCGACTGACCATTACTTTTCTGAAAAATGTGGATATTCTTGCCGGCTCTTCTTAGTAAAATCTGCCATCCAATAAAAGAGTCATCTTGAAACCTCCTTTCCATATAACATTTTCCAATAAAGAGATAAATACAGAAAAATTTAAAGTACCTCATAAAAGACTACAGTTTTTTGAGATCGTTCTTGTTTTTGAGTTATTAACCTTAAAAAGATTCACAGCGAGGAGCAATTATGATGAATTGGGTACTTAAAATCTCATTATTGATTCACATTATTGGCGATGACAAAGCAGCGTTACATAAAAGTATAAACAGTGATTTCGCTTGAACACATAGACGTTACGTGACTCCCAAACACGTGTCGACTTTCAAGTCCTTTCGTCAATAATTATGTCAACAATACTAATAAAGATCTGTCTACTATTACACTGGGAGACCGAGCGGAAAATTTTCTACGGATCGTACACATGGAAATTATAATTATTCTGTTTGTTTTTCTCAGCTTCTAATAGCAGCCGGTTGTCAACTTAGTAGACCTAATTAGCCTTTTATGCTCCCGTGTGAGTTTTAAACTGCACCATTTAAATCCACCGCATGTAAAAAGTGACCTTAAAGGTATCTTGTAGTTAAACGGTGGATTTGATCAGGCTTTCAGAAGGTGAGGATTGTTATGTAACATGAGAATAAAGGTGTATATGGCTAAGTCTTATCTTGGTAATCTTTGTGGCCAATATTTGTAATCGAATTAGTGGCCTGGCATGATGTGATTTTGAATAATTGATCAGATACGAGTACATTTTGACTCAGACAAGATCAGTTACTTTATATTTCGGCACTAAATTCAACCGACTTCACAAAAGATTGAGTATGTATCTTATACGTTTTATCCTTCTATTACTTATTTTAGTTGATTTTATAAGATTTAGGATTGTAATGTTAATTTGTGTCATTGAAAATATAGTGACAATAGTCACTAAATCAAAACTGAATTAATATACATGGTTAATCTTAATGACTGAATTTCAAAGTTGATTTCACGATAAAAAGATGAACAAGCTAATGCGCTAGACTCAATGCAGTCAAAACTCGTCTTAAGTATGTGTTCAAAATTCATAGTTTTGAATAGTTTGGTGCGGTATCCCGAAGGGCGTGTTCAAATGCGTGTTACGTGTAAGAAAGTGAAAGGTACAGAACTAGTGTTAGTGAATTATTATATTACCTGCTCAACCGGCAAACCTTCGCAGTTTCCGATCGACATTATCTCGTCAGTCATTTACTTGTTCTTAGAAATTAAATCAAACGTAGAAACTATTCCACTAAAGTTCTTAGAATTCTTTCTATGAACATTCTTACTCTACGATGAAGCTACATCTACATTATATCATTAATAATATAGCTGCACATGTGTGGTTTTTCCTAATACGATATGAGTTTTAATGAATATTACAAAAGAATGAGATCCGATCCGATTTCTATATTACGTTTAAAATGTGAGTAATATTCAAGGAAACGATCGAATACAAACTCATCTATGTAATCTGCTAATTTAGTAATAAAATCACTTTACTATGTTTTTTTATGTTTATGTAAATTACATCAAAATATATTTAACGTTTATTTGTAAAGATTGTTATTACGTGGATTTTAACAAGCATTACTTTTGTATGCAAAATGAGTCACCCACAAACGAGACAAGTCAAATGACATGATAGGTACCTACTGTATTTGCGCGCCAAGGAATAAGAAATTCAACAAATGCTTAAAAACCTTCATAATTCGGGTAACAAGACCTCTTTGTAACGTAATTTATAACTAAGTAGGCCTAGGCGTGTCCGGTAGAGACACGAGACGAGCACAGATAAAGCTAATTTGTAAAAAGCAGAGGGCCATAAAGCACAGTCAGCGCACGCGCACGTTTTATCTGTATTTTAGGACAGCTGGCTCGTTATCTAAAAACTCAACGTAACCGAGTCCACTTACTTCGAAGTAAACATTTGACTTAGAAAGTGCAGTTTCATGTTACGTCCACAGATAAGGTTTACGCGGCTATTTGTGTCCCGAAATCATGCCCCGAATAGTTAGGGAGCTGGTGAAAATTTAGGTGTATGATTTCATCGTCCTTGACATTAAGATGTCATGTACTCTGCAACTATGTGCACTAGAAAAAAAAGGTTATTATAAAACTGTAAAAAATATTATTATTTGTATTAAAAGCTCTCATTTATTATTATTTTTATTTAATAAAATATGGCAGATATGGTAACGTAATTTTTTGGCATTGTTTTTCCTTTTACAATTTCGAAATTATTTAGATTAAAAATCAAGCTACCTGAGTTCACCACTTGCCATTAAGTCTCAGTATCAACAACGATGAAATTTTAGGAATATACCTATCTTAATTGTCATCAGCTCCCTATCTAGAATGCTTGGTAGGCACTTGTAAAGATTCAAATCGAAGAGACAAACAAATCAATACTTAAAAACGAAAAAGGATTTAACAAAGTGGAGTGTTCTTATCTAGAAGTGTCCTTTTGTTTGCCAACTCTAAGCCCTATCTTAAAAATACCCTTAAAACAATAGACTTATCTTTAGCTTTTAACATTTTAAGAAACAAAAGGATTACGTTATAACAGTGGAATCTTGCTACATTTTTTTAAAGTTACAACTATTTCTACGACGAAAAATGGATGCAACGTCACTGTTGCTTGCTTTAAACAATGTACATTCTATTGTTAATGCAAATCTAACTGTTTGTTAATTTGTTATCAATTACATCTCAAAAGTTAGCTGTCTAGACCAAAATTCGCACACAGTTACGAAATTGATTCTTTGAGTATAAAATACACAATTTCGAAATAAGTCTTTTAATATTTAACACCTGCAAAAGGAATCACAGACGAAATTGATGTCGGAAACGTCTGATGTTCAAAAAAAATTATGTTTACCGAAAAAGGAGCTTAACCCTACGATACGTAATCCTACTAAAATCAACACTGTCGGCCCACATCGATAACTAATGATAGTAGTAAAATAGTTATCAAAAAAACTAACATAGTTATCGTGTGTGTTGATGTAATCGCCACAAATTAGATCATGTAACGGGCTTGTCTGTTCGCATAAGACGAGAAACTTCGTGATTGTAATGTAAGCGACAAGTTAAAATGCTTATAACCATCGTAACTACAAATTTTAACTTTATATCAATTAGCGTAAGGTTTGAATTGGGTGTAATCATGGCTAACGATAAACGGTAATAGTTAATGGTAATAACTTGCTCGTCATGTAGCGTCGTTTTATCTTTACAGGCTCTAAATTGCGTAGATCCTGTTTGAGGAAATCTGATGAAGCATTACTACAGGTCTATTAAATAAGGCTTCATTTTGAGGAAGTTCATGGTGAATAAAATATTTGTTTTTCCTTGGGTCTCAAGGTATCGAGATCGAGTTCTGAGTAGGGTTATGAAGTGTTCAGCTTGTCTTTCTTTAATGTAATTTTAGCGAGGGGTCGGCTAGTTGGTGTTACATGCTCGCGCTTACAGTATGTTAACCATCGGTCCCAGTTATTGTCATATCATGGTGATCGTCACAAAATTAAAAACAATAATGAGCTCGTCGGTATGCATTGAAATTGCGTGGTGGATGCGAAAGTTCTCAAAAGAAGCCTAGTGCTAGTAGGCTGCTAAAATGTGCTGTTAATGATGAGACGTGTCAACGACTTGATGTTAGCTTTTTAAAGGCAACACTAAAGTAAATGCAATTTGCTAGTCCGTATTCATGATTGACCAGGAAATCTCTGTTATCCCCAATGTAAACCTAACAGCATTAACTGCAAAATTATTGTAATAACAACAAATCAAAAGCGCTATAATTTGTTACGAGAATGATAAGCGGAATTCTCGTCCGTTCTCAGAACGTTGGCATGACGTCGGTGAGCCCGTTGATGTCTTTTATTACTCATAGCTCGACATTCGAATTCGCGACTGAATGAGCAACGTTTTGGTGGACTTATCCGCCTATAAATCTTTATTTTTATTTGCTTTTGTGTTTACAAGTATTATTTTTTTATAGTTTGTCTGACACTCCGTTCTATTTACAACTTAACATTTTCCGTTTGCTTTTTCATAGCATCGATCGAAAAAAGAATCGTTAAATGTTTTATTTTTTTCGCATAATTCAATGTTTATATATAGCTTCTAACTCAAGTTTCTTTATGAATTTAAAAAAATTTGAAGAAGTTATGGGGTTAATGTAAATAACTTTAAAGATGTTTAAAATATCAACTATCGCTCAATCAAACTTTATTAGACTTGTTGTAACTTTTGTTGCTAAAGTATAACCCATTCAATATTTAAAATGTTTTCCAAAATTATATCTCATCTTATTTATGAAATATTGTAATTGAATTGTTTCGATAACATTTTCGGTAAGGTATCGTAATAGGTAAGGTGGCATAACATAAGTAAAAAATATATATATTTAAGCATGGCGAAGGTATTGAATATTTAGCTACTAAAACCTAAATAAAATGACGCTACATATCGTGTAATGAAATTGTAGCTGTAAACTTAACAGAAATTATACGCTAACGCACAATTTACTTGGCTAAAAGAGCATTAAAAACGCAACGGAATAATCACTTAATTTTACACCAGATGAGAGTAAACTTCTTCAATGTCTTTGTATTTAAATAAATAAACGCCCTTCCAACTAGATAATTTAAAATTATAGTTGCATACAATGAGTGGTAGAGTCTCACGGTCCCAAGTTATAAAGGCAAGGCCACACCAAGGGGAACGCAGTTTCAAGCTTGTCTCTTACGTTTAAAACCAATTAGACGACTATAACCGAAAAATGAATTTAAATAAAAAGTGTACAACAATAATTCTTTGAAGAAAGAAAATTTCGACAATTTATAGACAGGACAACCATAACCAACGAATTTAAAAATGTAAAACCTCCCGACGATAACGACTTTATACCTTCTAATTTGAAAAAGCCAAAATTTTTAGTTTTGTTTATAAAATAAAGTTTTATCGTATACCCTAAAGATACGTCGTTATCTACATAGATGGTTCTATTATTTAAAGCGAGTATTTTAACAAAAATAACAACATCATAATGGGTCAAATTGGTTAGGAGCTACGACGCCACAGACAGATACGACAAAAACACTATTTTTACGTCGGTGGGTAAAAATGTGTCAGTGTAGCCCTCACTTTAATGCAGTACGAGTAGCTTTGTACTTTGTAATGGACACGCTCGGGCGGTCGTAGTGCCGTGCGCTCGGAAGGCTCCCTCAGGACGCTGTATGCCATTAGAATATAGATTACTATCCCCGCCTCACAATACCACTCGCTAATGAACCGTAGAGCCTAAACGGAAATTAAGTTCTTGTCAAAACTCGTGATTCGAAGCCAGATTATCTAACTACTGGACCAACAGGGCAGGTTGGCGGCTGTTATCTATCTGAATAAAATATTGCACACACCATTATCTTTAATTGGTGATGTTAGTAATAAGAATTACAGGATATTTTGTTATATTTTTATAAAGTTATGTATAATATACTTAAGTTTTTAATATACCTAAGTTATAGATCTGTCAGTCGAAGAGTGTCTATTTTTTTCGGACGATCGTTAGATAACTGGTGTGATGGCTTAGTTTTATTTAATACCTTCAAAATATAGGGCAAAGCGCGCCTAAAGCAGTTTTCACTTCAAAAATATGTCAGTGTGGCCTTTAATGCAGTAGTTTTGTAGTGGACACGCTTCGGCAGTCAAAGTATCCGTAGTATCATGTCTTCCTCAGGACGCTGTATGCCATTAGAATATAGATTACTATCCCTGCCTCTCAATACCACTCGCTAATGAAGTAAATCCTAAGCGGAAATTAAGTTTCTTATATGCCTTATCAGTTCTAATAGCCTGTATAATTTATTTTTAACCGACGAAAAATTTTTTTTATGTATGACCACGTATAACTTTTTACAGAGTTGTCCGATTTTGATAATTCTTTTTTTATTAGGAAGGGTACACTTCCAAGGTGGACACTTCCCATTGTCATCATGTTAGGATCTGATGATGATATCCTGGGGATATGGAAGGAACTCTTCAAATTTTGGAGGCACGCTTACCTACAGCGATTTCGGTTTTTGTCTCGGTAGCTTTTTGGATACTAGTGTCGTATAATATACTATGACAGTATAGTACGAGTACGTTACGTGGCGATAAATCACTAAAAAGGAAGAAATAAAAATTTTTAGCAAAAAATTGACTCAAAATGCATTAAAAAGTAAAAAATAACTGTGTCATTTAGTTGCTTTAATTTACTTCTATATCTAGTAAGTATATCTAGGAGTCGGTGCCTGCCACAGACACAGTTATTTTTTACTTTTTAGTGCGTTTTGAGTCGGTTCTATTTTTTGTTATTCGTTCGCAAGTTTGCCTATATCAGTTCTATACTCATAACTAGGTAGATATTGCATTGGGAAAAGGCATTAAAAGATGGTTGCTTAGGTAATTAAAGATTATTTTACTACCAACAAGTAATTTTACTGATTTCCTATTCATTAAGGATATCTAAAGGAAAATGCTTTGTCTTATCTACCCTCTATCGAGTCAAGTATTGACAATTTAAATTTTTGTGGTGGATTAATGTGTCAAGTTTTGTGGTGGATTTAGACGTGCATTTTAGTCCCAAGTCACTCCTAATTAAGTTATCTCCATCTGGCCCTGAAAAATAGCCTTATGATGATAATGAGCAAATAAGTAATGAATACTTCTTCGTTTCAGATCGAGCGTCTAGCGCAGTACGAGCGTCTGGTGGGCGGCGGCTGCGGGCGGCGGCGCGCGGCGCGTCTGTCGGACCTGGAGCGCGTGCAGGATCTGTTTCCGCACGACTACCTCGCGCTGCACGACGCCGACGCGCCCGCGGCGTTAGCTTCGCACCATGCACAGGTAGCACTACGATTATTTTATGTTTATTTATTGACCCGGTCCTATAAGAAGGGAACTGGCCCTGTTGTGAGCCGTTAAATTAGGCTGGTAAGAAACCAGGAAACCCCCACCGGTTCACCAGTGTTGTAGGTTTCCACAAACTTAAATTGACAAGGAGATCATTAATATATAGCTGATATCCGCGAGTATAACATTATTTTACTGCGTACGTTTTAATAATTCGTCCATTTATCGTGCGTGGCGTGGAAGAGAACATATCGCGGATATTAGCGAATACTTCAGCGGTTAGGACGTTAGTACAGTAACATGCACTACGCTCTAACTTCATGCATATTGTCTCCAACATTATCCAGATATAGGTTTCTAGGACATCCACATACCTTCCTTTGTATTAGCTGGATTTTTGTTGCCTTTTATTGATTTATTTCTTTTCTTAATTTCAGAAGTCGAAGAGTCTTCGAAAGCGGCCAAGTTTGGATATCGGCGGTACAGTCAGCGGCAACAGCAGCTCCCTGTCACCGCGGACCTTCATCATGGAGGCTCCAGTCCAACTGTGCCCCTTGGGCTCCACGTCTCCACCGCTTGACCGCCATCTGTTCCTCTTCAGTGACTTGCTCTTAGTCGGCAAGTCTAGAGGCACCAATTGCTTTAAATTGAAAGAGAGCGTAAGGCTGGCAGAACTGTGGATTTCCTTGCCGGAGGGTGACGATACGGGATTCCTTGTCGGATGGCCTACAGTCACGGGAGTTACAAACTACCTCGCTACCTACCCTACTCAAGCTGCCAGGGATACCTGGTATCGGTACGTATTTTTTAAGTAACTTTGCCTATTTCTTCTTCGCTTCATTCAATGCAGAACAATTTTTATGACTGTAACTTAAGGAAACATAACATAATGAATTGTTTCGTATTGTTTCAGAAAAATCCAAAATGCACTGAACGCGCAGCTGGCAACGGAACCAAAGTCGACAAATATTCAGATTTTCTACAAGGACCTGGCGAGCTCAATTGAATTCGTAAGTACAAAGTAAAAGTCTCACTTATTCCGACTCACGTAGTATTGCAATCGCATCCGTAGATATGTTGGGAATCTAAAATTTGCCATTTCACTTTCACGGATATTCACGTATCCTGAGATAAACAATTGGTACGCAGAACACGTAAGATGTGAACGTTTTTGCGAAAGTATGGCAAGAGTTTATAGAGTCATTTAATTCAATTTATTTTCTTCATTTTAATCGTTGCGTAGTTCAAATGATTTAAGCGTACAAACAACTTTGTTTTGGAAAGTGATTTGTCTTTTACACTCCCAATGCTACTATTTGCAGTGTTTGTAGACAGAATGCACCTTATGTTAAATAAACAACAACATTATGAGTGCGCACCGCATGCAAGGAGTATTATCAGAGAGGCGTTAAACTGATGCTTCATTAGCCTGTAATTTACTCGGCTGCCAAGCATTTCAGATCAGAATAATGCAAAATAAAAAAAATCAAAGCTGAGTCAAAAACAGCTCTACAAAAATCCAATCCAAAGTTTTGTTAGGTGGCGAGCTTAGTCAGTCTAATTAATCTTACTAATTTAATTATTTTCAGTGTAAGACTGTATCAATAAGTCCCGAGATGAGCGCCCGTTGCGTAGTCCGCCAAGCCTTGCACGTGCTACAGACGGGCGGAGAGGGGGAGGAGCACGAGGGCGAGCACGAGGGGGATGAGGGGCGGTGGGGAGCCGCCGGGGACTTCACGCTCTGCGTACGCGCAGGACGAGAGGCGCCCCCCGCCCCGCTGCACGGCATCGAGCGGCCCCACGCTGTGCAGGTGATTGATCGTGTGTTTTACTGATATTTCGGTTATTGATGAAGTGACAGGAATTTATGAGAAGTTATGCCAGATTGACATGTGTGGAATATTCTTAGAATATTTTCCATACATATATAATTAGGTAGTTGTCCTGACTGACTTAATGATTCATAAACGTAGAGCTTTGAAGTTTTAAAATAGGAAGATAAGTTATATCATAATTCAAGTAACCACTAAGAAAAGATTTTTGGTATCTTGGTAGTTTAATTTCAAGCCTTAATAATTATAAATACCGGTCACTAAATTGCTTTAGGATTTTCTGATGTCGTCATTATGTGACAAGAGATTTTTTGTAATAAATTACTCAGTTTAATGTTCAATAATATTTGATTTCAGATGTCACGTATAAGACAAACATTGTCGAACGAGGATGGCTTCGACTTAGAACACGTCAATGCTAAAAACAACCCTTGTGGATTAGTGTTTGAGTTGAGAAAGAAGAACCAAGGCTTAAAAAGGTAATCAATGAAGAAATTTATGACCATTTGCATAATAAGAATTTATCTAGGGAATTACTATATTTAACACAATATTCCCTGTAAAAAACATGGCAATATATTCAAACTAACCTATCAATTAATATTGATCAACTCATTACGTATTCTGTGGTTTTTGGCCAATTCAAATCTAAAATATTATTAATTAAAAACAAAGTCGTAAGTTACTTTAAATTATTTCACATAAATATGTAATTTTGCAAAATTTTACCTGATCTATATTTTTACAGCAACAGCAATACCCCAGGGCGTGGTCTGCGACTGCTGCGGCGAGGCGGGAGGCTCTTCGGCGTCGCGCTCACAAGACTATGCAACGGCACTCCGCCGCCTGCCCTGCTACAAGCCCTCCGTCGCCTGCGGGCCACGGCTCCACTCACTCACGGCGTGTTCCGTAGAAGTGCCAACGCTAAAGCTTTGCGACTCCTTAGAGATAAGGTAAAACTTTCATCTCTGTTATCATCGTCATAATAATCATAGTTGATAGCCCCACTGAAGGACATGGGCTTTTTCTTCCTTCTACAGCCAACGCAAATATTTAAGCCATTATCGTTTATAAACTTACATAACGCTACAAAGATTTTCTTCTGAACTTCTTTGTAACCTAACATAACATTTACAAAGTTTAAAAACACATAATTTCATTCCTTATTATGTGCGCCATAATATTTTTAGTACCTTTGCCCTACCTAAACAGTTTTATTTTCTTTTAATACAAAATCGTTCATTAATGTGCCAGTAGATAGAAATTTTGTTTTGTGCCTACCTACCCTCCTAACTTAATGAGATTAACTTAAAATATTATATCAACTATACTTATAAGTAATAGTAAGATATGAGAAATACTGCAAAATTATTGGTATTTTATTTTCATAACATGTTATTGGTTGACCAAACGTATTTCACACCGGTCCGTTCACTCTTTTATTTAATCAAGAAATAATGCACTTTTATTTGTTGACAGTTGGACACCCTGGGCCCGTGGGCAGAAGGCTGCGCAGAACTGGATCGCGCCCCTGTTCTACTGCTAGCAGCGCTCGTCAAAGAGTTCTTCCGTGCACTGCCACAGCCCTTGCTCGCATCTGAGTTATATCCCGCCTGGCTCCAGATTCTAAGTAAGTTCAAACTACTTTCACTTTAATATTAAAATATGAAAACAGAAAAACGTCGGCTAGTGCCCGACTAGCTATTACATATATTTTGCCGTTTTTTAAATTTTAATATAATGAAAAAAATACTCAAGATAGTTAAAATTCTGATATATATTAATTGTTTTACCCCTAGTTAATGCTTTCACATCTTGATTGTAATTATTAATTTTGACTCTATTTTGTTACAGGTTTACCTCAAGCAGAGAAAGTTGCCGCCGTACGCTCCCTATTGTTAAAACTACCAAAATCTCATTACAACATGTTAACATACTTCGTATGCCTCTTGCAAGCTATCGCTAAGAAGTCAAACATCAATCTCATGTGCCCCATGAACTTGGGCGTGTGTGTCGGGCCCAGCCTGCTGTGGCCCAGCGTCCCCTGTGACAAAGCTCCCAAAGCAGTGCCAATGGTCGTCGAATTACTAATAGTTAAAGCTGAAGCTCTTTTTGGACCACAAATCGCTGGTCTTCTGGGCAATGGTAGCCCTGAATCCTCTAACGCCCTTCTAGATTCCGGTGCAGAAGAAAGCGATAGCCTTCACTCGGTCGGAATATCGCTCGATTCGATGGAATTATCGACACCCAGAAAAGAAAAACTATCTCTTAGCAGAGATTCAGGGCTAACACTTTCCGAAGATGATTCAAACAGCAACGGAGGAAACAGCCCAGCTCCTAGAAATATCTTGCATAGCCTCTCTGCCCCGACGTGCAACTTGCAACAAGACCAGAAGTTACTATCACGATACAACACTGATAACCATAACGTTAACGGTCTTCCTCAAATTGCGCAACGTCAACAAAATATTTACTCTAATAAGGCTGAAATGTATAGTACTGTTAATGAGGAGTTGTATACGATGCCATACATGGGAGAGAGATATGTACACAATACTATTAACATTGGAATTGCAAATGGTATTGATGAGAGAAATTATGTTTCGAAAGCCGCAGTGCAACGATCGGCGGCTGATATGTATGCGCAAAGTCCTGCGAAGTATATAACAGGTTTAGAACCCCAGAAACCACCCAGGAGCAACGTCTCGAAGGCAGCTAGAACCTCAAAAGTATATAGCATGTACGCGGAATCTCAGGAAACGGATAAAAAAGTCCCCATCAAAAACTTCAGTAGAGCAAAAAGTTCTGACAATTTATTAGAATCAAAACAGGAAGCGATCGATAACAAACGCGATATCGTATCGAGTCAAGAGAATATCGTCTACAGCAATATTCACGATCTTGCCATGTTTACAGAAAATATTCAACGCCAAAACCAATATCAATCGCACGCGGACATATTGTCAAATAAAAACTATTCTCGCGTCTACACTGGATGGGAGAAAAAAAGTGCAAATTACAGCAATCAAATAGGTAACTGTCAAAATGAGAAGATTTATGGCCAGGTAATTAAGAATCAAGGAGAGTCTTCGCAAAACAAATCAGATGGAAAAACCACACCGGCAGCCACCATTTTTACAAGAAATGACTGGACTCGTCAAGCAGCGAGGACGAAAAGCTTAGAAGTAAGTGATGATGGACAAAGCAACGCTACGGACAAAGCTCGCAATGGCAGCTACGAAATTAACGTCGTTAACTGTTGCCGTAAAAGACGCTTCGACCCCGCTCATATGTGCACGAAAAATTGTATAACGCTCTCGATGGTGAACAACCGAGACAAGGACAAACAGGCCCCAAATTCACAAAGCGCCTACGCATACATCGACGATATTCATGCGAACAATTCGGAAGACGCGAAAAAATGTAGAGGTCGTATTTACAACAACAACAAACTGAACCAGTCGAAATCCTTAGCCAATATTATTCTACAGAGCGACTCCAGCAGCAACGATACGCTGTATCAGCCGCAAAACTCCTTCAACAGCCGCTCAACGGAATCGACTGCGAGCGAAAACTCCTTCGAGAACTGCTACACGACCCAGTACATTGAACCGCTCTACACATCCGTGTACAACAGAAGAAGGGATATCTTCCACGAAGAGAAGAACAACATGTACCCATCCGACATTTACAAAGCGACGCCTACGTCTGTGCAACCTGATTATTCTGAGAAAGAACAGAATAACAACAGCAAAAAGCCGCCTCACATGCCTCCACCCGTGCCTCCTAGGAAAATGGTCTACCAGAGAGTTCTCAAAAAGTTTCAGCCGGTTCACGTGAATAAAGAGGAGAAAGCGTCACGGTCCAAGTCCGTACCGCCCTTATACAGAGATCCACCTAATGGTGCTGACAAAGGACAAGCCGTGGTGGCGCTAGATTGTTCTGAATCGGACACTGAATCGGAGTCATACGTGTGAACGCAGCGACACAATATTAATCTTAACATACTATAGGGTGCAATAGCAGTACTGTTTAACAAACCAGTAGTTGCATGTAACATTTCGTCATTATCATTCTAACAATGATGTAACGCGTAGTTTCATGTATTCTATTTAGATGTATTCTCTAAAAGTTGTTATAGTACTTCTATTTAATTTTACGTTATCGTGTGAATCCCGCCTTAAATTTTCTAATATGTGACCATAACCTGAGATGTTTTGGTGATGTAATTCCAAAGACGTACGAGTAAGAATAGTTTGCGAACTTAATTATTATATTGTGTACAGATGGACTTTTATAGAAATCTAATAAAGTTATTACTTTTATGTAGTTGAGTATTTTTAAAGTTATAACAGCAGCTACTTTTTGAAAATTCAAACAATACTTATAGTATAGTTGTTTTGTATTGGATTATACGTAATGTTAGCGTCTATTGTGTCATGTATGTGTTACGAGTTCTGAAATAAATTATAATATAATATTATGAAACAAATAGATTTGTATATAATGTATGATAGTGTACCTAAATGTACGTAAAACAGTTAAAATACATATTATTATGATTTGTAATGACATTTTGTTGTTTTCTTTAAGTTCCTTTCATTCACATATCTTCTTCTGCTTTTGGCATTTTTATGAATACAAGCAACGCGACAGTAGGTACGTACATATATCTCAAGGTCTCTTACTTAACTCACATTGGCGCAGAGAGTAAAAGTCATATTTTTGCCTATAGCATATTAATCTCTATTTTGCTTTAAGATGCATACGTACGTATGTACGTACACGATTCCTTGTTTGAAAATATTATATTTGACGTCTCTAGTCACTTAACTTGCGTAAAAGCATAAGCTGACAAAATTTCTGCTTTTATAATATGACCAACTGAGATCTGCCATGATAGGCAATAAATATAATACTTTCATTGCTTTTAATCATTGTGATATATATATACATAGTATGAGAGCCCAAGAAGGGATTTTTATAAATACTCAAACGCGACTGTTGAAAACATAACCGAAAAATACTTATTCGCCAAGTGTCGGTTCGGTACAATGTAGTGTAGAAACCGAAAGGAGTGTGGATTTCGTTCTACTCGTGACAAGGTAACCCGCTTCCATCATAGAACGCATCATCACTTACCATCAGCTAGTGTGATTGCTGTCAAGGACTAACTTGTAATTAATAATGTCTATCTGTTTGGGAATTAGGTATAAGAATAGAAATTACATAAAATTCTGAATAATTTAATTATACATTAATGATAATAAATCAAACCACATTTACTCAAATAAATTCATCACAGTCATTATAATAACAATATCTAATTCGTTAAGTAGTTATAATATTATTGTATATTGTCGCCACTAAACATTTTTTTTAACTTCATAATAAATGGTAAGAATTGAAGCGATTCTATAAAACAATATGGACGGAAGCTATTTGGCACACCTACTTAAGTTCAAATCACAAGCGCTGCCACACGTCATGTTTTTTGATTGTATTATAGAATATACGTTTCTATTTTCCCATCATCAACTCACAAAGTTGTTTAATAATGATATGGTATCGAGCGTCGACCTTCATCGCTCGATTCCCTGTAGGTAATGAGTCGACGATGAACTCGACAGTGCGAGTCTCGATCTCGACTTCGTTCGTCTCTATTAATCTCTTTAGTATCGTCTTCGACAGATATTAATAGAGATACGACGCCAAGAATCGCTCTGTCGACTTTTGTTACAGAATGACAACTTGGTACCTTGATAATTGGAAATTGAGAAATGAATATTATAATTTTTAGTTGATAAACATGGCGCGTCGACTCAGCGACTCAGTAAGTTGAGTTTTATAGTTGCAGACTAACGTCCAAATTAATATCCAATTACCCTGTTTGCATTAAATAGATTTTGGATACATTCGCTGTCGCAGTTCTTGTGGCGTAAGTTTAATTAAGCGAAAAAGTATTATCAATTTCACGTTTAATCGATACAGATTGGTGAGTGTGAGCTTTTACTGAGTTACTGCGTAAAAATGTAAAGTAAATTTAAGCGTTTTCTCATGTTATAACTAGACGGCAACGTTTTATTTTATTTCCATGAAAATTGGCGTTACTGTGTTTTCGTAGCAACTCGGTAAAAAGCTTTTACTCGGCACTCAGTAGGTACCTAGTCATTAAACATGAAGTTTTCGAAGATTAAACTCGACGGAGTACGTTTTATATCAACATTTTTCCCTAATGTGGGACGCTACTTGCGTTGACACATTGGCTGCTGAAACCGGTAAGTGGCACAAGTATGCCTCTCTGACAGAGAGTTACATATTTGTACCTTTTGCCGTGGAGACCCTTGGGCCATGGAGTCGCAGTGCCAATAAATTCTTCCGTAACATTTCACCGCGCCTAATTGCCTCAACTGGTGACCGAAGGGCTGGCTCATTTTTTGCGCAAAGGATTAGCCTGGCTATCCAACTCGAAATGCAGCCAGTACTTTTTATATCAACATTTTACATTGCTATTATAATAAGTAGTAAAATAATTGTAAGTGCTACAGGCTCAGATTGGCGAAGAGTCAAATATTTTTAACTACGAATAACTATAACATATACTAATCTCTATTTTCCTAACATTAAGCTTAAAATAGTGTTTTACAAATATAGAATAACGACGAGCATCGACGCTTGATGCTATATTTGTGATCCACTACTTTGTATTATGTAAAATGATATAGGAAAAAAACTAGAAACGTCGGGACGTGTCGACTTTGCGCCAATGTGAGTTGTACTTAGACCACACGACAGAAATGAAAACTTCATCAAGGCGAACTTAATAAGTACCTACGAATTACGAATACGAAATATATTTTGTTTGTTCTACGAGTACATTCATGAATTACGACTTCTCGTACGTGCGTTAGGGGGCGTCCATAAATTACGTGAGGTGTTTAAGGGGGGGAGGCAAATCTCATCTCGGCAATATCACGCAATTTTTTTTCTGATTGAAACAAAAAAAAATTATACTATTTTGGTCTATTTAATCCAGATTATACATGCTTACATAGCCGAGCGTGACGGCTCAGTCTCATTCAATACCCACAAATTACACATAAAGCGCCTAGAGAAGTTTTCATTTCTAAATAGGACCACCTATATATGTTTCTATACTATAGAAACCTATTAACCACTGTCAAACTTGAGGCTTTAATTTTTGTGAGATGTGCTTTCAGAATTTTCCTATACACCACTTAGTACATTCTTACAAACAGAATTAAGTACTTAGGCACATAAGTAAGCATTAGTAAAAAATAATTCTTATAAATGCTTTTCAAGAAGCAATTTATAAGAAGGAATTTGTATTTAAAAAACCTTGTGACATGTGTAAAAAAATTAAACCTAAAAATCTAAAAGGCAATGAATCAAACAGCCTTTGTGCTAATTTTTAGATCGAATTGTAGCAGCTTAAAAATATTATAAGTAGATGTAAATCGCCCGCTTGTTTTCAAATACCTAACCGCTGACCATTATATTAATGCCGACGTTTTTTTTTAATATCTTAGAGTTGATCAAAAAGTGGACACCTAAATGGGTTAAAAACAGGTCCAGATTATTTTTACAACAAATATAAAATCTTAATAATATAATATTTAATATTCATGGCCACTTATAAATCTCGAGCTCAAAAAATAATGATTCTCTGCATAAATAAAAAAAACACTTACTTAGACACCTAGTAAGTATACGGAATGAACATATTTTTTTTTAATCACAGATAAGCCTCTTTTCGAGTTAGACCGTTCACATAAGTTGAATTTTTTCTGAAATGAAGTCTTATATATATTAAAAATACAATAACTTAAAAATAGCTTAACCCTTAACTTGGCAGAATTTTATTTTTTCGAATATAAAAATAATATTCATAGCACTTATCTTTAATGACCCAAGGGGTCTAGAAAAAATATTAAAAAAAATATTCAAACTACCCCTTTAAAAAAACCACCCGTATCTTGTGGGATACATTGCCAAGGGCATTGATAAATATATTAAGCTATCAATGTATCTCTACAGATACATTGCCAAATTATCTATGACTTGATTATATAATAATTTATATGAAAATAAATATAAAAAACATGTTAATAATCAGTAGTTTGTACTATTTATTTAATAACAAAAATGGAACTTCAATTAAAAATACAAAATCAGATTAATTTTAGACATTCATATTATGGAAATTGAAAAAACAGTTCCTATCCGGTAAAAGACACAGCCTCATACCACATTTGATGCACATAACAGTAGTCTGACCTTTGATACATAGTTTGCATCGTCCTTTGGACCCAAAAGTAGGGAAATGATTGTATCCATCATATTTAACGTCCGCAGTTGGCCTTACGGTAC
The DNA here is from genome assembly GCA_034621355.1 of Mycalesis mineus. NCBI lineage: Eukaryota > Metazoa > Arthropoda > Insecta > Lepidoptera > Nymphalidae > Mycalesis > Mycalesis mineus. The sequence goes on along the minus strand of CM067899.1, from coordinate 5,094,668 downwards.
AGGGTGTTTTTATAATCTTTTCTGGTGCTGGTGGTACAGAATCATAGTTTTTGAATGGCTGCTGTCTCCCAGAATGTAAGAGCCCTTGTATAATATGATGTCGAAACTTCTTTAAACTCAGTCGTTTTATGTTATTCACGCCAATATGTCTGCGATACAAAATCCAGCTATTGTTCACGCACATATCTAACATTTGAGAAAATATCGGTAAGTACCATCGGTGGCTTTTCATCTCCGTTCTGTACAAAGCCACTAACATATCTGCAAGGTCGACTCCGCCCATATGTGCGTTGTAGTGCTTTATTATATTGGGACAGGGGACAGCAGCTCTCTGTTTTAAATCCTTATTGTAACGTTGTATAACTCCAACAGGAGTTTCAGAAACATAACTGCTTGCCACAGTAACCACTTTGTTGTCATGCCATTTGACAATACAGACTTTGTTAGTATTGCATACTACTCGTGAATAAGATCCGCGGCCTTTTTTTTTGAGGGCTTTATCAGATATAAGCTTTTGTTCTGCACCACGTAGTCTATTTGACCTTATGGTACCTAAGGAGAATATACCCATATTATATCGGAGCATATGTATTAGCTCTAGACTGGTGAAAAAATTGTCAAAGTACACAACTGAACATGCTGGATCAGGAATAGTTTTACATAGTGAGAAGACGACTTTTGCTCCAAAGCCCAAACTCATTTCTTCTGGTGAAAATAGGTGGTATCTGAAAGTGTCTTCACCTCCATATACTAGAAAATCATAAATGAAGCCCGAAACGCCAGCTCTAACAAATATTTTGTACCCCCATTTGCGAGGCTTGCTCTTTATGTATTGTTTTCGATTACCGGCTTTTTTGCCCTTATATGGCACCATCATTTCATCAATGCTGAACCTGGTTTCATGAGGAACTCTCAAAAAGTTGGCACGTACTTTTTCAATGAGTGGCCTAACTTTAAAATACCGATCACCGTCATCAAGCAGATTGTCGTTGAAGTGGATGTACCGTCGTATCTGTTGAAATTTTTTGAGTGTCATTACATCAGCTATTTGTGAAAATCTGAATTCCTGACACCAATAGTCAGTGTAGGCCGGCATATTCACGATTCCCATTATCAAACTTATTGCAATAAAATCTTTGATGTCTTGTGTTGAAAAATTAAGAGAACGACCAATTGTTTGAGTTGAGTATAAATTGCTTTGCTCTGTAATCATGTTAAGGATGCCATCATCAAAGAAGTATTGAAAATATTCTAGTGGTGTTTTTATGGTATCTGAAGGTAACTGTTTATCGTGTATTTCGGCGTTATGTTCAAATTTCTTGTTCTTCCAATGGAATTTCAGTTGCTTTTTTTGTGTAGGTGCAAGGCGCCTTACAGCTAGCCGTGGCTGTCTTGAGCGTGTATTTATATTTGACGGCGATGGTGAGGCTGCTACTATTGCTGGCGATGACTCTGGTGTTTCAGGCACTTTTCGGTTAAATCTAGGCTTTTTATTTCGAATAACATTTACAATGGCAGTTGGTGAAGGAGGTATGACCGAGTGAAGAGAATCTTGAGTTGAAGAATCCAAAGAAATACTTTCAGACGCTGGTTTCATTGATACTGTAGGAAAGGAAGTGAGGTTGTTTTCATCGTCAGAAAGTATGTGAAGATTTTCAAGAGAAGAAGGAAGCGAAGGAGCAGATGAAGATTCAGTACTATCGCGTTTTTGAAGATTAAAATTCTCCACTTCACTACTAGAATCCGAACTTTCTTCATCATTTGATGACTGACTGTGTTTTGGCACCAATGTGAGTATTTTGCTAGCTCTTGAACGCATATGGACCTACAATTAATAAATAAATATAAGCCCTGCATAGCCATATAAACAGTTATTTAGCTTGGCAGTGTGCACATACAGATACATGACGATTTTGTAAAAGTTGTTAGTAAAGCTAGCAGTGTGTACCATGAGATACATATCAAATATATATAGAATTGTTAGTTTCTTGGCAATGTGCACGAGGAGATACATTCATTAAAAAAGTCACATGAAGCATCAACCAGACAATTAAAGAATGTCCAAAGTAATTATTTTAGTGCTAAATATATCTTTAATTAATAACTTAACACATCCACTCATTCAATACATAAAAACAAGAAAAAATCATAACTTTTCTCACCTTTTTGCGAGGCAACATGTCGGAGCTTGAACTAAAGTGAAGTTTGACAGCTCGTCAGTGTTACCAACACAAAAAACTTAAGTTGCGTTCCGAAACTAAGAAATGGCCTAAATATTTTTTAAAAAATATCATGGTTTCGCTTAAAAATAATAACACTAGATTTTTTTAAATTCTGGTGTATCTCTACAGATACACTGACAAGAAAAGGGTTAAAGATATTTTTGTACAGCAAGAACAGTAAATCTTAATGTTCCTTTGTACACATACACATGGACTTCCACAATTAAGTCATTAATTTCATCCGAGCGTTACAAAAAGTTCACGTCTTCCAAGAACAACCTTATTTACGTCTTGATGGGAATGTTAATGGTTGTTTCCGTGGTGTTAATGGTGGTGTCGCTGCCCCTCTTGTCTTGTTCGTCTTCTTCAGCCGGGGCTATGTAGTTCCAGGACTGAGTCACTCCGGTGCCGAATAGGATGAAATACAACGCGGAGGCGATGTACAGAGACGCGCCGGTCATGAACACTGGCCGCCATTCAGCGAAACCGTTCTGTGAACAAAGCCACGCATTAACCTCAACTCAGATAGGAAATGAAGCGACGCGTCAAGTTTCTCAACTACAAATTATAATATTCATCTCTATTGTCAAAACCTCAAAGTACCTAGTGGAGATACATCTACAAATGTGTTATACGATTACGAATGAAGCGACGCGCGGCGATGCTTGGTTTCATTTTTGTACAATACAACTTTGAGATGAAAATAGAGACGAATTTGCTATAGGCAAAAATCACGACCGTCTCTGCGCCAGTCTAAGTTAAGACTAAGTCTATGGAGCTTAGATGTTTAGATGCGAGTTGGCAGGCATTTAATTCCATAACTATAATAAAATTTTTAAATAAAAATAGAACCGACTCAAAACGCACTAAAAAGTAAAAAATAACTGTGTCATTTAGTTGCTTTAATTTACTTAAGCATATCTATGAAGTCGGTGCCAGCCAAGTTTAAGGAACCTTTATTTTACGTAGTAAAGCAGTTTGTGGGTTCTAGGTAACGTCCTTAAAGTAGAAACCTTGGCTGGCACCGACTCCTAGATATGCTTAAGTAAATTAAAGCAACTAAATGACACAGTTATTTTTTACTTTTTAGTGCGTTTTGAGTCGGTTCTATTTTTATTTAAAAATTTTATTTCTTACTTTTGGGTGATTTATCGCCACGTACCGTACTCATATTATACTGTTATAGTATATTATACGGCACTAGTAGCCAAAAACCTACCGATACCGAGATAAAAACCGAAATCGCTGTAAGCGTGCCTCCAAAATTTGAAGAGCTCCTTCAATTTCCCCAGGATATCATCATCAGATCCTAACATGGTGACAATGGGACCACCTTGGAAGTATGTCCTATCTAATAAAAAAAGAATTATCAAAATCGGACCACTCTGTAAAAAGTTATGCGTGGTCATACATAAAAAATAAAAAAAAAAAAAAAAAAAAAAAATATACGGTTATCATACCCACGGTGAACATAAGCTAAACATAAAATTTACTGTTCACGACAACCCATACACCGGTTAAGGACGTAAACCGGGCGGTTATCTTTACCAAGCGTGCGTTCTTAACCGGCGTACGGGTTGTAATGAACAGTAAATTTATAGTAAAGTTATGTTAACCGTTGGTTATGACCACCGAAATCTTGGTGCACACAGGCCTTATAGTGACATCATTTAAATTATGAAATATACTGAGGGAGCTTTTAATTTGCATAATTAACTCCCGGTTAACGCCAATCGCAAGGTTTGTTTAAGGAAATGTTGAGACATTTACAGATTTTGATTTTATCATAAATCTGTTATTGAGGAAAATGGTTTTTTAAATTAATTTAAACAATAAAAAATAATTAGCTGAAATTACTTCAACTATTCATGCTTCCCTACACAACTGGCCGAAGAGGCATAAAGCTTTTCCAGTTGTCCACTTAACTTTGTTTTCCATGATGATAAAATAATATATAATGCTTATCTAATTTTAAATGCTTAGTATATTAATATTAGTATGAGATGCCTGTCACACAGGCCTTCATAGAGTAGGTATTGCGAATGTATCAAATATGATAGTAATCAAATTAAGGCCTGTGTGCATCAAGATTCCGGTTATTATAACCAACGTTTAACATAAGCTAACTATAAATGTACTGTTCACGACAACCCGTACGCCGGTTAAGGACGTAAGCTCGGTTAAGATAACTGCCCGGTTTACGTCCTTAGCCGACGTACGGGTTGTCGTGAACAGTAAATTTTACGTTTGACTTATGTTAACCGTTGGTTAGGATAACCGAATTCTTGGTGCACGCAGGCCTAAGTATCGAACCACTTAGGATAAATACCCAACTTAACAAAAAATATATAAAATCTTTCTTAGGCATTTGTTAGGTACTAATTTTTAGATCTTACCTACTTATACGCTATCAGTATCACCCATAGACTTTGGTCTAAGCTATCACCGCATATTATAAAAGAAAGTCCCCCGCCTCGTCTGTGTTTTGCATAAATTGGCTCAAATATGAGTATAGGAAGAATATTGTTGGAAAAGTCAGACTGTGAGCTATTATTGAAAACGCCGCCTAATCCAGAATCCAGAAATAACAAAATTCAATGTATGGAAAGTTTGTTCCTTTATATAAGAACCTCAAAAATTCTGCGCCGAAATAGATATCTTTTGAAGATAGCTCGTAGTACTCATCCTTAATAATGTTGTATATTTTTTCAGTTTTTTGGTGTTCTTAGAAGATTTCCAATAAATTATTTTGATCGCGGGCGAAGTCGCGGGCGTCTGCCAGTTCTAGTCTAAAACATAACGTGTTCAATGTACATAATTATATACAAAAAGTATGTACATTGAACATAGTATTCGATCTTATCTTGAGGCCAATCTTCTACTAAGAGTAATAATTGTATCTACTCCTACTTCGTCTAATACGATTGGATGGTAAAATATTTTTTTATTTATATAGAATACTAGCTATTTCACCCAAGAATCTATGGAGAAATACACCCTTAGTGAGCGTCTACATCACGGTAACTTTTACGGTATATTTTAAGAGATCTTGTAGCGAGTCTGATATAATATTTCTATATGACTCATTTGAATATAAGTTTCATAGAAATTGGCAACGCGTGTCTCGCGCATAAACCTTCTTATCTGAACGCTAGCTTACAGTAAATATTTCTAGAAATACGGTGTTAAAGATATTTGTAATACTGAGATATTATTTTTTCCATTGTTACATACCTATATAAATACACGTTCCGTGAGATATATTTTTTAATTTACTTTATTTTTCCAGTAAACTCGACCGATTTCTATGAATAAAATCATGAGTGTTATTATCTTCATGGAAAACAATAATGTAGTTTTACTCTTACGTAATGATAACAATTATGTATTATCATTAAGTATGTAATAAGTTTTCTTTAGATCTATATACCACTAAATATTTTTTTTATCAACTACAAATTGACCCTTGACTGCTATCACACCTGATGTTAAGTGATGATGCAATTTAAGATGGAAGCGGGCTAACTTGTTCGGACTAGGATGAAATCGACACCCCTTTCGATTTCTACACGACATCGTACCGGAACGCTAAATCGCTTGGCAGTACGTCTTTGTTGGTAGGGTGGTGACTGGCCACGGCGAAAGCCTCCCACCAGCCAGACCAAGACAAATCAAGAAAAATCTCAATCGAGCCCAGGACCTCCGTCTTATAAATCCACCGCGCATACCACTGCGTGACGGATGTCGTCAAATATTTACTACATTATACATACATTAGCTACATAATATTTGACATATGTCAAATATTATGTAGCTATAATATACCTACTGTCATAAATGAAAGAATGAGTTTGCTCAAACCCACCACAACGCTCTAAGGTAGGTTGGCATATTAGGGTTATAATGGACTCTTTACTACATTTGACCTGAATTGGCAGCTTAATCTGATATCCGAGGCACGGGTGAACAGTGTTACCAATTTCCTTTCGTAAAAACAACAACATGGACAATCTTCGTGATCCAAAGGATCTTAATATAAACACTGGACCATCGAACAACTATTACTTAGTGGCGGAGTGTAATTGAAGTTAACTTACCCCTTCCTTTGTAAAGTAGGCAGTCACCAACGGAGTGACAAATCCAGCAGTGTTTCCAATTCCATTTGCTATGCCATACAAAGTGCCAGCGTAGTTCGGCGCGAGATCCTGGTGGTTAACCAAATTGGTCAAGGTGGCTGCACCGTTGGACCCCATGGAGAATGTGATAAGAGCGACTGAGAGTATGGGGGCACAGCCGGTGTAGCCCAGACCGATGAGGAGTAGACCAGGCACGATGTGGGAGAACAGGCAGAAGAATTTGCGCATGAATGTTGTTGATACGACGTTCTGTTTTACGATTCTGAAAATTGAAGAGAATTTTTGACATGAGTAAAAAATATTTAGATCGATACCTATAGAGCGAGACTCTGGGTTGCTTTGGCCATCGTCATTTTATTACGGTAGAGCGGTAGAGTGCTCTCGCTTCCGTAGCTCAGTTTATCAGGCGGCGTGTAGGAACACCAGTAGGAGTCCGACATAACCCTCTCGCTCCCCCTCCTTGGCGAGAAGGTATAAAGTTAAAAGCAATTATATGTAATTTGCCCACAACAAAAAAATGGCCTTCGTCATTTCTGGAAAAATGTTTGTGTGATAATGGGTATTTTCCAGTGTCTGGGTGTTTATTATATGTAAGTATTTATGGAAATATATATAAAAATATTCACGTTATCATAGTACCCTTAACACAAACCCTTACTTTGGGGCAATATAGATGTGTGTAATGTCCTAATTAAAACTAATTAATACAATGATCAAGGCCTGGCTATAATGTGATCCTAAACAGAGGTGCCAACTTAATCTAAAGTCAAGTGGCTGACATGTAGCTTCTAAGATTTGTTCCATACACAACAGAAGGTATATATTCGTGTATGGAAAAACAAACTGAATGGTAGGTTTATTCTTTACGAAATAAGCATCGTCCCGTTGTCTTTACATGGATTAGTGTTTGAAAACATTTTCCAAATTAATCAATTTTATTACCTGTCGCCAATAGCGCCGAAAATTAGGGAGAATATCATCCTAGCCAAATACGGCAACGAGGATAGGGTCCCTGTAGAGGTGAGGTTGAAGCCGAGCGCACTGGAGACGAACTTCGGGGCAGCGGTCATCACGAAGTACAGGCCCCAGTTGCTGCCGTAGTGGAGTATCACCATGGCGAGGAATGGGAGGGAGGTTAAGATTTTCTTGAATGGGGGCACGACCTGAAATTAATTATTATTTGTACATTTGAATTCATATCGTGTACTGACGAGTACAGTTAGAGATTTCATTCTATGCACAGAGCGTAAAGCTCAGGAACAAATACAAAATATAGAATATGATTGTCGTATGTTGTAAAGATCAGAATCAGAAAAGGGTGGTAGGATAGAGGGATAATAGAAGAATGTAGGCATGAGAAAAATGGATAATAGACAGCACAAAGGGATTTATCCAGGCATAGAGGGAAATTTGAAAGAAATTCCACTAACGGAAAAATTAATTACTACTTAATATTTCCGTCAGGTTAGCAACGGCAGAGACCATAGAAAGAAAGATAATAAAAATTGGTCCAGTCGTTCTCGAGTTATACATGTTGTAAATAACGAAACCTTGTTTTATGTAGTAGATGTAATTATTTACTTATTGTCAGTAATATCCAGTATAACTTTTATGAATGTACTAAGTAAGCTATTAACCTTATTATCTTTCGTGCCTTGTTGAACTTTGTCACCAATCGCTTCTAAAATATACGCCTTCTCTTCAGCAGAAATTCTTGGATGTTTCACTGGTGAATCGTACACAAGCAGCCACCAAATCGCGCACCATACTACACCAATCGCGCCTGTAATTGACAATAAAGCTATTAACCTAATCTACCACTGATATTGTCATTTCACTTTTGAAAAAGAATATAAATTATTATCATCATCATTACAATCAGCCGATGTGCATCTAGTCCAGTTGTCCTGATCACAGGCCCCGTCTAAGACTTCCAAACATAACGGTCTTAAGCCTCCAGAAACCAGCGGCTTCATATAATCCGGTTGATGTCGTCAATCTACCTAGTGGGGCATCGGCCAACACAGCGCTATAGGTGCGGATCCCAACTGCCATCAGCTCTTTGCACTATATGCCCTGCTTGTTCAGCTGTGTGACTCACTGAGCTAATCGGTAACTTTAGTTTTTCTGCAGATCTCCTCATTTATGATTCTATCATGTATCTTAGAGATACGACGAGCATAGCTCCTTTGCTCGCTGAGCCATTATATCTGACTGACCGCGTTCCCTTGATTACCCTCCAATTATTCGTGTAAACTGTGTTAGGTGTGGGCACGACATTACTCTAAAGGGAATTCCACGATTTCTCAATGTCCAATTCAACTCATTTGCCATGAAACTAACTAACATTGACGCTTGGTTTGGTAGGTAATGATGACACTACTTTGGTAGTTCTACAATTTACATAGGCAACAGATTTGACTAGAAATGAAGCTAGGTCTCATTCTTAGGTTTATAAGAAAATAGGGTTTAAGCCCAGGGTTCAGGCTCGGGTTCCCTTAATTGCGAAATTATTGAGGCTCTTTAAGAAATCCAAACCTTGGTTCTAGAACGTGACACTTCTTCAAAGAGTGAGCCAGTGAAGGACCACGTGACCACAGTACCGATCGCGTCGTCAAGCAATGCGCTCACGCACTAGCCCACTCGGCCGGTGGCGCCCAGCGTAATTCCCTGGTCCATAGAACGCTGCGCTTCGTCCGAACATCTCAATGACTGGTCCAGTGATTTAGCGTTCCGGACCAGAAACGGTGACCACGGTCTCGATCATCATCACTTAACATCAGGTGTGATCGCTCTGCCAAGCAATGCCCTCACGTACTTGCTCTGCTCAGCTGCTGACGCCTAGCGTGTAGCGTTACCTGGTACATAGAACGCTGCGCTCCATCCAAACGTCTCAATGAGTGGTCCAGTGAGGGACCACGTGACCACTGTGCCGATCGCTCCGCCAAGCAACGCGCTGACGAACTTGCCCTTCTCGGTCGGTGGTGCCCAGTGAGCCACTAATGCGTGCAGCGCGGGGAACAGAAAACCCTGACGAAAACATACGTTATTTCATATTTGTCAACAAGTTATTATTTAGATTGGTTATAAGAATCCCTAATATAAATTTTCAGAATTTTAGTCTTTCTGTTTTTTCATAATCTCCTGAACTATTCAAGTGATAATAAGATAATAATATCACATATGGAAAAATGACTATCTAATTAAAAAACGACCCAAGTAGGTGCCCGCTGGTTTATAAGATTCACGTTTTAGTGAATTAGCATTTGTATAAAAAACATTGTGAATGTAATTGCAAATTACGTAATCGCTATTTGCAAAAAGCAACTTGTTCCAGACTTGTCGGCATTTAGTTACTTATCACTATATGATATACAGTATGTTGTTTACAAACCTATATACCTACATTTTTATGATGCTTAAACTACTAAATAAAACTACCTACTACTACGTAAACATACAGTACGATTACTAAGAGTTTCATTTTCAACATCATTATCAACACAGGTAGTCTATTGTTTATGGTCTACTGTAGGACGCTTGCTCCCAATTTTCTATAAGACAGAAGTTGCACAGTATGCAGCATGGATTGCCGGCTTAGGGGATAATTAGGGTTCTATCGGCTTAATGTACTCTCTGAGGCACAAGAAAAGTAATAATTGACCTACCAACTATACTAAAGCCAAACTCGATTAAGAATGCTTGTCAACAAACAAATTAAAAATGAAGGTAGAAAATGCAACACATTTTATGCCTAATAAATTTAAAATTATGTTTTGTTTTTTTATTAAATCTTATTTAAAAGATATTGAATATATTAATTAGTTTTAAGCTTACTAATCTAATTTATTTTCATAAATTCATCATTAATAAATTAATTAAAAAAATTAGGTGTAAAATGACTAGTGATTTCTACCTTCATTTTTAATTTGTTTGTTGACAAGCATTCTCAATCGAGTTTGGCTTTAGTATAGATGACCAACCACATCGTCTACAAACATAGCCAAACTTCGCAAGGTTCTCAATGAACAAAGGAAACAAAGGTTCTCCTACAAAGTGCCACTATGTATCCATCAACCTGAAGGCATATATTGTGTGTGTGCATGTAATTACACCGGCAACCAACCCTTCCGATCGGAATAAAACAATGCCGCTTGAAATCAGAAATAGTACTACGGTAGACGAGATGTGTCACAAAAAGGTCTACTACTACAAAGATTAGATATTGATTTCGTTCCGCTAGCGCAGCAGGCTTTTCATTAATCAATGTACTACCTCTATGTCATAGAGTCTACGAGAATAAGTATAATTTTGGCTGGTGGGAGACTTCGACCGTGGTTAGTTACAACCTTACAGTACATAAAGACGTACCGCAAAGCAATTAAGCATTCCGGTACGATGTCGTATAGAAATCTAACAAGTTAACCTGCTTCTATCTTAGATTGCATCATCACTTACCATCAGGTATGATCGCAGTCAAGGGCTAACTTGTAATGAAAATAAAATAATGAATAATTACAAGATACTTACAGCTGCAAGACCGATGACCAAACGCACAACAACTAGCATCACATAATGCAGCCTCGCGGCCTGGGGTGTGAGGATCGTCAGCACGGCAGACAGGAGCATGGTGAAGAAAACCACCTTCCTCGGACCCCACAGCTCGGCCGCTGTGCCACTGAAGAGGCATGTAATGGCATAGCCCCAGAAGTAGCTCGACAACACGTAGGCTTGCTCTTGCGCTGTCCAGTTGAATGTTACCGTGCCTTCGGGCTGCAAAACAAAAAAAAATATTCAACATTAGTTAATCGTTGATCTCGGAGACATAGAGCTCGCTCTACTTTTTTTTAAGATTGTTAACTATTTTCCAATATTTTTTTACCATAAAAAGTTTACATTTTAAAATGGGATAAAATACAAAGCAAAAGGCTTTAGTATTTTTTTACACATTATGTAATGGAGAGACGAAAGCACCTTTACCGTTAAAATGTTTTTAAACCTCATGGATAGCTAGGTTCTTAACTCTACACGGGGTTAGCTAACTCTCTCTAACTCTACAATGGGGTATTTTAATTTTGTAAAAAAAATGCTTATTTAATTATTTATTAAGCCCTAAAGCTAACATAGCCCTTTGCCTTTAGGCCAAAACCTGTAGGTTATACAACCGAACAATGTATTTTCAGTTCGGTTTAGAAACGACATAGTTGAGATATTTTTGCGATATTCTTTGTTAAAATAAATACAATTACAAATTTAATTTAAATTATTCATTAAACAAGGAATGTGTGGAATTTTCGTAATTTCATCACACAGTCATAAGTATTTACTAATTAGGTCCAGGTGTAGCAAATGTAAATACGTAACACAAAATACGTACTTCATGAGAAAAGAATTTGTTTATTTTATATTTTTAATCATCATAAATATTCTAACGACTTGAATTCATTATCCGTGAAGGTTCTTTTTTTACGAACGCGTAAGAAGCGGTCTGAGGTTCGTGGAATTACGTGTAACGTACAAGGATTAGCGAGTAGCGACCGATCGTGACCTAGCCGCTTCTTTTCAATCATCGTTTTTTTAGAATTCCGTACCGTAAAGGGTAAAAACTGCACCCTATAACTAAGACTTCTGAAGATCTCTGTCTTCTCTCAGTAGTCTTGTTACTAGGCCTAAGATGCACTTGGAAGAGATATTTTGTGTAGAGCAAACGTTGTCTAATTTTAGGAGAAATACAATACAAAAAGAGGTAGAAGCAGAGATATATATGGCACGAAACCCTCTGTGCGCGATTCTCGCGAGGCACTTGGCCAGTTTTTTAGCATTATACCAGTTCGTAAAGTGCCATACGAGTAAGCATTCGATAACTTGTTTTAAAAATCTCATCATTGTATTAGCATTTTAGCACCTTAGGCCTAACTCACACGAGTGTAGAGGCTAAGAGGTTTGTATAACACAACTAGTTGACAAACTTGATGTGTCAGTTCGTTTCCAATCTAAGTTGAGCCCTTATCATACACTCATGAGCATTATCACTAGCGCTATTATGAAAATATGGTTTTAGTATCTCTCTCTCTAACACGATAGATAGACAGATAGAGACGATTTTGTAACTCACGCTGACGAGTTAGAAAAACATTGTTACAGTAGCAGCCTTGGAATGGCCCACAACATGATAAGACTTTACTTTTGTAGAAGGCGTTTCCGAGCTTGGCTAGGCGTGAAAATGGCGGATTTTTCACAACTCCCTCAATATGGGTATCAAATGAAAGGGCTTGTCTAGTAGAACACTATGAAAGATTGAAATTCCAAAATAACCGCCACAAAAAAAGACGAATTACCAACCAATGGAAAATATAAACTTTTTAATCCATTTGATAAAAACCTCCAACCAAATTTCGGGTTTTAAATTTTCAATTTTATCTTAATTCTAAATCATATAATATAAGATATAATAAATAAGTAATAAAGTAGATGCTTTATGGTTACGACAATAATAACCTGGCACGAGGTATTATCAATAGTACGACAATTAAGGCAAGTCAATCAGTGTGGTAAATTGTTCAATTATCACGAGGTACGAGTACCTACCACAATCAAGGTTTTCATATCGTTGCAATATCAAATAACCAATAATGCAGAAAAATAAACTCCTCACCTTCATTTAATATTAAAATTTTTTAAATGACTCCGCGTTAGATTATTGGTTAGCCCACGTGGCTTCTATTACAAGGTCCTGAGTTCGTATCGGGTTCGAGTTGTGAAATAGTCCTTTTCGTTCGTTCAACATTCATTCGGGAAGATAATGGTTGGTGGTATACGACTGTACCTAAACACTTTCGGTGCCGGTTACATCACTATCATCTGATAGTGATAGTATTATCACCCAAAGCACTTGAGCAGCGCAGTGGTTCCAACGCTCCTAGAGGAAGGGAGGTTTGGCCCTTTGTTAACCGTTGATATAATATAGGACTATATTTAATACCAAATTTCAGCTTTTATAAAATTATTAAATTACGAAGCTAATATTATTAAGAGCCTGTGATGGCCAGCTCTTGAATAACTTGTAGTCAAAATGTTTCAGATTTTATGATATTTCATCATTAGTAATCACTTTCACCAATGCTCTCAAAAGTTAAAACACTACAGTAAAATAGTATAGTAGTATAGTAAAAGTACCATAATTATGTTTTCTGTAAACGTTAATTACCTATCAATTTTATGCCTGATTGCCTGCCATAAAATTATAAGTTTAAAGTACCCGTTAACATTTCACTATCCCTCCCATTATATCAAGTTAGGAGGAACTTGTACTCATTACAAACTGACTTTCCTGTGAGGATTTCCTATTTAACTTTTTGGTGGTTTGAGAAGAAGAAGAAGAAGAAGAAATACTTTATTGCACATAAAAATAGATATAACAGATACATGAAAAAAAAGGATTAAAATAAACATGCAAAGGCGGCCTTATTGCTACAAGCAATCTCTTACAGGCTTGAGCTTGACTGTCCATGTCAATATACTTACATTGTATCTCAAACACAGGAGTATATGCCACTGAATTACCAATTTCGGGCCAGCATTGAAAATTTATCAGAAAAAAGAACAATATGTTTCCAATATTTAATAAAAGTTCGGGCTTCTGACCCAAGGCTTATAAAAGGCCAAATACTGTTCCAACGTAGTTATTTTTTCATCGGCCCAAAAGTACGTTGTTCATTTGAGTAGTTTATTTCACCGGGTCTAATTGCCGCAACTGGTGACCGAAGGGCTGGCTCGTTTTTTGCGCAAAGGATTAGCTTGGCTATCCAACGCAGAAACGCAGCCAGTATTCTTGCCACCATTCCACGTGGGCATGATTTGTATAGTTATTAGGAAAAGTTAGCTTAAGTTCCTTACTGTATTCTTTCTCAATAAAAAAAAAGCCAAGCGCTAAATTTGTAATATAAAAGGAGTATTTAACTGAGAAGCAGTGATTACCTGACGTATGTCCCGCCTAGTGACCACGGCTGTGGTATCATTATATAACATACCGTCGTCATTTGCTATGGCCTTGCATTCGCTTTTCACCCTGTGAACAAAAGAACAATGTAAATGCAGTGAATATTAAATGATGCGAAATTAGGTATTTGGTCTTCTCATCAGATATAGAAATCTATGTTTTCTACCTCCGTATCAATAATTTAAATACCAGATAATTCTACTAATACATACTCTTATATTTTCCTCAAGTATAAAATAAAAACATCATAATAATATAGATTATTCCCATGCATTCTTTCCTCGTAAGATATTTTCAGTAAATTCTTAGCGGGCAGGCGAGTGAGCTAAGGAGACCATATAATATGTCGGTCTCGGTCTCTATAAGCAGAATTTGATAGTGATTGTTAATAAATTAAAAACATTATCACTTTTGGCCTGCCAACCAGCTTTGGAACAGCATGGTGGATCTTCGCTCAGGCCAGAACGTAATGGGCCGATATTAGGTAGATAATGCTGATGATAATTTATATGTATTATGAAATTAAATAAAAGGCAGGCACAATGAAAAATTGAAGTCAACTGTAGAATATGTGCGCCATAGGTATTGAACATTTTATAGATCTAGTTTACTATCAGAAATTAGCATAGTCAAATGTTCAGCTTTATATTATTCCAAGTTTTATATTGTGATAGTAATTGACTAACATCAAATATTTGTCGAACTTGACAATCTGACGGTTACTGACTAATACAAGAAGTATTCTTAAGTCTCAAACCTTCCCTTTTTTTCATTTATCTAATACATTTAAAGGAGCAATTCTCGTATATATAATCTGAATCTCAAAAACGGCTATAACGAATATCATGAAATTTTGTATGCAGGGAGGTTCGGGGACAAATAATCGTTTTATTAAAGTTTCAGGTAATAGATAAACTGTACCGACACAGCAACACTAAAACTGCTTAACAATAGATGGCGCTGTTATGTAAATAGTATCTAAATATAATTTCCCAAATACCGGGCAAAGCTAGGTCAACTAGATACTGGTATTATTGTTTATAAAAAGAAAATGCAAGGTTATGTGAGATAGAGATAGTACATAGCTACCTAAAGATACACGTGTATGACTGAATGTGATAAGTATTATCAGTGTATATTAAATTACAGTACTTCTAACATTATTACCGTCATGCATATTATTAATAATCAATAAAAAACTTAATCAAATAAAATAATACACAAATTACCTAGTAAAGAAATGTGTTATAGATTTATAAATTGATACCTTATATAGAAATAAATCAATTAAACAGCTTTTTCAGCATAAGTAAGTATATTATGGTATTTACATCTCTGTTTTGGCTAATCTCAGAAACTATTTGTCGGGTTGTAAAAACCTCTATTTTATACGACTTATTTAAGACTTAAGAGGAGTAACATAATTTGTTTCCTGGTATTCCCATTATAACGGGAATTGTAAAAATTGAAAATGAAAATTATGGGAAATTATGGCATTACAAAATAAATATATGAAATAAGCCCTAATGTAACTTATTACATATGTTACAAAATATATAATAGTAATCACCATAAACATAGTTGCTAATACTCGGTCCTGATTTACGGTTAGCGAAGTCAACTGATTATACAGTAGCCTATATGTTTATCATAATCGTCCTATGCAGACTCATTGATATTGCACCGCCAGGCGTGACATCAATGAATTCATCAGTAAAAAAATAAAATTCCAGCAAAAAATATTCCAAACAGCTAAACTGTGACATTTCACAAGTCAAGACGAGTTTTTCCTACCAGTTGAACACCTTTAAGACAAGAGTAAAATGGCAAGCGCGTTTTATTTAATCTTAAGGTGCAAAAAGACTGGATTCATGTATTGTGCCACAATCAGCCTCGTCTGTCACAGAAACAAAATTGAGCTTTAGCGAAAATCGCGTTATGCTGTTTTACGTTAGAAAGAGTCTGCAAGTGCAAACAAGACTTGTATGATAGCATCTCGTGTTAACACGCAATTTGACGCGAACCTACGCAGCACACATGGGCTGGAATTTGGTCGCGTCACAAATATAGACGATGTAGATGTAGTAAAAGAAGTTGTAGTCACCAAAATTGAGAAAAGGAAGCTCAGATGGTTTGTGCACGTAGAGAGAATGGATGAAAGAAGATTAACAAAAGAGATTTATGCGGCGAGGTTGAAGGGAAATGTTGGAAGGTTAAGGCCTAGGCGAATGTTCCTGGACCAATTTCAGGACATTTTAAATAATGACCAGGTCAAAAGTACTCTAATCCGACGAACTTGTATGAAAGGATTAATGAGAGTTGAAGAAGCTAAGGAAGTGCGCAAGGACCGTGGCAAGTGGAGGGATGTCGTCCCTGACTACCCCAACGGGAATAAGGCGTGATGTTATGTTATCTATAAATATGGCTGTAAACAATGATTTTTCATATGTTTACTATGCCTTGTTTACTATGCCTTGGCTTAGCATCTCATTTGCCTTGTTTGTTTTCACCTTTAATCTCATTGCTTTCTACCAAGTATGATTGTAGTCATATGCAAGCATATTTACCATGAAAAAAAAAATTGTTGCATAACGCGGTGATAAATTTCAATATTGCATTAATCCGTTATCCTTATCCATGAAGTGGTTGAAGAGTTTTTATGACAGCTGATATTTTCATCTCACATGCAGATAAATAATTATTTGCGATACATCTCTATATCTTATCTATCTGAGAGATATTATTGCGATCTTGATAAGTTGATCTGCACACTTAACTACCTACGGTTATCAGTTAGCATATTGTTCAAGTTACATATTATCGTAACCAGAAACGTAAACATATTATGTAAAGTGATAGGAATTGCGTAACACAGTGTTGAAGATTGTAAACAAACAATTTAAATTTCTTAATGCCACAGATTAGTTCTGTTTACCATATTCACCAGTAGCAAATGTTTCTGACGAAAACCCCAAACTCTATTGAGCAAAATATCAATAAAAATTCCTAGGCCATTCAGTCGAGTAAAAAATTACATACCGTTAGTGGCCAGAACAAGTAAAACTAATCTCGGGTTTTCTGCGCCAATAAATAGAATGGTAAATACCTATAATTGGTTTCATAAGTTTGTTCATGTAGACATTACAGGTGACAATTTTATCAAATTTAAAAGAAAAATTAAAAACTACCTTTTAACAAGTTACTCTTCTGGATAGTTTAGAATTATAATAATTATATAATAAGGTTTAATTTTTATAATATAAGAATTAGTTTATGTACTTTATACTATTTATACTTTATTAGCTATAGTTAAAATTTGTTTGTCTTGCTTATAATTATAATTGTGTTTGCTAGTTTATTGTTAGTTTGTGTTTGCTTTTTGTTTGTCTTTTCTACTGTAGTATTTTTAAGTTAGCATGTTGTGTTTACTAATAAGTAGGTTTACAATTAAACATTTAGTTTTTAAGATCTTACTATTGTTATACTTATGAGAATTGTAACCTGTTGGTAACCTTAATAAATAAATAAAAAATAAAAAACCCCTGTTGATTATTCATTTCTAAGATAAATCTCGAATTTTTTGCGACAGACCTCACCATTCAATTTGATGACTGTTGTTTACGTCTTATTTTCATCTTATGATTTGAATTTTTATTTAGTTTACCTTTTCCTTGTTTGAGTTTTCGTTTTTCAAAAACTTTTTACGATCGTTTTTGTTGAGTCAATTACATAAATCTTGTCGGTAATTCTGCGTGAAATTTTTAATAGTAAACAGCGACTAGTAATTTAAAATTTTTGAATTAAAATAAGTGTATTATGCAGTGTTTCCGATGTTTAGCAATTGGTTTGAATAGCTTTGCACAGTTGAGCACACATTGAGTATGACGAATGATGGCTGACGAATCCATTCGATGCGAAACGTGTCGCCATCATACAACCCATTTACCTATGCGTCGGCCAACATTGCACTAGGGAATATCTATTTCTAACTACAACTTTGTATATTATATAGCTTGAAATAAATAAATATTTAATTCAATACAATCATAATGATATTTACAATACCGCTATGGGTTTGGCTGTGATGAGTAGGACTTCGTCTGTTATAAAGGCTGACAATTTGACAGCTTATGCTCTTACCATAGTCAAGTATAGAATTTGTATCGTGGTGGCTTTGGAAGGAAGTCAAGAGTCGAGTTCCTTAATAGTCTAAGCATAAAATGTAAATTATGTTTTACAATACCTACCATCGTATATAATGATAAATCATGTCTACAGTCTTGATACATTAGGTCAACCTAGGGGTCTCAAGACTGTAGACATCAATCTCTTGCAGTGCTTTTCGACGACTTCAACTAACTGGCAACTGGTGTGGTGGCATGGTAGGAGCATGGACTGTCAAACTTTTAAAAAAATTGTATTGTAGTAAAAATTCTTATATATACTGTACTGTTACTATTACAGTGAAGAATCTGCAGGCAGAATAATACTACGAGATCGCGACACCGTATTCCTTTACCCAACCAGACTCCAAATTTTATTACTGTTTCTCAATATTTGATGATTGTATATAGCCTATCTTATTCAAAAAATTCCCTTAGAATTATTTCGTACGTATTAGAAGACTTTACTACGTGTTTCAATATTTCTAAATCAGTTGTGTTGCCTTATAAAACTGAGAGATCTTGGTTTTCATTTGACTGGAGCTCAAATCAATTGAGGAATTAGTATTACATATCCATTGTAGATTTGGTCTAGTAGTAGGGTCCGCTTGCAACTTTAAAAGTAGCAGTTTTCGGCAAAGACGTGATTTAGAATTTACAACGTTTGATGTCGTACACAATATAATCATGTAAATAATGTTCCTTTTTCGCCAAGTTGCTAATGTTATTATAATCAACTATTAATATAAAATACGTAAATCACATGCGCCGACCTCACTTTGATTTTCCTGATGGTAATTTACTACAATAGATCACTGCATGTTATAGAACAAAGTTCCTCGCCGCGTCTGTCTGTTCGCGTTAAGCTCAAAGACTACTGAGCTGATTATCATGCAGTTTTCACCAGGTAGAGTGTATAATGAGAAAGATTTTAGTATATTATTGTTTAAAGTTTTGTGTAAATTTACTCAAAAGACGACAATTGTAAGAAGTCTCGTGCCGCTTAGGAGCTTTCAATAAAAACAATACCTAATCTCTTTGAGATATAACAAAACAATGTATGAAAGGATAGTTCTTTAGTAGGCATATATCAATCTTTTAAGGATAGCTTGCTAAATTTGCCCTACCATTAATTTCGTTAAAATAAAAGGTTCGCGTGACTTTTTTTAGATTTCATGTAAACATGCAATACAACATTTTCCTCGCGGGTGTCTGCTACTATAAAATATTTCAACAAATTTAAGTAGTAATTTCGATCAAATTATAATTATAATTTACTCTAGAATTATAGGTTACATTTACATTTCAATCGCATGATGAATTTATTAAGATTGTAATTAAATAGATACGGCCACAGTTCAAATCTAAGATTTCATCACAATACCGGTTCTCCTTGATGAAGCTTGATTATGTATTATGATAGATGAAAATGTTAGACAAAGAGCAAAAAAGAAGAAGAAGAAACACTTTATTGCACATGAAAATAGATATAACAGATACATGAAAAAAAAGAATTAAAATAAACATGCAAAGGCGGCCTTATTGCTAGCAGCAATCTCTTACAGGTTACAAAAAGCATGGTTTTTTAATTATTATTTTTTTTAGAAAGAGTTAATAAAGTAATTTTTAAGCTGGTCGTATTAAACGTTGCTTTTTTTTCGTGTCCATTTGGGCTGCCATATCATACTCGTAGGTAGGTAATTATAACCTTAAAATACCTTTTTTTTTTTTTTTTTTTTACGCTGGGAAATGCATTTACGCATTCCTCCGGAAAGATGTAACGTTCTTTCCGAAGGGTATGTGGGACTCACTAGTTAAACCAGAATACCCACTAAAACCCAGCGGCATCCGGCCGCGTCTTTAGGGTGAGACATCACAGGATCGTGGTTGCATGCTACTGTGACGTCTCGACGTTCACCCGCAAGTCATGATTTATCCCTGAGTGCTAAACACACATTAAACTCCATTTATAGCGAGCGCAGGTGCGCATATCTGCGCATTCGTCTGCCTGGTCTTTTTCTGCGACTTAATGGAGCATTTACGTCCGCTTCCCTGTATCTCTCGTCCGCCTCTTTAAGACTGAGTGCAGACTCACAGAAGGACACCATGGCGGTCCAACACGACTCGCTGTTCAGCATAGCGTCTATTATGCAGGGCCAGGAGACGTCTCCACCTCTAATGGACTCTAGAGTGAACCTCTGTGCATCCCAGGCTGCGCATTCAACCAGTGTGTGATACGCTGTGTCCTCTGCAGCCCCGCACTGGTGACATACTGGCGTCGGTTCACGCCTCGCTATTTGGTTCAGATACTTTCCAAAGCAACCGTGCCCAGTAAGTATCTGCACCAATCGGAACGTGAGTACTCCATGCTTTCTATTCAGCCATATATTCAAGTGAGGCCGAATCGCCTCGACTGTCCAGGTACCAGCACTGGGATACTCCAGGTCTTCTTTCCATCTTTGAACCAGCTCTGTTTGGGCAAGGACTCTGACTCTTCTGACCATGTCTGCTCCTGGTAAAACGCCCTGAGCTCTCATTTCCGCTCTAAATCTGTGCACTTCGGCAAGAACTTCAGCCTGAAGCTCCCATGGTGGATCTCCAGCCAGCAAGGTAGCAGCTGTCCAGGACACTGTGCGGTATGCTCGGATCACTCGCACTGCAATAATCCTTTGTGGCTTTCGCAAAAGGGCCTTAATACGGGCTGTTAGAGAGTGAACCCATATTGGAGCACCGTACAAAGCCATGCTCTTAATAACTCCAGCATACAGGCGCCTACAAGCCGAATCTGGTCCTCCGACATTTGGCAGAAGTCTTCCTAGTGCAGCAGCGGCTTTCACTAGCTTAGTTCCCAGCTGTTCAAAGTGGGTTTTAAAACTCCATCGTCCGTCCAGAATTAGGCCCAAGTACTTTAAGGACGACTTTAACTCAATCACTGTGCCTTGGACAGTGATGTGTGCACCTCTAGGAGGTCCTCGACGGGGGCCATGGAATAGGAGAGCCTCTGTTTTAGCTATTGAGACTCTCAGGCCGAGCATTTGGATCCTCTCAACTACTAACGATGTACCAACTGCGGCTAGGCGGGCTGCTTCTTCGTAAGTTTTACCGCGGGCGGTTACAAGAGTGTCGTCTGCGTAACACAGCAACCTCATTCCCGGCAATAATGGGCATCGCAGGAGCCAATCAAATCCTATGTTCCAGAGGACAGGCCCCAACACAGATCCCTGCGGTACGCCAGAGCTGACACAACGTCGATGTATTTGACCGTCTTGACCCTCCCAGATAATAACCCTGTCTTGCAGATACGCCTCCAACAGTTTCCTTAAGTAAGTCGGCAATCTATGATACTGAAGGGCCTCCAGCAAGGTTTCAAAAGGGAGACTGTTAAACGCGTTTGCAACGTCCAGAGATACTGCAAGCACGACGTCCCCAGCCTCTACCGCTTCTATGGACAAGCACCTTAGGGCCTCCAGGGCATCAAGTGTCGAGCGACCTGCTCTAAACCCAAACTGTACTTCAGACAAGCCTGGACCCACCGTTTCAAGATGCGTAGTAAGTCGGGTAGCGAGAATCTTTTCAAATAGCTTGCCCGTTTCGCTAAGTAGGACAATCGGCCGATATGCTGCGGAAGAGTCCGACGGCCGGCCCTCTTTGCGTAATAGGCACAGCTTTCCTTCTTTCCATTGCCTTGGGAACTGTCCGATAAGTAAACACTTATCGAAAAGACTACGGAGATTTACCCCAAGGCTCTCCATCGAAATGGAGATGATCTTCCCTGGAATGCCGTCAGGACCTGGAGCTGTTTTTTTGGCTCGCAATCGATTACAGGCGGTTTCAAGCTCGTCATCGGTAACTAAGGGGATGTCACGACTCAATTCACTTCTGGAAGGAGTAACCATTTCTGGAGGAATGTGTCCTTGAGACTCTGGAAATAGCTCTCCTATAATCCGGTGCAGAACATCAGGTTCTAGGGTCTCAGTAATTGGAACACCCTGTGCGGTAAGTTTATTGCGTACCAAGCGGTAGGGTCGGCCCCAGGGATCTCTGTTAAGTGTCCTCAGCAACTCTTCCCGGGCTTGCTCTTTAGCTTGGTTGATGGCCAGTTGTAGAGTTTTTTTAGCCTCCCTATATGAGACCCGCAGTTGGTCTTCCAATTCTAGGTCTAGCCCATTTCTTCTGCGGCATCGCAAGTATGTTCTGCGGGCTCTAATGCAAGTAGTTCGGAGATCTGCTATATCAGACGACCACCAATAAACCCAACGACGACGGGGTCGACGCCGGGCTTTCGGCATAGAAGCGTCACAAATCTCCGTAAGGGAGCTGCGAAAACGGTTAGCCAGCTCCTCTACGGTAACCTCAGGGCTGTTTCTTGCAAAGGACCATCTCTGGACTATGGCTGCTTCTTTGGCTAATTCCTGATTTAGTTGCCTAAGACACCAGCGCGGGAATCTGCTTTGTCTTCCAGAACTTGGTATCCTTGGAGAATTTGAGATCTCGAATCTAATGTAAAGGTGATCCGAGAGAGTCTCTATTTCTTGCTCCACCCTCCAATTTAAAACGTTACACGCAACTGCACTACTAGCGAAAGAGACGTCTACTATTGATCCTCCTTGCCATCGTACGCAGGTATAGGCTGATCCTCTGTTAAGAAGTGACAAACCTGAAATAAGAGCCCAGTCCTGCACTGCCCTCCCTCTTGCATTAGTGACAGGGCTTCCCCAAGCCTGGCTTTTGGCATTTAAATCTCCGAGAACGATTACTTTCCCCCCGGTTTGCCTTCCTACGGCCTCCCTGATAGAGTCTAGGAAGATTTGAAATTCCGCTAGCGGCCGATTGGGCGAGAAGTACGTCCCTATTATTACGTATTCCCCCCATTTAGCCACCGCATATCCCGAGCCTCGTTCTACTGGCACGAGAGAAGGGCCAGTAATATTCCTAGCCAGAACTGCCACTAGACCACTCAAATCTCCTACCCAATGTGATTGTGGTGGGACATAGTAGGGTTCACAAACTACTGCCAAGTCAATTTCCCATTCCGCTATGGACTGTAGCAAAAGATCTTGAGCCGCAGCGCAATGGTTAAGATTCGACTGTAGAAAGCTGATATGTCGATGCTGATTCATGATGACATATCAGCTTTCTCCTGTGTCTGACGACGTCCATCTTCCGTAATGATGCTAGCTCCGAACGTCTTACTTTTTGAATGGGGAGGGTTGCAGTTTTTGCCTCCCATGATATGATTTGCGGGCCGACCCGCATCCGTGCACACTGCGCATTGCATCTCGCGCAGGCAGTGAAGCGACTTATGTCCCTCGCCGCCGCAGCGGAAGCACAAATTGCCTCGGTCCACTGAGGAAGGACAGACAGGCCTTGTATGTCCAATTCCAAGACACTTATAGCATCGTAGAGGTCGCTGTTCTAATACCTGTACTTGTGCCGAACTCCATCCAACCAGGAGTCTTCCAGCATCGGATAACGTTTTAGCAACCTCGATTGGACAGTGAACGACGACAGTGCCCATCCCTCTAGCACCGATTTGCATATCTCCTACTTTCACCAATTGAGCAGAACAGTTTCCGGCCTGTGCAACAGCAGCAACGACTTTCTCCTTGGTAACTGAGTCATCAAGGCCGGCAACCCTGAGCGTCGCAGTTGGAGTGGGTCGCACAACATTTGCAACACCAGTCAATGTTGTACGGAGCTTGCTCGCAAGTAACTCGGCTTGCTCCGAAGTTTGATTTATCGGAAGCTCCAGTAGTCTAGCTCCGGTAGCAGCACGGCGGATTTTCATGCCGTCGCTGATGCCAAGTTCTTGCAAGTTAATGCTTTGCTCAGCTTTCTCGAGGACTTCAGCATAAGTTACCCCTTTGTTAGCTGCTTCTGGCTGTAAGGTGATCACAATAGCGGCAGTTTTTGGAGGGACAAGCTTGGTTACGGCTGGCAGCTTTTGATTAGCGGCAGAGGCCATCGTCGAAGCTGTAGGGGGCAGATTAGGTTTCTTACCCTTTCCTCCTTTTTTTACCACTGTAACCCAGTCCGTGGTAGCAGTAGAATGAGATTGACTGGGGACAGCGCCTTCCTGGGCGGTATCAGCAGGCGATGGAACCGACGCAGTCTCCTGAGTCACCGACGCAGCCTTGGACTTCGGAGCACGAGAAGCCGACTGAGAGGCCTGTCTTCTTTGGTCTGATGCCAGAGGAGGTCGAATTATCCTTTCAGGTAAAAGCCTCTCCTCGATACCGGCGAAACGAGCATCCAGCATGAGGCTTACTGACGAGACAATGGTGGCCTTTAGTTCTTCTAACGCGTCGTTGCTCAAAATAGAGGCATGAGCACGATTTGTTGCCGCCATGTTGGACTTCATCTCCGTGAACTCTCTCCGATGTGCTTTCAGGTCAGCCTTCAGACGCTCCACTTCGTTACGGAGGCGAACGTTGTCCGCTCTTAAACGACGGGTCTCTTCGGCCTCTGTCCTAGACGCCAAGTCGTCAACAATTTCTTGAAGTAGTTGAGCCGACTCTTTAAGGCGTTTTACCGTCGCGCCCTTCAGATTGCCCGATTTCGTGGCAACTTGGACAATATTAGCAACGTTATGTCCGCAAAGAGCTCGCAGTTCTTCCGCGCTAAGCTTTGTTGAGGTCTGCGGGCGTTGCACCTCCGCCATCTCTTCTAGATCGGATTCGTCACGAGGTGTTTCCTTACGGAAAGCTCTGTCTCTGAGGGACTGGTTGAAAGCCACCTCTTCAGCCTCCTCCCGTGCTTTTTTTAAATTGGCCCTGGCGCGCGCAACACCCGTCCCACGGCCCCTAGCTTTGGCTCGGCCCCGACTGGCAGATTCACACCGTACCCTGGAACTGTCCGATTCAGAATCTGTATTTCCTTTAGGCATGCGAAATATCGGACTTCGTGTCCTCGACTCATCCCTACGTCCGTCAAGAATATTGCTCGACACAGAAGCGTCTCTCGACAGACAGTCTCGCTGTCGAGAGACCCCCCTCGAGTCCATGTAAGAAAATCCTACTACTGATACACAGACAAGACCATATAACAATAAAAAGTATTAAATGACAGCTAGAAGAACAAGAAACTACACTACACTACAAAGAATTACAATGTAAGCGACTCAGAACGCTTACATATCACTAACAATATCTAACAACGACTACAAACAACGGCAATATTTAAAACTATTTAAGTAGGACACAACCGAGCGCTTATCGCGCAACAGGCGCCAACGCGCTGCGCTCGGCGTTCTAAACGCGAGTCCAAAGTCCAAACCAAATAATTTTAAGACAACGACAGCAAATACAAGAAAATCAAAAGCATTAACAAACAACAAACAACAATAATTACAAAGATGGCCCTGAAAAGGGCCCCGTAGATCTAGAAAACACGATAAAACGTGAAACGAATTCAGAAATTCGAGGCACGTAATATTGTACAACCGCATGCAAGAGCGCACGCAACCACTCGCTACGGCGTCCCGCACGCGACTCAACCTTAAAATACCTAACAGTTAGGCCGGGCGCCCATTGTGATTTTTTGTCACGGTAACATTTTGTTGCCGTCACCCTCTGTCACCATCAATGCGCCCACTGTAGGTAACTGTCACCGGGTAACAAAGTGAGCTTATTTGAGTTCTAGATCGATTTCAATTAGGTTGCTGTACTAAATATATATTTTTTTATTCTGAATTAAACCGAACACTTTAAATTTGTACATACATTTTTTTAATTATATATGGTTTATTGTAGGCAAGGGAAGCGAAAAAAAAAAAAATATTTAACACTCTCTAATATCTTCATTGCACTCGATTCGGTGACTTAAAGTCACGGCGACACAAAGTCACAGTGCCCGCCCGGATTTAATGATATAAATAATAATTGACTATATTAGTGTACTAACGATGTGGTTTTGTGATCGTCTGGCACCATAGCAATGATGTTGACGCTCATGTTGACCCGTAGCATGTAGTTGACCCAGCACGCGAAGAACATCATTATGGCCACGTTGAACCGCGCCGGTATCAGATCTGGAATAATATACATATTCCTTCTTTAATCTAAGTTATAATTTTAGATTTAATTAAAATAAAAAAGATCAATGGCTGAAACTCGGAAACCTGAAATACCAAATTTAAGGTCGAAGTGAGAAAAAATTTAAGTAAAAAATAAACATTTAATTGTCTAAGGTTAACAAATAAGTATAATTTCTAACACGACATTATTCAAATAACTGAATATGCCCAAGTTTAGGTCGCAATAAAAATTCCTAGTTTCTATGACTTAGTCTATTATTTATAACAGTTTAAAATTAAGTGTTCCCAATCCCCCTAACTACAATAAACAAGGCATAGTCATAAATGAAAGTAAATAGACTTCGAAGCTTATTTTTTTTTATCGACTACAAGTTGGCCCTTGACTGACACCTGATGTTAAGTGATGATGCAATCTAAGATGGAAGCGGGCTAACTTGTTAGGAGTAGGATGTAATCCAAACCCCTATCGGTTTCTACACGACATCGTACCGGAACGCTAAATCGCTTGGCGGTACGTCTTTGTCGATAGGGTGGTAACTAGCCACGGCGAAAACCTCCCACCAGCCAGACCAAGACAAATTAAGAAAAATCTCAATCTGCCCCACCGGGAATCGAACCCAGGACCTCCGTCTTACCACAGCGCCACGGAGGTCATCGAAATCGTTATTAGATCTTAGAATGTATATATTGAATATAATATATCGAAAGTATTTAAGTATGTTTCAATGTAGCCTCACTACTATCTATTCTTTAACAATAACTGTATTGTATGTTGTCACATCAAAAGAGTAATATGTAAAGTTTAATATAAATAATTCTCAATGCTTAGCTCTCTTTTGAAACAGTTATCATTTGAACACAATGTCTGGGCAAAACCGATGTGCAAACTTATGCAAATCAAACAATATACATATACAGTGCTATTCTCAATTCAAATCAAAGGTCACACGCATATTCTTTGGAGCCCCGTTGATTGCCAAATATATATTCAATGTCAAATAGAATCAGATGGGTATTAAGATGAGGCCGGAAATCGGTGTTTCCATCAAGGTAAGTTTAAACTATGGCAACGAGTAGATTTAGAATAGGACATTGTTCATCTTTTCTATTGCCTAGGAACCGATCTTTTTAGAAATATCTTTATTCAATTTCATCACTAAGATTATTTATAAATCGTCATTAAATATTTTTTTAATTATTTAAGAGTAGATGGCGGTCTTTCGGTAATTTTTTTTACATTATATGGCGGTTTTATAACATTTTAAGATCGGAAACCTAAAAAATTAAGGCTACGAGGGATCCAAATGCGCTTTTGTCCCAGAATAATATCTAAGGCATGTGACAGCTCGTTTAGTGTAAATGCGCCTTCAAACGAACATTAGCCATCAAGTACGCGACCTCGTAAGAACCTGAAAGCCAGTTCTCGGAAGAGAACTTTCAAATGCAATGTCAATAACAGATGGACAGTGACAACAGGCCGGCCGCAGAACTGGCACGTTTGATTGTTGATGAAAACGAGTTTTTTGCTCGGCTTGCGACTACTTTCATAGTTGGTAATCCTATTTTTTATAATCTCTGTGCTAATCTAAACTGTATCAGTCAGTGAATCAATCTGAATAAATACTGGATGGGTTCATTGTTCAGTATAGAACACTAAAATGAGGCTATAATATACGAAAACAGATGCTTAGGTATTTATTTATTTAACGTTTCTACGCTAAGCTCTGGGGCTAAACATCGGTGTGTGTATTGTCCTCTAATATTTATTTAATTGTATTTTGTTAACGGAGAATTAGATAGGGGATGAGATCGAACCCCATATACTATCAACCTCCTGGCTACGTCTTGTGCTTAACAACTATAATTAGCCTGAGCATTCAAACAATGAGTTTTTAGTTTTGAACGGTCAGACAATAAACTACTGAAATTTTATCTCGACCAAAACACCAAAAAATATGCACAGACAGCAAGCTGAGACTTCGGTCAATCACTAGTTATAGGAGACCCATAGAAACAAATTCGATAGTCAACTAACAAAAACATACATAGTTACGGAAAAGGGCTACTGAGCCTGAGAGCCGTTGTTGTAAATAGGCTGATGTTGAGAACAATAAACTATTAGAAACGGTTAGTAATACAATTTTTTAATTGCTATCCTTGTGGAAGCAATAAGAGCCATATTTGGTTAAAAAAACAAGTTATGTCCGAACGACCTTTAAAATATTCGAGTAGGTTGTTTAGATATTGCAATTAAATTATAATATCGTGACATGTGTAGGAGAAAGTGGATGTATTTATTTAAACTAGTTTGGTTGAAAAGACAATTAGGTATGAAATTAATGAAATGAAATCTAAGTTTGACGACGGACGACTTGATTTCGAATTAAAGGAATTAGTGTTAAGATAATTGTTTACACATCGATGGTTAGACAGTTACATCCTATTAGACTAGCTACACCCCGCAGTTTCACTCCTGTAGCATTTTGAAAAATGCGTGGCTCTATTTGCGCGGCAGGCTATGCGTCGGCAATTCGTACAGACACATAGACATAATAATTATTAGTTATCACAAGTAGATATATTTCCTAAGCTACGTGACATATATTTATAAAATATTCTTGGTGATGAAGAAACTTTCGTAAAGTATATTATTATCATGTCAATAAGGAAAATGCATGCTATATGTTTAGACGATTTTTAACATTGCCAACGTGTGATAAAAGGTACCTAAATCACGTTTTGAAACTTGTAACAAAAAGAAATCATTATCAAAATACCTGTTTGATATTTTTTAAATATTCCAACCACATAACAATTTTAGCTACAAATGGAGTATAATTCGGATTAGCATGTACGTTGTTTGCACTACATTGTTCCTGGAAATAATACAGGAATAAAAAATTGGAAAAAATACAGAAATAGGATCTATACAGGTGTAACCGCGATATACATCTAGTATTGAAATACTTAATAACTAAATAAGTTTTTGGTCAAGTAAATAATGAATCTTGCTTGTTATTGACGTTCGCATGGGATTGTCTATCGTTAGCCATGAACTGAATATTCGTAGTAGATGCTACGTAATACCACAGAATGCATAATAGACTAACAGTACCTACAAGTGAATACGTCGTAGATATAAATCTGAACACGAGTATGACAGCGCAAGTACAAAAACATAATATCTCAGGCACCCATTAAATCTGTGCAGTTCACATTGTGGACCTACCAGAGCATAAGTTTAAGCTATGTGTTAAAAGGTACTAAGTAGAGGTTACTACACAAATAATGAAAAGATGATAGGAGATCTTTGGATAAGCTTTCAGCTTTATACACGAACTAAGAGAAATTGTAATTGAAAACAATATTTTATTGTAAACTATGGCAATGTATGATTATTCTTAACTGACGAAAAAAAACGGAGGAAGTTCTCAATTCGACACGTACATTTTTTTATGTATGACCACGCATAACTTTTTAGAGAGTTGTCTGATTTTTGATAATTTTTTTCTTTATTAGAAAGAGCACACTTCCAAGGTGGTCCCATTGTCATCAGTTTAGGATCTGATGATGATATCCTGGGAAAATTGAAAGAAATCTCTTCAAATTTTAAAGGCACACTTAAAGCGATTTCGGTTGTTGTTTTTTTGTTGTTTAAGTATCGGTAGCTTTTTGGCTACAAGTGCCGTATAATATACTATGACAGTATAGTACAAATACGTTACGTGGTGATAAATCACTAAAAAATAAAAAAAATTAAAAAATAACTGTGTCATTTAGTTGCTTTAATTTTATTTTACTTAAGCTTACCTAGGAGTCAGTGCCAGTCAGGGTTTCTACTTTAAGAACATTACCTAGAACCCACATACTGCTTTACTACGTTAAATAAACGTTCCTTAAACTTGCTGGCACCGATTTCATAGATATGCTTAAGTAAATTAAAGCAACTAAATGACACAGTTATTTTTTAATTTTTACTGCGTTTTGAGTCGGTTCTTTTTTTTTTTAATTTAAAAATTTCAACTGTTATTCTTGCTGGCCACAAGACGACGCCTTCCGAGCCGGTGGTAGAGTCACTGTATTCAGATTTATTTTTCAGTGCTTACAAACTAAGCATACTTGAAATAATTTGAGTACCACTTGAATGAATTTTAAATATTTTTTTATTTTTGAAACACATTTCTCAAGGCTCGGCCTCGCATAAGAAATGCCTCAATTGTTGTTGTACCTAAACCTTCCTAGATATATTATAGTCGGCAATAATTACTCAAAATAGGTGAAGCGCGTTTTCCCGCTATCAGAGAAATTAAAAACCCTTCAGAGAGGACTCAAATACAATACATATTACAAGAAACTAATTAAATATTCGTTTCTACATAATTTTAAGTTCATCTTTAGACATGTCTTGTAATATATATAAGATATATAATATTCAATAGATATAAGATAGTGATTAAATTCTACTAAAACTGTATGAAAGTTTTTATTATAAAAATGAGTTATGATTAGCATTCAAGGTGGACACTGTATGCAATTCAATTCTTTCGCGTTCGCTCTTTGTTGAGCAATACTCGTTTTATTGTCCACTGGCATTGCAACAAATACTTGCTCAAACAGTCTATTTTTGCTTGGCTACCTAAATAGTAAACAAAGTTTTTGTAGCGAACTAAAGACAATTTATTTACTAACACTGTACGATGTTATGATTCAACGACACCGCATCTGTACCTAAACAACTTCAACTGAGACATAAACATACTTGTATATACATTTTCATAATTTTCTAGAATTCAGTAACCTTGTTCTACAGTTGGAAGTCGTTTGTAGGTAGGTTTCTAAGTATAATTAATCTAGTGTTCGGGACTGTTATTTATTCCGTGATTTTATCTAAAATAAGTAACGACTAGATAAAGTTCTCGTGTATTTATATAGGTTTTTTTAAAACCTAGGTATGTCCTGTTCCAAATGATAATATAAACAAAATATGCGCCGGAAAACAGTTTTTTGTGGGAAAATAATAGGTCTAGGACCAAAAACATTATCCCAATCAGCATTAGAACAGCGTGGTGTGTCTATGCTCCATATATCCTCAGTCCTATAAGAAGAAAGGCTTGGCCTTATAGTTAACCGTTATTTAAGTTGATAATGATAGCGACGTGATAATAATAAAATATTTAACAATGTTAATTAACCCTTAAATAGGGAAGCTAGAAATAATAGCCTCTAAAGATAAATCTTTAACTATGCCTGTGTGCGTATAAGTAATTGCAACCATTTGCGTAATTATGTGTCGGTTAATGGCATTGCTTAGCCTTGCTTTCTGGAAGAGTCCGCGCGGTGAAAGTGTAAGAATGCAGGGCCCGAGCCTGGCGTCGGCAAGGCGTCGATGAGGCGCCTTATAGTTAGGGTTGCCACCTTACTTATAGTGTATTGGTAAGTTTGGGTAGTATAAATTCAACAGATGCATTTGGATACTTTTTTATTCATGACAAATTAGCACTTGAATGCAATGACACCTGATGGTAAGTAATGATGCAATCTAAGGTGGAAGCGAGCTATCTTGTTAGGACTAGGATGAACTCCACCACCCTTTTAGATTTCTATACGACACCGTACCGGAACGCTATATCGCTTGGCTGTACGTCTTTGTCGGTAGGGTGGTAACTAGCCACGGCCAAAGCCTCCCACCAGCACCAGCCACACCTGAACGAATTTTGAAAATTTTAATCGGCCCAGCCAGGAATCGAACCCAGGACCTCCGTGGTAGATATAAACCCACTGCGCATACCACTACGTCACGGAGGCTGTATATGTTTAACAGAAATATTTTAATCGTCAGCTTGCCAGCGCTATACTAATAATTTTGAAAATAAGCATGTTAAAATATACTAGAACAAGTAGACACTTAAAAACTGGCAACTTATAGTAATCACTATCGATGTCAAATTATGTCTTGATGGCGGTGATTGACTTTTTGTCAAGGTTTCTTAAGTAAGGTTACAATGATACATTCTGCGCTGTTTTGTTTGCGCATATAATAGTATAATGGTTAGCATTAAGTAGTTTGTAAATAAAAATTCCGAGATTTTGCCAGGTTCTTTTCTATATTTACTTTTTAAGTGTAAGTAATAGATTTATTTAAAACCTACTTCACAAACTGGTTATGTGAGCTTAAGAAATAAACGTTCAAAACAAAATACACAAATAAAAAAAATTCTTTATTTATGTATTTTGATTTCGAATTATAGTTAAGTATAGGTAAGTTTTATGTATTCAGGGTAGTAGTATTAGTCTGTTTTAGATAAATTTCGTCTGGGAAAGTGCTATTTTCATACTTTTTACATTATATTCATATATTCTCATGCTCAGTGGTAGATTCACTACAAATAGATTACTTTGGCGTTTCAAAAGTACTTAGTAAGCAACCAAACAGCATTCGTGTATTCCGTTTTGTCGCCGTTAAAATTACTATATACAAGAACATGAGGTTTAAATTAAAATAATTATATATCAGGTGCCTGTCGTGCAATAAGCATGTGCCTTGCGAATTGTTGGTCTGTTAAAGACGATGATTTTTCACGTGATTAGGTTGGGATGCGTGAACTCAGCGTTCGGCATCGCAGTGTAAAGGGTCAGCCGCAGGCGCAGCCGAAGATAAATTTAGTAAAGCATCTCTCTTCTTCTTCGTCGTTTTCTTCAATACTGAAGGTCGTGTCCACACTGCAGTGTCGTCGTTATAGTGTTCACAATCTCCTTCCACTCAGTCCGGTCCTCTGCTCTTCTGACGGCTGTCGTAAGGGGGAGGCCCGTGAGCGACTTCCAGCGGCTAGGTGATCAACCTCGTGGTCGTTTCCCCTCCATCTTGCCCACCACTATCAGCTTGTCTAGGTTATCAGGGGAGCGACGGGCAATGTGACCAAAATAACCGAGAATTCTCTCGTAGCATATAGTTGAGAGCCTAGTGCTAATTCGCAGCTGATTCAGGATCGAGACATTTGTTCTTTTGGCCTTCCATGGAATACGAAGCATCCTCCTCCAACACCACATCTCAAATGCATCTATCCTTTTCCTGTCTGTCGCTCTTATCGTCCATGCTTCGGAGCCATAAAGGAAGATTGAAAAGACTAAAGTCCTCACTATTCTTTTCTTTGTATTTTTAGTAAAGCATAGAAACTTTAAAAGTACACGTCACATGTTATTTATTAAGGAGTTTAGTAAAAATAAAAGTAAAAAATCTCTGTTTCTTTCATTTCTTTTTTATGTATGAGTAGGTGCTTTAGGTTTGTTTATTTATAAAAAAATTGAGTGAATTTTTCTTTTATATTCCCTTTTTGAACTCATAGTGAAAATTTTACCCACATTAAGTTTAGTCCTTGTGCCGCCACTGCTTGAACTCTATGGATCCACATTCAAGAAGTCAACAAACAATAGAGAAGCGACAGCCCTACACAGCGCAATAACATTATTAATTTCTTTTACCACCTTGCAATTATTTCAATGGGACTGACAGATGTCGAACACTTTCATGAACTAAATTAATACCTACAAGCATTAACGGTGAAGCCTACTTACTGAACGAATAATATTTATACAAGTTGGTATTTTTCGCACTTCAGTCCCAAATACAATTTATTTGCATAACAGGATCACTCAATCATATTGTTTTCCTTTATTATCAGTACAACCTTAAAGATGGTTCTGAGTCAATAACTGTAAATACAAAGCCGAAGAACGTTTAATGTTGAATTCCTTACAGTAATTTTCAATTTACAATGTAAAAGCTTGACTCACTATTCTTGTTAAATTTTGCAATGAAACTTGCCACACTAGCTAATAATATGGATGCACTTTATACAAACTAGAGGACGCCCGCGGTTTTTCCTGTAGTTCTAGTTCGTTCGGATTTCGAGTTAAAATGTAGCCCATGTGCTATTCTGATATGTAAGCTATATAATTGTGAAGTTTTATCAAAATCTATTTAGTAGTTTTTGCGTAAAAGAGTAACAAACATCCATACATACATACAAACTTTTGCCTTTATAGTATTAGTAAGGATATCATCATTATCAGCGTATTAGCAGCCCAGTACAGGGCCAGGCCTCCTTCCTAGGAGAGGGGATATGGAGCGTACACCCACCACGCTGCTCCAATGCGGATTGGCGGGCTTAGGGTGATAATGTTTCTTTTATTAACGATCACTATCAGATGTTGACGACAGTGACCGGGACCGACAACTTAACGTGCTCTCCTAGGTACGGGGCCGTAACACCGCCAACTTCCCAACTCCGGGCTTGGAATTTACTGAGAATTTCATAGAAGAATGAAAAACTAAGAATTGTTCAGTGACCCGACCCAGGATTCGAACCCAGGACCTCGTGATCGAAGCCAGATAGACCAACCACTAGACCAACGAGGCAGTTAGTAAGGATATAATTCAGTATAAATGAGTACATTGTTATAAATGCTATAGCTTATATATTACACTAATGTTATTAGTTAAGACCTATACTAGAAGTTTGGAATAGGTAGATATATTTATTAAGTACCTAATTTTAAATAGATTAATATCTGTAATAAGATGGAGGGATGTAGTTGTTGGAAAACATTTGAATTGTTTAACATACTAAAGGATACAACTAATTCAACCTGTATGTTAAATACAATTCAATGTTGCAAAAAACTCACAAAAAAGCATCCGGTTTTTGATACTTCGTATGTGTTGTTTGTCTTTTTTGTTTTATTGCGGCAGGATCGTTGAATCGCATTCCCAGTTTCTGAGACTCTGCTCAAATATAAAATGACTAAGCCAAGAGCCGATCTTTTAATCACTGATCACTTTGAAATGATTACTAAAGTAACTTGGTACCTTGGGCTGTTAGAAATCTTTAACAACTTTAAGATAATTAAATGATTGTGGATTATATTTTAATCATAACTAAAATATTAAATTAATGATTATGTATTAAAAACTGCAAGCCGATTATGGTATAACAAATAGTTAAAATAAGTCTTTAGCCAGTTTTACATCAATACAGTTACTTGTATAGTCAATTTTTTTCTTAAACCGTACCCAGTATTGTCCTTTCCCCCACTATAATGCGAAAAATTCGTGATCATGTAACCTAGTCCAGTCCTCGGAGATTAGATTTTTGATTTGGCCGCAAAGGTATCGAAGCTTATTTTAGCAATTAGCAAGTATAAATCAAGCATAATGTTTGAAACACGTGAGGTGTAACGTGACTGCCAAACATCAGGTTTATCCATCTACGTCTGATATATAATGTAATCGTGAACTCATCAGCTCGCGACCGCACATTTTCTCGTACAAACCTGATGTTCCACTCTAACTACAGCCGGTTTGAGCTCAAACATTTTTGTATTCTCGGCGTCCTTATTACGTAGGTATAAATACAACATTTTAGTACTAAAGCCGCGTATATATCTATACTAATATTATAAAGAGGTAAAGTTTGTAAATAAAGATCTGTTAGGGCTAATCTTCGGAAGTACTGATCCGATTAAAAAAATTCTTTCACCAGTAGAATGCTACGTTATCGGTGAGTGTCATAGGTTATATTTTATATTTGTGTTGTACATACCTATTAACCGAGCTATCATAGTTTTTGTCACGCAAGTTGGATCGCAAATATCTGTTAAATTGGCTTTATGCGCATGCGCTGCCTTAACTATAAATAAAAATTAAAGCAATTTATGGGGACAATCTTTTATATTTTAACAGCTTACGTCTACGTTAGCTTACGTTTACGTCATCATTTATACAACTAAAATTAAATCTTTATCAAAACAAATTATTTAGTAATCACAAGGATATTATAGAGATAATAAATCATTTATTTCATATCCTTATCAAAATAAATTATTTAATAATCTTAAGGATATTATTGAGATAAGATTTGTCTTTTACAGTATGTTAATTTGTTATATATTTTCGGACATATTACAAAATTTCTAAAAAGTGCGGCGCTGCCGTTACGGCGTCCAAATTTAATTGACCTCCTTCGTGTTATATTATACGTACTGAATAGAGGTCAGCTTTTTGGTACTGATATGCGTTCATGATAGAAACGTTAATACGGTGATGGATTTAGAATTATATTTCGTGTACTAACACGGAAGAGTTTGTTCGTTTGTTTTAACGGGCTAATCTCTAGATCTGCGTGTCGGATTGTAAAATTATTTTTGTTTATTCTGAAGGCTAGACTCAAGAGTGAAACATACTATTTAATATCAATTTATCAATTTACCCATCAGCTTGCCATAAATATATATTGTTAATGTTTATGTACTGAAATGTCGTACAGTGTTCAACAAAAATGTAGATCTTTAGTACACTGGACGGAGGATATTGCTTGACGGGAAACTATAAAAAATTAAATTGAGAGGGGGAGCGGGGATTGAGCACACTTTATATAAAAGTCTGTCTTTAAAATTAGAAAGGTACCTAAGAGGTTTTCACGCGAACGAAGTCGCAGGCGACTGCTAGTCTGCATACATTTTGAAGACAATGTTTACACTTAGAGTGGCTAGGAGTCTTCTTGATAGAGTCGCCAGTACTACCGCTATGCTTATTTCTACTATCAAGTAGCATTGCTATGTTCCTACTTGGATCGTAAGGTTGCCGGTGTTCTTTAGGCTAAATATTTAATACCCATGTCTCTGGTTAACATAATGTACGATGTGTTCCTAGAAGTTAAATTCATTTATTTGAAGAAGCTTTTGAAACGGCAAGATTGACTAGTTGTAGTTTGTAACTACTCTGCTACTCCTATAGTTAACCCTGCAATTAACAGCTTTTAACAATAATTATATAATAAAATTATTATTATAAAAACAAAAAACCCGACTGCTTAGAAGTTATGAACTAAAAAGAGAAAACCAAGGATCACTATATTTGTACAAAATTCTAAATACTTTATGGTGCTGCAAACAGGGACAAAATACTTTAACCTGCGGGGAAAGAAAGTCCCCGCCTGCAGCACCATAAAGTATTTAGAATTTTATACAGATATAGTGATCCTTGTTCTTCTCTTTTCAGTTCATAACTTCTAAGCAGTCGGGTTTTTTGTTTTTATAATAATAATTTTATTTGAGACTTTTTAGTTTTAGTATATGGTATAGAAATGAGACGGTACACTTAGTACAGTTTTTGCCATTTTTTGTTAAAAAAGTAATATGAACCTGATATGATATTTATATTTTTGAAATGGTCTTTTTATTACCTTTCAATTGGTATCCATATTGCTAAGATAAGAGAAAAAATACACACATCCCCCCTTTTTTCCCCCATTTACAGACGCCATTTTTTTCAAAATTTATATAGCCTATGTCACTACCACAATTTCAACAAATTCAACGACACCTCACATGTCAAAATCCGTTCAGCCGTGTAGGCTGTAGCGCGTGCCGAAGAAATGGACATACATACATACATACATATGCTCGAAAATCATAACCCTCCTTCTGACGCAGTCAGGTAATTAATTAATAAGTGTACTTATTTAATTGATATTAAATACCTGTGTTCCTAATTTGTTAATATATAAATTTTATAGAATGAGATATTCTTGTCACTAAGTAAACTTTTTTGGCAGTTGTGCCTACTAATAAGTCATAAAAAAATATAATTTAGTAGAAAAAAATGTATGAAGACCCAACTTTTTCTAACCACGTAAAATCTCTCAAAGCTGTCACAGTTTTCTATGACGTCATTAACGGATAAACTAAAAAAATAGTTTATCGAATTTGAGTTTTTCCTGTTATTGTCCTCGTGCATGTAATACGTACGTATCTGTTGAATGATTGATGTACACAAGTACATCTGAAAACAAACCAACGCAATCAGCATCATCAGACTGTATTATCCTGTACATTAAGCATCCTTTCTTACAGGAAAGGGAACTTCCAGTTGATCCACTACGCTGTTCCAATGAAGTTTTGGGGAAAATGTAAATGTTAATAATGGTACAACATCTTTGATGTTTTTAACGGTCAATAAACTTGATCCCACCATTGTTATTACATCTCACTAATCTAACAATAAAACACTAATTATCAAACATTAGCGTATTAAAATTACGGCGCTATGTTTATGTAAAACCTACCAACTGTAAATTCAACTGCCTTCATTATGCAAAGCGCGATGTCAAAATGTTTTGTTATGTTAAATGTTAAGTAACATAATGTGATTATTTTGTACAAATCGTACATTTAGATAAAGAAATAATTAATGGTCAAGTACCTGCCTATCTGGAACATATATATTAGCTTTCCTAGTAGAATGGGAAAGAAATTCTTGAGACATAAAAATTTGAATTGTACATGCGAAAAATAACCTTGTATCTAAGTAACGTTATTTTAAACAAATATTAGCTCTGTTTTTAGCCTCAAAAGAAAATCATGCAATACTTATAAGATCACTCGGTTGCCTACATGTTTGTCTATGTCTCTATATGTCTGCCTATCAGTTTGTCCAATCATCCAGACATCCTTCGGCCTTTCCATCCATATTTTTCTGTTTGTCGCTATGTTTGCTGTCTCTTTATCTGTATGTTTGTTTGTTTTTTCTAAGTTCTTCTAATGCTGATTTGTATCAGTCAGTTGAGATATCACGAAAAATAATATTTACCAAACACTGATAGTTAAAAATATATATAAACAAGTGTAATAATTTCGCAATGTAGATGCTCACTTAGAAGGGATTTCGGGTATGAAACCGAGGACCACTGCTAGTTAGCTTTGTCTTTTAGCTGTTAAAATCAAGTTTCTTAACGTCAATGCAGTCAAAAGATATAGCTATTTACGCTTAATATTCTGACGCAGCACAGATAACTTTAACAAATCGCCAATAGATAAGTATATTAGCAAAGTCATGCGTCACTGATCCTGTGGAATGGCTATCATGTTCAGAGCTGTGGAAACACTGACCTTACCTCTCACGTGTTCCCAGGATTATACACTTTCTAGCAATCAAATGTTAAATAATTATAAAAGTTTGCACTTTGCTGGACCTTAAAAATAATGTCGGCCTCCATTGCGAGCGGTACTTATGCGCGGTAGATTTATGATATGGAAGTCCTAGGTTCGACTGCGGGCTCGCGGGAAAGGAATCTCAATTGGTCTCTAGGTCTGGCTGCTGGCTGCTGGCTGGTGGTAGGTTCGGCCTTGGCCTGTTCCACTCCACTGAAAAGTCGTACTGCCGATTATCGTTTCGGTACGATATCGTGCAAAATCGAAAGGGGTGTGAGTCTCATCTATACTCATAAATAGTAAATCTTTAAAACGCAG
This sequence comes from Mycalesis mineus, assembly GCA_034621355.1. Lineage (NCBI taxonomy): Eukaryota > Metazoa > Arthropoda > Insecta > Lepidoptera > Nymphalidae > Mycalesis > Mycalesis mineus. The sequence continues at coordinate 5,054,808 of CM067899.1, read as the reverse complement.
AAGAATGTGGAATCAAACATTTTTGTTGGTTTTTAAGGTATATATTATTCATTTATATTTGACTAGCAGTCGCCCGCGACTTCGTACACGTGAAAACCTCTTAGGTACCCTTTTAATTTTAAAAACAGACTTTCATATAAAGTGTAAAAGGCAAATCTTATCTCTATAATATACTTGTGATTATTAAATAATTTATTTTAATAAGGATATAAGTTTAGTTGTATAAATAATGACGTAAACGTAGGCATATGAATTAAATTTTTTTTTAAAACACAAAAAGTTATATATCTGCCAAAATATAAAAGATAGATATATGCTATTGCGGACTTTTTTGTAGAACTTTTTAAGATGCATAAAGTTTTCATACAATATTTTCAATTTTATCCAATAGGCAGCGCACGCGCAAAAAGCCGATTTAATAAATTTCACGGTACGAATCGCGCGACAAAAACTGTGATAACTCGGATAATATATACAATACAAATATAAAATATAGCCTATGACACTCACCGATAACGTAGCATTCTACTGGTAAAAGAATTTTTAAAATCGGATCAGTAGTTCCAAAGAATAGCCCCGACAGATTTTTATTTACAAACTTATAAAGTTTACCTCTTTATAATATAGATTAGTATAGATTATCCTCAATAGAATAAAGAAGAAATAGTATAGATTATCCTCAATCAATATTTAACATGAAAAAGAACGATAAATATAAAATGATAAAAGACAATTATGCTTACCATTTTATATATCTTCATAAATCTATCCGTATATGTATGTAAATCATATTTCCCTTTGAAAATAATGAAATGAACCGCAAACACAATGCAGTTTTCAATTACAAGGTTATTCATAATTTTCCCTTACTTATTGATTTTCCTGCATAATGTTATTGAGGAAAAACGTGAAAATTTTAATATCGAACTGAGATCTTTTCTTCGTTTCTTGAGGTCGTGATGCTTGTAGGTACAATTAATTATTCTGTGGTGGTCGTAAGATCAATATGTCGAATCACGAAAAAATACATTGTGCGAACACTACGTCGGTCATTCCACCTTCAGTTCAACTGTCAGTCCCATAGATTAAAGACTACTAGATGGAGTCATAACGCGGCTGTAGGTTCAAGAGCGTGACAGACTTATTTCATTCGGCCTTTATTAGAAAGTGACACAAGATTATTTTTTGTCCCTTTCAGCGTGTTCGTTTTTATTGTTTGTCAAGAGTGGAGTTTGTGACAGACAAGGGACATATCTGAGTAATTATTAGCTTTTTATTAAATTTGCTGATAAATAATATAACTTTGCGGTTACGATATTAATTTAAACGTTATCGTGCTATGGTGGGTTGTAATATTTTCGACTGCAACAGTCGCAGCGAACAGAAAATCGAAGGAATTACGTTTCATACGTAAGTAGGCATAAACTTCATTGATTGATGATTTAAAGCTTAGATATGTTATTTTTTAGCAAATTTCTTGTATTATGCGTTAACTAAACTATCTTATATAAAGTAATGTTTCGTATTTTACGATATTTTAAAACATAACGTTTTATGATGTACTTTAAATGTTGACATGTCATGTCAATAAGGCTGATTTGCTGTCTCACGAGTGGACACGCTATGGGCTCTATCTAGTAGTCTTTAATCTATGGTCAGTCCAATACGATAAAATGTCATTGGAGAATTCAATTTCTTTTACACCCGCTATGCAACCGTTGGACATCAGCTTAAATACTGACATGGGATTTGGAAGAATTGCTCTCCTGATACTATGATCAGGGAGAAAGAGTCCATTTTCTTTTGCACCTGCTTCTTACAACTACAGAGGCGGGGCGAAACTAATGTGATAATATACCTACAATTTTCCAGGCAATTATGAAAGATAGATATAGAATTAGCATAACCTTTCTATTTCTTAGGAGTACGTTTACTTCTGGTTGTACAATGATATATATTTTTAAGATTAAATTTCCTTTTTATGCTGCTCCTGAGAATGTGACACAAGAACAACTATATGTGCACCTAATATTTTTGTAGTGCCTTGAGGAGGCTCATTGAAAGGTCAAATAGCTTTATCGCGACATGTTATAAGTCTACCGCGTCTCTTAAAGAACACTGAACGAATTTTCTTACGGTTATTATTATCATGATGAAATTTTAAATTATCAACGTTTTTTGTGAATTGTGTGCTGAAATATAACTATAATTTTAGGAACTGTCAAAAACCTCAAACCACTAGCAAGCTTTAATCGAAAACAATACTTTTTGAATTAAAACAAAGTAATGTATAGTAGGATTATTCCTGTTTATTAGGCCACATGCCATATCTTTTAAAAACTTAATCCTATGTAGGTAATCAGTTCATCTTAAAAAAATGGTCATGTACAGTACAGTTTTTATTTCGTTATTGGTGGTAGGTTGCAATACACTGCATTTCTCGCAGACAAAGAGAAAGAATGAGGAACTAAAAAAAAATATTGACTGTCAGTCAAACTATCACAGCGTAATAAAAATCATAAGGAAAACGTTGATCTTAAATATCAGACGGCAAAAATCATTTTATGTGTAACAGAAGTCATTACTACTCGAAAAACATGTCTTTTTGTCCTTGTCTGTTATGCAGCTTCCCTATCTTACTAATAAAAACCTTGCAATACTTTATTTGCCGTTATAAGTGCGTTATTTCTATCGCATACTCGTTATGTACTTTTATTGTAGAAGGATCAATTTACACCTGTATGTTACTATTATATATACAACTAATAATAAACTAAGTAATATTAAATTAAGATATAATAAAGTTATATGTTATAACTATTAAGTGCAAATAAATTGATCCCTAAACCGACGGACTTGTATGGAAGGATTCATGACTGTGGAACAAAAAAGCAAGGAAAATAGGTATACACAAGCAATGATACCTGATAGTAAGGAATATAGTCTCTGCCTGCTCCTAAGCAATGTATACTTTACATTGAGGGTAGTTAATTAAATGTGGACTCTACAATAATATCTTTACGAAGCCTTTTATTTTTTTAATGATGACATAAATTAAGATAGACATACTTGATGGAAATAAATTTTTTTTAAATTTTTCATAGTGTTTCTAGATGACTCTGCTATTACTACTATAAATACTACTCGAGTACGGAAATAATTACAAATAAGTGAACATTAATTACACGTAATATTTTTGCGAGGCCTCCATAATACATAGGCCGTATTATATCCTCCTAAGCCTCCATAATACACAAGCCGTAGTAATAACGAGGCCGTCAATTCCTGACAACATTTATGACTGAGGAAAATGAAAATCTTACTCATGATGTTATCTATGTAATAATCACGGAAAAAAGAAATGACATACAGTGACTGATTTTCATGTACAAATTAAAGTTATGAAAAATATTAAGCTTTTCTTGCTTTCAAAAAATTCCCAGTAAAAATATTCAGCCCGCTTGAGAAATTGGTAGAAAAACACGCCCGTCCCCCTATTACATTGAAGCTTTTCTAAGCTAGGCTGATAATGATGATAAAATGACACCTCTCCCTACTTAGGAAAGCTTATTCGTATTCATTGTCCGCTTAACGTATTCTCCGTGATACGCGGTGTAAAGCCACCAACATCCCAACTCCAGGCTGCTAATAAAAATTTCTTCAAATTAAAGCCTAATTCTATTCTAGACTGTTTTACAAGCACTGTACCTATAGTCAAGTATGTCAGTACATAGTGACCTAGTCTATCACCGGTTCGGAAGGCAGATTCGGATATATATCGTAGCTTGACTCAGGACATGAAACAAGACCTCATGATCTGAAAGTTACTTGATTCGCTAAATCCTGGATGATCGAGACAGTCAAAGTCATGACCGTTTTACCAACACCATCAAACATTAACACGAAAGAAAGTATGAAGAACTTAGATAAAATCATTAAATTGTACCCTAACGAGTTTTTAATGAAAACAGTGATTTGGTAATCGATATTATAATTACATTCTTAGGTATGAAGTTAAATTTCTATATCATATACCTATACCCAATGAGATTATACTATATATAACAATTTAATAATAAATAGACCTTTTACCATTACTACAGAGCCTTTTTGATTTATCTTAATTCGCCTTATAAATGTAACATTATACACATTAGGCACTGTTTGAATTTTTTCATATTACTTGTGTGTGTTTTTAACATTTATCTTAATAGATTACGGAAGCTTTTTTACAATTAACTTGTCTTGTTAGAATATATTATTTATTAAGTAGTTATTTCGTTTCAAGTGGGCTTACTTTACAATTTTTCGAAATGTCAAGTTTGTCTGTTTGTAATCACTCGACCTCCTGAGGCATCTTCTAAAAGCCGGCAAAAACTTATCTATACATATAAATAAAATTGTCTATTAAGTGTACTGTTTGTAATATCAAAATAACCGTTTTTTACTACTTGCATATGAATATACATGGTGCATACACCAAATTAACATTTTTTACAAATTTTGTCTGTCTGTCTGTCTGTACCGGCTCTCTGAAACTATCAGTCCGATAGTAAAAAGAATTTTTGCATATGATAACCAAATTCATTAGAAGTGACATTGGCTAAATTGCATTCCTGACATTCCCACAAGAACGGTAATCATGCGAGTGAAACCACGGGCGTCCGTTAGTTTACAATATTGTTATCAACAATTTTGTTTCCTCTATATGAAAATGGAAGTTGATATGATATTGATCGAATCTGGAAACTAAATTGAACCAGCCCCTCTATACTTAAGACTTTATGCTTGTTCAATTTTGGTATTATTATTGGATTATTCAACATACAATATCGCTAATCGAGCCTTCAGGAATAGGCCGGGAAGTGGGACGGGCTCTAATGTGGGACGCTACTTCCGTTGATACATTGGCTCCGTGTCATATCAGGGAGACAGAATCAAGACCGGGAGCCGCAGCAGAAAAGGTTGAAACTGGTAAGTGGCATAAGTATGCTTCTCTGACAGAGAGTTACATATTTGTTCCTTTTGCCGTGGAGACCCTTGGGCCATGGAGTCACAGTGCCAAAAAATTCTTCCGTAATATTTCACCGCGCCTAATTGCCTCAACTGGTGATCGAAGGGCTGGCTCGTTTTTTCCGCAAAGGATTGGCCTGGCAGAAATGCAGCCAGCATTCTTGCCACCATTCCAAGTGGGCATGATTTGTATAGTTATAAGTATAAGTTAGCTTACGTTCCTAATTGTATTCTTTCTCAAAAAAAAAATAAAGTAAATTCAAAAATTGAAACCCGTTAGAAGATACTAAAAATTACGCTCTAAAAGTGTGAAACAATAAAATTGAATTGACATCTGAAATTGTTAAGAAATTTTTAAGCATTCGGTGTGATTATCGTCTAGGATAGTCGTAACTATATGCCGAAATATACCTGATTATCTTTTTAACGCTTGTAAGATGATATACCTTTTCTTAAAGTGAAATGTGCAATACAATTTCACATTCAGATGTCAATATGTACCTAATAGGTACGTAGGTATTTTACTGTTAAGTCCATGCATATTTATAATATTTACTTCTAAAGTTGGTTCAGTTTATTAAGAGAATAAACTTAAACAAAGGATCAATACGAAAGCGAGCGAGTGTTATCTAAGTCATTATCTAGTAAGTAAAAATGTCAGATTTTCAAAAATGATTTGAATGAAGAAGAATGATATGTTCTCTTTCGTTTTGACGGCTCATCTATAGGATTATTTATAATACTACAATTATATGAAACAGCTAGAGTACACATATAACTTATTTAAATTCATTCACGCCTGTGTTGAGTGGAAAAGAAAGCGTTTAGCTACTTCACTAACATTTATGTTACGAATAAAGTTATTTTAAATACGTGTAATGAAAAGTATTATTAAATAACACCTATAACAGGAAACCAATTATATTCGTATTATAATTTGAAATATCCCTCAGTAAAGGATGTATGTACAATTTACTCGTCATGATATAACTATATTACACTTAAAAATGCATATTAATTTACGTATACACACGAAATTATTTAAACCAGCCATTAATTTCAATTTTCTTTTTATATTGTACTATTGTATATTTTTATGTGCAATTAAGATTTTTCAATAAATAAAATAAATTAATTAATTAAAACTTACCAAAAAATTTAATGTGCAACTTCATTTTAATTACAGGCCTCACTCCCAGTAATCACAAGAAATCACGTAACTATTTGGAAAAGTCAAAAACACGAAAAAAACGTACGCAGCGGCGAGTTGCGCGCGCGCCTGGCTTCGTGCGACTGCCTCTATGTAAACGAAAGCCTGAAGCACTGCCGACCGCGCGACAACCAAGCGACGATTGTCAATGAAAATTGCAACTTAAAAACAACGGCAAGCAGATAACAGCACTGCCTAGAGCTGTCTGTAAGGCTTAGCGCACACTGCGATGAAACGCGAGCGGCTTGCAGTAATTGGTAAGTGCGAAAAGTCGCAAACAATGACGAACTGTTGCTATTTCATATTTCGTGAGATTGTATCTATGAAGACAAAAAGCTGCAACACTGGCTAACCGATCACGCAGCAACCAACCACATGTCAATGAACGTTGCAACTTAAAAATAACGAGAAAATGATATCTAGACTTGGTTATAAGGCTTATAGAGAATTATCTTAAATTAAATGCGAACGGTTTTCCAAAATTTTTTCAGTACAATAGTTTTCTGATGAATAGTGTGTTTTGTAGATTTGGTATGGATTTGATAAATAAAACGACACTCATTCTCTATACTCGAGCCTAGTAAACGCGACGACAAAGGGCGCTAGAAAATGGATCAGAGTGCCGAGTGTGAGTTTTCACCAAAACAAATCGAAAACTTCACTTTCGCGTTAAGGGCATATTTATATGGAACTGAAGCAGCGCCCCTGGCGGAAGTGAGAGAAAACTCAAATGGACGAGTGTCAGTGTTGAGTTTAAATATGCCCTTAACGCGAAAGTGAAGTTTTCGATTTGTTTTGGTGAAAACTCACACTCGGCACTCAGAGACTTGAATCCACGACGAAAGAAATGGATTCAAGGCAAACATGTAGAGGTGGTTAAAACACAAATACTGACGAGGTTTAAAGTCTTTACGCAGCGCTTATTACGGATTTTACATATTGCGGAGAAATAGAGGACAATTTATTTTCGAGACCATTGAGTTCGAAGGAATAAGAATCACCTAAAAACCCAGAGGTGATGAACCTTTAACAAAAGACATCCTAGTGTCGTACATTTTGGAAAGCAAGGGCCCTGGACTAAAACACATAAGAGGATGAAGTGGATAGGATCACCCCCTACCAGATGTTTATATACCTACTGTGCTCGTTCAACGGAAGGTTGCAAAGTTACAAAGACGTTAAAATCTTATAATCGCTGTTTGTGCCACCATTACAATACGACATAAAAATCGCGTGTTAATACAAACTATGATTCAAACACAATTTGATTTATTACAAAGCAGACACTGAAACGTCGCGATAACGACATAGCGTATAGAAAGCTCTATACTATTATTTGCGGTTTCAGATCTACTATTAAACGCGTGCGTTTCAATAACAGTGTATGCCAAGCCCTAAGGCAGATAAACACTAGGCACGAGAAACACGCACATTCAACTGTGTTTGTGGCTTTATTAAAACAGGTGATTGCTACCTTAAAGTAAATAAGCACATAAGTAGATAACTGTATTCACAAACATTAAGACGGAGTCTTAACGAGTCGTTCGGTGCAAACGATCTAGGCTTTAATTTGTACTGGGTGGTTGTATGTATTCTTGGGCTCTACCAAGAAGTTTATTAATGCTGTTTTTTGCTGTTACCTTTTTATCAAATTGCGAAAACATAAACAAAGAGTTGTAACTTTAATTGCTTGCGCACGAGTGTTAGAATTTAAGCTATTTTATAATTGGAATCGTAGTTCTCTTATTTATTTATTTTTTATTTACAGTTCGTTTTTAAGCTATTGTATAGCATGTTCAACCAAAATGCCTAAAGTATCTACTGAATTTGTTTTGATAAATACCTCATATTTTATTTTATAATTGGAATCGTAGTTCTCTTATCTATTTATTTTTTATTTACAGTTCGTTTTTTAATTTTTAACAACGCTCATGAAGTGTAAGAATATAAAACACTATCAAAAATTTATAAAAGAAGTCAGGGGCTTCATTGCCCAAGCCCCGTGGTCTGGGCTCTAGAGTGAAAAATCATATTATTATTATTGTAATCGGATAATAATTGAGTTCTGTTTAATTCCGGAATAATCGGAAATCATTGAGTTTGGAAGTTCCTAAAAAGGCAGTGGACTTTCATCGGCTGGTGATTTATTTTACTTTTTAATTTTGCTGTGAAATCAAAAGGGGTGGGAGAATTTTTCCGTGTGTTTGTTTTTACTAACAGGCGTATGCATTGAATAATGTTCTTCATTCAATTCAATGCATTGAATTTTATGTGTGTGTCTTTTAAAAATGTATAAAATAGTTTTTAAACATTTTTAAAGTTGAAGGCAATAATATTTGTCGTATAGCATTAATTTTTACCGAGTCGCCGTAAAAACACGTATCATACATTCATTAGTTTTTGCGTGAAAGTGTACTTAACATCAGTCCATACTTACATACAAACTTTTGCGTTGATAATATTTGTAAGGATTAATGCAGCGCCATCTATTTGTAACGTTAGAAAACGCATTTCAATTTTCCACAAATTGTTTTTACGTGTGTTTACGTTTTTTCTCGGCGATTGAGTAAAAACTACCACTAGCCTCTTTGATTTTCCATTTGTCACGTAGTCTTATGGCATGCAAATAGATGGCGCTGCGCAACGCAGTTTAAGCAATGCTCAATAGATGGCGTTACTTATGCGTTATAAAATTCATTAAAAGTTGTTTTTTTACCATTTAAAACCACAACAACTACAATATTGAATTATGAAATTTGATTTATATTATATTACCGACACACAAATAGCTGATGACCCACCGGTCATCGTAACTTGACGAATGGATTTCAGTCGATGCGGGAAAATTTAGCTTCCCCAGTTAGTTTTAGCCTTCCTAAAACATTTTTTTTTTATAAAAACATGTTATAGCAGTTACATACTCGCAAATATGACACTAAGAATTCAAAGGCTAGTAAAACAACGACTTTGCAATATATCTGTATATGTATATATGTAATATGTGTGTATTTGGACTTTAATGGACTGATGATAGTAATTTAAATAATATCTAAACTCGTCCATCACGAATCTTTTATATTACATAAATATATCACATGAAATAAAATATTCTGTGGCAGTTATTTACTCAATCAGTTTTAACAGTCAATTAATGAAACGGATTTTTTCAGCAGAATCATAAAAAGTATATGTAACATAATAACAATAAAAAATGGCAATGGCTATCCTTCATGCGAGGATGTCAAAAATATCACCTTTTATAATTTACAACGTTATATAAAACTAGCAGATGGCAGCGAATTCGTCCCCTTGGAATTAAAATAACGAAAAATTTACGAAAATATAAATAGCCTTAGTTACTCCGTATAACTTATTATATTGTACTAGACATCAAAGATGAATAATTTTCCCTGTTTTTTCCAAATTTCCACCAATTCTTCGCTCCTATTGGTTGCAGGGTAGCCTTAAGACTTCCTCGATAAATTGGACTATGCAACACAAAAATTAAATTTTTCAATTAGAAAGAAGTTCCTGAGATTAGCCCATTCAAACAAACAATCAAACTCATATATTAGTATAGATATAAATCATTCAAAACATACAAATATAAATCGTGCAATAAAAAGTTACATGGCATTTATATTTAACAGGAAATAATAAACACATTCATTGGTGCCAATTTGGTTATTCAAAAAATATATCTTTTAATTAAATTGAACGCTGAGTTTGTCTCATTCCATAGACTAATTATTGAATTAGACAAACTCAGCGTTACTACATGCTACTAAGTAACTCAACTCACATCACATTTCATTTTGATTCACACCCACATATTATGCTAACCACGGGACCAACGAGGCTGTTACCGTGGACTCTCGAAATCATTAAACGACGATGTTTAAAAAGGAAATAAGTACCTAGGCACAACATTTCTTTTTTAACCGACGAAAAAAAACGGAGGAGGTTATTCGACACGTATATTTTTTTCTTTTTTTATTAGAAAGGGCATACTTCCAAGGTGGTCCCATTGTCATCATGTTAGGATCTGATGAGGATATCCTGGGGAAATTGAAGGAACTCTTAAAATTTTGGAGGCACGCTTACAGCGATTTCGGTTTTTGTCTCGGTATGGGTAGGTTTTTGGCTACTAGTGGCATATAATATACTATGACAGTATAGTACGAGTACGATACGTGGCGATAAATCACTAAAAAGTAAGAAATATAAATTTTTAAGCATATCTATGAAGTCGGTGCCAGCCAAGTTTAGGGAACCTTTATTTTACGTAGTAAAGCAGTTTGTGGGTTCTAGGTAACGTCCTTAAAGTAGAAACCTTGGCTGGCACTGACTCCTAGATATGCTTAAGTAATTTAAAGCAACTAAATGACACAGTTATTTTTTACTTTTTAGTGCGTTTTGAGTCGGTTCTATTTTTATTTAAAAATTTTTATATCGACTACAAGTTGGCCCTTGGGTGCTGTCTCACCTGATGTTAGGTGAAGATGCAATCTAAGATGGAAGCGGGCTAACTTGTTAGGAGTAGGATAAAATCCACACCCCTTTCGGTTTCTACGCGACATCGTACCGGAACGCTAAATCGCTTGGCGGTACGTCTTTGTCGGTGCTAGCCTCGGTGAAAGCCTACCAGCCAGACCAAGACAAACTAAGATAAGTCTCAATCTACCCCGCCGGGAATCGAATCCAGGACCTCGGACTTATAAATCCACCACGCATACCACGGAGGTCGTCAAAACTATAAAAATTTATATATACAATTAATTCGAAGGTTAATTTATAAAGACAAACGTAGAGGAATTAATATTTAGTTTTATTAAACTTCTGATTCTCTAAAATAATTTTAAAGCTAGCGTAGGACATCCACGATTATTAATAGGACTATAGTTATTTTGTGTTAATAGGTATATTTTTATAAATGCATAATATTTTATTTTTTTCTCTCTTTATTTCTAAAATAACAATTCTGCGTCAGTTTCATACATTATTTTTGGTGCGTGGGAAATATATGGGTCTTCTTGCAGATAATTATTATCTACTGTTAGAATTATTGCATTTGCCGGGAGTATTCAGTTTCTACTTTCTGTATTTAAACTCTACTACTTTTAATACCTATGTACTTATAATATATAATATAATAGATATAATGCTGTTTCATCATTCTATTACAAACTAAGTATACATTAAATTGACAAAGTATACAATTTTAAAGTACTTTTTCATAAAATACGAGATTAAAAAATATAAAATACATAATTAACCAGGTCACATAAATTATTACAATGTAATTTATTAGCTCTAAAATTTTAACGATGACATAAATGTTAAAAAATAGATTAAAGTTGATCAATAAATAATAATTATGTGTTGCTAGATGAATTTTTCATTTACCCCAGAAAATTTATTTATTTGTTTTATTTCGTCGTATAGTTAGTCCCGGAAAGTTCTATACCAACTTTAATGCAAGCATTATGCGTCTAAGGAATTAATGTTAATTTTTTTTTTATTAAGCAAAACATTTAAAATGAATTTAAGTAACAATACAGTTAATATTGTAATATCATTTTAAAAGAGCAACTGTCGAGTTTCTTGCCCGATCTTCTCAGCAGGACCTGCCTTCCGAGCTGGTGGTAGAATCACTACAAATAGTCCGTTTTGACGTTTCAAAAGCGCTTATAATTAGCCTACTTGAAATAAATGATTTTGAATTTTGAATATGCATAAATGAAAAGATTTTATGATCAAAACACAAAATCTTCACTAAAAACTCTCAGAACTGTAATAACAATAAGCAAATACTTATAGTTTCTCCAGAGATATGAAAATACAGCTGAAAACGAGTAGGTACAAGTAGGGTTAATCTGTCACGATGTTTCATGAATCGATAGTGTGAGTTTCGAATTTGTCTTTGTTTCTATCTGTGTGCCTAGGGGGTAAGGTTTTACCGCGTCGATATAGAGAACAGTAAAGGTAAATTTTATATGGAATTGGAGTAGCGCCATCTATTTATAGCGAGAGTAAACGCTTTTTTTCTATATAATTTGACGTCACGAGTGAGTACGTTTTTACGCAGTCGCTCGGTGAAAAACTCGCACTTGGCCCACTGGTCTGATCACATTAATTAAGGTAGAGACGAATTCTAATCTCAAGTAATGATGTTTTATGTTTAACACCGGAAAGTTATTTGTAACTATTGCAATTATCGCAAAAGATAAGAATGAAGATGAAAACAAGAGTTTTAAAATAGTTTAAGAAAACTAATGTAGAGAAAGAAAGAAAATTGTATACGCAATTTGTGTAGGAATATGCCAAATCGACGATTTCAAAAGGTACGAAGTCCAATAATTCGCAGCTAGTAGGTACATTTTTATTAGAATCTTATTAAACCTACGAGGTATCGAAGATGTGACAAGATAGCGTATTTTCTGAATAGGATGTTTTCCGATGAAAAAACAAGAAACCTTATGAAAATATAATATATATAATGTTTCAATTGTCATCCTAATTTTTCGACCTATTTATGATCATAAATACTAACATAATGCCTAACATCACGTCTTATTTCCATAGGGGTGGGTTGAGACTACATCCTTCCATTCGCCACAGTCCTTGTATACTTCCTTAGCTTGTTCCACTCCCATTAATCATTTCATACAAGTTCGTCGGCTTAGGCTTCTTTGACCTGACCATTTTTTAAAATGTCCTGAAATTGGTCTAGTACTTAGTTATTAAAGCATTATTACAAATAATAGTAGGTATTGTTGTGTTGCGTAATTAGATTTTTTGTCAGCCATTTCGGAGCCGGTTCACATTAAAATGATTGACATTCACACCATTGTTTCCGATAATCGCAGGTTGTAAAGGCAGGCAACCCGGCGAAGGTCGCGCTAAGATGAGGGTGTGAGGGTACTGCGCGCGCACTCTCGACGCTCAGTGACGCTCAGTCGATCATCAGAGTCGCGCGTCGTTACCAACATAACAAATTTTTATATTCCCGTGTGCGCGACACGCGTTCCAAATTCAAACCGATTTTTTTATTTCAATTAAAAAACCAGTCTTCCGCACCCGTTCGAATTTAAATTTTTATTTCGAAGACAAAACTTAGTGTCTCAGTGACCGTGATCAGCTGATATTTATTCTGGTGTAAAAATAGTGCAAATATTTGGTGAGTTGTCCCCTGTTTTTAGTGTTGATTAATTTGTGTTAGGTAAACGTTTTGCGCATAGTTCACAAGAGATTCGAAAGTATTTCAAGGCGATCTTGGTTCTCGGTGTTCTGACTTTGAACGAAATTGATTTTTATATATTTTTAACAGAACCACCATAATTCAGGTGTATTATGGTTAACATCTTGTGCATTAGATTTCTTATTAGCTGTCATTACTGAATAATATTTTTAATTACTGAATTAGATGCTAACTTATTATCTATTTCTCAAATTTATTTCTACCGTTGATTAGATGCTAACTTATCTTATTTTGGCAAAAAAATTCCAAAAAAGATCTTGAGTGTTTATGAGGATGGAAAAAATTGTCTTTCTTAGAATTTTTCGCTTTTCTTAGAAAAGAAATAAAATTTAATGGAAAAAAAATAACCAAATGAAATGGTCCAACCGGGCCGGACATCAGCAATGTTACAAAAAAATATTTATTTTTCTTATTTACTGCACCTAATAATTAACTTAACAGTAACTAACTAAATTACCTTCAGAGATCCGGGGCTTAATGTCCAAATCGGATCAATTTAGGACTTAATATTTATTGGCTTAAGTGACGTGCACATTGCTCTGAGTTACGGTAAGCACAAAGTAAAAAACTATTTATTACCTTTTACACCAATACAAGCCTTGGTATGCAGTGCATTTATGCATATAAAAATTGCTTGTTTTCGGACTCTACCTGTAAAAACGTACCACATAGTGAAACCGCGTTACGGTACGATGCTCAGTAGTCAGAAGTATAATCCGGTAAATAAACCGTACTCCAATCAGCGCGACACCTTGTAACTTAACATCAGATGAAATCTCAGCCAAGCGTTAAGTTATTATAACAAGAAAAACAAAGTAATTACTTACTTTTATATAAAAAAAATATAAGACCTCAAAATATTTGTTTTTTAACCATATCCTTAAAAGAAACAGGCAGAGAAAACCAATCTTAGTCAAAGGTATAGATTTTTCCCGATGTGTATGTCTGCGGCATGCTTATAAAAGAATGGACCGATTAGGATGCGATTTTGTGTTTGAAAACCAATGTAGTATACGCTAGGAATATAATAAATACAATAAAAACCAATCCAAAAATAATTTTTAATATGCTTACTAATATTATAAACGCAAAAATTTTTATGTATGGATGTAAGTTTGTTACTCTTTCAGGCAAAAACTACTGAATGGATTTTGATTAAACTTTACAATAATACAACTTATACATCAGAATAACACATATACTACTTTTTGTCCCGAAATTTTTACGGGAAAGGAAGCTACAAGGGTAAAACCGCGAGGAACTTCTAGTGAGAAATAAAGCCGTTATTCTAACTCAGATGAAAGTTTATAGATTTTCATGAATATTTAGGAGTTTTCTTAATTTTCAACTTTCTTACTTTCTCAGAACAAAATATTAGCGCTCGCTCTGCTTTTGAATCTATACATATGCTTTATATATAGCTTTATGTGATGGAGAAGAAACGATTATAAAATTTTTAACAAAAAATAGAACCGACTCAAAACGCACTAAAAAGTAAAAAGTAACTGTGTCATGTAGTTGATTTAATTTACTTAAGCATATCTATGAAGTCGGTGCCAGCCAAAAAAATATACGTGTCGAATTGAGAACCTCCTCCGTTTTTTTTGTCGGTTAAAAAATTAGAATAGTTTTTGTATATGGAAAGTCACAAAACTGTGAAAGTGAAATATAAAACTTAAATGATAACATAAATTATATCACCGTTGTTTATATAATTCTTATGATTTTAACAGGAAATCAATATCCACATGTAGGCAAAAAAGTGGAAATCAGTTGCACGGTGGATGAGCAAAGCGGAGTGGCTGTTACTAAGTAGTTTAGTTGGTTATTATGGCAAGTGATCGTCGAATATTTATTTTTATCATAATCAGCTAATTTAATGACTATACTGCTAGACCTCGTTATAGAAGAGGCGATACAGAGCTGACCACCACGTTCCTGCAACAAGAGTTGGCGGGCTTAACTGTGATAATAAAGTTTAAATCTTGTAACAATCAACAGATGTTAATAACAATGAATAGGACCGACGGCTTAACGTGCTTTCCGATACGGGGGAACATACCTCCAACTTTTTAACTCCAGGCTGAAAATTTTAATTAAACAATAATTTTTTTTAAATTTAGTAAAACGAAAAAGCTTAATATTTAGTAACCTGATCCCAGAATTAAATTCAGGACCTGTTCACCTGTGTGGTTAGCCTGTGATACGTAGCTACGTAGGATAACCATTGGACCAACGAAGCTTAATTTATTTTTGTTTAAATAGTGGACATCACAAAAACTAGAGAAATATATTATATAGAAACAACAGATAAGTAAAAAGTTGTAGGTACATACAAAAAAAGGGGTTGCCCATGTACAAAAAAAATTTTAGGCAACCTTAGTTTAATTTTGGTAGGTGGTTTGCTTTAATTTAAGCCATTGACTAAGTACACTATACTTCAATGAATTGAACTGTTAAATTATTAACAAAGTTAAACCAGTTTACTGAACCCATATTATTTATGACCTTTTTGTAACTATATCAGGTTAGAGGCCCTTTGAGTGGTAGAAGGTGAACAACTTTTATATTGATCTCACCTACTTATTTATTTTGCCTAAATATCCAAAAATTAAACCAAAAAATGTATAAGCTATTTTATTTTATATTTACGAAATATCGAACATGCGTATAACATGAGACATATTTTATTCGTTAATTATTTTGTTAATTACTAAGAATGCAAAGTATGAAAAACCAGCTGCATTTTCAGGAGTTTTCTTATGTTATTTCAGTACCAGAGTTCAGTTTCTAGAATATAATTCTATCAATAGACTAAGCTATTATTACCCTTTTGGACCTAGTGCAAACCTATATGTTCCGCTTTATACAAAATTAGGAAAAATACTAACAATCTAAACTTAATTTTCTATTATTAATAATTATGGTTATACTATGGACGCCTGGCCCTGTGTTGGCTCGTTAATAGGCTGATAATGGTTATGATAAATACTTATTATTTGATTAACATTGTTTAGGTGTCACATATAAATAATTCTGCTAAAACGTTTGAATGTTGGAATTTTTGCACATCTTGCTTGCTTGTTAATTCTCATCTTATTTGTTAATGATATTAGGAAACCAGTTTTGCGAATTCACGCAAAAGATAAATAATAAAAACACTCATAAATTTAAAAAAACAATATCTTGTATTTGATCTAAAACTAACATTGCCATGTTAGTTCAATTTGAGTGGAATTACGATTAGTATATAGTTGAGTCATCTATACAAAAGAAAAGTTGAAAAACTGTCATTTTTGCTTACGAGAGATAAGGACAGATATAATACTTGTGTGATGCCTGGGATCGTAATTTAGACCCTGTTATGTATAATCTGGAGAACCTGAAATCCAGTTTGGGGTTTTTTAATTTTATATTTTTATTAATGGATGAAAGAAGATTAACAAAAGAGATTTACAAGACAAGGGTGAATATTCCTGGACCAAATTCAGGACATTTTAAATAATGGCCAGGTCAAGAGTACCCTAAACCAACGAACTTGTATGAAAGAATTAATGAGAGTGGAAGAATCTAAGGGAGTATGCAAGGACCGTGGCAAATGGAGAGATGTGGTCTCTGCCTACGCCTACGAGAATAAAGCGTGATGTTATGTATGTATGTATGTATGTAAGTTAGCTCAAGTTTGATAGCTTTTACTATCATACGTGGCTATATGTATCGTAAATAGTAAATTATAATACAACGTACCTTCTGAAATTAGGTAGTATTCTGTAAAGACAACGTGATAAACAAGTAATACGTAAGATCTATATTCATTCCTAGTTTCAGCTAATAATGCTCAAGTTCTAAGCATTTTTCCCTACTGCAATATCATTGTTTACTCATAAGGTAAGACTACAGTTATTAGGCCACAAAAATGATTATATTTTCAATAATAACAAATTTTTATTTTGTCATTATGGATAACAAAATTAAAAAGTAAAACCCTACTTAAGTTACGTTACATAAAAACATTTTTTGGAGATTGGAGGCTCAAAATTATCAATAATTACCTATACCAGATAATTTAATGAGTTCCACAAGGCGAGCAAGCTATCAATGAGTTACAAAATATCTGTTCGTTTATTTGCAACCGCAGCCATGTTTTGTGAAATTGTGAAACAACTTACAATACGAACGGAATCTTCTGTAGGCCATTGCCAAAGTAATATATTTTGAATAACATTTTCTTAACTTTTAAAATAACAAAAGGTGTAGAACATTGATTCCCAAAGTAGACTAGGTGCGCCCCAGTAGTCCACGGGTTACTCGACGACAGTCAACGTTGGTGCGACAAAATAAAGGGGATTCATTACTCGTAAGCGGGCTTAATTTATCTGGATTAATTGTAAATAATCAAAATAATGGATTAGCTTCAATTATCAATATCGCCACGTAATCAATTAAGAAGCTCAGCGCCTGTTACTTTAAAAACTTTACTTTTTTGACATCCACACTAAAGTAAATTTTAAATTTCAAGGAGTCTCTATGAGGAAAAAAGTTTGGGAATCTCTGGTGTAGATCTTTTGTCTGAACTAAGCAATGCGAGCTGAAATCCGAAAGGCAAGCAACCACTGTCGTAACCGCACTCACTTTAGGCTTGCCAAAAATCACATATCCAAAAACATATTTGTAATATCGGCACTTGATATGGATATTTCTTTTACGTTTTCATAATTATAAGTTTTAGCCCAATATCGCAATGGTTTAAGGAGCTAATCGCTAGTAAAAGACCATAGGTAGGTATTAATAATAATTAATCTTTTAAAAATGTAATTAAAAATGTTATAAGTGAGTAGAAATTCCCTTGGCAATATGGTTGATCTTTTAAACGTACTGCAGAATAAATCTTCTATGAGTAGATATATTTAGTAGAAACAAATTTGTTTAAAAAATTTAATTATATTTTTGTCGTTTTGGATTTTATCTTTTCATAAATCCATTCATCCGATTATAAAAAAAATCTGCTGAGTAAACCGATGAAGGTTCTTTCCCAAGTAATGTTTATTTGTCTGGTATATTGCTATACCATAACAAGAAACATTACTTGCATGCCAGGCAACCTTAATAAATACTAAAAAGGTGTATAATTTAAAGGTAGATAAGTAAGTCTGTTCATTGATATCAAAATACAGAGCCAATCTGTACACTTCTTAGAATAAAATAATTAAGTACTGAAATAAAAAAATAAATGGTAATTTTGTAAAAAGGATATAATAAATAAACGTAGCGGAGGGCAATTGTATCACCCTGACATTTATATGGGTTACAAACATTTTCAACCTTGGAAAATCATTACTAAATTGCGTAAGAGTTATTAGCGCAAGGGTAAATTATTTAATGGTTGCAGTCTCTTATATAAATAAACAACAATGTTTCTATTTAAGCACCTGTGCTGTTGCCTATTTAAACACCTCTCAAAAAGGGAGAGGTCGTTGGTAACTGACATTTGTCATCTTTACATATAAGGCATCTTTTTGCACACCTCATAAGCGTTGCGTTTGAGGAAGTGCTCTAACTTTAGAAGTCAAGGTTCCTGATATAAAATGACCCATAAAAGATATGTGAGTACATATTGTCTCAAAAAACAAACTTGAAAAACTCACTTGTTGTTTTTAAAAACAATGTACTTACTGCGTTAGAAAACAGTCATATCATTAAATAAAACTTTAACTGGCTTTTATTCACTATGGCTACTCTATTATCATAAAAAAATCATTGTGCCTACAATGTTTTTTAGACATCTAAAGTCACGCTTATTTCGTTGATATTGATTAAAGATTAATGCTTCACTTGTTCGGTATTCAAACCGCGCACACACTGCAAAAACTAATTCTATTGCCTAGCATAACAAGTAACTGCTGCTATCATTGTCGTCAAGAAATTCTTTTTAAGTCTCTTTAAACTTTTTCAAAAGTTAAAAATAAATCAAATGTAATTTTTATAATTTTTAAAGTAATTTTAATATTTTTGTAATTTTTATAAACAAACTTTATAATTTATAAAGCCATATTTCTAGAATGCGTATCAGGTATATTGTGTAATTTTCTCAAAGTTTTTTCCCTTAATATAACTTTTTGCATTTGATATAAATCTAGTAAACAAATTACCACATTGTCCGAGTGTTATTGGCATTAAAATATTAAGTGCATTTACAAATTATTTCACAATTAATTAATTATAAAAAATGTTGTTCACTTTAAGTGAGATTGTATTTATTGATAGTTGTTAATGTCTTGAAAATTTTCCAATGTTATTTACTTAAAATTCTTTCATAAGTAATTTTGAGTCAAGGTGAATAATCCAGTTTATACGTAAATATTCCGTTGAGCGTGAAAATATTATAACAGAATACCGGTATATCTAGAACAATATTCAAATTACATCAATATTTATATCCTTTTTATATAAAATTTGATAACTGTGATGCTTATGTGTATCGGGGCGATAAATTCTGTTTTATCGCCAATTTACTTACATCATGCGGGTGAAGACCAGGCCAATGGCGGGTGTCGGATATTGCTCATTCTTCATCATGCTATTCGTGAAGGTCATGGTCGCAATGAGGTGCTATTGAACTATTGTAGGCGATAGATTAAGTGTTGCATTTTGTCTTCTATGACTTGAGCGATGGATATTGTTTACGGGGTTGTTCTAAATTTGGTCACGTTATAATTGGTGGTTTGCCAGTTCGTTTTCAAATCTTAAATCGCTTATTTCAATTAGGCCTATTATTAGTCGTAGAGATTCATCACACACAACGTATTTGTCGGGTCTATGGGATGATGTTGCCGTCTGGTTTGATTTTTGGAAAATAAATAATTTTATTTAAGCTTAGCTATTGAACGGCCACCAGTTCACTTAAGCATAATTTGTATACTTATTACTATTAGGTTAAATTAGCTTAAGTTATTTGTATTATATTTCATTATTCATAATGAATTTTGCAAAATGATCAGGTTACTATTACTCCTACCAGTTTGCACAAATCGATTATAAGAAGCTGAAAATGTCTTTTACTTTTTACAATTAAGATACAATCCAATCTATTTTAACTCACCAAAGAATATGACAGTATTTTTCTGATTTGCCGTTAACTTTTGCTGAGACAAGAGACCATTGTCCGCTTAAAGGTCAACAGAGCGTTGAAAAAATATGAGACATAGCTTCAATGAAATTCAAATTCATTTAATTCAACACAGGCACAAGTACTTTTGAAACCCAAGTCAGCCAGTGTATAATGATTCTATTACTAGAAGGCAAATTTTACCTAGAAGAGTCGATAACACGTAACTTATGAGAAAGAACTTTTATGTTACACTTTGTGTTTTATAATTAACAATCTTAGTATTTTGTGTAGAAAATCAGTGAGCCCATTTGTTATATATACAATAAGCATTTTTAAGTCAGCGCATATAATTCCTTTTACTATTTTCAATAGTAGAATTACCTACCTATATTTATGTACTACGCAGTAAGTTGTTAGTTTTTGCTATAATCCTGTTGAATTAATAATGAGGAGTTATCGAAAAACCCTTTCTTAGTAATTCGACTTTACGTCACGAAATGTTAAACAAGTCAATAGTTTCAAAGATCTCGTAATATGTGAAGTGTATATATATATACATATATAAAAATTACAATATCATATTTTAATATCGTAGTGGTATAGGAATATGAGTTAATATTACTACGTACACTATTATTAATGTTCACGTCAGTTGCAGCAACGTTGGGCAACACATCGGAAGGTCGAACGGCTCACGTTAAGCTGTAATGTTATGTATGTATAAGAAGAAAAAACTAGCGATTAGATATTATCTATACGTTAATAATTTATCTCTATCTATATAAATCTTATAGTGGATCTGACAGACGATGTCCTAACTTTATCAAGTCTATTTTTTCAACGCCATCAATTGATTTCACATATTTACATTTTACATCCATGGATCTTCTCAATATACACAAATCATTCGTCCAAAATCCAAAATCAGTTCCGTCGTTTTGTACGAGTTAGGTGTCATACACAACTAAATATTTAAGATTTTTTATAAGCACTCCGATAATACATGAAAATAGAATGTTCTAAAAAATAATTAATATTCTGTTTGTTAACACACAAAAGAACCCATACTTAACCTTAACTAGCCTATGCTTGAACCTTCGCCTAAATCTTAAATCAATTATTATAAATGATTTAAATAAAATAATTACGTATTTTGTTTGATGTAAGAATTGTACCCATACTTAACCTTGGCTAGCATATGTGTGGACCTTCGCCTAAATCCATGGTATATCAGTTCATAATTGATATACCATAAAACATAAACGTACCACGTGCAGGCGAGCTGCGCGAGGCACCGTGCGTACCGAGTTGTGAAACACTTTGGAAGGCCGACTGGTTGCCGGTTCTTGACTCCCATCACTCGACGACGATCATCTTAATATCATACTATTTGTTAAATATCCTATATTGCCTCGTTGATCTAGTAGTTAGTCTACGCTCTTCGTGCGTATTCTACACTTACTGGTTGGTGTGGTATATTTCTGAGATTCTTTCTTCTAAGATTCTTTTTTGACGTGACAACGTCTTATAATTCGATAGAGCCGGCTGCACGCACGAAAAAACATGACGTCATGCGTCGTTACCTCGCTTTGAGGCGTTCCATGTCTAAGGCTTGAAGTGCAAGCGAGAGCGCGGAACGAGCAACGGTTCGGTTTGAAATATAAATTTATAAAATCAAAATCAATTATTTTATTAATTTAAATTAATATTTATAAAAATATACATAAATCCATCAGTATTTTCTTAAGACATTGTCACGTTCAACTATCGTCAGTAAACCGACTTTACAGACAACCAATTTTTTTTAGTAAAATTCTAAGCCCGGAGTCGGGAAGTAGTTGGTGGTTCATCTCCGTGTCTTGGAGAGCACGTTTTGCCTTCGGTCCAGGTGACTATCATCAAAATCTGATAATGACATCAATGAATTATCTATAACAGTCTAAACTCACCAACCCTTAATGGAGCAGCGTGATGAGCATTATCTCCATACTCCCTGTCCTGTAAGGAGGGAGGCATTGTTATGTAGTGAACCGTCAATAAGCTGACAATGAAGGCCCGCTCTAAATACGTGGCATGTGGCAGCTTGTAAAACATATCCTGGCGTGGATATTTTCGTATGCAGTTCGGTGTGTTGTAACATCAGAACAGACTAGCTTGGTTTGGAGTATAGGTAGGTACACTGTGTACGGTTCTACGCGCTGTAGATCCAGTTTCCGTAAATATATCGGAAAATCCTTTCTTAGTGAGCGTTCTACATAGTGAAATAAGTAACTTCACAGCTAAATTCTATATCCATCGGAAAGTTTGAAAGATCTCGTGATGAGTCAGACAGTGTTGTTTCGCTTATACATGTATAGATGTTAATCATGAACGAAATAAAATTACTATATAAAATGACTATATATAATTATAGCCACCTACTTAGCCGGTGTTATTAGTAATACACATTTCTACCATATAATTTTTCATTTCTGCGATAATTTCTTACTTGATTATAATTACAGAGACGAGATGTGAAATTAAATTTGTAGAGAAAAGCATAATATGATTTCCATTCGTTATCTTGAGTAATTTAACTACTGTGTTTATTTGTTGCGTGACTATTTAAATCGTATATTTTTCTATTAAATTTTTGAGAATTTTTAAAATTATTACCAAAATTAAAATAGCCTCATTGGTTATACTGTATGACTTCGGATGTCATCTTATGCAGCATATCTATTTTGTAACGAAACTCGAAAGTGCGAGTCTCGAATTCGTCGCTATGAGGGAAATATGTGACTCGCCGATTGAGAACAAACCGAAATACCCACTAAAACCTAACGATGTTTCTTCGCGTCACCTGGTGACTGGGTCACGGAAGAATCATAGCATCATGAATCTCCCGCAACCCAGCCATCGGCGTCCGCCGAGGCAGACCCTCAACTGGAGGATCTATGAATTCCGTAAAATCCGTCTGAGACATGTTCCTGGTGTGCATGTCTCAACAGGCAATGGGTTCCTCAAACCAACCGCCCGGAGCTAGCTTCTTAGGGAGAGAGGGAGTCAGGCGACGATTGTGTGCGCGACGTCTGCGTCCCGGGTTTGGCTTGTGGCTACGTCGTTCTTTCGCCGTCGTTACGCTGCCACGACAATCCACGTGTGTCGTTTGTTACTCCCGATTACTGTACTAAAAACAAATGAATAATGTTCCTACAGCTTCATTAATATTTTGTACTTAAAAGTCTTGTCTGTATTTCAAGGTAAGAAGTAAAATCACTGTTGACCATTGAACACTACTAATTTGATTAGGTACTCGTAAATTAAGATAACTTCTATGTTTGTGTAACCCTGCGATATTGTGTCATATTTTACGT
This sequence comes from Mycalesis mineus, assembly GCA_034621355.1. Lineage (NCBI taxonomy): Eukaryota > Metazoa > Arthropoda > Insecta > Lepidoptera > Nymphalidae > Mycalesis > Mycalesis mineus. The sequence goes on along the minus strand of CM067899.1, from coordinate 5,030,860 downwards.
GTTGGAGACCTTACTAACTGATACTTAGTTCCTGTTATTAAGGACGAATACCTATACAAATGAATAATTTGTATTAATAAAAAAAAATTAAAGTGTTTGTTTGTAAGTTCTAAAAGCTTTCGTATAAATATGAATACGTAAGAATATGAAAGATATAAACGGTTCTTGCTTAAATTTATAAAATTTTTGTCTGTATGTTTGTCTGCTTGTACCGGATAATCTCTGAAACTACCAGATGGATTTAAAAAATCTTTTTGTATACTATAGCTCGACTCGTGAGGAATGACATAAGTTAATTTGTATCCTGATATTGCTTAGTGAACGGGAACTACGGGAACTACGCGGACGGTTTCGCCCGCAAGTAAAATGATCGAGTAAATAATTAGTTCCTGCTGATACAAAAACCTAGACAAATAAAATGTACAATAGCTTCCGTGATTTGTGCTCGTATAACGAAATATATTTTAATAATATTGATAGATAGATAATTATCTTTTTAAGAATGCTTCCTGTTTCCTGTTTTCGATATGTACCTACTGGTAACTTTTAACTTTGGGAAATGTCTAACATTCCTATTCAGTAAAGTTCTTTGTAGGCCGATTAGGCTCTTTAAAAAATACGTTTTGAAGGTCTAAATTAAATATCTACTTAAAATTTTTTGCAGAACTTCATTTAAGCAGTATTATATTCGTATTCCTAGTCCTTCTAAATTAAGCTGATGTTTAGATTACGAGTGCTAATGATAAATGCTTAAACTAATACTGCTTTTTATGAAATTTAATGTATATTTAAATAAAAATAATATCTCTAACTTATTTAATATTTATTGTATACTACAGATTACTATAATACTTCTACTAATAGAGAAATTGTCTCATTGGCCCAGTCGTTACCCAGCAGCACGTAGTTTTGTGTTTGAGTCCTGAGTTGAGCTATAAAACGTTATGTTTTAAAATATCGTAAAATACGAAATATTACTTACGTATGAAACGTAATTCCTTCGATTTTCTGTTCGCTGCGACTGTTGCAGCCGAAAATATTACAACCCACCATAGCACGATAACGTTTAAATTAATATCGTAACCGCAAAGTTATATTATTTATCAGCAAATTTAATAAAAAGCTAATAATTGCTCAGATATGTCCCTTGCTTGTCACAAACTCCACTCTTGACAAACAATAAAAACGAACACGCTGAAAGGGACAAAAAATAATCTTGTGTCACTTTCTAATAAAGGCCGAATGAAATAAGTCTGTCACGCTCTTGAACCTACAGCCGCGTTATGACTCCATCTAATAGTCTTTAATCTATGCCTCCGTGTCTCGGCAAGCACGTTAAGCAGTCATTCTGACAACACACAATAAAGTCAAATAATTTTCACTCATTTAATCGCGCTAGTGTAGTATCGTGGGTCCAACCTCCTTATAGACGGTTTAAGGAGAGCTCTAGCGCTATAGGTAGGCCATATAGCTACCCTGATAATGATGAACTTCAGCGGTTAAAGTGGTTGTACTTACCTACCGACCTCTTGGAAAACAATTCAACAAAGTCTTACACATAATGGAATGAACGCTTAGAGAACTAAGATAAGTATACATTAATGCAATGCTTATTTTTTTACATTATACAGTCCATAAAAATTAAATACAATGATGGATATAATCTACATTGCACCTGCAGGCAAATAATAGTTAAAATTCTTCGAGTCAAGTTTAAATTATTATGCAAAATAAAACAATAAATTTTTAATTTGTTATAGTAATTCATTTAAATGCATTTCTGTAAGTTGTTTTGTTGACTTTTTGCATCTGATTTCGGCCGGTTTTTTAAAGAATCATTAATTTGTTTTTGCAGTTATTTGTTCATATTAATAACCAACCAATTTACTTTTCAAAAACGTTTCTAAATAACAAATTAGTCGAACGCTAATTACAAAGCTTTTTAAAGATATTTTTTCCAATCAGCTGCAATATTGTTTGCAATCATTTATAATTCTAGTCAATCTAAACCACAACCTGTCATCGATAGAAAAACGTGCATAAATTATAATAGACTAAGAGCGTGTGGTAGCCAGCCCTTCGCTATTTCATAAAAGCAGAAAGTTTACACTAAGGCATGTGTGCACTATATCCCCTCTCCTATAAGGAGGGAGGCCTGGCCCTGTAGTGGGCCGTTAATAGGCTGATAATGATGATGAACCGTTGGTTATAATAACCGATACCTTGGTGCACACAGGCCTTAGTGTTTGGGGAACTTTCAGTTTTTATAAAACCACGAATCATAATTATAGGTACCTCCGTATCGCAGCGTTATGCGCGGAAGATTTATAAACCAGAGGTGCTATATTGAGGTTTTCTTGATTGGTTGCGGGAAGGCTACGGCCGTTACTATAAACCTGCTGACAAAAATGTAATGCAAGCTATTTAGCGTTTTGGTACGATGTTTTTTTTTTGGTACGATGTGTTTTTTTTTATCGACTACAAGTTGGCCTTTGACTGCTATCACACCTGATGTTAAGTGATGATGCAGTCTAAGATGGAAGCGAGCTAACTTGTTAGGAGTAGGACGAAATCCACACCCCTATCGGTTTCTACACGACATCGTACCGGAACGCTAAATCGCTTGGCGGTACGTCTTTGTCGGTAGGGTGGTAACTAGCCACGGCGAAAGCCTCCCACCAGCCAAATGTCAGCCATGTCGTCTAAAAACTGAATGCAGTATGAATTTCATTCTACTCCTGAAAAGTAAGCACGCTTCCACTGTATCATCACTTACCATTTAGGAGTGATTAAAATCAAGGGTTAATTTGTGAATAAAAAAAAGCAAAGGTCTGTATATCACAGGCTCCTAATCTATAAATTATAACGTCACACGGCGATCGTAAATAAGTACACAACTGTACATTGTATCTATAGGTTTTCTTACATTATTTACACTTGTGTGTGTCATGCTTCGATAAACACTTGATTCTGGGTCATTGTCAACATCAATACGGTTTTTTCTGATTTAAAATAATTAAAACAGGTATCTAAGTACCTACTAGTAAGTCTATTATTAGATGTACTGTTCATATATATTTAAAATATAATATATATCTTATCTTTATATCGATAATACTTGAAGCAAAATATTGTGCCTTACCCCTTTTTAACAGTATGAAATCAAGAAAGCACTGATCACAGATTAAATTAATACAGAAAGCTAATATATTCATACACCTGTAATTTGAGTTTTTATTTAAATGTTATTTTTTAAATTACAAATTTTAGTTACATCGTGTTGATTTTATAGCAACTAGCAATATGGTAACAATAAATATACAACCTTGTTCATAGTATTTTGCGTAATAAAAAATACACTGTAAGTACACATGTTTTATAGCAACCAGTTTTGAAAATTAAGCTCTACCTTAATTGGATGTCAGTTAAAAGATTTAACTTTTATTTCAATGTGACAGTAGTCAAGGACGTTTTTTGCAACAATATTTTTCAACTAACCTCGGATTAGTTCTCAAGTTCCATTTTGAATTTGCCTCTCTCTCAAAACTTCAGCCAAATAATTTAGTAGGTCGACTCTGACTGAGAGACAGGAAATTTTGGCAATTATACCCAGGCATTCGTATCATTTATGATAATGGAAACAATAATTGCCTCGTTACCTCTGGGGTTTACCTATGTGGTTTCGTTTGGTGAGGTCCTGGGTTTGAGTAGGTACTGGATCGGACTTTGAAATCATCATCATCATCAGCCTGTATCCGTCCACTGCTGGACATAGGCCTTTCCGAGAGCGCGCCACCACACACGATCCTCTGCCTTCCTCATCCAGCCACTTCCCACTACCTTTTTAAGGTCGTCGGACCATCGGGCTGGAGGGCGTCCTACACTGCGCTTAGTAGTACGTGGTCTCCACTCCAGAACACGCCGGCCCTATCGACCGTCTGTACTGCGACTTATATGGCCTGCCCACTGCCACTTCAGCTTGCTTATCCTTTGAGCTATGTCCACTACTTTAGTTCTCCTCCGGATTTCCTCGTTATGGATTCTATCCTTTAGAGAGACACCCAACATCGCTCGCTCCATAGCCCGCTGAGCGACTTTGAATTTGTGAACCAGGCCAACTGTCAGTGTCCACGTTTCTGCGCCATACGTTAATACTGGACTTTGAAATACTAAGCTTTAATATTAGGTTTAAGTGAAAAGTTTTCAGTAAATTAGCAGTGTCGTGGAGCTAAACTCTATATTCCTCAAAGATGATGGGAGAGACCTGAACCTGTAGTTTGATTCCACTACTGCTAGACCACATCCAAATACTAAGCTCGTGAGCCTACTATATCTAACGGCTCTCTATAACAAGCTTGATACATCAGCCCGCACTTAGTAGGGGATGACATACACTGCGCTAACCACTCCACGTTAGCCATTCCAGTACCTTGGAACGCAATAATAAATCTTTCAACTGTTTGATATCACCATTTTAGGACAATACTATAGCAATGTAACATACAAACACATACCAAATTAGTTTGAATAATAGAAAATCATGAATTTCATATTTTTTAATATTCAATTGTGTAAATGCGTAGGCGTTTACTATTTAAAGTTAAATTATAATTATAAAAATATGCCAACCAGAAATAAAATGTAAACACAATATTTCAAAAAAAAAGATCGTATCAGTTTACAAACGTAATAACTTTTGTAACATTGGATTCACAAGGCCAGACTTACATAGCGTACGAGGACTGTTTAATGACCGCAAATTCGTCACGGAAATTAGATTCTAGGATAGATCAAAGTTTTATGTTTAAAGCTTTTAGCATGACTAATTATGAATTATTTTCTGAGTAGTTAGACTCTTGGGAGCTCTTTGTCATTTCAATGGATGGCCTTTGTAGCTTCGAATCATGAGGATTCGAGTTCCGGGTCGGGATAAGAAGTATTAAGCTTTAATTCTGCTGATAAATTCTTAGTAACAGCCCAGGGGTGAGAAGTTGATGGTGTTACAACCCCGTGCTTTGGACAGCACGGTAAGCCGTTGGTCTCCTTAATCATAACTTAAATCTTACATTGATATTTACCCGACTACGTCAAAAGGAGGGTAATGTTTTTTGAGCTTATGTATGTATGTATCTATGTATGTGGTTATGTATGTATGTCCATTTCCTTGGCACGCGCTACAGCCTAAACGGTTAGACGGATTTTGAAACACATGAGTTGTCGTTGAATTCGTCAGAATTGTGGTAATGACATAGGCTATATACATTTTCAAAATGGCGACTGTAAGTGTGTTCATTTTTTTCTTATGGGTATCATATGAAAGGTCGTAAAAAAACACATTTCAATAATATATATCATATAATGTTTATATTACTGTTTCAACAAAAAAATGTCAAAAAGTGTACCGTCTCATTTCTATACCACAAACGAAAAGTAATAAATCTCTAAAAATATTATTATAATAACAAAAACCCGACTTCTTAGAAGTAATGAACTGAAAAGAAAAAAACATAGTTGTATTACATAGGAGCATGGACCTTTTCCAGTATCACATAGGAGCATCGTGGTCTAGTGACCATTACAAGAGTAAATTCGTTAATCGCTTAGCCCATCAAATCCGCGTAATGCTCCAAAGTTCTCCAATGCCCGATAAAGAGGAAGGCATAACCTTTTAATGGGCCGTTAAAATATGCTGGAAATGAAGATGATGTTGGTGGCAGTATAGAATTTAATAGAATTTAGATAAAAACGTGTAGCGAAATCAAATCACTCATATTTGTGGAATGTGTGCCAAGAACATGTGTTGGCATTAAAATGATAAGCCAAACTTTAAGCCAATGACTGCAGTGAAAGCAGAGAAAGCATAAAAAAGGACGGCACAAGAAATACCCAAATTACCGGTCAACGGCACCGGCATCTAGACGAAACAGGTTCTTGACATGCTTTGCTTATTCTTTGAGTTTATCATTTTGATGATTTATTAATTTGAAAAATATGATATATGATTTTTATAATTCTCGCTGATCCGGCAAACGTTTTTGATTTACCTGTTTCAATATACAAATAAGCCGCATTTCATGTACAAAAAAAGAATAGCAAGAATAAAAGTTAACGTACCCCCAACTGTCAGACAATAAGTTCGTCATGAATTTAATCTATTTGAATTACTTCTTAATGACTTAACTAGGTATACCCATAACTCATGCGAAATAACTAACACCAAAGTTTGCGCGGTAAGTAATTGCTGCTTCTTGCAGTTCGCCTAGTTCTATTTATTTTTAAATAGCTCCTATATAAAAATAATAAAAAAATAAAAATAAATAAATAAAAAGTGAACTAAACATAAAAATAATTATTCAAATTAATTAACCCATTCTTGACTTTTAGCCCGACGAAATATACGAGTATATAGGTACTTAAAGATAATAGAATTGGAAAACTACGAGGTTTATAATTACTCTTCTACTCAAAATATTGAGTTGTAATAAAAATATTTTTGGCACTTGCTACCTAAGATCTTTAAATTCGATATACTCAATTAATATATATTTTCCTCAATATATTTTTATTGTTTTCTTTTTCATATCCGCCATATTAAATTGCAAATGACATCATAATGCCGATATTCCATTTCGGGGAATACCTATTTCCAAATACTTTTAATTTTTTTATTTTAATATAATTATCGTTTTGCTAACAGGTATTTACTACTGACTATATCAGAATTACTTACGAGAATCCAAAAAAATAAAACATTTCACATTATGCTTCATCATTATCAGCCTATTACGGCCCACTGCAGGGCCAGCCCTCCCTCCTTATAGGAGAGGGGATATGGAGCGTAGACCCACCACGCTGCTCCAATGCGGGTTGGCGGGCTTAGGATGATAATGTTTCATTTATAACGATCACTATCAGATGTTGATGACAGTGATCGGAACCGACGGCTTAACGTGCTCTCCGAGGCACGGGAGTGTCACACCACCAACTTCCCGACTCCGGGCGTGGAATGTACTGAGAATTTCATAGAAGAATGAAAAACAACATTATGCTTGGTAACTAAGAAATCTTTGACTATTATTTTAACCGTCCTTGGCGAAGCCCAAGGCATGATTTTAGCAGTCTACGTATCACTGTATCACCTCTCCTATAAGGAGGGAGGCCTGGTCACCAGGCAGATTTTGAAGAATGAGGTGACATGATAAATGACTTAAAATTTACTTTCTTACTATATACTAAGTTTGTTTATGAGACGTGTTACTTTTACCTTGGATTAAGAATAGTTAGGCTTTGCAAATATTTACTACCTACATTTTAATTTATACCGTTAAATTAAAATGCAGACCATGTATCACAATGTTGTATGAATATTCAGTTTTGGAGTAAACACATTTAAATTAAAGGCATGATGAGATATCTATTTTACAAAGATATTTATCACGTTTGTAGGCTTAACCGATGTTGTATTTACTATATAAGGTAATATACCTATTGTAAAAATAAAAATATACCTCAATATGTATGTTATGGCTAGCTACCACCATACCAACAAAGACGTAGCGCCAAGCATCGTTCCAGTACGATGTCGTGTAGAAACCAATGGGGCTTGGAGAGCTAACTTGTTAGGAGTAAGATAATAATCCTACTCCTAACAAGTTAGCTCGCTTCCATCTTAAATCGCACCGTCACTTACCATCACATTTGAGACACTGACCGAGACTAACGTCTTGTGGGTTTCGAGGCACGAAGATGAATCACGGGACTAATTTTCCAACTCCAGGCTGAGATTAATTATAAATAAAGAAATTATTAAATCAATATCTCATAGTCCTCAACGACCGAAGTAACAGAGACTAACCACTGCTTTAATAAGATAATTATAAACCATTAATAACTAGCGGATGCCTGCGGTTTCACCCGCCTAGTTATCTTCCCCTTGGAAAACTTAAGAATAAAATTTTTTTTACTAAAAATAGAACCGACTCAAAACGCACTAAAAAGTAAAAAATCACTGTGTCGTTATGCTTCAATTTACTTAAGCACGACAATGGGACCATCTTGGAAGTGTTCCCTTTCTAATAAAAAGAGAATTATTAAAATTGGAAAACTGTGTAAAAAGTTATGAGTGGTCATACATAAAAAAAAAAATATATGTGTCGATTTGAGAACCTCCTCCGTTTTTTTTCGTCGGTTAAAAATTAACCTATGCCTCCTTATGAGTATGGCTATCATATACAAAAAGGAGTTTTAAAATACCACAGATTGATTCGGATAACAGCCCAAACAAACATAAAGACAAAAATTTTAAATGGATTTTTTTATATGTATAAGATATACTTTCATATGCATATGTGAAACGTGAAAGGCTACAAACAGAAATTTTAATTTTATTTATTTGTATAGATGAAAGCGTTTAAAACTTATGGTATAGGTATAGGGTATATATAATATGTAAGTTACCTCACATATTAGACTTGTTCTTCGATATCGTCTTCGAATGGATGGATGTCAGGTCACAGTTCTTTGATTTCATAACGAATGTAGTGCAAGCCATGGTTATGTTAATTTATAATATCATAATTTATGTTTATTTTTGTGCAATCGTGGCATATGAACAGAAATATGTAGCGCAAGGTCGGTGTTATTATTTATTTGATAACGATTCTGTCATAAAATATAATTATGATTTTTATAATACTTAATAACATGTATTTATAAATAACAGACATAACATTATGAGATAGGCGACTTTTTCATGTTTTTTATTTCTGTCATATATTTTAATACAGCACGTACACACATTCACACATTGTAGTACAAGAAATTAATCAGACGAAAAATTATTATAGAAACTGCAGGACCCCGTTGTGAATGTTGTTAGTTGTAAAATAATTTAAGTAAAAATATTTTACCTATAAATATAAAGGGAGATTGTACCTAATTCCAGTTATAGTTATAGCGTAATGAGGTTCAAAAAGTTAATATATAATAAGTAGGCTTAACTTATACAATTACCAGAGGTCGCTTGCGGTTTTATCTGTGCAGTTACCGTTTCCGTAAAATTTTCGGGTTAAATAGTAGCCTATGTGTTGGAACGAAGTTCCTTATCGCGCGTTGTGAAAGGGGGCTAGACGGAAAAAATTGGTACGAAAAGTTGTCACGACACTTTTTGATTAAAGGATCTTGCCGCCGCCTTTGATGTGTGTGCGCGTGAGCGGCGGGGGGCGCCCGCGCTGTATGCTGTCTCGCGCTCTCGTGGCGCCCTCTGGTGTTTCGGTGTACAAAAACAAACGCGTGTGTGGTACGCGTTTAAGTTTATATAACATTATATTTGTTAATAATAAAAAAAATATTATTATTACTTAAAAAAAATAAAATTTTATTACAATTTCTTCACTAATTAATCGAAAGGAACTTCGTTCCATCCGGGTGTCCCTTGACACCTCTCAACTTTTTTATTCCTATATATAAGCTGTATTATCGTAAAGTTTCATTAAAAGTTATTCAGTATTTTTTTCGTGAAAAATTAACAAACACCCATCTTTACTTACAAACTTTCCTATTATTCTTAACCGACGAAAAAAACGGAGAAGGTTCTCAATTCGACACGTATATGTTTTTTTATGTATAACCACGCATAACTTTTTACAGAGTTGTCCAATTTTAATAATTCTTTTTTTATTAGAAAGGGCACATTTCCACGGTGGTCCCATTTTCATCATTTTAAGATCTGATGATGATATCCTGGGAAAATTGAAGGAACTCTTCAAATTTTATAGGTACACTTGCAGCGATCTCGATTTTAGTGTAAGTATCGGTAGTTTTTTGGCTACAAGTGTCGTATAATATACTATGAAAGTATAGTACTAGTATGTTACGTGGCACTAAAAAGTAGAAACCTGGGCTGGCACCGACTCCATAGATATGCTTAAGTAAATTAGAGTAACTAAATGACACAGTTATTTTTTACTTTTTAGTGCGGTTTGATTCGGTTCGTTTTTTTGTTAAATTTTTTTTTAATTAATAGGATACATATTAACTTAACAAGAATGTCTGTAGTAATTCCATTACCGGTTCGGAAGACAGATGGTTACAGGGTCGCTTTGATTAATTCCATAATTGTTATAACACATGTACGAACTGTATATATTAATATCTCACTGATAATGAATAAATTAAAGTCAAATATATATAATAATTAGAAGTAGGTAGGATTTCTTATCTATAAATAACATTGTAGCCCTTGGAACCTTGACCCAGTCAAGTGTTTTCCTCTACCGGATACGGTTTGAGGTCTTATTTTATCTACAGTGTCATAATACACTACATTTAATCTGTGGGTAGTTTTGACGACCTTTATAGCGCAGTGGTATGCGCGGTGGATTTATAAAACGGAGGTAAAATATATTTGATGAAAAAAGATCTTCAGTTCGATTTTTAACCGACGAAAAAAAACGGAGGAGGTTCTCAATTCGACACGTATATATTTATTTTTATCTATGACCACGCATAACTTTTTACAGAGTTGTCCGATTTTGATAATTCTTTTTTTATGAGAAAGAGCATACTTTCAAGGTGGTCCCATTGTCATCATATTGGGATCTGATGATGATATTCTGGGAAAATTGAAGGAACTCTTCAAATGTTATAGGCACACTTGCAGCAATTTCGGTTTTAGTGTAAGTATCGGTAGCTTTTTGGCTACAAGTGCCATATAATATACTATGACAGTATAGTACAAGTACGTTACGTGGCAATAAATTACTAAAAAGTAAGAAATAAAAATTTTTAACAAAAAATAGAACCGACTCAAAACACACTAAAAAGTAAAAAATAACTGTTATTTAGTTGCTTTAATTTACTTAATTATATCTAGGAGTCGGTGCCAGCCAAGGTTTCTACTTTAAAAACATTACCTAGAACACACAAAGTGCTCTACTACGCTAAATAAATGTTCCTTAAACTTACTGGCACCGACTTCATAGATACGAGTATGCTTAAGTAAATTAAAGCAACCAAATGACACAGTTATTTTTTACTTTTTAGTGCGTTTTGAGTCGGTTTTATTTTTTTATTTTATTAATTCGTCCAGGTCTGGCTATTTGGATCCTTCCTTTCATCATCACGTCCTAGTTACTAATACAGCGCGAATAATTTAACAATCCAGTACGAAGTCGTATACTCGTAGAAACTAAAAGGGGTATGGACATCATCCTACTCCTAACAATGTATATAGATTTATGTATGTATATATAATATGGCATATTAGATCACACTTTACTTAGCGCCAGGTGAGATTGCAGTCACGGCTAACTAATCTATATGACCGACTGCTTAGAAGTAATTAATTGAAAAAAGAATAACAAGGATCACATCTATATTAAATTCTAAATACTTTATGGTGCTGCAGCTTGTTTATTCAGTTAGTCGTATAGATAAATTAAAACACGATTAGATAATATTACCTTACTGTTTAGCAATAGACTAATGTTAATCTGCCAATAGGTTAAAAATAATTTCAAAATTGTTTAGTAACTGAGAATTTATGAGTAGTCTACTGCCAAGGCGCGAGGGTCCGAAATATGTCGTGTACAAAATGTGGATGTTGCGCACGCGCTGTCGCAACTTGAACGGCCGTTGCGTTCCGACTCTATTGAGATATTGGATTGGAATGAATGTAGAGTAGAACGTACGAGTTACATGTAGTTTAGCCTGAAGCATCGCGCAGTTAGTTGTTAAAATTTGTTTTAGAGCACGTATTAATTAGGATCAACTTTTTTTATAAAAAAATTCCTTGACCTTCACCTCTTTCCAGATTTCCAAAGTAGGTGGTAGTGTAACATGCACTATCCCATCCATCCATCAGGCATCTAATATGATTCTCTATGATATCTAAGCCAACTTAAAATAAATTAATTTAAAATTGGAACACATGGATAGATGGATGCATCTTTCATTTTAAGTACATTTAAATCACGCCTGATCGGTGATGGATGTGGTAATCCATTTTTTTTATTGAATGTAATTTCTGAGCCTTTGCATATTTTCCATCATTTAATCTTTGAGCTCTAATCTATGCCTTGCGACACTTCAGCTATGTAAACCCTCAGATAATATCGGATTAAAAATAGTCTTTGTACTATTGGTGATCAGAGTAACTTTTAAAAATAATCGCTCTGCGTTTATCCGCTCCCATTCAGCCTTTCGACCGCTGTGATTGAGTGACAAACATTCATCCCTCTAGACGTTCGAATTTATAATTATTATTAGGTTATAATATGTCTTTATAATAATTTAGGTACAACTACATAGATGGATAGATTTTAAAATAAAATACACAAGACGCGAATTAAAAACGTTATCCCATACAAATTTTCCATACAAAATTGATTGGATTGATTTCTCCATACAAATGGCTTTATCCAATTATAATACACGCAATTGGTTTAATTGCCATTAGCCATAGTAATACGCATTACAGTAAACAGGAAGGTTGTATTGGTTTAACATAGGTATGCGTAACACTGTACGTCCTTGAGCCTTCTATAGGACAATCGGTTGAACGCACTCCATGCATCATACATTGATTGTATGCCAATCACGAGTTGCGGCGTGTTTTGTTGTTTGTTACTACTACTACTATGGATTTTGAGTAATCTTAACAATAATATAGCTTACTTATTAGAATAACACTTAGGCCACATTTTATCCCGAAATTCCTACGGGAACGGGAACTATGCGAGCGAAACCGCGGGCATCCTCTAGTGCATCATACATCGATGTCGTATGACAATCATGGATAGTGACATGTGTCGTTGTTGATTCGTTTTTAATATTGTATATTTTAAAAACAAGAACATTAAGTATTTTTTTTTAACCGACGAAAAAAAACGGAGGAGGTTCTCAATTCGACAAGTATATATTTTTTTATATATATATGACCATGCATAACTTTTTACAGAGTTGTCCGATTTTGATAATTCTTTTTTTATTAGAAGGGGCATACTTCCAAGGTGGTCAAGGTTTCTACTTTAAGGACGTTACCTAGAATCCACAAACTGCTTTACTACGTAAAATAAATGTTCCTTAAACCTGGCTGGCACCAACTTCATAGATATGCTTAAGTAAATTAAAGCAACTAATTGACACAGTTATTTTTTTACTTTCTAGTGCGTTTTGAGTCGGTTCTATTTTTTGTTAAAAATTTTTATTTTTTATCGACTACAAGTTGGCCCTTGACTGCTATCACACCTGATATTAAGTGATGATGCAATCTAAGATGGAAACGGGCTAACTTGTTAAGAGTACGATGAAATTCACTCTCCTATCGCTATCGGTTTCTATCGTACCGGAACGCTAAATCGCTTGGCAGTAGATTTTTGTCAGTAGGGTGGTAACTAGCCACGGCGAAAGCCTCCCATCAGCCAGACCAAGACAAATTAAGAAAAATCTCAATCTGCCCCACCGAGAATAGAACCCAGGACCTCCGTTATATAAATCCACCACGCATTCCACTGCGCCACGGAGGTCGTCAAAATTTTCTTATCTTTCAGTTAAGTTAAAGTTAGGTAAATGACAGTTTACAGGAAGGTTACAAGTTATGTATAACGTAAATATTCTAATAAGTAAACACAGTTAGGTTACATAGGTTCAAAGTAGATATACACGTACTACTGTCATTACGTCCTTGAGCCTTCTATAGGACAATTAGTTAAATGCTCTCATACATCATACATCGATGATCTTATGCCAATCATGGGTTGCGGCATGTTTTACTGTTATTTCTAAGAACCCAATCATTATTTTCTTGATTTTTAACCTATGAGTGTCTAAATTAATAACATCATGATCATCATGTCATCCTATGGACATACTTAGAAACACTATCATAAATCGCCTGTGGCCAGCGGTTCCTTCAAAAATATAGTGCTTTCCGGTGCGTAGTCGCCATTCTAGCTACCTAACCTAAGTCCCTAACGACCATCGAGTATTCGAACTATGCGCCCCGCCCATTGGCACTTTAAGCTTTGCGACTCATTAAATTATTTTTTTTCTTCTGCGACTCTCCTCATTTCTGGTTCATTAATATTATTATTACAAATTAACATAAATTGTTGTAAACAGGAAGGTTAAAGAGGTTTAACGCAGGTATGCGAAACACTATTGTTACGTCCTTGAGCCATACAGCCATAAGACAAATGGTTGAATGGACTCCGTGTATAATTACATCGATGATCGTATGCCACTCACGAAGGTTTTATTGTTGATTCGTTTTGTACATTTTTGGCAATCATTAGCGTGTTTTTTTTTAATTCTAATTTAATGGATAACCTTACATACACCCCTTCAATGTCAAATATTAATAAACCAATCGTTTTTATAAAGTATACCTACCTGATTATTGCAATAATTGATTATATAAATCCTTTTGTATCAGAGCCTGATAGCCCGGGTATTTCGTATTCAGCTATTTAACCATGCCCAATTTTGCAGTCCTCAGATTTATGAACAAATCATAGTACATTGAACGACATGTCGCTTACATGCACCGCGAGGAATTGCTCTGTTTTATATACTTTGTTAAAGTGAAAAATGGTTTTCCGTTTTAAAGATACCAGGTGGTATGCCATTTATTACATCGATATCATCCTACGATAACGGTCACTCCACGATTAGGCCTCCATCGTTACAGGAGTCGGGATATGGAACTTTTGTCCACCACGCTACTTTAAATTGGCTTGGCAGGACGCTATACCAGGGTCAACTATTACAATATAAAACGTTGATTTTATACAAATGCAATAAATATCATAGTAACGCTTAAATTATGCACACACTACGCGTCTTATGATCCGACGGAAAAACTTTTCCACGACTAAACGCTGGGTAACATTGCACCACTAAGTAGATTGAGTTGCTTGCGTCATATGGACAGGGACATTTGGTTTAGTGTGTCTAGACCTTTCGTTGTCATAAATACCTCTTAGTGTTTATTGACTATATCATTAGTACATAGACCCACATATAGCCATATAGTATAGTTATAAGATAATGTTCTTAATCTAAACTAACATAAGAGTATGGGCCGTCGATTAGAGTAATCGCTTAGTACATTCGTGATTTTGAAATCATAATCAGTAATCATTATTTCAAACGTCATGGAGATTAAACGAGCTGTCGCGGTAAAATGTGGTAATAAATCATAAGCCGTCAAAGGCGCGGTCTATTGGACTATTCAGATTGAGAGACAAAGCCCCAATAGTTCAATGCCTGTCAAGGAACGTATTCACTCCAAGGATGTCGTGCGTTATACTGATATCTGAATAACGCACGACTAGCAGATTGGACCAGATGTTAATACAAACTACTCCCACTAAAGGTATTTAGTACCTTCACTTGTAGGCTCTTGTACTAGCGGACAGTATATTTGTTTATCCTTTGTTTTCTATCGTTATAGTTGTCGCATCCTCTTAACACAGTATAAACAATTGCTGTCCGCCGTCTGTACTCTTAGGGTACATACGCACTATGCGGTTAGTCGGAATGCGGCCAGCCGGACTGCTGACCGCAGGACGCGGTTGCACTTGCGGTTAGCTGGGTGGCGGACAGCCGCATCCCGAACCGGAAAGTGCGTATAGAAACCGTCGTGGCTTGCGGCTGGGTCGACTCATTTCCAAGATTTCATTTAAATATCGTGAGACAATAGAGAACACGAATTATCATCACTAAATAATACATATGTTCAAATAAACTGATTGGTACTTTCCAAGTTTTTTTTTATCCTGCGATAAATCGACTCCATAAATATGGACTACCTCTTCCCAAGGTTTTGAACGTAAATTTTTTATCCGAATATTCTGCGGATTTTATGTTTCAGATTGCTGGCCTATTTTGAATTTCAATTATTAATTTTTTTGTATCGGAATACATAATTAATGCGCTAGCGTCTATAAACACGTTTTCCGTCAATGGCAGGCAACCGCAAACTATCCATTCGCATAGTGCGTAGCGTAGAGCAACCGTCCGGCTGGCCGTCAGTCGGGCCGCAGCCCGCAGCGCTCATAACAACCGGAGCGGTCAGCCGGCAGCCGCATCGCAGTGCGTAAAGAAACAACTTTCTCATACAAAAATTACATTAAAATACAGCAGATTTTAGTAACTGAAAGTGAAAAAAAGGAAGAAATTTTTCAAGAATAGGCTATCAAGGTTTTCACGCTCGAAGTGGCGGCGTTCGCGTTGACATAATATGAGTTGACAGGATAAGAAGTAACCACCAGTATGTCGATTCTTGAAACAAATACATCGTACGTACATTTCGCTTACGTCTTCGATGATCCCATGATCTTCAGTTCGACTGTCAGTTCAATATGACAAATGTCATTAGAGAATACGTTTTATTTATTTTATTTTGGTTTTCTGTTACATCCGCTTTGCAACCGTTGTACATCAGCTTCAAAATACTAATACAAGGTAAAAAACTATCGGCTATACCCGCAAGACATATACATTTTTACAGAACACGTATTGAACACGCTGAATTGTGAGTACTAATTTGATGTTAAATCTCATGCGCCTGTAGTTTTACCGAAAGCCATGCACAATGCTGCCTTGCGGCAGAAATAAGCGGTAATAGACAAACTTTATTACAAAATGCTCTACAAGTAAGAAGTACGTACGTACGGAACTAGT
This sequence comes from Mycalesis mineus, assembly GCA_034621355.1. Taxonomy (NCBI): domain Eukaryota; kingdom Metazoa; phylum Arthropoda; class Insecta; order Lepidoptera; family Nymphalidae; genus Mycalesis; species Mycalesis mineus. The sequence goes on along the minus strand of CM067899.1, from coordinate 5,014,174 downwards.
CAAGTACGTACGATTACTAATTAATAGTTACCAATTTTAAGAATTAACTAGAACTAGATCAGTTAAAATGAAGGTCATCTCAAATGATTGATAGGCAATTAGTACAAGCAACTTAATCCTTACACTAAATAAAAAAAATGAGACAGCAGGTATATAGTATTTTTTATTTTTTGTAACATTGATTGGCAGCCGAACCGACTTAACAACCGTCAATTTGTCTAGTAGTTGGTACGCATTTGTATTACGCAATTATGCAAAAACAAGCACATTCTTAAATGGCTGATTTGACATTCAGCTTACATTAAATCTAGTTATACGTACGAGCATATTATTATCTACACATTTATTAAAATATCTACTAGCTGACACCTGCGACTTTGTCCACGTCAAAGTATTTTATATAAAAAAATCTCATCACTGTATCCCTCAAATAGCAGGTATGGCTAAATGTACCTGAAAACATCACTCGGGTGTCTTGCCTAGCCTGTCAACCTGCATTGGGGCGGCGTGATAGTTCTAAACGCCAAGTCCCCTCACCTGTAATAACAAAGGAGATCATATTAAGCTTAATAATTAGGAGGTACAATATCGAACACAGTCACACATATACCGACAAAAATAAACTCACTCACAGAACCAAAATGTGATGGGCATTTTTTGTGTTCACCGTAGTCGAATTAACAACGTAGCTGCCAAGCCCGCACTGGCGCGGGCTACTAGGTGCAGTGCAAGGGGCCAACCCCCGCGTTGATGCGAGATTGTATTCGTACAATTTGGGCAAAAACATCGGGACCTGTCTCCCGACCTTCATAATGTAGAAGTAAAACTGTTAATCGAAGCAAAATATCTTTTACTTTTTTTTATTATAATTCAAACATACATACATAAACATACAATCATTTTGAATAATAAATTGCACCTATACTTAATGATTAACAATAACAAGTTTGGATGTTTGTAACTTTAAATCATTTTGCATGTATCATTACTTATAGGTACATTGTGCGTAACCTATTGAATAAAAACCTGTCATTCCAAGCATAAAACAATTTGTACCAATAACAGGTACACAATTTTGGATATCATTTATATCGCACTAATTGTGCCCGCGATTTCATTCGCCTAGATTTATTGTACTATCAATTTAAGATGTAGGTAGGCCTTGTTATATCCCAGAGTATAATCTATCTTTGTGCCTTATTTCAACCAAATCCGTGCAGAAGTATGTGTCTGAGTAACAAACATCTATCCAAACTTTCACATTTAAAATAATACTTAGTTACATATTAGTTGGTAGTATAGTTTGGTTACCATATGATTGGTAAGTATAGAAAATTTCTTATGTACCTACCTGAAACAAAACTAAAAGTTATTTTCAATTGTATTTGCGGTTGCATTTTCTGTAGATTATTTCAAATAGACAAAGAAATAAATATTATCTTGATCAATTATAGCTTTGTTTTCAATTTCGTATATAATATTTCCCAATCATTTAGAATGTTTTAATACAATTAGTTTCGTACTAGCCGCTCCCATAAACCTGTCTCTTAAACTGATATGATCTCAATCTAGTCCCTAATTATTAGGTGTATATATTGTAATAATTAAATATCGTATTTGACTGCCTTGTTGGTCTAGTGGTTGGCCTATGTGGCTTCAATCCGAGGTTCTGGGTTCGGATCCTGGATCCAGTCACGGAATAATTCTGACTTTTTCATTCTCCTATGAAATTTTCAGTAGGTATATTCCAAAGTCGAAGTCAAGAGAGAAAATTGGTGATGTGCCTTGGAGATCACGAAAAGCCTTCGATCCCGGTCACTATCATTAACATCTTATAGTGATCGTCAATGAATTTAACTTTATCACCCTAAGCCCGCCAACCCGTATTGGAACAGTGTGGTGCGTCAGAACTCCATATCTCCTCTCCTACAATGAAGGTAGCCTGCCCTGTAGTAAATTAGGCTGATAATAATTATCAACCGATAAGTACCTGTTGCTCGTTCTGTACTTGTCTATCATGAGTATCAAATTTATGAAACCATAGAGGAATCATAACGTAAATAAAACAAACATTTTAATTGAATCACATTAATCAATTCTTGAATACAATAATTCTTATAATGTAAATATTTAATTTGTTAACTAACTCTTCAGAATAGTGAGGAGTGTTTATTTTGCTCAACCTTTCATTAAGCTTAACCTTGCTCAATCTTTCAACAAGATTTTAAATAATTTAGTTATTATAACAGTATTTATATTATTTTACGCGAGACTTTTAGTCATGCAGATGAGGTAGTTATGAGGTTTGTCTGTATTATTTTATGATGTTTTTTCAAATAATAATACAGTTTCATTCGACCTTAAATCAATTCATATTCGCTTATTTCAAGTAGGCTGAATTTACAAGCACCTTTGAAACGTCTTAGTATTTTTAGTAACTCTACCGGTTTTGAACTTAGATTCTACTAGGAAGAGCCGGCAAGAAGCTATTTAATTATAATTTAATGTTAAAAGAGATGCTGGTTTTAGTATGGTCTACAATGTAAAGTACAAGACATTATTTGTATAAGACTGTTACAGCTCGTAGGTACCACTTCACCTAGATTTAATAAGAAAATTTTCCTCGTAATTGTAAACAGCTCGTTGGATTACGCTCTGATTGTTTTGTGGATTCCGTACGTTGCGGACAAAACCATTGATTATTTGAAGAAGCGGGTGTTATTTTCGATAATTGTGTAATATTATGAACATGAATTTATTTGTTCGTTACACTTGGTCATGAAATTCAATCTCTAAATTGTAAGTTGACCTCAGAAAAAAATAACTTTGTTTTCTGTGTTTTTGTCTTCAATCTCGATATAATCCCTTCCGTGCGCATCCTGAGCCTTGTATTAATCATCACGACAACTGATGTACTCGTACACCACTGCAGGACAAATACTTTTTCAGGGACTTCCAATCACACCGATCCAGACCCTGTGGTCAGGCTTCCTGCGACACGCAGCCCTAAGGGTTATTAAATGTGATACGAAAGTTTTATTCGCCTGATTATTGTCATGCGTCCTTATTATTAAAAATTATATAACCTATATACCACGGAACCCTCTACAAGTACACTTAAACTCGCACAACACCGTTTCTCGTGGTAATAATTGACTTATCGAAGCATCAAAGATTTTTCGCTTGTAAAAAAATTAACAAAAAAGTAACTAAGCTAATTAATGAATTACAAATACATGTTATGTTGTGTGGTTAGATATCTAAAATTATAAATACATAGACATAGGTATATGAGTATGATCATGTTTATGATAAATCTCTTTTTTTCTGACTAAAATTTTCGAGTGTAATTTATTACTTTGTACAAAATTAATAGCGAATGAGTTTTACTTTAATTTTTATTTTTTGTAGAGTGTAGACAGGTATTAAGTATTTTAAATATGGATATTCAAAACATCGAAAGGCGTTATTATTCATAGTTCATATATGCTAAATTAATATGAAGAGGGCTTCGTGTGTTTGTGGATCATAGTGTCCTAAATTTGAGCCAGTGAAAATGGTTGCCTAGTTTGGAAGGTTCAAAATTGGTGGTTTCACACCCCCCTGTTTAAGAGAGCACATTAAACCGATCCCGATCAAATTTATCTAATCAATTGTTTTAAGAAACATATTATCACCCTAAACCCGCCAAACCCCCATGGTTTGGCGGGTTTCTTCGTGGTTACGCTCAACATCCCCTCTCCCATAAGATAAGGCTGGTTAGTAGGCTGTTGAAATAGGCTGATAAAGATGTTAATGCATTGTAAGTAAATGACTTATAAATCATATTACTGCCATAATAGCAGTATATTATAAGAGAGGCTGTTTTTATTGCATTGACCTTGGCAGGTGGCGGTAGAGGCAGCGAGCGGTTGTCGCAACACGATTGCGTTCACCGACCGATGGCTGGTTGCGACATCAACCTGATGTATGAACGACTAAAGTTTTGTGCACATACGCGACATACACGTACCCACAGATTATACATTGGTTTCGCACTGCAACTAGCTTACAGGGTGTCCTGCGCGACGCGATGCGACATCATGCTACTCGACACAACACAGGTGCCCATTATCTACGCCGCGTTCCGTCGCAAACTGCCACATAGGATGCAAATAGAGAATGCCGTTGTATTGATCGCGTTTGTCAATTTGGCAGCTTCACGTCGTGTTCGTCGTATACGCAGGACACCCCGTTACTTGTCAATAACCTAACATGTGTACACTTCCGAACTGGTAGTTGTCACGACAAATAGTCTATTGATCTGTCTGATATTGATTTATGATCGAATTTTATTCTCGTTTTCTTACTAGTTAATAGGTAAATAATGACAATAGATTTAAACCGATAAATGTTAACAGACAAGGTCTGTTAACATTTATCGGTTAAACTTACTACCTAACCTCAACATAATATATTACAGTACAGTAGTTACAGAATATAAATATCATGATTAGAAATTAGGAATTTACTTAACATAAAAGAAATATATAGAAAAATTCTGGTCGGCTATAATCAGTGGTTTTGCAGCACTCTGCGACATTTCAAATGGAGTCTTGCGTCAACGGTCATGCTTTATAAAGTCGTCAGTCATAACTGTCTATCTGTGCATCTATTTATAAACCATCGATAAGTAGAATAGCTTCGCTTTTGTCTTTAATATATATACACTATTTGCATATGAAAATAAGAAGTTAAAGTTCTGTAGGCAGGATTAATCCAAATTATAAAATTTTATTAAAAGAATTCCGGTAAAAACGCTGAACGAATTTTTTGGGATTATAGGATGGGATATGGAACACTCGATTTGTTAGTTACTCATTTCACTCAATAAGAACGGATATTTCGACAGACCACTCACAGAAACGGAATCTACACGAGTAAAACCGCTGAGCATAGCTAGTTATATATAGTTTCATTTGGTAATTTTCCTTTCCTTCACAGACATCTGAGATCGAAAAGCAATTTTTCCCACATTCTAGTTTCACATTTAGTAATTTTCCATTCCGCCAATGCTACCTGAGAGTGGTTTTAGTGAAATCAACATAATCTTCTTATTTTTGTGAATATACTGATCATAATATTTTTCTTTCGTATGACTTATATCTTCGAACGAGCAATTCTTGTATGTACATGGAATTTCGTAAACAGCTCCAACGATTTTCATGAATCTTTGTATGCATTGGTAGCTCGGAAACGGCTCCAACAATTTTTATGAAATTTTGTATGCAAAGAGTTTCGGGGACATATAATCGATCTAGCTAGGTTTCATTTCCAAAAAAATTATAATTCCAAAGAAACTTAGAACTATAATTACAGAGAACAAGAACTATAATTACAGTTAACTCGGTACTTAGGTATCAGTATTTTATGTACTTAGATAAATTTTCTTTCTTCTAACGGAATTCATAACTACAGAGATAATAATTTACAATTTTATTCTGCCATAATTTAAGTAAAATAAGGCTAAAAAAAAATAACCCATCGACATTTCTTATCAACTTTAAAAAGAATATTCTAACTCATATTATCCTATGATCGCAATTTTCTCATAAATTACTAAAACCATTTTAATGATAAAAAGAATATCTTGTCTGTATATACCCACTACAGATAGATATTTTAAGACGATTTATTTTTTATTTTCATAAAATATTCTATTTAATTTTCTGCCGTATTTTAAGGTCATTCATAAATGTCAAAAATCATCTTCCACGTTCTTCAACCTTCAATCCGTATTTGCTTGCCTTGAAGGTCACTTTGACTTCACCTATGGATTTTAAACGTACCTAATTACCGGAACTCTAAACAGCTTTGCCGAATACGAATGGCTAGTAAGATTATAAAGGAGCGCTCAGGAATTAATATAATATTATGATGCGAATCAATTATTGCCACCCATTCAAGGTCGTAGTGTTATCTAGATGATTCAAGTTTATATTTATTCTCATTAACACATCCGGATTTTTTATTAAAGCCGTTGAAATCCGTTAGACTACAAGTAGAGTCCAGTTTTTTGTTTATTTGCGAATTCGTCATACCCAAAAAACAACACGACCAATAAATTTAGTTTATTAAAGAGCAACTGCTGAGTTTATTGCCGGCAGGATCTGCCTTCCGAACCGGTGGTAGAGTACTACGTTCACTACGTACTGAGAGACTTGAGTGCTTCTAAAACAACCTTTTTAAAATAAGTGATTTTGTATTTGAATGATTATCTAAAAATTAAACAAACTTGTGTTTAGCCTAGGCCACAACGGATCTCGATGTCCTGCTATTAAATAAATTCAGGTCTTTTTATTAAATAAGCTTCTCCATGATCTATGGAATTGTGAGTAGCAACCCCGTGACATGGAAACTTAGCCTTCTGTCTCGGTAATGTATCATTATAAAATCTGATTGTGATATATAATTGAATAATGCCAAAGATTATACCCATAGAGAGTTGCGTGGTAAAACAAACATCCATTTTTCTTCTCTTATAAGAAATAAAGCTTGGCCTTTTATTGTAATATAAATTATTGTAATAGTTTTATTTTAATATGAAAAAGAAAAAAAAACATTAAATAACTTTCTTCACGAGAGGGTAACCTAAGGAACTGTTTACCATAACAGTTCCTAACAGTGTAATAACAATCATTACAGCCAGGAGTGGGCAAAATAACCCTGTTTTACATTGCCTGATGACTAACGGCGCTGGGATTGCTCGGGTTGGGTAATATGATATTATTATGTCTGCGGGCTATTAAAAAACGACTGGCACTCGTACACCGGACGCTAAAACCAAAACGGTATGACATTTTAAATTATGGAATAACTTGTAGTTAGATTGGTAAATGTAACGTATCGTAAGATTAATAAATAGTTAAATATAATAGTGTAGTAATAATCGTGTATAAACGTTCTAATAGTTACAAGTTACTGAGGAATATAAAATATAATTGCTCTTATTATCGCATGCAGAACTAAATCAAAGATAATTAAACACCTAGCACAAAAGGAACACTTTTACTACTACTAAAATAATAAATAACAAAGTTAATCTACTTGTCGCAGACGCACGACTTTACGACCTGTATTACATTGTATTAGTTATATTATAAATTTATAATTTATTACTTTTGAGACAAGAGATGACCGTGTGACATCTAGTAGCTATCCATTAAAGACATGCAACGAAATATCTTTTTTATATCATTTATGAGGTTGCTATGAACGTAAACGAGCTCGATTGACTTTATGAACGGGAAAGACACTAAGTTAGCAAATAACTTATTACTTATTACACTTCGTTAGACTTGGCAATTGATACTTTCAATGGCTATTATATAATTTGCGTCACAGCTGTCATGTTTGAAAAATCTGTAGAGATTTCAATGTCGATAAAGTAAAGTAAAATGATACTTCCGTACAGTGCAAAACTATCATGTTTCTACATACCGACGGATATTAGAATAAAATGTATTTTATTTCTTATATTTCAATCTACGAAACCGACAACCACAAGGCTTTGATTTAATTTTTTTTTATCGACCAATGATTTATAACATGTTACAGCTAAAGTGATTAAATCTTGGTATTATGTATTGTTATGGCTAGATATTATACATAACATCAACCCAATTTAGATAAAATGATTAATGGGTCCGAAATAATCAAATCCACCAAATGTTATGTTAAATTTCTTTCGCAGTAAAACATATTTCAAGATAAATTTACTAAATCATGCAATGAAAAATGTGCAATTTCATTTCAAAACGCACGTCTAAATCGTTTCAGCAAATTTTGTGATACTAATGAGAGAGTCATACAAATCCGAAATATGTGAAGATTTCTTCCTATTCCTAACAAGTTAGCCCGCTTGGATACATCTTATACTTACCATCAGGTATGATTACAGTCAAGGGTCAACTTGTAATGAATAAAAAAATCTAAATACTCGTAGAAATTGATTAAAAATACCTAAGAAGACTTTGACAAATAACCTGGCGTGTATTAATTTCGATGATTTATATTGGAGAATATCCTATGATAGGCGAAGGTTTGTTTTTTGTTACTTCCATAAAAAAAGTAATAAATTAATCACATTAGTCATAAACTAATATATTGTAATATACAACTTGCTAGTGTGAATAATATCTAGACATTATATATAATCGCTAACCAATCATTTAAGCATTAACATATAATTATAGGCACACTTTTTAAATATAGATTTGTAATATTCTTATAAAAAATTATGATTAGGAAAATTATGTACATTTTTAACAGGTTTGGATTTATTTAGTAACAAATTTAATTTATTACCAGTTAAATGCCAGAACGCTACAGCATTTGAAAATTGACTTCTTAACTAATTTGGTTACTACATCACCATCATCGACATGCTTTATGCATACGAAACCCATTAGTATAACTTATTGATAAAATATTAACGTCGTTTAGTTTAACTTAGATATATTAACTTAATTTTTTTATTACGTTTTGCCTTTATCTTCTAATCCATATAATTAATCAAATTTTTAGTTATTAATTGTTTGGTTTTCAATGGTTTGGGTGGAAATAATAATTATTAATTCTTTTATCTACTTATAGATCAACACTGTGTGCACTTTTTTAGAAAATGAAATGATTAATATTTTAAGTTGACCATTATCGGTACCTTTGATTCTTTTCTAGTTTATCTTTATAAAGGGGAAAATTTGTATGTACCGATGGAAATTTGTTAATGTTTCACGCAATAACTGCTGAATGTATTTTGATGAAAATTCACAATAACATAGCTTACATATTAGAATTACACATATTCCACATTTTATTTCCCAATTCCCACGGGAACGAGAGCGAGGGTCAAACCGGGGGCGTCCTGTAGTTATTTATAATTGTAACTGTTGTCTCAATTTTTAATCGTCGATTCATTGGTATAAAAACACAAACAAAGTTATCTTATGATTATTCTCTGTATATATCTCATTGTAGTATTTAGATGCGAGAATACTATGGTCTTTATTAATTTTAATGATTGAAGTTTTACTTCATTAATGTCACTACTTGTTGTTTTGATAAAAAGTTAATCATCATTATTAGCCTATTAACGGCTCATTACAGGGCCAGGCGTCCCTTCTTGTAGGAGACGAGATATTGAGCTTAGACCCACCACGTTGCTCCAATGTGGAGTAGCGGGCTTAGTGTATTAATGTTTAATTCTTTGTCGATCTCTATCAGACGTTTATGATAGTGACCGGGCCCGACGGTTTAACGTGCTTCTCGAGGTACGGGGTATTATAACACCGACCACCCGATTCCGGGCTTAAAATTTTACTGAATATTTCTTACCATATAATAAATGAGATTGCAAAGGTACCTACCATAAGATACCTAACATAATACCTATATAGCTATACCTAAACTAACCAGATTTTTTTTATTTGCAGATAAATGGTTTCGTGATATAAAGTGTTGATGGGCGACGTAACCAAAGAAACACATCGACTAGCAAGTAATGCCCAATAGATAAGTCTATTTGAATTATACTACCAACCAAACAAAATGTCGACTGACGCACAAGAGTACATGAACGGCATGAGGCCTGGACCATTAACAAGAGAAATACCAGAATGTATGAGAGATAAGTACACAGTGGTGCAAACAGTTTTTGATGTACTCGCGTTTTTAGTGGTTGCAATTGGACACGTGATCCAAGCAATATATAGGTCAATAGTTGGACATCCTAAGAAGGATCTCAAGGGAAGCATAGCTCTAGTGACTGGTGGTGGAGGGGGATTAGGAAGTTTAATAGCCTTGAGACTAGCGAGGCTTGGCTGCGTCGTGGTTTTATGGGATATCAACAAACAAGGTCAGTATAACCTAGATTTTATGTGCACTATCATTATCAGCCTATTGACATGGATCTGCCTTCCGAACCTGTGTCAGAGCCACTACAAACTCTCAAGCTTGAGGTTTTGAAAAGTGCTTGTAAACAAAACCTACTTGAAATAAACGAGCTTAGATTCACCACACTGCTCCGATAAGTAGACTTAGAGTTATAATCTTTGATTGATAGAATCACTGATGTGGTTGGGAGGGTAATGTGTGATTCTTTAACAAACACTATCAAATGTTTATGAAGAGGACCGAGATCGACGGCTTAACGTGCTTTCTGAGTCACGAGACTGTAGTACCCCCAACATCTCAACTCCGACTTTGAATTGACTAAAAATTGCTTATGAGCAAGAAAAACTCAGAAATGAACCCACCGCCTTGCAGTCCATAGCCACATCGCCTAACCACGGGACCGACGATGTAGTTGACATTCACTAAATTACCAGTAATTATTCAATGGCACGCTTGAATACATATCTTCATTTGAATGTGTTCGGCTCAATAGATACGGATCGAAAGACAAAGAGTAGAGACAAAGTGCTATCACATAGTAATTGTCTTCTTAGAATTTGATTTAAGTGCATTCATTGTCCTGTATAAGTGTTTTGTATTACACTAGCAGAGCTCGCGACTTCGTTTGAGTTTAAAACAATATTTAACTATACGGCTCATTTTTGCTGGTCATTTACTAGGTCGATATGCAGCATGCGGACATACAGGCGGGTTGACAGTCAATGGAAGACAACAAGTCGTTACACGGCGTGCGGTTATTCCCCGTAAACTGGCTTTGCCGGCAGATTAAATTCGTCAGTCGGTACAAAGCATGCGTGGTGTGGGAACGCACATGTCGGTCTTGAGTTCATCTTAGGATATCAGAAAGTCTGGGTCTGCGTGCTGGTGTTACGGTCTACTGACGTCTGACCGACACATACATACTATGTTATTCGGCGCTGTTAGTCGGCGAAATGACAGTAGACCGAAACACTGACGACAACTACTAATGAAAACGGTTACCGCATACGGAACCTATCGCTGCTTGACAGAAAGCTCCCGCACACCGCATGCGGACCCTATTGACTAGTGAAAACGATTTCGTGCTGTATAGCGTGCGTTACACAAAATCTCCCGCATTCCGTATGCAGGTTCTATCGACCAAAGTTTCCTTTTCAAACAATAATAATTAAAATTATTTTAAAATTACGGAAAAGCGGTCTACTGGAAACGAGTTTGTTTTATAAAATGTTAAGATTTCATTATTACAATGTTGAAAAACAAGAGGCTCATAACCTCTATAGATATTAATATTAATGTTGACATAGGTCCAGGGGTGTCATTTTATATATGTTTTTAAATTAAAAATGGTATTAAAATTAATTAACTTGGTGTTAAAATGGACTGTAGAAATAATTTATTACAATAGTAACATTTAATTAGACATAAGGGATTTATCCAAACTCTCAAACAATAAATGACATACATCCTACATCCGGTAAAAACTCAAACTTTAATTCATTTTATTCGATAAAGGTTTGAAAATTTATCTTTCTTTTTTACAATTTGGTAAAATTATTGTGATAAAAGTCTTAACGTAGTTTTAACGACCTAACATAAAATGGGCTTTGTTCAGAAGAAACTTATTTTATGGAAAGCGTAAATATAACCAAGAAGACATCATACTAAGGATTTTTGCAATAAATTTTAAGAAAAACATCAAAAACTCTTTCAATAGAAAGGTAATTTTCTCTGCGGTAGGTCGTTTATTGTATGGATTAAGTATAGTAATTTGCAGTAAATGTGGTTGATTAGACACGGACGTTCTAAGAGTTAGTAGCCTCGGCGCTGAAATGAAAAGTCATTCCGAGTAATGTTTGCAGTTTTAAGTGCTTTTCTATTGTAGTATAGGAGGAGCGTCGGTGTATTTAGTACGCTGTTCATTTTTTACACACTAAGCCTGCCGACCTCCATCCGACAATCTGATGGATAATCGAACCGACTTATTTTTAAAGTATACATTGCTCTATTGCAATCTGAACTTTTTATATTACCTATATATTATATCAGTTGCTATAGCAGCTATATGCGAATAAAAGTCTCGTTACAATAGGTCCAGCCTTTTCAGAGCTTAGCCCAAACAAACAGACATGACAGACAGGCAATAAATTTGTTGAAAGTGCCTCGACTTGCCGCCTGCCTCGTTGGTCCAGTGGTTAGTCTATGTGGCTCCGATCACGAGGTCCTGGGTTTGAATCCGGGGTCGGGTCACGGAATAATTCTGACTTTTTCATTATTACCCTTAGCCCGCCAACCCGCATTGGAGAAACGTGTTAGGTCTGAGCTCCATATTCCACAAGGAGAGAGGCCTGGCTCTATAGTGAGCCGTTAATAGGCTGGTGATGATTAAGTACCGTATACTTACGTATACTTTTATTTAGTGAGAATCTGTTAATTTGAATTACAAACAGCCACTTCAATTTTATTTATTTGTACAGTCGAGGAGGTTTATACTATAAATAAATATATTAATAAATATTATAAGACAATTACACACATCGCTATATAGCCTCAAAGTAAGCGTACTCGGTGTAAGGGGGATGATAGTTCCAGTCGGCCTCCCCAAATGTCAACCTCACCTGCTCGCGGTGCACCCTGCAGATGGACCGACGAGGCTCTGGCGACCGATGAATGGCGGTATAACCATTCCAAATAGGCTGGACTACAAAATGAGGCCAGTGTCAGGCAGCAGTGACACTGGTTCGAATAGTCCAGCTCTGCGGTGACCAACCCGCCTGCCCAGCGTGGTCACTATAGGGCATTTCTTTTATGGGAGACGGACCAAGGAAACAGCCCCTAGTCCCCGGCAGCCCCGCTATTCCTGGCTCTGGCAGCGGTCATGGTAACGGCGGGGCAAGGGGTGTCAAGAATCTCCGGAAGAGATTCCGCTGCCAACCCCGACGACTGGACCTGGCAACATTCAACGCACGCACTTTGAGGACTGACGAAAAGGTGATCGAACTGGAAGAAGTATTAAGTAAGTTGCGCTGGAGCATTATAGGATTGTCTGAAGTCCGAAGAGAGGGCGAGGACTCGATAATCCTGAATTCCGGCAATTTACTATACTACCGGGAGGGCGAACATCTGTCCCAAGGTGGTGTTGGGTTTATCGTTCACAAGTCCCTCGTTAACAATGTTGTACGAGTCGAGAGTGTGTCGAGCAGGGTAGCGTTCCTTGTCCTCCGAATTACCAAACGGTATTCGTTGAAGGTAATACAGGTTTACGCACCGACCTCGGCACAACCCGACGAGGAGGTAGAGGTATTGTATGAGGATATTTCAAGAGCCCTGCATGCTTCGAACTCCTACTACAATGTTGTTATGGGGGATTTCAATGCAAAGCTGGGCGAGAGGTGTGGTTCAGAGTTGAGAGTGGGGCAATTTGGCTATGGGCAACGGAACCACAGGGGCCAAATGTTGGCTGACTTCATGGAGAAGGAGGGCCTCTTTATGATGAACTCCTTCTTCAAGAAGCCACCACATAGGAAATGGACCTGGTTGAGCCCCGATGGTTCCACGAGAAATGAGATTGACTTCATCTTGTCGACCAGACGGCATATATTCAACGATGTCTCTGTGATCAATAGGGTCAAAACCGGCAGTGATCACCGACTGGTAAGAGGCACGTTGAATATCAATGTACAGCTTGAACGGTACCGACTGGTGAAGTCAACGCTCCGACCTACTCGTGCCCACATCCAAAACCCCGAAAGCTTTCAACTGGAACTCCAGAACCGCTTCGATTGCCTAGCACATTGTGTTGATGTGGACGATCTGAACAACAGGCTAGTGGAAACTGTCCATTCGGTTGGGTCTAAGTTCTATAAGACCCACCGCCCAAAAACCAACAAGAAATTCTCTGACCAAACACTCAAGCTCATGGAGGAAAGACAAGGAATGCGATTACAGTCTTCAGGGGACGCTCTGAACTACCGACGTATCAATAGACGGATCTCTAAGTCGCAGAAATGTGACTTACGCCGCTACAACACCGAGCGTATCATAGATACAATAAAACACAACCGTGGCTCGAAAGTGTTCGCGAAAGATCTGTCTATTGGACGCAGTCAGTTGACGCGTCTGAAGACCGATGACGGTAATCTCATTTCTTCCAAGCCCGAGATCTTGGGTGAGGTCGAGAAGTTCTATGGACAGTTATACACGTCAACTCAAAAGCCTGTTGACAATTTGGCTGAAGACCCCAGAGCCAAATTGACCCGACACTATACCAAAGATATCCCGGACGTCAGCCTAGACGAGATTAGTATGGCTCTCGAACACCTAAAGAACAACAAGGCGCCAGGTGATGACGGAATCACAGCAGAACTCCTGAAAGCGGGTGGTAAACCGATACTTGAAGTCCTTCAGCGATTGTTCAATTCCGTCATTCACGAGGGCAAGACGCCTCAGGCGTGGCACAGGAGCGTGGTTGTTCTGTTCTTCAAAAAGGGTGACAATACCTTGCTGAAGAATTACAGACCAATCTCGCTGCTGAGTCATGTCTACAAGTTGTTCTCCAGAGTCATCACGAATCGTCTCGCTCGTAGGTTTGATGACTTCCAGCCTCCCGAACAAGCCGGTTTCCGACAAGGCTTTAGTACCATAGACCACATCCATACGCTGCGGCAGGTTATACAAAAGACCGAAGAGTATAACCGGCCACTTTGCTTGGCGTTTGTGGACTATGAGAAAGCCTTTGATTCGGTGGAAACCTGGGCTGTGTTAAGGTCATTGCAGAGGTGCCGAATCGACTACCGGTACATCCAAGCGTTGCAGTGCCTGTACGAAAACGCCACCATGTCAGTCCGTATACAGGATGAGACTACGAGGCCAATCCAATTGCAGCGAGGAGTGCGACAGGGAGATGTTATCTCCCCGAAGCTATTTACCGCCGCATTGGAAGACGTCTTTAAGCTCTTGGACTGGAACGGACTTGGCATCAACATCAATGGCGAGTACCTCACTCAACTGCGGTTTGCCGACGATGTAGTGATAATGGCAGAATCTCTAGATGACCTTAATAATATGCTCAATGACCTCAGCAGAGTTTCTCAACAGGTGGGCCTTAAAATGAACATGAGCAAGACAAAGATCATGTGTAATGCTCAGGTTTCGCTCCACCCAGTTATTGTTGAAAATTCTGCACTCGAAATTGTAGACGAGTATATATACCTAGGGCATATGGTCCAGTTAGGTAGGTCCAATTTCGAGAAAGAGGTGAACCGCCGAATCCAACTCGGTTGGGCAGCGTTCGGGAAACTGCGTGACATCTTTTCGTCCAAAATTCCTCAGTGCCTGAAGACGAAGGTCTTCGAACAGTGCGTGTTGCCAGTGATGACATACGGATCCGAGACTTGGTCGCTAACTGCGGGCTTCATAAGAAGGCTCAGAGTCACTCAGCGGGCGATGGAAAGAGCAATGCTCGGAGTATCTCTGCGTGATCGAATCAGAAATGAGGAGATCCGCAGAAGAACCAAAATAACCGACATAGCTCAGCGAGTCGCAGAACTGAAGTGGCAATGGGCGGGGCACGTGGTTCGAACAGCTGATGGACGTTGGGGGCCGAAGGTGCTAGAATGGCGACCCCGCACCGGAAAGCGCAGTGTTGGTCGACCCCCCACCAGGTGGACTGATGACATCAAACGGGTCGCAGGGAGCCGCTGGGCACATGCGGCTCAGGATCGTTGTGTTTGGAAGTCCCTAAAAAAGGCCTATGTCCAGCAGTGGACGTCTATTGGCTGATAATGATGATGATGATGAAGCGTACTCGTAAGTAGCTTGTGTTATGGGTGCTATGATAACTGATGAATATTTTTATATATATTATACATAAATACTTATAATATATAGATAAACACCCAGACACTAGAAAACATCCATGCTCATCACACAAACATTTTCCAGATGTGGGAATCGAACCCACAGCCTAGGACGCAGAAGCAGGGTCGCTACCCACTGCGCCACTCGGCCGTCAAACTACGGCTTCACTTTCCTAGAATCATCCACACAGATTACTGTAAGACATTACGAAACCCTATAGGCGTATTTGTGTTCATCTTCGCCTGTTAATAGTATTACAAATATAATAAATATTACATGGAATTATAACTTAAAGCGTTCCTTATATTTGTATTTAGTATTGAAATAATAAATAATATCTATTATTATGTACGTATATTTATCTATTATGCGGATGTTTTGTCTTCATTGGCTTGGTTACTTCAATAACAAGGAAAACATAAATTAGTGACTTTTCTTGAGGGTTTCCGTCCTTACTTGTGGGCTACAATAATATAAAAAAAATTACTAACCAGTTATTACATAAATGCTCGAAATCCGATGGGTGTTGTTTAGTCTAGGGGTTCCTATATCCGGCCACAGCTGGAACGTCCTTGGTGGTGAGGAGGATCCAAATGTTGGGCCTGAGGGTCTCGGCTTCCAAAACCGAGGCCCTCCTATTTCACGGCCCCCGTAGGGGTCCTCCTCGAGATGCCTACATCACCATCCAGGGTGAAAGAGTGGAGGTGAAGGCCCAAATGAAATACCTGGGCCTAATCCTGGATGGTAGATGGACGTTCCGTAGGCACTTTGAGCTGCTGGGCCCTAGGCTCATCGGTGCAGCCTCCGCTCTAGGAAGGCTTTTGCCGAATGTCGGGGGGCCGGCCTCGGCCTGCAGACGCCTGTACGCGGGTATCGTCAGGAGTATGGCGCTGTACGGTGCCCCCATTTGGGTGCACGCACTGTCTCCGCAGAATGTGTCCCTTCTGCGAAGACCGCAAAGAATTATTGCGGTGCGTGCCATCCGGGGGTACCGTACAGTGTCATGGACGGCATCCACGCTCTTGGCGGGCGACCCGCCTTGGGAACTGCAGGCCGAGTTACTCGCCCAGGTATACCGGTTCCGGTCAATGCTGAGGGCACGAGGTGAACGACCAGGGCCTGAGGAGGTAAGACACATAAGAACCCTCGGGAGTGCGGCCCTGGTCCAAAGGTGGAAAGAAGACCTCGAGTCCCCGGTAGCCGGCACCTGGACGGTCGAAGGAATCCGGCCCCACCTAGAGCGGTGGCTGAAGCGGCGTCATGGCGCATTGACGTACCGACTCGTGCAGGTGCTTACTGGACACGGCTGCTTCGGTAAGTACTTGCACGGGGTTGCGAGAAGGGAGGTCTCGCCGGTATGCCACGAGTGTGGTGCGACTGAGGACACGGCGCATCACACTTTGGCAGAGTGTGCGTCATGGGCGCCGCAAAGGCACTCACTGGTGTCTACACTTAACGGAGACCTCTCGCTATCGAGTGTCGTCAATCACATGCTCGATAGCGAGGAAGGGTGGTCCCACGTTGCCTCCTTTTCCGAGACTATAATCAGTTTAAAGGAGGCCTCGGAGCGGGAGAGAGAGCAGGCGGCTGACGCTCACCCGCTCCGCAGAAGAAGAATGGGCGGCAGGAGACGCCGGTATGCGCATCTCCTGCCACCCTTGTAGACACCAATGAGTGCACTGATGGGCGCGCCGGGCGTCAAAGTGAATGATTCTCGATCCTTTGACGTTCCAACTGGGGCGCAGGCGGCTCCGCTGGGTTTTAGTGGGTATTCTGGGTTCAGCCAGCGAGTCCCACATACCCGGACGGAGACTGCGCAGCAGCTTCTGAGTTCTTCTTCTGCGCAGTCTCCGACCGGAATGCGTAAACGCATTTCCCAGCGAAAAAAAAAAAAAAAAAAAAAGGGGTTCCTATATCCAAATTCTGATACTGTGGTGCGATTGTATAGTATTGTCACTGCAAATATGTAATCAAAATTAGAGTCTAAATTCCACAAAGTGTAATCCAAAGCTTGACCAAACATATTTATGAGATATGTGGAGTTAAAATCATACAGGTGCTAAAAGCAGATTGTATAAACACTTTTAATGTCCTACCAATTTAATTTTGACTACATCCGCCGATTTTATTACCTTGTGTATAATACACTTG
This sequence comes from Mycalesis mineus, assembly GCA_034621355.1. Lineage (NCBI taxonomy): Eukaryota > Metazoa > Arthropoda > Insecta > Lepidoptera > Nymphalidae > Mycalesis > Mycalesis mineus. The sequence goes on along the minus strand of CM067899.1, from coordinate 4,996,231 downwards.
CACCCTATTGTATAACTAATCAAAGGTTGCGCCGTTTTTTCCCTGACAATTACATCCTTCAATTCATGATGACCATGCATAAAATTATTTTTCTATATTATATAAAATAAAGCGTTATGTATAAAGCATGATACAATAATCAAACATGTACAATTATTGTACAGTATAAATACATGAAATATGTTTTGAAAAATTTGGCTGTTAAAATTGTTTTCCATTGGATTCTAAGTTAAAGGCTTAATTGCAGGCTTATTTCTTTGCATATTTTGCTGATTTTCAAAAGACCTGCGTCATTATGCATATTGTGATACATGTGCTTGGCCTTGTGACTTACTTTACATAATTATGACATTTTGTATTAGCTGCACTTTATGTAGGTTATCTCACATTTTTGATACTATAAATAAAAATAATTAATTATGATAATAGATTATTTTACTTATTGGGAATATCTTTGTGTTTGCTCGTTTCGCGTGTGATTCTTTTTTCTGTTTTTATTCCTATTATTTAATACATTTTTGATACTATAAATAAAAATAATTAATTTTGATAATAGATTATTTTAATTATTGGGAATTTCTTTGTGTTTGCTCGTTTCGCATGTGATTATTTTTAATGTTTTTATTCCTAATATTAAGACTGTTTTTGTTAATTAATAAATAATTTAATTAAAAATACTTTATTATATCTGTGATGAAGATGAAGAAGGCCGTTATGACGTAATATTTAACAGCCAAATGTTAGCGAATAAAATATAGTTAAATAAGTGTCCTTTATAACTAAATTTTTGTCAATTGTAAGGAGTATACCTATATTTTAACAGGCTGTATAAAGTTGCTCTATGAATAAACATCAATCACTAACAAATTGAAATAACAGAAGCAATAAGTACTTAACAAAACGTTATACATAGGTAGAGTTTATACCCAATACTAATATTATACAAAATCATATGAGTGACATACAGACATACGTATTATAAAGTAATGAAATTTCTAATACAGCCTAGCTTATTGTATTAGCTCTGATTTGCGCTGCCCTTCATAGCACAAGTTTTATGATATTAATTATGATATTGGATTAGTAATATATAAATATGATATTGTTATAAATACAATGTATTATTAACCTATAAGCCCTAACAATAAACTCTACATCTTGTTAAAACAACGTGTGATATAGGTATGCGTTTCACACTTGATACAGAAGCTATTCTTGACGTTTTAAAAACACTTGGAAGTTAAACTAACTTGAAGTAAACGATGATTTGATTTATTCTTAAGATATCCTCATTCTCCTCCTCATCCTAAAAATCCCATAAATATCATAAAGGTCCTCTTATCGTGTCACAGACATAAAAGACAAATTTTATGATTTCTGAAGATGAAACAATAACAATCGAAAACCGGTTGTCATTCGTTGTATTTTATTATTAAAATCGCAATTTGTATGGACGTAACTGTTCAGCTAATTATTTATGTATACACAATAGAACCTGTTTTATACTGTCATGGCCAAAAACCGACAGATTGCAATCTTTATCATTAAATGCCTACAAATATAATATATGTTTTTAATAAAAAGCTCGCATATTACATACTTCTACCGATATAAGTACCTGAAATTGAAAAATTGTTGTTTGTTGCTGTTACGTTGTTCCAGTAACTGATGAAGCTTCTAATCATGAGATCCTAGATTCGAATCCTTGGTCGGGCTATGAAGTATTTTTATTTCTTTCCAAGATAATTTTTAATACCTAGAAAAGTTTTTTGGCTAATGGCTAATGCCAAATTAATTTACAAGGTCTTACAATCTTTATCCTAATCAGTGGTAAAGATTTTATCTTAATAATAATTACAAAGATTTTATTTCGCAATCAAAATGCATTTCTGTTTATCAGATTAGATCATGTACCTACAAACAACATTTTCAACAACATACCTATATTATAAACTTAATGATGTGCCGCCCAACTGAAATGGCAATGGACGGGGCACGTAGTTCGAAGAGTTGATGGACATTGGGGGCTCAAGATGCTAATTCAAATTCAAAATTCAAAATCGTTCATTTCAAGTAGGCTTATTACAAGCACTTTTGAAACGTCAAATTGGACTATTTGTAGTGACTTTACCACCGGCTCGGAAGGCAGGCCCTGTTGAGAAGAGCCGGCAAGAAACTCAACAGTTGCTCTTTTTATAATATTATCAATTTTACAATATTAAGTGTGTTGTTACATAAAGTTATTTATTTTACTTCCTGTGTGAAGTTGAAAGCCTATCCAACAGCCTTTGAACATCTTTGTCATTTAAAAATTCATCGATAGTATAATAACCCTGACTCAGTAAGTGAGTTTTAATACATTGTTTAAACTTATGCAATGGCAGATTTAAAACTGAATTGGGCATCTTGTTGTAGAAGAGTACACCCAATCCTACGAAAGATTTTTGTACTCTTCGGAGGCGATAAGCTGATATGACTAACTTATGTCCGTTTCTAGGAAGACGATCGTTTAAATCCTTTTTCTGTTTATACATATTTATATTTTGTTTAACAAAGACTAGGTTATTGAATATGTATTGACAGGCTACTGTAAGAATTCCTATTTCTTTAAATTTGACTCGAAGGGACTCGCGTGGTTTAAGTAAGCTAGAAAGGTGACCCCGCACCGGAAAGTGCAGTGTTGGCCAAAAAGGTGGACTGACGACATAAAACGTGTCGCAGGGTTACGCTGGCCACAGGCGGCTTGAGATAGTTGTTTGGAAGTTTCTAAATGGCCTATGTCCAGCAGTGGACGTCCATCGACTGATGTGATGAGGAAGTGACTTCCTACATTGAAATTCTGGCTGGTAGGTACTATAATGTATTGTTACGAGCTAGGGGTCGGGGATTGCAAGAACTACCACACAACAGGGAGAACTAGACGTTTATTAACCAATAAATAGTTTGGTGTACAAGATTTGATGCAGCACGCTGCGACGCCGTCGTTTCACGCTTCTAATCCTGAAGGAACCCATCACGGCGGCGACGATGATCTGCCTCGGCTCCTCACGGCCACACACCTCAACCACACTGGAGGACCACTACTGATCCATCGTCCTTACACGCACACTCCCAGGGAACATCTCCCTACATTCCTTCAACCGTCTTGACTCAACGACAGCTCGCTTTGAACTCACTGAATCTATACTAAAGCCAAACTCGATTGAGAATGCTTGTCAACAAACAAATTTAAAATGAAGGTAGAAAATGCAACACATTTTATGTCTAATAAATTTAAAATTATGTTTTGTTTTTTTATAAAATATTATTTAAAAGAAATTGAATATATTAATTAGTTTTAAGCTTACTAATCTAATTTATTGTCATGAACTCGTCATTAACTAAAAAAATGAGGTGAAAAATGACTAGTGATTTCTACCTTCATTTTTAATTTTTTGTTGACAAGCATTCTCAATCGAGTTTGGCTTTAGTATAGTCTTTGTTCTGCATACGAAATAAATTTGAATTGTTCCTTTTAACTTATTCCTTTTTTAACTTTCATTTACTTTTAACCCAAATGAGGTTTCCAACTGTAAACTCTTTTACTTCGTAATTCCTCCGAGGGGTTATCCGTAACAGTATGATGTATAGTTTTTTTGGCTAGGTATAGGTTTTGACATTATTTAGTAGCCTTGAGTTTGTAATAGGTAAGTTACTATTGTTGTTATCTTTAAAAACATAACCGTTTTATTTGCAATTCGTTATATTATATTCGTTATATATACTGTTAAGAAAGAAATTTCAGTAAAAAAAAGTTAGTCAGAACACGTATGACATAAACCGATTTAGGTTTCGAATTCTCCCGAAAAAATTGTTTTGATACCCATTTTACGTATATGTTAATAATTAAAAAATATGTTACTTAGAACATTGTGTATAGAAATAATGAAACTTCAGTAAGTACTGTTTAGAAATCAAGTAAATTTTAATTACGTTTTACTCATATGTAAGTGTTATAGCGTTGTTAATTATTATGTGTTTATGGAGCTCAGCAATACAGTGAGCTTGTAGTTATACTACTTGGCCTAAAGAGATCAAGGATAACTCGTATTTACTCTTTAGTTACTAGTGACAAAATAGGATTTAAATGTTACTGCGATAAAATTATTAACATTTAATTACTTTTTAATTTTAGTAGGTTAATATAACCTTATAATCTATTAACGAAGAACTAGATTATGTTCTAAATAGTTATAGGGGACGCGCGATTTACTATAGGCCTGATGATAGGTTTCAGTTGAGTTTTGTAAACATTTTATACTGGTAAAAACATAAGTATTATATACAGCCCAACATAAATTCATCTTCTTTTTGAAAGTTGGTTAATATAGACGTATCACCAATTTAATGTTCAATTACGATGTCACAAACTTTAAAGTACGTAAACCTAAAAAAAATGTACGTGAAAACTTTATGTTAAAATTAAATAAGTTTTGACAGCCTCCGTGGTGCATTGGTGAGCATAGTGGATTTATAAGAAGGAGGTCTAGGGTTCGATTCCCGGCAGAAACCGATTAAGATTTTCTAAATTGGTCCAGGTCTGGCACCATCCACGGCCGAAGCCTTCCTGGTGGGTGGTAGATAGCAAGTGCCAATTTAGCGTTCCGGTATGATGTCGTGTAGAAACCAAAAAGTGTGGATTTCATCCTACTCCTAACAAATTAGCCCGCTTCCATCTTAGATAACTTAATCATCAGGTATGATCGCATTCAAGGGCTAACCTGTTCTAGTCATACACAGAGCCAAAATCTGAACAAGTTTCGACCGAAATAGCAATTCATTCAAAATTTCGTGTGCATTCAAACTGCCCCGTTTTACAAATCACTTCTAATATTACCTTCGCAGCTATGAATTGGTTTCCGGCATCTACAATTCAAAGGCTGGCTAAAAATGGTCAAATGCCGTCAGTAAAGGTCAAACATTGCGCATCACGAACAAAGTTGCCATAGAATATTCACAAGAATGATCATTTAAACACTATTCATTTTAGTATTTGCAAATTGAGAGAAAGCAAGCTCGTAAATACACAACTCTCTTTCTGTACACACTGTCTATATGGGATATGGTGAAGTAGGTAACGTTTTGAACGCCCATAAAATTCGCATATTCTAATCTTGTCAAATACATAACGGACGACTTAATAGTAGTGGAACGGTACTAGCATAGGTCGACATATACGAGAGTGGGTTTCGAACGTAAAATTATTAAAAAAAATACCAATCAATTTCAGAACAGATGTCACTTTTTTGCGCAAAAGCGCAGCCAGTATTTCACGTAGACATGATTTTTATTGATTTAGGATGTGTTAGCTAAACATTCTTTTTTGTCAATAAGTTTAAAATACATATCAAAATGTATTTTAAAAGAGATACGTACTATTTTGTAGGAACCCCAAAAGCACCCAGCTTTTGGACCTAGAGTCAACTATAGGAGCCCAACTGTGGAAAACTGTCTGTAAAAAAAAGACGTGTGGCACTCGGAGACTGCCGCGGTAAAGCTATTGCATAGCATTTTTTATCAACTTATGTTTATCTACCGACGTCATCGGCAATGACGTCATCAGGGAACGTGGCTTAGCGGTAAGGCGCTCTAAGTGCCCGGATTGCCAGAGAGACACGGGTTCAAATCCCGTCGGCTCCGCAACTTTTTTTTTTCAAGCGTGATATTTCGAAACGTCATTTTGTTTTAAAAATTAATGACTTTTTATAATATCACGCTTAAAAAAAATGCTTTTTCCATCTATCGATAAATACCAGAATTTTTAATGACTTTTTGAAAAATCACGCTTGTAAAAAAAATTAATGAATTTTTGAAATATCACGCTTGAAAAAAAAAATTCGAAGGGATTCGAACCCGCGTCTCTCTGGCAATCCGGGCACTTAGAGCGCCTTACCGCTAAGCCACGTTCCCTGATGACGTCATTGCCGAAATTATGCTTTTGATATTATGTTTTTGATACTCAGGGGGTGTTAGGTTTTTTCGTTACGAAAGGAGAATGGCGAGATTGTATGTACCTTTGGACCCAAAGAAAACGGTAGCGTTCAAAGTAGAAACTTATTAGCAGTTGTAAAACATAACATAACTAAGAAAAAAGCAAATGGTAAGTAGGTTTGAAAAGTTGGGAGGAAAAAGATATAAAAGCTTTTATCTTATAACCTCAAATATTTACTAATCAAAAATGAGCTGCTAGAAGAAGTTACTGTTTAATTGTATCAGGATATTAAATACGTAGGAATATGTTCAACATACACTCGTAAATATTAGCTAGATATTTAAGTGTACATGCGGTACAAGATTAAAGTAGGTATACCACAGTTTTTATATCGCCAATATATCGCTATGCTGGCATTTTGTTATAGGTATGTAATAGTTTACTATGCATAACTTCTGCATATTAAATGTGAGATGGAAGTTAGTTACAGAAAAATTACTAAATATATTAATAAGCCTAAGTAAAAATCTCAGCCAAAAGGTTGATTGTAAAGTACAGTAGTTATAAACTAACAATAATTAAATAAAAAGGAGACAGTAAATACAAGTTTTCTAGCGTTTCGTTTTTCTGAAGTTACAAACTACCAATTCATTGCAGAGAAGAAAATGAAAATATTGTTACAACTTAGGTATCTTTAAAAAAAAGAGTGAATAGGCATTTTCTAAGCGAGTGCGTTTCATCTTAGACCACAATATCTACACATACCATCAATAGAGGTTGGGATCAAGCGAAAACTTATTTCGTATAAAAAAGAGATCTACATAGATATAAGACTAATTGTATAGATCCACGGAAAATAATAAAAAAAAATACAAGAGTAGATAAATAAAACAATATTGACATAATGCAAGCATTTATTTTGTTGCTGAATGTAGGCATCACAATTTGTCCAGAAGATTCTACTAGTGAGCCTTTAGTAGTAGAACAATCAGTCTAAACTTCTACAACTTCCTCAGTTTGTTGATTTGGAGATATATTAACTCCCTGGCTTGTAGAGGCCACAGGAATACCTGATCTTCTATTGGAGATACCTCTCTTTGTGCTAGTAAACTACAAGTAACACATACCTATCCCATCGACAGATGTTAACTGAAACAATATTTTAATGTTAAACTTCTTACAGAATAAATAATATTAAAGCTGTAGGGCATATCAAGAGATTTTAATTTTTTTTATTAAACTACCTTGTTGTTCCAGTGGTGAGCTTATGTGCCTTCACATAACTAGGATTTGTGCCTGTTTTCCCTCCTACTATATACAGATGATGATGTTTAATACTAATAATCACTACAGTTTATTGATGCAGTTTAAATTAAAACAACACATTTTAATAGTTAACAAAGTCCAAATTGCTGGAAACTAGATGTCCAAAGGCAAATCGGTTGTCAGGGCCATAAAGCAAAATAATCAGTAAATCCAGTATATAGCCAAATCGTTAGGAGGAAATCACAAAAATGGCAATTACTTTCAACGTTTAAATCACTTGGAGTATATTAAATCAACGCAAAATGTAACATTAAAACCCGAAAATGATCAACAACCAAAATCAAACAATATTTTTATTAATGTGACTGTTAGTTTTAAACACAATGACAATACCCAATAGTCCTGCCAACATTTGTCTGTCAAAAAATAAAGTCAAAATAAGTATACTAAACATAACAGACAAGTTTCTTTTTTAATGTCACTTAATTAATCAATAGCCTAGCACCACATGAACCCAAAATATCATTTAAGTTATAGCTGGACAAGAAAGTCGTGAAAATAATGGTCGCGTCACAACCGTTCATGTGGGCACCCTATATAGTACGACAATATCGGTTTTGATACTTTGATTTAAATACAATTTTTAATAACGTGATTTTACTGACACACTTTCAAAATAATATTGGTTAGGATAGAAAAATAATTAATGGAACTTCTGAAAGGATGGTAATGTATTTTAATTAGAAAATTTGTATTCATACAACTATAAATATTTAGTCAGAATGAAAAATGCTTTCGTCTAAATATTCCACGCCAGATAAGCCTTCAGCTACGTCTTGGCGCGAGCCAACTCCAGTTGCTGCTGCTATCTATCTGCTGCTATCAACCGCTAGCAATCTTCGGATGTGTCACTATTGCTTTCATCTTGCAGGTTTATAATTATTTTGTCAATATCACTATACAGAGATTGTCCCCTTTGGTAATAATCACTCTCTATTTTCATTACGTGTCCAATCGTCCAATTCTTTTGTAGGTCGCCTAGTTCTATGTTTCCCTGGTGTGGATAAAATACCTTTATTTCTCTGTCCTTCCAGAGCAATTCGTCTTATAGTACTGACGAATTTACCTAAAAAAAGATATTCACTTAAGTATATACAGGTTTATTACCTACCATTGTTATATAATCGAAATAATATAATCCGCATTTTTTCTGTGATTTATGCAATATCCACAAAAAAGTATCAAAATTATACAAACGCGCTATTTGGCAAATGCATTTTATAAACATAACCTTTAATTCCGGAATCTACATTTACATGCAAACAAGCATACTATGAGAGGGTATTGTAATTAAGCCACACATATACTATACGATTACTTTATTTAAACCACATTTTACCAGTCATTTCAGCAGTCCTTTTGTAAACTTCGTTCAAATCGTATAAAATTTTTGTGGATTAGAGTTCTGCCAAAAATCTCTTCAATACTTTGTAAATGATCTCTCTAGCCGAGCTGCGGATTACGGTTCTGTCCATTTTGAGCACAATAACACAATAACATTGAAAATAACACGAACAACGATTATCGATTTCAAGAAATGACACATCTACGGACTTGACGTGGTTGACAACCCGCAAAAGGAGGGTTGCCAGTTATCATATTATTTAGTACCGTTTCACGACTTTTTTGCCAAGCTATATATTATACATATATAGCTTGGCAAAAAAGTCGTGAACGAAAAAATAAAGCCGATTCTATAATAATTATTTGAATAAATAGGTCATACCTAAAAATCAAAATCATATATTATGCACAGTAATAAAATATATAATGAGAATAATAATTGTAAATAGATATGTATTTTACATATATTTTTATAACTAGTAGGTAACTGTTATAATAGATACACTTTTAAAACTAATACATAGTTATACGTTTTACAATAATTCCAAAACTTATGTGATATTTTTTTACTGGTTTATTATATAAATAAACATCTCTTCTAAAATAAAGTTTTGACTTAAAACTACCAGATTTACTAAGAAATAAACTAAGTTGGTAACACTGGAGCTGCTGTCTTGTGCTACCTTCTACCAGAGAACTAATTTTCAGTCAATTATAATTATTTTTGTTCTTCTGATCTCCATCTTTAACAAATCCCATTTTTTTTATTTAAGTATCATATAAAGTTGCAGTTTTAATTAGCACAATCTGGTATCTGAACAATGCCTTAAAATTATAAGGCCACTCTCGCCAATCTCCTTTCTGTATTCGGTCTCCACGCTCAAGGCCCGCGATAAAAGCTATACAATAGCTTAAAAAACTTCAATGTTATATACCCATCTTTTGCAGGCAGTCACTATATAGGCTTAAGTAACCCCACTATAGGTACGACACTGTAGGTCCACTGTTGAAATGCTTGATGCAAATAAATCCGCAAGTTCCTACCAAACGTCATAATTGAGCCATGTGTAAAAGATTTGATAACAGGTTAGTCTTCCTGTTATGTTATATTTATAAGTAAGTATTTTAATTTCGATTTTTCAATTCAGGAACTATCAGAAATAAAATTACCTATAACATTAAAATAATAGGTTAGCGTGAATTAATTTCGGCATAATTTGCAACGATAAATCTTTTAGATAAAATTGCCTACTACGAGTATAAATGAACTGAGTTAAGATTAGCATACTAATTATGTATCATGTAACGCTTCTAACAATTAATTATTATATTTTGAAAATATTTTAGCTCATAATAATTAGATGCGTAATTTTTTTTTTATTTACTATCATAAATTTTGTAGATAAGCAGTTGTAAAAATTGTGCTTGAAGTCAGTACGACTGTATTGTACGACACAACAGTCCTGCGAGAAAGACTCGAACCTACGACTTTTAAGTAATTTTCAGGTCCTTTATCCATGGATTCAGGCTATAAATACTCCCAACAGTATCGGTTATACTATTCTAAGTTCTAGAATAACCACCCTACGTTTGAAAGCGCAGTGTGCCCATTCTATTCCTAGTCAGCTCCTGGACACAGGAGAGCGATTCTCCAAATTCCAAGTCAATACACCGATGTACATCGGTTGCAATGCGGATGTAACAGATATCGAATTCTCCAATGACATTTTGTATTGGACTGACAATCGAATTGAAGGCGGGATTATCGACGAGCTGTTTGTAATATGTATGCATTTTTTGACTGCCTCGTTGGTCTAGTCGTTAGCCTATGTGGCTCCGATTCCTGGGTCGGATCACGGAATAATTCTGAGCTTTTTCATTCCTTTATAAATGGTGCAGTACATTCCAAGCCCGGAGTCTGGAAGTTGAAGCTGTTACACCCCGTGCCTCGGAGAGCACGTTAAGCCGTCGGGCTTGGTCACTATCATCAACATCTAATAGTGATCATTAATAAATGAAACATTATCACCCTAAGCCCGCCAACCCGCATTGGAGCAGCGTGGTGGGTGTACGCTCCATATCCCCTCTCCTATAAGGAGGGAGGCCTGGCCCTGTAGTGGGCCGTTAATAGGCTGATAATGATGATGATGATTACGTAAGCCGATGAACAACAGTTGCAATGCGAATGTAACAGAACTCTAATTCTCCAATGAAATTTTGTTGTATTGGACTGACGGTCGAACTGAGGGTGGGATTTTCGACGATATGTTAGTTCAATGCATTTTTTTTCAAGAATCGACATACAGGATAGAAACAGGTGGCTCAAAACCCGTGATACTTGGAAGTACATCGCCTAAAACCGATGATGTAATATGTGCCATGGGTTAGCCAGTCGTTTTGCAAAGTCATCCAACAATACAAGAATTAAAATTGGTTTGAAATTTCAATATTATTTTCTACTTTACATATTTAAATTTTTCATTATTGCTAGTACTTGATTGAGATGATAATTTTTTAAATTTATTTTGACCCGCCAATCAGTGTAAACAATATATTTGATGCGGAAATACGCAAAAACTGACAAGGTCGTTCACACCGATTCTTTGTTGTTCATTGCTTTTAGTTTTTTACTCGACTACGACAAAGTCAAAAGGAAGGTTCAGTCAATGCATTTTTGTTCCAGGGGTCATAGTAATGTTAGTAATAATTAAACTTACCTCAAGTATTAGTGTAATACATAATACCTACTTAACTGCATCTTTGGGTCAGTGGTTAGCTTGTGTGGCTTCAGCTTACGAAGGTCTGGAATCGAATCCTAAACTAATTAGATATTGAGTTTTTCTTTCTTCCAAAGAAATTTTTAGTTGAGATGACCCTCGTGATCAGTCTGTTTCATGCTTTATAATAAATTTTTTTAACAAAAAATAGAACCGACTCAAAACGCACTAAAAAGTAAAAAAAATTTTTAACAAAAAATAGAACCGACTCCAAACGCACTAAAAAGTAAAAAATAACTGTGTAATTTAGTTGCTTTAATTTACTGAAGCATATCTATGAAGTCGGTGCCAGCCAAGTTTAAGGAACATTTATTTTACGTAGTAAAGCAGTTTGTGGGTTCTAGGTAACGTCCTTGAAAGTAGAAACCTTGGCTGGCACCGACTCCTAGATATGCTTAAGTAAATTAAAGCAACTAAATTACACAGTTATTTTTTACTTTTTAGTGCGTTTGGAGTCGGTTCTATTTTTTGTTAAAAATTTTTATTTCTTACTTTTTAGTGATTTATCGCCACGTAGCGTACTCGTACTATACTGTCATAGTATATTATATAGCACTAGTAGCCAAAAAGCTACCGATACCGAGTCAAAAACCGAAATCGCTGTAAGCGTGCCTCCAAAATTTGAAGAGTTCCTTCAATTTCCCCAGGATATCATCAGTAGATCCTAACAAGCGGACAATGGGACCACCTTGGATGTATGCCCTTTCTAATAAAAAAAGAATTATCAAAATCGGACAACACTGTAAAAAGTTATGCGTGGTCATACATAAAAAAAAAATATATACGTGTCGAATTGAGAACCTCCTCCGTTTTTTTTCGTCGGTTAAAAAAATGATAGATTAAATTAAAATAAATAAATAAATGATAGATTAAAAATACTTAAACTTACTTAATTCTACTTAAATACGTTATGCCATCGACTTGTCAGTACATAATTATTTAGAGCCTTCAGAGAGAAGTAATTCAGTTGCTGACAGTCGAGCCTTTTAGTAAACACCCTCAGGACACTGATGGAATTGGCGCAATTCTGTTGAGACAGAAATGAAAGTGGAGAAAATAATATAATTTAAAAATTATTTGATATGTTTTAATAAATTAACAGTACTAGTTTTAAGTAGTACTAGTTTTTGTTTAATTTACTACACAATCACACCTTAACATCAGTGATGATGCAATCTAAGATGGAAGCGGACTAACTTGTTAGGAGTAGGATGAAAATCCACATCTCTTTCGGCTTCTACACGACGAAGTACCGGAACGCTAAATCGCTTGGCGGTACGTCTTTGTCGAACCAGCCAGACCAAGACAAATTAAGAAAAATCTCAATCTGTCCCGATGGGAAAAATCCATCCCGCATACCACTGCGCCACGGAGGTCATCAAAATGATGCAGTCTAAGATGGAAGCGGACTGTCGAGTTAGTAGTAGGATTTACCACCCCTTTCGTTCTTCACGACATTAGCGGTACGTCTTTGCTTTAGTAGGGTAGTAAAGCCTCCCACAGCAAGACTTGGACCTTTTAAGAAAATCTCAATCGGCCTAGCTGGGAATCGAACCCAGAACCTCCTTATAAACCAACCGAGCTTATAACACTGCACCACCGAAACCGAGGAAAAGGAAGTGGGCGTGTTTTGGTACAAACTGAAGTTTAGAAAAGGTGAAAAAACTAGGTTGTTGATTGCAAACATCATAACGGCGTTCTACCACAAACACTTCAAAATCAATGCGTAAAATTGTTCATTTCAAACGATCAGCCATACAGTTAAACTAATAATAAATATGACCTACTAAATTACCCACAAGTACCATATCATCATTGTCAGCTTATCTACTAACGGCCCATACACATGGCCAGGCCTCCCTCCTTGAGAGAGGCCTGGCCATGTATATGGGCCATGAAGAGGGGGGTATGGAGCGTAGACCCACGCTGTTACTATGCGGGTTGGCGGGCTTAGGGTGATAATGTTTTGTTCATTAACGATCACTATCAGATGTTGATGGTAGTAATCGGGATCGACGGCTTAACGTGCTCTCCGAGGCACGGGTATGTAACACCATCAACTTCCCGACTCCGGGCTTGGAATGTACTGAAAATATCATAGTAGAATGAAAAAGTATTATTCCGGCAACCAGGACCCAGGATTCGAACCCAGGACCTCGTGCTCAAAGCTACATAGGCTAACCACTAGATCAACGAGGCAGTCACAAGCGGATATACCTAAAGTATATTTGTATAACATACCTTGTAAAAATTTTTAACAAAAAATAGAACCGACTCAAAACGCACTAAAAAGTAAAAAAGAACTGTGTCATTTAGTTGCTTTAATTTACTTAAGCATATCTATATATTTAAAGTAGTAAAGCAGTTTGTGGGTTCTAAAGTAGAAACATTGGCTGGCACCGACGGCACCGACGTTTTGAGTCGGTTCTATTTTTTGTTAAAAAATTTTATTTCTTACTTTTTTGTGATTTATCGCCCCAAAACGTACTCGTACTATACTGTCATAGTATATTATACGGCACTTGTAGCCAAAAAGCTACCGATACTTACACAAAAACCGACTGCTGACTGCTGAAACTGCAAGTGTGCCTATAAAATTTAAAGAGTTCCTTAAATTTCCCAGGATATCATCATCAGATCCTAACATGATGACAATGGGAAGTGTGCCCTTTCTAATAAAAAAAAACAATTAACAACTCTGTTGAAAGTTGAAAAAATTTAAAAAGTTATGCGTGGTCATACATAAAAAAGTATATATATATATATATATATATATATATATATATATATATATATATATATACGTGTCGAATTGAGAACCTCCTCCGTTTTTTTATCGGTTAAGAATATTCAGCAATGCTATTTTGTCCTTGGCAATGCAAATATGGTACAAATAAATTAGAATGCACTTATTGATTTTTAATATAAAAAGGCTCCGATTTAATGACCTTCTTGGCACAGTGATATGCGCGGTGAATTTGCAAGAAAGAGATCCTAGGTTCAATCCCACACTAACAGATTAAGATTTTCTTAATTCCAGAGTGGTAAATAGTCTAGCTAAAAGCAGGCTTCGGCCGTGGCTACCTTCCTTCCGACAAATCGATTTAACGTTCCAATATTGTGTCGTGTAGAAACCGATAAGGGTGTGAACTTCATCCTGCTCCTAACAAGTTAGCCCGCTTCTATCAGTTCGTTTGTTTCAAGTATGCTTTGTTTTATAAGTTATTTTATTATTGAGAAAATATATATATGTGTATAGAATAATAAAATTAGCAGTCCATTAGCACTTCATGTTTTTCTAAAACGTCTAAGTCATGGCCACTCATTAATATTAACGTCTTTAAACACCATAATAGCACATTTAGCATAACTCTGACTATAATAATACTTTGTATTATAATGTAGAGATTTTCACAACATTCATTAATTATTGCGCATTGTTTATTACATTTTCACGAATTCTTTTAAGAAGTGTTTAAAAACAATGTATTGTTTTTAACTTGCGAAACAGTGCCCCAGAACGAAATTATAGTATCCAGTCAAGGTGAACACAATTCCGGCAACACGCAAGGTGCAATCGGAGCAAGCACTCACTTTCAAGTGTACTCGGTCAAGAGTAATAAGGCTTCAATTATGGTAAAGTCTAAAGGTCTTGTAAAAGTCTTATATATTACCTGATAGAGAACTTTCATATAAATGTAACCAATACTTTTATTGGCTATCTGTACTTGTACTTGTGAACTCTGCCAAAAGTAGTACGGCTCCAATTATAATAAAGACCTAAAGATCTCGTAAAAATCCTGTTTATTACGTTATAGAAACAGTTAAATGGGAGGAATCAGTTACATTTATTAACAACCTATACAGTAGGTACTAGCACTATTATGTATTCTGTAGAACTAGTGTACTCGGTCAAGAGTAGTATAGTTACAATTATAATAAAGTCCTAAGGATCTCGTAAAAGTCCTATTTATTACGTGATACAAACAGTTAAATGGGAGGAATCAATTACATTTATTAGCTACCTATACAGTAGGTACTAGCACTATTATATATTCTGTGGTACTAGTGTACTCGGTTAAGAGTAGTACGGCTACAATTATAATAAAGTCCTAAAGATCTCGTAAAAGTCCTATTTATTACGTGACAGAAACAGTTAAATGGGAGGAATCAATTATATTTATTAGCTAGCTTAAGAAATGTCCTAACCTTAAATTCCTTTATTCATCTTCGTAAATATTTGTTATCCTTACAGTTCTATTATTTACTTATTTTAATAATTTTTTATGCCCATGTATGTACTTTTTTTTTCCACCTTTAATGTTAGTTCCCGTTTTGGCCGCAGTGTCAGATAAGTTTGTAGCACTATACCTAGTTATTTTTATCAAGAAAGTAATAAATCAGAATAAATAATATAATTACTAATAATAACCGATGAACAATCAATGACGTCTGAAAGTAAATGCTTTCGTGAAGTTTTTAATTATTTTCTTTTTGTAAAATTAAATAATGACGTGACGTAAGTAACAAGGAAGTAAGGTGGATCGAAGGATCGAAGAAGGTATGACCGAGGATGGTTGTGTATAAAATTATTTTAGGCTGATGACCTTTCTTCTACTGTTAAATATGCTTTGTTGTGACTGGAAAATCCTAGATTCAATTATAATTATAGATTTCATTTTATTACACTTTGGGCTGCTACTGTCTATTTCTAAGAAAAAAATATTTTATATGTTATAGCCCAACCGAAAACTCTAAGACAGAACCTTATGATCCAAATACGCATTCGCTAAGACTGGACCAATTATTCTATGCCAACCAACCCACATTGCAGCTGCATGGCATGTCTACATCTTTCGTATAACGAGATAATGCAATATACATAATCGAGTAATAATATAACATATATCCTTTTTGGATGTCGCTTGAAAATATGCCAATATTGATGTTGGTTTGTACCGTGGAAAATTTAATCCTGAACAAAGGCCTTTCGTAAAGGATAATCGAACAAGGTAGATAGTTTATTACATTTCACAGAATACATAACAATACAAGTATAGTTCTTGGAAATAAGCCCAAATTATTTTTAAGAAATCCTTAGTCCTTTTGATTAATAAACTTGACGTTCTGATAAAATTAATTAAGTAACAAATAAAAATTTATCACAATTTAACAAGGAGAGGTTACGAGGTTGAAATATTTATGTCAGTAGGAAATCACTGGTCCTTGCGTACTAAAAGTTGATTTAAATCAAAGCATAAAATACATTATTTTTCTTGCAAAATTCATCTCGTCTGTCTTGTAATCAAATAAGTTCAGATGTGATGGTACGTGGCTGCAAGATAAGTTATCTTCAGATATAGCTATGAAATAGAAACATTCTTTCCAATAAAATTCGGTTCAAGAGATCTTGGGTTTGTGACAGGTTAGATTTTTTAAATACTGAGATTTTCTATTTTCCAAGAACTTTTTAATTCTAAGCCTGGAAAAACAGTCAAAAACTTACGAGAACACAATAAAATAAAAATAAAAGAAGATATTTACCTACAACAAAAATAAGCCATCAGAGTCGGTTATTAGGTCGTGTCACACTCTAGTGCATCAGTGAGCACGTTAAGCCGCCGGACCGGCGGCTGCACAGAGCGTGATCATTATTATAAACATTTTCGCCCTAAGCCCGCCAACCGTCATTGAAGTAGCGAGATGAATCTAACCTTCATATCCCCAATCGTACAAGAATTCATGAACACAATATATTATCGTTCTAAGTCATAACAATCCCTTTTTAATCGGCGTTGTCCAGTTATTTATGCCATTGTCAAGTTATGAATGCCATTAGGTATAACAGGTAGTTATTTTTAGCCTTGAGGCGAAGCCGAATAATGGTAATGGAATGGCAATATTACCATATCATTTGTGTTATGTTTTTTCTATATTGAGTAGATTACGAAATAGGAGTAGAAAAAGGAAAAATACTTATACAAAAAGGGATAATAACTTAATAGATCTACGAGTACCATCCATTGCATTATTTCGCTCATCACTCTGTAATGGAGATTTTGCAGTAATAAGCTGCACCGTTGCAGCGTAATCATATCACGTGCAAGAACACTCGAAGAAAGCTGAGTTTTAATAGACTCTATGATTTATTGACTTTACGTGGAACGCAGAAGACCTCTTGCTGTGGCCATTTTAGTGACTGGGATCTAATCCTGTTGGACGCGATTCCAGGAAATAATGATTGTAAAATAACGACGGATACGAATTGAATAACTCAGCTTGAGTTTTATTTTATATTCTCTCTCAAAAGCGATAATTTTGTGTATAAATAATTGACTAAACAAGCAGATGACCAATGGTAAGTGAAAAACCATAGCCTATAAATCGACATCACTTAATGGGATACACAAGAAATACAAAGTGTCAACTTGTGTCCATCACCCTGACACCTAATGTGGGTAACTACATCGGCAACCATGTCCTGAAGACATCAGTTTGATGCTCCGGAACACAGCAATGGTGGTTTGATAAGGAACAGATAAACCTAGCGATAGTACTTCCCTGGACGAGCTGCGGTGTAATAGTATTTTTCTGAGAACATTAATAGTATTTATTCAGTTTTATAGATAAAAATTCATTTGTAAAGCTCAACTCACATTGACGCAGAGTCGAACCATCGCGATGTGTCATGTTTTTATCTATAGCATATTCATCTCTATTTGTATTTTCCCAAGTTTAAGGTACAATGTTATGTCATACAAATCTCGAACCGAGCGTTGACGTCGTTGCTTAGTTAAAATCTAGTGGTTTCGCGCGCAGTTACGCTATACATGCCGACCATAACCGAGGCGGACGATTTAACGCAGGCATCGTCGCGAAATTTAGTAGAAAAACATGACGCGTCACGACGTTACGACTCTGCGCCCGTGTGATTTGAGCCTAATACGTGAACCATAAATATCTAGTAGGGATACGATTGACTAATCGTGTTTCTTTGGACCCCTGGTAGGTATAACCTGGTCACCATCTGATAGTGAATGCAATCGATCTTTCGTCAGGTCGTCATCATTATTAAGTGCAATTTAGCACGGTAGGCGGTGGCTACTTATATAAATCATTAACATCATCATTATAAAGCATAGATATTTATTGGATTTTTATTGCCTATCTACTGAGTATAACGTCTCTATCTAAATGAAATATTAGATAATATTGTCGTAACACATTTACATACCTAAGTCTAATTTTAGAATTTTTGTATCGAGAAAAATTTGCATTCTTAACACGACTACTATCTATTTAACTTTTAATTAAATGCAACTCTCATCTTCATCAGCCATTTTTATGGTCCAGACCAGCTACAGAACCTGGCCCTTTCTGTATGCTTAAAAGATATGACGCGAGGCGAAGCTTCGACTTTGCGCCTGTGTAAAAGCTTAACACTAAAAACTTCCCGACACAGGAGTGTTACTAAGAATTTGTTGGAAGAAAGAAATGCTTTATAATTTATTTATTTTAATAATCTCAGATCCCGACCTACTCGAACCTATGACCTTATAATCCGAAGCCGCAAACCACTGGACCAAAGAAACAACATATTAACGTAGCACTAATTTTTGATTTTTTCTAAAAGGAAAAACATGCATTTTAAACGCGATTACTATCCTATAATAATAATTTTAGTGTTACTGTTCCACATGACGATAATCTGGTGAAAGCTGAAAAGGAAAAATTATCAAAATACTTGGACCTTGCTCATGAGATTACCGCCATGTGGAGTGTTGAGTCGACGATTATTGTTCCTATAGTCGTTTCAGTCAACGGTCTTATAGCCAAAAGCTTTGACCAACATCTTAAAAAGTTTAGTCGTTGGATCAAGAGTCGGATACAGAAGGCGGTAATTCTTGAAACGGCGCGTATTGTGAGGAGGTTCCTCACTCTGGAACCCTGACTACCGGTTGCTTGGGCCCCCGGGCCCCGCAGCAGGCGGACTGGATTTTTTTATAAATTTTTAATAGTGTTTTTTTTATAATTTTCATAAGCATTGTTAAAAATTTCAAAAAAAATGGTAAATAAATAAATGATAGAAATAAAATATTGTAATGTAATTAATAGAAGTGAATATTAATCCTCCGTACTGTTATAATATATTCGATTTTCAAATGTTTATGGCCAGCTAAACAATGTTTTACGCAAAAACAATACATTGTTATGTTTTACTCAATTTCTAAGCATAATTGTCGAATACAATTGAAATAAGCTCATAAGAAAATATAAGGTTTATAATGAATGTATAGATCCACCGCTCAATCCGATCCGATTATTAAACTAAAGTAGACTAGAACTTCACATCATAGGATAATAATAATTGGTGCAATAAAATATTATATATCTAATTATGATTCTTTTTATATCAAAATTAAGGGATTCTATTTGAATCTGAATGATGGACAGAATAAAAAGAGCAGCGCTTGAGATACCTATATTAAAATGTAGCGTCATCGATTCCACGAAGGCTAAGCTAAATAAATAATTATTTATTTAAATTTTGTTTAAATAAATACTAAATGACTACCCGGTCGAACAGGCTCATCAATATTTATTTTTATTTTTTTTAAGTACCTTACTTTAATGTTGTTTCATAATCCGGCCAAAACTTTGAAACGGTTTGACAATTTATTTTTCTTTCGCTAATATTTTAACATTTCGGATTCCAACGATTTCATACAAATAAGCTTAATTACCCCTTATAACTTATTATATTGTTACGACCTAGGGGTCGGGGATTTGAAGAACAACCACAACAAGGAGAATTAGACGTTTATTAACCAATAAATAGATAGGTATACAAGATTCGATTCAGCACACTGCAACGCCGTCGTTTCACGCTTCTAAGCCTGAAGGAACCCATCACGGCGGCGACGATGATCTACCGCGGCACCTCACGGCCACACACCCCAACCACACTGGGGGACCACTACAGATCCATCGTCCTTACACGCACACTCTTACGGAACATCTGCCTACATTCCTTCAACCGTCTTGACTCAACGACAATTCGCTTTTAACTCTCAGAATCTAGTCTTCGTTCCGCACACACACATTTTGAATTGTTACATTCTTTAACTTATTCCTTTTTTAAATTGCATTTACTTTTAAACCAAATGAGGTTTCCGACTATAAACTCTTTTACTTTCTAATTCCTCCGAGGGATCATCCGTAACATTATTATGACCATACCACTTTTTCTACTGATTGATTTTGATTCTGTCTTGTTTGCAGAGTCATGTTATAAGCCTTCCTCGATAAATAGAATATCCAACACAAAAATACTTTTACAATTCAAACCAGTAGTTCCTGAGATTGGCTCGTTAAAACAAACAAACTATTCAGCTGTATAATATTAATAGATACGAGTATGCAGTAACGGAGTAAGAGGATAGGTTCTCAGTTTTCAAGAAATTATTAAACTAATGTGATTAATATTTTGTTTCAGGACTGGAAGACACTGTGAAATTAGTCAAAGGAGTAGGCGGAAAATGTTTCGGCTATGTGGTAGATCTCACTAAGCGGGACGACATCTACCGGGTTGGGAAGCAAGTCGACCAAGAAGTTGGCAGAGTAAGTATACGAATTTATAACTTACTAGAGGACGCCCGCGGTTTCACCTGCTTAGTTTACACAAACTTTCGCCTTTAAAAAAAGATTTAAAGAAAGATTCAGCCATTCATACTCAAGCAGCTAACATCTGTTTATTTAGGTATTGTTCTTTTTCTTTCTTTTCTTTATGATTACTCATAGAAATAATATAATCTACTAATTAACGGCCTTCCTCTTTGTCAGAGATATGTAGTGAAGACCCACCACGCTGCTCCAATGAGGGTGGGCGGTTAGAATGATCCGAGGTTTGGGGTGTAACACCACCACTGCGGGGAATTTACAGAAAAATCTTAGAAGACAGAAAAATATTAGATAACAAAAAAAAATTATTCCACGATCCGACCCAAGATTCTAACCCAAGACTTCTTAATCGAAGCCACTGAGACTAACCACTAGAGTAATTACTATTTCAATATTTCATTGCGAAAACGAAATATCGAAAGCAGTATAATAAATGTAACAAACAAAATAAAATAAAGCAAAAAATAATAGTTTATTTTTTGCATTATAATATAATCGGTTGCGCATTCATTTTCTTGCGATATTTTTTGCTCTTTAACCTTAAATAGCCATCTTCCGTAGATAAAACGAACAACTCGTCAACATGCTCTTTGACCAAACACTAAGGGAAATGATGTTTTGTCATAGACAATTGCTATGTAATTCTTTGTTATGTCACTTAACATCAGACGTCAGTTAAAATCACAAAAAAGGCTGTTAATTGCTAAAACCATCCATCCATTGTCGAATTTGGTCAATAAGGCTGTTAATGAATAATATACAACATACCTTAGTATTAGTAGGCAGGTGTCAATCATTCACGAAAATACAATAACCCTACAGTTTTTATATACAAGCAAAAACATTTCACGAAGCTTTGTGATTTACCATTCACAATGTAATACTAATTTATTTGAGAGAATTTACACTTGTACAATTATTAAAACAATAAAGTAGGTACATAAAAATTGTTTTATATGTACCTACTAGTTTAATAACCGAATGCAAAAAGATTTAAAAGTACGCGTATAAATAAACTGTTTCATAAATAAATTAAAATTTTCACACGCATATACTAAAAATATACTTAAATAATAAAAGACAAAATTATTATGTTAGCGTCATAATGCAAGCGTATTACGCACTTACGCGTGAAAATAAGGAAAAAAACTTAAATAATGAATCATGGATACCTAGGACGTTCAATGAACTTGTAATTAATGTAATTTATGTAATTAAAACTTCATCTTTTATACATCCTTTACAACAACTTTTACATTAAATATTAAACAACCACAAGTTACATTTAAGTGTTAACAACAGTAATTAGAATAGGGTAAACAAAGAAAGAAAAGAAACAAAATTGTGTAGGACTAATAGAGCTCTTTGTGACAAAGATTTTCTGGGGAAGTTCTAACACGCCCCGAATCTAAGTCGGTGGGAGGCAAGCCGGGGCCCATGGTCCGGGCGGCAAATTTAAACTTTGAAACGGAAACAAACTCGCACGTGTCCGATGATCGGTGAAGTGTCTACTAGGGCTTTTTCGTTTAGACGCCCGGTGCGACCTAACCTAACCTAACCGGCATTTTTCAGTTCTTGCTATCTCAAAAAAATTCAGGCTTCGGCTAGTGCTAACTGCCATATCTATCCGCCAAGCAGCATTCCGATCCTAAAAGTGTCGTTACCTTTTAAATTACAGGCACATTAAGATCAACACCTACCTCTAACTTGCCAGACAGTCAAAATAAATTAAAATAAGACATGTTTCTGGTGGGATACCTTGTGAAGTATTGAATAAGGATGCTTTGTAATGTAATTTATAATGGTTTCCCATATAATTTAAGGTGGGTACTGTTACGTCTAACAAAAAATTGGTTGTCTATAAAGTCGGTTTACTGACGATAGTTGAACGTGACAATGTCTTAAGAAAATACTGATGGAATGGTAGCATTTAATTGGTTATTAAAATTTTTAATTTAAGTATATTTTTATAAATATTAATTTGAATTAAAAAAATAATTGATTTTGATTTAAAATATAAATTTATAATAAATATATTAATTTTTAATTTAAAATTAATATATTTAATAGACGGATGTCGAACGCTGCCGAATCTTGCACTTTAAGCCTTACATGGATCGCCTCAAAGCGAGGTAACGACGCATGACGTCATGTTTTTTCGTGCGTGCAGCCGGCTCTATCGAATTATAAGACGTTGTCACGTCAAAAATGGATGATTACACTTCAAACCCAAATAATGTTGCGAATTTATACACGAACTTTAACACTGCACTTTTGTATGCAACCTAAAGACGGACAGACAATTGACAGACAGACAAAAAATTAGTTTGCATTATGTTACGTTTGTGTTTTCTTATCGTTTATGGTGAACATTAGCAACAGCTATTCTTTATTTAAATATTTTTAAATTTAGTTTTCTTTAAATATATTTTACGCTAATTTAAATGTATCTATGGTAAATGGTAATTATGTAAATTTTAACCGTTCGGAAAGATAATCTGAAAATATAATTTAGTATTAAAATTATAAATTTTAATATAATATAATATAATAAAAATTATAGTATTAAAACAAGTTATTGCA
Organism: Mycalesis mineus; assembly: GCA_034621355.1. Taxonomy (NCBI): domain Eukaryota; kingdom Metazoa; phylum Arthropoda; class Insecta; order Lepidoptera; family Nymphalidae; genus Mycalesis; species Mycalesis mineus. The sequence continues at coordinate 4,972,549 of CM067899.1, read as the reverse complement.
TTGTCTGAAAAGGTTTACTATAGTATATATAAATATAAATATATATATATTCACTATCGGAAAGTAGAGATTTCAATGAATAGAAAGCACACCAAAATAAGGTGAAAATATAAATATTTCAAATCAAACAAATTATATCATGTTTGGGACATAAGAGGGTAAGTTTTCATCAAATTTCGTGAAAATAAAATTTTATTTGTAAAGGATAAAAATAAAAACAGAAAAGTAGGTTTATTGAATTTTTCACATAAATTTCGAGGTTTATGTGAAAAAAGTGTACAAATGAAAGTTAGATCTTTTTATTACCTACGACTTTGCCATATAACTCTTTTCCATGGGACTTTTACTTTTGCCGGAAATCGAGAAAATCCGTTTTTTACCCCTAAAACCTAACCCTCTACCCCTTCCCGACCTAAGATCGCTCGTAATTTATTTTTCCTTTCATATTTATAACATTCTCCTCCTTTTCCAATTGGTTTCATCCTACTGCGATTTTTTTACCGTTTATTATTTTTCAAACTATCTGCACTGGTCTATTAACCTCGGAGTATTTTATAAACCTACTGACAACCTCTAGGTAAAAACCAGAAAAGTCTTAGGTTCTAATAGCTATTTGGAGAGCAAACACGATTATGGGTTATCAAGAATATGGTTCTTTTTAAAAAATCAATGTTGTACGAGTATTTACAGGTAAGCATTAGGTAGCTAAGTAAACTACCCATCATCACTTGATGCCATCTTCCGAACAAAGTTTGGCGGTCAATATGCGAAAAGCTTTCCTATTATCCACAATTCGCTTTAATTGTGGGTAATCGAGTTCGGTCCACTCTCTTACGTCGTACAGCCATTTCCTTCTTTGACGACCAGGTGCTCTCTTGCCCAGTATCTTTCCTTGCAAGATTACTCTTGAAAAGGCAAACTTGGCACCTCTCTGCAGGTGTCCAAAGAAGCTCAGTTTCCTCCGCTTGAAAGTAGACATAAGTTCTCTTTTTTCATTCATTAATTTCAGTACCCTCATATTTGGTACGAAGCTGTTTCAAGAGATCTTGAGCATTTTCCTGTAAATCCACATTTCAAGCATTTGAAATGTGGATTTACCAACAAATAATAGACACAATAATTACGTTTGCTACTATACGAGCTTACAAAAGATATTACTTTTATAACCTATGTTTATGTGTGGTTTATAGAACATCATTACATTAATAACATAGAGTTACCGACCTGGCTCTCTAAATAGTCATTGAAAACACATTATATTGTCCAATGCCATTTTTAATGATATACCTACCGGTATCGGTTTAGTTTTTAATCATAATTATTATATCACAATTGCGTGTTTCATTGTCTAAGTAGTCTAATTGTTAACTTATTTGGCTACTGATTATGAACTAATAAGGTTCTAGATTTGAATACTGGATCTAACAATGAATAAAAATTAAAAAAAAATAGAACCGAATCAAAACGCACTATAAAGTAAAAAATAACTGTCATTTAGTTGCTTTGATTTACTTAAGCATATCTATGAAGTCGGTGCGAGCCACGTTTAAGGAACATTTATTTAACGTAGTAAAGCAGTTTGTGGGTTCTAGGTAACGTCCTTAAATTAGAAACCTTGGCTGGCACCGATATCCTAGATATGCTAAAGTAAATTAAAGCAACTAAATGACACAGTTATTTTTTACTTTTTAGTGCGTTTCGAGTCGGTTCTATTTTTTTTTTAATTTTTAGTCCTTAGTTTTAGTAATTTATACTCTCATTGTATAAATTATATTATACGGCACTAGTAGCCAAAAAGCTACCGATACTTACACAAAAACCGAAATTGCTGCAAATGTGCCTATAAATTCCTTCAATTTTCCCAAGATATCATCATCGGATCCTAACATGATGCCTATGGAACATTATGGACGTGTGCCCTTTCTAATAAATAAAGAATTATCTAAATCAGACAACACTGTGAAAACGTATGCGTGGTCATACATAAAAAAAATATATACGTGTCGAATTGAGAACCTCTTCCGTTTTTTTTCGTCGGTTAAAAATAGTGTAGTCGGATTATTCTTCGTTATTTTTTCGTTAATTGCCAGTATCAGATGATACATTTATATATTATTGTGACATATATTCGTTCTTAAATATTAAGTGAATACGTGCTGAAAAATACCGAATGTGACCATAACCTTGAAGCTTATAAATTCACTAAGATTTGTAAATTTGTATAAAACTTGTGTCTTCTTCTTGTGGTTACAAAGTATCAAAAATGTATGTCGAAAGAGGGTCAGACATAACTAGAAATAGGTAACTGAAAGAATAATTAACAGCAACTTAATTAACAGTGAATTACTACTGGCAAATTATGGTATTGCAATGATACGTAACGTCTCGTGTTATATTAATGTAACCTCATCTGCGTCTCAAGAGAATTAATAATAGATAACTCGTTTGCATCAAATTAATTATCAGATGGTAGCTGGTGCACGTGCAGTTCACAGACTTCTTTCTAGTCGTGTACGATGACGCAGGCGCCGTCATGTATATGAATTTTCATTGCTTATAAAAAATTTTAGATAACTCATCATCATCATTATGAGCCTAGTACCGGCCTACTATTGGGCCAGGCCTTCCTTATAGGAGAGGGGATATGGAGCGTACACCCACCTCGCCGCTCCAATGCGGATTGGCAGGCTAAGAGTGATAATGTTTCATTTATAACGATCACTATCAGGTGTTGATGACAGTGACCGGAACCGTCCGGCACAGGGATGAACACCACAAACTTCCCGAGTCCGGGCTTGGGATGTACTGAAAATTTCATAGAAGAATGAAACAACACCGAATTATTCCGTGACCGACCCAGGATTCGAACCTAGGAATTTAGATAATTAGGTGACGTATCTCCTGTTTCGTTTCAGCCAGTATTCTAAGCACATTTCCACATGGGCTTGATTTGTATGGTAATTAAGCTATAAGATTCCATTAGAGAAGATTAGGTCATTTTCCTATTACATTATTTGTCAATAAAAAATCAGTTAAGTAACTTTTGAATGTTTGTTTGTCAGGTGTCACTTCTAATAAACAACGCCGGCGTGGTATCCGGTCAGTATTTGCTGGACACTCCAGACCATCTTATACAAAGGACCTTTGATGTCAACATTTTATCGCATTTTTGGGTAAGTGTAATTTTTGTTTGTATTTGCCAAACTTTTTTTTGTAATGTGACAGAGAGCTGGAATGATCCCGCACCGAAAAACTCAATTTCCCTCAACTCCTTACTTTGGGTTACGAGGCCTAGAATGCAGGCGGCTCAGGGCCTTGGTATTTAGAAGATCTTTGTTTTGTTGGAACTTTGTGGTCAGTGACGAGATTATCAAAATTTTAAGTTGTGCTTTGTAGTAATTTCCGGAACAAAATTCAATTTTTGTCTTTATCGTTATAGAATATTTGATGGATTCAGTTAAATAACTGTCGACTAATAAATAAATATCGACTACAATAATCCTTGGGTATTTAATATTTATTGCAAGATATATTATAATTTCATTGATTTTTATTACACGCTTTCAAATCGTTTTAAAAACAATAAATACATTATTCCACTATACAGTAAGGTCGAAAAAACTTGCAAACCTTGATTTTATGACCTCTATGGATTTCTGAATCTTCATAAGCAAAGCGTTTAAGGTTGTGGATTTTATAGCATATCTAAAAACTTGAAAGAAAAATTAGGCCGGAGCCGAGGGTAATAGGGAACTAACAATATAATTGCCTAAAGATTATTTTAAATGATGAGTGATGAATTTCAGACTGTTGTACGAAATCGAAAAATTTCAGCACTCTTGGGTTTGAATAGACCAAGGGTTCCTGAAATTGTATTGTAATACCAATGGATAAAAAAGTTATAGGTTTTGTGAAACGCAAACCGCGAATTAGTTCGATACAGTGTCATCTCTCGAGCGCCTCAGATATTGTCGGAGTTCAAAGTATTTAAACCATGTTTTTATGCGCCATGATTGAAAATTAATTTTATAAAAAATGCATAAAATTATACAAGCTGGTCTATGGCGAGGCAACATCTGTCGGGTCAGTTTTTTTCCTATAATATTTATTTATAAAAACCAATCTCCATCTACAGACCGTGAAAGCTTTCCTGCCAGCGATGATAGAACATAACGACGGACACATAGTCACAATCGCGTCCATGGCTGGCCACGTGGGCGTCGCCAAGCTAGTCGACTATTGCTCCTCGAAGTCTGCGGCGTGTGGCTTCGACGAGTCATTGAGGATAGAGTTGGAAGTCAAAGGAGTGAAGGGTGTCCACACATCACTAATATGCCCGTACTTTATACGCTCTACTGGCATGTTTGAAGAAGTCAATTCAAGGCAAGTATCAATAATTTTATTTTATCCTAAGTACGATTTCGTAGCCGACTGTAGACAGCAACAACACTTACCTACTTATTAGTTTCTATGTATTTCTATGTGTGTGCATAGAAATACATAAAAACTAGAACTAAAGTAGTGTCGAGGCCACACGTCGCCTGCTGCTGCTGTCTATAGAAGGTTCCCAAGTCGAACCCTGATGCAGCTTTTATATTATATTGTTCACTCGTTATTGATATTTTAACACTCATATTCATAACTAGCAGTCGCCCGCGACTTCGTTCGCGTGAACATCTCTTGGGTACCCTTCTAATTTTAAAGACTTCTAATTTTAAAGACTTTCATATAAAGTGTGCTCATTCCCCGCTCCATCTCCCAATTTAATTTTTTTTAATAGTTTCCCGTCAAGCAATATCCCTGTGTAGTATAAAGATCTTCATTTTTGTTAAACAATTATTATTATATCTATGGTAAGTCGATGGGTATAGCTTCATATTAAATAGTCTATTTCAGTCTTGAGATTAGCCTTAAAATAAACAAAAATAAGTATACAATCCGACACGCAGATCTAGATATTTGCCTGTTTAAACAGACGAACAAACTCTTCCGTTTACTTGACTTAGAAATTATGTAATATCTCCGAAACTATATAACTAATTAACATACTGTAAAAGGCATATCTTATTTCTATAATATTCTTGTGATTATTAAATAATTTATTTTGATAAGGGTTTAGGTTTAGTTGTATATATAATGAAGTAAAATTAAGCATATGAATTCAATGATTTATTAAATATAAAAAATTCTTTATCTGCTAAAATATAAAAGATAGATATATTTTATCTCGGACTTTTTTATAGAACTTTTCAAGATACATAAAGTTCCCATTGCTTTCAATTATTCCAAATAGTTGTGGCAGCGCACGCGCATGACGCAGATTTAATAAATTTCACGGTCCGACTCGCGCGACAAATACTATGATAACTCGGTTAATATATACAATACAAATATAAAATATAGCCTATGACACTCACCAATAACGTAGATTAAAATCTAAAAAAATCGGATCAGTAGTTACGAAGATTAATTAGCCCCAACAGTTTTATTTACAAACATACAAATTTACAAACTTACAAACATACAAACTTTACCTCTTTATAATATTAGTATAGAAGAAGAGGAAATATACACAGCTTAGACCATTCACCCACCACGTTAATCTGGATTGGCGATCTTAAGGTGCTAATATTTGATTAAGTCACGATTGCCTCTAAACGTTAATGATACGGCGTAACATGATATTCAAACTTATTTCATTGAGATTTTTTTGGCAGAAAGAAAAGCTTAATATTTTATAACCCAACCAGGACGCTGACCCATGACTTCAAGGTAAAGAAAATACATAGTCTAATCTAATCCTACGAGGTAGTAACTAATATTACGGCCACTGGTTAAAACGAATTATATAAGATAGGTAGGAAATTAACTAAAGATTTTAATAACAAAAAAGTTTAAATTATTTTTATTTGAAACACGTGGAACTACTTTTTGCAAACATATACCAACTGCCAATTATACTTAAACGATTAAGGTAGACTTTAGTTTAAAAAAACATAATTTATGCATTAATCTTTAATGTAATCGTGCGTCTAATTTTTTTAAAGTTGTATTTAAACTGTGGAGAGTAGAATTATATCGCTTGTGGGCACGATATTGAAATTAACTTTATATGAGAGAAAAAATATATCTACTAACTCATTTGTTTTGTTGAATACTAATCTTAGGAACTACTGGTTTAAATTGAAAATTATTAAGGAATCCATTTACAAGGATATATAACTTTGTTTACCACCAATAGTTTAACAGAGCTTGGAAAAATAGTTTTATAAATAATACGGTCGAAGTCGTCTGCTAGTAGGTAATTGTAATAAATGATGAGTTTATAGTTTTAGTATATAGACCAACTATAGTTCGTTTGCGTGAAGAATGCAGTGAGTCGTCATTGATCGCTGGCCAAAACCTGCCTCCTAACCAATCAAATCGCGCAATGCGTTCGAGGCTATGCCTTCAACTGGTCACTGTGAACTTGACTTGTAATTTGAAAAGATTTGTTTGGTTATGGGGCGGGCTGGCACTCACTGCGTTCTTAACGCGAACAAACTATAGACAGAGTCGAATCTTTAATAGTTTGTTATAATAACATCTGTGATATTACATTTCAGATTTGTGCCTACGTTGAGTTCGAACGAAGTGGCGGACCGCGTGGTGCTGGCTATCCGCACCAACGAGCCCCTGGCCGTCATGCCTGCATACTTCAGTCTCCTGCTGCCCTTCAAATGGTAAAATACTTTTCTTCCACTAATCAGACCGTTAAGTTTCAACCGTGAAATAAAGTGGCGGACCCCGTGGTCAAGCTATCATGCATCAACAAAGCAACGCTGCTTGGGAAATTGGGTAGTATTTCCCCCGACGAACTCTATCACAAAGAGCTCTACAAGTATTAAAAGCCTGAATTTAAACTGTAAAGCATAACGTCAAGCAATGAAGTACATTCGAGTTATTCTAATTTGCAAAGTTTTATTATAAGTAGGTATAGTGCCTAGTAAAAGTAACAACTGTGTGTCTGCAGCTAAATGCCTTGAAAAAAAATATATACATACATAATTGCTATATACAAAGGAATAACTACAATGAAGAAAAAAACATGCCAGAATTATTTTAAAAGGTTTAGGTATTACATTTCAATTTAAATGACATAGGTTATTTTATTTATTATGATTTTTGAAATGCGGTTGTAAATTGGCCATAAGGAAAATATTATGAAGATTCAGGTTTTACCTGGTTTTCATATAAATAATAACATTGTATTCAATTTGGATACTAAAGGTTCGTCACACAGCGGATGGGGAGGAACGGCAACGCGACGCTAGCACGACATGGGCATGTAGAGAACATGAAATAAAACTTCATGTCAAACGCTCACACTTTTGTGACGTGTTTTATATTAACTAATATAACTCAAATAACAAGTAACAACTCAGTAACTTTGCCATTCGGCCTCGTTAGCTGTGTGGTGAAACCTTAAACGTTGTACTTATACCCTTAAAAGTAATAGTAGAAGTAAAGCTCAATCGGGGTAGTAATATCGCCATGCTTATTTCTAAAGTCAAAGAACATTACAGTTCTCATATCTACGATAGAAGGAAAGGATAATGAAATAACAGGCACATGAGGCTTGAAACTTATGCATCAGATTAATTGACATAAAGCATTGCCTTGTACGACTTGTTTATATCATTTCCTATGAATTGTGTTCCGTTACAAACGATGATTGTCTATTATCATCAGGTGGCATATCTGCTTATAAAAAAAAACGACTGTATCTAAAAACTTTTCTATAAAAACTGTGGACTTGACACTCGACCTAAAATGGCGATGGTATGTTCATGTATTGTTCGCATACGTAAATGTCAAATTAGTTTTTGTTCGCTTTTAACATTTAAAAATAAATACTTAGGAAACATTATTTTGTTTACAAAATAATAATAAAGGACGACTGCGAATTCATGAACATGTAGTTAATAAATATCCTTAAATGCATTTCCAATGTCAAAAAAACATATTTGACCTAAGGTTTATTACCTAGTCTAGGTAGATTAGGTAATAAAACATCGGTCAAATATGTTTTTTCAAAGTGTGTTTTAAGTGGGTACCTTCTTGATTGAAAATATACATTATAAATTCATTTAAATCAAAAAAGGTGTCAATTTTTAATTATTTAAAAGCATCATTTAGTAGCAGTATATATAAACAACAATAATAGATACAATAGTTGTTTTATACAATGTGTCTCCTTGAACATGGTCTTTTTATCTTTGGGCGGTACTTTATTTTTTGCTCTCATGAATTTTGCTCATGAAACTTGCATTGTTGTTTTTATTAATAATAATGCTTGTTATAATCAATGAATGTAGTAATAATTAAACTATGAACAAATCCTCTGAGTTAACACTGTGTTGATTTTCTAAGACAAAATCCGTGAGAAGTGAATTTGACAACGAAACACAGTCGTGCATTGTATTAACTGTATTGTGTATTGCAGTGCGAAATACAGTGTTTATTTCAACAAACATTGCGTGTGAGAGTCCAAATGATGTAGACTATTGTTAACTGTTTAGTTTACTTGTGAATAAAAGTTATTACATGATGAACTGGTGATAATATTCAAGTCATTTGGTTTGAAAGCACCACTAATTAATATTATGTTTATAAAATATCTATTGTGAGAAACGTTATTGTCAGCGAGAGCTGTGCTAAAATTTCTCTGATTTCTGTTTCGTCTCTGAAATACAACAATTTTATTTTATAGTTAATTGTCTGCTATTGTATGTTTGACTAACTGTGACTGTTTGCTCAGCTATTATGCGTTTTAAAAGTTAATATTTATCTTTGAATTAAACACAATACATTTTCAATGGCATATTATGAGAAAATGCCTTGCCTTTTTCTTCAGAGGAGAACTAATGTGGCATATGTTTGATTCTGTAATGAAAACTAATTATATGATATTAATATTAATGTCTATTTTATGCCTTAATGAGCTGTCTGAGGTAACAATAGAAATACCAACAAGATACCCTGAGAATTTCTATTGAGGATTGGGAGAAAAAAAAGCTATTTCATACTCCAGCCCAGGACTAAAAACCTGAAGCCACTGAGGAGGCAGTTGACAGTTCTTGATTTGTGAATAAGTCATATAGACTGCGGCCTAGGGGCGGCTGCGTCCTAGGACAACAGATTTCAGAAGACGCTCACTGAATTTCAGAGGATAAATTATGAATATTATTTATAATCAATATAAATCTGGCTGTTGAGTTGAACCATCACTGATACATTTTTATTTTTTTACAGGCTCGTGCCATGGCCGTGTATATCAGAACTGATACGCGGTTTAGTCCCTGACGCAGCGCCGGAGAACATGCGCATCACACGCCACCAGACCAAGCAGGAGGAAGTCCGCGACATGGGCAAGAAAGAATCACGACCAATGACCGTAGTACCTCCAGCTAGGCACGAAAGAGAAGTTTGACCTGTTTCATACCTCTTTACTAACGTTAGGGCAATTGTGGTTTACGAAATTTTATTTCCGGGTGTTCAAAGGTTTCACGAACAATATGTGGTATACATTTTTTTAATAAACAGTAATATGTGGTAGCGTAATCGATTTAACACCAAGAATTGAAAGATCCGTTGCGAGAGTTTAGATTTGTTTTACTCCACATCTATAAAGTGTGTTACTAGATATTATATATAAATGTATAAAGTTATAGGTAAATACATACCTAATTATTTTGGATAATGGTGAAACAGTTTAACAAAGGCCAATATGTCTTAATAGATCTAAGGGTTAATGGCTGAACTCAACACCGGTTTTGTTCCGCGCCCATTTTACTATTGTCATATGTGTATGATTAATTGAAGGTGAAGTGGAATATTGGTTATATTTAAAAATATATGGCTAATATTCTGAAAAAATATATGCGATACAAATATAAAATATTCGCAAATTATTAGGTTAATATTTTGCGAATGTTTAATATATTTAATGGCTTTTTGTCATAACTACGAGTATAAAATTGTATTTAATGTTTAAGCCGAGGACCATTTGAAGTTGCCTTATTCACAATGCCTTAATAAATATAAATAGATAGTAATGTAAATCGAATTATATGTTACAATATTGTAAAACTATTATTGGTATAGGTACCTATGAAATATTTTTAAAAACTGCTGATGGCTAAAATTATCCGGCGTTAAAAAAAATAATATCGATCTTCATTTTTTTTAATGCGTCTGCTAGTGGTGATGGGGTAAATATTTGTAGTGAGAGCGACAGTTACAATGCAATTGAATATAAATTTGCCATACAGCGGATGGGGCGGATGGCGACGCGACGCTGGCGCAGGACAGGACAAAATACATGCTTTGATTTAATTTATTAGCGTTAAGTATTTGGAATACCAATTAAAAGAGTACCAATTACAAATTAATGAGTAATTGAAATACAAATACCAAATATGTATTTGAATTTCAATTACGTATTTTAATTGCTAGTAATAAGGCCGTTGCAATATAAAACACGTCAATCAGAACGTCACGCCGACCACGGCAACTACTTCTATAGAAACTATATATTATTCGAGTGTGTCGCCGACCCGTGCCCTCCGCTCTGTGGTGAAATCTTTAGTTTAGTAAGTCGTTTAGGCGTAATTTAATTTCAGCTGCTTTATTTATGATTACCACCGCATTTAATTTGTTCTGCAGAGCTGTAATTATATTTCCATGTAATTATAGAAGATACATTCAACGGATTACGAAACAATTTTGTACCTACTTTCAAAAAACATTTAACATTTATTACTTACGAGTATACAAAATTTTATTTTAAGTGATAATTTGTATGTGTATTTTTATTAATGACAACGTATTACTTAGTCAAAATATCGTGTCACAAACATCGTATATTTACTTAAGCGTGTATTTACAAGGGGCATCTATTAATTGCGTGAGGGTCCTAGGTATCAGATTTTAATACCAGTAGGTACACATAATTTTTCCACGCACTGAAAGAACAATCTGAAGTTGCAAGAAAAGTGAATTTGAAATTATTAAAATTTTAGTAAAAAAACACACTAAAAATACTTGCACTAGGTATAATTTATGTTGAGGAAGGGATTCCAAATATTCTCATCACATCTTACTTAGAGCAGGCGTCAGAAATCATTAAACCTCGCATAATTAATGGTTGCCCCCTAATAGAATCACAAATGATAATAATTATAATTATATCATCATGATTACTTATTAGATTGTACAAAGTCCATGCGGCTATATTTTTCGTTATTACTGGGGTTTTGATTTTTATGTTAGTATAAGAATAATGTGATAGTTTAGAACGACAATGGTTAAATTGAAATATCATCCCAAATGACGGTAAATACCTCGACAGGTATACATAGTTCAGGTGTTTGTACACCGTAACGTGCTTGCTACGGGAAAACGCAAATCAAAAGGAAGTTTTTTTTAATTGGTTGTACAGCTCTAGGTTCTGGCTGTATTGAGCCTTGTTGGGGACACTTATTAGAACCATTACCGAAAATAACGTGTTTTTGTTCCTGCTTATACTTGTGGTGGTGCCTCGGATTGCCACATTTTTTATAAAAAAAAGTTTGTAAAAAAATATTGATATTTTAATTTTTTCTTAACGCTTACAAAATGACTCTTGCAAAAATTGATTTGTAGTGTAAAGTGCTTTTGGGGTATTTAGAGAATAAATCAGAAAGTATTTTCGTTCATGTCTTTTTGCTTTAATTTCTAACTTATCATGCCTAAAATAAAGTGATGACAAAATAATGCCTCCACGATGTTTATAGGCATTACAAAGTCGCAGTTACTATGACTAATATTACCACGCATTTTTTTCTCCGGCGAATTTCCCGTGGTCAGCATCTAAGGTGTGCGTTGCTCAATTTAAATATTTTATTCATTTCATGAGTCTACCTTTTGGTTTGTACATATAAAAATTTACATCACGATATCTTACTGTAGAAAATCGTCAATAGATTTATGTAGGTATTTTAGTCTTCCATTTTATTAAAGTGCTGGAAGGCGATTGTGATATAATTTTATAAATAAAGAATATCGGTACAAATGTCGGCAAATAATTTAATTTCAAGGTAAAGTATTTACGAAAATAGGGAAATCCAAAAAAAATATTTATGAGAAAGGTCTATTTGCCAAAATATACTAGACTTTTCTAAAGTTAATATGATTCCAGAAATAGTTTCGAAGAAGCAAAGAATATAGCAAAGGCTGGTTTAGTAGATATTAAATATCCCTGTTTTTGTAAATTTAATTAATAATTAATAAAATGAGAAATTGAATATTGCAGACTTAATCAGTTCTTTTTTACAGTAAAGTAAAATTATATGTATTTTTTAATTATAGAATTAAGCATTATCTAATTGATAATCGTTTTGTCCCAGGTTCATGTAAATTATTTGTCGATACATAAGTGTGCTTTGGTATTTTTGCTATAAGGATAATCTTTTTGTAGGTTTTGTGCCTTAATTAAAATTTTGTTTTGGATTTTAATTTACATAAGAAGAATTGGTTATTAATATTTAGTTGATAAGTAAAATTTTTATACTTACTAATTTCTTTAACCTTGTAATGGTAGATTAATTAAAGGATTTGTCATCATATTTAAAGGTTAAAAACGTATTTGGGAATTGAGATTACAATAATTCAACGAAATAAATATAATGCAAAATCATGTCATGACTTTTATTTAATACTAATATAGATTTAATTTAAATAAAACTAATAAAACTTAATTACATTGATTAAAATTTTTAAGTAACAAACAAATGCATTTGCAAATACATAGAACTTTACTACTTATTAATAAGAGTAATTACTAAATAAAATATGTACATCTCTAATATTTTGCTTAGTAACATTATTATTTGGCGCAATATATATTGTTAGCAGCATTGAACCCTGCACTTTAAAAGGCTAGAGTCTAGAAACGAAAATCATGAAAAAAAATGTACTCTTTTTTCTGTTTTGGTCTAGGTATATAAATTATTAAATTGCGGACATTATCAATTCCAGTTCTAGCATAGGCAATTTTGCGGCCTAACTACTGTAACTGTGACTAAATTCATATAGTGTTTAATGAAAGATTGTTTCATTTTCGATTTGATTTAAGGAAGTTTTGTAATAAAAATGTGTTGATATTTTGATTAATGTCCTTTTGCTGCTTGTGCCTTTCTGATGATGTTGTTAGAAATATTTATAAGCAATTGCATTACAGTAACAGCTCAAGAGCATATTTGATTATATTGACGTTATGGACTAGTAAAAGCAACATACTATGAAAACCAGCCAAATGCGTATCGTCGAACTCGCACACCGAGGAATCAGTAGTTAGAGCCTACCTTTCATAACCTATATTAAGTTTTTTGTATACTTACTTAATTGATGAACTTATTTATTTCCTTACATGAACAAATGAATGTTCAGAATGATTCAGACAGAATTCGTTGCAAAACTTGCAATTCTTATTTTGTTTGATAAACTGGCCGAAAACTACGGCAATGTATATATAACAATGTAATACATCGAAAAACTCCTACATTTATATTTGCAGTCTTGAATTAAGAAAGAAGTATTTAAGAGGAACAAGTATTAAAACTAAATACAGAAGAACTAGTATAGCAACATCTAATAAAATTTAAATATTACCTTCATTTTAACAAAAAATTAAGTAGGTACAACCACAGAAGCTTTTAACTTTTACACAAACAAATAAAGTTAACTTAAATAAGAATTTTTATTGAACAAAACAACACAATTTATATTAGATTTCTCTTAATTTAAAAATAATAATTAATAATGCCCATCAACTATTTATTAGATTATTAAGATGGGGTAATAATTAAAATGGAAACATTTTGAAATTTATAAAATCTACGACAGCAGTCAATATTTTTCTGAATGAAATTATTGGCTGGTTATGATATTCTCAAATTTTGGAGCATCCCCATTTTCATAATCACGCTATACCAACGTTTTATAAATAACATAATAAAACTAGTAAAAACATATTTTCAATATTTAATACTATTATGGTAAACGTATATGATTTCTTTAGTGAGTCGATGTAAGTCTTTTGGACAGAATTCTCATGAATCTACATTAGACAGACTAAAATGAAATTTGAAATTAAAATCTAATATATAAAATTTCCCTGTCACAATGTTAGTTACCGTACTCCTCCGAAACGGCTTTACCGATTTTTACCAAATTTTGTATGCGTATTCATTAGTCGCACTGAATAATATCAAATTTTTAATTTATGAAAATAATTTATATAAAACAGACAAATCAGTAACTATATCTACGAGTGCTTTTCTCACAGATGGAATATACAGGTAGCTAAAAGGTAGGTAGTTAAAACCGCTACCAATCGGTATTGATAGGTATATTAAAAGTTTCTATGATTATTAACCTTTTCCCATCATGGCTCAATCGCAGCAGCAATGTTGTATGCAAAAATTACAATTTTTCCAAATAAAACACTGACAGTAAAATACTAAAGGCACTCTTTGATATTTTATAAAAATGAAGAAGACAAAACTATAAATCATGCCTATCTCTCGGATATGACTCTGGTAACCTAAACTCAGAAATCGGAGACTTGTAGAGTGGGTTCAACTCTTGCATATTCTTCCTGCTCTCTTGGGCCTCTTGCATAAACTTGGCGTACGCTCGTCTGTCTGACACGACTTGGGCCGACTTGACTCCCAATATTATGACGACGCCGATGGCTATGACGCACATCATAATTATCAAGGCATTGGTCATAATCATCGCACTGGTTGGTTGGGTGCACTCTTTGCCAATGATGACCATTTCCATAGCAATCATAGATTTGCCGGCAGCTTTGTAGGTGTATCTGTAGTCACAATTCAAACTGTTTTCTTCTTGCCGCAATGTACAGGTTATGTCGTTGATATTTGGAGCTGGAAATCAAATTTTTTTATATAAATCGTAAACGTAGAGCAAATCGTTTTAACTTCTGTATCAGGAATACTCACACGAAGTGTTTCCTGATTTTACAACTTGGGCATATTTAAAAAATATTGAATTGGCTCTTCCAGGATCTCATTTAACCATTATTCCATTATTGTAAACACTACGTTATGCCATTTATTTATCTTCTTTAAAAAAATTAGACTTCACCAAATTGTGCATTACGAAAATAAAAGTCACTATATAAAATTGAAAATTTTCCTATAAAAATTTGAAAAAAAATCTACCATTTATCCATCACCAGATCTAACCTGACCAACTCGAAACACGCCCTTTTAATCATCGGTTAATATTTTTCCGAATTAAGAAGATTCTCCTTTTATTAAGGGAGTAAACAATAAAATGTCATGAAACATTACCTTCATTCATCCTTTCGCTAACAGTATAGTTAACGTTTCCAATAGTACAAATGTCTGTGCAACTGCTGTTCAAATGGCACAGGATGCAGGGCTCTGCGCTGGCGCACAGAGGATTTTCACAGGTGGCACATGTTTCACAGAATGCGCCTGAGTATGATGACCCTTGGTTGGCTTTATTGCATTTACATTGACCTGCAATATATAAAAAGAAATGTAAAGTACTATCTCATAGGGCCAGTTAGCCTATGTTTGATCATCAGGGCTTGGATCGGGATATGAAACATTAAGTTTTAAAGTGCTAATTTTTCTAAAAAATTCTTAGTTGGGAAGTTGGAGGGGTTAAAACTTATTATTTACTTCTGTTAGCAATATGTTATCGAGTCAAAAGTTATGATCGTAATCACTTTAACTCGCACTGGAACAGCGTGGTAGGTGTAATAAAGTACTGCGCCTGAACTTACATTACGAGCAAAATCAAAATATAAAAGTGTAACCTATCATTATCAGTACAGATTCCAGGTTTACTTATTTTATATTCAGCAGACGGTTTTGAAAATAAATAAAAAAGTTAAGTATTATTTGAAGATCAACCCTAAACAGATTTACCACAACCAAAATTAAACTTTTTGACCCAAGTGCGACGCACGTTCCCTTCTCCTTCTTGCGTACAGTTTTCGCTTCATCCGCTGGCGCAAACGCACTCGGTTCACGATACGGCGTTTATTAAGTATTGTTTGATTACCTACCACATACACATTCGCCATGTCCAGAGCAGACTTCCTCCGAGCCAGGCGCGATGCACGCGTCGGTGCTCTCCGTATAGTCGCAAGAATCTCCGCTCCGGCCGCGGGTACAAACGCACTCGGTTCACGATACGGCGTTTATTAAGTATTGTTTGATTACCTACCACATACACATTCGCCATGTCCAGAGCAGACTTCCTCCGAGCCAGGCGCGATGCACGCGTCGGTGCTCTCCGTACAGTCGCAAGAGTCTCCGCTGCGGCCGCTGGCGCAAACGCACTCGGTTCACGATACGGCGTTTATTAAGTATTGTTTGATTACCTACCACATACACATTCGCCATGTCCAGAGCAGACTTCCTCCGAGCCAGGCGCGATGCACGCGTCGGTGCTCTCCGTACAGTCGCAAGAGTCTCCGCTCCGGCCGCTGACGCAAACGCACTCGCTTCACGATACGGCGTTTATTAAGTATTGTTTGATTTCCTACCACATACACATTCGCCATGTCCAGAGCAGACTTCCTCCGAGCCAGGCGCGATGCACGCGTCGGTGCTCTCCGTACAGTCGCAAGAGTCTCCGCTCCGGCCGCTGTCGCAAACGCACTCGGTTCACGATACGGCGTTTATTAAGTATTGTTTGATTACCTACCACATACACATTCGCCATGTCCAGAGCAGACTTCCTCCGAGCCAGGCGCGATGCACGCGTCGGTGCTCTCCGTACAGTCGCAAGAGTCTCCGCTCCAGCCGCTGACGCAGGCGCACTTGCCGCACACGCACACGCCGCGCTCTATCCCGCCGCACTCTACATTGTTTACTCTAGAATAATTACAAGAAGTACCTGACTATTTGCTAAGATACTAATAATATCGCTTTTATAATAATACTAGCTTTTGCTCGCAGCTCCGTCCGCGTGGAATTAGTTATTACGGTAGCCTAATTTTTCTAAACTTTGAATGTCATATTTATTAATATATAGTTAACCGCCAAAAATACCCTAAAAGGACGATACTTTTATTTAACATTTCATTTCCTTTTAACCTCTTACAACCCTTTTGTCGCCATTTATAATTTTAGTTAGGATAAGTATTGTCACTGACAGCCACAAAAATCAATTTGTTTCTAAGTAATGTACTGACCTGCTTTTTTGACAAGCTTTACACTGGCAATAACGCCCGTTGAAGCCATAATCACAATCGCATTGGCCACACACACACTCGCCAAAGCCCGAGCAAGGCATGGAGCGAGTCACGTTCGGTTCCCGACATTGGGCTGAAAGGGCAGCCGACGCGGCTTCGTCTTCGATAGAACAGTCACATTTCTGACCTGACCTGAAAATGTAATGCAAGATTGTCAGCTAAACGTTATCTGTACGTAGATACACATGAGGTAGAAGAACATGAGGCTGAGTGTCAGTATCAACCTGAGATGTTGGTGTTACAAACATCTCAGGTTGATAGACAATGAGTAGCACAGTATGGGTCGAGCTACATTGGATTCGCGACATTGAATTGATAAAGCAGAACCTATCTTCGTGTTTGATAGAGCAGACATATGACCGACCTAACTTATAAATGTAACGTAAGATTGCTCTAAGTCTGGTATATAAAGCTTCGCTGTTAGATAACTTTACCATCCTTTATTGCACCGGCAGACGCCGCAAACTAAGTGCGAGTTGGCAGGGCAGGTAAGCTGCATGCCCTGCTGCGAGTCGCTCTCACAGTCGCAACCGCACTGGATCTCAACCTCTAAAGTCAGAGAGTCTTGACCCAACTGACTCTCCGATATTGTGATGGTTTGTTTTGACTGAAAATAGAAATGTTATATTATGTTTAGATCATTTAATTAGTAAATATTTACCTCTTATTCTACAGACCAGTAGGCCTAGGATACGCCAATCCATATATCATGCTGAGAATGTATTTTTTTATTGACAATGAGCTAGTGGTTATGAATATCGAACGTTTGATTCCTTTTTGTGTCTAGATTTACTATTGGTGATACCGAGCAAATCATTAAGTTGTTGCTTGAGGGCTTGCCAACAAGAAGGAAGAAGATTTTAAGATAAAAATATGGTAAGGGGACAAAGATGCTAAAACATTGCGATATGTGAAGAATATTATCTTATTCATAAAAAATCTTTCGATGTAATATTCAAAGTAAGGTTCTTAATTAAACCTATGACTAGTTCGTAGTTCGTACGATAAACTACAAGTACCTAAACAATATCTGCTCAAAAACTTGAAATGTGACACATTGATGTTTACCTACAGCCCTACATGTAAGTAATAATTTGAAGAAAAAGAATACCTGCCATATTTTTAAATATGACCAATTTTCCCCTTTTCCTCCAATTAGTCAAAACATATTGTATTAGGAATTGGTACGAACAGTAATCTAACAAGCGCATTTCGAATCCATGACCTCTAGTTGTTGAGTCCGGCCCTTTTACCATGGAGCTATTGTCGCTTCAAAATTCCATTCACCGTAACACTTTTATCAATGGAATCAGTAATATTGCCGACCGTCCAAATTCCAGTTACCACCGGTTCGGTAGGCGATTTCTCGATATGTCAAAGTAAGCTTATCTAAAAACTCGATTACCTTTTTGTATTCCGGACAAGATTCCAAACTGACATGCGCTTCGTAATTAAGAGTCATGCCATACTTGACGCCGGTGCAACGTGTTGCCTCATCCATGGAACCTCCTTTCACTCCGCAATCGGTTAAGTATTTAACCTTTATAGGGCCCGCAGCGGAATCGTCTTCAAAGTTGACAACGCTCACGATGTCTTCATATCCCAGCTTGACTAGCTTCAGTATGTTTGAACTGTCACTCTCTAATTTGGCGACGTAGGTGTAATCTCTTAGCAATTCGTGCAAACTGTCGTAATGGCTTTTGACGTCTTCTGTGACCGCGAAAATTACGTTCACCTGCAAACGGTTTAATGTTGTGATTAGCGTTTAAAATTAACTAACTACGTTGTTTACGTCACTATATATAACATACTAGCTTTTGCCCGCGACTTCGTCCGCGTGGAATTAGTTATTACCGGCAGCCTAATTTTTCTAAGCTTTGAATGTCATATTTATTAATATCTAATCAACTGCCTAAGAAATAGGTCTTAAGCTTTCAAAATGACGATACTTTCATACAACATTTCATCTCCCCTTCAACCCCTTACAACCCTTTTTTGGCAATTAAAAGTAGCCTATGTCCTTTTTCAGGCTCTAGACTTACTGTGTACCAAATTGATTTAAATCGGTTCAGTAGTTGTAGAGTGAAAGCAAGACAGACAGACAGACAGAGTTACTTTCGCATTTATAATATAAGTTAGGATTAGGATGAATGTCATATTTATTAATATCTAATCAACTGCCTAAGAAATAGGTCTTAAGCTTTCAAAATGACGATACTTTCATACAACATTTCATCCCCCCTTTAACCCCTTACAACGCTTTTGTCGCAATTAAAAGTAGCCTATGTCCTTTTTCAGGCTCTAGACTTACTGTGTGCCAAATTTCATTTAAATCGGTTCAGTAGTTGTAGAGTGAAAGTAAGACAGACAGACAGACAGAGTTACTTTCGCATTTATAATATTAGTTAGGATTTGAGGACTCCCGCGGTCTCACCCGCGTGTTCCCGTGCGAATTTCGGGATAAAATGTGGCTTGTGTTGGCTGTCAGCTAACTCCATACAAAATTTTATTAAAATCGCCAGTCTTTTAGTCGTGAAGAAGTAACAAACATACACACTAACTAACTTTCGCGTTTACAATAGTAGCATCTGATAAAGTCTGATAGATCAGACTTTATAGATTGATAAATTGATTGAAAAAAACTTACGCAAGTTGAATTAAGTTTTCATTTCGTATCAATTGCATATTGAATGACTTTTGAATAAATCCTATCCAAACGTTAATTTTAATTTGTCTACTGGACAAAACTGTTGCTTTACTGAGCGTGAGGCTCAATACTGCATTACTATTTCCTATTAGAGAATATATTAGTATACGGCACAAACGATGAGCTACTTTTTTAAAATTATTGATGTAAAGCATGCCACATTTTTTCATAAACCTGCGAAAATTACTTACAAACAACATTCATAAGTATTTTGAATGGAATTTATTTAACGACATAAACTTAAGCTCCACGTTGTTTGCTTTCTCCTACAAATAAGGCAACGTTATGAATAGATTACGTTTTAGATATGTATCCAAAAGAAGGGAACGTTCCGTTTCGCTTGTAGACACAAAACAAGAACAAACAGAGCTAGTTTACTTTCCCGATATCAGATGAATCTGCGTAACAAACCCAACATAATCTGTAGCCTCAAACAATGATATTTACCTTGTACTTATCTAACAGCCGGTACACTTGCGCTATGGATGGGTAATCGTATATACCGGCGCCGGAATAATAACCGTTGTTATCTAGATGACATTTTTCGTCGTTTTTCATTGAGGCACCACCTGATTTGAAACAATAACAACATGATTAATGAAACTGGTGATGCGGTGCGAAGTTTATGGCTATGCGCTTAGATAAATCGTTTTGGAATCGCCATCTGACATTAATGAATGGTCTTTATGGCATGTTTTATGTTAACTGCATGAGTGTGTTTAAGAAAATCAGTAATTTTTCTATATGTAAGTCAGCTACAAATTCTTTCTAACTATGAATTGGAAACAAATGGTAAGAAAAATATTTAAAAAAAAACCATAGGAAAAAAGAAGCATGGATCGCTCTCTAAATTCAAAACTAAAATGAAAATATTTTCATCAAGTATGACACGTCACTGTAAATTATTTATTGTTTATCGTTTATCGTTTATAATCGATACCACCATTTTAGTATTAGTACAGCTTTATGACGGCCTCCGTGGTGTAGACCCACCGTGTAATCCGGGATACCAAACCCCAGCGGATCCGATTGTGTCATTTGGGATAGCGCCACAGGATCGCAAGCTATTGTGACGTCTTGACGTTTACGCGCATTTGATTCTATGCGTCCGTGTTGGTATCATCCCTCCCTCCCGGAAGTAAAGCCCAAGATATCAAATCTACTTCCCTACTTATTTCTGTATGTGGGACTCCCGGTTACGCCGATATACCCACTAAAACCCAGCGGACACGTCTTTGTCAATAGGTGGTACGCCACAGGATCGAAAGTATTACAATCTTCCTATATGACGACCAGCCAACTTCCTTGTCGCAGTGATAGCTCTAGCATCTAACTCTATATTTTGTCAGTGCAACACTTTTTGAATGAAACGATCAGCCTTCGATTAAATTAACGGTGCCACAGTGTAAAAATAAGAGTGTCCTTACCTAGTTTCCCATCTCCGGCGGTATGCATCAAGCCGTCAGACAGCAGTATGACAATTTTCCTGCTGTGAAGCGACCAACCAACTTCCTTGTCGCATGTGATAGCTTGCACTAACGCGTCTAACTGCGCCTCCGCGTTGTCCAGGTTTGCTGTCACTGAACTGCTGTTTACTTTCTCTATAAACTCATTCACCTTAGAAAAATCAGATCGGTAAGTATGTGCCTACTTGCCTAGTCATTAGTGTAAGATCGAGACATGGAGACCACATTTCGACTTAATTTATTAATTAATAATTAAAATGGCTTCTTCGAGGCATTTAGGTAACACTACCAACTAAGGAACACCGAGCTGCTAGTTATTTTTGAATTTTGTAAAAGCTCAATTATTTCATAACGTAGCCCAGGACTTCATGTTTCTATGTCAATGAGGCTATTCACGAGAACACTTAAAACTAACTCAATGACGTATTGTATTACGTCAGCTACTTCGTACATAATTAAATGTACATTTACTGCACAGCAGGACATTTATTTGTAGGGTGTGAAAACACGACTTGGCTTATATTATATCTATTACACTCATATCACAAAGGTTTTAATACTTTAGGTCCGGCGAATAGGGAAACTTCATGACCTTAGGAAGTACGTTTCAAACTAAGTAGTATAGTGTATAGAATTTACCAGAAAGTTAACTTTGTGGCATACCTTCAAAAACACCATATACTAAGTTTAAAGGGTAGTTTCTGGAGAAGGGTGGCATAATTCCTCATATTATCATGAAGTCACAATTAGCAAGTTTTGGCCTTTGAATTCTACTATCGCTCAAACCCACTATGGTCTAAACTTGCCGCACTTAACTATAGTAAGTGTATGGGCCTGACAAACTTTCAGGTTTTATTAACTAGTTATCACAGGCTCCTAGACCAATGTAAAACACCCTTAGACCGTTTTATCGATGATCGCAGGTAATCATTTTAATATTGTAAAACCATTTTTACATCGATATAGTAAATTCACCTGATTAGTAAGCGATAAATGATGCTTATAGCTGTAAGTGGCTTCACAGTTATGTTCTTCAACAGCGCAAGGGTTTTCTAAACGCCGTGGGTCCACGCTTATAAATGGCATAATCGGTTTTTCCGCGAAACTACCAAAACCTAACCTGAAATGAAAAAATTAAAACTATAATGCAAGAATAGGTAAGTTATAATAGGGGTTAAAGAATAAAATTGCCGTTTTATTGTAGTAGGTACTTCGAATTGACATAAAACCTTCATGGTTTAAGATTTTAAAGTGAAACTTTTTTCATACGGTAGTACCTCTGTAGTTCTACTTTTAAAAAATGTGCAACATTCGATTATCAACTTTCGTTTTTTTTATTCAGCTTAGACAATAAAGATGGATACTTCGAAAATTCGTGTGATTTATGAAAAATGGATTCTTTACGATAATCAGAAGCGGAAAATGCAATGCCTGACCCCAGGTCAAATGCCGCAACAGTGTCCTAAAGCAAAGCTTACCAATAAAAAGGTAATCGTAACTGTTTGGTGGTCTCAGCGTGGTGTTATTCACTATAGCATTCTCCGATCTGGTCAAGCAATAACGGCAGATGTCTACTGCGCCGAACTCCGAACAATGATAGCGAAACTAGTAGTGAAACAGCCCCGACTTATGAATCGATCTGCACCATTATTGCTCCATGATAACGCGAGACCTCATACGGCACGAGAAACCGTTTTAACTCTACAGGAACTGCAATTAGAAACCATTCGTCACCCTCCATATTCGCCAGACCTTGCTACTTTTTTTCGTGATTTGGACAATTTTCTACGTGATAAAAAGTTTTCTTCTCAGGAGGCAGTGCAAAATGCTTTCACACAGTTTGTCAAATCTAGATCACCAGAGTTCTATCGCAAAGACATAAATGAGCTTCCTATTAAATGGCAGCAATGTATAGATAATAATGGTGATTATTTTGATTAAATAAATATGTTAAATTTTAAAAAAAAGTAATTTTTATTTTTCAGTACAAATCGGCAATTTCATACTTTAGCCCCTAATATTTATGCTGTTTGAAATTTTTAATTTCTCAGTTAATGCTAGTAATAAGTTTAATGTTGTTAATGTTGTTAAGTTGCTACATATTTTGAAAATCTATAAAAGTATTGATAAACATTTTTAGTAACTAAATTACCTAAAATTATCAGTAAGATTCTTCAGCAAGATTGGGAGATCATCTCTTAGAGACACCAAAGTCTCCTTATCATCCTTCATTGACCAAGTGAGATCCATCAAGTAATACAAATCTAACGGGTAATTCTTTGCAGGTCTATAAGAAAACTTGATTTTCTTTGTTTCACCTGCAAAATAACAAAAGGCAAACCCATGCATATTATGAAACCCGTACAAAACTGCTTGCATACATAAATTCACGTATTATGTTCTAAGATCTTATCAGAATAGATGTCTGTTAAAATAATAGAGATATATAGAGGGATTTTCGTAGTGAAAATGTGTTTACTTAGGGGCACAGAAAAGATTATAATGATTGTACAATTTATCATCATCATCACTAAAAGTCTATTAAGCCAGTAGGTACAGGGCTAGACTTGCCTCCTTATAGGAGAAGGGAATTGAAGGTTAAAACCGCCACGGCGTTCCAATGCTAGTTAGGGTGGTAACTGTTAAATATCAGATATTAATAACCAGAACTAATGACTAAGCGTGCTCTCCGAGGCACGGGGTGTAACGTCACTTACAACCAACTTCCCAACTCCGAGCTAAGAATTTTCTTATGGGTTTTAGGGCAGAAATAAATACTTTTTTGCCCAAGCCAGGACTTGAACCCACGACCTCGTAATTCGAAGCCACATGAGCTTACCATTGGGACCAATGAAGTAGGTTGGAAAATTAGGATATCCAGTATCAATATTTAATGTAATAGTATACTTACGTGGTTTTAACGAGAAACGTATTTTTTGCGGCTGTATTTGCACAACCGCCTCATTGCTATCAGGCGATATTATGTCTTGGAGAGTGTCATTTTGATCCACTTCCCATATCGACTTGTACGGACGCTGAATCATGTTTTGAGCACAGCCGTCTGCGACTAGCCTACAAGAACAATGATTTTCTTATTAATTGGATAACATTATTATTTTTGTTGTGTGCGTCCATTTAGTAGAGTTCAAAAATGTAACATTTCAATGGACCAATTTCATAAATATGGTCCATTAATAGTAGTAAGTTTAGCCGAGCATTTGTCAGATGACGCAAATTCAAGTTTGTGGCCTTGCAACTCTTGTCCCACCGTTGCTATCTTGTAAAAAGGGATCATCCAAGGAAACCATTTTAAACCTAAAAAAATAAACTCCACTTAATTTTTTAGGTCTCTGAAAACTTGTTAACATTTTTTGTAGCAAATAAGATTATCTACAACTTTTGTCAAGTAGCTTTCAGTCGTAGAACCAATAATATAAAAGTTATAAAAGAAATAGGAACTTATATATTCACCGTTACCGCGACAAAAATCTATTCGTAAACTTTTGTAGGAAAATTAAACAACAATATTAATAACAAATACAAGTAAATTAAAATTTAGAATTGTTGATTAATCAATATTATCGTCGACATGTTTTATATTATAGCTACGAGTCGATTGAAAAAAACAAGTCGAATTGAACACTATTCATACCTCCTGTCGTGTTCTGTTCATAATCAATCACATATAGAGACGTCTTGATCGCTCGGACAGGCATGAATCAGGTATGAATGCTAGTCGTGAACAATACACATCCACGATGACTGCGGTAATTTAAAGTAAATTGTATGCTATTAGAATTTATCATGAGCCATTGTTTTATTTTTGGATTTTAAATGTTCAAGTATTAAGTTTAGAGTTTCTGTAGAACAGTTGTATTTCGCCATTTCAACATATTGGGACCCCATCGTCCATCGGCCCTTTGAATTGCATGTCGAACTTATCAACCAGGTGATCATCATCAGTAGGCTGATCTTCTTGGTTAGGGAAAAATCGAACTAATAGAGTGCCCAGGTTGTAAAAAGAGGTTTTAACTTCTATTTAGTTTGGACAACTTCGAGCGAATTACGCACAAGTCTCACTTACGTCTCATTATTGTTTCACTGTGGCACACTGGAGCTTCGAGAGGTCGTAACTTCTATTTGGTTTGGGCGACCTCGAGCGAATTATGCACAAGTCTCACTTACGTCTCATTATTGTTTCACTGTGGCACACTGGAGCTTCGAGAGGTCGTAACTTCTATTTGGTTTGGGCGACCTCGAGCGAATTATGCACAAGTCTCACTTACGTCTCATTATTGTTTCACTGTGGCACACTGGAGCTTCGAGAGGTCGTAACTTCTATTTGGTTTGGGCGACCTCGAGCGAATTATGCACAAGTCTCACTTACGTCTCATCATCGTTGCAGCGCGGCACGCTGGAGCTGTAGTAGGGGTCGGCGCACCAGCGGCAGTGCGAGGCGGCCGACAGACACGGCCCACATTCCTCATGCTCGATGCATGCCAGTTTATTTATCATCTGTTGTTCAACTGTAAGAAATACATTTATTTATTATATCGTCTAAAATCCCACTTGGGAGAGAGGGTTTTTACCTTGCTAATGCGCCGCTCCAATGCGGGTTGGGATGATGATAATTCCGAAAGCCGAAAAGGAAAAAGTGTCAAAATACAAGAGGAGCAGATTTTTTATAAATTTTAATAGTGTTTTTATATATAATTTTGTTTTATTAATTAACAGTTAGTATTTAAAGACCGGGACTCTCAAGAGGCTGTTTAATCATCGTCATCCCAATTACTATTTAGAAAATTATTGGAAGAAAGAAAACTAATATTTTACACTCGAGATAGAACATCACAATCCATAACTGAGCAGGCTAACCACATCACTATCGAGGGTTACTATCCAACTGATTGGTAGTATCCATGGTAAATACAACAATAGAAAACAGCAGGCGTTTAAATTATGTACAGATGTTATGGCATAGAAAGTGGCTAAAATGTTTTGTACCATCATATATGGCCTGAGAGAAACACATATTTGATAAAGCTTTCATTTTTACTACTTGGTAAAATCCAATATCGTAAACTATTTTTAAGGTCGTATCGTTTGGTTTTCGTGTCAATTAATTTATATTATCTTCTAATAGAGAGTCTATCAATTTACCAAAAATTGTAATTAACGAAATATTGCTAAATACCTATTAACAAATGAGAATAAAAATAATATGAGGCAAGTAACCAACCTATTTGTTAAACTTATTTACAGGTAAAAGTTTTCCAGTGACTAAGTTTAATACTGAAACTTTTTTTACTTTCATTGTTTATGAAATTATAATAATGTCACGAATTCTTCTTTAAAGTTTTATTAATTTATAACTGAAACATTGTTAATCTACATCCTTAAATAACACAATTAAGATTCCTAATTGCATTAGATGTTTGTTTACAATTTTTATTTTGACAAAGCACAGACAATACGCAGGTCAATCAAAAGCCGACATGAAACAATGCGCTATTAATCAAGAGAGAAAGTCGCCGAAATTTCTCAATTGTATAAACATTATGGACAAGGCAAGGCAGTAAGTTCCTACGTCAAGTCGTCTGGATTTTTTACGTCTCGGCTGTAAGTTACGATTACGTACGAAATACTTCGAGTTATAGAGCTTAAACAAATGTTCAGGTTCGTATATACGTAGGTGCCTTCTTACTATCAATTCGTAAGGAAAGTACCTATTGTGAAAACGTAGACTAATTTTATTAACCGACGAAAAAAACGGAGGAGGTTCTCAATTCCACGCATAACTTTTTACAGAGTTGTCCGATTTTGATAATTCTTTTTTTATTAGATAGGGCATACTTCCAAGGTGGTTCCATTTTCACTATGTTAGGATCTGATGATAATATTTTGGGAAAATTTAAGAAACTCTTCAAATTGTATAGGCACACTTGCAGCGATTTCGGTTTTAGTGCAAGTATCGGCAGCTTTTTGGCTACAAGTGCCGTATATTATACTATGACTACTACTACTAGTACGAGTATGTTACGTGGCAATAAATC
The DNA here is from genome assembly GCA_034621355.1 of Mycalesis mineus. Classification (NCBI taxonomy): domain Eukaryota; kingdom Metazoa; phylum Arthropoda; class Insecta; order Lepidoptera; family Nymphalidae; genus Mycalesis; species Mycalesis mineus. The sequence goes on along the minus strand of CM067899.1, from coordinate 4,944,982 downwards.
ACTAAAAATTAAGAAATAAATATTTTTAACAAGAAATAGAACCGACTCAAAACGCACTAAAAAGTAAAAAATAATTGTGTTATTTAGTTGCTTTAGTTTACTTAAACATATCTGGGAGTCGGTGCCAGCCGAGGTTTCTACTTTAAGAACATTACCTAGAACACACAAACTGCTTTACTACATTAAATAAATGTTGCTTGAACTTGCTGGCACCGACTTCATAGATATACTTAAGTTAACTAAAGCAACTAAATAACACAATTATTTTTTACTTTTTAGTGCGTTTTGAGTCGGTTCTATTTTTTGTTAAAAATTTTTATAGTATGGAAATTCCATCAGCAGGTAATCAATTTGAATAAACTTAGAAAATATTAAGGGGTAAAATAAAATAAAAACAAGAAAGCTCTGACTTGTGTCTAGCATCAGAGTATTTGCCAAGAGAAATCAATTAATTTTAACTCTAAGCTCGGAGTTCGGCAGTAGTGGTGTCACAATCCAGTGCCTCGGAGAGCACGTTAACATGCTCTCCGAACCGTCGACCCACTTATTATTACCAAGATTTAACAAATCAGTCGTTAAATAATCGAACATTATCACCCTTTAGCCTGCAACATTGGAGAAGCGTGGTAGTTCTAAGTTCCATATCCTCTCTCTTATAGGAATAAGGATAATACTGGTGTGTCTGAAGCGTAGGCATCGCAACATCTTCTAAGTAAATTAAATATATCTCTACGCTACTGTGAAAGGTTTTTATCTATGTAGATGTAGGTGAATAGTAATTGACAAATAATAACTTTTGATGTTTATTACATCCGTTATGACTTTAGCTGTTATAACTGCTGTTAGGTTATTGCGCAGAATCTGATATGATAGCTGACCCTATAGGTACACCATTATGAAGAAACTGCAATAGAAAAAAGAAAGCTCGATGTTTATTACAGATAAAGTTAACTAATAACAACAACAGTACATGTAATTACTGTTGACTGTAGGGTTGCCAGCCGTACTGTACCGTACTTTAGGACTATAACTGTATCTATTAGTGTGCCAACGGCGACTTATTGTAGCGATACAGTTGCGATGCTGTCGCGCGTCCGCATTAAAAATGTCTCGAAATAGTCGCTAGCTGTGTGCCTTCGCACACGGTCCCAGATTCAGTTGCGATGCAAACGCGATTCAATAACAGCACGAACGACTCCATTTTACGTATGTGACGGACAACAGCAATCTCAACCTGTCTGCCACTAATTCTCGATTCTCCATTCACACGCCACCCTCCCTCTTTTCTTCACCCGATATTGTCCAATACGGTCGCGCGTTTGCATCGGTACAGACGCGATGCAGTAGCGCGTTTCAAATGCGACTAACACGGGTTAGTAGTGATGCTGGCGTGCGTTTAGTAAACATCATCGCTACAAAAAGTCGCCGTGGGCGAGGGGCTTTGTGCATATAAGTGAAATTAGGAGATCTCTAAATCTATACACTTGATTGACTTGAAATTTATCATACTTTCCCATTTCGCTGCGTAAACGTTCACTAATAATAAATTTATCGATAGTCCTACGGGAACGGGATCTGAAATTTGAATCTGACAAAGCAATGACACTTTTATTGCAATGACAATAATTGTTCATCATCATTATCATTATCAGCCTATTAACGGCCCCCAGGGACAGGCCTCCCTCCTTATAAGAGAGGAGATATGTTGAATATTGGGAGGAGATAAATCAAAGTTTCTTAAAAATTTAATTTTTCGAAAGAAATAAATACCTACAGTTTTTTTAACAAATAACAAACATTATGTTTGTCTAATTTAAGTTTACTATTTTTGTTTGAAATATACTATATTTTTGCAGCTTATTCTGAAAGCACTATATTTTGCTGAAAATGGTTGACAACCCTAACTGACTGCAATGTGACACAGATTAAGTACCATCAACTATAGCTCGTGACCCGATTCCACCTGCACACCTGAGCACTGCCCACGGCAATTGATAGCTTATTTGTATTCTACGCATTGTGTAGATGGAACAACAACCCGAAATTATATGTACATATCTGGGAACGGTAAATACGTTTGATAGCGTAGACGAAATTCTAAACTCTATCGCGTTATTACCTCGTTGGTGCCGTGGTTAATGTTTGACTACAAGTCTTATATTTAATATTAGATACATACCAAAATTAATAAGAAAAATTTAGCAGAGATGGACTCTGGCAAACGCCAGGGGAGATTGCAGACTTCTCCAAAAACGGAGAAAAAGATGTTCGACTACAGATCATGGGGTTCTAGGTTCGAACCCTGAACCGTAATGTAATTAAATATTGAGTCATTCTTCTTAATAAATCATTTCAAAGAAATGAATCAGTCCCGGGTAAGGAAATTTAGGAAGTTTAGTATGTTAAGCAATTTATTCGGACTTTTTTTACTGTCATTTATCTTTATTTACATTTTTTTTTAATTTTTACCAATGTTATAGGTATATAATACAAAAATATGTATAAAAACTCTATTAAAAATTTATAAAAAAAATCTTCTCCAATTGCGGGGCCTTTGCGGGCCCAAGCAACCGGTGGTCAGGCCTCTAGAGTGAGGAACCTCCTCACAATACGCGCCGTTTCAAGGACTACTGCCTTCTGTATCCGACCCTTGATCCAACAATTAAGCGAAAGCTTCTTAAGGTGTTGGTCGAAGCTTTTCGCAAAAAGACCATTGACTGAAATGACTTTATTATTAACATACATTGAATAACTATGTACTACGTACTAGAACGGTCATCGCAAGCTCAATCCTTGCCAACCATCTTGCAGCGCCGGGCGCTGCAGTGGCCGCAGTCGCTCGGCTAACTCCGATAGATGTGAACGCGTTTATAAGCAACAACAAATACCTTTAAAATGCCTACTTGTGCCCTTTTAACGTGTACAAACAATTCTAAAAACAAGAAAAAAGATTCAGGAGTAACTTACCATCGGTAAGTAGTTAGAGAATTCATTAAATAATAGCATTCTATTTAATATTTACAATACGACAAATGAGTTGTCACAATGCGTTATCGCCCGCCATTTTCTAAGCAAATCATAGATCAAGAATTTCTGTCGAACAGATGGGACACTACCTACACCGTTCTTGAAGTGCCTACCCAAATCCATTTTGTAAAGTTTACTTTTTAATATCGATTTTCAATTTTATTTTATATAATAGTCTATACTAATATTATAAATAGGTAAAGTTTGTGAGTTTGTAAGTTTGTAAATAAAGTTATGTCTGGGCTAATCTTCGGAACTACTGATCCGATTTTAAAAATTCTTTCACCAGTAGAATGCTAAGTTATCGGTGAGTGTCATAGGCTATATTTTATATTTGTATTGTATATATTATCCGAGTTACCACAGTTTTTGTCACGCGAGTCGGATCGTGAAATTTATTAAATCGGCATTATTTCGCGTACGCTGCCTTATCTATTGGATATAATTGAAAACGTTGTATGAAAACTTTATGCATCGTAAAAAGTTCTACAAAAAAGTCCGCAATAGCATATATCTATCTTTTATATTTTGGTAGATATATAACTTTCTGTGTTTTAAAAAATCATTTAATTCATATGCTTACGTTTCGTCATTTTTTATATTACTAAACTTAAATCCTTATAAAAATAAATTATTTAATAATCACAAGGGTATTATAGAGATAATATTTGCCTTTTACAGTATGTTAATTAGCTATATAGTTTCGGAGATATTACAAAATTTCTATAAATGGTGTAGGTACCTTTCTACACTCTTTTGTCGGATAAAGAATATTTCACTGATAAAAGTCGAAAAAAAAGTGAAAAAAGTAAAATTTTATTTTGTTCAAAGGTATAATAATATTTATAATCGCTGTTAAAAAGATGAATATTTTAATTTCCGCGTATCGATTTATTTTTTTCAGATTCCTTCGACATGGACACGAAAATAGAGAAGCCTGGATAAAGTTTGTACAAAAAGATCGCAAAGAAAATTTTTGGCTACCTTCTGATTACTCCTATATTTGTTCTACACACTTCAGAGATGAAGATAAATACCTAACAAAAGCAAAGAGAGTATACTTGAAAAAAAATGCAGTACCACTAGTGGCGCACGTACAAAGCGCTTCAGTTTCGAACGTCGTAGAGTTGGTTGAGCCAATATCTGAACCAGTAAGTGATTCAGAATCAATTTTCGATACACCCAGAAAAATAGTGCTGAAAAAAAAATTATTAAAAGAAACTTTAGCAAGGAAACAGCTAAACATCAAATTCAAAAGGATTCAGCGTCAAAATCGATATTTGAAAAGTAAATGTGATTCTTATATATCTTTGGTTCACCATTTGAAAACTAAATTTGGATTCGATTCGTCACCTTTAACTGATATGATTGCTAAAGCTGAATTTGTAGAGCTCCAAAAATCATTTTTAAAAGCAAAGAATCAGAACAAGCATGCTTTGCTATATACCGCTCCACTTAGAAAATTTGCACTAACATTGCATTATTATTCTCCTGCAGCCTATAAGTATGTTCGCAGAACTTTTAATGGCGCTCTCCCACACCCAAGAACAATTTGTAGGTGGTATTCTACTGTTGATGCAGAACCTGGTTTCACATCGGAAGCTTTCAAAGTTTTGAAACTCAAGTGCCAGTCGAGTGAAAAACCTGTGATATGCTCACTGGTATTTGACGAGGTTGCCATAAGGAATCAAAAATTATTTCACAGAGGCAGAAAACTGGGAATGGTTAACTTTGGCGCAGGACCTGTTATAGGAGGAGAAGATACGGTAGCAACCCAAGCTCTTGTGTTTATGTTGGTTTCCTTAAATGAGAAGTGGAAATTGCCAGTCGGTTATTTTTTGATATCTGGCATTAGCGCTGAAAGAAAAGCAAATTTGATAATTATTTGCTTAGAAAAATGCCATGAAGTTGGAGTCACAGTAGCGAGTCTAACTTTTGATGGTTGCGCTGCAAATTTCAAAGCTGCTGAAGTTCTAGGCTGTAAAATAGCCGATGTAAATAATTTAAAAACTTACTTTCATCATCCCATTACGCAAGAAATGGTCTGTATATTTATTGATCCATGCCACATCATTAAATTAATTAGGAATACGTTTGAGAGGAAAAGACTCATTTTCAATGAAAATAATGGTCAAATCAGATGGCAACTTCTTGTGAATTTAAATAAACTTCAACAAAACGAAGGGCTTTCGTTTGCTAACAAGTTGACACCGCGACATCTGTTTTTTAGAAATCAAATAATGAAAGTTAAGTTGGCTACGCAACTGTTAAGCCGGAGCGTAGCCAAAGCATTAACTCTATGCGATAATATATTAAAATCCAATCGTTTTAAAGATTCTAGTGCCACTGTCCAATTTATAACTTTGGTTAATGATTTCTTTGACATACTGAATTCCCGAAAATATCACTTCTATGGTTACAAACGACCAATAGATAGCCAAAACAAAGATGACATATTTGCATATCTCAATAAAATAAAGTCTTATATAATCAACTTAAAAGTTCAAATAAAAACTAGAAGGGTTATTAGAAGACGTATGCAAGATCCCAAAATAATTATGCATATAACCCATAAAAAGATTGTGGAGTCAACTAGTAAAACAGGTTTTCTTGGTGCAGTAATATGCATTGAATCATTGATGACATTATATGGCAACCTTGTTGAGGAAAAGAATATAATAAATTATATTTCATTATACCGAATCAGCCAGGATCATCTAGAACTTTTTTTTGGCCTGATTCGAAAACATGGCGGCTACAATAATAACCCAAACGTTATACAATTTAGGGCCGCCTACAAAAAACTTTTAAATCACCTTGAACTGCGTTCTGCATTTGGTGGTAATTGCATTCCCTTAGACAATTTCACCATTCTAAATTCAGCCTCGGTAAAAGTCATAAACAGCACCTCCAATTTAAGTAGGCATGATCTGGATTCATATGAAGTTCTGGAATCAACACGAGCCCTTGAATCAGATCTGGAGGCCGAAGTCAATGTTAACATTCTTGTAAATATGCTTGATGAAGCCATTGTTACCGAAACAACCCACCTTATAGTAGGTTATATTTCGGGGTACGTGTCACGTGGTCTAATAAAATCACTAAAATGTGAAACGTGTATTGATACACTTACCACAGTAGAGAAACTCCCTCATCATAAACTGATAACACTCAGAGACATGGGTGGCTTATGTTATTCGTCGAAAGATGTGTATTTAGTGTGCCTAACCACAGAAATGGTGATTCGTCATTTAATTAAAAAGAGTGGGGGTGAAGCTCTGAGTACCAAATTCACCTTCTCTTATATTACAGTAAATACTTTAAAATTGTTCATTGACAAAGAGGTTTTTACTGGCCTTACTCAGCACTCGTTTAATCAACCCCCAACATTTAATCACAGGATTCATCTGATTCGAGCTATAATCAATAAATTTACAGTAATTAGACTTAAGCACGAGGCAAAACTAAGCAACGATTATTTTTCCATTCGTCAAAAATTAAACAAACTTGTACTCTTTAAAGGAAAATAAAATGTACCATTCATTAAAACGTTTTTCATTGTACTTTATAAACCTTTACACCTTTTTGTTATTGCAATAAGATAACTTATTTTACAAGTGTGCTTGTTCACACGCTAAATTAAAAGTACGATAGAAAATTGAATGTCTATTATTTTTACTTCATTGCAATTTCAGATTATTAATTAAGAAACTTATTTCAATAAAAGCTTATGAATCAAAATGTTCCTATATTTTGAATATGGCTGAAGTCACCACGTTTTACAGATAACAGTCAAACAAATTTAAAAAGTGAAATATAATATTGTACCTATTGTACATAGGTAGCTACAATTTCATTTCGCTTTTTAGTGTATTAAATATTTGAAGTCGAAAAAAAGTGAAATACGAAAATAGTTTAAAATTGATTATGCAAATTATTGGGCATTAGAAAAATGTTAAATAGATAAAGTAAGTCTACCAAATTTTTGAAGGCACGTCTGTTAGTATGTATAATCTATGACCATCTCCCTCGTCCCCCGCTCCCGCACGTGCCCGTCGAAGCGCATTGTTTTTGTTCGACGTGTCCATTCTAGTACGTAGTACATAGTTATTCAATGCCTATCATCCTAAAACCTTAGACGAATAATAAATGTTTGACTCCGAACCCATATTGCAGAAGCGTGGTGGGTCAACGTACCAAAATCTTTTCTTGTAGAGGAGGACGGACACGTGCCCTGTAGTCAGCCATTGAAGTAGACTGATGATGATGGCATCGTTCAGTTGTTCGAAAAAAGATTAAAACTTTCGTTATCTTCAACATTATCAGCGACCCACTGCTGCGCCAGGCCTAATTTCTTATAGGAGAGAGGATACGGAGCGTAGACCCACCATGCTTCTCCAAAGCGGTTTGGCGGGCTTAGAGTTATAATGTCCCTTTATTAACGATCACTATCAGATTTTCATTGCAGTAACCAGGGCAGACGGCTAAACGTGCTCTCCGAGGCACGGGGGGAGCCGTATAGGGTAACCACTTAACCAACGAGGCAATCGAGGCATTAAAACTTTAGATGAGCCTAATCACAAAAATAGACAGAGATACATGTATAAAATTCTTTGATTTTAAAAGGAATTAAGCGCTACTTTCCTGTATTGATACGTCAAACTATTATTTTCCTATTTAAGTTTATTTTATAAACTTCCTGCATTTTCAGGGACTGTTTTTAAAAGGAAAATCTATTTCTTCGTCATCGTAAGTACAGCAGCTCAAAAAGCCTGCAACTTATTAAACAATAATGAATTAAGATTTACATTCTACTAATTAATTAAAGAACAATGCAATTTAATGAAAGCTGCCCACTTATATTCGTGTGCTAAATCAAGTACCATTAAAAGCAGTGAGGTGATAAAATCGGCATGGGCGTACATCGGAGATTATGTTCAAACATTAAACAGACTTATCCGCTTTAATATAGACATATCGCCGCACGTGCTTTAACCGGGTTTTATTATACAATTATACATCATACACGGCTTGAGAAGAACCTGTAATTATTGCTAAAATAAGGGAAAACTGGAGTACACTGGTTTGTATTTTGGATAGTGGTACATATTCAATTGATGGAAAAACCACCCACCTGTAGTATGTACGGATGTTTTTATAACTCAACTGTTAACGAAATCATCTATATACTACTCCGTTTAACGTGATACTATAGATAAAGAGAGAGAGGCAAGTTCGAAACTCACAATGTCAACGAATAAACTTATTTACAGAATAAGACTACAGGTTTAAAGTAGTAGGTACCTGTGGTGGCACCACTTACTTGAAAGAAAATCCTTAGTTTTATTTTGCTCTATACACTTTAACTGGATTTCTAAGTATTAACCTCATCCACATACCTACAATGTTTTACTCGGACCAGTTCTCACAAAAATTACTACCATCAGAGAGATGGACAGCATTGAGGCGATTTCGAAGTTAGGGACACTTGCCAGGAAGCCATTTTCAGTCTTCCTTTAATATAAAATTTTCAAATCCCATCCCATTCTCAATTCTACGAGAGTCATTGTCGTTATACCGCTGATCCTAAGTTGCCGATACCTATCTGTCGACTGTCTACAAGCAAATCCTAAATTACGAAAGACTTTCTTAAAACCCCTGTCCCCTATTTCAATCCGGCAATAGTTAAACCCGTATTGCCGTAAATTAAAGGAATTGTTAACGATTTAGCCACATACGCTCCATCATGATAAATTAAAGAAGTAAATTGTATGATGTAGAACAAAAAAGCACTAGCAGGCGCTACTGTAGAATAGTTTTAAAGCTGAATTACTACATGAAATTGAGATTAACACATGTCTAGTTTGTATACCATCTGTTAACGCTAAAAGTGCCTATTAACTATAAGGTACATACACTCCATTCACAGAGTAGCAATGATTGTAAGAACGTTCTTTCCTTTGATCTTGTATGGCGTTCTTATTCATTACATGTCATTCTAGCCATATCAGTCATCTTACTTAGGAACCTACTATTCAGTACTCAGATCACGTAACGTAACTAATGAAGTCACTACAAATATATTCAGTTCGAAACTGTACCTACATTTTATTTCATTGAAACTTTGCAGAGTGCATTAGAAAAGGTTCCAAGTATGCGTTTTCCGTGTACACTTTTGCTAGCTTACAAATTCATTTGCATCATTTCCTGCAGTGTTGTCGTAAACGATAATATTACGTGTTCTAGTTACGACAAAGTATTAACAAACATTTATTTTCGTTTTATTCCGTGTGCAACATAAACTTCTATGGAGCTTACGGTCAAAGCTTCGCATCAGATCAGATAGAGTCCACTGCTAGACGTATTCGTACGTAGATAATAATTTAATTATGCTAAGTTATATCCGCGAAAAAATTTACGAATCCTTTTCTGAAAGAAGAAAACTTTCAGGAGATGTTGACACTACCATGTGGAATTATAAATCGTTCTAAATTGAACATTGTAGAGTTTTGACTCGTAGATTTTTCTCGGAAAATAGAAAAATAAATAAATTATCAACTATTTATAATAAACTTCCGCAAAGTAAAGCCTGCCAAGCCGTATTTGAATAAAAATTTACATATAAATACGGCTTGAATAGATCGAAAAACCATTGTTGTTTGTGTAAATTACAAACCATTCATCGATTAAAAATAATACGATTTCTATAAATTAGAGAAAAGTTAGAAAGCTATGTAAAAGTAATTTTGAATTAAAGCTTCTGAAGAAAGCTTCTCCACTTCAGAAGATACTTTATTATAATAAGTAAAAGTGAATTAAATTCCCTTTCCTAAACTGTAAATTTTCTCAGAACGATGACAAAGTTGGTGTAAAATATATAAATAGCTTTATGAAAATATTAAAGTCAAGACACACTACAACATTTCTCGGGTCGTATTTTCTTCGAAGTCAACGGAGTTGAAATAGGTATATTTTGGTAATGAGGAAGTAAAAAGTTAAGAATATCTTTTGTCACGGAAATTTGGATGACTGCGACTTAAGATAGAAAAACTATCGTTAGGATTTAGAGTAAAAAGATTTCTTAGAAGATATTGTAAGTATCACAGAAAAAGTTCTAATAATCTATTTTGAAATTAGGAAACTTTCCACAGGCTCATCCCCAAAAATTTACTTCATATATCATTTACAAACAATATATATTGGATAGTAGTTTCTAATATATCAGATATTAAACCTATGGAGAACATAATAAATAAATTTTTCTGAAATTATACTTATATACCAAGTATATATTGATATTTTCTTTGGTTTTTAAATGACAAATAGCTTTTTCCCGTATAATCTTCGTGAAATAAAGCTGATGAATTTCATAGAGGATTTTAGACATAACAGGGTAGAAAATCACAACCCTGTGCTCACAAGTGTGTCTTAACCCTACTACAGACTAAATAGGAACACAAACGCATTTGTCCCTATCGGGTCGTGTAAATAAAGCTGTCGCTCTTATTTATTCCATTTTCTATTTCAGAATGCTAATGTGCAGAGCAGGTGGGTTCATAGCCTCGTCTGATACTATTTCCGTATACATTTTTACACCGTACATTAAATAAATCTTCCCTCCCGAAGCGAGATGCGTTTTTATGGACTGATAAGAGTTTAACTTTAATTATTACGATTGATGGTGCAGCACTGGCTTTGATCAGTTCGATTTGGGTTTCATTTGATAATTTAACACGTGTTCCTTGGTATATTTGGTTACGGGTTTAATATATTGGGATTATATTTCAAAGGGCGTGGCGTTTCATCAATAGTTTTCTTTATAGTACTTTTATTTACATTACTGACTATGAACGTATTTAAATTCAAAATACTGACATGTAATGAGTACATTTAAAATTGTAGCATTTTTTTGGTTTGTTGAAGATCTTTAGGAATTACCTATTTTAACTAAAATACAAACGGTATAAATAGAATTCCCAGAGATGAGATTTATTTTAATTTCAAGATTAATTCCCTAAGTTATAAGTAAGCATATAGGTATCACGGCAACTTTCAAACAAAAGTAACGCATCATGATCGATCAATTTCCAAGAGAAATTAATTTTCTTACCCATGTCAGCTTCATGAAACTTAATTTCATCTACTTATTTAAAAAAAAACTTTTCACTAAACATTGATAGCATAAAGGTGTGACTAAGCTGTGTAAACATAGGTAACTCGTATTCTGTATATCTGACCTAGTATATTATACGAACTACTTACAACAATAATCTTATCGGAAAATCGTTGTAACATATGGAAAACTCACCTTGACCGCTTACATATCCGACAATTGTAATTATGCACAATATAAACAGTGTGATCACAGAAAATCTAAAAAACATGATCGGTTAATCGAACCCCAATCACTATTTGCACGTTGAGTCAACTGGCGTAACGCGATCGGTTTCGCGATGTACTAATGATAAGGGCTGATAAGATAAGGGTGGCGATCGGCGCGCGGGCCGCGCCGTTCGCTGTACGACTCTCTCGGCCGACATCTGCCGAACATCTAATCTACGTTGCCGACTTGATGTTGTAAAATAGGTAAACGTGACGTAAACTTTCCTACGCTTACTTTCCACATCACCGTGTTTCTAATCCGTTGCTGTTTTAACAACACACACTTTAGCTGTCCACATACTAATAACCAGTAATGGACGAGGTGTACGTGAACATTGTCATGTGGTTCTTTATGAATGAACATGAGCACACAATCTGTGTTTACGGTACGTTGCGTGAATTAATTGCAGCGTGATAACACAGTTTTTCAGCGTTATCAATCAGGAAGCTACTTTTAAAAAGTGCGATGCACTTGCTTATAACTGTTCTAAATCATCTTTAATGGTAAATAGATGTTATCGCTCGTCTATTTTAATTATATCCATCAAGTTCTCGGGCGTTGCTCGCAAGATATGTACTTACCTAATTTATTAATGATTTTTCTCGAATAGCGTGTGAAGTACATTTAGATTAAAAAAACCTTGTTACTGTCGTAAATGATAAATTTAACCTAATAAATTAACTTTAATTAAATTTTTAGTAACAGATAGATTATTGATTCCCGATGATAGTGTTGGTTTATAACTTGTCCAGATTTAGATTAAAGTTACTGAAAAATAACGATATTGGAAGTGTTATAAAATCTCAAATCGCCAGTGCTCTTTCATCGGCAGCGCTGCCGTATCCCTTTGCGATATAAAATTGTATGGCAATATATAATTAGACTGGCTGTCCTTCATTCCTGATAGCATTTAACAGCGTCTCAGAATAACTGTACAAGAAAATACTTTTAATAGGATAACATTATTCTTTAATTCATACACAAAACAGAAAAATGACAATTGTTTTTTTCTATTTTACTAAATCCCCTAGAGGTTCGTCATGTTAAATGTTGGGATTAAAAATTGATGTGTAATATATTTATCTATAATTATGGATTACCTTTAAGCCGCAGGTTTTTAATACGAGAAACATCCCGAATTAGAGTCTTAATTTCAAATACAACAGCATTTCACCGAAAAGTCACGCCTCGATGAATTCATTTATAGAGGAATGGGTCAATGACACTGAAATAAATGAGATCGATAATGATTTAGAGGATATCTAATTCTCTTAATTGCTTACGAGCACGCTTTAAGTAGATTATTTATGGTAAACTTACCATAGTTCTTTACGGACTACTCCTACTAGCTTTATGAGTAAATACCTATTATTTTTATTTTGCTACCTAAATACTCGTATATTCTACCCAAAAAAGCAATCAATCACCAAAATCTGTCAATTTTTTGGAATAAGTATAAAAATTTATTACACTGTAAAGTCAACATCTATTTATTATTATTATTTAGTATTTAATGACTACAAGTTGGCCCTTGACTGCTATCACACCTGATGTTAAGTGATGATGCAATCTAAGATGGAAGCGGGCTAACTTGTTAGGATTAGAATGAAAATCCATATCAATATCGGTTTCTACACGACAACGTAAAATGAAAATAAAAGACAAATCTCCTGAGAATTACTCTTTAAGTTAATCGAAAATAAAAGAACTTTTAGTTTCGTTTTGAAATGTTTTGTCGGATTTAGTTCTTGTCCAATTGGCTCTTATAGAAAATGAGGGTTTGGGTTCAGCCCCCAAAAATTAATATTTAGTCGCACCTATCTACTTCTAGCACAGTGTTTTACTGTAGGCAGTAGAGCAAGTAGGCAAATCTGTGTCGTTTGAAAGAAGCTAAAAGCATTTTTTTAATGCAAGACAAGTATTTGATCTCATAGCTCAGTTGTCCTTCGAATGGTCACTAAAGGTAAGTAGAAACGTGGCAGGCCCAGGAAATTTGGAAAAGGACCATTGAAAACGAAGGCAGCTCTTTCCTGGATCCCGTTGGATTACAGTAGATATGCTCCCAGACAATTTGGAAATAGACAACAGCTGCAAATAGGCATGAAGAAGAAGCCATGTCTAAATTCTTTAGAAGGCCGAATCAAGCGGTATTCACTAATCTCTCAACTACAAACAGGTAGGTAGGTACACTTGCTAATATATCAAAGGATTTCTTCACACCAAAAAGGTCTTTTATAAAGTGTACGTAAATGCATCTTGTAGGCGTACAGTCGAGGCCAAAACCGTCACATTTAGGTTTTTGTTAGTGGGCGATCGCTATTTGTTGTTCCTTTTAAGAGAACAAGATTTGCTACTTTAGATAGACTAGATAAGCCTTGAATATACTTTGATGTAACCTTTTAAAACCTTTGATTTAACCTCGCAGTGCCTCGTGGATTCATTTGCACAGATCCCATTCTGGTTGGAATATCTATTTGTACAAATTGGATTAAAAGTAGCCAATATTTTCCAGGCTACAGTCTATCTCAGTTCCAAATTTCATCCACATCAGTATAGCCGTTGTGCCGTGATTGCCTAACATTCATCCATAGCAACGTCCTACTAATTTATAATACTATACTAAAGCCAAACTCGATTGAGAATGCTTGTCAACAAATAAATTTAAAATGAAGGTAGACAATGCAACACATTTTATGCTTAATAAATTTAAAATTATGTTTTGTTTTTTTTATAAAATCCTGTTTAAAAGATATTGAATATATTAATTAGTTTTAAGCATACTTATCAAATTTATTGTCATTAATTCGTCATTAACAAGTTAATTAAAAAAATTAGGTGCAAAATGACTAGTAATTTTTACCTTCATTTTTAATTTGTTTGTTGACAAGCGTTCTCAATCGAGTTTGGCTTTAGTATAGTTTAATTTATCCATTTTTTTTTTCTAAAACTATTCCGAGCTTTATATTGTAACTTCAAGGGATTCGAAGTTATTTAACTAACCTTATAATTAATAACTTGATCAATACCTGCTTCACATCCTAATCAGGGAAGAGATTATTAGTGTAAAATGAGACTGCTTCAGCCCCGCTGCTTCTGTTCCGGCAACTTCTATGGCGCCGCATACTCGCATTATTACTTTCAAAGTAATATCAATTGTCAATAAAATAGCAAACCTAAGTGCAAGGGACCTAATACTCCTAACACACCCGTGCCGCTCTTGTGCAATTTTCGATGCGATGAGGTCCCAATATTATTATCACGACAATCTGCTCTATATCCCTCTTTTATACTAGTAATAAAAACATATTTTTATATAAAATAAACACTCGCTTGCTCATTGTCTGACCTATAAATCTAGATGTAAAGTCATATCAAACTCACTTGAAAATGTCTATTGACTCTACCGTAAAGGCTTGGAAAAACAGACCTTCGAAACCTAAATGCGTATAAGAAAATATTACTGGAATACTTGGTGCGCATATTAGATACAATGACTTTGTACTTCTGAAATATATGAACACGATTGTACCTACATTAGGGCGTGTGCTGGGCGTTGCGTTTAATGCACTTAAGCGACTTGGATAGCGTACACATCGTGCGTTAAATTGAACGCTAAAAGAGTGTCTAATAGTTTTACCTCATATGAAATATTTGATGTGTAAAACTAATATATATACCACCTATTATAACAGTGCAAAACTTTGCAGAACATGCAAGGAATACATTATTTAAAGCGCCGCTCTATTTATTTTAGGTTTATCTTTTTTCCAGGTCAACCAAGGCCTGAAAACAAATTCAATTACCTACATGTCAAGTGAGGCAAAACGAACATTTTGGATTTTATAACAGAAGCACACAGTCATACTTCCATAATAATCTTTCAACAAGCATTTTACTGTTGGTTTTATTAAAGAAAAATAAAGCATAAAATATATTAGATTATTATTTCTAAATTGTGTTAAAAAATGTGTTGTAATATCCATGAGCAAATAATCCTTACTAATATAATAAAGTGGATGTTTGTTACTCTTTCACACATAAACTACTGAAGGGATTTTTATGAAACTTCACAATAATATAGCTTACATATCCGAAGAACACAGTGGCCACATTTCGTCCCGAAAATCCCACGAGAAGGAAAACGACGCGGGTGAAACCGCGGGCGTCCTCTAGCAATTAATAATATCTTTTAAGAAACTCGCGCTGACCGTTATTGCGCAGAAGTAAAAATTTATTGAGGAATGAGGGCGGGCGTGCGTAGCGGCGATTTCCCCCGCACCGAAACGACGCACCGCGGACTTCCAATGTACAGTCTCGCTCTGAGTTGCACTGTTATTATTGTTAATTTTCAGTTGGTTTGTTAAATATAATTATATATTTTGTTGTTTTTTTAAGTTTGTTTATGAATTTAAAGGGAATGATATACCTAGAAGAAATACCGTTTTGCGACGCCAGGCGTGTTACCATTGCCTGATTCAGATAAGACTAGTCTTATATCTAAAATAAAAATTGACAATATTTTATTTTTTTACTCCCCGTAAGATTTTCAAAATTTATTTATTCATTTATGGTAAATATCTATACTATATAATTATGTCTTAAGTAATACGAAATCTTTGGAAATTAGAACTATAAACATTAACATATATAAGCACAAACACGCACGTAACGTACACAAACACATACACACACACGCATGCACGCACGCACACACACATATTAAAACGATGTCATAACATGATTTAGCTATTAATTAGGTAATTATAGTATATATTGTATTGTGTACGCGACGGTACCGATGCGCAGCCATCCCTTCTACGTTTCGTTCAGCGCTAGACTTACAAGTCTACCTACTAAAGCGCGCGTTTAAAACGCCTCATATGTGCAACCCATAATTACATAAGTGGATTCAAATAGTAAAGTGTCATCCAAGTTGTATCTAACTGGTTGAGTTACTCGATACTTAACACCTTCAAACCTCTTTCACAACAGCACTTCCTTTGTTTACACATAAGCACACAATACTTGTAAAATACTCAATCGATTTTTGTGTACTCGTATTGTTAAAACGTGGTGTAACGTTAATTTGTCGGTACGCGTTGACGGAAGTCACTTATAGTTGGTGAACATTTAAATATGCGTTTTCGATGGACGTTTCCCGTCACGTTTTGGACGGCCATAGAACTTTTATACCGTTACTATTCGAATGGATGCTTTTAGTTTTATGGTCTATGCAGATACGTGCGGTAAGTTGTTTATCATTGATCAATGTCAGGGGTCAAACAAGACTTGCACACATTTTTGTGAACTTTACAATTCTACAAATAAAATGCTACGATTGTTTTTGTGCGATAAGTTCTTTATTACGTAACAAGTCAGGTTCGGGAAAAAATAATGCTAGCACACAATTTCTTTTGACTCTATAAATAATGCTACGATTATTTTCTTAAACGAAATAAAGTACCGCTCGTTTTAATACCATAAAAAAAATCAGAAAAGTTGGAAAAAAATTACACATCTTTAATTTGATCAAAATACGCGTACCGCAAATTAAAAACAGTAGTAGGTACAGGCAGATAAAATTCTTAAGCACGCCTTGATCGTGCCATGTATGGATAGAATTTTATGTTTACCTACTATTTATTTGTATTAGTATCTTCTACTAAGATATTGAAAGTAACTTTAAAAATAATAAAGTAGGTACCTATTTTAAGCATTCACATTACTGTTTTAATATATTTTCAAAATATTAACTTACTGATGGAAACGTAATAACGTTTCTTGTTAAGCAATAGACAGTAAAATTTATACCTATTAGTTTTATCATTTCAGACACAGGAGACTGACACGTGACACTCTTCTACACTACAAGCACTAAAAACGCTACGAAATAGAAAACAAAAAACATTTATTAAACTGCAACAATATGTAAACCATAAATGTTAAATTGTTTCCCCCGTGGCATCAACTTGTTCAACGTTCTCTTCATTAACGCCAGATTGTAAAATTTTAATTGCGGACGTCGTGAGGCGTGCACTCAGTTCCGACTTTCTGGGCCTCTTCGGGTCTCTAGACCTTTCTAACATTTCGTAGAAATGATTGACAGGGTCAAGCCAAGCGAAACCGTTGTCGGCGCTTCCCACCCATTTGTGGCCGTTAGGGTCGACCAGAGTCAATTCTCCAACTGGAATATTGTCGATAAAGTTGCACATCAAAACACTGTCGTCGGGATATATGTATTTGCCTTGACCATTGTAGGACCAGTCCTCGAACAGTCCCACGTATTTCGACTTGTCTGTGAAGGTAATTGAGACATCTTCATTGGCACCAAGACGGTCGGCGTCCCAAGTGCCGTTGTAAACGTCGCCTTCAGCCGTTGTGTAAGTGCCAGGACCTACAGCGGTAATTAAATTAGTATTTACATTACATTATTCTTAAATATTCACCGATAATTTGCCATATTTTTTTAATATGACTAATTGGCTTTTCTTTCTGATTAGTCATATAGACTATGTTAGTAAGAACTTCCATGAGCTCTCGGTATTGAGACCGGTTCTATAACCGTGGAGCATCATCGAAAAAGACGGGGAACCATAAATATTTTGGACCCTCATTTTTCCAATTACATAATTTCAAAACTGCAAACATACTGTAGCGCTTGACTATCGTAAGTCATCGGTATACTCGTATTATGGTACCTACATAAAATGGGCGACAGATTTTGAGTAAGTTGGCTTAAACGTACAGACTGACAGCGGTACTTTGTTCTACTACCTATGTTCAGTTTATGGATTCCGGAAGAGCCGATAACGCGTTCGTAATCAAAATTATTGGGCGATATGCTAAAGCTAAATCTTCCACATTTAAAATCTCCCTTAAAACAGCTTTAATATAAACTCAAAATAGCAGCATTCTCAAATGGGATATAAAAGTTCATTAGGATTAATCAGCGCGTGACGCCTAACGCGATGGGCCGGAGTTCGGAATGGCGGTACACTCCATTAGGCTCAGCGTTGAAAGACAAAAACGGTTTTGTTACGCTTGAGTGGTGTGCGAGTCGTTGGACTCTTGAAATTAACGTGGTTTGAGTAAACAAGGGGATCATATTTTCAAGAGTGGCAATAAGAAAATCAAGTAATTTTAATAGATACAATCTCAAAAGCGACGACCTCCGTGGTGCAGTGGTATACGCGGTAGATATATTAGACGGAGCTCCTGGGTTCGATTCCCGACGGGGCAGACTGAGATTTTTCTTAATTTGTCTAGGTCTGGCTGGTGGGAGGCTTTCGCCGTGGCTAGTTACCACCCTACCGCCAAGCGATTTAGCGTTCCGGTACGATGTCGGTAGAAACCGATAGAGGTGTCGATTTCATCCTACTCCTAACAAGTTAGCCCGCTTCCATCTTAGATTGCATCATCACTTAACATCAGGTGTGATAGCAGACAAGGGTCTGCCATGATGAGATTTTTTTGATTCATTTTACGATAAATCGATAGGCGAAATGAAACGTTTTTTATTAATTTCCTTCAACTTAATATTGTAGGAAATTATCTATAGTTTAATTTTGTACTTGAATAATACGTATTTTTTTTAAAGTTCAAATTCAGAAAGAGCTTTTCAAAATGATGAGCTCTTTCTGAACTTCAACTTTAATAAAGGAATAATAAAATCAAAAATTTTGCGACTGTTTCGTTTATTGTTCCGATTTCTATTGTTCCAGTAAATAAGCTGACTTAAAATCAAATCATAAAATTTAACACCTTACCATTCATTTTAACAGTTCTATCCTTTTTCTTAGCTTCGAAAAAGCCGTCGTAAGTGTCGCCGGTGTCGTGTTGGAAAACGCCTTGGTCCTGTATCACGGGAATGTCCTTCAAAGGTTTTGTGTCCAGTTCAGATTCTCCGTCCGTCGCTAATTCTGCCATTTTAGGTTACCCTTATCTGAACTAAGAAACTCCCTAAGAAACGTGTTTTATGAAACATTATAATTAGACTAGAGTTGGACGCCCGGATCAGTCTACTAGTTTTAGCGGCCTCCGTGGCGAAACGGTATGCGCAGAGGATTTATAAGACGGAGGTCCTGGGTTCGATCCCCGACTGGGCCGATAAATATTTTATAAAATAATCCTGGTCTATCTGGTAGGAGGTTGTAACCTCCCAACCGATTGAGACGTACCGTCAAGCGATTTATCGTTCCGGTACGATGTCGTGTTGAAACCTAAAGGGGTGTTCATCCTACTCCTAACAAGTTAACCCACTTTCATCTTAGATTGCATCATCAGGTGCGATTGCAGTCGAGGTTAGGGCTAAATTGTAACGAATAATAACTACATAACCAATACTAAAGATGCGGATATTTATGATACTCGATCAAATACAAGCATACTGTTACTGACGATATCTCCGCATCTAGGGAACTTTTAACTTACGTTAACGAACTACATAAAAATATGAAGGTTAACTAACCGAACAACTTGTATATAAGTAACTAGGTACTTAAATGTAAAAATGTACGAAAAAAATTACAATGATTTATTATTATTTAAGTAAATTACCTATTTATTCAAATTAATTAAACAAAGACTGGGGTGTGACAGCTCGTCCGTGACATAGGCGTCGCGCCTGTCAGTTCATTTCGCACGAAACTGTAACAAATATATTTGACCGTGACCCAAAAAGATCTTAATTAACTTAATTCCAACTTAGGGTCTTTCCGTACTAAATCTGAATCCGAATTATATATATATATATATATATATATATATATATTTATATCCTAGAACCGTTTCGGCGTCCAATGTGGAGTTAATTGCATTTAAAATGGCGTCCACCTGCTTTTGGCGTCCCATATACGGACGTCATTTTGGTTGACATTGCCAAACCACGCGTCTTGGTCTAAAGTACTATGTGAACTTTGTAATAAAAAAAAAATTGGACTTCACTTTACAGCTACAATGCATGAAATTGTATTTCGCTTAGTTCTTGTCAATTTCGTTTATAACGTGTAGCGCTGCTGTAGCGCGAGATATACATACGTTTGACAACAATGTAACGAATGAAGGCGACCGTTGACATTGTTTATTACTTAGAATTCGGCTTATCTACTTCCTACGCCTACGCCTACGCCTGGCGTGTTTAAACCTAGTGAACTATGGCTTGTGCAAAAATGAACCTCACATTGATTTAAGTTATTAATTATTATACAGTCGATACTGAACCAGTCACACCGTTCGACGTGATATTCGCCGTCCGTCAATATGATAGAATATCCTGCACTTGTTTAGTGTACGATATTCTATGATATTGACGGATTTAATTTTTTGCTTATGGATCCGATAAATCCATAAACATGATTTTTTTTGTATAATAAGATAGATTTAAAGAAAATGAGAAGCACGCGACAAGGAAAAAAAGGTAAGATTGCTCATATTAATTGCTTATATTAAGTCAATAACTTCTGGTTGCGGTTACAACCCAATTAAATCGTGATTTTCTTACACATTTGGAATAATGTGCACAGTCTAAGGGCCGAGTTTGTGGAACTATTTAATCAATGTTTAAGACTAATCAACGGTTTTCTATCTGTCTGTCACTTTCTTTCATGCCATTTCCAAAAGTGACAGACAGATATATAACAGTTGATTAGTCTAACCATTGATTAAATAGTTCCATGAACACGGCCCTAAGATGGTCTAAGATTGCTTTGAAACCTAATAAGATTTCAAAACAATCTTATGCGCAGGCTTCTAAAAGTAGGCATCATCAAAATATCGGACAAACATTCAGCACTCAAATGTTTTAACTTACAGTCAGTACTCAGTATACAGTTCAAGTGAGCCCAAGATGGTTATTGTTTTAGACGTAGATGGTTTTCTAACAAGATCGGATTTTGAACAATTGTATAATAATGACGTGATTTGGCCTTGGGATACGGCGCATTTTATTTTACGGACGCATTGTATAAATTGTGCATTTGTTGTTAATGTTTTACCGACGCAACCACAACATTTGATTATTAATTTAAATTTTGGTCATAATGTACTCACATTACTTGAACAATCATGGTTTTGGTGCAGTAACTGTACTGTACCTTTGCTCTGTATGATCATTACCCACAAGATGAGTGCGAATATTGTTATCTGGAAAACTAGGTATTTATATTTAGACCTTAGATGACTCTAATTTTGTAAATATTAAACATGTACTTATTTTCATTTTTTAATATCTACAAAATAGGTATGATAATATTAATATTTTTTAACTTAATTTATTTTATTTTTGGATCCAGTACAAGCATATAACACAAGAAGATATAAAACAAACTCAGTTAATGTAAGCAATTATGAACAAAATATTGACAAGATCCTGCCGTGTCTAAAAGAAAAAATCAAAATACAACAAATATCTAAAGTAAAGTATCACGTTGTAAAGATGTAAATTAAATTGCCTTTAAGAGATATCAATATTAATTAAATTTATGTTTTTTAGGAACAATTTACAGAAAAAAGAACGGCATTATGCGTAGCTTCAACTAGCAATACACTTCACATTAGCGCCGAATATCGACATGAAAATAGTACCATAAATAGTGCCATTTTTGATAAAAATATCAATCACGTAGTTACTGAAAAGAGTGGTATTATTGATACTACACATAGTCCTGAGAGTTGTGTAAACACCGAAGAAGATCAAAGAACATCTTTTAATGTGCCGGAAAGCGATGACGATGCTGACTTTTAGGATACAAGCGATAACCTTTATGTACCAGAAACCACTGACGAATCTGATAATGACTCAGATATTTGTGATGAGACCTCAATTACCAGCAACTTGAGGCAGAACCATCAAGTAAGTAAAAAAATTACATAAAAACACTGATTTGTTCTAAATTATTAATGCGACTTGGAAAAAAATAGGCGTCTGGCACTTCCGCTCACCGAAACGATATACAACACATAATATTGTTATTTTAACCCCAATCGAGCGAGTTGTTTTTGTTTTAATGTCGCGACGGATGGTTTCCGAAAGAAATAAGTACAGTAGTGTCTAATTGTAGTTTTATCGCTATTGTATTAGCTTGTTTCTTTGTGTATGTAACGGAATCTTTAAACTCGTTTTTTAAGAACTGCAAAACGTCGGATTAATTTGAAATTTGTGTACCCAGACCCAATGTCAAGGACCCAGAAAATTTTGTAAATTTGTACTATCATAAAAATAAACAATAAAAATAAAATAGTTAAAGTAGGTACGCGTTGCGAACCCTCAGTTAACTTAACCTTTAATGTAGACAAGAATAACTGAGCACACACATGCGTGAAATATAATAGAATAAAAACATTTACCTACCTATTATCGATTAATTAGTATATTTTTTTCTTTTAGGATTCATTTGAAATTCACGATGAAGCTACCGAACACAAACAAACTGAAGGTCTTTCCATCGAAGAAATGGAAGGGGATGAAAAGAAGAGGATACGACAAAGGGATTATTGTTTCTATTGTGAAAGTTTAATTTTAAATTTCGCTAGACACGTTATAAGAAACCATTCTAATGAACCGGAAGTTCAAAAGGTGTTATCGATGCCAAAAAATAGTAAGTCTCGTAAACAAATGCTAACACTCTTGCGTAAGAAAGGAAATTACATTACTAACACTCAAAACTCTACCTTTAAGCCAATGAAAAAAAACAAGTACAACAGAAATGACGACTATTTACCTTGTACTAAATGCTTAGGATTT
This sequence comes from Mycalesis mineus, assembly GCA_034621355.1. Taxonomy (NCBI): domain Eukaryota; kingdom Metazoa; phylum Arthropoda; class Insecta; order Lepidoptera; family Nymphalidae; genus Mycalesis; species Mycalesis mineus. The sequence goes on along the minus strand of CM067899.1, from coordinate 4,921,832 downwards.
TATTCCCGAAAACAACTATGGAAGCACAAAAAACTTTGTGATAGTAATAATCTCACATCAAATGTTCAAGTTGATGCACAGAATTTTTTGCTTCGTAACATTAAAGTAAATCAAAAATTAAAAGATGATGTTTTTCCACGTATGAGGCCGGATAAAATATCTATGTTTGCCAAAAAAGATTCTTTGATCTGTACTTTTGGATTCCAGTATCTTAGGACACATAGAGAAAAACATTTTATAAATGTAACCTCTAGAAAAATGCGTGAGCTTGGTAAACTATTAATAGAAATAAAAAAAATTAAACCAAACATTAGTAGCTTATTAGACGCCTTGAAGCCGGAAAATTATGGAACACTAGTTTTGGCTACTAAAAATGCAGCTAGTTTCAATAATTTAAAAGATTGTTACGATTCTCCCACTTATGCCATGAATATTGCAACATCGCTAAAACAATGTTGCAATATAGCATTACTTGAGTCTTACAAAGCGGACTCTGGTATTAATGGAAAAGAAATTCAAGCAGATCTTAAAACACTTACAAGTATAATTCAATCTAACTGGAAATTTGACGTCTCAAGCCAAGCTGCTGACGACTTAAATATGAAACGGTATAATAAAACAACAATTGTCCCATTAGCATCTGATTTAAAATGTTTAAAAGACTATCTAAATAAAACTGCTGCACACGCAGTAGACAAGCTATCGGAATCAAATAATTCATTAAATTGCAATGCATTCAATGAATTAATAGAGTCCGTGTTCTGCCGCCTTTTGTTACTAAACCGACGGCGTCCCGGAGAACTTCAGAGATTACACTTAAGTTTTTATGAAAACTATGATAAAAAAGATAACGAAAACAATAAATATGAAGAATTTGATAAAGTTCTATCAGCAACGGAAAAAATATTAGTAAACAGTTTAAAACGAATTGTTATTCGAGGGAAAAGAGGGAGAGGGGTTCCAGTTTTATTTAGCAAAGATGTTCAAAAAGATATCGATATCTTAATTTCTTTAAGACATAAATATGTAAATTCAGGTAATGATTTCTTATTTTCTAAAGCTGGGGGATCAGTTATATGTGGTTATAAGACCATAGAAAAATACGCGAAAGCTTGTGGTGCAAAAAATCCAAAAGCTTTAACTTCGACTCGACTTCGCAAACATTTAGCCACTTTAACCCAGCTTTTTAATATGTCCGAAAACGACATGGAACAATTGGCTTCATTTATGGGCCATACGATGTCAATTCATAAACAAAATTATAGATTACCGGATGATGTGTTCCAAACCGCTAAAATTTCTAAGCTGTTACTTTTAATGGAAACTGGAGACGCGGATAAGTATAAAGGTCATACTCTAGACGAAATTAATATCAATTTAGAAGAAGAAATAATCGGCGAAGATATTCAAAATGAGGAAATTCTCGATTTCGAAATGTTAGAACCGATTTCTTCTATAAATAAAACTTCCTTAAATTCATCTGATTGCTCTAAACAATCCATGCCATCTTGTTCAAATAAATCAATTGAACAGACGGTAATAAAAAAGAAGCGTGTACTAGTTCCTTGGACACCACAACAAAAACGTGTGGTTTTAAATTTCTTTTCGAAACATATTAAATCCAGAAAACCTCCAAAACGTGACGAATGTGAAAACTTACGAAGTCAATATCCAGAACTTCTAAATAATAAAGATTGGCTAAAAATTAAAGTATTTATACAGAATACATATACAAAACAATAATTATGGATATATTTCAGCACTACAACTTATTACATAAATTATCGTTTACTTTTATGACTTCAACTACATACTTTTATTTTATTTATGCGGTTCTAAGTAGACTCTTTTTTTATCAATAGGGAAAATTTTCACATTTACACATTGTCACTTTCAAAAGCTGATATCTGAAAAATGAGCGACTAACTATTTATTTTTTCTGTTCATTATGAAGCTTACATTATTTCTAAGTTTGTATAATTATTAGTAGAAACTGAAATTTACTTAATATTCTTATAGTTGAAATTCAATGTTTTTTACTTATATTTGTAACATTTGTATACTACACTCTTGACAGAGTGGTATGACATGTAGCTTGTACTTGTGTTTTTACCTTTTCAAAAATAAATAAATGCTTTAATATCGTATTAATGGTTTTATTTTATCACTACATAAAAAAATTACTAAAGGGTTGTACTGCGTATAGTATGCGTACCTTTTTCGAATCAATAGGTATGTTTGTTTTTTTCCAATTTAAAATATCAACTAAGATATTTCAATACAAGCTTTTGCCCGCGACTTCGCCCGCGCGTGGATTTCGATATAATGTGTTAAAAGTGTCTGGTTGGTTCTGTGGTTGGGGTATAGCCCCTCATCCTGAAGTCTCGGGCTCGGTTTCTGGATCGAGCAAAAAGGTAATGAAGGATTTTAACGTCAAATTTTAACTGTCTCGTGGTAGGGTTATAATTTTTGTATCGCTCCGCGCTGCTATATATAACAGCACGGAGTTTGCATTTAGCCCAATGGATGGCGATAAGCTCACCCCCTATCCCAAAGGATCTAAACCTAATTGGTGAAATGTGGGTTTGAACACCTCTGCCACCACCCCCTGGGTAATATAGGCGTGATGCTGCTATAAGTAAGTATATGCGATATCTGGCAAAATAAGTTCACCGCCTATCACCTGGTACCTAAATATAGAAAGTGGAATTTGGGTGGTATACACTTCTGCCACCCCCGTCTAGAAAATATAAGCGAGATATTATGCTATTTTATGTTCTTTAATATATTTAATAAAAAAGATCTTTTCATTTTTAAAGAGAAGAGGTCAAAGTCTCACAGAGATTTTTTTGTAATTTTAGTGGCACCACCAAAATTACAAAAAAAAACTGTCCGATTTTCACCCATCCAAGCTATCTCTCGCACTAAGCCGGTTCTTACAACTTATTTCACTGCTTCTCCGCTCCTATTGACAGTAGCATGATGTTTTATAGCTTGTAACGTCGGTCAATAAATTCCCTATCTAATAAAAAAAAATATCCAAATCCAACTTTTAGTTTTTGAGATTAATGTATTCAAAGAAATGAACTAACTTTTGCCCATCGTTTAGCCTGCGTAGAAAAGATCGGTATAAAAGTATGCTAAGATATTACACCGTTGTAAGGACTGTATCCATGCCGAATTTCATCAGAATCCGTTCAGTACCTCGACGGTAAACGCGTTTAAGATACAGACAGACAGACAGCAAAGTTTTTTTTTTACATTTTTGCCTTCTGTATCGTTAACAGAATGCCTTCCAATTAAAAATTTCAAAATATATTCAATGTTGATTGAATGAAATTGACCCTTCAACAGTTTTATTATAAGTATAGATTTGTTACGTTACCTTGTACCATACCATAACATAATTCCCTTTATTTCCATCGGCCCTCCGTGAGAAAACCATGTCTTAAATTTATGTGAGCGATAAATGGACGAATACTTCAATATCTCGCGAACCAATGTTAATTATTATTTATTTATTGGAAAAGATGTATGTACCTACTATAAGAATATTTATACTATAGGCAACTCTTGAGGGAGTGTCAGTATCTAGTCGATTTTACGCCAACAAAACATAGATTTGCGCTTTCAGTGCATAAAGGACATTGCCAAAATTTGCCCCAGACTGTCCAAATTTATGCTAAAACTTATGTTTAAAGTCCATTGTGTATCCCTCGCTACGTCCAGGACTCTAGTAAAGAATCCCTTGCTAAGCTCGGGATTCTACTCTAGAATCCCTCACTTCGCTCTGGCTTAAAAAAAGCGCCCTCGCCGTAAAAATATTGCTTTACTCCCTTGTAACATAAACTACTATTAAAATCGTTTCGGAACCTATAAAATATTTCCTACATAACATCACGCCTATATTACCCAGAAGACAGAGGTGTATAACACCCACAGTCCCATGGGATAGGGGGTGAGCCTATCGCCATCCACCGGGCACAAATCCAGCTCCGTGCTGCTATGCTGCTATTCAGAACTTTCTAATGGAAGGGACTCGAACCCGAGACCTCGCGGTGAGAGGCGCATACGCAGTAAATATTTCCTGTTTATAATAATAGTCTAGACAATAACATTTGAATGCACTCGTTGCTAAAATACTTTGTAATGATATTCGTATGCAATGAGGAGAGTGCCTCATCCTTACATCAGTTGCTATCTAATAGTCTTGGTGAAACGACACCCAAAGTATTTACAATAACATAAGTTAAAAGTAGTTATTGCGTCATTATTATTTAAATATGGCGTGTAATGAAGAAGGACGTTGGGCTCCTCCTAATTCACTGAATATCTCGGACAAAACGGAACCTTTAGGTGAGTAAACTAATTTTAATACAATTATTTTATTTATAGAATAGAATAGAAAAAAATGCAGCTTAACTACGGATAAACTTATTCCCTTAAAATGATTTTAGAATTAAAACTTTTGAAAAAAATGGACAATGTCAATTAGTAAATATTTACTAGCATTTTAACAGCTATTAACTTTGTTTCACAGGCACAAGCAGCGTAAGCATTAATTGCCGCCGGTCGCCATCATACGTGGAAATGGTGCCAGAGCCCGAACCGAAGCCCCTGACGATTCAAACCCAGCATCTACCACCCAGCAGCACAGTGGTGACGCAGGAGGGCGGTGGGCCAGTGCCAGATAATACAGTCGTAAACAAAGTGACTATAGCACTCCAGCGCATTGAATTATTATTCATTATTTCTATTTTGACAATTTCATTATTACAATTTGGAGTAATAATTTTGATGATAATAATCAATGCAAAGAAATAGTTCAATGTTAATTTACTGATACTGTTTTATGATTTTTTGATGATGACAACCTTGTTACAAGATTTTATATTTATAATAATATTCTTTTGCGCTGCATTAATATTGTATAACTAGCATTACTATTGGCATCCTCTTTTTTAAGCCGTTATAGTTATATATACGTTAAAATGAACGGAAACCTGTTATTGGCTCTATTATGGTCATACGAAAATGTAATAAAAATATGTATCGTTGTTGGTTTTTTAATAAACAATTCAATAAATAATTTTGTTTTATATAATAGTAAGTAAAACGTAATAGTTTTAAGAAAATAGTTTCAAAACACTAAATAAAAGTAGTTTTCCACCGGGTGGTGGTGGTGGTGGTGGTAAACGGCTCGAGTATTAGTACATAACTTCCAGCCCAACCTCGGTGAACATACATCTTCTATACAGATAAATTAAATTGGAATGTCTGTTTGTTAATATTAAAATAATCGTTTTTTACTAAGTACCTAGGTATGTATACAGGATACATATACCAAAATAACCTTTTTTAGAATTTTTGTCTGTTTGTTCGGGGTAATCTCTGAAACCGCTGGGCCGATTTTGATGGGACTTTCACTAGCAGACAGGGGGCCATTCGAGTATTGCGTAAGCAGATTTTTTTGCAATTTTAGACCCCTTCCCCCTTTGTCAGCAAATATGCTCTGGATATCATGCGTAATTTCTTCTAAAGTAAGCATAGTAAAGATCCCCCCACCCCTCCTAAGTGTTTATATAATACTTGAATGGTCTCTATCTGATAACTTTGCGCGTAATATAGGCTACTTTAATTCTAGGAAGATAATTAAGGTTCAGTATAAATCAAATAAAACCCTTATTTTTAATTGAAGGCGGGATAGAAGGGATAGGCGGGCGGGAAGTCGCGGGCGGATGCTAATAAAACAATAAAATTACAGACAAATTGAGAACCTCCACCTGTTTTTAATTTGATTAATAAATACAACGTTTCATAACAGCACGCAACAAAGTATGCACAGCAAGGACGTCAATTGTACATAAAAGAAGGGGGAATAGTCGAAATATACGATGACGCCATGTAGGCGTAGATATAAATGTGGGTCTCAATAGGTACCAGAATGAACAGAAATTGAATATTGATGTATAACTATAATCTTGTTATTTTAAATTCATCACACAATATTTTATAGGATTATTAAGCAGTATATGCAAAGATATAAAGACAAATGTCATTGAAACACATGGACGTAAAACTGATGAAAATTGGGGGGACGCTGAATTGGAACTGGGATGTAAATATATATATATATATATATATATATATATAATTCTATATATATATTTATATATATAAATAATTATATATGCTATAAACTTTAATGACACTCGACAGTGTGGGATTCAAATTCGTATATTTCTCTCTCTGTCTAAAAAGATTTTATAGATAGAGAGGGACTGAGAGAGATCTGAAACCTACACTTTAATGTCATTACATAATTGCCCTACTGATCGAATTGAGATGTCAATTTTGCACTGCGTCTATATCAAGGGATATTGTTTACGTATTTACGTTACATTTATTTTCTCCGGGTACTGCATTTGAGCAGAATACAGAAATAATTTGTGGAATTCAGTATTTATAACCTTTTCCTAAAGGAAGTCTTGGACTTACCATTGCAAATTTAAAAAATGAGTCAAAAATCTTTTACTAAGTCGAGGTTACAATAAAATTGACGACTTTATTAACGACAAAGATTCTTGGAATCGGCTCTTCTTTCAATCGGCTTTTCCTTCACACAAGACGGGATAACCATGATTGTATAATAAGAAATACAAATTATAACATTCATTTTCAAAAGATCAACTGCTGAATGTCTTGCCGGCTTTTCTCGGCAAAATCTGCCTTTCGATGGTGGTACAGACACTATGTACTGACAGATTTGATATTTCAATAGAACTTCTCCACAGCCTTCTTGAGATAAATGAATTGTGATTTTTTGTATTTTATTATACTGGTGTCGTTCTTCCCTGATTTCTGACGCCATGCAGACGTCGATTTCCACTACGTTTACAGAGGAAAAAATAAATGATTTAAAAGAGCCACTGTTGAGTTTCTTGCCGGCTCTTCTCAACAGGACCTGCCTTCCGAGCTAGTATTAAGTATAGTCCCTACAAATAATCTAATTTGATGTTCCAAAAGTGCTCATAATAATCCTACTTAAAATAAACGATTTGGAATTTTAAATTGAATTGAAGACACAATGGTGAAAAAAGTCCTTAAAACGTGAACTAGAGGCGACTATCGTCAAATTAATCTTCACAACATGGTAGGGATGCGCCCGTTGAAGGACATTCCGTTCTTCCACGTGAATGCTCTGAATTGTAGATATTCCTAGATTTAGAAATTCGGTCTAGAAATATCGGGTCGGATGCAATGTGAATGGAGCCTTAGATTTAATAGACCATGGGGATTGTTATGGGGATGTTTTAGAGTGATTGACCCTGGAACTAATAATATATTATTTCTAGTTTAAAACTTTAATAAGTATGTCTATAACAACTGCTTAACTATTACAGTTCTGATAAAGCTCTAATGGAAATATTGTATCCTTACGATTTTGTTACATGAAACGACTTATCAATATAATAGGTACGAGTAAGACAGGTTACAAAAAAAAATCAAAAGTTATTTATAAATAATATATATTTACTAACGTTCATAGAATGTCTATCACCATATAAACCAAACAGTGAAGATGGCAACAACTTATTTACATCACAATAATATATAGCCAGCGATTCTCAAAGTTTTACACTATCAATTAAAATTAGAAGCAATACAATAATAGTGAATACAAATAGATCTCTACTCCAAAATATAAATAAAATAAAACAAATCTACAAAAAATGCAATAAGTTATGATGGTTTTATACATAAAAATGAATACATAGAAAACTTTTCTAATATGTACAAGAGAAAGTTCTGTCGTTTTTGGATATGCACCTTTATGGGATCGTTATAAATAATTCTGATATAATTGAACCAATTAAATAGACTAGTATCTAATAGTTTATATGATATTATCATCATTATACCTGTCTTTAATATGGAGCCGAGCTACTCCGAACTACCTTACTATTACTCTTGTAAAAACCACAATCAGACATTAACTACTGGAATCATCTCCGGGCTAATGACTTTAATAAAATTTTCTTTGCCACAGATGCTTTGTTAAATTATTGAGGGGTGATTTTTCTTTCAAAAATAAACTCAGATTAGGAAAATAAATTAGATACTCCTTATTAGAGTTCGTATTTTTAACCGACTTCAAAAAATGGAGGTTATTATTTATTAATACTATATTTTTGTTTAGTTTATTTCTGTTTATCTATTCCGTTTTGTCTTTGACTTCAATGTTAATGAAGTCAAATACATAATATAGTATTGCATTACTTTGTTTTATTTTCACACCTGAGTCTGTTTTGTTTATTTATTTCTGCATTCTGTATTAGTTGTCTGTCAGAGATCGCTTTTTAGTGATAAGATCGCCAATCGTGTATTAGCTTCTAAGTTAAATGTTATTACGTTATTGTCTATGGTGTAAATAAATTATATTTTTTTTCCTCTACATGACAATTACGAAAAACGACAGAACAATTCCCTTAAAACAATAATAATAATCAATAATTGCTAATATCAACAAACTTTGAAATTGAAGGTTACTTACATGGCAGTAGTTATACATTTAATCTTAAAAAAAAATATAACACATTCTCCATAATTATCACGTCTCTTGTATACAAATATAACCCCAAACACAATTCCTAGAATTTAGGTTTCGAGGTATATTTTTGATGATTCGTGATGATTTTTTTGTATATGAAATCTTTGATTGCATAGCTTAAATATAATAAATAATCCCTTAGTTTTACTGCATATCCTTCGATGTTAAGTCTATATAAAAGTGTACATTATTCTTATATAACCTATAAGTTGAGTAAAAAATCTATTATATATGCAGGTTTAAGTCCCTTTCGATTAAACAGTGTTATCAAAGGATATTGCATACATTTGATTCATTCTAATGTGCTGATTAAATGAAGTCTGGTTAAAAAACTAGTTTTAAACGGTAAAAAACTATCATAAGGAAGGTTTTAGGCTGTGTGTCACAGTCTAAGTATAAATGGGCTTAAGTCTTAACTTGCGCTATGGTGTATTTTACAGCGAACGATTACACTTGGTTGACTGTTCAATTAGCTAATTAGAATGTTATGTAACTACGAAAAAGGAAATATATTTATCCCTATCTAAAAAATTTATATATTGTTGAACGTGTGTTGAATAAAAAAAATTGCACCGGAAAAAAATCTCTCAAAGGGGGTGATGGAAAAATTAAGGTTGGGAGCCTATGTGCTATATCATTAAAACTTTAATAAGAGTGGAGCAAAAACGCTACACTGTGTGAGGCGTCTTTTTTCTTGCGTATATACCACACTGTAGATATTAAAGCAAGTAAGTTGCAATGATTTTGAAAATAACAGTTACATCCTACACAAAACAAAGTCCCCCTCTGCGACTGTCTGTTCGAGATAAGCTCAAAGATTAGCGAACAGACTGTCATGCTATTTTCATTAATAAAAAGTGGTTCCTGAGGAAAGTTTTAGTATGTGATTTGTTAAGGTTTTATGTAAATTGGATAAAATATGGCAATAATTGTTGGAAAAGTCGGAGAAATTTAAGCTCCTGGGAGCTTCCACCGAAAACGTTGCTTTATCTATTTGAGATAAAACGAAACAATGTACGAAAGAATTGTTTTTGTTTATTAAAAGTCCGTGATGGCATATAATTATCTCTCTTTTGAGAATTGCTATATTCATTTATCTTAAAAAAGAGTTACTTCCTTTTTTTTATTTTTGGTGTTTTGGGAAGATTGCAACACGTATGTTAATATGTAGTTATAAAAACGATTTTATTTAATAAAGGAAGTGTGTAGCGATAAGAAAAACTGACTGACAAAAAGGCATCAAGATTTCTATAAGGCAAATATAAGTTCGTGCTTATTTCCTTTTTCGTAGAATGTAATCAGTGGCGTTCACAAGGTTTTTACCCAGGGTAAGCACCTAACATACCAATAGTAAAACTTGTATTTTCATCATAAGTCTGCATGTATGAAGTGCACGCCACTGCATGTGTATGTATAGTATAAATAAATATCGAATGCAGCTATATTACAGTATGATGTTGGCGGGGTTCTCGATGTTCTCCTTGAGCACTTTCATCCACTGCGCGCCCACCGCTCCGTCGATGACCCGGTGGTCCGCAGATGCAGTGAACGTTACGAACTTCGCTAGGCGGAAGCTGGAAATAAAGAAATAGATATTATAATAAAGGGATGAAATTTAATAATTTACGGAACTATACTAAAGCCAAACTCGATGGAGAATGCTTATCGACAAACAAATTAAAAATGAAGGTAGAAATTACTGACAATAAATTAGGTTAGTAAGCTTAAAACTAATTAATATATGTTTTTTAAATTAGATTTTATAAAAAAATAAAACATAATTTTAAAATTAGGCATAAAATGTGTTGCATTTTCTACCTTCATTTTAAATTTGTTTGTTGATAAGCATTCTCCATCCAGTTTGGCTTTAGTATAGTTTTAATGCAACCTTATTCCACAAAGATAGTTTTATTATTAAAGTAATAAGGGTAGATGACGCACCAATATCAAATTATTTTTTGAAATACCCACTACATGCCCACAATGACGAAGCAGCTAATCTGCCTTCGACATAATATATTTATTAGAAAGAATCAGAACTGGTCCTGTAAGTGTGTAAATGTGTCTTCATTTGCATAGAACATGCACGATTGTATGTAAGTAGATGTTTAAATGTTTGTTTGTCCTGTCCTGGTATCCTTGAGAAAGGACTATGTATATAGTACGTTTGCTTGCAAGCAATATCATTGCACCATTTTGATAACAGCGTAATGTGTGACTGCCTCGCTGATCTAGTGGACAGTCCAGGGTTCGAATCTAGGGTCGGGTCGCGGAACAATTCTGATTTTTTCCTTCTATGAAATTTTCAGTACATTCCAAGCCTAGAATCGGGAAGATGGTGGTGTTGCACCCCGCGTGCCTCGGAGAGCACGTTAAGCCATTGGTCCCGGTCACTATCACCAACATCTGATAGCGATTGTTAATAAATGAAACATTATCTCACTCTAAGCCCATACACACATAACACTCTCTATATAAAGAGGCCTGGACCTTTAGTGGGCCGTTAATGAAGTGACAATGACAATGATGGTGATGATGTATTGATATACGAAAGAAAACATACCCCTGTGGTTCATTCTTGTCTGGTATAACAATGTCCTGGAGACCGCCGCACGCCAGGATCAGCGACTGCGGCGGGTTGATGATCGCGTTGAACATCGTAATACCTGCAATAGAAAAATAGAATTTAAACTTCTTATATTGAGATCTTGGAAGATAGTCTTTTTATGAAGGTATTTTCGAATGTTTTTCAATAAGGATATAAAACATAACCTTTAAGAGCTAAATGATCTCTATCATGAACTAATGCTGCGTTCGAGATTTATTTCTCATTAGCAAGCAAGTTCTTTCATTTCATGTATTATTTCATATATAAAAATACATTTTTTTAGTACACAAAATTTAAATTTAATAATGACATATTTTTGCTATTTTTGAGTTAAAAAAATAAAGTTTGCCCAGCCGTTGACCTTTGTGCCCGCTAAATGGACGCGCGGTTTGTTTGATAATAATGTTTGATACATTATTTTGTTATTTTAGAGTCAAAAATTGAAATAAAATATTAGAACTGTCAGTGGATTTCTAAATGATGTAGAAGCGCATAAAGGAATATCCACACTTAAATTCAAATCATCCTGTATGAAGGAAATCATTCCATCCTTCATATCTCTCTCCTGCAAGGCGGTAAGCATGGCCCTTTCATCATCCTCATAATCGTCATATTGGCCGATGAATGACGGTCTCAGAACTCCACCTTACAGCGGTTCTCTACAACCTACTCGATGTCGCCAGTTCATTTATGGGGGTCGAACTTCACTGAGTTTTCCGGTACGGAGTTATCAGTCAAGACCTTGAGACCCAAACGTGTTACGTCTCTTCATACTATGTATACATCGCCAGTTCAGCCATCAGTGGCGTGCCCTTCATACATGCAAAAAGCACTGCCTACTCTTTATTGAAATCATTACTTACTAGCTCTGCCCCGCGGTTTTATTATTGCGGTCCCAGTTTCCATTAGACTTTCACCTTAAAAGTCTAATTTATATGTTAGTTAAAATTTCAGCCAAACCATAATGAGTAAATAAATCACTGTGGGCCATTAATATGCTGATTATGATGACACTTACCGAACATGCCAAGGTTGGACACAGTGACAGTGCCGCCCTGATACTCCTGCGGCTGGAGGCGGCCTTCCTTGGCCTTGTTAGCGAGTTCCTTCATGTTGTTGGAGATGTCGAGGATGCCGCGCGAGTCCGCGTTGAATATGATGGGTGTGATCAGACCAGACGGGGTAGCGACTGCCACGCTCACGTCTACGTTTGAGTACCTGAAATAGATATACATATTTTAAAGGAAACGTATGAAAAACACTTTTGACAATTTACTTGTTTTAAAACAAATTGAACTTTTTAAGACAATGAAACAGATTATAAAATAGTACAAAAGCTACTGTCATCTTCATTTTATTTTTATCGACTACAAGTTGGCCCTTGACTGCTATGTCACCTGATGTTCAGTGATGATGCAATCTATGATGGAAGCGGGCTAACTTGTTAGGAGTAGGATGAAATCCACACCCCTATAGGTTTCTACACGACATCCTACAAGAACGCTAATATAATCAATATTAAACTGAGGAACACGGCTAGTGATAAATAAAAATAGCACACTTACTGTCTTATAAACGTCTCCATCCAATGCGAGTTGACTGTAGGCACTCGCTTGCACGCCGCCGCCACTGCCTTCAGGATGAAGTCGTTTACTGATACCTGCGAAATTATAAAAGTGGTATGTATGTAAGTAGTTTCATTTAGTGTACTCATCATTAAACCAAAATTTTGAAATATTTTTCAATTGACATTTCATATCCATATTTGTAAATTGTAATGAAATTTTTAAGTATTTTTTTTTAAATTGATTTCGAAAACAACGATTTTTTTGTAATGAGCTCTAGATGAAAGGTTTTTGGTGTGTTTTCGTCAAGCTATTGTTACGCCCAGCAAACTCAAAATCCTTTATATCTGCGCCTGCGAATGACTAAAATATTTGATATTATGGACATAAAAAGTCATAAAACTCCTCACCTTAACATTAGACTTCTCTGCGGCAAGGCGGTCGTTGACCTCCTTCCTCATAGCCAACAACTTCTCCACGTTAACCGTTGCACACAGCTGGTAGTGAGGAATGGTTTGCTTGGCGGCCGATAGGCGCTTAGCGATGGTCTCCCTCATGCCACTGAGCGGGATGTCAGTAAAGGTGGCGCCGGGGGCGGGCGCGGGTGGCGGGGGCAGGGGCCGGGGCGCTGCCGCGGCCGCTGCGAGATCACCACTCTTTAGTGACCCATACAGTCCTGAACCCTGCCCTGTTGATTGATATGGTTAGAGGGCGCTTTGTGGGCCGGTCAGTATGTTTTTTATAGCAGGTATAGAGTAAGTTACTTTGTTTAAGGACGAATATTTACGTTGATTGACAAATATTGATAAACAGAGCAAATAATACATTATTGCATTTTATACTATTGAATTGAATAGCTCACCACCAAGCCTAATGTTCTTGAGTTCGGCGAGCCGTTTGGCCATCGGGCTGGCGTACAGCCTGCCGTGCTGCTCGGCGGCAGCAGCGGGTGCCGCCGCTGCCGCTGGTGCCGCTGCGGGCCTCGGTGCCGCTGGTGCCGCTGCAGCTGGTGCCGGGGCTGCTGGCGCGGGCGCTGCAGCTGCTAAATTATATCATCAAATTAATTTACTTTACGCCACGTAGCATGAACAAATTGAATGAATTCAACTACATATCGATTCGAAACTAGTCGAACATACCCACAACAATATTGCGTTTTTATTTTAGTATTAAGTTTTATGGATTAAATGTTATGGACCGATTTTCATGCGTATTTTGCGGTTAGAATAAGGTAAGCTTAATGCTTTAATTCATATATAATACAGTGGTCGCAGCGGAACGTGTGAGTGACTTTATGTACAGAAAACATCAAGAACGTTTCGAACGTTTGCGTCCTGTAATTTGATTTGTTAGGGGCGGGCTTGCACTGCATACTAAAAGCGAATGAACTGTAATCAAAATCGGCTCAACAGAAGAAGAAACTTCGACGAAATGTACTTAAATACAAACATATATACACACACTGCAAAAATCATAACCCTTTCTTTTTAAATTTGGCGTATTTGACTAAAAACCCAAATTACACGCTGATGTTGATGTTCTGGGCTTTAGAAGCAATAATGCACTACATGCGAGTAATGCATTGCAACAATGCATGCGTTGTAATGCATTGCAACAATCATGGGTAACAACGAATATCTAACACAACTAGGGAATTAGCCTGCCTAGCAACGACAACGACTTGTCTCGTGACGAGAAAAAGAGATATGTTATTGGTAAATATAAAATATCGCAAATAAAGAGAGCGATACTGTCGCTTTCATCGCTATTAACCGACAGTAAATTATATTTGTCTTGTCACGAGATATATCGTTGACGCACGCGGCACGCTAGACGTGCAACACCCGTGACGCAATAATTTAAATTGTTAGTGACAACCGGAATGTCATCATAAAAATACTTTTTAGCTTTTGATTGAATGGTGGGGGGCTTCGAAACCAAAAAGGGGTGTTAGCCCGCGTCTTAGATTGCATCATCAAGGGCTAATTTGTAAAAAAAAAGAATTTCTTGATTAAAACTTGTCTTTGTCTTTTACTTTTAGCAAATCTTGTTCCGCATAATAAACAGACAAACAGCTAATCCTAAGACCAACAAGACTTGCTCACTTAAACACATACTCCAATAGACTAGAGATAAGCGCAATGCACGATAAGGCAACTTCTTTGTTATATGCTATCACTCACCTTTTTTGCATCTTTGAAATTATAACCAAGCAAATATATAGCAAAATAAACTGGTTTACACTAGGCTTTTCCTTCAGATAAAGATAACGAACAAAAGCAGGAAAGCAGCGAGTCAAAGAATTAAAAATATTGTTGCCAAAGAATTTTGAAAAAGCTGCATACATTTTTATAGCAAGATTATTATTAAGAGATATCAACTCTCATTTCAAAAGAGTCTCATTGGGTAGCCATATGAAATCTGCACATCCTTTATTTTTTAGAGTTGTCATTATTTTGTTAGTGTAGAAAATTATTTGTTCTGAAGATCTAATAATTGTTTTAGTCTTATTAAGATATCTGTACCAGTATTGTAAAGTCAATTATGAACTTATTACTTTCTCTTTACAAAAATTAATAAAATTATTTTAATTTATAAAATACTAATTTTATAAATTAAAATAATATTGCCATTTTAATGGAAAAGAAGACACAAATACAGATTTTGTATGGCAACCCAAAGACATTTACAATATACTTATGTTTATTTCAATTAGCGTTTATTTAGCTGCAGTAAAATTATCAACAAATTAAGTGAATAGAATATAACCTTTCTCTTTTTTCTCAGCTGGTCTTACTGGAACTCCGGTGGCTGTGGGATGAAGAGAGGTTAGCAAAACCTGGGAACTGTTAAATGTATTGGAAACACACAATGGAATTAGTTAACAATCATTGAAACTGCCTCCCTTAATAATTCAATTTTTATAGTATTATTTGCCAATAATATACATATTGGAAAATAATACTATAAAAATTGAATTATTAAATTTTTAAGAATCTTTTAACCTATCAACACATTCACTCATTTTGGCTATATGGTGTCTATGAATTAACACAATATGAAGCATAATAGCTCCTCCCATGTAGCATACTACATAATTACTGAAGGTGAATATGTAGACATAGCCTAGGATACACATGAAGACGTGTGTTGTGAAGAAAAAAAGATATAATGTCGCCCAATAGCACAATATCTGAAATATATATGGTTTGGAGTGAGAGTGACATATCTAATTTCGAAATATCTTTTCTGTACACGAGATGTTGTTGTGTGCATCCTAGGCTTACTGGTCAAAAGAATTTATGTATTTATTAGAATTGTTTTATTGTTATCGGAAACTTCTTTCTTGAATTTTGTCCTACATCATGCACTAAAATATTAAAATTCAAATTACCTCTTTATTCAATAACCATGAATACCATTTTGGGGACCATGAAAT
This sequence comes from Mycalesis mineus, assembly GCA_034621355.1. Taxonomy (NCBI): domain Eukaryota; kingdom Metazoa; phylum Arthropoda; class Insecta; order Lepidoptera; family Nymphalidae; genus Mycalesis; species Mycalesis mineus. The sequence continues at coordinate 4,905,609 of CM067899.1, read as the reverse complement.
AACACAACACACAAAATAATTTTAGTAATTTGCTCATGCATCACCACTATAGTTAAATTAAATACTTTGGATGTTATGTGAATGTCACATTACAAATTTCAATATCTATTTTTGAAAAAATTACTGACTCCAGATTAAAATTGCGAAATGAATTATTACTGATATACTTTGGTATGCCTTAGCTGTTTTTAAGTATGTCTCATTCATTTACCTAGCCCTTCAAGTAAAGTACTCACAGTCATCCTTAAAATCTTTGAATGCGGCTACATCAGCCTGATTTTCAACAATGACACAAAGTAGTTTTCCAACAGGCACACCCTTGGTGCCAGCTGGTATGAGGATTTTTGCTAAATACCCCTCCTCAGGGGTTTCAAAGCCCATCGTAGCTTTGTCAGTTTCAATTTCACACAGCAGGTCACCTGAAATCAGAGAACAACACATTAGCTATTGCTCACTATCTCACTGGATATTAAATCATGTGGATAAAATTGGTAGAATTGGACTTACATTTGAAAAACAATTTATTACATTGTTAAATAAAATTTGTAATTATTATTATTAAGAAACCATCCGAGGTTTCACCAGCATAGTTCTCATTCCTGAGGCAATTTTGGGATAAAATGTGGCCTAAGTGTTATTCTGATATATAAGCTTTGATAAAACTTCTTAATAATATTATTGTGAAGTTTTATCAAAATACATTCTGTAGTTTTTGTGTAAAAGAGTAACAAACATCCATGCATCCATATTTACAAACTTTCACCATTATAAAGAGTAAAAATTACATTATCAAAGCTATCACAGTATCAAAATAATCTATTATTACTAATATTATAAAAGTATAAGTTCATAATTCTATGTTACTCTTTAACTTAACCAGTATTTATCCAATTTGGTTGAATAGAAATAGTTTATTATAATTGTATTGGATTAGGAGAAATGTTACTTTTTATTCCAATATTCCCGCAGGTACCATCAGGTTGAAACCATACAGGGCACAGCAAGTGGATATATATTTTATAAACCTTCTTACCTTCACTGAGTTTATCACCCTCCTTTTTCTCCCAACTGACTATAGAACCACTCTCCATAGTGGGAGACAGTGCAGGGAGATTGACCTTTGTATGCGACGGGAGACTTGAGTAGTGTCTTATCTGGATGATCCATTGTGGTGCTGCTATTGCTCTTTGGTTTGATGTGAGTAATCTAAAACATTCAATCATGAATAACTCAATGGTTTCATTGCATCAATACCCCGGAGATGTTAAATTAATCTTAAGTTGTAAGCATCACCAATTTTGCACTATTATCATACACAGTTGTGATACAAGGCACCAAAGATAGTTGGAGAGTGTGTAAGTAATGTATTATAGGACTACATAGAAGTGGTTGACATGACTGACCGTATCTGTTTATCTTATGATGCTGATCTTAGGATGCTGAAGCTAATAATTAGTATATTTGTTGATGATGCATTGTTTGAATGATGTTCAAGGGTTAATATTAATTTGTCTATTAACTATGGTAATCATGTGACTTAGCCTGTTCATTCAGTAGTGCTAAGCTACTTTGAATGGAACCTGCATATTTATGTCATTATTTGCTAGAATTTTTTCATACAAAATTTTATGTTACTTAAAATACTTTAATAAGGGTTGTCTGGAGGTTTCGCTTTTAGAGATAAGACCATCTTCGTGCATTTATTCTATTATTATATTGTATCTTAAGAATGCAAAAAAAGACTTCTATCTATGTATCTAGCCCCAGTAGCTTATACTGTCTTGATATGTCAGCCAAATAGTTTTGTAATTAGGTTTACCTAATGGACTATAATACAAGTAAGCAAGTAGATCCTTCCTTATCAAATTTCAGTTTAGGGTAGCCTCTTTGGGATGAGACCGGCGCTTTGCATATGTTTCGCCCGTGATAATTGTCAAGGTAAAGGCTTGACGTTTTGGTTATGCAATTCGCGCCGCAAGCAGCGGGCAATTAATTTACGATTATTTGCAATATGACCACTAATTATTGCGAATCAAAATGACAACTAATATCTTAGAGACATGAACATCGTAAAGTAATTTAAGCAAAATAAATAAATCTCATTATACATACTTATTTGGCTGTTTTCTTCGAGCTAACTCTGTGCTTATACATCTCGTTATATTACTACGTATAGCTTTCTTTAAGCTATCGTTCAAAACTTGGTTTCGTACTAAAATCGTTCGCAGCATTTCTGATTTTAAATAAGCCGTCCAAATAATTGGGACGGGTTTTTAATTATTAAATTTAAACTAAAAGGATCGACCTTTACAAACTTGTAGGTCGTCGAAAGGGAAGTAAAATTGACAATGACAGTTGACAGATTGACATTGAAGTCTGATTTTCACAGATTAAAAAGATTAAAAAGAAAAAATGTTAAATTACTTAGGTACCGATTGGGTACTTACTTTCCATATACATACTATACTCTTTGGTACCTACCTAAATGGGACGGTATTCATGTGAATACCGTCCCATTTAGGTAGGTACCAAATTTAAAAAATAAAATTATTATACATTACGGCACTATTACGTGAAATGTCCGCAATACTGACGAAATGACGTACTTTTTAAGAAAGAATGAAAAACGCACTTTTTAAGAATGTTTTTTTATACTCTTTGGCAGCAACATGGCTGTATGATGGCTGTATGTCAAGTTGACATCTGACAAAATTTCTTCTTTTCTGTCAACTGTTGTGTTAGGCAGGTTAATTCACAATGGTGAGAATTTAATTTTAAAATATCAAAGTAATCTTCGAGTCTACAGTGTTTTATTAAAGTTATTTTAGTTACAATTAAAGTGATTGAAAATATGTGAAAGTTATTTTTCATGAAAGTTTTGATAGTTCGCCGGTGTCAGCAGTTTTGTTATGGTTATTTCAAAAGTATCTTCAATGTTTGCAGGCAAAACGTACGAAAAAGGTTGGAATTACTGGCAAATATGGTACACGTTATGGTGCCTCACTCCGTAAAATGGTTAAAAAGATGGAAGTTACCCAACACGCAAAATACACTTGCTCCTTCTGTGGAAAGGTTAGTTCAAAAGTGTTCATTCTGTAGGGAAAATAAGAAAATATTATTTCAATATTCTCATTTTAATTATTGAATGTTAAAACAGTTCTATAAACATCAAAAGTATGTTTAATTTTCAATGTTTATGTAAAGTGAAATTATATGATCTTCACAATATAACCTCATTCAGTTGTAAAATAAGGATAACTGTTATTATTTCATTTATAACTTACGCCGTGAAATACTATAGTTTTTGTAATCAAGTAATCTTGAGATTGCAATACAAAAGTTTAAAGAATGCAGTGCAATAGTTTTGATATTGCAATACAATAGGTTTTACAATAGTTGTAACAGTATTGCAGTAACATTTTTAGATTACAACAAAATCATGTTTTTGTAGATGATTTTTAAACAATATTCACAAAATTGCTGAATGTTTACAAGTCAAGGTATCAATACAAAAATTCAATAAAGAAAATTTGGAGGTTAAGTTTGACAACAAAAGTGAATTATTACAGAGTACAGGGAATATTTTAATAATATAACCTAATGCTCCACTGCAATAAAATGTTTGCTCATTCTTGACATAGATTATTATGACAAGATGTATATTCAATTTTAATTAAAAGTAAATCTGCTACCAGTACGATCTGAAAATAAGTCCTATGGACAAGCAGTCTGGGTATATTATATTTGATTTGATGTATAGTGAATGGTGGTAAAATACCTATTCTTATCTGGATCAGATCTAGCAAAGATGCATGGTGGTGCATAGCCTCTGAGGTGTTGCTTTATTATAGGCTTCATCAGGTAGAACTAATAATACATTCTTGTTACTAATAATGTTAAATTTCCAGGATGCCATGAAGCGCAGCTGTGTTGGCATCTGGTCATGCAAGCGCTGTAAAAGAACAGTAGCCGGTGGTGCATGGGTTTTCTCCACCACTGCTGCTTCGTCCTGCAGGTCTGCTGTCAGAAGGTTGCGTGAAGTAAAGTAAACATTTAGATTAAGGCAATAAACAAAAAACACATCAAAATTTCGTTTTATTTATTATCTTAATTTGAAAATTTAATTTTCAAATAGGGTACATTTCCAAACTATCCTCAATATAAGTACTAAGTTCACTATTAATTTTTATTGCTTAGATGTGGAAGTGTTTAGTTTCACATACAATATTGATCATTATGCATCATCGACTAATACTACTTGCACATTTAGTAATATAGTGACCTCATTCAAAATGTTGTGCTTTTTATTTTTTAAAGTCAATCTTTATTCAATGAAATCTTTATAATTATTTGGAATTGTCAACATATGTAATTATGAAAGTTAAAGGCGATAATTGAGGTCGGAAACTTAAAATTAAAACTATGAGGGTCCAAACGCGCCCTGGTCTGATAATAATTGTAGAACCTTGAACTTATTAAAATTTACTTGTGTTTCATGTTTATTGATTTAACTTTTATTCATAAAACAACCTAAATTCAACATTTGCATCAACCCATATTAAAATAGAGACCAATTTGTGAGCAGGAAAAGGGTAAATGGTTTCGTCTTTACTTTACCTGCCATTGTTAACTCTTTGCTTGATTAATGAATTTTTTCTTGCCATTTCCCTAAAATTAGGTTTTTTAAATTAAGTCACTATATTTCTAAGTGTATGTACTGATCAAAACAGAATGATATTAGCTATTCAGCTGAATCTAAATAGTCAAAATTATTAGAGCAAGGTGTTACTTTGCACTAAATTCATCATGGCATATGAATTTTTCTATTCTCTGCAAAAAAAAAAAAACAGTGATTGCAATGCCAAGCCATGCAAATTCTACAAAAATTGTTTTGCTCTAGCAATACACACATTTATGTATGTCTGTTTATAGGGTTTTTACAGAGAATAGCAAAATTGAAAACTAATTGCATATTCACTTTGGGTTTAGAATTTTTATGATAGCAGTTTCATCAACTGCGCTACATAGAAGATAAACTAAAACAACATCTAGATTTAAAAATAATTACTGTATGGTTTACAAACAATTAAAATCAGAATAATAATTTTGTGACAAGCAAAGGAAAAACCTTTTATGAGAAGTGATAAACCCAGTTAAGTGAACTTTAAATGATAATAGCAATTAAGATTTAATAAAAGTGCTATCATATTGTTGGCAGTAAATGACTTTATTACCTAAAAGAGATTATTCATATTACTTATTATAAATTTTGTCTTTTTACATATATAAATCTCAGTCTTTGATAAACCACAATAACTTTTATTATGATGTTTTTATTAGAGTTAAAACATTATTTTATCAATATTTACAGTCATTGTTAAGTTAGATATTTAATTGGTTAAGTTTTCATGGATAAATGTTTCTGATAAATTGGTAAATTATAATAAAATATTACAAAATGTCATAATTATTACAACAATAATTATAATGATGGCATATTCGATTTCTTAATAAATAGATTTATACTAATATTTTTTTTCTAAATCTTAATAGATATGCAAATATGTTATTAGCACCAATGTACTTATTTTATAAAATTTTTGTATAAGTACTTACAGATTTTAAGTAAAAATAAAATATGCTTAACAGGAATAGAAAATATAAATATAAACTTTTATACAGTAAAAGTTGTAAGTACAAGTAACAACAAATAGATTATAATTAAATGAAAAAAATATTAGTCACCTACATCTTTATCCTTATCTCCTATAGCATAAAGTATGTGGAAAGCAATACCCAATAATGCTGTTCCAAGTAAGTCACCTAAAGCCGTCAAATATGGAATAGCAGAATTATCAGGATCCAAGCCCAGTTTCCACATCCATATGACCATGTAATGACTTATTGTAAGTAGAAGAAATACCTGCAATATGGCAGCTGTCATATAAATTAAAGTAAAAATTGGGGTCAATGATGTGTGACCAGCTTTTATATACCCTATTGTATAAATAAATATCAACTGGCCTGGGATCACCATTAATAGTAACAGTTTACTAGTATTACCCATTACTGAGTCTTCCTTTTGGCCAGTGTGCAATAAAGTAGACAATCTTGATGCATGAAGTGCAACCATATTCCCGCCTATTCCATTTATAACTAGTTGGAATACAGCTATACCTTCATAATTGACCACAGTATAATCTAAAATTAAACCCCCAGCACTACTTATGACCATAGCTGAAACAACTGGCACCCATCCCTCATCCAATGCCTGTTGTGTGAAGGGATTCTTCCATGCAATATAACCACACAGTGGAACCAATATGGCGCCAATAGTAATAATAATACTTGGCAATATAGTACTTGTATCAATTGAACGGAACAACAATGAAGCTATCCAAGATAATAGTGCCAATGTTGTCAAGTCTCCAAGACTAGCGGCTATAGGTGTGGCTACATTATCAGGATTTATATTTATCTTTTTGGACACAACAATTACAGCTATCATAATTAAACCTAGAACAAAACTGGCAAATGATGCAGTTAGTACACTCGATGCACAGAGCAACATTGCATGGTTAACATTAAAAATTCCTTTGGGTATCCAGCCCATAGTCACAGCTGCCATTGCAGCTAAGAAACCAACTAAAACAGCTTGGCATTGTATAAGACACAGGTTCCCTACAACTAGAGAGCTCAAGTTTGTGTCAAGATGTCCTAAGTGTGCATGAGTGGAGAGTCGAGATGCTAATGTCATTTCCAAATTTCCTTTTAAGCCTAGTAGAGCTGGAACTAGAATTACCACTTCTTGAACTCGTTCAAACACTGGCCAATGTTGTACAACGTCCAACAGTAAACTGGCCCCCACCATCCCGAATCCAGCAAGTAGAAGCGACACAAACATTTGTACTCCAGTGATCCACGAATTTTCTTTATCATATTTAATATCAGGTGGTTTATCCTCATTTGTAATAAGCCGTAATGCGTCCGAGGGCATAACTGGTTCAGTGATAGACTTAGAATGTTTCACCATTTTAGAATTATTGCTTTTAGCTCGATTCATCACAAATGAACTCATCAATTAAATATAATCACGAAACCTTAGCTATCAAAAATCAATTACACAAACTGTTCAGGCAATAATACACATTAAAACTTTGCCGCAGTCACTCTAGGTATTCGGTAGTAAAAATAGAAACATTTGTGTATTTTTAATTGAACTATTAAATTAATTACATTGGTACCTTTGTAGTAGGTATCAGCTAGCTTTCAGCAACTGACAAAGGAGAACGTCTAAAGTGATGTCTCATGTCAAATTGTTAATCATTTTATGTCAATATTATACAATGTCAATTTCGATGATCATAGATGACCTAGATTTAAGGGCCTACGTAGACAGAGAATCTTCAGCCGTATGATTTTACCTATATAAGATCACATACATAGTATTCAGGACACGCAGCCCAGAGTAACACTTTTTTGTGTTTTTTTAATGAGAAAGAATACAATTTAACTTATCCTTATAACTCTACAAATCATACCCACGTGGAATGGTCGCAAGAATACTCGCTGCATTTCCGCGTTGGAGAGCCAGACTAAACGCAGCAAGCTGATATTTAGCCGATTCATCTCACAAATGGGAGCAGTACTCCATGCACGAGCGAACCTGACCTTGATATAGAATCAGAAGCTGCTCCGGTGAGAAGTACCGCTTCACCTTATTAAGGATACCGAGCTTCTTACCAGCTGTTTCTGCCTTGAATGCAATGCATTGCCCGAAGTTGAGCTTGGACGATATGGTGATTCCAAGAAGCTCAATACTGTCAGTGATCGGAACAGAAATATTCTTAAAAGTAGGAGTCAGATGGAAAGGACTCCTTTTTGCCGTGAATAAGCACGCCTGTGTTTTTTTGTAGCATTGAATTTGACCATGTTGGTGTCACCCCAGTCAGACACTGCGTTGAGGGTCAAATTAATGCGTTCCACTAAAGCCTCTCTTTGCTCAAGGGTCTGAGCCCGCTAGCACGGGGACCGGACATGTATCGCTCCGTTACAGTGCTGTCATCTGCATACCCAAACAGGCCAGGCTTCAACAGATCATTTACGTGCAGTAGGAAAAGGGTAGCGGAGAGAACACATCTCTGAGGAACTCCAGCATTTATCGCCATTGGATCAGAAGAGAAGCCATCTAGGACAACTTGAAAAGATCGTTCACTCAGGAAATCAGATATCCAGCGACAGAGACTAGGGGGTAATCCGTAGGAAGGAAGCTTGCTTAAAAAGCCCTCGTGCCAAATCCGGTCAAAAGCCTTCGAAACGTCCAGCGAGACGGCGAGCGCCTCACCGTATTTCTCTATGGCTTCGCCTCATATGTGACTGGCGTACACTAGAAGATCCCGCGGAACGGTTGCGACGAAAACCATACTGATGGTCTGACAAGAGATCATTTTGCTCGAGGTATGCCAGGAGCCTGGTATTCAATACACGTTCCATACTTTTACCAAGTATGGAGGTGATTGCAATTGGTCTGTAATTGGCCGGGTCTGCACGGCTTTCCTTTTTCGGTACAGGTTGTACGTTAGCAATCTTCCAAGCCTTCGGAACCTGAGCAGACTTAAGAGAGAGGCGATACAGGCGAGTTAGGACAGGAGACAACTCAGGGGCATAGGTTTTCAGTAACACAGCTGGTATTCCATCAGGACCACTGGCCTTGTTCACATCTAGGTTGCGGAGCACCTTCAACACTTCCGTTTGGCGTATATGTATCTCTGGCATAGCAGAGTCGCGATATGGTAGGGTTGGTGGTGAAGCACATCCAACCTCAAGGTGTGAATTTTCCGCAAAAAGAGTTGCCAAGAGATCTGCTTTGTCCTTTGTGGTGAAAGCCAGCGACCCATCCGGTTTCAGCAGAGGTGGTAACGAAGGACGGCAGAAGTTCGTCTCAACCACTTGGATAAGAAGCGAATTTGGCCCCCATGCGGTTTGTGCGAAAGAAACGAGCCTTCTTTGGAACCCTCTTATAGGACTTGGTGGCTAAATTAAATGATTTCTTCTTTGTTACGATATCTGGAGCTCTGTGGGAACGGGCTTCAGCCCAAGCTGCAAATGCTGAGTTTATGAGAACTTCAGCTTCAGCGCAAGCAGCGTTATACCAGCGCGGAACCTTGCCATCCAGTGACACGTCAGCAAATGGAATAAAGTATTCCATTGCATGACATATCACCTCCGATATAGCATGCTCGCAGCTCGACGGATCATTAGAAGAAAAACACATTTGCCGCCAAGGATAAGACGCGAAGAAATGCCGCATCCCATCCCAATCTGTCGACTTAAATCGCCATACCTGCCTAGTACCAGTAGAACCTGATTGTAGATGGCAATAATTCGAAACCAACTTGACCAAACAGTGGTCAGAGGTACCCAAGGGGGCCACAACTGACATTGAATTCCGGTCTGGGTCGGTAGTCAGCACAAGGTCCAAACAGTTAGGCGTGATCGACAACGTCAGGTATTCGTGTCGCTTCTTGAACCAGCTGCGAAAGGCCAAGCGACAAAGAGAATTTAAGGGCCTCTCTTCCAGCATGGTCGGTATTCTGGTATGGGAACAGCCAGTCTTGATGGTGAGCATTAAAGTCCCCCAAAAATACCAGTTGAGCAGCCGGATACCGACGTTGAACAATGTCAGCCGTCTGAGTAAGATACGGAAACAACTGAGTCGTCTCCTGATCACCGCTGTGCGACCGATAAATGCAGGCGTAGACTGCTCTATGCCCGTGTCCAATAAGCACCACAAGATGGAGAATTTGGGTACCACATTGGGTTGGGTAACACACCCCACCTCGAGGCTTAAAATTGTGCTCAAGCGTGTACCCCGGATACTGTAAGTACGCTACATCTGTTGGAATCCCAATTTGCGTCTCCGTCAAGAAAAGTAATCCTCTTATGTTAGTGATGTGCACTTTGAGAGAGAGAGGGTGCAACCGCTGTATAAATTGACTCTTCTTTTTCTTGTGATGCATATTGTGTTAAAAGTGAATAGGAAAGGGAATAGCAGTTGTACGAGGCACTGTGATCGTAAGACTCCGTAATCCCCAAGAAAAAATCTACACGAATGAAAGGCTCAATTGGAGAGAGCGGGGACGCCCGAACCCCCCTGGAAATCGCCATCGGACCCTCTCTCCGGTCGCCAACCGGCACGGTGGAGGCCATTCCAGGATTTTTCGCTAGTTGGGCCCCCTACTAACTGCGGTTGGCCAGCGGTAAACCGTGCTTCGGATCCCGCTACCCTCCAAATTGAGACTTTCGGTGCAGCAATTCCGCAGATTAGGTTCTGTCACAGAAAACAGCACTACTGTACATACCCACTCCCTTTAGACCGGCTTCTACAAGCAACGCACCGGAACACGAGTAACTTCGACAATCAGTTATTTGGCGGCGCGGCTTTGCTCGCAGGGTAATAATTCTAGCCAAGACCGAAGCCTATCACCTTAGAAATTGTCACTCGTTTAGCACCACCCGGAGGTCACGTGTAACAAGGGCTAACTTTGGTACTACCTACGGACGCGAGTGACTCCAACCCCCAAAATTTGACAATTCACACCCCTTTCGGTTTCTACACGACATCGTACCGGAACGCTAAATTGCTTGGCGATAAGTCTTTGTCGGTAGGATGGTAACTAGCCACAGCGAAAGCCAGCCAGACCAAGACAAATTAAGAAAAATCTCAATCTGCCCCACCGGGAATTGAACCCAGGACCTCTGTCTTATAAATCGACCGCGCATACCACTGCGCCACGGAGGTCGTCAATTGAAGTGCATGTTTTCCAAGATATATTATATTCAAAATGCAGCGACATAGTGAGCGTTTGAGCGACGCGCGGGGCATTAATAATAAAATATAAATAAAAGTTAGGCGTCAAATAACTGTCACATTTTTTTATCTCATAACTGCCCATTAACTAGTATCATAACATTTGTATATTTTATTTTATCATAGGTATCATTAATATATTTTATTATAGCAATCATATTTACCTCATCAATCATTATTACGCTCCAATGCAGGTTGGCGGGCTTAGAGTTATAAAGTACTTTAACTATATTTAATAAATGATAGCATATATTATTTACAGAAAATAACTTAGAAGAAAACTCAAAATTATTTATTGCCCCGATCCACAACTTGAACCCAAGACCTTGTGATTCTAAACAAAATAGGCTAACCACGGGACCAACGGACCAACGGGGCAGTACACCACCAGGGTCTCATAATATCTATAATTAAATAAAATAAATAAATAAATAAATATTATAGGACAATTACACACATCGCTATATAGCCCCAAAGTAAGCGTACTCGTAAGTAGCTTGTGTTATGGGTGCTATGATAACTAATTAATATTTCTATATATATTATACATAAATACTTATAATATATAGATAAACACCCAGACACTGCAAAATATCCATGCTCATCACACAAACACTTTCCAGATGTGGGAATCGAACCCCACTGCGCGACTGGGCTGTCAGAATTATGGTATTACAGGGCTCGTGCCGATCATCTGTGTGCGTGGGCCTTAGGTTTCGTGGTCTATGATATAACCACAGGCTGCTAAAAAGATACATAAAACCATTGCCAACCAATTTAAAGAAGCTCAAATATAAACTAGCATCAAATTTAACCCAAGTGTTATAGTAACCAATGTAATCTAAGACATTATTTCTGTATGCCATCTTTGATTAATATTTTGATGAAGTGCAAATTATAGTTGTCTCTATGGGTAGAAAGCTGCCTATTGACATAGAGAATGTAGAGTAGAAAGTTTGATTTGATTGACGTATACGTCCGCGTATAGACTGTCGACCGCTAGCCTTTTATTGAATACCTAATTACTATTTAATTAGTCATTAGAATTTAGAATTAACAAATTAGTAATAAGAAACGAGAAACTTTGGTAGGTATTTTAATGTAATGCTTCATTAGCCAAATAGTGTACGTGTAACTTATTAGTTTCTGCCAAGGTGGAATCCGGGAGCCCACTTTAAAGTCGTGCTAAAACTTATAATTTGGTTCAGTTTTAAATGCAAATGTAAATCTCAATGTTACGAGGTTAAAATCTTTTAAATGTCAGAGCTCAGAATCTATGAAAGGCGCTTATATATTTTTTTTATGAGTCGTATCTTTGTTGCAGAACTGTTGAGGTCAGTTCAGTTTATTTGACATGTGGCAGTGAAAATAAGTTTGTGCAGCGGTTTATTATTTAGTGAAAATGTTTAGGAGCAAGATAAGGATCCACACATGCCGTATTATACTTCTTACATCGTTAGTGTGGTTATTGGTAGATGTTGCACTCTTGACCTTTTACTCAGACTGTTTTGGTGAAGGATGGGACTGCAGTAAAAGTAAAAATGTTAATAACGATTATGCGCCTGTAAAGGTAAGGCTATTTAAAAATATTTTATATCATATGAGACTATTAATGTAACATTTAATTAAGTGTATAACAATACAGAAGAATTTGAAATTTGTATCTGAAAGTTTTCTATTAATTTAAATTTTTTACTTTTAAGTAATAAATTAAATAATAATAAAATGTTGAGTTACAATTATACTTAGTTATATTTACCAATAGTATAATTTTAAATATTAAACTTTAAAGTCAGTGACAATATATTATTTTAAGTTAAAGTTATCTATGATAATTATATAAATAATTACAGCACATTTATTGTTGAATTAGTAGATTAAACTTCCTTGCCAATGAATGCAACCTTATAAAGCTTTTTTTGTAGGATGTTGAAGAATTAGGTGGTAAGAGAGCAGCAATTGCTGCTGCGTTAAAGAAAGATGTAGATGATGAAGACACTAATATAGAGGAGAATGAAGTAGAACATGATGTTGGGGAGGATGGGGTAATGCTTCCTCCATATCCAAGGTCACGTCTGAAGAGGTGGGCACCCGCTCCACATGTCAGGCCACAGGATGATTTACCTGGAGAGATGGGTATGGCTTTGAATATTCAAAAATTTTTGAGAGTTCATTAGACCTTGCATATACTGCTAGATATATTTTGTAAAAAACAAGACATTGTTGCACAATAGCCAAAAAACCAAAATATTTTTGTTTTAAATGTAATAAGTTTGAGCTTGACCAAAAACTGACACTTGATGGTAAGTTGGTAAGTGTAGAGTGGTCTAAGATGGAACATGCTTGCTTCTAAAATGCCTAATCACTTTTGTTTTGGAGATACCAAAGTTGTATGCCACTATATCCAGTGATTCTTCTCTAAACAAGTTGTGTTGAGTGGTTTACTCTAGGCCTGCTGGATAAATGAGACTACTGTAGTTCTAGAATAAATGAATTCATTAACATGTATTTAATTTTCAGGCAAGCCTGTAAACATTCCAATAGAACAAGAGAAGCTTATGTTGGACAAATTTCAAGAGAATCAGTTCAATTTATTGGCTAGTGATATGATTTCACTCAACAGATCTCTCACAGATGTTAGATTTGAAAAGTGAGTATATTTTCTACTTTTTTAGTTAAGATGTTGAAGACAGGATTTCATTTCTGTAGGTCTATGATGCAACATATCTCATCTAAGAGATTTAAACTCTTTGAACTCATAATTTAAAATGTCACTAGCTCTGTTTTGTGGTTAGAGATGACTTCAGTAGCCACACAAATTTACTCACCGTATGCTTGGTTTGCACCGTATATAAGGATTAAAATCCTTTTTTTGCAATTGGTCACTTAGAGGCTATTGTACATTTATTGAAGATAGTTCTAATGTTAACATTTATATTATATGCTGAATTTTGTATAACAGGTTGTGATAATGGCACAGATATATATAAATTTATCTTAATTTTTAAATACTGGTTTAAATTCAGTGTTATATTTAGGAAGGCCATAATAATAACTAATGGATGAGTTTTTATTAAGATGAACAAAATTTTAAAGCAAATTAAAACGTAAGGTACCTACTTGCTTTTCATATTCAGAATAAATTTTCTAGATTTTATTTAAATAATTGTTCTCAATTATAATCTTTTTAAGCACATATCACAAAAATATATGCACATAAAGAAATGTATGAATTGAGCACATATTACTTATCTATTATATATGCTATTGAAAATTCCTGATCAGTAAGTTATAGATGGATGAATGTTTGTTACTCTTTCATGCAAAAACTACTGAAAACATTTTGATGAAACTTTACAATTTATCAAAATCACATTTTTGGCTACATTTTATCTTGAATTTTGTACAAGTGCACTATGCGGGTGAAATTGCAGGCATACACTAGTCTTAAATATATCTATAAAAATTTCTACTGGGACATGGTTTGATTGTGAATGTTGCTGATAAGCGCATTTATGTTTAAAACTAAAGTGGTGTTAGCAAAGCAAAAATATTTATCAATGTGATTTATTTATTTGATTTTGCCTATTTCTCCGATAACGATAAAAAAATATATTGCAGTATTTTATTGTATTTAAGTAATGTAACAATTATAAAATGTATTTAGGGATTTCTTAAAAAAAGCTATATATGTATAAACGAATGATAAAACTGTTGAAACAATTAGTGCTTCAGTATTTGTACTCAGTGGAAAAACCTACTGATATGAATAAAATTCTGAGAAGAGTAAAACAGACATGAGCCGTATCATTATCATCATCATCATCATCAGCATCATCATCAGCCTGTATCCGTCCACTGCTGGTCATAGACCTTCCCGAGAGCGCGCCACCACACACGATCCTCTGCCTTCCTCATCCAGCCACTTCCCACTAACTTTTTAAGGTCGTCGGACCATCGGGCTGGATGGCATCCGACACTGCGCTTAGTAGTACGTGGTCTCCACTCCAGAACACGCCGGCCCCATCGACCGTCTAAGCCGTATATATTCACTAATATTATGAAGGCGACTCTAGAGTAAGATTTTAGGATGTGTAGCAAGTAGGGAGTCCTGTTGAAACTAGATGGACTATAATCTGCTTGCTGTATAGAGCATAAACTAGATTAATGTAGCAAGACATTTTTCTTGTTCCTAGATGCAAAGACAAGCAATACCCGCAATTATTGCCAACAACAAGTGTGGTCATAGTGTTCCACAATGAGGCGTGGACTACCCTCATCAGGACCATATGGAGCACCATCAACAGATCACCCCGGCCGCTGCTCAAGGAGATTATACTTGTAGATGACGCTAGTGAAAAAGGTACCTACTTCAATTAGGGTGCTATTTGCTAACCGACAGCTGACGACCGTAGCAGGCTACGTATCACAGCGACAGTACTGATTTCCATGTATTTTAGGGAAATAGACCAGTAGTGTCACTGCAGTTGTCATCTGCAGTTGGCTATGAACATGCACCTATATTTATTAAAAACTTTGGTTGTAGCAACTTGTATCTCCTATTTTATTTCATTTGTCACATAATGTCAATTACATCTTTATCTCCAATTCCAAAGCCAAATTTTCACTAAAAAGAAATTAGCGATATTTTTTTCCCGACACGACATCCGATATTCGTTTCATTTTGATCTATTAAATAATTTAGCTACGCCAAAATATGTCTACTATACTAAAGCTAAACTCCATTGAGAATGCTTGTCACTAGTCATTTTACACCTATTTTTTTTTAATTAACTAGTTAATGACGAATTCATGACAATATATTAGATTAGTAAGCATAAAACAAATTAATATATTCAATATCTTATAAATAAGATTTTTTAAAATAACAAAACATAATTTTAAATTTATTAGGCATAAAATGTGTTGAATTTTCTACCTTCATTTCAAATTTGTTTAGTATAGATATGAATTACTTGGATTAAATATTTTCCAGATAAGATTCAATCTAGAATCTTACTTTGACATTAAAAAATTATCACTGTTGTTAAAATGATTCATATTAAAATTCGGTCGAGTTCATATTGATACCTGATGACTACCTCTACAAGCTTCTGACTGTTAGTAGTTAATCTATTACCGGTATAAACGTAAGATTTTACTAGGAAAAAATAAAATAAGTCGCTTATCTCCTTCTATCAAACAGAGCACTTAGGGAAGAAATTAGAAGACTACATCAAGACATTGCCGGTACCAACTCACCTCTTCAGGACGGAGAATCGCTCAGGCTTGATCCGTGCGAGACTGTTGGGCGCTAAGCATGTCAAAGGCGACGTCATCACGTTTTTAGATGCACATTGTGAATGTACTGGTAAGTTTTTATTTAAATTTTCAACTCAAGAATACTGTAACATAAAAATTGAACATTGCAGGTTCTACTTTCGTCTTTACAATTGCGTTTTCCAGGTGTAATAGTCTTAGTTAAAATTTGATTTTTTCTTTCTCTCTTTAAACTTGATAAATCTAATGTATAAAATTCTCGTGTCACAGTTTTCGTTGCCATACTCCTCCGAAACGGCTTTACCGATTTTTACCAAATTTTGTATACGTATTCAGCAGGTCTGAGAATCGGCTACTATCTAATTTTCATCTAATTTTTTTTTTATTTTTAATGCAAAACAACATTTGCCGGGTCAGCTAGTAAAGTATAATATCCTGCCTGTCCGTAATACTAAGGGTCAAAGCAGCTAGTGATATGCCTCCAGAGAAATTATGTGTCATAACATAGGGAAAGTTCTTCCTTCTCCTTACTAATTGGTTAACCAATTGGGTATTTAACTCAATTTATTTTCTTAGCTTATTATAAACTAAGAAAAAAAAGAATAACGTACGCTGCAAAAATTATAAAAATCTGATAAAGATCTGCAAAGTTACAGGCACTTAAATGTTTGTAGTAGGGATCTTCTGTCCTTTTCTCGCAAAACGAATATTTGTACTTAGCTACTATGGCGATACTGTTGTGTGACGTCAAATCACAGTATGGCTGTCTCCCTCTAATCAGTAATATTTAAATGCTCATAACTTTTTATTTATTTGATTAATGAAATTAATTTTATCGAATCTTATTTGTTAGAGAATCAAGTTTCATAAAACAATTTTAAACTCTAATATTATCATTAGTATCAAATACCCAATTGGTTTGAATATTATGAATGAGGAAATATCTTAAACTAATAAAATATAAAACAAAGTAGTTTTTTGTGAAAAACTTACATTTCAAGTAATATTTTATATTTTTGAACAAACAGTATTTTTCTATTATTATTTTTTTGTAATAACACTAGTGGATACGTGTGACTTCATCCGCGTGAAATTAAAATAACTAAGAGTATGAAAATAAAAATAGCCTATATTACTCTTTATAAATTATTATAAATAATTTTAATTAAGATAAATAATTTTTCCCATTATTTCCACATTTTCCACTGAGTCTTCACTCCTATTAGTTGCAGCGTGATGTTGTATAGCCCAAAGCTTTTGTACTATCCAACACAAGAAATCAATTAGAACAAGTAGTTTTTGAGATTAGTGTGTCCAAACAAACAAACAAACTCTTCAGCTTTATACCATTAGTATAAATTATTATCTTTATATTTATTTATATATTTATTATTACTTAGAGGGCTGGCTGGAACCACTCCTGGCGAGAATAGTGGAGGACAGGAGCACAGTGGTGTGTCCGATCATTGATGTCATATCCGACACCACATTTGAATACATCCAGGCCTCGGACATGACATGGGGTGGCTTCAACTGGAAACTGAACTTTAGATGGTGAGTGAATTCGTTTTTAACCGACCTAAAAAGGAGGAGGTTCTCAATTTACTGCAATAATTTTTTCAGTTGCAGTCAAGATCTTTAACTATGAATACATTTTTACTTGCAAGTAGATATGTTGCTGCGATAATAACTGTTATCTAATCATACTTTTGACTAATTTAATCAGTGAAAGCTATATTTGACTCATTCAATCTGTCTGGAGTTTAAAATAAAGGCTATATAATAATATTTACTCATATTTTAAAATAGAAGCTATGGATCATGACCTACTTGGCTTGTGACTTCTGGGTGAGTGTATGAAATATTGAGCTTTTTTGCTTCCAAGAAATACCTATTATCAGCTTGGGGTAGGAAGTAAGTTGGCGGTCCCGAATTACAACTGAAAGTTATTTTTACATAGTCAAACAATGTCTACGTTTAGGAACAACATGGGCTGTAAGCTTCAATTTCTCCCCTAAATTTTCCGATAACGAGTGCTAGTAAAATAAAGTGGGCCATTAAAAAGATGATGATTACATGCAATTCATATTTATGGGCTGAAAGCAATGACAGCGCATTTGAAAAGTCTAGTTTTTTTTTGAACATAAACACCCTGACCAGAAAAAAAATACGGGGCAGTCTTTGACCTACTGCCAATAGAAAAAACGCGTGGGTGATGACGCGTATTCCATGTTCTTTGGTCATCCAAAAATGCTCAACGCGCCTAAAGTAGTTTTTTTTTTATTTTTTTTATCGACTACAAGTCGGCTCTTGACTGCTATCACACCTGATGTTAAGTGATGATGCAGATGGAAGCGGGCTAACTTGTTAGGAGTTAACACCCCTATCGACATCGTACCGGAACGCTAAATCCTTGG
Organism: Mycalesis mineus; assembly: GCA_034621355.1. Classification (NCBI taxonomy): domain Eukaryota; kingdom Metazoa; phylum Arthropoda; class Insecta; order Lepidoptera; family Nymphalidae; genus Mycalesis; species Mycalesis mineus. Next base: position 4,887,042 of record CM067899.1, on the reverse strand, counting down.
CGGTACGTCTTTGTCGGTAGGGTGGTAATTAGCGCTTCCCACCAGCCAGACCAAGAAACCCAGGACCTCCGTCTTATAAATCCACCGCGCATACCACTGCGCCAAAAATTTACTTACGTAGATGTAAATTGAGATGACGTAAAAAGGCACTGTTTATTAAAGCGTTTCACACAGGCCTGCAAAAAAGACGTTTTTCCTCGGAAAGTCATTACATAATGAATCGCATTGGCGTCGCGTTTCTCGCTGTACTTGAACTACATGCCGTTGCGAAGGAAACAATGGGACGCGGGGCTGTAAAGCAAAACAATCTCGCGTAACAATCGCGCCCTAACCTTGCCTCTCTGCCAGTCCGACGTTATTCGACGGAACTTTTTACATGGGATCTTTGCTGCTTCCTTACATATTATAAAACAAAGTCCGCCGCCTGTCTGTTCGCGATAAACTTAAAGATTGCTGAAGGAACGATCATTTGGTTTTCATCAATATATAGTAGTTCCTGATAAAAGTTTTAGTATGGCATATGTTACGATTTATGTAAATTTAATTATGGAAATATGACGATAATTGTCAAAAAAAAGTGGAAATGTCGGAAAAATTTAAGCCGACTGGGAGCTTTAATCGAAAACGCTCCTTTATCGATTTGATTTGTTTTGATGTATGGACGAATTGTTACTTTTTATTAGAACGCGATGGCATACATCTCTTTTAAAGATAGCTTGCTATATCCATTCTTCTCAAAAAAAGGGTCACATTGTTTTGATGTTTATGGGAGTCCACTATTTACCACGCGGGCGAAGTCTTATTCGCTTCTACTTCGTCGAGTGGCTGTTAGTCGTCATATAAAAATATCGTGTTGAAATGGCTTAACATAGGCAACTTTTTACGCCTTTAGATGATATATTTTAAATTCACGCATACGAAGTAGCGGGTCAGCTTGCTAGTCTCGAATAATAAAATTGTACATGAGTTATGATTTTAATAACAAAGACCGAGGCAATTTACTGATCGACTTAGAATAGGCTTATTAGAATATGCCTATGAGATTTCCTATCGTTAGGTATTTGTAACTACATATATTTTTCTTTCTGAAACTATATTTTTACTCAACAGTTCAGTAGGTATATTGTCTAGGATATTCTAGAACTATTATATTGTAATACCCTACCCTAACAGTTACTTGAAAAACACGTCAGAAATAATCGAGTTATTTTAGAATTGTTGCCAATATCTTCACGTTTTGTATAATGTTTATGGTACGTTAAATAAAACAAAGAGAAGCAAACATAATGGTGCATTTACACGCGTGCCGTGCAGCTACAAGCGCAAGCGGGCAAGCAGCTGTACACACGCCTGAGGGCACTTGAACCCATCGACGGCAAACACTGCCACATTCAAACCGACATTCAACAAGCAACCACCACCACGCGTGTGCTTGTGTTTGTGCTTGTCGAACGTGGCGTTGCTTGCCAACGTGTAACGATATAACGTTAGTATACGAGTATGACATGCGTGCAGAGCCGTAACCAGCAATGTATGCGCCCTGTGCCAGCGTGATAACTGCGCCCTATAGACTTGTAACTGACTCTAAATAAGATACTGTTTGTATATGGTCTGGTTATTTCTGCGCCCTGTGCCTAGTTACGGCACTATGAGAGTCTTAATAATTAGTATGGAACGTGTGGAATATCTCTGTTAACATCAGTCTACCTCTAACAAAATATCTATAGGTTTGTCGGTCCTTAATAACTTTTAAATAACTAAATAATATTTTATTTATTTATATTAAACACTACTTTATCATACATTATACAAAACTGATTTAATTGAGGTAGGTACCTAAAAGTTTTCCGAGACTGTAATCGAGTTAAAGGAGGCCTCGGAGCGGGCCGCTGACGCTCACCCGCTACGCAGAAGATGAAAGGGCAGTAGGAGACGCCGGTATGCGCATCTCCTGCCACCCTTGTAGACACCAATGAGTGCACCGATGGGCGCGCCGGGCGTCAAAGTGAATGATTCCCGATCCTTTGACGCTCCAACTAGGGCGCAGGCGGCTCCGCTTGGTTTTAGTGGGTATTCAGCCAGCGAGTCCCACATATACTCCGACCGGAATGCGTAAATGCATTTCCCAGCGTCAAAAAAAAAAAACAGAAAAAAAAGATACCTAAAAGTTATTTTGATGTTTTGAATTATTCTTTTATTACATTGACATATTAATACTATGGACTTCGGGTCAGCGATAAAAAGTGTCCGAACCAAAAGTAAGCCAAAACGCGAAATGATTTCCAATCGCAATTCAGTCTCATATTAGCTGACTGACAGAATACACGTCAATAATGCCGTAATGTGTTATAAAAAAACTTGTAAGAACTAACGGTGTACCATATTTTCAGTAAGTAAATATTTACTGATGATTTTAAAGTATTATTTTGCTTAGAAACAGGCAATTTTATTAAAATTTTAATAAACTATAGAAACGAATTGCATAACCAACCAAAATGAACAAAAATATCTATCTGTCCTTTTCCCATACGCTACCCGCGTATAGGATAGAAGGAGTGCAATATGTTTATCTAATTAACCACATTTAGTTCGGATCTGCCGTGAGCAATAGAATGTTTTAGAACAACGACTGCATAGAGTTATTTTGTTGTTTAACATTTGAAATATTTAATTACTTAATTTTTGAATGAAAATAATTTGATTATTTTCAATTCAAAAATTTTTATTTTTATGTCAACTTTTATTTTTTATGCCATGAATATTAATCAAATAACTTTTACCATAATGGTATATTAATTTGATAACTATAAGAATTATCTACATGAAATTAGGAACAGTTATTTAAAAAAGTGATCTAACGTCATTGAAGTAAAAAAATATATTTTCAGTTTAATTAAAAAGAGGAAAATATCGAGAACTTAAAATTTCAAAGTAAAGAACTATGTTGAGTGGCATATCATTTTGTATATTAGTGGATTTGGTTTTTAATTAATTATTATTATAAGTAATTATTATTTTATACAAGATAATTACAACAATTATTATTTGGTACAAGATTTATCCCAGCATATAGAGGTCAGGGATATGTAAATATAAATTAAAATTTGCTGTAAATATAATATATAAATATAAGATGCCAAAAAAATTTGAAAGCTACCGACTCCACACCATTTATGTTGTCCTATTTTCACGAGAAGCTGTCATGTCAAAAAAAGGCTGCCATGGCAACCGTCAATCGAGGCTGATTACTTATTGCATGCAATTAGACCGTTGCAAATTAGACTGTATAACAATACGATAAGACATACATTATAATGTTATTTTGTGTATAAAAACATAAATACATCCTAGTGTGTATAAAATATCTTGGGACACTTTTGACGTAAATTTTGCATTAGACCCGAAGTCCATAGTATTAATATGTCAATGTTTTATTAATACTGCGCTAATTTCGATTCCCATATTTGCTTGCATCCGGTAATAATCCGTTAATCGTTTAATCCACATAATCCGCGATGAGGTAATTCAGCATAAAATAATATTCACAACAATTTCCATTTTATTTTACTAAACGTCAAATTAGTGTTATCATTTATTAATAGCGATTTCTCCCGAAGTTATCGGCTTATACTCAATTAGGGAGTGATCTAAACTGATTTGTAATGCAGATATTGAATGGATCAATTAAACTAAGTGTTGCTTACATCTAGATAGTGTGATAAACTTGTATCTGATAAGCGTATATTTAACACTGATTTTGTTTTGCTATGATAAGCTACATCATTTCGTTCTATCATGCATACGATAGAAGGCACGGACTAATATTTAGCTAGACTCCGGTGTTCAGTAATCAAATTCCATACATCCATGCATATATATTAAACGAGTCTAGAATTAGATGATTTGGCACAAAGCTTGTGTAATAGAGGCTAATTACTACAAAAATGGCATTTACGCGAGTGAAATTGCGAGGTATAAAGGAATTAAGGCGAATGTTCCTGGACCAAATCCAGGACATTCTAGTAAAAAGCCAGGTGAAGCCCCATACTGACGAACATGTTTGAAAGAATTATTGAAATTGGATGAAGGGAGAAAGTTATGTATCGATCGTGACAAGTGGCAGGACGTGGTCCCTGCCGACACCTATGAGATCGAGGCGTGATGAATGTATGTATGTATGTACAAAGGAGTACAAATTTGAAGAGTTTATCTTATGTAGTTCGAATGACCATAGTACCTACTCCACAATCAAACTAGCTCCATTGCACTGAAGATACTCTTTTTTGATTCAAAACGAAAAAAATCAGGAAGTGTTTTACATTACGTTTAAATTTAGTAAATACTGACTAATACATCGTTAAACAGGTCAAGTTAAATAAAAATAATAATAATATCTTTATTGGCAAGTATCTTATATGTAGAATACAATTACAGTAGCAGAAAAGCTTGTAAAAAAACAGAGTTATTAAATTAAGAGTCACAATACAATAATGGATTGATGTATCTATATACGGTATGTCGGTTGGGGTTACGTCTAAAATAACATGAAGGTCAGATGCGCTTAGCGGTGAGAGGTGAACGGCGGTTAAGAAGTCATTGAAATGATTCACTGTTCCCATCAATACATAGTAGATTCTAACAGAATTTATTTTGCGCTATGCTTAAATTAGCAAACATCTTCGGCCATTTCTGGCGCACAATGATTCAGAATTAAAATTAAAATTCAATAATAATTATAAAATAAACATCATTAATAGCTACAGAGCTTAAAAACGGTCATTTAAATGGGTAGTAATTTCCAAAACTTTGTTTAAATTAGTAAGAAAATAATTTCATAATGAACATCAGTAACTTCTCGCTTTTTAACCGACGAAAAAAACGGAGGAGGTTCTCAATTCAACAAGTATATATTTTTTTTTATGTATGACCACGCATAACTTTTTACAGAGTTGTCCGATTTTGATAATTCATTTTTAATTGCTGTAAGGCACGCTTAAAGCGATTTCGGTTTTTGTCTTGGTACCGGTAGCTTTTTGGCTACTAGTGTCGTATGATATACTGTGAGAGTATAGTACAAGTACGTTACGTGGCGATAAATCACTAAAAAAATAAAAATTTTTAACAAAAAATAGAACCGAGAAATGCACTAAAAAGTAAAAAAATAACTGTGTCATTTACTTGCTTTAATTTACTTAAGCATATCTAGGAGTCGGTGCTAGCCAAGGTTTCCACATTAAGGATGTTACCTTAAACCCACAAACTGCTATACTACGTAAAATAAATGTTCCTTAAACTTGCTGGCACCGACTTCATAGATATGCTTAAGTAAATTAAAACAACTAAATGACACAGTTATTTTTTACTTTTTAGTGCGTTTTGAGTCGGTTCTATTTTTATATTAGAAACGTAGAAACTTATATTCCTATTAATATTATATACGCGAAAGTTTGTAAGTATCGATGGATGTTGGGTACATCAGAACAACAAATAGGCTACTTTTTATTCCGAAAATTTTACGTGAACGGGAACTACGCGGATAAAACCGCGAGCGACCTCTAGTAGTAATTAATTGTTTCTACTTTGTCAATGTGAAGTCTTATAGTACTATTGATATTGTGTCTGCGTGCTGATATTTGTTATAACAATTTGTTATGCATTTATATTTAATTGATTTTCACTAATTTGACTTTAAATTTCGTTTCTTAATCCAAACTTGATACCTAGCAGAGTATAAGAAACGTTGTTACAGATGGACAGATAGGTATAGTAATGATATAAATATAATTAATAGTAATAATTACCTGATAAAATACTGTAACCTTTAGGTTGTCATTTGCAGACCACAGTAATAAGTAATTATCAAGCATGTGCGTGTAAAGGTACACGTAATTATTAACGTTGATAACAGCATACCTAGAAAATCGCAATTATCTCCACAGATCTGGACTAGCCACGTGTTTCCAGTCCAGTACCCAGTTGGCTTCCACCACCAAAACCTACAACCTACCAACTCAATAAAGTTATTAATCACTGTAAATAATAAAAACAATTTTCCAATTCTTTTAATTATCAGAAAATAATACAACAAAGCCATTCGTATATCTCATTAGTAAATCGGCACAAAAATGTGGATTTGTTCATTCGGTAGGAGAACATTGCAAATAAACAACATACACAACTTTATATCAATCTAGTTATTTAAACTTATATTACATTCATTAAAATCTGTTCGTTCGTTTGTGCGGGATTCGTTAAATACAATTTACATAATTCCTATCAAAATTTTGTAAACATCGACAAACGACGAATCAGCTAATGGAATCTCTTGTCGAAATATGTTTCATAAGAAAGATACAACATCAATTAGACGATCAAAATCGGCTTAATTTGTCAATGTTGTAACAATTGATTGATTACCATTTATTACCGCAAATTCCACGAACACCAATAATTATCACGCTAAATATAGTAATCACGAAAACATCAATTCACAATCGGTAGTAGGTACCTTTAGGTATATTGCGTAATTTATTGGAAATTACATACTTAATTTAATTTTTATGGCAAAATTGAAGTTTAATCGGCTAGCATATACCTACTAGTACAAAGTAATTAGTAGTAGTACTAATTGCGCATTTTCATGTTAAAAACCGGCCAAATGAGAATCGGACTCGCGCACGAAGCCGTATCATTATCTATGAAAATCACCCCCACTTTAATATTTATTTTATTCAGTAAGTATTTGTTGTTATAGCGGCAACAGTAATATATAATCTGTTAATATCAAATTTCAACTGTCAGGCAATTACGGTTCATGAGATTAACAGCTTGGTGAGAGACAGACAGGCAGCGGAATCGTAGAAACAAGGTCCCGTTTTTACCATTTGGGCATGGAACCCTTAAAATACTTTTTTAATATGAAAAAAAAATAATTTAAAATGTTCCTCTATCTTTATACCAAAATTCATCAAAAATCGGTTTCGGCTCTGCAGACGTGAAAACGAAACAGGCGTACCCAATTACCTTTAACTTTTTTTAACCGACGAAAAAAAGCGAAGGAGGTTCTCAATTTGACACGTTTTTTTAAATGTATGACCACGCTTAACTTTTTTTCAGAATCGTCCGATTTTAGGAAAATTTAAGGAACTCTTAAAATTTTATAGGCACACTTGTAGCGATTTCGGTTTTTGTGTAGGTTGGTGCCAGCCAATGATTCTACTTTAAGGACGTTAACGAGAAGTTAGAACCCACAAACTGCTTACTACGTTAAATAAATGTTCCTTAAACATGGCTGGCACCGAATTCATAGATATGCTTAAGTAAATTAAAGCAACTAAATGACCTAGTTATTTTTTACTTTTTAGTGCGTTTTGAGTTATTTACCCACTTCGAAGCACGGGCTTTTTCTTCTCAAAGTTTAGACACATCACTTTGTTTCGTTGCGTTTTGAAAAACTAATATAATAGTATGAATTTATGAATACTGTAATTGTTTTGTGCAGGTATCGGGTCCCAGAACGCGAAATGTCTCGACGTGGCGGCGACCGCACGGCTCCGCTGCGTACGCCCACGATGGCCGGCGGACTGTTCGCCATCGACAAAGACTACTTCTACAAGATCGGCTCATATGATGAGGGCATGGACATATGGGGCGGAGAGAACCTTGAAATGAGCTTCCGGGTATCGTATATGCTTTTTTGAAGTCGAATCATAAATATTTTTTAGTTTAGGTTAAGTAACGAAGCAGAAAAGTCGTTAGGTGTAATTAATCTTCTAGTATCAGTTTGTAGCCATTAACTTCATTAGTAAATAGGTTTTCCTATCTTGACAACTTGGGTTTGAATTTAGTTTCTATTTATTTCTTTCTATATTATATAGAAATGACGAATTTAAAACTTATGCAGTTTAGTAACAGAATAGAATTAATGCCACTTAATCTGCAAAATGATAATGGATAGAGTTGTACTTTTATTCAAAGTATTTTCACTGAGCAGAAAGGGCTCGAACGAAATTAATTTTAAATGAATAAAAAAAGGAGTAGACCCAAAGGTCGTTTCAAAACTTAAAACTTGCTCCCATGTTGTGTTAAACCGTAAAGTCTGGGAGCCGCTAGATACAGGCGGTGCCGGACCCATTATATATAAAAATCTGTACAAACGAACTTGTACAGCAGTGTTCGATCAGCTTATATAGGTAGAGTTAAAAACAAAAATTGGGGTAAAGGTGTGGCAGTGCGGCGGTCGGCTTGAGATCATTCCGTGCTCGCACGTGGGCCACGTGTTCCGGGACAAGTCGCCGTACTCCTTCCCCGGCGGAGTACAAAACGTGGTGCTCCACAACGCGGCCCGCGTGGCCGAGGTGTGGATGGACGAGTGGGGAGAGTTCTATTACGCCATGAACCCAGGTTCGATCTTCGACTACGGTGCTGGATTTGCTAACGTTTTGCATTATAACTAAAACACTAATATGATTTTTAAGGACGCTCGGTGTCAAAACCCTGTGACAATGAAACTAAAACACTAATACTATTATATAAACTATTATAAGTGCAAAAAAATCTGAAACAGCATTTTGTCCACAAAATTGATTGAAGCCACGCGGTGCCAAATACTTTTGAAAAATGCATATTGACTTAAACTACTAGACTAATATAGTTTTATCCAGATTCATGATATCAAAAAATTCTAAATTAGAAATTAATTTTGACAGGGCATCCAAAAAAATTTTAAACCTGGAGAATATCGACTTGAACTCTAATTATTTTATTATATTTTTAGGGCATGCTCAGTGTAACAACATACTGAATATTCAAAAGAATTTTAATTGAAACACTTTTATTTTACTGGAGTGCTCGGTGCCAAAAATTTTTGAAAAATTAAACTGCATCTTGACTAAATCTAAAGTTTTTATTGTGGCGTTTAATTTCAAATCTGATTTGATTGCACAGGGCATATATTTTGCAATAACCAAATATCAGTACTGGGACATATATGTCAATGAATTGTACACGTTTTTGTGCAAAAAACCTAATACTACCGCCACTATCTTAATGATAGCCTTGATACTTAATAAAATAATCTTGGTCACTAAATGCAATACTAATGTAGTCGATAAATAATAATAGCTTTTGTCCACCGAACGTTCGAAGATTAAAAACGAATTGCAAGAATATTTTGCGAAATATTAGCGATTGTGGCATAGTAATAAAGTTTTGTTGTGGCTTGGGATAACCAATTAACCTCATCTAATGTTTTGTGAACCTGTCATTAACATTATGATTACGTCGGCTTCCTAACAACGATTAAACATTGCGGCTGCATTCGCATTTCCTTTGCGACACCAAATACGGTAAGCGTTTCCGAACGACTAGTTGTATCTTTGAAAGTCATAATATATGATAGAGATGGAACTAGGAAATCGGATAAACGTAACGTATTCGGAACTTGCTTACGCATGCTCTTTTTTACTTATTTTGTTTTTTGATCTGTTTTACTCTTTATTTATCTATATGTTTGTATGTAGAGACTTCATTGTAGTTTTTTATTTTTTTCATCTATTCATAGTATAGCGTCTTCCAAGGTATATTAAAGAGTAAAAACGTATGATTATATTCTTTCATGGTAATTATACTAATTGCTATGAATGAAATAAAATTTACCTTAGCAGGCGCTATATTGTAATTGGGCTCTTATTTTTTGTTTATTTTGCCCTGTCCTGATTATTTTAATCCTTTTACTTGGCTTCTTTTAAATGCAGAAGCAATGATTGAAAAGTTTCTATTTTGTTGAAGAGGAAATAACCTTGAGCGATCATCCACAGCAATTCTTTTTTGTATTAGTTGGCAGATGTATTTATGAATATCTATCTGGCTAGAAATTTTGTTGCAATAAAAAAGTAAAAATTAGTTTTAAGCTATACAGTTAGTCTAGAAATATATTTATTTGAATTTGAGATAATATCTTCAATGTTTGATAAACTAATATGTATTTGTAAATATGTCTGTCACACCTCCTCATGGCTTAATAGAATAAATATGGGTTTATATATACACATATGATATAAAATATATTTTACTACAATTTTATCGTATCTATCTGCCACTAATAAATAAATAATCGGTCATGTTTTTGTGTGTATGTAGGTTGTGAAAGTTAACCCGAGATTGTGATATCTAGAATACAATGTATTTATGGTGTTATATCTATTTATATGTACGATAATAAAATATTGCGAAGTGTATTTATGCACGGTAGAAGGATATTTAACATTTCAATCAAATATGTTTGACCTACAAACTATTTATGTTCTAAAGAAAATTGATACATAAAAGAGAAATACCGTCGTGCTTGTATGGTTATTATGATTAATCAGTAAAAATAGACGAAAGGCAATATCGAGTTATTTTCAGATATTCGTTATGGGATATAGCTTTTGATCACGATATTATATTACGTACATTAACCATCTGCATGTCAAGATCTAAGAAAATATGTGTATTCATTATTTCCTAGAACTTGATAGCTCATTGCTTTACGACTCACGGATAACTATTTTTGTGGTTTATCTATTAATGTATTTTTATTTTATAACAGCTTTTATGGAATTATCATACTTCCAGTTGTTATATGAAATCATTCGAATCGGTTGGAATGGTGATATCTTCAGGTCCATATTGTTATGATATCGATTAATTTTAATTTAAGACTTATTACCGACTCTTAAAATAATATATTGGCGCCTATATTTAGATAGGAGTAATTAACTCAAACCTTATCTTTAAAGTCAAGGCCATGAAGGTTGGGGTAATTAATCAATAAATAAACATTTTATAACTTTTATACAAGCTCTTCATCCTAAGACTATTATGTGGTATATTGCCAAAGTCTCAGTCTCCTAAAAATATTTAATTTGAATTACATAAATATAATTTTTATCATCCAATTCCTGTAATCGGAATATAATGAAATAATCGTGTAAGAAATAATTATGTATGTCATATGCCATTTTTCAAGAACGTCAAAGAATAAATTTGTACATGACCTTTATTTTTATAGAAAGAATAAAAAGAGAAAATAGATAGGGAGAGAGATATATTCCATCACGGACTTTTTGAAGTGTTAATAAAGAGGAATAATTCTTCCATACATTGTTTTGTTATATCTCAAAGGCAGCGTTTTTAATTAAAGCTCCCAAGTGTGAGATTTTCCACAATTATCGTCATATTTCAGCCAAATTACATGAAAACTTAAAAACAATTTAACAATTTATATATTACCGCGAATAGACAGAACGACAGATGCGACGGGGGACTTTATTTTATAATATATAGTATTATGGACCGGAGGTGTTGCCATTGCAAACATAACACACGTGCTCGGGGGTGGGACAGGTGTGGATGTGCGGGGGCACGCTGGAGATCGCGCCGTGCTCGCACGTGGGGCACGTGTTCCGCAAGACCACCCCCTACTCGTTCCCCGGGGGCACGGGCCGCGTCGTCAACCACAACAACGCGCGCCTCGCCGAAGTCTGGCTTGACGACTGGAAGCATTTCTACTACAATATTAACCCAGGTCCTTAACGCTTCGCTTGTGTGGCCACGCTGGAGCATGTTTAGACGGGCGTACAATAAATAATATTTACTAAAATATTAGGTACTTCAAATAAACATCGAAGTTTACCAAACTTTTCTTTAGTTAAACCTTCCCGAATTATAAGTAATATATATGCCAGCCCTTCCATTTTCATTACAAATTCCTTTTCTTAACTACTGCGCTATTAAAAAAGAATTCCGTGATATAGTAGAGAGAACATATAATATATCGATACGCAGAAAATAAAATGAAAATATATATGTAAAGTCAATGAAAAAATAATAAAAATTGGGACAGATTGCAAGAAAATATATTGTTTTTAATTAATAATAATCATCCCCAAATTCACGCTATTATGTGTTAAAAATTGCAAATGTGCCCGTCTAAATTTGCAATAGCTTAAAAGGTGTGTAGTGTCAATTGACCCGTGCATCGTTAGAGTTGACCCTCTCACGCTAATTCGAACCTATGATAAACTCTATTAGATCTGCTGTACCATAAATACAATAATTTACTTATACTAAATTGTTTGACCTGATACTAAAACACATTAAACTGCACTTTTGTGTTAAACATTGTGTTGGGTGTATACGAATGAACACACAGTCATTGTCACTATGTTGTCTGATGTTACTTTTCATGTATTGGTTATGTATAATTTGAAATTGTTTTGAGGTGAACATAAACAATGTTGTTTATTTTGCTAATTTTCTATTTCTGCTAATTTTGACATTACGCATCTTTATTACTAATATTTTATTTAAACAATAAAATAATACAAATAAATACATTTAATGTATATTTATAATTATATCATTTGATTGCTATTTATTTTTTGTGTAAGCAATGGTAAGTGTATCGCATTTATAATTATACCTACAGTATACTTATTTGTTTTATAAATATATATTATTTGTATTTTGTTATTTCATTATAACAATATTAAATAGATTATTTATATTTGGATACTACAATACTGTTCACATTAGATTTTGGTTTACTATTTGTTAAGGAAGTGTGCAAAACAGTTTTTAGTTTGCATTTAAACATAATTATATCACTTGTTTCCTTATAGTCGACAGTATTATAACATCCAAGTATAAATATCATATCTATATTGATTATGAAACTAATCTAAAATATTAATATTAGTAACATTTTCATACGATTTAGGAAAAGCAGGGCACTCCGATATAATTTTGATATTTAACTACTTATTTAAATAGGATTTGGATATTTTATTAACAACCCCATTAACAAACCATAAATTAACAATTGTTGTCAGGATCTTACCGTGTTTGCTTTCAGGACCACCTTTATGTTATGGGAAATGTGGCCGCAATAACATAATCATTATATTATTATATTATTGAATATCGCTTCTCATTAAACCCATTGTTGAATAACCAATTCATTATTCTTGACCCCTTCGTTGTTATTGTTTTGTGCCAAGTTATTATAATTTGCTAAACATAATTAACTGATCTATAATTAACTAAAATTTTGTATGTTTAACTATTCATGTTCAATAAGTTCATCTATGATATTTTACTACCCCGTATAAATATTTGTAGAGCTCCATTTTTCCAAAGAAATATTCAAAAAAGTTGGTACAAATTTTTTAAAAAACCTATCCCTATTTGTATGAATTATAATTTTGAGTAAGGATTTTTTTAATTATGTGTATTATAATATAATGGTCATTTAAAGATTGATTTCTTTATCATGTTATTTACAATGTTTTGAAAGAAATTTATAATTAGTAAAAACAATTGTTTGGTATGTATACTGAATCGTTTGGGTTGTTCAGGCGCGTTGAACGTGCCCGTGGGTGACGTCACAGAGAGGAAAGCGCTCCGAGACCGACTCAAGTGCAAGAGCTTCAGATGGTACCTGGAGAACATATATCCTGAGAGTCAAATGCCATTAGAGTATTACTATCTTGGAGAGGTATGTCGATTCGGTTATTTATTTTTACTTACTTTGCTAGGTTTTTGACTATCTTTGTACAAAATTTTATTTAAATCGGTTCAGAAGTTTAGACGTGATTAAATAACAAGCAGACAGAGTTTCTTTCGCATCTATAATATTAGTATAGATTATTAAGAGGCAAAATCTTGTAAATTGCGGTTTTAATTAAAATATTTTCTTCAAACTTTTAGATCCGCAACGCCGAAACATCCAACTGCCTGGACACACTGGGCGGTAAGGCGGGCCAGCCGCTCGGGATGGGCTACTGCCACGGCATGGGCGGCAACCAGGTGTTCGCGTACACCAAGCGCAAGCAGATCATGTCGGACGACAACTGCCTGGACGCGGCGCACCCGAGGGGGCCCATCAAGCTCATCCGTTGCCACGGCATGCGCGGCAACCAGGAGTGGACTTATGATACCAAGGTACGGTCACTTGTATTTAAGGTAGAATGACATTAAAGCCTACATCAGTTATACTCAGTGATTCCCTAAGTAAAAGTACTTCTGCGTTTTTTGGCGGTTGGGCCCAATTTAAGCGCAGCGTTATCGCGTTGACTATTTCGCCTGGGGATGTCTGCGACGGCAGCTGGCCCTTGTGAAATCTTCGGTTGTAACGTATCGTGTTGTCCATGTAAAATATTGTTTTTTCCAGAGTTCTTGTAGTGATTGAAGTTGTAAGTGCTATTTTTAATTGAAAATTTATTTATTTTTCTGTTCTGTTTTCAGGCGCGGACAATAAAGCACACGAACACGGGCATGTGCCTCGACAAGCCCGAGTCGTCGGACGTGTGGAAGCCGGTGCTGCGGCCGTGCTCGCGCGCGCGCGGCCAGCAGTGGCTCATGCAGGTCGACTTCAAGTGGCAGGCGCGCCGCCAGCAGCCCCGCGCCAGCTAGTGCGCGCTCGCCCTCCGAGGTGAGACAAGTTCGCTCTTGACAGCACACGAACACGGGCATGTGCCTCGACAAGCCCGAGTCGTCGGACGTGTGGAAGCCGGTGCTGCGGCCGTGCTCGCGCGCGCGCGGCCAGCAGTGGCTCATGCAGGTCGACTTCAAGTGGCAGGCGCGCCGCCAGCAGCCCCGCGCCAGCTAGTGCGCGCTCGCCCTCCGAGGTGAGACAAGTTCGCTCTTGACAGCACACGAACACGGGCATGTGCCTCGACAAGCCCGAGTCGTCGGACGTGTGGAAGCCGGTGCTGCGGCCGTGCTCGCGCGCGCGCGGCCAGCAGTGGCTCATGCAGGTCGACTTCAAGTGGCAGGCGCGCCGCCAGCAGCCCCGCGCCAGCTAGTGCGCGCTCGCCCTCTGAGGTGAGACAAGTTCGCTCTTGACAGCACACGAACACGGGCATGTGCCTCGACAAGCCCGAGTCGTCGGATGTGTGGAAGCGGTGCTGAGGCTGCAGATGCAATACATACAAGTCTCGAGTAGTGCCGTTCGTCACTGAAAGTCTCTGACAGCACACGAACAGGGCATTGCCTCGAAAGTCCGAGTTGTCGGACGTGTGGAGCCGGTGCTGCGGCCATGCTCGCGCATGCGCGGCCAGCAGTGGAAGACAGTGGACGTGAATGCGTCGTACTCTGAGGTACAAGTTCGCGACCCAGTTCTTGGAGTCCGTTCATTCATAGTAATATTGCGATGAAAAACTAATAGATTTGTTTGTAATGTACTTTACATAGAAGGAAGGGCTTTTCAATAATTGTTTTTCTTTTTCTTTCCAGGTTCGACAACGATAGACCATTACAGTCTTCCCCCTGTTGTTAGATAAAAAAAAGATTTACTTCCCTATTCCTATATCTGAAATTTTATATTCTATTAGATTGTATCGACACAGAAGGTCCTGTGAACTGTTGACAATACATGCGCTGTATGTAATAAGTTTACATTAAACGTTGCTCAAACTTAGACTTTGTGTACGACGAAAGTGTTGTTGAGTGGGATTTGTTTTTGCTAATCGAAGTTTAATTAGGGCGTAAGTTGACGACCATATTGAAATTGTATGTATGATAATTTGACCCCCTAATGTTTGGGTAACTGACGTTTCATGGCGTGAAACCTTTGATCAATAATTTAGTAAAAGATGATAGAATAGTTACGAAAATATTTCGCCATACAAACTGAGTCATCGTTATAATGGCGGAAAAAGGAAGTAAAGGTGTTAGCGGCAATACCTCGCCATTATTGTTATTAGTAATGGTGAGGCCCGCCATAAAGGACGCACTTCGACCCTCTTTCATCCTTATATCAGTTGAAACACCCACTCTAGGAATTTGGATGGTTGCTTTTAGGTGTGAGTACAGTAATACCGTGCAAGTGGAAATTCTAATAGACCGCTTTTTAGCCACTCCGTTACATTCAGACATAATGTGGTCCATGAACTCTGTGTGCCATGACAGAAAAATTATAATACAAAAGGCGGCCTTAACGCTTCTTCGCATTTTCTTTTAAGCGATTTCTTCCAGGCAACCTTAGGATTAGGAAAACTAAACAAAAGACTGCAGGTGGTGTAAATAAACATACATACATACACACTAATACATAAACTACAATACACAAAAATAAATGTTTTTTTTTTCATTTGCGCATCATACGAATATGTTAACTTAGTTGACTTACAATCAATAACATCACAAAGTACTTCGTTTTATTTATTTTTTGCTTTTTATAAAGCGTGGTATTAATCTTATATTAAATTGTTGGTCAAAGGATGAAACCAGGTAGACCAAACGAAATAATTAGTCTCAAATTTTTATTTAGCATGTATAATATTCACAAATTTTTTTACTATTATTATTCATGAAAACATTTTCATATTTAATACATCACATGCGCTACCGTCCGTTACCGTAAGGGCGATTAACAAATATTTTAAACTTATCTATCTTTAAACTGCCAGTAAGTTAGTTACTAACATTGTTATTACTCATAAAGACCATGTATTAAATTGAAATAAAAAATAAATAACAATATAATTATGACAAAATATAAAATGTACAATGTAACTCAACTAACTGATTGGTTCAAATAGAAAGTTTGAAAATAATAGTTAATTGTATGTATTGTGATTTTGGGAAATAAGAATTCTCATGTTTTAAAGAAAACCTTGTTTCAAATACTCAATATTAAAGAGAATTCCGAGATTTAATAAGATACTCAAAATTAAAAAAAATCATGTTCTTTTTAGTCAACGAATGGCGGTAGTAAAATATTAATTGGTTGTATTTTTGTATGTAACAATACTCTCTTACCATGACTATTGGATTTTAATGCGTTGAGATTATTATATCCTTACGGGTGAACGTAACTTTTGCACTGTCATATTTTTTACTATAAATATATTACTCTGTTGAACCTGTATATACACTTACCTTTACATAGCAGATCCTATCGTAAAAAATATTATAATTTGTTACAAACATAGAAATCTTTATAATGATACAAGAGAACTGTGTACTCCTGTTGACTCTTGAACTTTTGCTGCATAGGTGACATTACTCCTAAAATTTCAAATTCCAATGTGAACTGATTCCAGTCAATAAGTAGTTGACTGGATTCTCTCAAAAAAGGAAACATTGACCAGTAGCATTATCTCATCAAACATAGATTGCATTATCTTATCTCCTGTGTTCGTGTTTGCGAACTGAAAAGAGTCTAGATTTTAAAGTGGAGTAGACCATTTCTATTTTCTCCTTATTAAGATTTCTATCATCATTCTATAGATGGTATAATAGAACGTAAGCAACTAGGTGGCCGCTCAAGGGTCAAGAAACACAATGTCTAAAGATCATTCCAAGTACATAAAGCCATACTTCCATTGCTCATTTTCTTCCATCCCTCACCATACTCGGGGCTAGCCACAAGTTGCGTACAGACTACGAATTCGTTAATAGACGGTGCTCCTTTAGTCATAGTAAACAATAGCCGACAGTAAATATTATATCGATCTTTAGAAAGTGATAAATTTGTTTCTCTATTATTCATAATTAATTATTTTTGTCATGCTTGCGAATTTTCTCTACATAACAGTAGGCCGAAAATGCGGGGCTAGAGTAGAGATAAAGACATTTTCACAATTGTCACCCAAAAGTCGCAGTCGAGAATATTGCTCTTGCGCCCTAACTCTGTTAGAAAGCAGCGGCTATATTTTCGATTTTGTCACTACTAGGCAATGTTGTCTTTTTTTCTATAGAGATATGTGTCCTATGCTAGGTTACAGGAAGTAACACAATAATCTCTTTCTAAGTTCGAGCATTTACTGCAGGGTACTGGTCTTTATAGCAGCTCTGTTCAATGTTGAAATAGAGCACATACTTAACTTTAGGAAAAACAAAAACTAGGAGGAAACTATGTCATGATATATTCAGATGGCATAATTTATTTGGCAAATATGATAGATTTTTTGTGACAGAAGTTTTATCTGTCTTACTTGATTTCTCAATTGCCTGTGTTGCCACATGTTCCCGTTTTTTTCTGAGCTTATATACTACTTTTATTAAGATTGTAGCGTAATAAGACATTGTATTACTTATTTATATTCCATATCAGATGTTATTGGAACTGTATCGCTTTTATTATGTCAAATATGGTTTAAATTTTGAAGTTCGCAAAAGTTTTTTTAGTTTTCACCAATGAAATAAATAAATAAAATGTATTGTATGATCCGTTAAACCATATGTGTTACTTTTTAGCTTTTATATTTTGAACATTGCGATAGTAATTAGTTTGAGATATGATATCTGGTTCAATTTAGGGAATAATAACACATTTGTTGGAACTGCAGCAACATACAAAAATTCTAATGTATATAGACTTCTACTTATTGAATTTTGTATTAAGGTAAAGAGGACTCCACCGCACAATTGAAACGAGTGCGTCTGCCGAACTGCTCTCCATTATCGTCACACAATTGCCTACTCCCCTTTATCGCATTTTGGAAGAATTAATTTATACGGTTTGCCTATAAGAACTAATCCTTTCCATTTCTTAAACTTTACTACTTAAGAGATACGAGTAAATTGTTTCGCTTCACTACGGATAGTCTTTTTAAAAATACCCCACGAACTGTAACTGGTTTTAATATGTATTACTTTTTAATATTTACAATTGTTTTTTAGGCTAAAGTAAAGTGGCCAGATTTTGCTTTATATCAAGGTTGCTTCTCCTTTTGGGTATGTGCAATTTTATACTAGGGCAGGTTCTCAATTCTATCGATTGCTGCAGTTGTTAACAATTTCACATCGTCTGTTGCCTTAAAATATTGTCTGTAATATAAGAAACTTGCGCATTTTAAATGTTATCGATTATTATAGAAAACAATTTTAATGATATTTTAGTGCATATCGTGTTTAGTATTTGTAGGGCTTGAATAGATATTATATTTTATACCTGCAATAATTTCCATGGAATCACAAAAATATATTTTTAAGCCCTTCACAACGAATATTATTAGTAACTTAAAATGTTTTTATAATATAGCAATATATTAAATACAATTATTATGTATATTTAAGTATTAATGTAGCGCTGAGGGTAGGTCAATAGTCTTTTATAATGTTCTAAATGTACATAAATTTAGTATATCTCCAGACTGTCTTCCCTTCTTATGTTTATTTTTTTACTTTGAGATCTCTTTCACTTCTTTAGTAATATATTTAAAGCACATTATTTTAAAAAAATTAAAAAATATATATATTTAAATAATTATAAAAAAGTAACAAAATTGATATTAACATCTCACCAATATATATAGTTTTAGTTTAATATACCTCTCCCCGAGAGGTAATACCCCCGGGTCTACTGCCCCTGCGGCTGTATTACCCTTCACCGCAACTCAGAGCTAATCATAAGCTTAGGTTTATTATAATTTTATTTTAATTTAATAGGTAATATAATAATTTTTTACTGAAATATAAAAGTAATAGACTGGAATATGTTTTACTGAAATGTTATTCACATCACTAATACTTTGTTTTCAACACGACTCAATAACGGACATAATATAAATAACAAAAGTAGTGGAAGAGATCTCCTTGATATTTATTGCACTTTCACAACCTCAGTGATACAGGGATTCTTATTATATTTAAATTAAAATTATATGTTTAGTTTTGCGTTGGCTTGGACATGTCCAAGCTTTTTATTATCTTAGCGACGAATTATTGTTTATGTTGAAGATTTATTATTCAAGTTAGCAATTTAATTTAATTTTGAATTCGGAATAATTTTATTTATTCATAAAAATTTCATTATCATATCAATAACTAAATAGGAGATTATTAATAATATAATTGTTTATAGGTTAGGAGAATTGGTACATTTATTTTATCACAAACGATTTTATGTATAAATATAGTACGGATATTGAATGAAGTTCTTTACACACGAGTCTTGTGCCCGAAACATGTCATTTGAAGAGGTTGAATGTAAATAATTGTTTATATAAATATTCGTCCAATCGATGTTTTGCATCGAAAAAGCATTTATTTTTAAGAGCAGAATCTCGAGTGCATTGTTTTGATCGAAGTTTGTGAGTGCCAAATTCTGGGATCTTAATTTTGTATTATGCGACTCATTCACCATTCCAATAGACAGGTACGATGAAAAACAAAGCTGAAAATAAAATATTATGACTGATTGAATTTGTTTTATTATCATGCTCCTACATACCTACAGATGCTTCGAACCCTTTCACTTCCCTAAACATGGGCGTAGCTGGGTGCAGGGAAGAGGCGGCTGCCCTCCTAGAAGAGCGATCGGTCATTGCTCACAAGCCATGGAGCTCGCGCCGTGCGCACGTCATTCGCATTACAATGTAACTCTGTTGTCGTGGTCCTCGATAAATCTTTCCAAGATTTTACTTACCAATTTCTAAAAATCCTGAATACCTAAATCAAGGAGGTAATCGGTTTAGGGGTGAGATAATACGTTACCCCTCTGCTTGCATAGGGGGTTAAAAATGACCTATTTTAACTGTAAATTTCATTTCATTTCAAACCAATTGTGAGCAGTTTAAATAATATGGCTCAACTTGTTTCACATTATATAAACAGTTAGTTTAATATTGGTGAAATAATCCTTCGATGTAATTGTTGAGATGTCAAAATCGATATCTTTTGACTTAAAACAACACTAATCACTTTACAGTTTATCTCTATATTTGCCTAATATCGACACTTCGTAAAGAAATTATAACAATTTTAATTTGGAGTCTTATTTCCGGCGCCTTTGTCGTTTGTCGTATTCAATTAAAAATGGTCAATTAAATAAAACCGCCAAATATTTGATAATCATTTATTAAACTTAACAATATCTTAATACTACTAATACTATCTTACATAAAATCAAATATGCATACACACAAGAATTTCATTTAATCAGATATTTCTTTAAAAAAATACACAAATTACCAAATTGTAACAATATCCGTTTGAAATCGAATTCACAATCACAGCACTAAAACGTGCTTTTAATTTCTTTAAGGTTAGAAATTTCTACAATGATTAGTAAACAAACAAAAGTACAAGAAAATTAATTCGTACAAATTATGAACTACAATGATTTGTTCATCAAATCGTTTCAAGAGTAAAATAATTCGGATAAAGAAATGATAATAATAATTTGTACAAACAAAAATAGATTACATACTATTACACCTGAACCATTATTTTTTGAAAAATCTTCGGGTTGCAATGAATTGCTTACCATATTTCAAAGTATTTTTTCTGTATATCCAAAAACGTGTCTAACATGGTAATCTAGTATTTTACAAGAGGTCACAACAATGAGATAAACCTTATATTTTCCAATGCCAAAGCCAATACTGACTTGTTGACAACTGTGCACAATAAATTAATATATTGCTGTTGCTGTTGTATAATAATATATTGTATAAACTCCGAACCATATAATGTAATAGATTGGCAATAAAAAGGGCGTTGAAACTTCGAATATAGCTAATAGCAAAGGAGTAGACAAACTATCTACCTCTTATATCTATGTATTAGCTAATCTCTCAAATAATAAATTTAGTCAGTATCAAATAATGGCAATGTTTCCATTGCCATTATTTGGGGATTAGAGTTAGGGTTCAATGCCCTTTTTTGCTAATCTATATGGTTCGAAGTATACGCTTAAGCAGCTGAATTAGCATCCATAAATAAGTCGTGGTTTTGGCAATACTATAATTAAGTCACAATTGGCAATGGCAATCAAATCCATCAATTATTTTAATTTACTTTTTGCTTTTGTAAGATATAAAATTACGCTCACATTTGGGTCAGGAGGGAAGGTTTAAACATATATCGTTATTTTTGTAAATAAGCGAAGGCTTGTTCGATGACATGAGATCAATATATAAATAGACCCTAAAGATGTGGCATTTATGTGCGCTATTCTACACAAGGGGAGTTTCTCTAAATTAAAGCAAGCGGCAAGAATTTATATGCGATAACTCTCCATATCCGTAACATTCTCGCCTGTTGTTTTAGTTTTTCACCAATAACACTCATAAATTTCAAATTGTTTGCATAAAAGGCAATAACAAGTCTGTATACAGCTGTGTCTCAAATCAGTTTGATCAAGAATCGGCGATAACGAAACATAAATACGCATTGTACATTGACCGGTATTCTTTTTGTAAATTATATTTAAATACAAAACACGTTACAACGCCATCTATTGTTAAGAGAAACTGTTTGACTTGTCACACCTATCGCACACGTATAAGTACAAAGCCTCTTATGGAAACAAAAATCGAATATAATTAATAATAACTATGACATATCGTTAAATGAAAAAGAAACTGAAATAATGAAAATGAACTTATCTATAAATATTTGTAAACGTGCCGTCTCTGTCCGTCTCGTAATGTTACTTTTATTTAGTAAGAGTTTAATAGATATTTTTACATCAGTAAAAACTTGAATTATTTCATTTCTGAAAAGTAATGAAATTTTTTCGTTACGTTAATCATTATGACTAGAAGGATTTGGTTAACTCATATTAAGTTTATTATAATCATAAGACACAAAATTAATTAGACGACCATTTACACTTTGTTGGCATTGTATGAAAAATGTTACAAAATTTCGAGTCACATAACAACGGCCTTTACACTCAATCGTATTCGATTTATATTCGTGTTCTTTTTGTCTATAATAAGAGAAACTATCATCACTCTAAGGCTTAACTCCGGCGCAGAGGCGAATCTGAGCGACGCGTATTTATTTTTGCCAATAGCAAATTCATCTCTATTTTCCTATAATTAAAATACAAAGTTGTATGTATTATACAAAAATAGAATCAAACGTCGAAGTGTGTCGCTCTATTTTTTTATTTTTCATAATAGCAATCGCCCGCGACTTCGTCCGCGTGAAAACATTTTGCTCTTCTATTTTTCTATGACAGACTTTCATGCAAATTTTCTTGCCTATTGCTCTCTGTCTTCTTCTGATAACACTGGATTCACTCAATGTTTCCGGCAAGATAAGATGTTTGATGTGTTCATTGGCGTATCTAAGATGGCGACTGCAGTTTGTTTGGATAGCAACTACGGTTTGTTTGTCAGTATCATTAGAATTTAACGAAATTCTCCTTAGTCCGAATTTTACGCATATCGTTGTTGACTAGAAATCAATATTTTTTTTATGTTTTGTTATTTATCAAAGGTTTTGATTTATTAATCGATTAATATAGATTTGTATTTTTATTATATTAATTTCAAGATAGCTTCTGATTGCTAACACCTGATGGTAGGTGATGATGCAATCCAAGATGGAACCGGGCTAACTTGTTAGGAATAGGATGAAATCCACACCCCTTTTGGTTTCTACACGACATTGTCAGTAGTGTGGTAACAGCCGAGACCTCCCACTTGGTCTAATTTAGAAAATCTTAATCAACACAGAAGAATAGAGGTCTGTGCTCTTTAATGTATTGACAATGAAATACTAATTATGACGATGATAAAAGAATCGAATACGAAAAAGTGTACGGGCGTTCTTAAGCATTTAATAAAATACTTAATAAAGTTTTTAATTATATATATTTTTAATATCAATAAATCTGGAGTGAAAACTGAAACCTCTATTCTCAATAATGGCAACACAAACATAATATGCACGCAGTGCGGAATGTGTGCGCGGACGTGCGGGCGTGACGTCACAGTGCGAACGTGACGTCACTGTGCGGTCGCGTAGAGTTGGGCCCTAGTGAGGTTTGGGCGTTGAACTATCGTCTTTGAGAAACCTACTTTTCATTACCTGCTCTTTTTAACAGGGCGTCCACATTTTATAAATTCAGAGAAGTTCAAGTGAATGTCACTAAAATGAGCCCCCCTATTCTTGTTTTTAGGTGACTGAGATAGAATTATCTCTCTTTATCTATCGCATTTAGCGGAGAGATATAGTGACGAATTCCATAGTCACACGTCAACTAATAGAAACATGGTGACAGAAAAGGCAGAGCAGTCAATAAAGCTTCAAGGTGGTAACTAAAAGTATGTGACATGGGAAAGCTACTTGGAAAGCCATATTAAGGTGGTGTATGAAAGTCCGTCAAAATATAGATTAATAATAATTCTTTTCTTTTCAGTTAGTGTAAAACGACAGATGTATTTAATTTATACCCAGAAAAGTTAGGGAATTTTGTTAGCATTAGCAGTGGACACCCTGAAATAAAAAATATTAACCATAACTTTATAGCTTTCATTGTTTTCAACAGAAGCGTAAAGGTTATAGACAAGTATGTATTCTCTAACATAAATAGAACCGGTCAAGTTAGAGTTTTACACTGGAACTACAGCTCTGTTTCAAAAATGATAACATTTTGTTTCAATTTTTGTTTGAAAATTTGTCGTTTTGAAAATTCCTGAAAAACTTTTATCAGTTAACGTCAACATTATTAGAACCATACGATTTTAAATACATATTTGGAAAACAAATTTGTGACTTTGAAAATCTCAAGATTAGACTTTATGAGATCTAAGGCTCTTTAATAAATGTTTATAGGAGTTTCCATATAAACATTACTCAATTCGAAGGTTGGTTCAACTTTGGCATATTCGACCGGAGCAAGAAGAATGAGTGGTGGGTTGCCATGGTTACCGAGGGTAGTTCATCGCCCAAGTGCGGGGGCGTCACTCGTGCGGCCGCTCCTCCTGCAGGAGCCAGCCGTCATTGTCTGCTCGAGACAACTGTTTCTTTAGGGTGCAGTACAGTTTGATTAAGGAGTCCTGAAAAAGAATAATGCTTTTTAGTTATAAAAGCTTCTCGTTACTAACATACTATAGTTTGGCCATTTTATTAAAACCGGTATGTGAAAGTGGACGAGTATTATCTCTGTCCTTATCTCCTCTAAGCAACAATGTTTATTTAGTTACACTTTATTTGTAAACCACATGGCATAAAATAAAAACAAACAGAATTAATATAAAATTTGAAGAGTTAGACTTAGACAGAAGAGAGGACCATTTTGGAAGTTTACCCTTTGTATTAAAAAAATTGAATCAAAATCGATTTACTCTGTAAAAAGTTGTGTGATCATATATAAATAAATATATATAGGCGTCGAATTGGGAGCTTACATCGTTTTTCGTCACCAATTTGTCAATTAAAACACGTTTAAAATACATCCTCAAAGCAAGATCGCTGCATGACTGTCGGAGTTGCTTAAATTGCGTCCTCATTCATAGCACTAGCATTGACGCTATCGTGGATAAAATATAATGTTTTGAAACTTAAAGAAGTATTAATCTATAATCTAGCTTTATCTAAAATGTACCTTCTCATTTTCTAATTGTATAATCTCCCGTTTTTGCCGGAGCTCCTCGTCGTCCATTTGTTCCTCAAGCTCCGTTTTGTGTTTGCTCAGGTATGCTAGTTCAGTCTGTATCTGAAACACAAACAAACCGTTTTTATCATTTCAAACTGTAACATCAATTGCAATCGCTGCCAATATAGGAAAATAATGCTTAGAAACAAGTCCCTTGAATATTCAGGGGATGGCAAGATTTGGCTTATTTTGCCTTTATATCACATTGTTTTATTCATTCATATTTTATTCGATTATATAACATATTTATTATAAGAATAAAACAGTGCAACCGTTTTGCGAGCATTGTTTATCAAATAAAAAATATCGGTATGCAAAAGTTTCTTTTACTTTTTCTAAATTAGATAATTCCTCTCTTCTAATTTCATCCGGGTCGATAAGGTTCCCTTCTTTCTACTCTATTTATTCTTCCGCTATGTTTCTTTTCCATTTGTTTCTATATGAAAAATCTAGACCGTTAAACCATTTCAGGAGTTAATAATCCGACTTTGTTATAGTTATACTACATATTATTTCATAGAAAAATATTTTCTATAAAAGTGTTCACACAGAAACAGTGAAACTTATAGACACGAGTTTATGTTGTTTTGTTCGTTACCGTAGTTGAGAACCGTTTGAAAGACATACGTTTTTAAGTTTACGAGCATTTCATTTAGATCTTTAAACACGTGCCCAAATGTTCTAGAAAATGTTCCATAGCAACGCTACTGCGAACACAGACGTAGAGCGTAAACGTTCGCGCATTGCTCATGCCATGTATACAATGTGGGTACAACGTAGCTACAAGTTGGAATGCACGTGTCGTCATGTGCATAACATTGGCATCCAATATCGACATTAATAGAATAACGAAGTAAAACTCATGTTGAGGTAAAAAATAAGATATTTTTTACACAAAAATCAAATCAAAATATCTTTATTGGGAACAAAATAAGATTTGCATTTAACAATGGCAATGTGGAGCGATTCAGAACAGAACACTGAACATGAATTGAACTGAAGGTCTTTATTTACCCAAAATCCTGAGAATAACGCAAAAGAGAGAAGAAAAAAATAGCGTCGTATGTGTGAAACAGCAGAGTTGATTAGAATTGACACTGGCAAGCTAACCCTAAAAGATGGGAGCATTGACAAGTATGTAAGGATTGAAACTGAGTGGACAGAGATAACAATAGTATGATAAGAGAACGGTGTGGTGTAAAAGATGATGTAGTGACTACAATTCAGAAAGAAATTGAAAACCTCCTCCGTTTTTCGTCGGTTAAAAACTACTCACTTTAAGGTACTCCTGCGCTAATTGCTTATGTTCATCAAAGATTCGCTTGGACTCCTCATTGCTGAGGTCCGGCGAGATGGGCCGCAGGTGGGGGTCCAGCATCATGTGCATGGAGTCCAGGTCCGGGTCGGGCTCGGCTGGCGGCGGCGCGGCGCCCTCTGCGGGCGGAGACCCGCTGCTGTTACCTGCAATCAGACCACTCATGTGATTTGGCTACTATGAATTACCACTGAATTTTGATAATACATTAAGTATTATCAAAATTTATAGCAATTGTATTGCTACAATATTGTGGTACACAATTTGTAGAACATTTTTGTATTTTAATGTTACTATTTTTAGGAGATGTTTTTAGGTGGGCTATATGTTAGTTGTTAATCAAACTAGAAAAACAAAGAATTTCGACACTAAGTTTCATATAAGATGATATTTAGTTATTTTGTTTGTTTTTTCACTGTCATGTTTGTTTGTTTTGTTCTAATGGTCTACACAAAATAAAAGAGAAAACCTAAAGGTACAGTCATAAGATAAAATAATTGATATTGCTAATAATGTATAGGTAAGTTAGTTTTATCCCGTGTTGAGACTATTTTCTCCAAATTTCTAGAAAAAATAAATAGTATCGATTGTTAGATAACAAATTTATAGACTATTTCTATACATATGATATGAACTAAAAAATAAAAACATAATTCCTTATTAGATTATGAGTTTAATGGCATCGAAGTTGTCAGAGATGTTTCATTAACGATATGAGTTTTAGTAAGTTTTGGTTAAAATGCTTAAGTTTCCCGAAAACTGCTAAAATTTTTCATATCCAGATTTTTCTGCCAAGTGAATGGAATTGTGTTAGCTAATATTTTTATTAGTGATATAAGACGACAATATACCGTTTATACAATCCTATTTCTTTTGACATAAACTGAAAATTGGTGCCGATAATTTAAATCTAAAGTGATATGTGAACACAGCATAAGCGTGTAAATTTTGTAAAAAAAAATATTTAAAGTACTACGATAGGGTTAAACACGTCACAAGTTAAATTTACTTCGAGTCGCTGATGTCAGAAGTTTCACCTAGATTTCAGCTTTCAGTATGATTCCTTTCCCCGCAAATAGATGGCAGCAGCGAACTTAACAAAGCAGTCAATTACGAAGAACGATTCATCTGTTAACACTTGCGGCACAATGGGCCATTAAAGCGACCTGTGTTTATCTGTCGGGTGATTTATCACGGTTGAGTGATTATCACTTAAATATAGTTGACGGTATGTATTATTTACTACGAGTTATATGAAAGTAATTTATCGATTGCACTGGATTACGAAAGCTCGTAGGGAGCGGTTACGAGAGACAAGGGACAGGGCGCAGTGACGCCGATACGGAGTTACGGACACTTCCGCTACGGAAGCAGACACGCAAGAGACGACGGCGGCGGGCCGGCGGGCGACACTCACTGTAAAATATCCAACTACAGCTGACTGTGTCCCTGATGGTCGTGACGATGCCGGAGGCGTCACGCACGTCTCGGCAGCGCAGGCGCGCGGGGGGCGCGGGCAGCGGGGGCATGGCGCGTCCTGTCGGCGGGAGCGCGCGGCCAGCACTGCCCGCGCACGCCGCGCGCTCGAAATAATCGGCGGGAGAGCCGGGAGCGGGCGGTGCAACAAACAAATCGCCGCTATTCGCGGTGCGGTGACTCAGCCGCGTCAGCCCGAGCTAAATGCGGATACCGTGTGCTGCCGCCCTTCGTGAGGTTTTCTGCCGCTTTCGACGGCAGGGCGCGCGCAGCGCTCTCTGCAGCGGTCGACGACCTCCGCCTCCGTCATTGCCTATGCCCAATGCACTTGTAGACGTCGCTATCAGAATAAACCCCCTTTCTCTAGATTCCCTGCCTTTATTTAATAATTTTACGTATATAAAACCAGCTCAACGTTGTATCTCATAGACTGAGCAATAACATTGAAATACCACATACATGTGACGCCCATACGGTTGCATTTGTAATGGACTGCTAAAATTTTATGGGTTTGGATATAAGCCGGCCCGTTGAGCAGGGACAAGTCACGGTTGAGACGAATGCATCGTCGCAGGCGGCCCTAACTCATAGAATGCTTGTGGCACGCTCTGGCAAAAAGTGCAGTGCGCAAAACCAACTTGTTTCTGAAGAAAACGAGTCATACACTGACACAATAGATAATTATGTTGTCTATTGAATTTGGAGAAATACAGGTGCAACTTTTAAAAAGAGTAAAGTATTTGTAAATAGGTAAGGGAACTTTAAAAATGCAATTAAATTCTATCAGTAGCAAACCGAAGGTGGACTAGGGTTTTAACATTCGCTTGGCCACCATATCATTAACATCTGAAATTCTGAATCAATCACTATCACCGTAAGCCCCGCCCTTCGCATTGCAACGTAGTGAGTCTAATCTATAAATCCCGTCATCTATAATTGAGACAGGACTGGTTCTACCTGATGAATTTGCATTGAGTATGTTTTAAATCAAACTTTGCTTTTAATATTACGTATCGTATGTACCAATGTAAAATATGTTGAAAGCCTCACTCACTTCCGTATTGCATTAGATATAACGATATCAAAACTATAGCACGTGCCCTTAGAATATAATGGAGCGGCCGCTGTGCCAAGTTCTCAGTTTTAATAGCTCATTACTCGAGAGTATAACTTACCAAGTCTTTATTAAAGAGTGCCCAGAATAATCCGATGCATAAATTTTATATACAGCGGAAGTGGAATAGTTGTTTGTTACAAAACTGTCTTTCGCCATGTAGCAACTAAATCAGTGTTTAAAATATGTTTTATGTTCCATTTTTTTCTTAAAATGGTGAATGTTTAGTTAGATTTATTATAAATGAAATATCTGTACTAAAACTTGAGTGAGATTGAAAGTCAGTATTCTCGTTGGTCAAAGTGCAAGTAAATCATTGTAAAGTCCATTATTAATTCCTGCCATCTAGCGGGTGGATATCATATCAAAACTGATTTAAACCGACGGACAAGGTGGAACTATACAAATAAGGGTTTCTCATAGTTTTACATGGAACCCAAAAATCGCATTCGCTGTTGTCATTGCAATTTCCTGCTGTCACCATCCCGCCAAATTTCACGTCAATCTTCACCAAGTATTGAGAGCTGCTTTCAGGTGTTACAAAATACAACTTGCATAATAGAACTTTTCTAAACATTTTCTTTAACACATTAGTTTCACTTTTTCTTGAAAATAAAAATTAAGAGAGATGACGCGACCTCTGCGACGTTAATATTATTCGCTGCACTTCTTTACAGATTGCATATATACTGTAGCTTCATCGACGTGTTTTGACGAGCGCAGAAGGTTTGCCACACTTGTGCCCGAGGGCTAGAGAAACATCAGAGTAACGAGAGACTCTAAAGGCGTCTCTTGCATGGTCGCTGATTAAGTGTTACATAAGTTTTTTCATTACATAGACGGTGTTCTTGTGGCTTCAGATTTTATAACAATCACTCTGAAGCGAAGTCACGCCGTCTGCGTTGCGCATATACGTTCTATAAACAGCTTTTTGTACTAGCATTTGCTAGAACAGGAAGATTAGTTCCAAAATCTCAAGTACAAAATCGTCGCCTATAACAGAATAACAGCTCGCTGTGTACATGTCCTTGGATTACGTCGTACCATCCGCTGTCCAGCGACCGTTTACCCGAGGCACATTCAGACGAACATCTTATCATTCAGTGGATTCACCATGCAAGTGCCGGGTCCATCATTTGTAAGCAAAAACTTCGAACAGAGTACGAGACTTGTGACACACATATATAGGTAATATATCGTAGGGTTGCACGCAAATATTAACGCATACATGCATAATAGCAACACTTGTACGCTAATGAACGCGCACTCGCTAAGTGCTGACAGGGTTTAGGCGTAGTCGCGCGCCCGCGGTGATGGATCGCCTCCGAACGGTAGCTGGGTCACGGTGGATGAGTCACGGCGATACACGACAACAAACTACGCCGAATTAATAACATCTCAAATCGATCTAGATGCGATTAAATTTTATTACAAGCTTAGACCATTAGGTAGATCAAATCTTGGGCACAAAATTAGAACCACTGCCTGACGTTTTATTGGACTCAAATATGTGGTGACAATGCTATAATCATCATGGAACTGGTCTCAATATGAAGTCGTAAGATTTTTTATAGTAAAAGTTGACGGGCTTGGATGAGCCAAATATAAGCGTAAAAACCATTACCTATAACAGACTTCGTAGGATATGATAGGAACAAATCGTACATTGCGTTGCCTTGTGCCCGACCCCCTGTTAGCCTCAAGTTAAGCCCCATGTGCCTCGTATAATTTCACCGGCAGCCCTTTAAAGCGGCACACCGCTTTGTTGCAAGGAGGTAGTACTTCATCAGACGACCTCTGTGAATTTGCAGATGCCAAAGTAACAATAATTAATAAACACGTTATTTTTCGTTTTATTCATTAATCAAACAAGGCTGTACGTATATGGTGCGGCCAATCTGTGATTTACAACGCAGATACCAGTACTAATAGTGTCAAAACTTGAACGTCAGTCATGCTGAGACGTCTCAGGTGTCAAATACCCTACGATTTAGATAGGCTCAAATATGACAATGAAATTTATTTTGGCAAGACGGTGTCCAAACAATAGCATCATGCACTTTAGCGACGTTATTTATAACATGTAATAAATCACTGCACTCTTGCTCTTATTATCTCTGACTAGTCCAATACCTTGAGAACGGACAGGTTGCGTCGAGATGATCACGTGAGCGAAATTATTATAAGCGCTTATAAGACGCGGTGGGTTAGATTAGAATCATTGCATCTACTTTTATTATTACAAGTAACCAATTATACAAGCTTTTTCAAAATTTGGCGACCTCCGTGGCGCAGTGGTATGCGCGGTGGATTTATAAGGCGGAGGCCCTGGGTTCGATTCCCGGCGGGGTAGATTGAGATTTTTCTTGATTTGTCTTGGTCTGGCTGGTGGGAGGCTTTCGCCGTGGCTACTTACCACCCTACCGACAAAGACGTACCGCCACGCGATTTAGCGTTCCGGTACGATGTCATGTAGAAACCGATAGGAGTGTGAATTTTTATCCTACTCCTAACAAGTTAGCCCGTTTCCATCTTAGATTGCATCATCACTTAACATCAGGTGTGATAGCAGAGAAGGGCCAACTTGTAGTCATTAAAAAAAATTCAAGGTTGTCAGTGAGTAACTGAGTAGTGACGAGACTCTTCTCTACTAGACTATAGTGGATCGGACAGCAAATTCTGACATAAAACTGACTATTTGTCAAGCGAAGAGTAAGTTTGAAATGTCTAGCCAAGAGCTACGGAGAACGAAAGGTAGATAAGTACTATGGGGCACATTACTAGGGATAACTTATCAGACACTTAACTTCGTAACCTTTCGAGACACATCATTAAAGATTAAACTGAAGCGTCTGGCGACGGGGACATTTTTCTTCAATTATCCTAAAAAACAAGTTTTAATAAAATAACGAAGGTCTGACTATCAGTAGGTTTGAGACTATATTGTTTTAAAAGACACGGTTAATGTGTTTTTTTTTTAATTCAAACCGGAAACCTCCGGTGCTCTAGATTCTTATATTACTACGAGAGCCGTCTGCACCGTATCGGTTGAGTCATATCATAAATCCAATGAAGTAGATCCCTCTTTGATCGGCGGCATTAATATGTTTTCGATTTGGCGCCCGATCAGACTATTCCGATTGCGTCATCAGTTGACATCTCACGGAAACTGGCCATGAAGTGACAGTCTTTTTCTCTTCAGACAGTATTTAAAGACCCGACGGCGGAGGCAAGGAAAACGTCTAACAAACTAATCTCGACGTTGACACATCTTATTGATAGTGGAAACGTACGTACAGTGCACTAAGAATAGACGTAAAAGAAATCGAGATATTTTATCGCGACAGGCATAATTAGGGTGTAGAGACTGAAGTGCCGTCTTGCTTACTTTAAAGTCGAGTGCCAAAAAATCCACTAGATGTCCAAACTTTTAATGTTTGAATCACGTTCAACGTGTGACAGGGAGTTACGTCGCAATCGTACATCCAAGCCTTTAAAAAAGTCTGATTCACCCGAGACACTTTCATTCGATCCGGAAATATCTGCAGTAGGTACGGATTTAGGCGTCCTTGTGTACAATTATAAAATAAAAAATAAGGGACAATAATACGAGAGTTTCAAGTTAGCGATGAGACAATACTGATAATGTCTGCTGTTCTAAATGTTAATACGAGTTTTTTGTGTTTTCCAAAACAGTAGCTAGTAACTTTAGTTTTTCTACAAGTATTTTATACTTAAACGGCATGATAGTGAAAATGATATTTGCGCAAAAGTCAGTAGGTACGAAGTAAATTAATTATTATTTTTGTTGTATTGTGTAATATTCAAATTCCAGTGACATGGGATTAAACAATTCAAGTTATCATTTCTTCAGACAACATCAATCAAAGCACGTGCCACAGTAGCTTAAGAAATAAGGAAACAAT
This sequence comes from Mycalesis mineus, assembly GCA_034621355.1. Lineage (NCBI taxonomy): Eukaryota > Metazoa > Arthropoda > Insecta > Lepidoptera > Nymphalidae > Mycalesis > Mycalesis mineus. The sequence goes on along the minus strand of CM067899.1, from coordinate 4,853,824 downwards.
AGTAAAGTAGGATATGATAAAAAAGTAACAACCGGAAAATTGTCTGTTGTTAGGTTAGGAAAACTTCGCGTTTCTCTCTCCAATTAGTCGTCCTCGGAAGATACAACCCATTAAAGAGGTCTGCACGTTGTCAGCGAAACACTACATGGTATTTAGAGCCTATTGTAAAGAGGGCAGTTTACAATTTCGTGCCAACTACTACGGTAAAATCAGATCTGGGCCAGTCTCTGTTAATGTGCTATATTCCCTCATGATCGTATCCAGATCACATCAAAGAATTGCTCGACTGCGATTGTAGCGAGATGCTACAGATATATACGATCGAACGTTCTTACGATGTAAGTACATGCTGTAATTAAAACTGTTCTGTGTCATAAAAATTTTGAAAAAATATCGGCTATTATGTTCAAAGTTGCCTATTTATTACAAGATTATTTATGTTAAAGACAAATTTTGAAATGTGAATTGATATTTTTTATGGGATTTAAAATAGGTGACAACAAAATTAAGCGATGATAAATGCTGTTGCTATTTTGCTAAAAGCTGTTGTGATAAATAAATTCAGAAGGCTATAGATAAGCATAAACTATACAAAATAAACTTCTTCATAGCTTTTTAAAACTCAACTTAAACATTTTACAATTGCGTACTTAATATATAATACAGTATAAATATTTGTCAACATGTCTACCGATGTATTTCATCATCATCATTTTCAGCCTATTAACGACCCGCTACAGAGCCAGGCCTCCTTACATATAGGAGAGGGGATATAAAGCATAGAACCAGCACGCTGCTCCAATGCGGGCGGGCGGGCTGATGGTAAGGTGATGTGGGCTTGGAATATACTGAAAGTTTCATAGAAGAATGAAAAGTCAGAACTATTCCGGCGACCCGACCCAGGTTTCGAACCCAGGATCTCGTGATCGATATGTGCATATTAGATATTCATTAATATTAACGTGAATATATAACAATACACCTATAAAGGATGTTTCCCGGGACAAGGAAGTTAAATTAAATGACTCAATAAAATATCGAGAACATTCGAATATGTGTTATCCAATTACAATTAATAAAGAATGAAAGGAAGGGACATTTGCCAAATGCAAAACAATAGCAACCTGTCTGCTACTCAACAATATAACAATTAACTTTAATTTTACAATGATCTCAGACATGTATCGAATGTAACAAAGTACATACCAAATGAATAGTAGGAAGGGGAAATATACTATGGGGAAATTCAGGTGATAAATTCAGTTATGAATAAAAATCTACATCAGCTACCTTTCGAACTGGTAGTAGAGTCACCACAAAAATACAAAGACATTCAAAAATACTTGTAGTTTAAGTAATAAATTAGTCGTATATCAATCTGTACCCGAAAGAAACTTCACCACTGTAATTAAATCTTAAAACTAAACTAATATTGAACTAATCTTCTATAAGTTTGTACAATAGCATTTATTAGACAAACGTGCCCTAACTTGGACCTGATCATTTCCCTTTATCGATGTAGTCAAACGCAAGCATATTTACCGTAAAAACGATTGCATTATTCTGAACTTTTAAAATTAATCATTGACAAACTAACCTTATGACCGAATTAATGAATCAAACCAACCAACTCGCTACAACCATCTACTGCATTAATATCTGAAATGTCAAATCAATCAATGACAAAAGAAGCTAGTCGTACTCACGCGTTCCCATCACTTATCACCTATCTTGTCTATGAGAGAAAAAGCTTACTAATAGTAAAAGCAACAGGAAGCCATACAAAACCGATTGACAGAAGTATCGTTGTGAAACAGCCCATGACTCAGCGGTGTATTTGCAGAGGTGCGCTCCCGAGCCGTTCTACAGGCGAACACGTTACCTCTCAACTTAGCTAAATTAAAACTCTATTGTTCGAAATTAGCGTTTTATCTCTGCTCTGACTCACTCTTGTTTGTATCGCTAACATCTTATTTGCGCAGACGTTGTTATGACGAAGTGAAGCAAATTGTTGTTATTGCATTGTAGTTATATTGATACTACGAAAAGGATAACGGATGCAACCAAAAAAAACAAAAATTATGATTATTATTAAACAAACAGCGAAGCGCAGTTTCCAAGCGCTATTGCTGTTGAGAGTTTAAGACTGTCATTTCGGGATTTTTGATAATTAGTATAGATTTGATTAAAAAATTACAGAAACAGAGATAAATAAAATAAGTTAATTTTTGCTTTTGTTATAAGTACAGATTTTTCATTAAAACTACTGAAGATAGCAATATAAAAATTGCACACATTCTTTATACACACTAGGTTAACACAAAAAATTTTGATGAACCCAACCTAAGGTTAGGATATATTTTTAGATAAGTAGGATAAAAAGTTGTATGAAATTCTGACATCGCGGAGAAATTCGCGGGCGTCCCTTATAAGTGCCATAAAATTTTACCCGATTGTGAATGAACGTTTCTTTCTACAAAACACTTCATAATATATCCCGAAATGTATGGGTACAAAAATGGTAAGGTTAGAACCGTGTTCGTACTTTTTGTGGATCCACTATGATTATGTTGATGCCAGGAACAACTTCATTAAGCAAAAATTGTAGGGGACGACGGCTCTACCTTGACCATTTTTGTGCCTATGCATTTCGAGATTTGTATCTGAATTACTTTCTCATTTCATCCTTTTGGACTCTTTTTTAAGTAGTCGAGTATATATAAGTATATCACAGTTAGAGTCACACACAAAACTGAGTAAGAGCGCATCCTTGATAGAATTTTTCAATGCCGCTTTACGCGTACGTGTATCACGTGCTTTCCAAAGTTTTCCGCGGGGAACGCATCAGGTGATGTTACTATAAAAACTATATAAAGATCATTGCGACCAATTTAGTTCAAACATAAAAACTTCTGACCTAACAACAGACTTTATATAAGTACTTAAGAAGCTTTTATTAACCTCGGACTTCGAATGAGGGATGTTATAAGTTTGATGTGTGGTGTATGTGGTATCACAGCAAATAAAAAATGAACATATTTAATACTAGCGGACGCCCGCGACTCCATCCGCAAAATATTCTATTTTGTGATAGTTCGACAAAAAGAAGCCTATGTCCTTTCTCAGGCTCTAGACTATATCTGTCCCAAATTTCAATTAAATCGGTTCAGTAGTTAGGTTCTAGAGTAAGAAGAGACTAAGAAGAGTTAAGTTCACATAATTGATATAGAAGTATAGATAGAAAATATTATGATAAATCATCGTATAGAAAATATCATTACCTTACTAATGAACTAACTAAAAATGGCTATGTGGTTATTATTATGAATTCGGCATTTTTATTTCAGCCAAATTCATGACTGTCGAAGGATTTCCAAATTTTTAATTTTTTTGTACGCGTGGGTTAATTTTGGAGGCTTTTGATTATAATAACTTTCTGACCAACTTGGATTCTTTTGCTTGATATATATGTACTAAAACACCGTGAAGCTGACCGGATACGCATCATCGGTGACAATGCAACAAAGTACCAATATATCGCGGTGCTAATTAAATTAGATAATGGGAGATAGATGGTCAAAAAGAAATCTAAATTAAATAAAACTATAGAGGCTCATTTGTCATATACATGTTGAAGCATTTATAACAAAAAAAATCTTGTTATTTTTTCCATTTAATTCAGTTAGGCATTTAGGTAAAGCAAACCGCGTTTTACAAATGACCAGCGGGTACGGGTGGGCGATATTACATCGGCATGAGCACGAAATAACAAGATGCCGTCGAGGTCATAGGAGTAACGTTTTTGCGTAAACGTAAGCTCTGGTAAGCAACGAGTGACGCAGGCGCGAGCCCCGACCTAGTTATGTCGTCAAAAAAAATCCGCAGATGTTCATCACCGTGGAGATATATCGAGAACTAGCAAACGCTCGCGACGTCGACAGCGTAATAAAATACATATAATAGATAAACATATAGGGATTACTTCCGTATATTCAAAATTTCCAGTACCCGTATGACATTTAGTACATTTTTTTTTGTATTTTTTACTCTGTGTTAAGTTGCGTAAGATTTAAATATAATTCAAAGAGCTTATAGAAGTTTTCAGATTCCTATCGATTCTTTTCAAGTAAGCTTAGTAGTAGCTTTTGAAAATTTTTCGTCTATTTTGTAGCGACTCTACTACGAGATTCTATACGTTTAATCTACTTAGCAGTGCCAATGGAAACTATAATTAAATCTGTTTTAAAAGAACCTCTATAAATAAACCGAATGAACAAATGTAGTCCCATTCTATTACGTATCATCCAGTCGAAAATACATTGATTGTACAGAAATACGTTGTTTTACAGTTTTATCCCGCGCGAAAGATAGAATATAGATGTGTTGTTCCGAATAGAAATAAACTTGTCACATATTTTGATTGTATCTAGAGCGGGCACCGGTTAGTCATTTCTCTCCGCGATGCCAACGGCCCGGTTGCGTATCACCATCAGAAGCTATAAAGGCAATCGTATTCCAGACTGAATCACGCTAAGCGCCGTCTGCAAAATGTCTCACCGCTCCCCATTTATTTTCCAATACGTACATTAATTGTTTTGATATTATTACGGGAAACGTGTTAACACTTAACCGAAGTACGTACGAGAATCACCGTTACAAAGGAAACTGTGGTAGTAAATCTGACGAGATCAACAAACATGTTTAAGTGCAAAAGGGTCTATCTGATAAACGGGACGGGTAAACAATATTATTTCGGGAGCTTCAAAGGCCGGTTGTTACGTCGTTTGAGATCTTGTACGAGTACAACAAAAGAGTAAACATCTGTAGCGTCTATTTGTACTAGAGAGCATGTCATAACGTCTGTACATGGTTTCAATTGTACGTTCATGAACAAGAAATAGTCTATACGGGAAATTCCATAATATAAAATGCCAAAATTGAAGCTTACAATAAATGATTGAATGATGAAAGACTAGTTACGGTTCAATCTCATGCTTTCACGGCCTCCGTGGCGCAGTGGGTAGTAACCCTGCTTCTGCGTCCTAGGCTGTGGGTTCGATTCCCACATCTGGAAAATGTTTGTGTGATGAGCATGGATGTTTTTCAGTGTCAGGGTGTTTATCTATATATTATAAGTATTTATGTATAATATATATAAAAATATTCATCAGTTATCATAGTACCCATAACACAAGCTAACCAAGCTAACTAAGTTTACTTTGGGGCTGTATAGCGATGTGTGTAATTGTCCTATAATATTTATTTATTTATTTATTTTAGACAAGATTATCAAAATAAGAAACATCTGAATAATTTCAAAATTTGAGAACAATATCTAGCACAAATATGTCCATAAAAACGATACACAATATCTATTTTTAAAAAAGAACAATAGCCATATTTTTTTGATACAACTAATATCCCGTATAAGGAGGGAGGTTTGGCCCTGGCCGGTAATAGGCAGATAATGATGAATAAGACTATTTCCCATAACGACACCAAAAAGTTTTACAAACATTTATGGCAATAATACGACATTTTAAGATTTGAAAGAGAGATTTAAGGACTCAGCCCCAAATAGCAGCTTAGTCCTGAATTGCTGGCTATTAAGGTTTCAAATCTTGAGTGGAATATCTCCACAGAAGCTCCATAACGCAAGCGACACAACTGTCTCGCATCGAATAAGTCGTCCAGCTAATTGTTTACTACAAAGTACTCCGCTACCACATCATAAAATAATTAGAAATGACTCACTAGAGCGTCGAAAGCGTCACTCGACGCTAGATAGCCACTAGCCGAGAGAATTTGGCAATGCCTTTTGACAGCCTATTATTTCACTGTCGCCTATCGTTTGTTGGGATTATAAATGTGCCGCGTGATTCTCGTTTGAGAGGATATTGCTTTTCTGTAATATGTCTAAACAGGGTAACTTAATATTGTTTATGTACGCTAGATTATTCACAGCTCTGGATCTAGAATCGTCGAAAAGCAGAGCAAAAGCTAAAACTTGCCGTCCCCTTACAGTAATGATAAATGGGCTTCCTGACAAGATCTCCATAACGGCCGGTCTAGCGATGTTCTTACTGTTTTAAGCTTATTTATTTCTGTAATATCAAAAATTTGCCGCCCTCTGAGTTTTTCGTCCGGGTCATGGGTCCCGTTTTAGACACCATGCATTAGGAATGATTTAGGTACTAATGTCTGATATGAATGATAAAATGGGAAGTCCTCATAATAAGAAGAAATCGAAAGCAACCGTCAACAATAACATTGCGCTATATTATTTATACATTTTTTGATTGCGCATTTTTGTGATTGCAAAACTTAAATAAAGAAATGTTTTTTTTTTTATATGTAGTACCGTCAATATGTCTAAAATATACTTATGATTATATTAAAATCAGTATTTTAAAGGATTTTAAAACAATTATTTTTAAAAATTGAATTTTTTTCTAGAACATTTTAAGCTAAAGACAAAGCAAATGATATTTCCAATATGTTATCTTGTATACAGCGTACATCCAGAACTGACAAATACGCCAACTTATTTTATATTCAAATTGAATTAAAACACTCGCATCTACGTACCTCACACCATGCCGCAGGGTCATAAGCATTTCAAAATGATAAACAATTAATATTATATTATTAGAAAATTAAACAAAAAAAGGATTGATTTCTAAATTTATTCAGCGAATTGATCGCGATAATAACAATTTGCACTTTAACTGAATAAGAAATTCTTCAAAAAAATTTAGATTTTAGGTAATAATTGGAAGCAATTGACGTGGTTTTTTATATTAATAAAAATAAGAGTTTAATCTAAAATTTAAGCCGCAATATATTCGCTTCCTTTAAGAACACGAATTTTATTTAATTGGAAAAAGTATGAGATAGGAAATTGACTGTAACGAAAGGGGCGCCGGCGGCGATAATTAAAATGCTCATGACAACAGCTAGTTACTTGTACCAAACATCTGAATGTTAACAAATTATAATCAATCAACACTCACTCATGAAAACGTCAACGAACACTTGTAACTTATTGCGATTCGGTTGCACTGTTATTGAAACTTGAACAGAACAGTCCGATTGCGGCATCTCACTAAGCTATAACATCGATCGTCCTTGATAGCGTACGCAGCGGTTGCGTGCGCGTGCATCGGGTGCAGCGGACGATGCGGCGGGCGCGGCGACCGCGCGAGACTGTGCGACGACGAGCCCGTCCCATGCCTCCCCGATAACCTTAAATTAGATTAATTGTATCGAGCTGATTCATGCGTGCACGCACGATGCGTTTCTGTTGACATCGGACAAATGTGTCGGCTCAATTTAACAATACGGGATACAGCGTGACTAATCGTTTGGGACGTTTCGCGCAAACAATCGCGCTCTTTGACTGAACATTGCGGCTTAGCTACCTCTTATATCGAACACACGTAAATAGATACAGGAATGAGTCAGCATCTTTCGAAAAAAACAGCATTAGTTTCATTAAAAACTCATAGATTTCCCGATAAATAAATTACAAAGATTTTTGTAACCCACCGACGAATTTATACGAGAATGGACTATTCCATATAAATGTGTCCGTAAATTTTTATAATCGTTAGCGCGAATCGATAAAGCTGGGGTGGAGCGGCTCTCAAAAGCGAGTTTTACTGTATAAAAATCAACACATCTGTTTATTTGAGCTGCGCATAACGGGCGAGATGCCCGCCGCGGCGGCACCCATGAAAATATTACGACTTATTTACTTTACGGCGGTGCTGTTCTTACCGCATTGACGTATGCGGCCTGACTCAGCAGGGCACGCGCCGCCAGGCATGCCGCCGCAGCGCTCTCTTCACCTATAACTATTCAAGATCACCGTAAACTTCCTATCAAGAGTTATATACACGTCAAATGTAGACTCGTACGTACGCAGCCTCCAACTTTTATATTTGAGTTAAGTGCCTTATGAAGTATCATAAGGCACTTAACTGCAACCGTGTCTGATGGAAAGCATGCTTGAAAATTATCTATTCAATTTTGCGTTAAAGATTTAATATTATTTTTCATAGTCATATTGTTAGTAGCAAAGCAACGGTATATCGAATTCAAGTTCAAAATTAGAGCAATAATAGTTTTATAGTTAAATAATAAACCATAAACCTACTTTATACTTGAAAATAGCTATTTCTGCTGTTTTCAACCTTAATACAAAACAAAATATGTTACTAAAATGTTACCATGATGTGTTATGTAAGTACCATTGAACGAAGTTGTTTCGGCACTATGTAATGTAATTATTATGTACTCTCTTACAAATTTATAAATAATTTTTAAGGCTATAATCCCGAAAGGCCTACCAAATCTTAATAGAATACGACTGTGAACATAAAGACCTGATTTGCACCGTGAATCATAGCATAATACGAAAAATAGTTGAAAAAGTTTACATGCGTTCCGAGTAACGCACTAGGTCTTGGAATGGCAAGTTTATGAGGAAGTTTAAAGTTTCCTGGAGGCAAACAGAAATGGCGTAGCGAGAATACAACAAGGAACTGCTACAAGGAACCTCGTTCGAGATCTAACAATACTTTAGTGTTGCGATCGGTCGTTGGTCCCATAGCATCCAGTTCCTAGAAGGTAAGCGGACACAGTCTAAAATAGTCTCGGCCTCTTCCGAGAATCGTGACTCATACGGGACCGTCCCGAGCCACATCTGGACAGAACAGCGTTCTATATAAACGATGGATTATAAATGCACCCAAAATGAAGCGCTACGTTCGGTCTATTATGGTCATACTGCATGAATAGCCAAGCTAAGAATAGCTCTTCCATTCGGCCGAATCTTAGTAGAAATGAATTTTCGTTCATTCATTTTTCTGTACGAAAAATCGCGTGGGCAGAGGAAATAGGTCGCGTGTAGTTTATGCGCACATATCATGGATTTACAGCGCAAAAAGACATCTGTTTGTTACTCCCGACAAGCTTCAAAATTAAAACAATAATTATCATTGTTTGTAATATTACAGTATCTATAGTTTTTTAATCACATACCCTTCTACAACCCCTATCCTACACCTAAAGAAATATAACTTCACTGTTTCTACTTATGAACACTTTTCTAATAAAAGGTTATTATTTCTTTGAACCATTTCGATTTGAAACTCTATTTAAATCCGTAATTACGTGTTGATGCGTATGAATACATGTTACGTGCGCATATTTGCTAATTTTACGTTCGCAAGGTCTAAACAATAATGTACCAAGGTGATAAATGGAAGAGCCGAAATTGAAAGTGACGGCAAAACGTCTCAATCTAGCTACAGACCGCAATATTTGTCAAAAGTATTAGCAATGAAATTGTACATAAAATGTAACAATTTTCACCTTAAAAGAGATGCGATTTTTTGAATAATGATATAACGATGCGTGATCCATTATCGATTGATCGATATTTACCTAAAATATCGTTTCTATAGTTGTTTTATACTAAACTTAAGACTATACTAAAGCCAAACTCGATTGAGAATACTTGACAACAAACAAATTAAAAATGAGGGTAGAAATCAATTGTCATTTCACACCTATTTAATTAATTAACTAGTTAATGACAAATTCATGACAATAAATTCGATTAGTAAGCTTAAAACTAATTAATATATTCAATATCTTTTAAACGGGATTTTTTAAAATAACAAAACATAATTTTAAATTTATTAGGCATAAAATGTGTTGCATTTTCTACCTTCATTTTAAATTCGTTTCTTGACAAGCATTCTCAATCGAATTTGGTTTTAGTATACATATTTTTTAAGTTTTTAAATATCGAATGACGGTAGATTTAAAAAAACAGCGAATCACTATTAGTAAACAGGTATCGGGTAAATAAAGTCACAAAAATTTTAAAATGTACATCCAGTTTTTTTGTGATCAATAATTAAATCGAGCATTTTGGCACAGATTGATCAAGGAAGTAAAAGAATATCAAGTTAAATGGGACAAAACATGGATGAGTAACGTTTGATATTTTGCACGGTTATTTGTTATCAAATTGCACGCAATCACTCTTGAACTGTTTCTGAGAACTACTGCTTTATACATCTCAATATTGCGTGGAATAAAACGAAGCATTCAGTTTAATGGTCTTCATTAACCTGGCATAGATACAGTATGTGTCATCCATAACGTAAATAGAGGATTTTGTCAGATTTAGACAAAATAAAGCAAATGTTTAATGAACTTTTGTTAAGAAAATCTTGTTTTCAATACAAATCTTGATTTTAACCGATAATGGGGCAACTCTGACAAATCTGTGGTATCTTCCCAGACTTGACAGTAATTTCACTTATAAACGATATAACTGCGAAGTAAATTAAAATTCTGTATTAATTACAAGTTAACGAAGTAGTAACAGCCCGTAAGCAACCTTTTAAATATTCATAGTTTATGCTGCATTAAATATTAGTCTATCTTAAGATATTTATTATAATTATCTATAGGTATTTTGTGTAATTGTTTATGTATAAGTGTGTATGTGTTTCAATGAATGTATTTCTTGCGTATTATTCGCCGCCTGCATTCTCGTGTCCTAATGTTTTCCTAAAATTAAGGTTGCCTGGAAGAAACCACTTAAGCGATAAGGCCGCCTTTTGAAAAAAAAACATTCCAAAATACAAAATATCTTAGTAAAATCGAGCGGATCACTTGATATAAAGATGTACAAAGTGTATAGAGTCGTTATGTAAACAAGCACCTGGCCAAACAAAAGGAAATGTAATGCAACATGCAGTGATGGACGCGCGTAATGCCAAAGCCGTTTAAATTATGTCACATACTAATTCGTGCCAAAAGTGGAGATAGTATCTAATTAGTAAATCTTATTTTGCGGCACGCTTTTTGCTTGTTTTAATTATTTTAAGTACTATAATAGGATAAAAACAGTTAAATTTGTTATGTGTTCTAAGTCAGTGAACACCAGCTGCATGCATGAAAAGGCGTGAATCATTGTCACGTTCGTTGACACGAAAGCTTGTGATGTATGCAATTTTTATAATCGTTTTCTTATGATGTTATCCAGTAAAATTATTGTCCGTAAGCCAATTTTACAAAACGGTTGTTTTAATACAAATTTACTCTTTACGGATCTACCTATCTTATTTTTTGGTGTTATTAGATTGTTTGTAATATACAGACATTCTCCCAAATGAAGTCTCGGGTGCCACTAATTAAACATATTTTTCAGACACTTTAAAAAATCGATTAATTTTTGATTCTTTGTACATTCGGTGTTTTCAATTTTGATAAATTTAATCCCTTACATTGTGCAATTTGGACGTATAGTTAATTAAACTTAGGGGCAGTTAGCGCAAAGAGCGTGGTAGGAATGGGTCTAGCAATGAGGCATAGTCATTACTTCTTGTAAACACACCACGCGAACTTAGTATTATTATTAAAAAAGACAACCCTAACACAGTAAAAAAAAGAGAAGTTGTAGGCAAATATAACGGTAAGTAATTACGTTAATTAATATTTTATACATAGATATAATGCTTACTAATGAAATGGCTATGTGGTTCGTTTATACGCGGTAGAAGTGGGTGCGAGAGGTATACCAGCGGAGTCCCTCTATAACCTGCTAAAAGACCTTGGCCTTACTAGAAGTGCAGTAAGCTCCATATTGGAACGAGTGTCCAAAGCTGCTTTAGTAGGGTCCTTCCGAATTTGGCTGGGCAGGGAGAACAACTTGAACAGAGGAGGTGAGTGTTGACGCGCGTCACTAAGGGTACCCTTAAACCTACACCCGTGTCACAAGTCTCGGGCTCTGTTCGGAGTTTCTCTCTCAGCCACGCGATGGACCCGGCACCCGCACGGTGAATCCATGGAATGCTAAGATATTCGTCGCCCTCTATATAAACTATGTACTTTAATTGAGTTGTAACAAATGTCGATATTATTTTAAACTAGAGAACGCCCGCGATTTCGTTAGCGTAGTTCCCGTTCTCGCAAAAAAATCGGGATAAAAAGTAGCATGTTAATCTAGAGTGTCAGCTAACTCCTTATCAAATTTTATTAAAATCGCTCCAGCCGTTTAGTCGTGAAGAAGTAACAAACACACACACACATTCCCAAACTTTCGTCTTTATAAAAGTAGTGTTGTACTTGCGGAATAAATCTTCTATACTTATATGTACTCTGCAGTAGAAGTAGGTACGTCAAAAAAGCAACACAAAATGTGATGTAAACAAATTCGCCGGCGTATATCAAACCGTTACAAAGATGCGGTCTAAAGTTAAACCGATGCATCATCCGAGTGAGCAACGACATCGCAACGCAACGCGTAGTCCTGGGCCAGGACATGCAACTGACTCATGTCGGTTTATTTATACTAATGTTTTTATTTGTTGTGCAGTTTGAGTGTCCAACAGTTACACTTGCGATAGAGATCTATGATCGGAGTATATTTACGTGTCAGAAATGAGATTTAAAGAAGTACTGACATCACATAGCTGAACTTGTCACTTCAGAGTCAATGAGCAAGGCGTATAATGGGTAGAGAATAAGTTGTACCGTTTATATATTTTCTTTTGTTTAACATCGTTTTTTTTTTGCTCTTTGAAAACTGTTACTTTTTATAGAGTTATTTCTGTTGTACAAAACTCTTTTAATCGTATACTTAACTAATTGATAATATTTCACATGTAAGATACTTGTCAATAAAGATATTATTATTATTAAATTTTTTATCGCCTTATACATGGAAAATCCAGATAAAAAGCAATATTTTCAACATCTGTTCTTGGCTTTTCAGCAAGGCCACTAAGTTGCTGAAGCAGCTCTCGGGATACCTAAATACCCCGCTATTCGGCTGAAACGATCTCATTCACCCAAAAATGAGCTGAGCAAAATTAACTACCAATAAAAAACAAGTGAACTTCGTAAAAGGAGTGTCAAGTACAAAATCCATAAGCAAGCCCTACTCAATCTTAAACAATGCAAAGCTGAAGATTAAGCTATTTCGAGATTTAGACCAGACATTGTCAATTTTTCGAAACATATTAAATGTATAAGTAATAATTTAATTTTTGGGCTTGCAGTGCTGTAGGAAACAAATGTCCTTAAAAACAATACCCTTATAAATAAAGTAGCAAAAAATGGCACTTTGGTTAGTTTATATGCAGTAGAAGAGGGATATACCAGTAAAGTCTCTCTAGAACCTGCTCAAAGAACTTGGCCTGACTAGAATTGCAGTAAGATCCATTCTAGAACAAGTGTCCAAGGCTGCTCTAACAGGATGCTACCAGCTTTGGTTGGACAGGGAGAATAATTCAAGCAGAGAAGTCGAGTGTTGATCAGTCACTAAGGGTATCCTTAAGCCTATATCCGTGTCGCTTGGATTCTGTTCGGAGTTTTTCTCTCTGTCACACAAGGAACCCGGCACCTGGCACTGCCTCGTTGGTCTAATGGTTAGCCTGTCTGGCTCGATCACGAGGTCCTGGGTTGGAATCCTGGGTGAGATCACGGAATAAATCTGAGTTTTTTCATTCTTCTATGAAATTCTCAGTACATTCCAAGCCCCGGAGAGCACGTTAAACCGTCGGTCCCGGTCACTATCGTCAACATCTGATAGTGATCGTTAATAAATGAAACATTATCACCTCAAGCCCGCCAACCCGCATTAGAGCAGCGTGGTGGGTACGCTCCATATCTCCTCCTGTAAGGAGGGAGGCCTGGCCCTGTAGTGGGCCGTTAATAGGCTGATAATGATGATAATGAAAGTACTGCCCAACCTTGCATTCACTACCAGCCAACCACAGATATTTTATCTAATATCTTTGACTCTTGAATGATGCTCCAGTGTTATTGCACCGTAAAGATAGTAAACTTCTACAATGGTTGAGAATTTTCTAGATTATAGTTGATTGATGATTAACCCATTATCATAAAGAAAAAAGTAGTCCATTGGCTTAAAAAAGTCAGTTATAAGTTTTTATGATATATAAGTTTTTAGTCTAGTTGTTATTCATTTACAAATGATTACTTCCTGTGTGAAGGTGAAAACGTGATGCATGTTATGGACCGAGCAGATGACCCTCCTGATTAAAGTGATAAACCATTGCCTATCAAGTATTAACACTTCGCAGGATATGTAGGTGTTGCGCCTCATCTGTATCTGGTAATATATCAGCAACCATACTAAGGTAGAAGCAGCTGCAGCTGCATCTATTTCATTTCATTTGCATCTATAAAAATGTCACGGCGAAATTTTTCGAAAAAAAAGAGGATTACTCACCCACTGGAATAAACTTGTCAAATCCACCGTGGTTTTTGAGTTCTATGTAATCGTCGTAATTATTGAGCGAGTCCCGGAAGTCCTTGAGCTCCCACGTGTTCTGAAAATTATGCATCGTGTTTCTATACAAAGAAATTTTTGAAATCTGCATCCTAACTCAAATTGAAAATATTTAAACGGCCGAGTGGCGCAGTGGGTAGTGACCCTGCTTCTGCGTCTTAGGATTGGGTTCGATTCCCACATCTGGAAAATGTGTGATGAGCATGGATGTTTTCCAGTGTCTGGGTGTTTATCTAAATATTATAAGTATTTATGAATAATATATATAAAAATATTCGTCAGTTATCATAGTACCCATAACACAAGCTACCTAAGCTTACTTTGGGGCTATGTAACGATGTGTGTAATTTTCTTATAATATTTATATATTTATATTTATTTATATAAATTTTAACTTATTTATATAAATTTTAACATATTTATAAATTATGTTAACATGTCCAAAAATGCTGCAAATTTATATCACTCGATGCTTTATTATTTTAACATAGTTTCATTTCGTTGAGATCACAAATGTACAAAAATAATGGCTTTCCATACGGACTAATTCGTGTTAATTAAGAACTAAAATAGATCATATAGGAACAAAGGTAAAGTGCCGATTTGTGTTTTAAGTAATCTTGAAAGATTATATTAAAACTAATAATGATGAAACTTAATTTTTTATTTTTTAGTTTGTTTTGTTTACTATAACTTCGTTAATGATAATATTATAAATATTGTAGGACAATTACACACATTGCTACATAACCCCAAAGTAAGCTTAGGTAGCTTGTGTTATGGGTACATAGTAACTGATGAATATTTTTATATATATTATACATAAATACTTATAATATATAGATAAACACCCAGACTCTGGAAAACGTCCATGCTCATCACACAAATATTTTCCAGATGTGGGAATCGAACCCACAGCCTAGGACGCAGAAGCACGGTCACTACCCACTGCGCCACTCGGCCGTCGTGATACCGCAGTAATGTTACCATTGGTGATGGCCTATTCACTACCAGAGAATTACTGTGACTCTTAGAGTGGGTGTTTGAACTTCCCCTATCAGGTAGATAAAGCCGGGGCGAATACAAAAGATCCAAAAGGGTCGAAGTGCATCCTCTATGGTGGGCCTCATCATACTAAAAATAATAATGTTACCATTTATTTTTCAGTTTTAAAGAGATACTTACAGGATCAACTTCAATTTGTAAAGGAGTTTGATATCTAGGATCCACGGGCAGCCTTTGCGAAGTGTTCCCATTGTACTGCAACGTCATAGGACTGTTGACTGCGCTCACTCTATCACAGTAATTCTGATTGTAATCTTCTTTCCTCGTTGAACTCGTGCTCAACGCAGACGGTGTCCTGCTGGCCGGAGACTTATCATTCTCCCTATTCCAATACTGATCTATGTCTATATGCCTTGGATTCATATTGCCAATATTGTAATTCACTATGGGCGATATCCCTCTAGGGGACGAACTCTCACTGAACACTATGGGACTTCTGAACACTCTCAAAGATTCTTGGGGCGTGCTTCCTTCGCTGGCCAAATGTGTCCTCTCCGAAGGGACGGGAGAAGTCCGGTTGATGGTAACCGAGCTGCCAGGTTCTAAATGCGTGTTTCTGAACTGTTGGGGGATTCTCACTGATGCCCTCTGAGGGTCCTGGGGGTCTCTCGGTTGGTTTTCGTTGGCTATCAGGTTCTGGAGGCGGCTGACTTGGGACTCGACGAAGCTGCGCGGTCTGGGGGAGATGTTCGGCGAGTGTTTGGCGTGTCGGTAGAGCACAGGGTTTGTCGTCTCGGTGTCTGTGAAGTGTATCGGGTTGGTCTGGGAGATGTTCTCGGTGTCGAAGCTGTCGCGCGTGCTGTAGAGCAAGTAGTCGTCGTCGACGCTCTCTTCGTCGTCGTCCTCCAGATCGTCGTAGTTTATCGGCGTGTCGGCGCCGGGGAAGTATTCGCAGAGCGCCCTCATTATATCCACTACCTGAACAAAGGTGTTTTATTGGTTTCTTATATATTGCTACATATTATAAAATAAAGTCTCCCCGCCACGTCTGTGAGACTATTGAACGATTTTCAAGCAGTTTTCACCATTAGAGAGTGATACTCGAGGAAGGTGTATATAATTTGTTAAGGTTTTCTGTAAATTGGCTCAAATATAATTGAGGGAAGTGTCGCGTCGCTTGAAAGCATTCATTCCAAACGCTACCTAAAAAACCCTTTGAGATATAACAAAATTATGTATGAAAGGACTGTTCCTCTCTTCATTAGGACTACAAAAGGTCCATAGTCCACAAATTTTGCATACACATTGTCACATTTACTATCTTTCAGAAAAAAGTATACAAAATAAAAACATTTACACGCGGACAGAGCTATCACAAGCTAGTATTTAAATGGATTAAGTTTAACCTATTTTTACTCATCACAATTTAGCTCTTGATTCTAAATGATGATGCAATCTAAGATAGAAGCGGGAGGAGTAGAATAATAACCACACCCCTTCGGTTTCTAAACGACATCGCAGCGAAACGCTGAATCGCTTGGCGGTACGATTATGTCGGTAGGGTCAGACCAGTAAGACCCGAACCAATTCAGCTGGGAATCGAACCCGGGACCTTCATCTCATTAATACATCGCGCATACCACTGCGCCACGGAGGCCTTGATTTGACATTACTCACCTCAGCCATACTAGGTCTCTCGGCCGGCACCTTGTGCCAACACTGCGTCATCAGCTGCTCAATCGGTTCAGGGCAGCCTTCTATTAAGTTCGGCCGCTGACCTGAAAATAGAATAAAACAACTCAAACACCAATACCAATAATCTAATATTACTCGTAGTTAGTCTAATAGAATAAAAAATCATCCCCCAAAACCCATAATAAAGTAGCCTGCTATGTCTAAGCTTTAAAGGTCTGTCTCTATAAGCTTAATCTGTTAGACACATAATATCCTCTGAGATATATCTGTACTAATATTATAAACTAATATATAAAATAACTGTTTGTTGATTAATCAATCGCGTTTAAACTACTGAACCGATTTAAAATGAAACTCGATACAGAAATAGCTTTGAACCAGAGAAGTAACGTAGGTATAAATATAAATAAATATTATAGGCCAATTACACACATCGCTATATAGCCCCAAAGTAAACATACTCGTAAGTAGTTTGTGTTATGGGTATGTGGTAACTGATGAATATTTTTATATATATTATACATAAATACTTATTATATACAGATAAACACCCAGACCCTGGAAAACATCCAAGCTCATCACACAAACATTTTCCAGATGTGGGAATCGAACCCACAGCCTAGGACGCAGAAGCGGGTCACTACCCACTTCGCCACTCAACCGCCATTGCCGGTATGCTGCATTTTCACGAACTATTACAAAACAGTTTCTCGCGTAATTGTCAAACGTCATCGTCTTTTTCGCTTTCTATTCTGTCTTTATAAAAGTTATACTCCATGATAAGTAATAAATCTTTAATTTATTATTATAATCCTTAATGTCAGCAATGAAATTAAATAGAACCCAATACAATACAAGGTCCTTCTCCTATAGGCGAAAGATCTGTGTTCAGTAGATCTAGGATTCGCCGCTAGGCATATGTCGTGCTAACAAAAAGACATTAATGTAGCCCAAGAGCGGTGAGATAGGATATATTGATCTCTTTTTCATTGCTTTGGGACGAAACGAAAACTTCATAACGCAAAAACGCCATTTTCCTAAACGTAGATCACTTCTAAAACCGAGGTATTTGATATTCCAATAAAACCAACCTAGAAACCTTAAACTGTGTTTTCAACTTTTATGTCGTGCTCTGGCTTTGTATTGATAACAATAGAAAACTAATAAAAAAAAGAAATGCAAATGAAAAATTTTAGACAGTTATAAAGTAAGTAATCAGATTTTCATACCTTATCAAAACTAATACTGAGCACTTTATTTAATAAAATAGAGACATAAATATCATTGTAACACAACTATTCACCATAAAATCAACAGTGTTAATGGCACAGATCCTCAATGATATAAAACTAAAAAGTTTAAAACCTCTTGACTCATAACAGTGAGTCATAGTTTTGCAGAAAAACTGATTCCCACAAAATTACGTCACATAGGTTTGACCAACTAAGCCTTTATTTAAGGTGATCTACATACGACGCTATGTATGGCAGAGATTTTTCAAAGGCATTGCCAAAATGTGCCCCAGGCTGTCCAAACTTATGCTCATATTTAACTGTCTTATTTAAATACACATTGAATTTTAAACATATTTCACAGTAATCACTTGAAAATATATCAAAAAAATAAAAAATTCAATCGATTTTTTGTGTTCTGAATCACGTGACCGTCGTCGTAGTATGAAAATTCAACTTTTTCAACCTTCATAACTTTTTCCCGCGACTGCATAGCTACATACAACTTTGTTTTTCTGTAAATAGAAAATCTGCACTATTTAATGACATATATATCATTACTGGGCAGTCTGAGGTACACTTCCATACAATTTTTGACAATGTCCTTTGACTCGTGACTCCTTTTTTTATCGACTATAAGTTAGCCCTTGACTGCAATCACACTTCATGGTAAGTGATGATGCAATCTTAGATGGAAGCGGGCTAACTTGTTAGGAATAGGATGAAATCCACACTCCTTCGGTTTGTACACGACATCGTATCGTAACGCTAAATCGCTTAGCGGTACATCTTTAGGCCGATTATTGAAAAAGTGAGAGTATTACAACTGACGTACAACAGTTGCATCATGGTAATGTTTTTAAGAATAATTATTTTAATACTTAAGCTAAGGATGAGGGGAGGGAACATACATACGATATGCAAACCAAAGCGTTGCAAAAAACGCGTCGTGTGAATATCGCCCAAATGAAGCGCAATAAACTTTAATTGCCTTTATTGGATATTTATTAATTTCAGAATTGACAAAATGTCTGTAGGTATATTATATACTCGTAAACGTACATTTTTCCAATAAACACAAGCAAGTGACTTCGGAAGTTTATATTGCGACTATATTCGTTTGTCGGCTGTCGACCAGGAATTATAATTTTATTACGATAGGAATCGTGTATTCGTATCAGATCTTGCTGGCCTATGAGTAAAAGCATCAACCAGGGCCCAGCGTCGCGTAGCCTCTAGCAGTTAGTAAGTTCTCTTTATATAGAACTAGCGACCCGCCCCGGCTTCGCACGGGTGCAATGCTGGTACTAAAGTATGTCCCTGCATATTTAATCTTATTATCTTGGAAAATATTCACTTAAATTATATGATATAAAGGGCATTAGTAATCTATATTAAATGCACAAAGTATTTAAGATAATTGGATAATCACTTCGTAAACAAGCCATTACTTTTGGTTGAAAGTAAAAGACAAAAAAAGAGTTATTTTGGGTTATCCCTAAGAGATAGACATACACCATCGCGGACTTTTTTATTGAACTTTTTAAGTTGTGCAATACTGTAGAACATTATTTTGATATATCTCCTAGGGTTTAGCCAGCGTTTGCGATGTAAGCGCAAAAAATTTGAGATCATAGTAGCTTGCATACATGCGTTTTTTGGCTAATCAGCAACATCATCATTATCAGCCAATGAACACATACAGCTGGACATAGGCCTTTTAGGATCTTGCAAACACATCAATGTTTAAAGCTTTTTCTGGGATTGGTCACAGCAGAGCTAAACTATTTGAACCAGTGTCATTGGCCGACATAGTCCTCATTTCATAATCAAGCCTATTTGGAAAGGTTTTACCCCCATTTTTTGGTGTTTGGCTAATTAAAGCCAAAATTGATAAAAAAGATAAGTAACAGCAGTTCTGTGATTCTAGTTACTGGTTACAACTAAAATTCTTAACCTATTGTTTTGACGACCTCCGTGGCGCCGTGGTATGCGCGGTGGATTTATAAGACAGAGGTCCTGGGTTCGATTCCTGGCGGGGCAGATTGAGATTTTTCTTCATTTGTCTTAGTCTGGCTGGTGGGAGGCTTTCGCCGTGGTTAGTTACCATCCTACCGACAAAAACGTACCGAGAAGCGATTAAGCGTTCCGGTACGATGTCGTGTAGAAACCGAAAGGGGTGTGGATTTTCGTCCCACACCTAATAAGTTAGGTGGCTTCCATCTTGGACTGCATCATCACTTAACATCAGATGTGATAGCAGTACAGGGCCAACTTGTAGTCGATAAAAAAAAATATATATATTTTTGTTTTAATTCCTCTAAACACTTATGAATGCCAATAATTTGGTTAAAAAATTATATATAGCAGAAATGGAGTACTAACGTTACCTGTATGTACTGCCCACATTATCCTAAATGCTGAGCCTCCTTCTTCAAAAGGTTTTCTTCTGGAAAGGACCTCCCATAGGATTATCCCCCATGAGAAAACGTCACACTTTTCAGTGTATGATGACCCTTCAAACACCTGTAACAAGAAATAAAAGAAGGTAGAAAGAACATAAGTCTTTATTGCATTAAAAAATCAATAGAGATTTTGAGATTTAAATTTTTTAAGATGTTCTTTAATTTTTTTATGAAGACCAATATATCATGTCTCCTTTAAATTAACAGAAAGGCCTATGCTAAAAGTATGAGCTATGAGTACAACAATAATCTAACCTTGTAACTCTTTGATCGGTATGGTCCTATTTCTGTGGAGCTATTGAGGCCCTGACATTGATGATAAAATATGAGATGTGCATCATAAGGTGCCTGAATATCCACTTATGACGAGAATGAAGAGTGTTCATTGACCCCTTAATTTGTGGATCAACAATATTTAACAGTGCAAGACCTTTGGAAAGACAAGTTTGGATGTCCTTAACTCAATTGAATAATAATGAATACTAAATGCAAAATAAACGCCCTGTAAGTCTACTATACTCAGAGAAGAGATATTTCATATGGAGAAGCCAAGAATTAAAGAAGCCAAGTTGGAAACATTGGCGGCTCTTTAACCTAAACTCAACAAAAGAGAGTGATATATTGGATTGCACATTATTGGATGGCATTTTTCACATTAACCACATGTCTTCTATATCTTAGGCATACAGGAGAAGCACAAGAAAATAAGATGTATTTAAATATCAACAATTACCTCAGGAGCCATCCACGCAGCACTGCCTTTGTTGTTAGTCATGTACGTAGCTTTATCCGCTGCAGTGCCAAAGTCACATATTTTGAGCTTCTGTCCACCAGCCACGAGTAGTAAGTTCGGTGGTTTCAAGTCCCTGTGTATTAATGGCTTTGGTTTCATTGAGTGGAGATATGCAACACCCTGAAATCATTTATGTAACAAATATATATACATAACCTTTGCCTAAAATGGGCAAAGATTTACTCATTAAAAGGCTATATAAAATGCCCGCCTCCCTCATTATAGGGCATAGAGAATGACCAAGACTTTGTAAACAGAAAATATATCTATATTTCATTCCTTTTTTAACCTCTACATTTTACATTAGTAGTAGACCTATTTGTGATAAGCCAGGGAAATACTACTGCCATAATTATTTATGCTCTTAAACAGTGCTGCTGTGTTCTATCTGTAGACAGGGTAGCCAGAGTACTTACAGGCACATGAGACTTAAAGTTTATATTTCTGGTTGGTAGGTACAGTATGGCACTTAATAGGATGTGTTCCTAGCTTGTATTGCATTGATCAAGATTATTTATTTATTTTTATATATATAACTTTATTGCTTACAAAATAAAAACGAAGGTACAATACAGATTTTACATATTGAATCAGAAATATAAAATTGCAGAATGATTTTCTCGTCATATCTGTTTGTTATCACCAGATGTTGATACAGCATTATATGTATGTGAAGCCATATGCATCCACCCATATGGTAAAACAGCACTTTCAACCCATGCATAGGTATTTTCTATAAAGGTAAAGTAAGATACTAAAGATTACAACTTAAGATTAGCGCCATTGTTTCAATAAATAATAATAACATTAGAAAAATTGCATAAAAATAAACTCACTGTATTAGTTTTTAATTAGGGAAAATTTTAAATACCCAAAATAATAAGCTTATCTTACTCTCATAATACCATTATCTATAAGTATGAAAGGTTATTTTGTAGATGCGGGTCAGAGATCGCCTAAGGAATTTCCAAAAATGTATTGAAATATGTAGAACTGATGTTTGTAATCTTTGAAATACAGTTTTTTTTTATTTATGTAGATGATAGAATTAGCAGTTACCTCCGCACACTGTCTGGCCCAGCTCATAGCATGAGCGGCTGTGTATTTGGGCTTCGGACGAATGTGTAGCACATTGTACAGTGAGCCTCCTTCGGCATACTCCATAACAAGGCAAACCTGCGCGCCCTGGGTACACGCTCCATACAGCCGCACGATATTCGGGTGACACACTCTGGACAGCTGACGGACTTCTATGGCAAACTCTCGCCTCTCAGCCTCAGAGTTTATATGTTTTACAGCTACAAATTTGTTCCGCCAGAGGCCTTTCCACACTACGCCGAACGCGCCCTTACCTACTACCTGTTTAATAAATTTACATTTAATACAAAGCATACGAAATGTCCATACTCTACTGTAAACATTGAAATACCTGTAATTCCTGAATTTCATTGTAATCAATCTCTTCAACGAACGTCTGCTGAACGACAGGTGAGTCTTGCACATTGGAAGCCATGGGTTCACTTAATATCACATTATCATAATAACTAGCCTAATATGAATTTATTATTAATGTTGCTTTTTAAACAAATATCTAAGAAAAGTGATAAAAATAGTTGGATATATCAATTTTCTCTTTATTGTTTAGCAAAGAATAGCAACTGCGACAAGGCCGCCATCTTTGAAACTGAAGAACCACAGACCAAATAAATAAGCTGAAGAAACGTCACAGCTCATCACCACAAAGTAGTGATTAGTGATGTTTTGTACCAAACAGTTCTTAAACTAAAATATAAAAAAAGAAATTGAGGGGGATTTAACTGTTTAAATGTAATGGTACGGGAGCCCAAGCGGGGATTTTGGGATTCACTAAAGCGCGGCAGATTAATATACAGGGGGATACCTTGTACCTGGTTAAGTACCTCCACAAAACATGAGGCCCATATCTAAGGCCGCCCGTGAAGGATACAGGATCAGATTAGTAAAAAAAATTGGCCATCAGAAATTCTCGAGCGCGTCAGATTAAGGTAGGGTGAGTTAATTACATCCTAAAAAGTGTATATTCCACTAATCTGACAATTTGAGAGCGACGTAAAGAACGGGGAGGGCATCAAAGTTGTAAAAAAAAACGTCAAGTCGACATTCTTGAGCGTAGCTAAATTTTTTTTTATTTTGAAGGAAATAATTCAAGAATAATGAAAAATATATAATCTGACGATTTCCGCAAACCGAAATAACGAAAATTCGTCGATAAAGTTAAATACGTGCAGCTCGCTTATAACTTTTGAACGACTAAACCGATCGGAATCTACTAAACGGCGTTCTAAAGATTATTCTCAAAATTAGATTTCCTGTGAATTTGAACCGATTCGGACCGATAGATTTTGAGAAATTTTGAAAAATCTCAAAAAAAAATTTTTTACAAAGTGGTTATTTTGGAATAACTTTTGAACGGCTTTATCGATCAACTTCTAAAACTAATCCGCCTTTGAGCTTAAAAAACCACGTCAATCGCAACCAAGTTGGTTAAAATCGGTTGATTCGTTCGAGAGATATTGTGAACGAAAGAAACCCGAAAAAGTGTTTTTTCGGAATTACTCCGAAATTTGTGATTCGATCAATAAAAATTGCAAACTTACTTACGAGGATAATAAAACTGCGTCGAATGCCGTCAACCGCGTGAAAATTGCTTGATCCATTCAAAAGTTATTGCGATTTATTGAAACTTCTATCAGACGTTCGAGCTGGGAGAGCTCATATGCAAATAATATTTCCATATATTATTTCTTTGAACTCAAAAATGTCATAAGTACAATTTTAAGCGCCCAGGAATGGAATTAGCGGGAAGTTGCAGGGATGGCCTTTGAGGTGAACCGTTTTTCTAATTTTCTTTTTGTCAGATTAAGCGAATCCCTCTAGATAATCGTCAGATTATGTGACAGTACGTTTAGAACATAAAGATGAACCATATATATCTTAATCTGACGCGCTTGAGTATTTCAAAATGGCGAATTTTTTTTGCACATTATGATAATGGCCGCGAGTTTGCGTCCCATCGAAATCGTCAGATTAGTGAATGAGAGCTTTTTTGTGGTGCACTTAACACTCCCTTAGAAAATCTGACGCGCTCGATTAAATTTTTTATTTTTTCATTTTCAACCCTTACATACAACCACCCACATCATGCAAACGATCAGATTATTATACGTACATTAACACAAATACGTAGGGCATTGATGCTATCAATATCTGACGCGCTCGAGAATGTCCATGCAACAGTTTTTTTTTACATATTTAAAAATTTATAGCCGCTTCCCCCACCGATGTAAAGGTATATATCATATAACATTTTTTTCTTCTTATCACCTAAGCTTTGCAACCCAATAGGTCTCTACGACGCTCGAGTAAATCCCCATTTAGCATCCTGGGCTCCCCTACTATAAATACCATTGACATATTAATACTATGGACTTCGGGTCTAATGCAAAATTTACGTCAAAAGTGTCCCAAGATATTTTATACATACTAGGATGTATTTATGTTTTTATACACAAAATAACATTGTAATGTATGTCTTATCGTATTGTTATACAGTCTAATTTGCAACGGTCTAATTGCATGCAATAAGTAATCAGCTTCGATTGACGGTTACCATGGCAGCCTTTTTTTGACATGACAGCTTCCCGTGAAAATAGGACAACATAAATGGTGTGGAGTCGGTAGCTTTCAAATTTTTTTGGCATCTTATATTTATATATTATATTTACAGCAAATTTTCATTTATATTTACATATCCCTGACCTCTATATGCTGGGATAAATCTTGTACCAAATAATAATTGCTGTAATTATCTTGTATAAAATAATAATTAGTTATAATAATAATTAATTACAAACCAAATCCACTAATGTACAAAATGATATGCCACTCGACATAGTTCTTTACTTTGAAATTTTAAGTTCTCGATATTTTCCTCTTTTTAATTAAACTGAAAATATATTTTTTTACTTCAATGACGTTAGATCACTTTTTTAAATAACTGTTCCTAATTTCATGTAGATAATTCTTATAGTTATCAAATTAATATACCATTATGGTAAAAGTCATTTGATCAATATTCATGACATAAAAAATAAAAGTTGACATAAAAAATAAAAAATTTGGAATCGAAAATAATCAAATTATTTTCATTCAAAAATTAAGTAATTAAATAATTAAAATGTTAAACAACAAAATAACCCTATGCAGTCGTTGTTCTAAAACATTCTATTGCTCACGGCAGATCCGAACTAAATGTGGTTAATTAGATAAACATATTGCACTCCTTCTATCCTATACGCGGGTAGCGTATGGGAAAAGGACAGATAGATACTTTTGTTCATTTTGGTTGGTTATGCAATTCGTTTCTATAGTTTATTAAAATTTTAATAAAATAGCTTGTTTATAAGCAAAATAATACTTTAAAATCATCAGTAAATATTTACTTACTGAAAATATGGTACACCATCTTGTTTTCTCACCTTACTCGGGTAGTTCCTACAAGTTTTTTTATAACACATTACGGCATTATTGACGTGTATTCTGTCAGTCAGCTAATATGAGACTGAATTGCGATTGGAACACATTTCGCGTTTTGGCTTACTTTTGGTTCGGACACTTTTTATCGCTGACCCGAAGTCCATAGTATTAATATGTCAATGATAAATACTAAAACCAAAATATTCATAGCAAAGTGAGCAGACCGAAAATACCCGGCAAATATAAAAAAACGCGTTCTTTGTATGAAAACATTTCTATGTACCTATATAAAAATACCTTATTTCGTTTCGATGTTAATAACTTAGCATTGTGAGATATAGTGATATAGAAACCTTAACGCTCAGGACAGACTAGCGCCGTATTACGTTATACGTAACGAAGCGGTTTACGCTGCTATAAGAAGTTATCGCTTCAAAACATTCAATAGCATAATATATTAAATTTAATAATTCCAATATTTTCACTATAACTTTTTTAACTGGGAAAACCATCCGAATTCTACTTTCAGTAGCCAAAGTCTACGAGTACTATGGAGGGTAGGAGTACTTACTAATTATGTCAAACTTGTCATAAGAGAAGTACCTACTTATAGATAAATCTCTAAATCTAATAAAGTAACGAAGATTACTAGTAAATATAAAACAGAAAAACATGCAACTGAAAACTTAAAATTAAATTCATTTAATGTCTACTAAATCATTACAAACATAATCGTAATTAATTGATTAATTACTATTAATGCGGTAGGTATATATACACAAATTATATTACATCTTAGTAATATAATTTATTAGTTACATTAGGGTTACGTTATAAATTATATTAACTTAGTTCGCCTAACTAACACCTACTTATTAATAGGTTCATTTATTACAGATCTAGATATTTCATTCTCTTCTAAATCGCATAGAAGATCGTATGCTCTTGTACACCCAAAAGTGTCAGCTACATCAATGGGTTCTTCATCCCTATGGTTCCTCATATGTAAGTCAGCTCCCAATTCTACTAGTATATTAATCAACTTCGTATTGTTACTCATAGCAGCAAAATGTAAAGCTTGTCGACCACCAGGAGCATTAGGATCATTTATAATAGCTCCTTTTTCTACTAGAAGTCTAAGTATACCTTCTTCTACTTCCGTTGGTGTACACATCATTACAAATTCTGAAATCATATTTAAGGTATTAAAAAGATTAGTAAGAAATAACGAATTATGAGCGTAAAATATGGGGTAGTCTCGTTTATTATGATATTAATATTACAGAGTAATATGATAGGTCTGAGTTTCAAAGGAGAAAAGCTGCGGACCATGCAGCAGAAAGAAAAAGATAAAACTCAAAAGTAACAGATATTAACTTAGTGTCAACTAACGTATAAAAAGTCCAGTATCCATTGGATCAGATCGTGGCACAAGTACCGCTCCATGATCAAAGAGAAGCTGCGCAACAGTCAATGACGGCCTTTAGAATAGAAAAATCATCAAATTCTCTATAAATAAAGAGTTCTTAATCACAAATATCTGATATTCCACACCTAACGATAGATGAAAAATAAAACCATCAAACCTTCTCATTAGACAAAGGGAAAGTGGAGTCATCCCAACATTATCTTTGATATTTGGATTTACTCCAGCATCCAAAAGAATTTGAACTGCTTGAAGATTATTCGAGCAAACAGCTAAATGTAAGGCATTTCGACCTAGGTGATCGATTTGTTGAACATAAACACCCCTTCTGCAAAAAAAATCAACCAAAACTGCGTAATTTATGAATTTATTATTAGTAATTTTGTTAACATAAAAATGTTCTATGTATTCATACCTTATATAAATCTCTAGTAATCTGTGATTTCCGATTTCAGCTGCTATAAGAAAATCTTTGTCTTGATGCAAAAATTCAATAGTTTTCAAAATTAGTGGGTCTTCTTGAGCCAATGATTCTGAAGAAACATTAGGCCCCATGCTAAGTGACCGTGGGGAACCAGGGAAGGATGGGATATAAACGTCCAATGAACTTTCCGAGAGCTCTGCGCAAACAAATTGTTTTTATGAAAATATTTTCATGTTTGTTGATTGTTTTCCTAAATATTTGTTTAAAGATCCAAGTGGGTTTTTGATGAAATCATGATTATAGCCATATATAAAACGTATGGGTACAGATAGATTATGATTTTGCTACTTTTTAATCCGAGCATTCCACAGGGTCGCAACCTATGCGAGTAAAACCGCGGCACACAATTATCTTGTTACAAATGAAACATTAATATTGTTGTGTTTTGTATGTTTATTCAAAAATTGTAATACAATTTTGCTTTTATCACATAGTATTTAAATAATTTATCTTAAATCGACAATTTTTTATATTAATCGTTAGTCTTTTCTATTCCGATAATCATGTGTGAATCTATCGAATCACAAATTCTGAGTTGTCCCGAAAATGAAGAAAACTGCTTATCTTCATGTATTGTTTCCATTTTAGGAACATTTTCTAATATCGAAGATTTTTTTCTCGTAGTAGAAAGTCCTTCGTGATCTAAGATAGTATCTTTATTTCGTAAATAAGCCAATACAATAGATTCTGGTTCAGTTTCATTATTCTCTTCGTCAATAAAGATTTCATTTTCACTTTGCAAATTAATGTCCACCATTTCCAATTCTAGCCTGGACTCGCCGTCTTGCTCTCGAGATATGATAAAATTAGTTTGATCGCTTGTGCAAGTACCAACAGGTATTACATTACGTTTATGTTTTGTTTTCGAAGATTTTCCTATAGTAACATTTTTCTTGTTAATAAGGATTTCTTTAGAACTAGGATTGCTTTCACAAGAGTCCACAATAACAAATAATGGTTCTCTATCATTGCTGTTTGGGTCGTAGTATACACTAGCGGATGTACATTGTAAGTTGGTGTCGTCTTCACTGCAAAGAATATATCACTTAAATAGGATTTCGCTCATAAATATTTGCTTGTTTCGCGATCGATGGTCTTTTCTGTAACTTTTTTGTGTTTACTGTGTATTGGTTCAGAAGTATGGCTCCCGTACACTAGTACATTATACCTGCTGTATGCTGCAGTTTGAAACTCATGTTCTAATTGTATTCTTTTTTGGGAATTGATTAAGTCCACAATGTGGCTTGGGAGAATGCTTGCCGAAAAAAAGTAAACCATTATGGATTGAAATAGATCTCGACCTAAGCGAAAGAGAAACATTTTACAGTAACTCAAGAAATATAAAAATAATTCGTACGTCGATTGTGTCGGGGTTTGGCCATCTTCGTTGTTTGCGTCCCGTGAGTTACTTGGAGATGTAAATGAATTATTCACTGATATTTTTTCGGAAGTTCTACTTAATCTAGAATTACTTTCTTCATTCATAATATCTTATTATTACCCAATTGAGTGAATAAAAAGCTCATGACAATTATTCCATAATATTCCATAAATGCCATTTTCAAAGTTTGTTTTTTATTTTTGCATTTGGTGTCATGTAACCTGTTAGTATACTAATATTTATAACATCTCCTTCTTTGTTCAGCCAATGATGTCTTAGATTAATAAAAGCCTCGCTTCGGTCAAGTGGAGGAAAACCAATGTTTAATCAAAGCAATGTATTTTTTCGGTAGAGTGTAGTGAGAGTCGAGTAGTTCTAGCTATTAAAAAAATAAAAAATCATAAATCCCGCATGTGGACTGCATAAGCGTTAAGCGTAAGTCGATCAAAAACTCCCAGATATTAATAGTCAGGTAAACGGATAGGATTTGAAGAAAACAATATCTTTAATGTAATGCTAATTTAATTCAGCAAGTTTATATATCATTTACACATAAGATCTAAATCTAGGCGTTTCGCACGACAATGTGAAGTTTAACTTCACTATACAATATATTAGTAGTAATATATTTGAAATACTAGAAATGTGAATTAAACTATATTTAAACAATCCAATAGATATGCGGAAACCGAGGTAGAAAAGTACGAGTTTTGTAGTCATCAAGAAAAGAGTAGAAAAGTTAAAAAATGTACACAGGTACCTACTACCAAGTCGGTATTATTAATCTTAGGCCTTATACTTTTAATTCGAAACAAATTATAAATACGAACAATTAATTCTAATTCCTAAAATAGTTAGACTATAATATCCTAACACTGCGAAATAAATGCTAAACAATCTCGTGCTCCATTCGTTTGAAATGCTTTTTGATTTGCGTACTCACGGACAAGGGGTGTGCGTATTAAAATTGGAAACAAAAAACGAGCCTGATACTTTTCGTCTGAAATGGATCTGTCATACAGATTGTATTTTATGAATACTAAGAAACTTTTGAGATACTGGCTTTACATTATCAGTCGGCGATAAACAGGGATGTCTTGCTCTTGCACCCGAGGTGCTGAACGTAGAAGTTCAGCAAGAGTGTACAAATCATCACGAGGTCGGTAATTGTTTTGGTGCATGTCTGAACGCTTACGGGCGACCATAAATCGTTTTACTTTATTCATGTACATTCTCTTACGGCGAGCTTCTTGGGCTAGTTCATTGGGATCTACGGGGTAAATATCAGGTAATCCTCGACCTAAAGCCATCCGATTTTGTTCTGAGAAATATGAATGTCGTGGATATTCCCTCTCGCGAGCACCTAAAACAACCGGCTCATTGTACCATACGTCTCCATTCTCATCTACTTCGGGTTGATCTTCGTCTAGAGAGTTGACGCGGCCATAATAGCGATCTGCCCATTGATTGGCGTTCCATTCTTGCTTCCTACGTTCTTGAGCTTCCCATAAATTCAGAAGAGCTCGTACGTCAGCTGCGCTCAAACCGGAGTCCCGTTTACGACGTTCGGAAATAGGTCTGAATGTACAAAACACTAATATGATTAAAACATCCCTAAGGTATTAAAAAGAAGCTTCAGAATGAGACAAGTAATTGTGGTAGGTACCTGAAGTTCTTTTTGTTGCCCCCGGAATTTTTTGTTGCAGATTTAGCTGAGGCAGCTGCTCCGCCGACTTTAGTGCCGCTTCCACGCTTGCGCCGATTTGTGTCATGTTCGTGAATTACTGAGTCCACCGGTAACGGCGCATCATTTGCTCTGTGAAAGTTATTATTAAAAATAAAACATCTGGAGTGAAACTTTTGAAACTTTTTCGTTGTTGTTGTTGAAACTTACTTAAGATTCTTCTTTCCCGATCCAGATTTTGTTGCAACTTTTGTAGCTGCGCCAGCTCCACCAACTTTGGTTCCGCTGCCCCGCTTTCGGCGTCGGGAATCGTAACCCACAGACAACCCTTCCATGGCTGGTGGCTCAGCATATAACTCCGGCCTCATGATCAAATTGTCTAGTTCTCCTGTAGCTTGAGGGGAGTCATAACGCTGTTCCACGGTTTGATCGTACCCTTCTGAATTGCCTATAATAAATTAAATTATGAGTAAACTATTATTTTACAATAAAAAACAATGGAAGAAATCAGTTTATAAAACTTGTTCATATGTTTTTTTTTATCGTTTTTTAAATGGGTTATCATTATTACCTTCTTCACTGAGCGCAAGGGGATAGGGTTCCAGATCGTTTTTATCACTTTTGTTCAGAAATAGGGACTGAGTATCATCTTTGGTTTGGTCCCAATTTTCTGGCAGTTCAGCCATAGGGCCTCCATCTAAAATTTACAAAGTGTCATCATCATCACCATCAGATTTTTGAATAGCCTACTAGAACGTCAGGATTAAGCTCTATAGTGGGATTGTTATAGTTTAGACCCACCAAGATGTTTCTATGCGGATTGACTCTAAGCCAGGTTACAATGATTGACTAACTATCAGACGAATCAACCCATACTAGCAACACAATCAATGATCATCGATGTTTACCGCACAGACCCGAACCGATAGCTTAAGTGCTCTCAAAGGTACCTACAGTTTCATGCAAAAAATAAATGCTCAATATTTCACAGCACGACCCAGGACTCGAGCTTAGGACCTGTTGATCGAAAGCCGCATAGACAAACCATTTACGGACGAGAGAGTTAAAAATGTTAAGTGAGGTCCAAAATATTAAAAAAGTTAATCATCACTTATGATGAGAAAGCAATATTTGAAGAAGAAAGAAATATTTGAATGTAAGACGAAAAAGTAAATTAAAGCTAGTTCACATGGGTCATAGTTGAAAATTAAAAAGAGAGAACTACGCAGATAGGTTCGCGCAATGGAGCCACCTGTTGTTAAATATAGACCGACCCTACCCTGCGCCCAATCGATACGACGACGCGAAGAATCAAAACAATACAACGAGCCTTATATGCTATTACTAAATAAATTACCTTTTGTGTCCGTCGAAGATTCAGCGCTCGTTGCGACCAAGACCGCGATGAACGCGGTTAAGGAAGTTGTTAACATATTTATGGGTGTTAAAAGCTTATTAAGTTGAAGGTGTACAAGAGTCCGTAAAGCGACGGTAAGTCGCCGCTCTCAGAGGACAAGTGCCGTGGACCGGGCGGTGTGGAGAGGAAAGCAGAGTTCCTGTCAATATATTCGCGACATGCGCAGTGGGCCGAACAGGGACGGATTTCGCGAACTAAAATCTAATTGTATTTGTGTCAATGCAAATTATGCGAATAATAATTATTTGTTAATATAATTATGTACAATTTATTTTGTGCAGAGGCGAAGCCTTTGTCACATGACGTGAAGAGACAAGAAATTCTTTGAATTTCTGAAGAAATTCCACATAATTACTTGTATTTCTTCCATAGGATGTAGGTTACATGTACTCTACATACATGTGAGCTCTCATGTAAAGTTGACAGTCTTCAGATGATATTTTACATTGTATCTACAGTGAAAAAAATAAATGGGTAAAGTTAAATAAAATACTGTAAAAAATATATATAACTCTTTTAAATGTTAAAGGTATTGTGATCTTAGAGTACTAAGGGTTTATCAACTTCTTCTTTCCATTTCCTTTCACTGAAAATTTATTGGAAGATAGAAAAATGCAGTATAGCTAACTAAATAAGCTACAGGTTAATCGAAAGTCTGGACGGCTCATAGTCTTCTTTCTTCATTGTCAAACATAAATCTTAACAATTTCCTAGGCATCAGTATATGCTACTTTTTCAGTTAAACACGAAATATCCTAAAATTGTAAAATATAAGTCAGCATTCCAAGACATCTGTCTGAATCCGGTCCTGTTTTATGTCTATGTCTACCAAAGTAGACACTAGATCTATGACTAGGTAGGCGTCCTTTGAATTATCTATTAGGTACTTACCTAAAATGATAAAAAAGAGATGGATATACTTGAGATTTCGCATTACATAATATATTATTTACATACATATAACTCACCGGAGGTGAAGAGTCAGTTTACCTTAATTTAACTAATTTATTACGCACACCTTTTCTATATTCGCGAGCGCTCATAAGCCGACGTAAATAAATAAGTATAGGTAGCCAACACTTATTTACTTACGTAGATACTTAATATTATCAATAAGGAACCCTAGCTTTACAAAACCTACCTTCTAGAAATATACTGGTGGAACCGTAGTAGCATAACTTTTGGGTTTCTTGTCTGAATGGAATGGTTGTCTAGAATTAGGTACAGGTATATACTGTACAAGCATTTTATAGGTCGCATACCATGCATTACTGTGCGCATACCAAACGTTTAAATTTTACATATTGTAAATCAAGTTGGGAACCTTAAAAGAAGAAAAACAGATCACAAAATCTGCTGTGAAAATTTTGTAAAATGGTTTAACTAAGTTTTCAAAATTTTCACAGCTAAAGTAATTATAAAGGTAGCAAATATTTTGCTTCACAAACATCAGATATAAAGAGTAAATACCGAAAAAAAACAATATTTAATTGCAAGCATCTCTTGCTTATTAAAATTTTAATGCAGATTCAAGATAAGTAAAATAAAATTATAAGCGGCTGTTAAGACCATCTGTATCCAAAGGCATACAATATAACAAGTGCCATCTTCTCGCCACTTTAATTCTTACACAAAAGCTAACTGGTCCAATAGAATCTTCTCGCCGGCGAGTCGACATCCTGTTATCAGGTGATGACCATTTGAAACTTTGACATGTTTTATAGTTTCCTTTCACTTTATGAATTAAATATATTTGAAATGGAACTAAGATTTATAATGTTTAAAATAGATAATTTTAAAATTCTGTAATTTTATAAAACTTCGAATTAATTAATTATCGCATTTGGTTTCATGGTTATTTAGGTAGTCACACCCCTAATTACCTACCTACGTATTTATCGATTATTTACATATCACGATATAACTCTTAGGCCTGTGTGCACCTGTGTGCAACCGTTGGTTAACATAACTGAAATCAGTTATGATAACCAACGGTTAACATAACTTTACTATAAATTTACAGTTCACGACAACCCGTACGCCGGCTAAAAATGTAAGTTCGGTTAAGATAACCGCCCGGTTTACGTTCTTAACCGGCGTACGGGTTGTCGTGAACAGTAAATTTATAGTTAGCTTATGTTAACCGTTGGATATGATAACAGAAATCTTGGTGCACACAGGCCTAAATGAAACAGGTCTTGAGCAATAACGCGAATATAAATCTTGTTTAAGTTACATGTTAAATTATTGGTAGTCATAATTAGTCAACAAATTATTTTTAGCCGACATAAAATATGGAGGAAGTTCTCGATTCGACGCATATTTTTTTATGTTTTGTTGTCTCCTTACCCGTCATTTTATTTCCGATATTGAAAATTGTTTTTATTTGAAAGGGGCTTATAAAAATGAATAACAATTGGCTAAAAATAAAAAGCTTCGATCTCCAGGTTCTGGGTATGAATCCTGGGTCGAGTTCCGGATTTGCATTAGATTTCAAGCCCGGAGTCAGGAAGTTGGTGGTGTTATACCCCCGTGCCACCGTGCCATCGGACCCGGTCACTATCATTAACACCCGATAGTCATCATTAATGAATAAAACATTATCACCCTAAGCCCGCTAACCCGTATTAGAGCAGCGTGGTGGGTCTATGCTCCATATCCTCTATCTTGCAAGAAGAGAGGCCCGGTCCTGTGGTGGGCCATTAACCAGTAAGTACGGAAAAGACTGTCTCGTTGGTCTAGTGGTAAGCCTATGCGGCTTCGATCACGAGGTCCTGGGTTCACATCCTGGGCCGGAATAATTTTGTCTTTTTCATTCTTCTATGAAATTTTCAATACATTCCAAGCCCGAAGTTAATAAGTGGAGCTACACCCCCGTGCCTCAAAGAGCACGTTATGCCGTCGGTTCCGGTCACTATCATCAACATCTGATACTGATCTTTAATAAATGAAACATTATCATCGTAAGCCCGCCACCCCACATTGTAGCAGCGTGGGGGGTGTACGCTCCATATCCCCTCCTATAAGGAGGGAGGCATGGCCCTTGTTAATAGGCTGATGATGATGGAAGAAGAATTGCAATATTTTTAATTTTTACTTAAGAAATAATTTAACCAACACATTCAAAATGAATCTTTAAACAATAATGCCTGAAACACGCTACAAATTTAACCAATAACATTGAGAAGTCGTGGATACGATTGCCACACTTTGGACTATAGTCGCACCCAAACTTAATATAATCTTTCTTTTTTAATTTGGATAGGATATTGGTCAATTGGTAATTTTTTTTTAAATAAATAATATTATATAATTATGTATCTAGATTCTTAACCAAAAGATAATAAAAACATTTTAATTGTATTAAATATAAATTTAATAGCCTGGAATTCATAAAAATACCTAAATCTAACAATGTCTTAAATTAATTATTATTAAGTTTTGAAAACAATTTAAGTTTCATTGCAAAATATATAACACTAGCAGTCGCCCGCGACTTCGTCCGCGTGAAAATCTCTTAGGTACCCTTCTAATTTTAAAGACAGACTTTCATACAAAATGTGTAAAGGCACAATAGTGTGCTCATTCCCCGCTCCCCCTCTCAATTTAATTTTTTTATAGTTTCCCGTGAAGCAATATTCTCCGTCCCGTCCCGTGTACTAAAGGTCTACATTTTTGTTAACAAATTGTATGACATTTCAGTACATTAACATTAGAAATATATATTTATGGCAAGCTGATGGGTATAAATTGATATTAAATAGTATATTTCACTCTTGAGTCTAGCCTTCAGAATAAACAAAAATAATTTTACAATCCGACACGCAGATAGAGATTAGCCCGTTTAAACAAACGAACAAACTCTTCCGTGTACTAAATAGATATTTGAACAAAGATCGAATTCTTAATTCATCATCGTATATATAACATAGATCTAAACTCCCCTCCCGCACGCGCACCCCCGCCTTGGTGACGCTCACTTCGCAACGCAGAAATAGTAATATTTTAATTTCGCCATAACGTCAAAACCAAAAGTCCAATTTTAATCTTTTAAATACCAAATATTATCTACATAAACTGTACTTAGTGATGAAATAATTTATTTTGATAAGGATTAATAACATGAGTAAAATAAATGCGTTTAAATGTAGTCCAAAAAAAATTTAAGATTTTTAAATAAAAAAATGGTTGTTGTGCCTCACTCGACATAGATAGGTATAGTGTGTCGCGGACTTTTTTGTAGATATTTATAAGATCTCCAATTAATTAGAACATTTTATGGTTCTATCTTTTATAGTTTAGGCGTACGCAAAATAAGTAACTTTTCTGGTTGATTTTTTACACCTTGTGTCCGAAAAACCCAAATATTTTACGGAACCCTATTTTTTTCCAAAATAAAATTTAGCCTATGTTACTCGTGGATAATCTAGCTTTCGAATGGTGAAAGAATTTTTAAAAACGGTCCAGTAGTTTTTGAACCTATTCATTACAAACAAACAAAGTTTTCCTCTTTATAATATTAGTATAGAAGTATAGATATTTTACTACACTTTGTATAACAATGCCCACAATGATAACTAAGACTATTACAACACTATCTATAGATATTACTATTGACTTATTTTTTTATTTAATTGATTTTGGCTTTTCATCAGGCTTAAGATGATTCGCTTTGTATTTTACTGAAAAAAATATGTATAAATGTGTTATTTTATTGTGTGTAGGGTTATATTTTATTTTCAAAGGACAATTTACTTGTTTAAACATATCATAACTAAATAAAAAACTTAGATTATGTGGTACTTTAGGCTACCACCACCAGTTTTTTTAGCAAGTTTTGATGTCACACTAAATAAAAACAAGTAAAACTGGAACTAATTTAACAAATGTGCTTTTGCAGTGTTGGTATTCCTTGAAATATTAGTGCTTTCATGCAATCTTTTGAAATTAGAATATCTATAAAAGTATGGTAAAATAGTTTTAAGCCTGAAGCCATTTTTTTACTTAAGTAAACAAGGGTTTAAATAAAGCTTAGAAATCAACTTGTTTTCCAGTCTACTAGAATATTATTTCTGTTATTATGCAATATATAAATTGGAACATCTTTATAACGAAGAGCTCAATAATATTGTAATTATTAAAAGTACATAATATATGGCATTATAGTCCTTACATGTGTTGTGAAAATCAATAGTGATATCATGTATAATTTTGGAGCTGGCAGTATAGGATTTATGCGTTCAGAGGTAAACTGAACAATCAATGGTATTGGTAGCTATAGCTATGAGGGTTCGATATTGCCAGTTCCACAATTTTGATATCACATTTATTTAAAAAAAATTGTAATATCCTAAGGTGTGGTTAACACTATTTAATAAAAATAAAGAATGTATAAGAAACTCTACACTGTGTAGTCTTTACATTATTACCACTGTTTTGTTAAGATTGGTACTGTCTACCAAACTGTCCACTCTACTACTTGGCTCGACTAGCTTAGATTAAGCATTAAATTGACTAAATCAATGTCTATTATTAATGTTATCCTTTTCACAATGTTTAGGGAATACATGATATTAATTCTAGTACACAACATTTGTACGCAACAAAATAAAATAATAAACAACGAATCCTATAAATTCTTTTTAGTCTTTTTTACTGTCTGTTTAGTATCTTTCTTAACATGCTTTTTTTTACTATTTTCAC
Organism: Mycalesis mineus; assembly: GCA_034621355.1. Taxonomy (NCBI): domain Eukaryota; kingdom Metazoa; phylum Arthropoda; class Insecta; order Lepidoptera; family Nymphalidae; genus Mycalesis; species Mycalesis mineus. Next base: position 4,815,683 of record CM067899.1, on the reverse strand, counting down.
TGTCTGAACTTGAGCTAGATTCACTACTACTGCCTGAACTACTGGATGAACTGCTTGAAGAGCTAGAACTGCTGCTACTTGATGTAGAATGTTTTCTCTTTCTTCTTTTTAACTTCTTTTTTCTGTTGTCACTTTCACTAGAAGAAGTAGAGCTGCTACTTGATGAACTTGATTCTGAAGAATCAGAGGATGTTGATGGTTTTCTCTTCTTAGATGTTTTATTATCTTTTTTGGTTTGTTTTTTATTTATTTTATTATTTTTATGTTTCGAATTCTTATTTTTCTTATCTACAATTACAGGGGAGGGAGTCTTTGGCTCTAATTCTTGTCTCTGTCTGTCAGTTTTATTTTCTCTGTTCTGCTCTTTGTATCTGCTTTCATCCTTCTGTCTGCTTCTTCTCTCTGTTGTACTTTCCTTTCTTCGGTCATCACTATAATCATCAAATTCAGATTTATTTTTATTTTTTATAGTAGGGGACTCTGACTTATGATAACTTGAATGACTATTTTCTATATTATAGTAAGTTTTATGTCTATGTACATCTTCTATTCTCTTTTCAAATTTTTCTTTATCATGTTTGCTAAGTGAATTATTAGAGTGATTTGCTTTAGATCTGCTTCTACTACGGTTTCTAGAATCAATTTTACCCGATTTCTCCCTTTCAGCTCTATGCTGCTTATCCTTTTTTCTTTCCTCTTTATTATGTCTATCTCTTGCTTTACCATCTCGATGTCGTCTGTGTTCTGCAAGATCATCTTTATCCTGTTTATGTCTGTCAGTTTCATGATGTTTATTCTTTACTCTATTATCTTTATATTTACTCTCGTTTTCTTCGTCATTTTTATGCTGTCTTCTTTTATCACTTACCTCTTCAGATTGCCTGCCTGTTTGTCTGTTATTTCTATCTTGTCTGTCCTTTTCTGAGTAATTTCTGTGATATTTATCTTTTTCTATGTCATCTCTATATCTCCTATCTTTTTCCATGTTATTTTTCTGCTGTTTATGTTTTTTTAGATCTCTGTCTTGTTTGTCCTTCTCAGTGTCATTTTTGTGCTGTCTATCTTTTTCTAGGTCATCTCTATACCTCCTCTCCTTTTCCCTATCTCTACCATGTTTGTCTCTTTCTTTTCTATCATCTAGCTTTTTATCTCTGTCACTCTTATTATGTTTATCTCTATCATTTCTACTACTATCATATCTCTTACCATTACTTTGGCTATCCCTGCCATCTCTCTCTTCTCTGTATTTATCTTCAATTTTCTTAGAGTCTTCATTAAAGTATTGTACTCCTCTCCCTTTTCCAAGCCACCTCATTTTAGAAACAGATTGTGAAAAGTCAACATGAATACGCCTGTCATCAATCAACACATTATCCATTTTAAAATAAGCATCTTCACATGATTTCTTATTCTCGAATTCTATAAATGCATACTGTAAAGAGTTGCCAGACTTTTTATCTCGTATCACTTCACAACTGACTATCTTGCCAAAGCGACTAAATATAATTTCCAAGTCTTCGTCAGTAGTAACTGGGTTAAGTTTACAAACAAATAATACATTTTCCGGAGGAGCAATATCAGCATCAGGTAAGTCACCAACTATCTCCAATATTGTAGCTCGAGCTTTGGCTTCCTTCTCCTCAATCATTTCCTGTATCTCAGCTGCACTTTTTCCTTGAGTTTCGTCAATATCTTCGTCCGGGGCAATCCTGCCTCCTTTAAGGCGTTCTGGGTTCGGTGATGGTGATCTTGATGGAGCTCTCAAGCCCGGCGGATCGTTAAAAGGATCCTCAAGCACAATAGTGTGCGTTATTCTTACATCACGGTAAGGACGGTGAGATTCGTCACAGATCACTTCATTTAGTTTAGTTAATACTTCATGGCCTTCCGTTACTTCGCCAATTACACAATGGGTTCCATCTAACGAGTCCAAATCTGGTGCCAAAGTTAGAAAGAACTGAGAACCAACCATCATATCATCGGTACAAACCATTGAGAGTAAACCAGCATCGGAGTGACGTATCTTGGGCATTTTCTCTCCGGAGAAAAAGCGCTTGTCCGGGCCTTCTAAAATGCCCCATATGGACTGTCCACCGGACCCTTCGCCACTGGGATCACCAGTTTGAGCGATGAACCCACTGCGTATCGTGTGAAACAAGTTGAAATTGTAATATTTCATTTTGCATAGCTTCAAAAAGTTCAAACATGTTACAGGACGCTGATCTAAGTACAAGTCTACTGTAATATCGCCGAGTGTTGTTTCTATTACGACGGCCATGATAAAGTGTTAAAATATCACCATAGTATTACAAAAATACGTATTTTAAACTGTGTTTGTAAAAATTCTGTTATTTTTGGATCTAAATTCTACGTTGACACATCATTCATAACCTAAAAAGAGTAATAATATAGACATGAGGCGTATTTATCGTCACAGTGAAAAATCACAGATATTCCATAATACCAAATAACAGGCTGTTACTCATTCCAAAAATAACAGATAAATAAATACTTCACCCTTTCACAATTCACAGCAGTAGACATGAGGCGTATTTATCGTCACAGTGAAAAATCACAGCAGTCACAGTCAGTATTTCAGTAAGGTAAAATACTTAACATGTTTGGTCCCTTTTATATTTCATACGCGTAAATGAGATAGAAGCTAGTATTTTTTGTATTGCTGTCTCCTTCTTACTACACAAAAATTTCATATGCTTAAATGAGATAGAAGCTAGTATTTTTCGCAACTATTATACGACATTAAAGAAATATAAGATTAACCGAAGATAGTTCATATAACAAACATCAAATGTAATTTTGTCGTATAATAGTCACTGTGACGTAACTTATTTGCCAACTTTCGTTGAATCTTAACTCAATACAAATAAGGATAGTATTTAAATAATACTAAATATTTATCATGTTTGGTCCCTTTTATATTTCATACGCGTAAATGGGATAGAAGCTAGTATTTCTCGTAAATATTATACGACATTTGAGAAATATAAGATTAACCGAAGAATGTTCATAAAACAAACGTTAAATGGAATTTTGTCGTATAATATATCGGATACTACAGAGTATAATACAGAGTATTAATCGGATAATACAGAGTATTAAATGTCAAATGAAATTCTAAAATCTTAAGGTATTGTTTAGGGAAATTTTTATGATATTAAATAATTAAAAAATGATTGTACTTTGTAATAATTAAAGCTTAATTTATAATTTAATAAATTATATTTATAAATTATTATATGTGACGACAGTTATTTATTTTTGTAAAAGTTTTCGTTTAAAAATGTATGTTTCCGAACCTCAGTCGTCAAGAATTCACGGTGTGATGTGATTGGTCAACTTATTTGCCAACTTTCGTTAGATCTTATTGCTATATTAATAAGGATAGTATTTAAATAATACTAAATATTTATCATGTTTGGTCTCTTTTATATTTCATACGCGTAAATGAGATAGAAGCTAGTATTTTTTGTATTGCTGTCTCCTTCTTACTACACAAAAATTTCATATGCTTAAATGAGATAGAAGCTAGTATTTTTCGCAACTATTATACGACATTTAAGAAATATAAGACTAACCGAAGATAGTTCATATAACAAACATCAAATGTAATTTTGTCGTATAATAGTCACTGTGACGTAACTTATTTGCCAACTTTCGTTGAATCTTAACTCAATACAAATAAGGATAGTATTTAAATAATACTAAATATTTATCATGTTTGGTCCCTTTTATATTTCATACGCGTAAATGAGATAGAAGCTAGTATTTTTTGTATTGCTGTCTCCTTCTTACTACACAAAAATTTCATATGCTTAAATGAGATAGAAGCTAGTATTTTTCGCAACTATTATACGACATTAAAGAAATATAAGATTAACCGAAGATAGTTCATATAACAAACATCAAATGTAATTTTGTCGTATAATAGTCACTGTGACGTAACTTATTTGCCAACTTTCGTTGAATCTTAACTCAATACAAATAAGGATAGTATTTAAATAATACTAAATATTTATCATGTTTGGTCCCTTTTATATTTCATACGCGTAAATGGGATAGAAGCTAGTATTTCTCGTAAATATTATACGACATTTGAGAAATATAAGATTAACCGAAGAATGTTCATAAAACAAACGTTAAATGGAATTTTGTCGTATAATATATCGGATACTACAGAGTATAATACAGAGTATTAATCGGATAATACAGAGTATTAAATGTCAAATGAAATTCTAAAATCTTAAGGTATTGTTTAGGGAAATTTTTATGATATTAAATAATTAAAAAATGATTGTACTTTGTAATAATTAAAGCTTAATTTATAATTTAATAAATTATATTTATAAATTATTATATGTGACGACAGTTATTTATTTTTGTAAAAGTTTTCGTTTAAAAATGTATGTTTCCGAACCTCAGTCGTCAAGAATTCACGGTGTGATGTGATTGGTCAACTTATTTGCCAACTTTCGTTAGATCTTATTGCTATATTAATAAGGATAGTATTTAAATAATACTAAATATTTAACATGTTTGGTCGCTTTTATATTTCATACGCGTAAATGAGATAGAAGCTAGTATTTCTCGTAAAATATTATACGACATTTGAGAAATATAAGATTAACCGAAGAATGTTCATAAAACAAACGTTAAATGGAATTTGGTCGTATAATATATCGGATACTACAGAGTATAATACAGAGTATTAATCGGATAATACAGAGTATTAAATGTCAAATGAAATTCTAAAATCTTAAGGTATTGTTTAGGGAAATTTTTATGATATTAAATAATTAAAAAATGATTGTACTTTGTAAAAATTAAAGCTTAATTTATAATTTAATAAATTATATTTATAAATTAATATATGTGACGACAGTTATTTATTTTTGTAAAAGCTTTCGTTTAAAAATGTATGTTTCCGAACCTCAGTCGTCAAGAATTCACGGTGTGATGTAATTGGTCAACTTATTTGCCAACTTTCGTTAGATCTTATTGCTATACCAATAAGGATAGTATTTAAATATTACTAAATATTTCAGAATGTTACAGTGGATTTTTCAAAATTTCGATAAAATAAAACCGCCTGCGAGAATTCATCAACTCTGGTGTGTTTGTTTCCGCATAATTTAAAAAGATTTTATTTTAATTCTCTCGCTCCTAATAGCTTTGCTGTTAGAAGTATTGTGTAGAATATAAATATAGTATAGAATATAGTTTTACATGTAGATATAGTGATTTTTAGTAAATAGTCAATTTCATTTACAGTTGTGTATATATTTGCTAGTCTATTTGAGTTGTGTAGAATAGAAGTTTAGTGTACAATAGAAATATAGTATAGAATACTGTACAGGTATAGTTTTAGATATTCATTTATTTATTTAATAAGTATAGTAGTAGTTATTATAGTAGTAGTAGTATAGTAGTAGTTTATAGATATAGTTTTTAGGTGCAGGTATAGGCCATAGTAAATTTTATTTGTGTACAGATTTAAAACTATTATTAAGTATGGCTAGTGTAAATGATAATAGAAGTAAGAGTTATAAGATGAGCGTTGTATGGGACCATTTTGTTGACATAGGCGGATATTTGGCTACTTGCAACATATGCAAAGCCAAATTATCTTTCAAGTCGTCGGTTACAAATTTAAAAAAACACTTGGACCGAAAGCATCCCACAGTTCGAATGATAAGTAGGCGTGAAGATTTGTTAAATAATGCCATAAACCCTCAACCAACAACGCAGATATCTCAATCGATTACCATAGGTCAAACGACAGTTCAGCCGACAACCACTACCGCGCAACCGCCAACGCAAACGATTGCTCAGCCACCTATCCAAGTAATACCTCGAAGAAATTACGGTCATCAACCAATAACAAATTTCGCACCGAGGCGTACAAATTTTCCAAAACTAGAAATAGACAAAAAAATAATGAATTTGTTTATTATGGACTATCAGCCCTTTAGGATAGTGGAAGACAGAGGTTTTCGAGATTTATTAAGTTATGCATTCCCGGGCTATCAAATACCGTCTAGAAAATTTTTTTCAAATAATATTCTGCCCGCTACTTACGAAAAAACTAGGGCAGATCTTATGCTTGAAATCTCTACGGATGTTCAATCCATTTGTATTACTGTCGACATATGGTCAACATCGACGAACGACTCGATGTTAGCTATTACTGGACATTACATAAAGGAGGAGGGATTTATCCTCAAAAATTATCTATTGGATTGTGTCCCGCTAGAGACAAGCCACACAGCCAAAAATTTGGCACTAACTATTAAAAAAATTTGCGAAGAGTGGCAAATTTGTAATAAAATTTTATTGGCTGTGTCAGACAATGGCACTAATATTAAAAGTGCCATTGAAAAAGAACTGGGGTGGAAACATTTTCCATGCTACACGCACACCCTAAACTTAGCAGTTAACGACGCGCTAAAGCAAACGAATTTAGTCGAAGTAATTAATAAAATAAAAGCTATCGTTAGACATTTCAAACAAAGTAACCTAGCTTGGGAAAAACTTAAAAAGTACCAAGAACAAGCAGGTACTAATCCGAGGAGGCTGATCCAGGATGTACCTACAAGATGGAACTCCACCTTCTATATGGTTCAAAGATGTGTAGACCTTAAAGAATCCTTAAACAGTGCCATGGTCAATTTAACCATGCCAATACTGTCTGATGAGGATTGGAAAATTTGTGAAGGAATGTGTGCAGTGTTAAAGCCATGTGAGGAGGTAACGCGAGAATTGAGTGGCCAAAATTATATTACAGGAAGCCTTGTAATACCGATCACTTACGGGCTCATCAGAGCTTTAGAAAGTATCGATAACGAGGAATTTTTGAACTCTGTAGAGCTTTTGCGACAGGATTTAATCGGAAATATTAAACGTAGATTTTTAAATTTAAACCACAGTAATACATTTACAAATTGTATGTTTCTAGATCCGCGGTTTAAATTATACTTTACCGATCCTCATGTGGCAGAAGACACAAAACGGCGGATTGTCTCTTTGGTCGCACAACACACTCGCACCGAAACTGCTACCTCCACCACAACCGAAGTACCTACAACATCTTCTCATCTACCATCAAAATCCATATGGCAAGATTTTGATATGAAGATGCAAGGCATCCAGCCAGAAGGTACTTCACATTCGAGAGCAATCGTAGAGGTCCAAAGGTATTATGAAGACAAAATAATTCCGAGGACCGATTGCCCTTTGAAGTGGTGGAGAGACCATAAAAACGTATATCCTACGCTATACAAAGTAGCAGTTAAAAAATTTAATGCCATGGCATCTTCAGTGCCATGTGAAAGAGTGTTTTCCGCAGCGGGAAACATAATGACTGAAAGAAGAACCCGCTTGGGAATAAGAAAGTTGCAACAACTTATATTCCTGCACCAAAATTTGTAAACTTGTATATACGAGTATTGTATATACTTCGTCCACGTCTATTTTAAATTTTTACAGTATAATAATTTCCATTTTAAATCTGTACAGTATAATAATCACATTATGTTGATAAAACTCTTTAACAAATATTTGGCAATAATTTCAACCAAACCAAATTTGACTACCATAAAAAAGGTTACAATGAGTCAATCTTAAAAGATAGATACATCCAAAAGCCTTCCTCAATAAATGGACTATCCAACACAAAATAAATTTTTCAATTCGAAGTAGTTTCTGAGATTAGAGCGTTCTAACAAAATAAACAAACAAACTCTTCATCTTTATAATATTATTAATAGCTTTATAATATTAGTATACATGAAATGTCTGCCTCGTTGGTCTAGTGGTTACCTTTGTCGCTTTCGGTCACAAGGTGCTGGGTTCGAATCCTGGGTTTTTCATTCCTCTATGAAATTTTCAGTACATTCCAAGCCTGTAGTGGTTCGTTAATAGGCTCATAATGATTATGATAGATGAATGAAAACTTTTAAATGCGCCTGTTTGCTAATTTTCAAACTGACAGTCCTAAGCCTGATAAAAGCATGAAGGGAAGTTTTCGTTCATAAAAGTATTTATAAATTATAATAGAAACGGTACCCGGCAGTTTTAAAGTTACTCCTTACATAAGATATCTGCAAGTAAAAATAGCATCAAAATTGGTTTAGCTAATTTAGAGAATTATCGTGCGGAAGTGTCCTAAAAGTGCTCTGGCGCCTCTGGCACGCAGAGTCCTCTTACGCTACGGTCGGACTCGGACCGGGACGTGAGATGTGAGAGAGTAACAGGCTGTTATTTAATAACAGGTATTTGTCACTGCTTTTTTTTTGTCACAGTAACAGGGATAACAGATATTGCCTTTGACCTGTTACGTCTCATGCCTAGTAATAAAGATAGAACAGATTAAGTGACATAAAAATGTCATTTATGAAAATGTTGTCTATGATTTTTAAAAGCTGTGCCACGACTTACCGACATCATTCTCTTGTAAAAAGTGAATTATTCATTTTGAATATTATATATTTTATGAATAAAGCTATAGTTTTACGATGTATACAGCTATTATGCCAAACGGAAATTAAAATGAATAAATTGTTTTACAATAATTAAAAAAAAATCTAAGATAAGTTGGAGAAGTGTGGTAGAAACATAAAATGTTAGTTGCTTATTTTTGGACCAAGTCTAATGTTAAAAATTTTTAAGTAGGAATAAATATAATAAAATTAAAAGGAATTTAAAAAAAATTGGTGAATTAAATATAATTAATTAAATATAATAGTGTCGCCATCTCTGGAAGCTTAGAAAAATTATTATGTCAAAGTGAGCTTTGTCGTGTATTAGTTTCATGTCGTTTCAGTGTAGATAAATAGATGGCGCTTTTGTAGGATTGCTTAAAAAGTTTGTTATTATTATAGAGTTCGTTTGGGAAAGTGTTAAAGGTTAAAGATTGATAAATGTTATTAAGCACTTTATGATTCATTTAGATCAAAGAAGGAAAATAAAGATAGATAGGTCAGCAACCCAATTCTTATTATTTATATCTCAAATTAATATTTAGGTACCTACGTAGAATCATCTCGTAGGTAAGTATTACTCTAACTTAACTTTATTACTAGGTACTTATATTAGGTAATTAGGTCTCCATTACAAGGTATTATCTAGATTACTTAAATGGGTAAATCATTATTTTAAGGTTACCTGTGTAGTGCCTATACAGTACAAACACAGTTTGTGAATATACTTACTAAGGTGCCATTATAAAATAATTCATGTCGCTACCTACGTACAAATAAGAGAATATAATACATATTTTTACCTTTACAAAAATGAAGGTAGTGTGTAGGTAGTTAAGTACCTACCTACTACAGGGGCGTACATATTTGATGGATGCGAAAATGCACTTTTTACCAAGATAACTCATTGCGAACCAGCATTGGAGAAGAAATTTACAAATTTTGAATGATTTTTAAGTATAGTTGCTTTCCCTTATAAAAACCTTCTGAAAGCAAGTAGGTAGGTACACTCTTTGAAATTTCCAATATCAAGGTGTAGGTGGCTGCCTATGCAATTGGTTGTATACTCACGTTTCTAGAAAATCTAATAAAGACCGTTTCCACCCTCCTTCCGCTCTCGCCCCTAATAAAGTGAGTATTGAAAATTTACCAACCATTCTGCGAGGGATATAAGATTAGATTGGCATAAATGACATCTCACCTTGCTCTACGCGCCTTTTTTCTTATAATTTTAAGGTTGCTTATTTATTATTAATACATTCTGTCTGAGTAGTGGCACTTTATAGATAGCAATACAAAACAATTTCTTCCGGGCAGCATGTTATGTTGCTACGTTGCTCAGTTTAGGGCGATGGAAAGTATTGAAAATTTTGTTTCTTCTTGCTAGGGAACTTTTTTCTAAGAAAGTCTCAGTAGCAGGAGTAGTCAGGATATAGAAAATTAATAGTTTAACACCACTGACTTTTTGTGAGTACCTACCTACATAGGCCTGTGTGCACCAAGATTTCAGTTATCATAACCAACGGTTAACATAAGCTAACTATAAATTTACTGTTCACGACAACCCATACGCTGGTTAAGGACGTAAACCGGGCGGTTATCTTAACCGAGCTTACGTTACGTTATGATTACCGAAATCTTGGTGCACACAGGCCATAGAGCCTTTGGTTATCATAAAGTTTTGACATTGATCGTAAGAGAATCAAATATTGAATTGAAGTAGCGTGGTGGGTATAAGCGCCAAATTCTACAAAATTATTGGGTTTAGTTTTAAAATATTTTATGATCACTAGCAGATTAAATGACAAAAACCGGGACCGACTCTCCGAGGCACCGGCGTGTAGAAATTTCATAGAAGAAAGAAAAGCTCCAAGAATTGAACCTAGCCCTTTGTGATAGCCACATAGGCTAACCATTAAAACAACGAGGCGCGTTCCGCAGTATGTATCATCTACATGAAAAAGCAATCAAATCGCGAGAGCGCGTCAAACCAACGCAACAAATAACACGGGATGTATTTTTAAGGAGAAGGGGCGATGGCGGTATTTCCATACAAATGTTGCATAATTTAAAAATAGAACGGTTTTCATGTGCCTCTTGCGTCATAGAGCTGTTGTTTTATGTGATTCTTTTTTAAAATAGACTGTTTTGTCTCTGGGGTATTTCTTGTTATGTAAGTTCTGAAACGTAATCAATTCTAATAACTGCCTCGTTAGTCCAGTCGCTTTGGATTACGAGGTTCTGTATTCGAGTCTTACTTTTCTTTCTTCCAAACAATTTTTTTTGGGCTGGTTTTTTCTATTCATTACAAGTTAACCCTTGACTGCAATCAGTAAGTGATGATGGAAGCGGGCCAAGTTGTTAGGAGTAGGATAATATCTTCTAAATCCCTTCGATTTCTATACAACATTGTACCGGAACGCTAATCGTATGGCAGTACGTCTTTGTCGATAGGGTGTTAACTAACCACGGCCGAGGTATCCCACCAGCTATAAACCACCACCACCAGTAGTTGCTGGTGTTACACATCGAAAAGTACGTATCCGTCGGCTCCAGTCATTATGACATATAACATCTGATAGGGATAGTTATAAAGTCAAACATCACCGTGCACAGCATAATGGTGCATTTAGGTTTATTCTCAGAAAAATACTAAAATTCACTTAATGAGAAATTAAAAAAAAACACAATAAGAGTATATATGCACATTACGTGTGATACAGGGCAATGGAACAAATCTTAGAAGCAGGTAATTTTTACACGCTTTTTATTAGCTTCACTTGTATGTCAGTATGTCAGTTTGTCAGTATGTAACTTGTATGTGTGTTCGCGCATAACTTCGTCGTTTATGAACCGATTTTGATAATTCTTTTTTTGTTGACCGAGGGGAACTTTCAAAAATTGTAGGAACAACAAGTACGTTTGTTAGTTTTTCCGATAAGTATTTAAAAGCACTACAATTCGATGAAGGTCTGGAGTCGATCTGATGATGGAGCCGATCTACATATAAGATCTTAATTTGTTTTGATAAGAACTTTACATTTAGATGGGCTGTGACTGTCATTGAGGGTCTGGTGATGAAGACAAAGTACAGTTAAGGGAGCTCCGTAACAGCTTACAGTAGCTACCTTGTGTTTGGGCTTGATTAATTTGTCTCGATGAGAAATTTACATTTAGATGGACTGTGACTGTCATTGAGGGTCTGGTGATGAAGACGAAGTACAGTTAAGGGTGCTCCGTAACGGCTTACAGTAGCTACCGTGTGTTTGGGCTTGATTAATTTGTCTCGATGAGAAAATTGTCTGCAGATGAAAACGAAGGACAGTTAAGGGAGCTCTTTAACGGTTTACAGTAGCTACCTTGTGTTTGGGCTCAATTAATTTGTCTCAATGAGAACTTTACATTTAGATGGGCTGTGACTGTCATCAAGGGTCTGGCGATGAAGACGAAGGACAGCTGAGGGAGCTCTTTAACGGTTTACAGTAACTACCTTGTGTTTGGGCTCGATTAATTTGTCTCAATGAGAACTTTATATCTAGATGGGCTGTGACTGTCATTGAGAGTCTGGCGATGAAGAAGGAGCTCTTTAACGGTTTACAGTAGCTACCTTGTGATTGGGCTCGATTAATATGTCTCAATGAGAAGTTTGAAAGATTCCAGTTGGTTTAATGTTAACTAAGTCATGATCTGATGATGAGATCTACGAAAACTCGAGGAAACTCTTCAAACTTTATTTTTACACGCTTTTTATTAGCTTCACTTGTATGTCAGTTTGTTAGTATGTCAGTATGTCAGTATGTAACTCTCCGTGGGTATTCTGCGCGCCTGCAGCCTTCCTTGGTTCTGGTAGCCGTTTCTCAGGCTCCCTCTCCGAAATTGAACTCTGATTCCCCGTATTTATAATATTTATTAAATAATTATTTTATTCTCACTAATAAATAAATTACAAGCGACTGTGTGGCCGAGCGGTTTAAGTGCTAAACTGCCCGTACAACAGTCGCTCAGGCGTGGGTTCGAGCCCTGGCAGTCGCAGTTTTTCTGCGACTTCCAAGGCTCGCTCCCGTGCCGACTGTACTCTGGCCAGGTTTCTGTGGTTTCCTTGGTCACTGTGCTAAGGGTGGGGCACAGGCAAATGCGGGTACAGATTGTAAGTAAAAATAAGAATTGTAAACATCGAATGTGCATTCGATGTCGACGCTTACTATGAAACATAGTATGAATATTTTTGATAATCAACAAATAATAGTTTAAAAAAACTAAAAAATCACGCTTTTATAAATAAACCAAACTAAAAAGTAAAAAATAAATAATAGTTTAAAAAAACTAAAAACACGCTTTTTATAGAAACCCAAACTAAAAAATAGAAAATAATTTTAATAAATTTAAATTAAGAATAGTGTTAAAATTTTCATTAACTATAAATTAATAATAGTGTAAATAAAAAAAAATTATTTTATTTTAAAAAAGCGTGGGTTTAAGATATTATCAAAATGATAATCACTCTACTCATATCTGTCAATAAAATATTTATAACTATATTCACACCATGCACCCCACGCTTTTTTAAAATAAAATAATTTTTGTTAAATGGTGCATTTAGGTTTATTCTCAGAAAAATACTAAAATTCACTTAATGAGAAATTAAAAAAACACAATAAGAGTATATATGCACATTACGTGTGATACATGTTTTAAATTTGTATAATTGGGTAATGGAAAGCACATTAATTTTTTTTATAAAGTATGAAATACCAACTAGATTATAGTTGGAAAACGATAATCTAGTTGGTATTTCATATATTATTTTACATTATTTAACTTCCATATTCATATCAGTTATAAGAAGGGCGGGCTAGCCTTGTAGTTGATCATTAAAATATGTTATAGTCAGTCGACGTCAGGTGTTAAAGATGTGTAACATGAAATCAGACTGCGTTCAAATATTAATTTATCCTTGAATAGTAAGAGATTTTTAAGGAAAAGAAATCGAACAAACTCTACGAAAAGCAACAAAACAGTGTCATTATATCAGGAGCGCACATAAAACTCGTCTGGGGCGGCCAATTTCCCCAAGCATTTCCCCTCAATTTTTTCAATACGCGTTCGAGATCATTTAACATTTTTATGTGTAATCTTGCTTGGTGGCGATAAGACAAGGATTTTTCGCGCCGCTGTTTATTTTATCGGCGACGCTTTATAGTCTAAACAGATTAAATGTAAAGAGGGGCTTGTGATGGAAGTATACGCTAAAATATACTCGCATCTGTGGTGGACTTTAAATTTATCGACTTTGTACTCTAAATATACTTTTAAACGAAGCGACGATGTGATCACTCTCTATAAAGTCCCTTAGCGAACTTTCCGGTCTGTATTATTATATATTACTGTTTCAACTTGGTGCGTGACCACTGTGTCCAAGTGATTTCTTAAAGTCTGGCCATTCTCCAGGGTTGGATATTGAGCACTCAATTACCACGTTTTTTCAATGGGGGGCATAGGGTAACAGTGACATAGATTCTTCGAAACAATCAACTTTTCTGTCTCCACACAAGACGGGATTACCAAAACTGTAAATTATAAAATACAAATTGTAACATTCATTTTAGAAATTGTTTCATGCCGGCTCTTCTTAGCAGAATCTGTATTTCGAATCAGTGGTAGAGTCACTACATGCTGACAGACTTAACATTTCAAAAGTGCTTGTATACAGGTTACTTGAAATAAATAAATTTGAATTTGAATGTTTGACAACTATCACTATGTTAATGACAATCTCCGATTATGCGCTACAAATACCACTAACTTCTCAACCCGGCCTTAGAATTTTTTGGAAGAGTGATATGCTCAACATTTTATAACTCGACCTCCTTGTGTTTCGAAGCCACACTGGTTAACCACTGGACCAACGCGGCTCAAAAAATAATTTTAGTGAATGATTTATTTCAAATGTAATGCTTAGTCTACTGAATCAAACAATGTTCTTATATTATTATACAAAACTGCCTCATTTTACAATTTATTTTTAAAATCACATCAACTACGAAATCAAAACAGTCATGTTCTCATCTTATTCCCGGGTAAACTGGGCATGATGTAGGTAGCAAGTATCGGGAGGGGAAGTGTTTGTGACACCGCTCACTTGTCGCCGTCGGAATCTAATCTGACGCCTTATCCCGTATTTTGTTCCAAACACCGAACAATGTATGTAGGTATGTACCTATTTGTAATTGTGTTATGATTGCGCTTGGTAACTGGTAGTGCTCAAATATAATAGTTTGTTTATTAAGTAACGTCTTTAATCTTTAGTTAAACAAAAGTTCCAATTAGGTAAAACTAGCTGACAGCTTCATCCACCCAGAAAATCTGTAACCCTTCTATCTTCAAAGAAAACAGTTTGGGAATCGAATACAGGGTATCGTATGGCAAGCAATTAGTGAACTGTGCCAAAAAGGTTGTCATTTTTACTGAGTAGAAGCTCCGCTTCTCCTCTGTCTAGAGGTTAACTGATGTAATTTCAGAAGGCTAGGCTAGGCTATGAAATTTTGAATTTTATTTTACCAAAGTATTGTCCATTGCAGCCCGGAGCGTGAAAGCGTTCTGTGTATCGAAAAGCACATGGAACAGGTCATTATCATAATATCACAATATCTGGTAGACATCAATTCAGAGTGAAGCATTATCGCCCTAAGCCAATGATGAATATGCTGCATCTAAGGTACAAATTCTATCCAGTAATAAGCTTTTTAAAATGGATAGATAGGTATAAGTAGGCAAGATTTGTTGGTTACCAATACAGCAGGAATCTTGTACAAATCATTATCGTCATCATTATCAGCCGATGTGCTTCCACTACTGGCCATAGACTTCTTGTAAGGACTTCCAAACATTACATTTTTTAACCGACGAAAAAAAACGGAGGAGATTCTCAATTCGACACGTATATTTTTGTTTATGTATGACCACGCATAACTTTTTACAGAGTTGTCCGATTTTGATAATTCTTTTTTTATTACAAAGGGCACACTTCCAAGGTGTCCTATTGTCACCATGTTAGGATCTGATGATGATATCCTGGGGAAATGGAAACGAACTCTTCAAATTTTAGGAGGCATGCTTACAGCGATTTCGGTTTTTGTCTCGGTATCAGTAGTTTTTTGGCTACTAGTGTCGTATAATATACTATGACAGTATAGTACGAGTACGGTACGTGGCGATAAATCACTAAAAAGTAAGAAATAAAATTTTTTAACAAAAATACAATCGACTCAAAAGGCACTAAACAGTAAAAAATAACTGTGTTATTTAGTTGCTTTAATTTACTTAAGCATACCTAGGAGTCGGTGCCAGCCAAGGTTTCTACTTTAAGGACGTTACCTAGAACCTACAAACTGCTTTGCTACGTAAAATAAATGTTCCTTAACTTGGCTGGCACCGACTTTATAGATATGCTTAAGTAAATTAAAGCAACTAAATAACACAGTTATTTTTTACTTTTTAGTGCGTTTTGAGTCGGTTGTATTTTTTGTTAAAAAAAATTATTTCTTACTTTTTTTCAAATAAATATAATTAAATCACAAGGTGTAACATCATTGTACCAGGTCGAACATAAAACAAATAGGCTGTATAAATAAAAAAAAGTGTCATGTCGGAGCGTTCGGTGAGCCGATTGGCTTCGATTATTGCCCCGCGGAGACTAATATACCTTTCTTTCGCAAATGTTTTTGGGAGATGTTATTTTTTGGATGGCGCAGATGGCGCTTGGGCCACGTGAAATTGCCGGCCATTCGAGTTGCTGAGACGGCCCAGTTGGGACCCAGTAAGTGGGGTCACTTACGTTAAGTAGATTCTTAGTGGCGCACGTGTTCAGTCAGCAGGTGCAATTCAGGATATCGTTCGGGATTGTGATTGAAATTGCGTTCCCGGGGTCAACTTGGGGGACAATGATATGTATTGTCCGTTTTATCTGGAGGGATCGGCTTTTTTGTAATTGGACTATCACAGGCTATAATGTAGGTTTCGAAAGCTACCTCCTTGTTTCAGTGATTCACCTATGTGACTTAAAATTTAGGGTGTCTTAACTTTTCTTTCCTCCTGGCTTAAAAATCTCCGCGAATGGTAAGGGATAAGTATAAAAAGCTTCAGGCTGCTGCTTCCAAAATTTGATCCGTAATGGTCGCTAACCTCCGTAGAGGAGATAGCAAATGAAGAAAAAGAAGAGATTGATAGATTATTACAAGAGTAAGCTAATGCCTGCCTTAGTGCAGCGTGGTGGATCTAACACACTAAGTATGTATGTGGCCTGTATGAAAATTAGCCCGGCCTTACATCCACATTGAGGCTTTGTATTTTTTATAGAGCAACATTTTACAACACACAAATAAAATTCGTTTTTAATTTCAACAATTGCATATCATTTCCACTGCCTTATTTAAAATTTCTATAGTCAGTACCTCGCCAAAGCTAAAACGGCTCGCTATTTAGACATAAAGCTCAAATAAGATAGGAATCATAAACACAATCCAGCTAATTAACCTCAGAGATGAATGTGGACGCGTGCTAATAACCATTTCTCAAGATAAAGTACTGTAACACAATTTCTAATATAAGAACGGGCGCAAAAAGTAAACAGCGAGCAGTTTCAGCCAGATATTAAAGGCATATCTCTCTATTATGAGCGGGAAGTTCTGTAATTTAAGGGCGCGCTCAATGCCCGCATATGGCGCAGCGGAAGGGTTCCGACTAGGATTGTTCCTTACTTGTTATCGATGTTACTTAAAACGTCGATAAGCTGATTTAATTTCGGCGGTGTCTCTCCTCAAAATAAAGAAGCAGTATCTTTTTATAAAGAGAGAATATTAGCCATGTCTCACAAGCACATTTTGTATTATAAGAGCGAAAGGAAAAGTAGATAGCGAGCAGTTTCAGTCAGATATTAAAAACATGTGTCTGTATTATGAGCAGGAAGTTCTGCAATTCAAGGACGTGCTTAATGCCAGCATGTGGCGCATTTGAAGGACTTCAACTTTTACTTGTTAACAATGCGAATGTCAACTTAGAACAATATGTTAAGTAGGGAGAGAGAGATAGGAGACGACGTCGAGACCCGCCCTATCAACTTTCGTTACAAAATCGACATGCTGATCTTAATGAGAATGATATCGTTGACAGCTATAACTACGATTCGCTTGTAATCTAAGGGTGAGAGACTTATTCTATAGAGGTATTTCGTTGGTGAGAAGAGATGGAATGTGGCACCTGTAAGGTATAAGTGCATACACACACGCCATTTCTATTACTTTGTTATTACGAAAGCAAAAAGTAAACAGTCAATAGTTCCGAAAGTCGATAACTTCTAAAAATAATAAAATAAATATTTAAATATTCAACTATCTGCATGGTTTGTCTTGTATTGTTAGACCTAATTTTATATTTCTTCAACCAAATTGTAAAATTTACTTCTCGCAGCCATTTTTGTTGGTAATTTTGATATGCAATTATTTAAAACACGGATATATAGGTTCCTCAAATTGCTTACTATTAAAGCAAAAATTATTACAAAATTTCCACAGAGAAAATTACAATTATGTGTCACATCACTATTTGTCCATTTCTCAGGCACAGCTGCAGCGCGGCGCAACACTCGATTATAACTAGCTCGGTGAACTTGCTGTAACACGCACTTATTGAACGTTACATACCATTTGTATCACTTATTATAACGTGACGATATGATAATAGTGGAGATTCCATAACGACTAGCTCAGTGAACTTGCTGTAAACACACAATGTTACATACCATTTGTATCACTTATCGTAACGTGATGATATAATAACAGTGGAGATTCTATAATGACTAGCTCAGTAAACTTGCTGTAAACACACACTTACTTAACGTTACATGTCATTTGTATTAACTTATCGTAACGCGGTGGCATGAACTTCCAATGGAGATTCGATTATAACTAGCTCGGTAAACTTGCTGTAACACACTTTTACTTAACGTTACATATCATTTGTGTTACTTTTAGTAACTCGGTTCTATGATGTTGGAGTGGAGATTTGATTAATAGAACTGAGTATGTATAATTGAAAGACGTTTGGACTCAAAGTATGTAGCTGAATATATAAACCATTATATCTAGTTTAAAAGGGAATTATCACTGACTCTTCATGAGTTTTTAAAACTATCCACTCAATTGACTTGGTAAGTGATACTCAGACAGGAATTGAATGCACTCGGGGACAATCCTCTAGGCATAGCTGGTTAAATACATGTAGTTTTAAAAGAAACTTTTACATAAATATTGATGAGTCATGGTACTCGTCACTGATAATATGTAAGAGGTAATTGAATTAAGTACCCACGGTTGAAATAAAATGATTAATTCTGTATTTGTGTTTTTAGATTCTAGTTTTTATTTAGGATTGTGAAGACTATAGCGAAATAAATTAGGTATTTATTTTGGGCTAGCTCGTATTTGGGCAAAGGTTTAGCCTTGCTATCCAACGCGGAAATGCAGCCAGTATTCTTGTCACCATTCCACGTGGGTATGATTTGTATAGTTATTAGGATAAGTTGTCTTAAGTTTCTTTTTGTATTAAAGTAAATCTGTCTGTCGGTCTGTCTCGCTTTTAGGTTAAAGTACTGAACCGATTTAAATGTTTGGTACAGATAGTTTAGAGCCTGAGAAAGAACACAGAACAATTTTTTTTTCGCGTACGGTGTCACGGTCGTCCGCTAGTTTATTCTATTAAATAATATTTCCTAAACATGGAGTCTATCAAAGGATGACTTAGGACTCGAACCCAGGACCTCGTAACCATTATTCGAAGCCAAACCAAAGTAAAAGTTATGATATTAGAGGGTAGGAGTGCAAATTGTTTTGCGTGTGTACATTAAACATCCCCACACGCGTGTAGCACCGACATCACTGAATAAATAACATGACACTTGTTTGCAAATAAACAATTTAAAATGTCAAGAAAAGGGAAAGGGCACGAGAGCGCCAACCCTTTTCCTTTGCCTTCCTGACATTATGTTTCCTGACAACCAATTTTAAAGCTGTTTGCTTTTTGACTGTTGAGTTTATAATTATTTAATTTTTTTTAAATCGATTTTTTATAGTTTTTTGTAAGTCTTGAGCGCACTGGATAAAAATTGAACTGGGTGTGTAAGATTTTCATTGAACTTAAACTTGAACTAATAAATTAAGTTTGCACTGATTATAGTTTTTGAAATTAATAAAACAATGATTGAGTTTTGACGGCGCCTTTGTGGCATTGTGGCATGCGCAGTGGATTTATAACACGGAGGTCCTGGGTTCAATTCCCAAATAAGATTGGGCCAAATAAGATTTAAGGAAGAAGTAGGAGGCTTCGGCCGTGACAAGTTACCACCGTATTGACAAAGATTTGGTACGATGTCATGTAGAAACCGAAAGGGATGTGGATTTCATCTTGCTCCTATCACGTTAGCCTGCTTCCATCTTATATTGCATCATCATAGAAGTGTGATTAATAAAAATTTAAAAATTCAACTTTTATTTTTCTCATTTTTTAACATTTTTTGAAATTTTTGTAGCCGCCTAGAGTTACGTACTTTTCTAATTAGTGGTATTATATAACGGAGAGCACGTAAAGCCTTCAATTCTGGTTACTGTTTTAAATATTTTCAGGAAAACCAGATAGACTCATACAACGTTTTCGTTTTCGATAAAACGTCGTAACCGTGAACGTGCGAGTTATAAGTCACAAAAATAGATGTTAACTATACAATTTTAAATAGTGATAATAAAATAATTTTTCACAATTAAATTCATTATTTTAATCATACATTTAAAAAGTACTATGAACTTTTATAGTATAGTTTAATAAAATTGTAATGAAAACGTGCATAAACAGTAAAGAGAACGGGCACAAAAGCGAGATTTTCCTTTGGTCTGCCATCATACCCACCCGTAACTAGACTGAGTTAGGGGTGAGTATGATGGCAGCTCTATACTAGTCGCAGTACAGAACATGTAAGCTAGTCGTAGTATAATTGGGAGTGAAAAGAAGTAGCGGTCATATTTAAAAAATATATGGGACGTGATACAACATGATCGGGAACAAATTCACGAGTGTCCACTAACACTTAAAACGCGGTTTCAGTAATGACTTAATTAAAACCGCAGAAACTGACTTTTAAACAATTAACCATAAAACAACCATAAAGAGTGTTACATAGTATGGTTAGTGTACCGCAAATCCGCCTACAGTTTATAATTCATACAATATTAAGCAACAGAGGCAACACGTCTCGAGACTTGATAGTGACCTCAAAATGGTCGTTACAGTGACCCGCAACTTGAGAGGGTGTGAGTGAGGTGGTATATCAAAATAAGATTGCCATAATGCTGTAAATTATTAGGACAGTTTGCAAATTCTGCGACAAATAAGTCATCATCATCATTATTATTACACTATACTAACTGGGAGGAAGGTCTGGCTCACTATAGAGTCAGGCCTCCATTCTTATTGGAAAAGCGGCCAATAATCAATTAATTAAGAAATATTAAAAATGCGAAAAAATCTTTATTTTTGGTAAGCTTTTATGATCACATATATTGTATATAATAAGTTATAAGTTGCTAGTTAAAATTTTTAAGATATTTATTTTCTTTTTTTTAAAGCGTTTAAATAAAAGCTTCTTTCGAAAAAGCTTTTTCCTTTTAATTTATTTTTTAAATAGTCTG
This sequence comes from Mycalesis mineus, assembly GCA_034621355.1. Taxonomy (NCBI): domain Eukaryota; kingdom Metazoa; phylum Arthropoda; class Insecta; order Lepidoptera; family Nymphalidae; genus Mycalesis; species Mycalesis mineus. Next base: position 4,794,454 of record CM067899.1, on the reverse strand, counting down.
TAGTGAAGTTTCTGTCCTACATTTATCGGCAAAGTTGAGGATGATAAATATAACGTAATTACAATTATAAAGTACCTATCGTTGATGCTTGTATTCATAAATATCTTTAATCGATTTCCTTAAAAGTTTTATTTAAAGATCGCTTGATAACCATACGACATAATAACAATTTGTTATTTATTCATTTAATTTAATTTTAATATAATTCTTTAGGCCATTAGCAACCTGGATCTGTATGGACACTGCATATATTATATACATTAAATTAGAGTTAACTAAACAAAATGCTATTCATATTTAAAAAGGATTGTCCCTGGAAATGTGTGGTATTTGGCCACCTCCGTCTAATCAAAACAAAATGGTTGAACGATACGGCCGAGGCTGGGTGAGGCTGGGTGAGCTTGGCGAGCTAATCGCGTGGTCGCGCTTCACAATTTGCAGGTTACCCGCGCGACCGCCGCTGCGGCCCTGCGACGGGATCTTCGGTACACCACTATTATGTTGTGTGTTTTCATACGCATATTCCTTCAATTTGCGTGTGTTAATAGTGATGTGAAACCGTACTTAAAAAACAAAATTATATTTTTTGTTCAATTTTAATTTAAAGTTAAAAAATATGTCTCACAAGGGACATCAGAATTTACCAATCGTAAAATGCATTGAAAATCTCTTACATTTAAAAATATTTAATTATTCAAACAGTTACTGAAGATTTAATTAGGTATTGTATTTGGTTATTAAAATAATTTTCAAAAGTTTGTTTTTGCTTATTACTGAATAACAATATCTATTTACATAGATCTTGGACATAAAATGTATGATGTTTGAAATTAATTTAAAAAACGATTATGGATTCTAGATACATTACCAGAGAAGATCGTACTTTTTGTACGAATAAAAAGACTGACGAAGACGACGACGACTTATTTTATTCGTACAAAAAATGCTATCTCCAAATAACATAGTCTTTGCAGAGTACATCCACGTTTCCACGCCGCCGTGTTGGCAACATCTTTATCGGCTAGACGAATCCAGCTGTCAAAATTGGCGCTTTAAGATCGCGCAGGCGCGAAAGCAATAAGATGCTATCTCTGTCTGCCCCAACGAGGTCTGCGGGTCGCGGCTAACCTTCAGCGCGAGGTTTGCGGCGGGAAAAATGTGTGTTTCGGTGTGCCGATAGCGGAGAGCCGCGTCTCCGCAGACCCCGCCCAGCACCCGCGCCTTGAGCCACTTAGTCGCTAAGACGACGCGCACACTGTTCCTCATTCCAATTAGGAACAACAATTCTTAACTGTTTTAAGTTCCTAACTGCGCTGCTGCAACTGCTTGTTTTGCCTTGGATATCGAAATTAGAACCATAGAAACAACTCTTACCTTTTTACGTTCTGAAATTTAACTGGCATTTGAAAAAATACGATAGGACCCTTAATTTGAAATTCGAACGTTATACAACACGCTAATTGTTGTATTCAGAAAAATTTACATTGGAATGTATACGACAGTTTTGTCGACTGAGCTTTTTAGAAATCTATAAAAAGTTAGTCGGTTATATTTAATAATATCATTTCTACTTTCGAAATTTCTATAAAGTGTCTAAGCTTTTACTAAGAAAAAGTATTAGGATTTAACGTTTTGATGTTAGTATAGTATAGTAAATGAACTAATAAATATTCTTTAAAAGACTTTTACTTAAGATTTGAAAGATTTAAGAAGATTTTGAGGAACATAGATGTTAGGATTTATTCAAGTCTACAATTCTTAGTGCTGTGAACACTGTTTTAGTTCCAGCCAGATATGGAGCCACGAGCTGTCAAAATGGAGTGGGAAAAAAGGCGGGAATGTGGCGCCGCTTTATGTGAACCTCGTCATTGCGTCGGAGCGAGAAGCAGTGAATAGTGCATCGGGCCAGAACGGGACGCCGAACACAACGTGGTTTATAAGAAAACCCAAGACGTTGGGCGTGTTTGGCGGGTGGGCGTGTGGGTTTCGGGTTAGTAGTGGTGAGACGTGCGTGTGTGCGTCGGTGTAAGTACTCGTGGCTATGCGGTCACAGGTGTGTGGGTGTAAGACGGCTGGCATGAGCCAAGAGGTTTCCTTTTGTCCGCGATACGACGCTTGAGGCTTGGTTATTAAAGTGCGCACTTAAATTTTACGATGATATAAATTTCCATTGTCGGCTTTGTGAAAGGCGCTAAAGGGTTTTGGGGTTGCCAACGATACGTGTACAAATTACTATGATTGAAATATTCAATGTGCAATATTTTGTTACTCGTTTCACTAATGAGCCTCAGAAACTGACAACATTTTTGCTTAGGAGAGGACAGAGATACTCAATACTCGTCCGCTTTTACACATCGACGTTTTGTTACTGCCGCACTTTAGGTGTGCTAGCCTTTCTATTTTTGACTGCGATTTTTTAATAAGCAAGCTAAAACTATATAATGGCTACGATATAAGGGGGCAGGCTACAAATGTTACATTGACAAACACAGAAAAGTAAGTTGGATACCTAGAACTAGTTTTATGAAAGGTCTTTGTGAAAACTAGAAATACAACTAGAACGAAATAATTATGAGAAACATAATGAGTTTAAGGTTACATTAGAACATAGATAGATCTTTAATTCGCCTGAAGCAGATTTACATTGAGAAGAAAGATTTTCACCTCATTGATATTTAAACCGTGAGCCTTTGGAGTAACATGAACTGAAAATGTAGATAGTTACTCGTATGTAGACATTGTGATTATTATTCATTAGCTTTTGTCGGCGACTCCGTCCGCGTGAAATTAGTCATTACTTTCATACAACATTTCATGCCTCTTTTAAACCCTTACACCCCTTTTTTCGCAATTAAAGCCTATGTCCTTTTTAGGCTCTAGATTATCTGTGAAGCAAATTTCATTTAAATCAGTTAATTAGTTTAAGCGAGACAGCCAGAGTTACTTTCGTGTTTATAATATTAATAGCTCTAGGGAGAATAGATATAGATATTTATATTCGATATGTAATATAACTAGGTACGAGTCGGTAGTGGTAGATAGAAATTAATTTCATCTCTGATAATAATATAATAATTAAAATGAATATTAATCTTGTGTTTCAATATTTGTAGCAATGTTAAAATCTATGAGTGATATTAAATTAATCCTTACCCATATTATTGTATTTATTTAAAAAGATTTTCTAAGTAGAGCAGAATTTCTAAAACGCCCAATAATCATTCTCCCTCCTATCAGTCGTAAAGACTGTTTTAGGAGGAGGTACGTAGTCCAACGTGCGAGCATCGAACCCACGACCTCAAGGTAATCTGGTGTCAAAAACTGAGGAGCTATTGTCACCGAAGAAATTCAAGTAAACTAAAATAGAACTTCAGATGTTTTTTATTACATGTTACATTAACAAAACAAGTTAAATAAAATATAAAAGCTTGTAAAAAGCTTCTCATATACCACAGCTACTCTCAGGCAGCCATCTCGCGGATAGCTAATTGATTCTAATCCTTATTTACATGGAATAGAGTTCTAAATGACAAGACGTTATTTGTTTCGTTTTCCAATTGTTTTGATCTTGCATAATAACCGTAATTAGTGGGAGATATTTTACAAAACGTGCTCTAATCATTACTCTATAATTGCAGTTTGTTTTTAATCTGCTTTGAATGTACTATTTCTTATTCAAAATTTAAAATAGAGTTGCGTCAACTAGGCTTAGTTTCAAGTTCATCTATTGTTAGAGGCTCTACAATCGAACCGAGAAGAATTTGTGCAGGCATGAAGTGAATGGAGTTCAACTCATGGCACACATCAGCTGATCGTGTTGCATTTGTGGTCTCAGTAATTAGTTTTAGTAGTGCGTTTTTTGTCATTAAAAAAAAATCACTAGCATCTTTTATAAAACCACATAATAAATAAAATAAATATTTATATTATAGTAGCTTGTGCTATGGGTACTAAGATAACTGATGAATATTTTTATATATATTATACTTAACTACCTATAATATATAGATAAACACCCAGACACTGGAAAACATTCACGCTCATCGCACAAATATTTTTCCAGATGTGGTTATCGAACTCAAAGTAAGTAAGTAAGTAAGTAAGAAATATTTTTTTTTAATATTTTTTATATTCAAATATGATTCTAATTAGTTTGCAAAACAATTGAAGGCAAAAACAAGCTACCTGTACAGATCGCTCTTTTGTTTCCGTCTGTTTTCGATTACAGCATTTCAGAATAACTTTTAAAGTGATAAACGAAGCGGTTCGTTTAAAATTGTTTAACTTCACCTTATTAGTTAGCGCGATCTTGGAAGGTAAAATTTACGGTTTTAATTTTTAACGGGGTTTGATTCTTTGCTTATTTTTTTGCAATTAGAGATTGGAGCATATTTAAATCTTGTAGTTATTATAGTTAAGTCCATAGCCAGCATTTCCACGTAAGAACGTGATGTTTTTGTCATGTAAGGTCTCTACATTAATTGTGTTGCATTGCGTGCCTTCCTAATGCAAAGAAAATTTCGTCTAGAATTTTCCGAGTCGACCCCTATTACGTTGGCACGTAGAATGTACACACTTCGTACTTGTCCCGCACCTAACTATCTCTTTTAATACTTATTTGTACTCCCGCACACATAGACACGGTCCCCCCGTGTCGTTGCAGCCCACGCCTGTGTGAGTGGACTTCTTTCCGTGCCCCTGTGTGCGAGCGAATTTCTTTCGAGACGTAATAAGGGGACCGTTTCTTTCCCGCTAAGGTTTTAATGTCGACCACGTTTCGGTGGCGAGCGCGCGCCTCTCGCGGTTTTCTCAAACTTTTTTTTTAACCGCTGCGGGTTCTAGTGTTTCCGTGATAGTGTTAATTAAAAAAAGACTTAGTAACTTAAGTAGTTTTAGTTATCTGTTTTAAAGTAAGTATACGTTGCTCGCTTATAAATTGATAGTTGTTAAGGAGTTGTAGATTTAATTAATGGAAAGTTTGCGTAAGTCCGCAAAGTTGGGCGGGCGTCGAGATGCGTGTTGTTTTCTCGTAACCGCAGCCTCATTAGCCTGCGTTCACACTGAGCGTAAACGGGATAGGCGTAAATTGTGATAACATCGAGCTAAGCTTCACTACTTGAACCAGATTAATTAAAGTTTTGTTTACATAGCCAGGTTGGATGGTTTGTATTCGTGTTGATAATTTGAATAGGTATACGTGAAAAAGTTATTTATTAATCTACAATTTACATAAAAATATATGAAGAATTTGAGTCAACTTTAACAAATCAATCATTTTTTGCTAAGAAAATGTTTTAGTTTTGAAGTTTAGACTACAATTTTTTTACGAATTTATAATTATTTATTTTTATAAAATTTTCTTTTAATATTTTCATTGTACATATATATGTGTGTTTACAAAAAATATGTCTACTTTGAATTTGGTACGTGGTATATATTTTTTCTTTAAAACAAAATGAAGCAATCTTAAATAAGTTAGAAAGCAGACCAACAATAATATTGATATTATTATAGAATTTAATTTCTATAATAATATCAATATTATTATTATATACACAAATTAAATAATCTTTTTAAGAATCTTTAGTAAAATCCACATTATCCTTTAATAAAATATTTGATTTCTGCTTGTAGCGTATATGAATAAGTCTTTCACATGATGGAGCCGCGTAATTCGTCGGTAAATTTGATGAAACTTGTTAAAAAGCAAGTGCGAACTCCTATTAGACGTCCTCGACACCCCTCCTGCGCCTAATCGTCACTCTCACACTAATCCATTCTGTTACTCTTTTACCAAATTTATTACGTTCACGTACGTCAAAAATAAATATTTTTTTAAACGATAACCCGCCAACCCGGTGCTGGGTAGTGAGGCAGGTCTAAGTTTCATATGCCGTTTCCCAGAAAAAAAGAGATGCCTGGCTCTGTATTTAAATCATTAAAATAGGGTAATAGTGATGATATAAATTAAATAAAATACTTTATTTATTTTTCTACTGTAAATTAATAAGTCTTTCACATAACGGAGTCGCTTTATTCGGCGACAAATTTGATGAGACTTGTTATAAAGTAAGTGCGAACTCCCATTAGACGCTCCCGACACCCCAACTTCCACCTGCGCCTAATTGTCGCTCACGCACTTATGTCCAATCTGTTACAGCGTTACCAACTTTTAAACGGAACACGTATGTCAAAAGGAATTTATTATATCGTTAAAAAAGTTATCTTTTGAATTTGTTTTCAAATTATGAGTGTGCAATTTTTAAATGAGTTCTTTTTTATTCAATTCAAATATGTGTAATTCACGATATTATTATTATTACACATTTTAAAAATTGAAATAAAAATACTGATGAAAGTCTAGGACTACAAAATCCGGTTTAAGCGGCTCCTATTAAATAATGTTAATTTAAGTTTTCCTTACTTTTACTTTTATTTATATTTTTAATTTTTAACAATATTCACCGCAAGTATTTTCCACGTGCTTACACGTGAAGCAAACACATCGAACATTTCCACGAAACTGTGTGTGTGTTTGCTTTACGCCGCGTTGCACGAACAAGCGAGCGCATGACTAAGGACCCCGTATGAGTTTGAAAATAGTCGGGCATACTCCGACAATAGTGACGTGAGTTCCAGCCGTTTATAATAATATTCACCGCCTTGTATCAGCGACGTAGCGATCAGCTACGACGTTATCTACGGCGTAGCTACGAAGAAGTTACGTGTAGTGTAGATACAACCTAAGGAGCTGTTTTTTTTGTTTTTTTTTAAGAATTAATTATTATAACACCAGTAACTTTAACATTGGAACACAGCAAATCTGCTTTGTGGTGGTAGTACTTCCCCGGATGAGCTAAGTCACAAACAGCTCTGCTTCTATATACCTTAATATCAAAGATCGAAAAAATAACAAAATATTAATATTTCATTGTTCACATTACAAATATTACGTCTTTTTTTCCATTCAATATTGAAAATATAGAACATCGAGAAGGAATGTGGCACGGAATACAACCCCTTGACTTAAGGGTTGTAACACAAAAGAGTGTCGATCAAAGAAGGGCGAGTTATTAAGGCAATCACCTTAATGAAATAGCACTTGCGAAATATTTTAGGGGCATAATAAGTATACGTGTAATAGACAATTTTAATACATATTTCCGATTTTAATAAATGGTATGAGATAAAACGCGATTAGTATTTAAACTTCTTTATTTTTTTTATTTATTTAGTATGTTTTTCAATGATGTGATAAAGTGATACACTTTTAAACTTCAAACTAATACATACTAGGGAGATTCACTAATAGTTTTGAACATTAAAAATATTATTTTTTCTAAATTATTTACTATTTATTATTATTATAGAAAATCACAACACATTTTTAACCGACGAAAAAAAATGGAGGAGGTTCTCAATTCGACACGTATATTTTTTTTTTTATGTATGACCACGCATAACTTTTTACAGAAATGTCCGATTTTGATAATTCTTTTTTAATTAGAAAGGGCATACTTCCAAGGTGGTCCCATTGTTATCATGTTAGGATCTGATGAGGGTATCCTGGGGAAATTGAAGGAACTCTTCAAATTTTGGAGGTACGCTTACAGCGATTTCGGTTTTTGTCTCGGTATCGGTAGCTTTTTGGCTACTAGTGCCGTGTGATAAACTATAACAGTATAGTCCGAGTACGTTACGTGGCGATAAATCACTAAAAAGTAAGAAATAAAATTTTTTAAATAAAAATAGAACCGACTCAAAACGCACTAAAAAGTAAAAAATAACTGTGTCATTTAGTTGCTTTAAATTACTTAACACGTTCGCTGCGGCACCAATTTTTGTATACTTTCCGTTCCTGCGGCACGAGGTATAATCGGCCCGTACCGTGACCAGACGTTAGGGCGACACGCGGTCTATTAGACCCCACCTCCTTTTACAGACTAAAATCCATTTTCTGGCGCGAAATCAAAGATAAATGAGAATTTTGGTCCTTATTGATATAGACAGTGAATTGATGAACCCTAATCCACCGTCGCCCCGGGATCTGATGGCTAGTTTAGGAATTATTAGCAAAACAAAATATGGGATCTTATACACCTCGTAACGCACTGAAATAGGGCAAATTTTCGCTGAGATTAGTGATGGGAAAAATAATATCGACGTTTTTAAACTGTCTTAACTACGCAACGACTTGACCGATTTTGATCAATTATATCTCATTAGATCGTTTCAAGGGCAAAACCTGGCAAAACAACACAAAGCTATCAAAGGATACATTTTTTTTTAATAATCTAAATTGTGCTTGAAGGCGCCATACAGAAAAAAAAACCGGCCAAGTGCGAGTCGGACTCGCGCACGAAGCATTCCATTCTATACCATTAAGAGGCACCTATTACAGACTTATTATTGGAAAATAATGGATCACGGTTTATGCATAAGGTTTATCTATCTATTTGTATATGAAAATCTTAATGCGGTTCACAGAATAGAAAAAAAAGGCAACCAGAAGTAGAAAAGAAACTGTCCTATTTATTCTGCCTCGGGCTCTGTTTCTGAGTTTTTTAAAATAACTTCTTCCGACATCGTTTAGACATGTTCGGCGCTGTAAAAGGCCGTGCTCTCCAATCGACGTGATGCACAACACTGGTCGCGGGAAGCTCGCGTTGGGTGCGGTACGAGGTCAGGGGGGATATGGGACGTTTTAGCCTCGTTCCGCACTGCATTAAAATTATGTTAATTCAGTGCGGCACGAGGCCTAAGACATCCGGTACCAAGGTAGGTACACCACCGAGTACGGAACCATTAGAGCATCTCAAATATATATTTATCTCTTTCCTACACTGGACCAAACCAAAGCTATGCCATTCGCACGACAGAGAAACTCACGTTTTTCCTTGCCGCACCACAGGGAAGTTGCATCAGGGGTGATTTAGGCCTCGCTTCGCAGTGAACGTGTTAAGCATATCTAGGAGTCGGTGCCAGCTAAGGTTTCTACTATAAGGACGTTACCTAAACCCCACAAAATGCTTTACTACGTAAAAAAAAGGTTCCTTAAACTTGGCTGGCACCGACTTCATAGATATGCTTAAGTAATTTAAGGCAACTAAATGACACAGTTATTTTTTACTTTTTAGTGCGTTTTGAGTCGGTTCTATTTTTATTTAAAAATTTTTATTTCTTACTTTTTAGTGATTTATCGCCACGTAACGTACTCCGACTATAGTTAAAATTTAAAGCAACTAAATGACACAGTTATTTTTTACTTTTTAGTGCGTTTTGAGTCGGTTCTATTTTTATTTATGTATAATGATCCTTGCCAAATATTTGTTATTTAAGTCTTTAGAATTAATTCTATAAGCTAAAAGAAAATACACGTCAAATAACTTAGTGAGTACTTAGAAGTAAGAACTCATTAATTCCTTTGAAACTCGAGGGAGGGTCGCGATGTTTGTAGACTTCTTGGTGTTTGTGCGATATTCGAATTTGTATCATTTTACATTTATACGCGAATATTATATTGTTCTCAAATCCACCTGACTTAACCGAGAGACTGACATAATTATAAAAACACAACCAAAATTTCAAGCTAGCGCCATGGAAAATTGCATATAGGTTCTTTTTTAACAGTAGGCTGGAAGGAGCATTAAATTGAAATCTTCAGTAAGAATAAAGTTGACATCATGTTTAATCTATCCATCTACTATATTTCAAAGTTTATATTATAAACAAGAAATCTTCTCCTTTAGTCGTTTTCGTCATTTGTGAAGGTCGTAGGTCGTAACCACCTCATTCTTTGATTCTATTTGAGATGTGACGCCACGTTGCTCTGTCCTCTGCTGTCTTAAGAGAATCGTAGACCGCGGAGTCGAGTGTGGTGCGGATCTGATCAGACCAACGCATGGGGCTTCGGGCACGCGGCCTTTTCCTTCCACTTTGCCAGTAAAAGAAATTAAACAAGAAATAAAGCACTTTTAAAAAGTCAAGTTTATCAGAACGTAATGACTCTACCACTGGTTTGAATGGTAAACTCTGTCAAAAAGCCTGAAACTCTTCAGTTGCTCTTTTGAATTGAATGTTGCAATTTGTCGCTATTAAATACTACATATTATAAAACAAACTCTTCTGCCACGTACGTTGCTAAACTCAGACTTTCATCTGACTATTTGGCTCGTTGGCTAATCCCCCCTGAGGAAGTATATATAATTTTTCAAGGTTTTTGACTAAATTGGCTCAAATATGACTATAATTGTTGCAAATATCGCGTCACCTGGGAGCTTTCATTAAGACACTATAAATATAAATATAAATAAATATAAATATTATAGGACAATTACACACATCGCTATATTGCCCCAAAGTAAGCATAAGTAGCTTGTGCTATGGGTACTATGATAACTGATGAATATTTTTATATATATACATAAATACTTATAATATATAGATAAACACCCAGACAGTGGAAAAATCCATGCTCATCACACAAACATTTTCCAGGTGTGGGAATCAAACCCACAGCCTAGGACGCAGAAGCAGGGTCACTACCCACTGTGCCACTCGACCGTCCTATGGTAGAATTATTCCGTTTTAATTAGTTTTCTTAATACGTAAAGATTATTTTCTAGATAATTCCAATTATATAGTAAGATGTAGATGTAGTGACTAAAATAGAGAAAGGGATGCTTAGATGGTTTGGGCATGCAGAGAGAATGGATGAAAGAAGATTAACAAAAGAGATTTATGAGGCGAGAGTGAATGGAAGTTTTTGAAGGGGAAGACCTAGGCGAATGTTTCTAGACCAAATTCAGGACATTTTAAAAAATGGCCAGGTCAAGAGTACCCTAAACCGACGATCTTATATGAAAGGATCAATGAGGCAAATGGAAGGATGTAGTCTCTGCCTACCCCTATGGGAACGAGGCGTGATGCTATGTATGTATGTATATAGTAAGATATAAATTATTTTTTAGATATTTTACTATTTTTAGATAACGTCAGAAATTGTGTGAAAATATACAAACCTAAAAAATAAATTCCATTTGGGGTTCTTTGAATGAATTCACAAGGCTCGGGTAGGTTTTTTAATATCGCCGTAAATGACGTCACCCGTCGCGTTCCGCATATCCTGCTTAAAGAGCTTGATTGTGCCTGGTGTTGTTTATTGTCACCAATATTGCAAGGGTCGGCCCAACGGCGCACGGAGTTTTGGTAATCCTGGAATTCTCGTCTGGAATTAAAAATAAATAGAATAATGTTTATATACTATCACTGAAAAGGAACTTAATATATTACTTTGAACGTCGAAAACATAACGACCTTTTCTGAAATTGGATAAAAATAAGTTAACATAAACTTAAGTAAACTTAGGAGAGATAAGAAACAATTGTGAAGTAAACGTGTTTGTATAATTTTATTAAAATTTGAAAAAATCTTGACATTTAATTACATTTGATATCGCCTCTTATATTAAAAATAAACGTCATCGTCATCAATATCAGCGAATTTTATTGGCCCACTACAGGGTCTGACTTTCTAAAAGAGAGGGGATGGCGTGCTTAGGTGATAATGTTAAACTTCTTTAACGAACGCTTAATCTAGTTTGGACCGACGGCCCAACATGCTCTTTTAAGAACCTAGAAACCACCAGGTTTACAGCTAAGAGCTTTTACTGATAATTTCCGAGTTGTAAAAAAAGCTTACTAGGTATTACATAGCCCGACAGAAAAAATACGACCAACGATATCAATTGAATGATTAGATTGACCACAACATATTTACTTTCGTAACTGTAGTTCAGAACTTATGTTACAGAATTATTTTTACAACAGTATATATTTTTACTTTTCCCACATTCTGTCTTAGAAGATTAATTACAGTTGGTAACACTTTACATATAAAACAATGTTGAAAACTTTCATTTTCAAATTCTGCAAGTAATGTAAATTCCTTCCCTGCTCAAAGTGATCAAAGAGGCAACTACTTTGAAATCAGGATGTCCGAGAGAGTTCTCTATTTGAATCTCGCACGTAGGGTCCGGATATTACATTTGCTAACCTATTTGTAACCGTCGCTAGGCGATCATTATCCGTGTCCGAAAGGTCTGGTCTCCCTCAGGAATTTGTACCCCATTATTGATTCCCTACATTTTCACTTCTAGGACACGAATTGTAATGACGTCTATTGGTAGATACTTATGTGTCTGGACTTGCAACAAATCTCTTGTTTCTTATTAAAACCAATTTTTTATATTACTAGCTGACCCGGCAAACGTTGTTTTGCTATATAAATAATTGATCAGTTTTCGACCGGAGAGGAAAAATGATTAAATTACTAAAATGGCTATTAAAAAATAAGGGTGGATCGTAGAAGGGTGAAAATTAAGGATTGTATGTATTTATGTATGTTGTATCATAAAAAAATAGAAATTAAAAATTTTGTCTAAAAAATAAAAAAAAAAAATTTAGGGGTGGACTACCCCTAACAATTAGGGGGAAGAAAAATAGATGTTGGCCGATTCTCATAGATACCGGATAAGCACAAAAAAGTTCATCAAAATCGGTCAAGCCGTTTCGGAGGAGTATGGCAACGAAAACTGTGACACGAGAATTTTATATATTAGATTTAAGTTATTTCCGATGACGATAATTAGTAACTAGTATTGAAATTCCCCGAAATCCTTTTTCTACAGTCAATAATATATAATTATTAATGTTGGTATTACCAAAAATTCTGGATAGAGAGAAAAGTTACATTTGGGTATCTTTCATATAGTAGTTTAAGAAAAAACACTAAATTGTGGAGAATGTGAGGAATAGGAATATATTCATAATAAACTTGGGTCGGTGAACGGTTTCCGACCGTTCACTCTCCTGCATTTCTGCTTCGCCTGATATTGAACCCAATGCTATACTTTACTCAAATGTCAAACTCATACTGCGGACGGGGAGGTTATAGTCCCCAACGACTTCGATGTTATGAAGTCGGGATCTGCCTGCTATCTTTTGCGGCGATACTTTGTGCGTACATTTTTATGCCCCACGTCCGTACCATGGCCTCCGGTGTCCGGCACCACCAGTACCACGGGCACCCATCCATCAGTTCGTTTATAATATGTAAATGTAAACAGTTAACAACCTAACCTGTCCTTTGTCTTCATCACCAGGCCCTTATAACAGTCACAAATAAAGTGAAAAGTTCTCATTAGTACAAATTAATAAGTTAAGGAGCTCCCTTAACTGTCCTTCATCTTTATCGCCAGACCTCTAATGACAGTTACAGCTATTGATTCAAAGAACTCGAGCCTTTTAGCTTTATTATTAGAGCTCGCTACATTTTAAATCGTTTTGTAGGCTGAAATACTTACTGATGGATGAGTATAAGCTTCAGATATTTCTTACAAGTCAGGGAGTCACCTTCTTCTAGTGGGCCATTAAAATAGTCATAAAACTATTATCACCGTAAGCCCGCTAACCCAAACTGGTGCATCATGGTGGGTCAAGTTCCAGATATTTCCCACCAATCAGGGAGTTAGGTTCTTCTAGTAGGCCATTAAAACAGTCATAAAACTATTATCAGCCTAAGCGCGCTAACCCAAACTGGTGCAGCATGGTGGGTCAAGTTCCAGATATTTCCCACCAATCAGGGAGTCAGGTTCTTTTAGTGGGCGATCCCTTTCCAACAAAAAAGAATCATTAAAATCGGTTCATAAACGATGAAGTTATCCGCAAACACACATAAAAAACATTTCCCTCTTTCTGACGCAGTCGGGTAAAAAAAGAGATGTGTGTAAGAACACTCCTCAGACTTTTTCCTATAAGAATTTGTCATCATATCGGGAATCAGCCAAGCCGTTTGGAAGTTGTTTGGGAACATATAAATAGTGCGGACAGACAGTTGCACAGATAGACAGACAACAAGAATTTATAGCATAACTCACCAATCAAAATGAATAATAACAATCCACCTTACGAAGAATAATACTAGCTATACTAAAGCCAAACTCTATTGAGAATTCTTGTCAACAAACAAAATAAAAATAAGAGAAACCACCTTTTACACATAATTAAAATTAGTTAATGACAAATTCATGACAATAAATTAGATTAGTAAGCTTAAAACTAATTATTGTATTCAATATCTTTGAACTAAGATTTTTTAAAATAACAAAACATAATTTTAAATTTATTAGGCATAAAATGTATTGCATTTTCTACCTTCATTTTAAATTTGTTTGTTGACACACCTGAACGTTTTGCTTTTCCTAATCCTACAAGTGTAGAGTCTCGACATAACTTACTTTTTTTGTGTTTAAGCATTTTGCAAAAAAAGAATGCTACCATATTCTTGAGCACTGTGCCATGTTGTGGTAAAATTCAGGCACACGCATATTTATACAATTTCTATAAAATTGTATACATACAAATGAAATTTATTTTAATATATGAAACGAGGAAGTTGTAGAATCACTAAAAAATAATTTCGGACAACGGGGCGCAGTGTAACAGAAACGGTCGGTGTAATGTATCTTTACCCGGTCCTTTGTGAAAGGGTGCGGGGTAACGAGCATTACCCACTTGGCCCCTACATGTTTTATTATTTACGACCTCCGCCCTATTTGTATGTTTTAAAGCTAAGATTTTATTGCAGCCCTATTCATGAGATAAATCCGCCGTATTCCTCGACACGGTGCAGTGATTTTGTTTTTCTGATTTTCTATTTAAATTTTCACGCGCCAATGGAATAGTGGTGACTTTGGATCTCGTGATCCTGGGTTCGGGCTATGAAATACTAAGCATTTTCTCGCGTGAAATTTTCAGTAAAATTTACAGCTCGGAGTAAGAAAGTTGATAGTGTTAAAATCCTGTGCTTGGGAAAGCAAGTTAAGTCGTTGCTTCTAGTCTTTAGTTGTTAACCTATGTGGTTTGAGCTCAAGAGTTCCTGAGTTTGGGTTTAATATTGAACTTTTTCTTTCTGTCATGAAATTTTTGGTCAAATTGTCACCCCTTTAACTCATATACCATCCTAAGCCCGCCAGCTCACATTGGAACGGTGGAGAAGGTCTTCGCTCTTTATATCCCCTCTCCTAAAAAGAAGTTAGCTGGAACCTGTACTACCGTTGTTTTCCTCGTTCGGACGTAATCGGTTAAAATAAGGTGATAATAATGATGAGATACACAGACTAATCAGTAAACCAACGAGGTAGTCATAGTTAGTTCGTTATTTGCATATATACTCAGTTCAAATACAGAAATTATTAAACTTAAACGTAATAATATAACTTTTGCAGACTCTAATGTTATTATCGACTTAATAATACTTGTTTCCTGTATTTTTTATGCCAATATTATCTCAATCCGTAATAAATATACCATCCGTTATTTTCGAGAACATCACCAGAAGGCAAAACGCAGAAGGCTTTATCGAGTCGAAATCAAAGCAAACAAGGAAAGGCAGTAAAAGGCGTATAGGGTGAACCCCTTGTAGGAATTAAGTTTAACATCCATCGACATATCGTGTTCCGCAAACATGTAACAGCCTATTCGTGTATGGGAAAGGGGGAACATATTTTATAGTAATTGGTAAAGGTTAAACTGTATCTTCCTGGATATCCTCACTTTTAGTTTTATTGCGTCAGGTGAATGACCTTAAGGTACACACGTAATAATATTGATGTGTGATTTTGATTTAGCAAAACAACATTACCTACCAGTGCCTAAGGCCTGTATCACTAAGTACATATTATAAAACAAAGTCCCTCCACTGTGTCTCCTAGGTTTCTAATGAAGATAATAATATTCCTAATAAAGAATATAATTTTTTAAAGTTCTGTATAAATGTTTTATCTATTAGAGACAAAAACAATGTAAAAACGATTATTTTCCATTAGGGCTACAAATTTTTTTATGTAAAAAGATATTCAAATCAATATCTGCGGTGCAGATAGTGAAGAATTGGTACACTTTATCTTGTCCGCGTGATTTGGCACCCCGTATGCTCGCACCCTTGCTTGATTGTGCGAAGCCTTTGTGCCTTTGCTTTGATGCTCCAGCCTTGTCAATAATGACGTACTGACTTCTGACGTCACATGACGATATGTTTACCCCTCTGACTAGTTTGAGTATAAATTGGTACAAAAGATATTTTATATAACTTTTTTTAAATTAGAATTATCAACTCTGCTAGAAGTCAGATAGTTGAGCCAACGACGATGGAAAATAAATGAATCATTATTGGAAATTTGCCTCTATTTTTGCTTACGAGAGATAAGGACAGAGATAATACTTGCCGACTTTCACATACCGGTTCTTTTTAAACGTTTAATCTTTCGTTTCGATAGATGAAGTATCGATATTAAATTTCGTGGTTTTATCATCTCCGAGAATATCTTTATCTATAAAGTGTAAGCGATACATCAAAAATTAAATTTAAATTTTTTGTCTTTCTGGTTACTTTGACTGGTGGAACTATCAGTCGGATTGTAAAAATTATTTTTGTATATAATAGCCAGATTCATAAGCAGCAACATGAGTATGATTGATTTAAAAAGAGCAACTGTTGAGTTTCTTGTCGGCGCTTCTCAACAAGACCTGCCGTGCGGCCCGTGGTAGAGTCAATACAAGTAGTCTAATTTGACGTTACTAAAGTGATGATAATAGGCCTACTTGAAATAAACGATTTTGAATTTGGATTTTAATCATAAGCTTATTTAAGTCCACGGGAACAGGAACTATGCAAATGAAACTTCGGGCGTCCGCTGGTATTAAATAAAACTGCTACTACTATTAAAAAGTTCTAAATAATTCGTCGCTTAAATAGAAAAGTGACATTTTTCAAAATTTTTCGAAAATGAGGTTATTTCATAAAACGAATCAGTTGACATCATTTTATCATGTGGATAAAAGACACTTCATAAACTACACGTTAGGCTCACTAGATGTCACAAGTGTCGTTTCGGTATTCTGCGGTTATTCGCCAGTTTGATTGTAGAAAAATGACACTTTGCCATTTGAAACTTGTCTACGAAGTTGAGTACATGTGCGTTCTTGTAGAAAAGTGTTATTTCTCAAAATAGTGCTTGGATTCGATTGCAAAGGGTAAGAAAAAAACACACCTGATGTTAAGTGACGATGCAATCTAAGATGAAACGGGCTAACTTGTTAGGAGTGGGACGAAAATCCACACCCTTTTCGGTTTCTACACGACATCGCACCGGAACGCTAAATCGCTTGGCAATGCGTCTATGTCGATAGGGTGGTAACTAGCCACGGCGAAAGCCTCCCACCAGCCAGACCAAGACAAATTAAGAAAAATACAGCTGATGAAGTTAAAAAGAGAGAAAAAGTATGTAAAAAAAGAGAAGCTGTGCCGAGTGAATGCAGAATAAGTATAGCTAAACTATTAAGGAATTCTGGAAAAGGGTATAGGTATATCGACATCTAAGTTACAAAAACAAATGCCAGAAAGGCAAATGATAGTAACATGTACTGAAAAAATGTGAATGGAAATGTTATTACAAAATTAGTGAGGAGAAGCGAAAACTTATTTTTAGCCCGTATGAATGCAGCTTTGTAAAAAGAAAAAGAATGAAAATGAATGTCAGCAAAACGATAGTAATAATTTTTGAAAGAGATGAATATGTGACAGATTGTCATATTTTGATAGATGGAGAGAAAGTGGAAGAAGTAAAAGAGTTTAATACTGGGTAGTAAATTTACGAAATATGGAAAGTTTGAAAGTCCAAACCATCTGTTTGGGCATGTAGAGAGAATACATAAAAGAAGATTAACAAAAGCGATTTATGAGGCGAGAGTGAATGGAAATGTTGGAAGGGGAAGACCTAGGCGAATGTTTCTGGACCACATTCAGGACATTTAAACGTTAAGACGTTTGCAATTTCTATTTGCGGTTTTATATTATTATAAAAAATCAAGAAATTACGTAGATTTGAGTTAAAACTCATCGATATCAATATTGTTGCCATTAATTTATATTATAAATAGGTGTTACGTTCATATAGAGTTTATTACTGATTGTTATTTTGCATAATTTGATTAATTTTTTAGAAAATCCGTGTCTTAGTATTATCAATTTTATATAGAAAAAAGACACTTCCTGTTATTAATGCCCCCTTTTTAATAAATCAACTATAATAACTACACTGTTTTGTTTCTTATGTAAATACCTTTTAAATGATATATAACACTTAGATATAAATATAATACATAACTAGAAAAACGAGTTTAAAAAAAATTGAAAACTTTAAATGGTCATAACTACAAAATTGATATTTTTGAATAATGCCACTTTTCTATTTAAGCGACGAATTGTAGACTAACTAATCAACACTTTGCCCAATCAATATTTGCAGCTCCTGTCTATTTCTACTGAATTTTTTTATAGTTCGCGCCGACTTTATTGTGTTTTTGTTGTGCCAAATTCTTGTCGTCTATTTTGACTGACTGTTTGACTGACTGCTCCAGTTTTTGTACTATTTTTCATATTACAATTTTTTTAATTTTATAGCGAACGTACTTTGTGTTTTTCATTTTTTTCGATTAATAGCATTATTTCTTTCTTTTCAGGTATCGAAAAGACGATGGCGTTATCCAGAAGTATCAACGCTCACTTACAAAGATGTGTTAATAGCCGCAACTTGCGATGTTTAACAAAAATTATGTGACAGATAGAGTGAATAAGTAAGACTATTAGTTACCCGTTATATGTATACGATATACATGGACGATGCATCTATCGAGTGAAGTTAGTTCTACTACCAACGGCCTAGGACATGAGGCGCCGTCCTCTAGTTATGGTAGTTTGCCTAGCCAGCCGTTAACAGCCGAGTTGTTGGCTGAAAGAACGCTGGAAGGGTTGTTGGCTGACCACCCTGGCGAGCTTGTGAAGACAGGCAGTCCTCATGTTGTGAGTTATCTTAATTCATTCTTATATGTTAACTATATTTAATCTCTCATTTATCTTTATTTACATATTTTTTAAAAATTTTTAACAATGTTATAGGTATATAATACAAATATATATATATATAAAAACACTATTAAAAAAATTTATAAAAAAAATCTTCTCCTCCATTTGCGGGGCCTTTGCGGGCCCAATCAACCGGTGGTCAGGGCACCAGAGGGAGGAACCTCCTCACAATACGCGCCGTTTCAAGGACTATTTCCCTCTGTATCCGACCCTTGATCCAACAATTAAGCGAAAGCTTCTTAAAGTGTTGGTCGAAGCTTTTCGCAAAAAGACCATTGACTGAAATGACTATCGGAACAATTATAGTTGACTCAACATTCCACATGGCGGTAATCTCGTGAGCAAGGTCCAAGTATTTTGATACTTTTTCCTTTTCGGCTTTCACGAGGTGAAACTATTATCATTAGCTATTTTAATGGCCCACTACAGGCTTTCCCCTGTATCTCTATAGGTGAGGGTATTTGATGATTTGGACTCAGTCGCTGAAAAATATTGGCGGGCTTAGGATGATCTTCTGATTCTTGTAACGATCGTCAGAAGATATGATTGAAAATTACCAAGACCGACGGGTTAACGTGCTCTCCATGGCACGAGGGTATAACACCACCAACTTCCCAACGCCTCGAAGATAAGTTTATTACGAGTAATATAAAATTTCAGCCTTTCTGCTTATAGTGTGAGTCTCTAACGCACACAAAATATGTGTTAAATGTCCTTTCACTAGATACTGAGGTGTAACGTCATCAACTTACCATTTCTGGGCTGCCAACTGAGGAAGAACCAAAATCTCAGTTTGACCCAGGACACGAGCAAAGGACCTAATTGTCCGAAGTCGCATTGGCAAATGAGAAAGGTTTAATTATTATAATGCGTAATAAATCAGGGGGTACAGTAGAGCAAGGCTATTATGCATCCTCGCCTAACACTCTATAACTCTATCACAGTATTCCATGTAAATTACTTAAATTATCGAATGTCCATAAAAGTAACACCGAATTGGAATATGATTTTTAGTGTTTCAATGCTAGGAACCTGCACTCGTCTCGGCATAACTTTCCATGCAAATCGCAATGCATTGGTCTGATAGTTTCTAAATCATCCTACCAAAATACGGGTGAAATAAACTTCCTGTGATTGCAGCTAAAATTTCCTTGTTCGCGGATCTTAGATCAATTATAAGTCAGAACGAAAATAATGATCTGTCGCGAACCTTGTCGGTATATTTGTATTTAATTATATTTTCATCCACTCAGGTCTGCACAGTACTACCTCCACACTGGCGGTCCAACAAAACGTTGCCAGTGGCGTTCAAAGTGGTCGCCCTGGGTGACGTGGGGGATGGCACCCTAGTGACGGTCCGAGCTGGCAACGATGAGAACTGCTCAGCCGAGTTGAGGAACTGCACTGCTGTTATGAAGAACCAAGTTGCCAAGTTCAATGACCTTAGGTTCGTGGGGAGAAGTGGCAGAGGTGAGTAAATTGTGTTATGAAAGAAGGTGGGCTTATTGTTTTTAGTTCTCTTGATGCACGTTTGATTTAGTGTGGCCAATTATTGTGCCTTAATTTTTGTTCCTTAAATGATGAATGAGGTATCAATTCTATTTTTTTTTGGCAAAATTTTGTACAAAAAGAATATAAAATAATTTATGAATATTAACATTCGCTGTTAATATTATGAAATAACTTCTTCTACATAATATAGATGATATCGGAACAGAACAATCAACTATCAAGAAACATTTTTATAGAGCTACTCGTTACTCAGATACAGGGGAGAAGTGCCGTGGTGAAACGTAATTTATTTTCTATCAATTTTAAATTTAAATCTATACTAATATTATAAAGCTGAAGCGTTTGTTTGAACGCGCTAATCTCAGGAAATACTAGTTCGAATTGAAAAATGATTTTTTTCTTAAATAGACCATTTATCGTGGAAGGCTTTTGGCTATATAACATCACGCTGAAACTATTAGGAGCGTAGAAATAATGGAAAATGTGAAAAAAAAACAGGGAAAATTATCAAAAATATATGTATAAAAGAATTATTTCTTTTGAAATGATCTAAAAAACTGTCCACGACAGTATATGTCTATCTTTTAAGATTAGCTCACTAGAACCGTTTTTATGGTAATCAAATTTGGTCGAAATTTATGCATTTGTTAAAAATTGTATCAACGTAATAATATTAATCTTTATCCAAATAAATGTGTTGTTGATTATGAGTATTTAATTAGTTTTATAGTTTCGGAGATATTACAAAATTTTTAAAAAATATAATACTGCTGCTATATCGTCCAAATTGAGTTGACCTCCTCCGTGTTATGTTATACGTATTGAATAGGGGTCAACTTTTTGGTACTGATATTCTTTGAAAATTCGATCTTCGATCTTTTCTTTCAATTTATTTGGCATGGCAGACCATAATTATTTATATTATATACGAATAAGTTTGGTCGTTTGTTTACACGGGCTAATCTCTAGATCTGCGTTTCGGATTGTAAATAATTTTGTTTATTATGAAAGCTAGACTCAAAAGTGAAATAGACTATTTAATACAAGCTGTACACATCAGCTTGCCATAAATATATATTGTTAATGTTAATGTACTGTAATGTCGAACAATGCATAACAAAAATGTAGATCTTTAGTACACGAGACGGAACGGAGGATATTGCTTCACGGGAAACTATAAAAAAATTTAATTGAGAGGGGGAGCGGGGAATGAACACACTTTATATGAAAATCTGTCTTTAAAACAAATTCAGATCTCAACAACTACTTCTTATCCTATTCAGTTGCAAGTAACAATGTAGAGGTAACTTTGAGAAGATCGGTATAAGTTTATTTCACATTGACATTGAAATAAACTATATTATAGAAAAGCTTGAAATAAAAAATCTGATATCTAACATAATTACAATTAACGAATATAAATTTTTATTTTTAAGCAAACATTCTTTAACGACGACTTAATAAAAAAGTATTCAAACCTAATCATCCGTATGCAGAAACACCTCAAGTGTAGACGTCGCAATATCGACTCAGGCACGACTATGTTGAAGGCAATTGACCGGGTTATGTTTATCTTTGGATTACTTTATGTTTTACTAGCATATGCTCGCGTGAATAATAATGTCCTGCAACTTTCCAAAAACCCCACAAAAAAATATCGATAATTATTCTATATTCGATAATTATTTTATTAATTATTAATCTTTGAGTTTATCGCAAACAAAGAGGCACGGCGGGGGACTTTATTATATATTACTAGCAGACGCCCGGGACTTCGTCCGCGAGCAAAATATAGTTTTAAATTATAGTTGAAACTTTCCAAGAACACAAAAACAAAATTAACGCGAATCAATATGTTATAGAAAAAGCAAGCTATCTTCAAAAGATAGATATAACAGGAACAATCCTTCCATACATTGTATTGTTAGGTATCAAACGGATTAGGCAGCGTTTTTAATTAAAGCTCCCATGCGCGCGACCTCTCCCACTATTGTTGTCATATTAGCATTAACAGTTGAACTTATTAAAGTTCAGCCGTTGTAAATTAATGGTGTAAATAACTGGACTTTGGTTCTTATAGGTTTCAACAATAGTAGAACTTGTTCCCGCGAGAATACCGAAACAAAAAGTAGTCCGTGTCTAAATCCTAGACTGTAATACTTGTCTCTGTCTTTAATCAAATTACATTCAGCAGTTCCATAGTGATAAATGGTGTAACTAACTCAACTTATATAAAAAATAGATGAATTTAGCTAAATTTGCAGCCAAACACATAAAAAAGAGCAACATATTCACCCCACATTTCCACTCTCGCAAAAATCAATGCCGAAAACATATTAAATATTTCATACACCGTACATATATCTGAATGTTTACGATAATGCAGACATCTACTCATAAAAAGCCCTCCTAGGGGCGCGCACTCAAAACAAAGCTCCGCATTTGCTTCTGAATATTTCAACAGGTCTTCTCGGAGGAATATTAAGTCAATGGGGGTAATTGATCTGTGAAGATCTACTGCATTAGAGCAAAGTCGCTGTTGCTTTAATAGGCCATCGGTTTACTGTAACGAGATAGAATATTTTTATGTTTAACTACCTCTTTATTGCATATTGGTTTTTTTGAATATACTGGCGCCTTTGGGTACACAAGAATTTCATGTTCTTTTGGAAAGTAATAAAAGTGAATTATACTAACATTTTTATTATTATTATGGGTATGTGTATTTAATGGTATTAGTTATGCATTAAATGCTTGAGAGAAATAGTCAGTTCTTAGGGGGTCCCTGAGGACAGGCATTTGCCACGGGCTCCTTGCGCCCTTATGGTAAAGACGGTAATGCCTATGTTGTTTTCTGTTGTTGTACGAAGTCCTGGGTTGCTGGGTTGATGAATATTTCTACAGGTCTTCTCCTCTTTGCAATATTAAGTCAATGAGATGACAGACAACGAGAATATAAAAAATATTTTACAACAGGCAGTATATTTTTATATTCTCTCTTTGGTGCAGTGGTGAGCCTACGTTACTTCGAATTACGAGGTGCTGTATCGGAAATACTGTATTATATAATTATGTGTAGCATGTCTTTCTTTCAAAGATTTTGAATTCGGTATAGAAAATTATATGGTGTTACAATTATGTTTAAAACCATGAACCAAAATTTTTTAGAAAAACAAATACTCACATTTATCATATTCAAATTACCAATTTAATGTTTTTTTATTTTAGCAACAAAGTATTCATTAATTATAATATAATTCAGATCTTATCTATAACTTAATTGAACAGAGGAGGTGAGTTTTGACGGCCGTCACTAAGAGTACTCTTTAAACCTACACCCGTGTCACAAGTCTCGGGCTCTGTTCGGAGTCTTTTCTCTCAGCCGCGCGATGCACCCAGCACCCACACGGTGAATCCATGGAATGCTAAGATATTCGTCTCTCTCTCAATTCGAATCCAAGTTTTTGAACCGCGCCAAGACAAGCAAATTCGTCTGCATGTCTACAAATCGTAAAGAATAAAAAAAAAATGACTAAAAGATAAGCAAAAATACCTTTCCAGGTGTTTTTTTATTGCCAAGGGGTAGACGAATAGCCTCATTTACAGAACTATCAAACACACATCTTAAAAATCGGTCAGGACATTTCGGAGGAGTTTGAAAACAATGTGTGTTGAAACACTTAGTGCCTATAATTGCGATAGATCAGGGATATCTACCCGTTTAACTTAATACTCACAAAGGTTTATCCAACTTAAGTCTAGTACTTTAGACTGACACCGCACTTATAGAACTTCGTAATTAAGTGTCGCCTTACCATTGGAAGCGATACTTATAGCATTTAACCCTTCAATGGTTAGAGCACGCAATCTATGTGGCTGATATCGTTTCTCGGCGACGTTTCTATCCGTTTGGTTTCTACCCACTCGGATACAAATGTCGGCGAGGTGTGGAATATCCTTCCGGCGTCGGTGCTTCCTGCTGTGTATGATTTGTACACTTCCAGAGTGACAAGGCACCTTATGTGTAAATTCGCGACAATGGAGACTTTATAGCTATGCCCTATAGTTTTAATTGCGTAGAAACCTTTTCAGGATTAGCAGAATAAAAAGTTGCTTATGTAGTAAATATATTGCCTCTGTACCACAACGGTATTACTTAAAAATATATTAGACTTCCTTTTGCCATGATTGTGGTCAAACGCATATCTATCTAGCATTAAAATATCTATATGTGCTTCCGAGCATGAATAATGTATTTTCAGTCTGTAACTCATTGAAATAAATAAATACAAGCAAAATACAAAAAAATATGCAATTTGAAATTCAGTAGAGCGATTGTATTTTTCGTAATTCTTGTATTATAGTAATTTTTTGTTTTGGTTGTGTTTCTAATAATGTTTAAATTTTTGTAAACAGGCCTAGCCGGAACACGTAGTAAGCAATTTTTTTTACTATTACACAATACACTGATACTCATAGTTTCTGTAAATAATGAACTTAGAACTTATTCTTGGATTTTCTATTTCTCAAGATTTTAATTGATTGTTGGTCACATGAGAATATAAGAATCAAGTACTCATCTAGTAATATTGGAGTTCAAATAAATGCGAGATCAAACAATTCATATTAAAACTAGATGGATCATAACAATGCTATCGACTTTCAATTTGTGAAATAACTTTTCCAAGTTTTCTTTCTGTGGCTTTTGCCACAATTTTCAACTATCTGAATGTAATTATATTTGATATGATTTTAATTTCGGTTCTCTAAACATAAATTCTCCTAAACCGATATTCTTTTGTTTTACTAACATATCTAATCCAACTTATCTATAATAAAGTCAGGTTAGTCCATTGGCACAAATTGGCACAGAGATAATATACCTACTTATAACAGTGTGAAACAGCATAATATAGGCCATTTTTGTGCCAATATTTTCATGGTAGCGGGATCTATGCCAACAAAACAACTAGCTACGGCTAAGCAAAAATTAAACCAACTAAGCGCATTCATAGTAAGTCTCAAAAGCAAGTAGGTACAAAAACGAAACTTATAAAATATCGATCCTATATATACAGTACAACTGTATTGTAGATTTATAATTTCAGATACAGATTTATAAATCGCTATGTGCGTCTAATAACTCGCAATACACACTAATATTTACAATGCGTCCTGTCAACATGTAACTTATTACGCGAATGGGGGTTTACGCAAAAGGGGGGTTACGCGAAACTATTTCCATTCAATACTCAAACAAACAGCGCGCATGTAAAACTTAAATGTTTAGGGGTAAAATGGGGTAAAACGGAACACGAACTGTAAACTCACATATTCAAATAGTAGGGGGGAACTAACGAAGCGGGCAGGAAGAAACATCAACAGTCGGGGGAGGCATGTCATGTCACTTAGATCTTATTTGTAACTTTGTGTGAAATTGGAATAGATATGAAACTTTATACCTTGTCGAGTTTAGGACTTACTGGGAATACAATATTACTGTGGTTGTATAAACGTTAAAGAAGAAAATGTTTTGTTTTTTTAAAGAGGTATAAGCTGAATAATTGTTTTAAGATAAAAATATACTTTGAAGTTTACAGTTACACTTAGTGTCTAATAGATAATACGTTATTTTTTAAAGTACACAAATTATCAAGGCCCTTTTTACTTAAGTTTGTTGAACCGAGATCGATTCCTGTTGTAAAACCAGAACACATTTCCTGACACTCCGGGCAGCACAGATAACTCATTAACATTTCCTTAAACAAACAAAAGCTTTGGCCGGCGTCTGCACAAAAAACCAATATAGCCCTAAACGGGAAAGTGGAAAAGAAGTTAAGAGGTGTCTATTTGTCACGTTCCTTCGTGAATAACGTTCTGCTTTCCAATTAAGGGTAAGCGCTCTCTTTGTTTATCTTAAATTGCGAGAAAATCTCACTCAAATTATCGGGCAAGAGGACGAAGGGAGATCGGGAACACAACTTTCGTTACTCGGGATAAAAAAGTTGCCTGATGCTGACGGACAGGGCGCGGGGAATTTTTAATAAGCGAAAAATTTAATGAGGGATCCCGAACAATTTTTGCTCGGTTTTACCGTGTCAGCTCTATTTAAGTGTAAGAGAAGTTTTGCTGAAGCGGGGTGGAAGAAAGTGCGCCACTTTATCTTTGTGCAGTATTGTTAATAAAAATCCAAAGTTGATTGTGCATTTTGGGCTCATCAACTTATGGAACGTTAAGAGTTAACGTTAGAGACTTATGTACCAGTTATTAGTTCTCATTATTAAAATCTGTTTAGATACCAACGTATTATTAAGTTTTAGTTTTTAAGATTTCATTAAATATCACGCAGTTAAATATTGTAGAATTAATTAAATATTGTTAGCTTCGGCGAAAACGACTATCTTATGACATAATTCTTACTCCTACAAATAATCATAATAAGAACGGAAACGGAAATACTCCTACGTAATACCTTCCACCGTCTACGTGATTCCCTTATTAGTACTCGCCAATAAGAGACCAATTTACTGCACCAGTAGTCAAGAGGCGACATCTGCTAATCGATTGATTGACCCCACTTTAGAGCGATCGTGGATAACAAAAATGCCCTAGGGCCGTATGTCCCCGCACTCCCCACGCTTAGCTTATTTTAAATGCAGCAAAGAGCTTTCTCTGAAATAAAAAATAAGTACGTACGACTACTACTGTTTTTTAACCGACGAAAAAACGAAGGAGATCAATCTCATTACCATTGTTTATATATTTTTTGTATGTATAAAATAACTTTTTACAGAGTAGTCCGATGTCGATAATTATTTTTTATTAGAAACTAGGGTATAGTTCCGAAATGGTCCCATATTCATCATGTTAGGATCTGATGATGAAATCCTGGGCAAATCACTTGCAGCGATTTCGGTATTTTTAAAGTGTCAGTAGCTTTCTGGCTGCAAGTAAAACTAAACCTAAGCCTCCAACCTCTTTACGTCTAGTTATTGAAAAAGAAATATTGGTCAAATTAAAAATCCTTTAGAATACATCGGTAACAGTAATCGGTTACATTAAAAATATATAAAGTCAAATATCACAACCCCTCCTTTTTATAAGTTGATTAAAAGTATTTTCGTTTACAATACAAAAACATCGATGAACGTTCTTAAATGTTTCATTTTGCCTTTAGTTAAAAAATAATTATTGTCTATGATAACCACTAAACACCAAGACCCTACAGCAAAAAAACTGTTAGACAAGTTACGTGTTACAAAAAGGGTCACACAACATTCTCGTCACATCCGTACGTCATACATAGACAAGTTGTGTTCACTATTGTTCTGTTGGCACCTGAAAGAGGCTTGTTAGTCAAACATCGCACACAATACACCCTCCAATTCCTTCCCCACTAAAGTTACCATGAAAATTATTTTACGGAAAATATTTTGTTACTTTTGTCCTGTTTTTATTGATACCCATTTGTTGTGTACGTGACTTTGTGGAACGTTATGGGCCTTACAAAAACTTACGTAAGAGTAGTGTGGTAGGCCTGGTTCTCAACTTTCCTCTCCTATATAAAGATAAAGTTGCGGTTTAAAATTGCTAATTTTCCAGCTAATAATTTAGCCTTATTTTATTTATTTATTTAAACAACATAAAACATAACAATTACATGAAAGGTGCGAACATAAACTTAATTTTTTGTTGCGTAGATCGACATATTTTATTATTAAACTTTTTATAAAAATCAATCTATAGTAAGAGAATCCTCTAAAAACAAACATTATTTAACTGACGTAATTAACTTACTCAATTAAGAGAGAAAAAAATATTTTTTGTATGCAACACAAAACTCAAAATAAAATATCATCATGATAACTTTGATATTAGATACATACTTTAAAGGTGTGATTGTAATTAGCTTAAGATCTAATCATAATATCCTGAAATTTACGGAAATCTTCATTTGGAAAGCTAAAAAATAATCTTTTTCTATAAAATAAAATTTAGTAACTCAATTTAAAATATGCTCAAGAAATTAAAGCAACTGAATGATTTATATCTTTTATTTGTTTTTGAGTCAGTTATTTACTTTAAAAATTTTAAAACTAAGAAATAATTATCAAACAAATCTCATAATCAAATAGTTATTTTGAATGAAATGGCTTTGATAACACTAACGAGAATTTTCATTGAGTACCAGCAAGCTATGGGCAGTACCTTTAACGTTTATCTGCTTCAGAAAAAAGAACATTTTGTTATGAGTCACAGTCCTGAAAAACCATTTTTGATGGTAACCACAGTCTCCCTCAGAGGTGGAAAATTATTTTTGTATAAGAGCTGCGGAAAAAGATCTCGGCCTCACCTTTCCTTATTAACTGGAGAGGTTCCCCTTTGATGCACTGCGTGGTTGCCCCTAACGGCTAATGGTTTTAAATTTGCCTTGTTATTTAGAATGGAATGGGAATATTATAAATTAGGGAACGAGTTTTAGATTGCGCGCATCTCTTGTAGAGTGTAATTATAATTAATGTTACGAGAATCGTAGATATTTCAGTATTGTTGGATGTGTTGTTAATTTTAATGTGTAGTTACTTGAGTCATACAATCATGATGTTTATCATTTTTACAATGATTGTTTGATTTATTTTGAAATGAGCATGATTACTGCTTTGTTGGTGCGGTGGTTAAATATATAAATGACATGCGGATTGTGGGTCTAGATTTGATGATATGACGTTCGATAGATTCTAATTAGACGTAAGTATAAAGTTGTTGATACACTGCCTCAGTGCGAACGTGTAAAGTTTTGCTAATTTTCATTAATATCTTATTGTGATAGCCACAGATTCAAATAATTATCACTATCTAAGCCCGCACCCGCATTGGAGTAACGCGACGGGTCTAAAACATGTGCCAAAACGCTTTCTTTTATTTCATAGGTAAAGAAAACAGTTTTGTACTCTATATTAGGCCATTAATGTAGGCTCAAGTTTATTTTAGATTTGGTTTTAAAATTGGCTTTCTTGTAAACAAACACCACAATTTCCGACTATTGAAATAAAAAATTCCAAGTATCTGGCTTCAAATTAAGGTGTGCATTAATTTAAATTTTTATTAATTTAAACGAGACTCAGTAATGGAAGGTATAACAGTGATGAGGGCGGAATGCGATCTTCTCGCGGGGTCGGCAAGGGAGATCAGATTTCCTTTGGCCTTCCGTCTTTTGCAAGTTCTCTTTTCCGTTTTTAATTATTGAACCACTCATTCCTAATTATTATTATTAGCGCAGGGGAGTGGTGAAAATTGAGGGTCTCTCCGAGTAATATTGACCGCTCGGGCTTGAGGTGACTCTCCGGGGGAGGTTTTTAATTGTACACGCTTTTGACTTTCCTCTTGTTCTTTTGAGACGCTTCAATAAACCTAAATTTTACGGCGTCTCGCCGGTGCGGGCGCCCTTTTTATTGCTCGGGTTTTTCTTCACTTGTTTATTTGTATGCGAATATTTTAGTGTTTTTTGTTTTTGCTTTTTTGTGTTGTTGTTTTGTTTTGGTATACTTTAACTAATTATTTTTTCTCACAATCGTGATAGTTCCAATGTTAAGTATTTTTGTAGCAGACAGAGTATTTAAGTTGTTCACTTGATGACAAGTAATAAATTGTTTATTACTAAGAAACTCTACGCAGTAGGTTTTAAGCCTTATTTATTTACTTGTTAACTGACAACCTGAATATAAACAACATACATTAAAACTAAGTATTACGTCCTTTCCCGAGTTCTTACACAAAGTTCTACTATTTCACTACAAACTATTTTACCTGAATTCTCCTACTAGCAGAAAACTTTCAGAACAATATGTCATGTGTTTTTTTATACTACAATAAACTTTTACCCCAATAGTTTCCATTTTCTTACTTTTAGTTTTTATTTCTGTCGGCATGTACTTCTTTACTTAAGTTAGCCGCCGAATTATAACATAGCCATTATTAATCGACATTGTGAGTTTCGAATTCATTTCTATCTCTCCGTCAAACACAATACTGTATAAAAATATATTGATATATAGAAATATAGTACCGAATTGGAAACACACTGCCGAGTTGTGAAATCATCGTTACAGAAAAGCGCTAAGTCGCTTTAAACTTTTTAAACACAACTAATAAGTAGGTACTGTTTTTCTTATCATCAAAAAACTTCCTTATAGCAGGTTATACGGGCTTTTTTTTGACCTGGGCATCGCCTTAGCAGTGCATGTGAAGATGGTTAAAGATAATGGGTGACGATAATCACTAAACATCAGGAGACTTATGCTCGCTCGATCACCAAAAATTGTCAGCTTTATACTTAACATCAAGTGAGCCAAATGCTGCCGTAAACCAGTACTATAAAATATGAATCCATATACCGTGGTAAAGTTTCGCATTAATCAATAAACCGTGATATTTTAATAGGTCGGCGTTCATAAAGGGCCGCACACACGCTCGCAGCCAATCCGCTAATGTCCCTAAAGCGTATCGGTCCGCATTACGTATTTTATATCCAAATTGCTCCTCTCTAAGCTGAAAATCCCCAGTAAGCCGTGAAACCGAGATCAAAGGAGCACGCTGCTATTACGATTGTGGCTCATTTTTTATTTAGCCGTCGGAACTCTTATCTTAACGCCCCCGCCTACTTTATGACGTTATAAAGCTGATTTTTAATCTAACGGGCCCCGGGAATTGCATATTGAGTTTTGAATCAGATTTCGCAGTTTTTCTTTATGTAATTTGATTATTGGACTGACATTTTTTTAAATCTATTTCTATCACATAGTGTTATCGTTATGATTAGAATAGTAAAGTTTAAACTAGAACAGAATTAAAACAATAAATTATGCCTATTCTTTTTTAAAACTTTTTTAGGCTAGGAATCGTGACTTTACAAAACATTACAAACAAACAAAAGGTTCAGGCTCATATAAAATTTTTATCCTTTTATCCTCTCCTCTTAAGGTCTTATTATTATTATTATTATCCACTTTTACAAAGATTTGTTTTAACAATACATGAAAATTATTTTATTGTTTCTTCGCGACTCGTGGTCCCTTACGTGTAAAAGCCTTCCTCCATCTTCTTCCAGTTCTCTCTATTTAAAGCTCTACTTAGTCAGTTTTTTCCAGCCAGAGCCACCACATTATCAGCCCATCTTCTTCTTTGTCTACCAACTTTTCGTTTCCCTAATGGGCCCTTCCACTTTGTGATGTGGCTCCATCGCCAATCTGTATAATGAGCCAAGTGTCCAGCTCATTTCCATTTTTGCTCTAGGCAATGCTAGTCTAGTCTTAAGGTATTAACTGAATATAATAAGTTTTCTAAAAAATAGAGCTTAATATAGTCTCAGTAAGAGGCCGGACTCAACCTAAACTAAAAAGGAAACTCAAATTTATTCGTTGGAATATTGCTGTAGCATGTTTGAAAAATATTATTATAAACAAAAGAAAATAATAACAAATCGGCGTCAACATCTTGACCTTTCACACACATTTCCCACCGTTTTCCCCGTTTCCGTTCGTATCCAAGGGCGTAGCGCAGTGAAAGCGCACACTTCATAAATCATTTAAGTTATTCATAAAAAGACTTTCGTCTCCCCGCCGTGAACATATTGCAGAGTGCACGTGCTACGAGCTTCATAAACTGCGGATATTGATCCCGAGGGGGCGCCACTCTTCATACAAATATTGTTTGCATCGAATAACACGGCGAGATCAAATGTTTTTAGGCAAACACGTCTTATTTTATTGGTTTTATATTGTCAAAGTTCGGTTTACTTAGCTTCATACTTAATATCTTTGTTTGAAAGTATATAATTTTGACTGTTACACTGGTCAAGTGATTATGTGCGACTGCAGATAATGACATCCTGAATTCGGATGTTCATCGTGCTATGAACATATTTATCTTCTTTCTTCCAAGAAAACAAAATTCACCGTGAAAGTTTGAAATTGTCAAGATTGGGCTTAGCTCGTTTTAATATCTCAAATTAAATGATTCAATGGGCTCTCGAGATACATTTCTCTGATATTATCACAGAATATATAATAGTACTATGTCCTACTTACTGCAGTGATTAGCTTAACCGCTTACGAATCCTAAAGTCCATCGAGTCGTAAGATTCGTAGGCGTTTAGGATAGAGTAGTATAGGTTTTCTATCTTTACCAATATCAGATATTCATGATATAATGAACAAAACCGACGGTAAAAATACTCTTTGGTGCTGTATCGCTAACATTACAAGTATTAAGAGATTGTTTGTTAAGAATTTCTTAGAACTTTACAAGTACGAAAGAAAAGCTCAGTATTTATTACTCATAGACTACTTAACTACTGGACCAACGAGGCAATTACGGTATACATCAGTATAACAATCATGTGATATGGGTATTCTTGTACGAAAAATATAGACTTGTTTTGCGAGACACA
The DNA here is from genome assembly GCA_034621355.1 of Mycalesis mineus. Lineage (NCBI taxonomy): Eukaryota > Metazoa > Arthropoda > Insecta > Lepidoptera > Nymphalidae > Mycalesis > Mycalesis mineus. Next base: position 4,761,510 of record CM067899.1, on the reverse strand, counting down.
AGGAATTTTTTCTCATCTCGAGTTGGCAAATTTATATCCGTTTTATGAAAATAAGCGGGTGGCCGCTCATTTCGGGTCGGGGGTTGGGGGTGTTTATGTCGCTTTTATTTCTTAGGAGGTGGGTGAGATCTGCTTGAGACAATATATTGAAATTCTAGCAAAATTATCAAATACTAGTTTCCGTGGTAATTTCGGAATAAAATCGCGTATGTGTATTCTGATATGTAAGCTATATTATGGTAAAGTTGCATCAACATATATTCTTTGTTTTTGCTTGAAAGAGCAAAAAACATACATACATTGATCCTTACAAACTTTCGCGTTCATAACATAATATTAGTAGGACCGGTTGATGTATTCTTTGGCGTAGATTTTTTTTACAATATCTTGCAAATTTTCAGTTTTCTGATATAAAAGATAGGTTATATGCTATTTCAGATTATGATTTCCAGAGTAGGATTTCCGTGAAAGAATAATGCTAACCAGGCATAGAAACGTTAATACATAACTACTCACTAATTAACGTTTTAAGTACGATTATTTATATTAATGCTCATCGGTTTTGTCAGGCCAATTAAGAGAAATAAACTACTTTGACCGATACCATGCTTTTTACCTGGAGAACCTGTTTTTTTTTAACAAACAGTACACGAACAATATTACTTACAAATATAAAAGATACACACATTACTTATACGTGAACCAGCACCATTAACCACGTATTACATGAAACTTATATTGAGAGTGTGACTAAAAATATACCAAAAACCAAGACAAGCTAAAACTAAAACTGGAACTGTTGTAGAAGACTGTCAATGTATACATTTGACAGTTCTTTGCAACACTTGCTTTCTAAATATATCATAGATTAAAGACTACTAGATGGAGTCATAACGCGGATGTAGGTTCAAGAAAAGTGACACAAGATTATTTTTTGTCCCTTTCAGCGTGTTCGTTTTTATTGTTTGTCAAGAGTGGAGTTTGTGACAAGCAAGGGACATATCTGAGCAATTATTAGCTTTTTATTTAATTTGCTGATAAATAATATAACTTTGCGGTTACGATATTAATTTAAACGTTATCGTGCTATGGTGGGTTGTAATATTTTCGGCTGCAACAGTCGCAGCGAACAAAAAATCGAAGGAATTACGTTTCATACGTAAGTAGGCATAAACTTCATTGATTGATGATTTAAAGCTTAGATATGTTATTTTTTAGCAAATCTTATATAAAGTAATATTTCGTATTTTACGATATTTTAAAACATAACGTTTTATGATGTACTTTAAATGTTGACATGTCATGTCAATAAGGCTGATTTGCTGTCTCACGAGTGGACACGCTATGGGCTCTATCTAGTTGTCTTTAATCTATGAAATATATACTGACGAGTGTCAAATAAGTCTAGATCCACGTAGTTATTCTTATAATTACACATTAACTTATACATAGGCATTGGTTTCATAAATGAAACGTTATCCTAGCTCGAGTTCAATATATTTCATTTGTAATTGTAATATTGGCGTGGAACTTGGTTGAGTTTAAGTTAAATAATTGGTGAAAAGTCACTCTAACTCCTATACTTTAAAAATAAAGCATTTTAAGTCAAAGTGTATCTAAGTAGATAATAACTTATTTGAAGTATGTTCTTCAGATAAGATTTTTCATTATTATCTTAGTGAAGCATCTTCAACAATGAAATACATTAGTGTTACGATAAAGTTTCCATAAATTAATTATTGATATAGACTTTTCCAAGTTTCATCACGGTAATTTATTTCTAGACTGATTTACCATTATATATACTTGTAAGATGCGAGACAATCGAATCATATATTTATAAATATTGGTTGTTGTAACAATAGAATATAATAAACATAACTATTTCAATTCACATAAGTTATACGATGTATCAATATTAACAAGCCAGACAGCCAAGCTGTAAACACGACCATACTAATCTAACACGTCAATACCACAAATTTTACGTACTAAATGGCATAGTATCAGTACACCGCTTATGAAGCCTGGATTGCAACCATGAATTTCACCAGAATTACCATTAGGTATGTGTCGATATGGCAGCGATTGTTCAAACGCTTGCCGCCGTGTTTGCGGCCGCTCTGTGGTGGATGTGTTACGATGGCAATTCCACTGCGTCATTGCTCCTATACCCGATACTCATTACCTTAATTTTGCGTCAATAATTCCCGAACAATGCATACATTACTGTTCGCATTCCGCTAAATGTCTACTGGATAAATTTGAATGCAGCAATGTACGTTCACCGCTCGGCCGGTTGACTCTATTGTTGGTGCGATACATTTTCTAAACACTTGTTAAGTGATAGGTCGGACCGCGGTATCGGTTGAGTATCATTTAGATTGTGATGAAACGCAATGGTAAATGGGAGAGTAATTTTGAATACCCTACATATTCTGGTATTGTATGAATGAAACCGTCGTAACAAAATTTAACGTAAAGAGCACCTGTTTCACTTGTAGCTTTCATACGTAAAATATAAAAATTAAATTAAGAAATTATAAATTAAAAAACAGTTAGATGCATACCGAAGTCCGTTAAAACAACATTCGTTACTAATTAACGTTAATTTAATTTTTAATTTATTTGTTTATTTGAAAATTTGTAAGCAAGTTTGAGGAATGCTTTCTTTTCTTTGTATAAGGCTTGAAAATGACCTCGCAGAGAGTGTTGAAACGTCGCCAAATTGAAAATTAAAAAAATGTTACCTCTATGAGTGTTTTGATAGATAAATCCCAATATATTTTCGTTCCGATTAGTCCAAATTCCTAGAAGGTTTTTGATACGTTGAAATTAATATCGCGGTACGCTTGGGTAACCCTTCATATATAGTAAAATATATTAAATGAATGAAATATTTTTTATTGTACACCAAATAACAAAACAAAGCAACAAAGAGAAAATACCTTAAAAACTTATGTACAATTGGCGGTCTTATCGCTAATGAGCGATCTCTTCCAGACAACCACTTGTATTTAAGGAAAAGTGTATACATTGGAGTAGGTTCGGGTGTACGTACACAAAAATAAAGAAAGAATCTTACTATCTAAAATAAAAATTTACTTACATAATATACTTATATTGTATATCTTAAGACTATTTAACTGCCGCTGCAAATGTTATTCAATAATTATGTTTATCAGCCTACTTAAAAGACCCAGTGCATCATATTTTAAAAGGAATTTCGTTCGCCAAACTCCGTACTTATTATGCATCGGTGGTTAAAGAAGGAATCCTCCGTGAAGATGCAAAGTCTGTTTATTTTTCAAAAAGATTTTGTATACCGTAAACCGTATTTCGGACGCGGCGAGCGGGTCGTCGTGCCGGCACGCGCGGCCGCCTGACTGCCACAAATCAACGGCTGGTGACGATTTCTTTCGTACTCCCCCGCGTGTTTTAGATATCTGAGGAGAATGACCATTTATTTTAAATTCCGTGCATTTTCTTACGTTGAATTTTCGCTTACTGAATCTTATTTCGGTTTGTAAATCCATAATATGTTTTTTCTGGCAAATGTGATAGTAATATAGATACAAAATAATGTCGGAATGGGAATTAGTTTTTGTCGGATGCAAATAAAGTAAATATGAAATTGAGAATCGTCCACGTTTTATTCAAAAAGATTCTGTTCAAAAAATTTTAATAGGTACCTATCTCGATTCTTCACGTCGGGGTTTATGAAAGGAAGAAATCTTAGTGAAAAATAAAAGCGAGAGATGCCAAGTCTATTAAATGTGGTCCTCGTTTTTCCAAAGAGATTTTCTTTGCCTTAGCTCGTATTTCGGTTGAAGCGGGCGGGTCGTCGTGCCGGCACGCGCGGCCGCTTGACAGCCACAAATCAACGGCTGGTGACGATTTCTTGCGTACTCCCTCGCGTGCTTCAGATGTCTAAGCAGAAAGACCCTTTTGTTTTCAATTCCATGTTTTGTTTTCCTTTACATTAAATTTTTTCTTATTGATTCTTATTTATGTTTGTAAATCCACGTAATGCTATTTTCTGGTGAATATTATGGATAGTTTCTATTACATATGGGCCTCCCTCCTTACAGGAAACGGGATATGGAGCTTAGACCCACCATGCTGTTCCACTGCGGATTGGCGGGGTTAGAGTTTTAACGTTTGACATTTAACGATCAGCATCAAATGTTATGGACAACGAGTTTATCAGATAATAACGGATGCTAGCTTCGTTCGCGTGAAAAATAAATGAGATTACGAAAATAATATTAGCTCAAGTTACTCCTTATAATTTATTATATTATATTAGGTCTCAAAGATTAATAATTTTCGCCTTTTTAACCGACGAAAAAAAACGGAGGAGGTTCTCAATTCGACACGTATATTTTTTTTTTTTTTTTTATATGTATGACCACGCATAACTTTTTACAGAGTTGTCCGATTTTGATAATTCTTTTTTTATTAGAAAGGGCATACTTCCAAGGTGGTCCCATTGTCACCATGTTAGGATCTGATGATGATATCCTGGGGAAATCAAAGGAACTCTTCGAATTTTGGAGGCACGCTTACAGCGATTTCAGTTTTTGTCTCGTTATCGGTAGCTTTTTGGCTACTGTTGCCGTATAATATACTATGACAGTATAGTACGAGTACGTTACGTGGCGATAAATCACTAAAAAGTAAGAAATAAAAATTTTTAACAAAAAATATAACCGACTCAAAACGCACTAAAAAGTAAAAAATAATTGTGTAATTTAGTTGCTTTAATTTACTTAAGCATATCTAGGAGTCGGTGCCAGCCAAGGTTTCTACTTTAAGGACGTTACCTAGAACCTACAAACTTCTTTACTACGTAAAATAAGTGTTCCGTAAACTTGGCTGGCACCGACTTCATAGATATGCTTAAGTAAATTAAAGCAACTAAATTACACAATTATTTTTTACTTTTTAGTGCGTTTTGAGTCGGTTATATTTTTTGTTAAAAATTTTTTCTATACATTTTCTTCTGATTCTTCGCTCCAATTGGTTGCAGAGTGATGTTATATAGCCTAAAATCTTCCTAGATAAATGGACCTAAGATTATCGTGTTCAAATAAACAAACTATTCAGATTTATAATATTAGTATAGATGGAAAAAATATTTGTGGTTTATTGAATGTGTTTGGTCCATAGGTAAATCCTTCTCGCTGACAATAATGCTGGCGACGTCCCCGCCTCAAGTGGCGACGTACCAGAAGGCGATCAAAGTGACGGTGGATGGGCCCCGGGAACCCCGCTCTAAGACGCGCCACCACGGGTTCCATCCCTTCCACTTCGGACCAAGATTCGCTCCTGACCCTCTTATGGGGTCGCTACCTTTCAAATTATCAGGTAAGTCGAATCTAATAAATAAAGAAAATAATCGTTCAAGAGAAAAGATTTAAGCCAGTACTTCCCGTTCCTGTGAGAATTTCAGGATGAAAAGCAAACTATGTGTTATTTCAACGTGTAAACTATATTACTGTAAAGTTTCATTGGAAATCATTCAGTAGCTTTTGCTTAAAAGAGTAACAAACATTCATCCACGCATGCAAACTTTCGCGTTTATAAGGAAGGGATGCCAAGGATGAGGGTTTCCTCGCAAATAAAGTCGCAGAGCGTCAGCAAGTACGGTAGAAACTCTTCATGCTGAACCTCAATCATTTGAAAAAAGTGTTAATTTCGTCATCCTTCCTTCATGCCCCAAAACCTCCGCTTAACCTATTTATCTTCAAATAATTAATGAGTCACTACTGGCTATTTTCGTACATATTATCCCACATAACTTAAAAAATATGATATTCAATCTCTGTTTCTGGAACATAGGGAAGAGTGAATTTAGTACCTCAACTTAACCTCTGATACTCGTAAAATTGCATGTAGTATTATTTTTCTACAAACTATTGAAAAACAAAATTACTGACATTATAACTTTGCCCAAATTAAATGAAAATTAGTTGAGATGAATCCTAACATCTACAAGTAAACTAATTTTGTAAAGTTTGTGACATACTCCATAAGTAGAAAACTATAACAAGAAGTTATAAGCGACTCGCTTCAAGTTACAGAGGTTCTACACAATATTTCCTCAAAATACCCACCATTCGGACGAAGAAATATAGAAAAATACGAAGCAGGTGACCCCCGAGTCAAGGTGAGCAGTTAATAACGACCCCCGCCATGCACTCGATCTGGAGGATATTAAATTGTCACCGGACCGCTGTCACGACGCCTCGACCGGCGCCTTTGGGGGGATTCCGTTTGGCCCAAAACTTTTGCGCAACAATTAATTATCTATTTCCCTAACCCTCTTTTGACACCTGTAAGGAACACGCCGCTTATTATTTATCCGCGGCTTATATTTTACGCAAATTTTATGTGGGTAAACAAATATTATATACATCTTGATTGATGATTAAAAATTTTATCCTTAGACTTTCAAAAGATGTATCTATAATTATCTATAACTACCTAAATTCAGTTTCTTTGTTTGAAAGTTGTCATGATATGTATGGTTTTATAAGATGAAAAGCCTATAAGATGTTATTATGCACAAAAGAACCTAACTGCTGGCTGGTCAGATGGTTAGCCTACGTGACATCGTAGCACAAAGTCACGGGTTCAATAGAATAACACCGATTATTTTTTCAAAGAAATTTTCACTAAAAGAAAGTTCAGAGTTGGGAAGTCGGTAATGTTATACTACAGTGCCTCGGTTAGCAAGTTAGCCTACGTTGTTGTGATGATGACTGCATCATCATCGACATCTGTTTGTGATCGTTGAACAAAACACTATCTCCCGAAGCAGTTAATAAGTTGATAGTGGTTAAATAACAAAGACATATCATAAATGTAGGAGTAAAGCATGGAATAAGCAAAATTGTTAAAATTTCGTTTGCTAAAGTGACGTGCAGTGAAGTAAGAAAGTAGACAGCAAAGTTCTTCATAATATAGATATATCTCTATCGCGAGTCTCCGTCGTTGCTTAGCATCGCCCTCACCTATCTGAGATTACGTGTTTATTACATCTCAAAAATCTAAGGTAAAAAAGTTTTTATCTGAAAATTTTCATCTGGTACTTGGTTTTGTCTGCGCCTTAGCAAGACGTTGGAAACATTCAAGTCTTGATGGATTTTAGTATCAGTTTTTATGATTTTTATAGAGAAAAGTAATAGGTAATAGTACTAGTTATAGGATTTTCTAAATAAAAGAAGCCTTCATTCGCTGTCGACTACAAATAGGAATGAAGATTTTAATTAGATAGACAAATGAAACCATTAGAACTGTCAATGGCGGATAAGAACTACGCATTTTTACATAGTATAAAGTTACAAAAGTTACGGAGAACTTAGAACCCAGAACGTAACGTATGTGTAACTCTTTCTGTCTGTGCGGGCTTTAAGAATTCCGTGTTTTCCTTTTGAGGTTCGGTATCCTAAAAACCGCCTGGATGCGATAGAATTGTTTTAAAGACTGGTGGTTTAATTTGTTTATGGCAGAAAGTACTGAAATAAATGAATTATTAATATTAACTATTAAGAATGAACTTTCGCAAAGCTTAAAATATTCCATATTATTAACTTTCTGTAAACTATTATTATGTGTTCTGTGATATAAAGCAAAAGTAAGTTATATTTTATTCAGACAAACAAACTACCACACACTATAGTAAGTCGTAGCAATGTAGCGACTCGTATAACGACAGTTAACCATCTCGATTGTATCGGCAATCCGGCAGTAGTAGGCAAGTGGCACAAACCTCGTTAGGGCGGGCGTCAAAGGCCCCGTAACTCAATTACACACCTCGCGCTTACTACACTGTGCCAAGATACTCGATTATATTTTACGTGTCTAGTAGACACCCCTCTAAAGGATAATTCTACTACGTTATGGTACAAAAAGTAGAGTGTACGTTTTGAAAATATGTAAGACAAAGAGCTTCTTCTTTCAATTTCTCCATTTATGTGGCAATAATATAAAAATAAACATTAGTGTTGATTTCATTTATTTTAGTAATATTTCGTAATAATCCTGTAAGACTTTAATTTTCGAATTTTAATTATAACACATAAAATAAACCTTCATAAAAAAATAGAAAATTTTATGAATGTTTAAATTAATATTTTATAAATACACAGAGAGCTGAAAAAATTACAATATTTAAGCACTACATCTATGGGTTGCTGTAACGATATATTAGCATCATAAGTATTACAAACCTCGTTAGGACGGGTGTCAAAATGTCTTAAATTCAATTAATACGTCTTTCGTTTACTAACTAGGTCGATAGAAATATACTTACCTATCTAGAAATATATGCTAAGTTACTTACTGTCACTAAAAGATCTTGTATAAGTCTAAATCTACGTTTTTTTGAAACACATTTAATTTTAAATATAAATAGTTTTTTTAGTATTAGACTTCATTAAATCTAATCAGCAGCGATTACCCAGATACAGCAAAAATTCTACCTACCTGTCGCTTCCAAACCGGAACATCTTCAAGATTATACTTATTGACTACAACCTTTTATTGTATTCACAAATATTTAACATCGTAATATCTCTATATCGTTCATAATAAACTTCTACTGTGTAACACCTGCTTCTATTCATCATATCAAATTCGAGAGACTAAGTAAGTAAGTGTATTAGATCTTTGAAAACCCGGATATGTCTTTTACAATAATTAATTGTTCAAGTCAAATCTTATATCGATTTTTTTAATAAATCCAGATTCGATTTGAACTTTTTTAAAATTTTTGAAAAATATATTAGCTTATTATTATTTTTGACATACATATGCTAGCACTAGGCATTCTCTTCAATTAGTCCGTGTATTTCTAAAAATGAAAGACAGTTAATACTATAAAGCACATTGGTTTACAACTTGTTTAAACAAGCTTGAGTACATAGTACCTATCATCGATTATATAGATTTACCATCAAATTTTGCATTTCGATGTAATTTCGAAACAAATGTAGCTCGATTACACATATTAAATTATCTTGAAATTCAGCTTCATGAACGACAGGTAAAAAGTTAAAAATGGTTTGTTTTGAATTGAAATGTGCGCACAAAGCTAAAATTGTTTGTTCATACATTTTGCAGATCCGCGCGTCGCGTGTGAGCGCCACTTAAAGTCGCAGCCTCCGCATTATTAATGAGGGAGCCTTAGAGAAAATTAAATATAGCATTAGGCCCGGAAGCCCCGGATCGAGGGGGGAGAGGAGACCCCGAAGAAAGAGTAGGGGCATAACCCTTCCGCGCGACAATGCGGGTGCATAATTACGCATTTGTAAATTTTAAATGTCCCACCCACCTCATACAGCCTTTTGTATGGCGTGATTCGCGCTTTTACTGTGCCTTTAAACGCTTTCAAATGAATTCGTATGATGATGACGCGAGCTCGATTAACTCTAAATGCGACGATTTTCACGGCGCCATGTAATGTAGGTATATCATTATAGATGGGCTGTGATGGTTAATATTTAATCGCTGGAATTTTATCGGACGTGCGATTATGGGCCATGTCCAACGTGTATCGCCGCTACAGAGTTTACGTGCTACCATATCTACTCTGTGGTGACATGCACGTAATCTGTATATTTCGCTGATTTAAAATGTGTTGACTTAGGTATACCAATGTAAAAAAAAAAAAAGTGACCTTCTAACGTAACTAACATCCAACCCTGCATATAATTTCACACAATCAATTGAACTGCTTAATACCTAATAGTTTCTAAATTATAATTTATTAATATAGTATTTTAGTAGAGCAACTGCTGAGTTTCCTTGCAGCCCTATTTAGGCCTCTACGTTTCAAATCAGTTTCAGAGTCACAACAACTAAAGAAACTTGGCATTTCTAAGTGGGTGTAAAAAGCCTACTTGAAATAAACGAATTTTGAATTTTATGAAAGATTACAAGACCTAAAAGCAGGCGCAGTTACCTGTCAGTATTAAATATTTGCGCACTCATTTAAATATGTCAAACTGGGAGAAAGCTATTAGTTCATAAAGTATACAATATATAGAGTGTTACATTGCTTATTCAATTCAACAGCTGTAGGGTATTAAAGGCTTGAAAGGGTATTAAACACAAAAGAAACTCGCTTCATTACAACTAGTATGATATTAAAACAAACCCAAAAGAATAAATTCGCGACCTCAAAAACAATCTTGGCCTTCCCGCTACACCGAAAGGTTAATTAAGATAAACAAAAAGGGGTTAAACAAAATCAATAGAGGCAAATTCATTAAGTGCTAAGTAGATTGAAATCCAACATGGCGCGCAAGATGGCGGCGGGTTAAGGCGCGTTGACAAAGCGGGGCTCGTTAGTTCGCGAGCCCTCTTATTAACCTTATGATGTACGGAGGGCATCCGTCTTGCCTTGCGTCAGGCTACCGACGTGGTTACGCTTAAACTAAAATATAAGTTGGGATATATTGCTGATGTTGGAGTAAATATCTCCAGTACCGTTGCCTCCAAGACTTTACTGTCTAAAAAATAAAAAAAAAATCATTCCTACTAGAAATTAGTGATGACGTAGAAGATGGGATGTGCCTGACTAGAAAATGGCTGTTTACTCTTACCTAAATCTTATTGACTGGCATAAGTATTTTAAATAAAAAAAAACATATTTTTTAAGCCATTCGATGAGATATTGGCTACATAAAAACATGACACTGTGGCCAATAGCCACATAACAATTATAATTTTTTTTGTAATCGTACATTATTCTGTATTTCAAGGAAAGTTGCTTAAATACTATAATTATTGCCGAAACTAAATAAAAATGTAAAACTATGTAATTACTAAACTAATAGAACTTCGTATAGAAAAATGTATTATTTTAAATAAATTATTTACTTGTAATTTAATTGCTGCAAAGTATCTATATCTAATGTTAAATTAGAAACATAAAGCAACAAAAAAAATTAGAGACAAATTGAGAACCTCCTGCTTTTTGAAGTCGGTTAAAATACGCGCACACTCTATAAAAACCTCTCTGAAAAGTCTCAAAAGATTTGAAGAGATGTACAGTAATTATTCAGAAGCGTTCGAACCCTTTGAAAGGCTTTTCTTAATCATCGAAACAGTGTTAAAAATTCCACCCTAATCCTAGGGCCATCGGAATCACAAAACGATAACACTTTTATCCGCGTAATCCTAATCGTCTTCGCGGATTAGCAAGAAAGGAAAGCAAGGAAAAATGCAAGACGCAATCTAGCAAATGGCATTAAAATGTTTGCCTCAACCCTCTCGTCGCGGTGCTATTTTTCAAACTGAAAAAAATCCTTTCGAACGGAGTAATGTAGCGGACTGGCACGTCTTGGGAGGCGCTCGGTCCGAAACAATGTGCGACGGATACGTTTTGATACTTTCGGTGATGGATTGTCGTGCGCTTTATTTTATATAATATTTGAATACTTGGTGTGTAAAAAACATATTCAAACATTGCGCTCATTTTCAGTTACATTGAAGTGTTGCGTTGTCTTTCGCTATATTGACACTACATAAGCGTATTATGTAAATGTGTTAACGTGAAAATGACTTAACAATTTACAAATCAAGCTTCTATTGTAGAGCACATTAGTATCAAAACTACTATTGCATATAATAAAATATTTGATTGCTAGTTTTAAATATAGTACACTAGAGGAGCCTCGCGATTCACCCACGTAGTTCCCATTCCTGTAAATATTTCGAGATAAATAGTAGACTATGTGTTATGTTGATATGTAAGGTATATTATTGTAAAGTCTCATCTAAATCTTATTTCATTAATTTAACTTTTAAGCCTAGTTCCAGACTTTAGACAATTTATGTATATTTTATGTATATTCTATTATAATATCTTTGTCCACCCTTCGTATTTGCCTATTTTTATGTCTTTTATCTGTACTTCTATATCCATATTTTTATTATTTAATATTATCTCATATAATTCATTCTTCTTCTTATCTCATCTTCTTTCTTATCTCATATATCTCATACACGTTATTATTCCGTCCGGATTTACCACTGACGTAGCATACGCTGAGTGGCGTCCATTTTGATACTGCACACTTTCTGCTTTTTTTCTTGTGTTTGTGTTTTGTTATCTGAGTGTGTATAAAATAAATTTATTTTCTGTCTTTCTTTTTTTCTAAATCCATTTAGTAGTTTTTGCGTGAAAGAATAACAAACATCCATCCAAACATACAAACTTTCGCGTTTATAATATTAGTAAGAATTTTGCTATCGAGATCGAACACTGTTATAATAATGAAGCTAAGTTCATTAAAAAATAACATACAATAATAAATAGCATATACATTCATATTTTTTTAACAAAATATTAATTTAAAAATTTGTGTACAATAAAATATTTATAATTTATTTAGATCTAGAGTGTTCAGCCGCTCTACACGCCGATTACATACTGTGAACACAGAGCAAAGAATTCCGGCATTTTTAACGAATGCAAATGGTCTGGCGCTACCCTTTCTTCTGCAACTTTGAACAGCGAATACGAAACGAAACAATGCCCTTTAGTTTAAGGGTTGAATACGCGTATATTGTTGTGTTTTCCGGTTGTTTTATATGAACACGTTTACATACAAAACGTTTAAACGTTTTGTTAATGTTTAGGGTTGTTTAGCAAGAGCATTTCATGTAGGAATGGTGCTACGGTGTTTGTTTGTAAGAAACTCTACAGATAAAAATGTAGCACGATATGATTTAATTACTCTTTCGTTGTTAGTCTATGTGGCGACAGGTACTGAGGCGATGAGATATTGAGATCATCTTTTTTCAAGAAATTCTTAGTATTAAGCCCAGAGTTGTTGCCCGCAGTACAATGTTTACACGAATTATTTTATAATATTTTGTAGCCTTACCTATCTATAAAAATATCCTCCTATATCTATAAAAATGTACCACAATGTGATTTAACTTCATACTTCAATGGTGACCCTATGGGGCTTAAGATAATGAGGCCCTGAATTTGAGTATAGGATCGGTATGAAACATTGTCTTTAATATCATCCACCACGAGTAGTAGTAGATCAGTATTGGGAAGCAAGTGGATTACGATTATATACTTCCATGCTTCGGAGAGTTCGTTAAGCCGTCGGTTCTAATCATATTAGGACTCTATCATCTGATTATGATTATTACAAAGTCCAAGATTATAAACCTATATTTTTATTATCGACAAGTTGGCCTTTGACTGCTATCAATCTACGATGGAAGCGGGTTAACTTGTTAGGAGTAGGACCAAATTCACACCCCTTTTTGGTTTCTACACGACATCGTACTGGAACGTTAAATCTCTTGAAACCATTAATTCTTATAAGGATCAAGATCTGACCCTGTTGTCAAAAATTTGCTGATAGTAATATTAAAATATGTGAAGCGTTCTGCCATACTAGTGCTTTGAAACCAGTCATTTAGCACATCTCTCCACAAGTAGTATGTACTATATTATGTACTCTACTTCAGTGCTTCTCAACAAGTGCTTCTAAATATATGTTGCTTAACAAGATGAAAATCTGAAGTGTCCCAACGTTCTAGTACGGTGACCCCCTACTTGACAGACCGATGACATTAAACGGTGGCCTATATGTTCAGCGTTGGCTGTCTACCAGCTGGCAATGATGATGATGATGATAACAATGATATTAATGTAAAAGATGATGTATTGGTTCAATCCTCCTCGATAAAGATTTAACATTTTCAACATAACAATGTCAGATGAGAATAAACAAATGTATCCAATTATTTTTCATTTAATACCTTTTTCAGTAGTTGGGTTTTCGTTGGTAAACTTACTTTTTTTTAATAATATTTAATATTTAATAAAATTCCTATGGCTGTTCAAACCATCTATGTGAGCTTTCAACCCCATGAGGGGACGTCCGTACATTGGGTACCTATGAATTTCAAGATAAAATTCGCTATAATACTATGCATATTCAAAACTTACTTTATTTCTACGTGTGTGACAGTGGATCACAATTTTCTTATTTTATTTTTGTGTACCTTTCTATATTATACGTTCTTCCAAATTCGTCCGTGCAATGTCTTATCCTTTTAGCCGCTTCAGCCGTTTAGTCGTGAAGAACTAACAAACATACAAACTCACAAACTTTAGCCTTTATAATACTAGTATGATTAAAGATTTATTTTCATTTCTACAGCGAGTGTAATAGTGGATCACAATTAATGTATAAGAAAACCTGAAATCTACCATTAGCTTGAATAGTAATGATCAAATTTTACTATCGACTGTCCACAATCTAAATGCTTAATATTGATCTAGCTAACGAGGTGCGCGAACAAAACCCGTCCAAATAAAGATTCAATATCTCGTATCATTATCGTAAAAGCTTCAGGGCATGATTAAACTGATCATCAAAAAGCGGCTTTATCTAATTGCATCCATGAACTACCTATAAACGCTAAGCGGTTGGATTCAAAATAATGTGTTTTACATTTTCGCAGCGACAGTATCAGCGGCATAAAACGCCCTGTAATTTATTCTATTGCTGAAAGGGTTGGGTCGTGCGGGGTGGGAATTACCCAAGGTGGGTGCTAAAGGGTTAAGCCGAATATACGGGGTCGCGCGGGCGAACTTTGTTAATTTATGCGCTTAAAAATGTCAACTGGAAATTATGATGCCGAAACACATTTCCTATTTCATTAATGTGTTTACGATGATACGCTTTTGTTTCTTTTTTTTTAATTATGCATTATGTTAATGTTGCCATGTTTTTAAGTTTGATTTATTTAATCTGTTACTGAATGCAACAATCGAATGTATTATAGCACTTTATTAGGGGAATTTTCTTCGGAAGTTATGATTTTTTAGATTACAATTGTTTCAGGTGCCTAGAATTAATATTATTTAATCTAATCTAATTATTTCTGTTTTATTCAAATTAATTTTAAGCAATGTATAGCTAAGAAGTTAGGAATGATTTTACTTAAATCTGCATAATTCAAGTATAAACTGCTTCTGTATTAATATTTAATGCAAATATATTGTCTATAATTAACACCTCAGATAAAATTAAAAGTTCTACTTTTACACATGTTCAAAATAAAATATTTTCAATAAAACGTAAAAAAGCCAATCTACCAAAACCAAACTTTCAGCCAAGCAAATCTAAATACCTACTACCTTAATTATTTTAACTAGGTATGAGAATTCCACATTTAATATTAAACAAATGAACGATTTAAGGCTTAAGATTGTAGCAAGAGACATCATTCAAACATTGGAAAACCGAAATCATTGTCGGCAGGTAACAATTAAGGAGTGTTGCGAAGGAGATAAGGCGCGAATTGAAACACGTTCGGGGGAGCTTTCTCACTTATTATTTAAATATTCCGCGACGAGTGCGTTCTATAGTTAATCTTAGTCGAGCGTAAAACTCCTCAGTTCATTGTTTTGTAATGACATACCTACAAACAGTACAATAAATCGATAGACTTAATTGTAATCATTTGGAAACAAAAAAAAATAAAGGTGTCATGATGTGTAAATGCTTCCTTGGTCTCGTTCTTCTAGCAGTGCAGAAAAAGTGCAGAAAAGCGAATTTCCGGGCTTTTTCTGCACTTAGCTATGGTGGTTTGTCGCGTTGTTAGATGGTCACGAGGTGTGAATCTTAGGTCAGGTTATGTGATATTGAGTTTTTATATATTCCAAGAAATTTTTAGTACCTAGCAGTTTGGAGTTTAGAAATAATTAAAACCTCGTACACCAATTTATGGCACGTCAACAAGCAAACCGACGGCCTCAATCATTGTCATTATTATTGTCATATCCATACAAGTTATACAGTTAATCATAATAATTATTAGCCCTGCTGGGCTTGAGATGGTACCTGAATTGTAGCAGCACGGTGGGTCTAGCGTCCCAAACCCTACGAGTAAGTACAAGGAGCAAAGTCTGATGCTAATCGCCTCGTCGAAAAAAGCTGATGATGATTTGCACCGTCTGAGCCGTCTTTCCTAAGAAAGTCATTTGAAACTTTACTACAATAGATTTTTCTTCTTGTTCCAGGTATAGCGCATCAGTTGGCCGGGCTACCGGGTGGTGAGTGGGGCGCGCTCGCGAGACACTACCCCCCGCCCCTGCTGCCGACGCATGCGCACTTCACGCCGCACGTGCTGCCGCCGGCGCACGCGCAGCACCACGTTGCGCCGCCGCCGCACGAGACAGGTCATTAGACAGAAATATTAGACGAAGCCATTGATTCATAAGAAAGATGGTATAGCAGAGCAGTAGTGTCATAATTATTTTATTTCTTATCGCAGATGTAACCTCAGACAATCCAGCCACCATGCATCCGCATAGCACAACAAGTCCGGCCAACTCCAGACCCAGCTCGCCACACGACGATGACGACGATATATCAGTGACGGCGTCAAGCAGCCCGCCGCCTGACGAGCGCCCAGGAGCTTTCACCTCAGTCACGAGGACCAGGAAACCCCTCCAGCCATTGCCAGCACCATCAAGCCTCTTCCACAGCGCATTGGCTGCACAACTCTTTCTAAACTCACCACTACTACCCACTCCACCAGCATGGCTGTATTCCCAGTTGTACAGCGGATACGACTGGTGGCTTAGACCACCTGTGCCACAGGAGGATTCTAATTCAAGTCCTGATAGAGAAGAAGAGGCTGGGTCAACTGCATCCAGTTCGAAGAAGAGACCGGCGTCACCTGAGTGGTCTGACCAGGGTGTCAGGACTCGAAGCAAGTCTTTAATAACGTCTGAAAGACGACCCGTTGATGTGTGGCGTCCTTACTAGTAATTTGATTTTGGACTCTACAAGACAATGTCAGGATTTAATTAAGCATAAAATTTGTGCTTTATTTGTATTAGTCCCCAAAGAGAGCAGATTAGACAATTATCAAAGCATTTCTCACCATGATTTGAACACTACACAAATCTCTCACATTTTGTTTTAATTCAAGAAGTGTCTATCTATGTAGTTTTCTACGAACGTTTCTTTCTGGAACAAGAGCATACTCACATGTTAAATTGTTGTGTCGCTATTTTTTGTTATGATTAGAGACTAATCGTTTTGTGTATGTCATATTAAATCACAGATTTGTTTTTTGTGGACAATTACAAATAAGGTGGCAACTTAGGCAATGGCAGCGAAGAAAGAGAGCGAAGAGTACTTAGCAAATTAAATTCCACATCAAACGCATACGACCACAGAACAAAAAATGCGGTAGCTGGCGCTGCACACTACTGTAAGCCGCATTACGCAGAAAATCCCAGCAGAGGATTCGCGCGGAGACCTTGGAGCACGCACGACAGTTATGATTTTGACGACCTCCGTGGCGCAGTGGTATGCACGGTGGATTTATAAGACGAAGGTCCTGGGTTCGATTCCCGGCGGGGCAGATTGAGATTTTTCTAAATTTGTCTTAGTCTGGCTGGTGGGAGGCTTTCGCCGTGGCTAGTTACCACCCTACTGACGAAGACGTACCGCCAAGCGATTTAGCGTTCCGGTATGATGTAGTGTAGAAACCGAAAGGGGTGTGAATTTCATCCTACTCCTAACAAGTTAGCCCGCTTCCATCTTAGACTGCATCATCACTTAACATCAGGTTTGATAGCAGTCAAGGGCTAACTTGAAGTCGATAAAAAAAATGATTTCTTATGAGTCATGCGCCGCCGCCGTCGCCGTTCCTTCGGTCAGTGCAATGCAGTGACAGCCAAAATAGCTCTCTTTCACACGCCTATCAGTGTGCACTAGCCCTTAGGATGAACCTTAAACAGGAAGTGTTATACAAATCTCGGCACCTACCGTCCGATGTGCAGGTGAACCTTTTACTTAAGAACGCCCGCGTAGAACAAAGTTGGATACGAATTCGGTATAGTGATAATTGTCGATAGGTGTTTTTACGTTAGTTAAATGAATGTGAATTCCAAATTGTATTTAAATAATTGTTGATTGTATTATAATGCAAGGTCTGTAAATAAAGTTATTCGAAATTTTTAATCAATTTATTTATTCCTAATATTTTAATTTAGCATCCATTCCATTCAACACTTTAGGTATAATTATTTGGGATCAGAATTATTTTTAGAGAAAACGGTCCAGAGGAGAAAAAATTTTGAGGCCGGGTTTTAGTTTTTTAATTTGATAAATAATAATTCAAAAATTCATTTATTTCAAGTATCTAAGCATCAAGTAGGTTTAGTTTACAAGAACTTTTGAAACGGCATGTTAGAATATTTTTAATGACACTGCTACCGGTTCGAAAACTAGGTTCTGCAGAGAAGACATGGTAATAATTCCGTTAATTTTATTATTACATATTGCAGCATAATCCACAAATATGCACCGGCACCAATCTATATACTTTTATTATTTTAATTCCTTATTATATTAAACCTCATACGCAACTGAGATCCAACACACCGCGAAAATTCATTAAAAAGCGGTAATCAGTAAACAGAGGTGTCGATCACGACTCATCGTATCATACCATGCACGTCCTCTAACCACCGGGACTATTGCAATTTAAAATGGGTCACACATAAATAAACAGTATGTAAAATAAATATTATCGGAATGAAACTTTTGGTAAGCAGTGATGTGAAACATTAAACCTCTCATATTGCATAAAGTAATTATTTAAATATAATTTTGCTCTGCATTGGCAGTCTCCACCAGACCTCTCCCAGGCCTGACTCACTACAGCTTATATCCAGCAGCGACTGTTTAATTAGCTTGATGTTATAATAATGATCACTATGACATCGATACCGACGATGATGATGATTATGATGACGATGGATTAGAGACACAATTTATTTCGACGGCCGAGTGGCGCAGTGGGCAGTGATCCTGCTTCTGCGTCCTAGGTCGTGGGTTCGATTCCCACATCTGGAAAATGTTTGTGTGATGAGCATGGATGTTTTCCAGTGTCTGGGTGTTTATCTATGTATTATAAGTATTTATGTATAATATATATATAAAAAAATTCATCAGTTATCATAGTACCCATAACACAAGCTACCTAAGCTTACTTTGGGGCTATATAGCGATGTGTGTAATTGTCCTATAAAAAGTTGAGAGGTGTCAAAGGACACCCGGATCATTGAATAACTATGTACTACGTACTAGAACGGTCACCGCAAGCTCAATCCTTGCCAACCATCTTGCGGCGCCGGGCGCTGCAGTGGCCGCAGTCAGTCAGTTCATATACTTAATTTTACGTCATTATTTATACAACTAAACTTAAATCCTTATCAAAATAAATTATTTAATAATGATTTGCCTTTTACAGTATGTTAATTAGTTATATAGTTTCGGAGATATTACAAAATTTCTAAAAAACAACTCTGCCGTTATATCGTCCAAATTAAGTTGACGTCCTCCTTGTAATGTTATACGTACTAAATAGGGGTCAATATTTTGGTACTGATATTCTTTGAGAATTCGATCTTTGATCTTTTCTTTCAATTTATTTCTGATACCAGATTTCTGAGTACCAAATTCACCTTCTCTTATATTACAGTAAATACTTTAAAATTGTTCATTGACAAAGAGGTTTTTTACTGGCCTTACTCAGCACTCGTTTAATCAACCCCCAACATTTAATCACAGGATTCATCTGATTCGAGCTATCATCAATAAATTTACAGTAATTAGACTTAAGCACGAGGCAAAACTAAGCAACGATTATTTTTCCATTCGTCAAAAATTAAATAAACTTGTACTCTTTAAAGGAAAATAAAATGTACCATTCATTAAAACGTTTTTCATTGTACTTTTTGAACCTTTACACCTTTTTGTTATTGCAATAAGATAACTTATTTTACAAAAGTCTGTATGTTCACACGCCAAATTAAAAGTACGATAGAAAATTGAATGTCTATTATTTTTACTTCATTGTAATTTCAGATTATTAATTAAGAAACTTATTTCAATAAAAGCTTATGAATCAAAATGTTCCTATATTTTGAATACGGCTGAAGTCACCACGTTTTACAGATAACAGTCAAACAAATTTAAAAAGTGAAATATAATATTGTACCTATTGCACATAGGTAGCTACAATTTCATTTCGCTTTTTAGTGTGTTAAATATTTGAAGTAGAAAAAAATATGAAATACGAAAATAGTTTAAAATTGATTATGCAAATTATTGGGCATTAGAAAAATGTTAAATAGATAAAGTAAGTCTACGAAATTTTTGAAGGCACGTCTGTTAGTATGTATAATCTATGACCATCTCCCGCGTCCCCCGCTCCCGCACGTTCCCGTCAAAGCGCAATGTTTTTGTTCGACGTGTCCATTCTAGTACGTAGTACATAGTTATTCAATGACCCGGATGGAACGAAGTTATAAATATATATATACTCTCTCGACTTCGTTTTCCCGTGGTGTGTGTTTTGGAGTGCTGTCTAGACGACAGCACAGAGCAGCAGCCCAACGCAGGTGGCTTTTCCTTTCCACAATAGCTTACTATAGCAAAAAGTGTCGTTACAACTTTTCGTGAGATTTTTTTCCGTCTAGCCCCCTTTCACAACGCGCAATAAGGAACTTCGTTCCAATATTTATTTATTTAATTATAGAATTAGGATAAGGCACAACTGCATTCCAGCTGATTAGTTATTTGTTTGAATATTTCAGCTAATTACAATAGGTATCCACCGCCACCATTGACCAGCCCATAACTGTTTTTATGAGAGGTAAGTGGTGGGCAATTTTTGGGCTAGAGTTTATCCGAGTAAGTAAGCTGACGGACGTCCACTGTTGGACATAGGCCTTTTCCAGGGACTTACAAACACAACGATTCTGAGTCACCAGTGGCCAGCGGCTCCCTGCGTCACGTTTAATGTTGTATGTCTATTACTACTACCTGATACTAATGCTTATTTTTGCGGCGTAAGATCGAAATACAATAAATATTTCGATCTAAAAAAATGCTAACTAGTAGAGCACAGTATTGAAATTTGTAAAATAAATATAATCGAAATGAAACTTTTGGCAAGCAGTGATGTGAAACAATAAACCTCTCGTATTGGAGCTCGTTTGATGTCGCGGTATGAGGATACATTTTTGGATTGCATCCATATTATTCGTGACCGCAGCGAAACGTATGGCCTTTACGTTCATAATGAACAAAATAAACGCTGCATACTTTTATTACTGTTTGAGTGTTTACATTAATTTATTACAAATTTAATTATTTAATTTTGTTCGTAATTATTTCTTAATCCTTATATTATGTACCTTAATACTAGCAGTCGCCCGCGACTTCGTCCGCGTGAAAACCTCTTAGGTATCCTCCTAATTTTAAAGACAGACTTTCATAAAAAGTGTGCTCATTCACTCACCCGCCACCCCTCTCAAATTAATTTTTTTATAGTTTCCCGTGAAGCAATATTCTCCGTCCCGTCCCGTGTACTAGAGATTTACATTTTTGCTAACGACATTACAGTGCATTAACATTTACAATTAAAAACTAATATTTATGGCAAGCTGATATGTATAGCTTGATATTAAATAGTCTATTACATTCTTGAGTCTAGCTTTCAAAATAAACAAAAATAATATTACAATCCGAAACGCAGATCTAGAGATTAGTCCGTTTAAACAAACGAACAAACTCTTCCGCTTTATATTTAAAGTATAGATATGGTCTTCCATGGCAAATAAATTGAACAAAGATCGAATTCTCAACCTTATTACCGTATTATCGTTTCTAACATGAAACAACATACTTATCAAAATGCTGACGTACGTACTCGTACGTACGTAGAGTTCAACTTGATTTAGACTTAATAGCGGCAGTGTCGCGCATTTTAGAAATTTTGTATTATCTTCTGAACTATGCAACTAGTTTACATACTGTAAAAGGCAAATCTTATCTCTATAATATCCTTGTGATTATTAAATAAATTATTTTGATAAGGATTTAAGTTTAGTTGTATAAAAATAATAATCACGTGAACGTAAGCATGAATTAAATGATTTTTTAAAACACAGAAAGTTATATGTTCCAAAATATAAAAGATAAATATATGCGGACATTTTTGTAGAACTTTTGCAGATACATAAAATTTTCATACAATGTTTTCAATTATATCCAATAGCTAAGGCAGTGCACGCGCATAAAACCGATTATAAATAAATTATATAATAAATAAATTTCACGGTCCGATTCGCGCGACAAAAACTGTGATAACTCGGCTATTATATATAATACAAATATAAAATAT
The DNA here is from genome assembly GCA_034621355.1 of Mycalesis mineus. Lineage (NCBI taxonomy): Eukaryota > Metazoa > Arthropoda > Insecta > Lepidoptera > Nymphalidae > Mycalesis > Mycalesis mineus. The sequence continues at coordinate 4,739,247 of CM067899.1, read as the reverse complement.
AGCCTATTATGACACTCCCCGATAGTGTAGCATTCTACTAGTGAAAGAATTGTTTAAATCGGTTAAGTAGTTCCGAAGATTAGGTCCAACAGATCCATTTACAAACTTACAAACTTTTAGATGTATTCGGGCTTTGGGAACCTTGAGCATTGGAAGTCGATTAAATGGCCAACATTGGAAGAAGGTGGTCTTTTTAACATAGTCTTCACGTTATGAAATTGATGATGAAAATGTCAACGACGACGATGGCGATGAAAGTGGATCATCATCATAATTATCAGCCTATTAACAGCCCAGAGCTCCCTCTTTAAATGAAAGCGGATGATGAAAAAAATAGAATACTCAATAACACGATAAATTTTTTTGACGGGTATGGCTGTGATAGAGCTCATCTGGTGAAGGATTTTTTGACACTAATGCCTGTTTCTGTCGGCGATTGCTGTATTGATTGAGTCCTAATATATCTGATCTGTTTATAGGATAGGAAAGGATCAGTTAAAATCAGAGAGGCTATTTGGTCGTTCTTTAAAAAAAAAGAAAATAAATAATGTAATACATTTATTGTACCATGTTATACGATTTTTAAGTGTAATTGATATTATTCAGCTTGGAACGAATGCATTTCACATACATCAAAAACGTTAACGTTTTACATTTTCATATAAGCTTTTGTTTTGTGCTTCAAATATATCATCTCACTTTGTGTAGTAAATTAAATATTATTTCATATCTTTATACATTATTATAAAAATAATATGATAGGATTGATATTTGTTGTTAATCATTTCAAATCAGTTTTACTACATTCCAGAACTATATCCTCTGTAAAAAACTTATGAAATAAGTATTATCTGGTGCTAATGTTGTTTTGTTTATTACAACATAATTTAAAACACACAAATTTGAGACCGCTTATAATTTTCGTTTATGAAGTCTAAAGGTAAGCCTTAAAAAACCGGTCATAACTTGAGTGACAGTAAAAATCTATCTTCTTTTGGCAGGAGAAATTACAATCTACGATGACACAATACCCTCGGTATTTTCCATTAATGAAGTCCATGATCTTTAAAACACTGTTCAAAACTTCAGATGCAATATAATTATATACCTTTTCTAATGGCAATAGTATGTTAATTATTTTACTATATAAATTAGAACAGACGCAAAATTGAGACCATCTATAGTTCTCATCAACGAAGTCTATAAACCTTAAAATACCTTTTAAAACTTCAGTTGCAGTAACAAATGATATCTTCAATGTCTCCGGTCACTTTAATATTTTTGTTCTATTATGTTTTATAGTTTGGGATATCATTTAGAACAGACCATCCATGATTTCCTTCAACGAAGTCCAGGAGACTGACTGTCTGAATACACCATTCAAAACTTCGGTCGCAGTAGAACTGATGATATTTTCTGGTGGTTATACTGTATTATAGTTTACGATATCATTTATCGACAGATACAAGGTTCGGACCCTTTCCATTGGAAATTTTCTATCAACGAAGTCCATATAAAGTACTTCTCAAAACTTCAGTTGCAGTATAAATATATATTTTTTTCTGGTGGTGGTACCTACTATATCATTGTTTTCTTTCTATTACTCGTATGTTTTATATTTTAAGATAACATTTAGACATAATATTCAGACGCGCTATGATTTCCTTCTGCGAACTCCATGTGCCTGACTGTCTGAATAAACCATTCACAACTTCCGTCGCAGTAGAAATGATATCCTCTTTTTTGGTGGTTATACTATGTTTATTATTTTACAATATCATTTAGGACAGATACAAGGTTCAGACCCTCTACATTTTCCATCAACGAAATCCATAAGCCTTAAAATACCATTCAAAACTTCAGTGGCAGTAGAAACGATTTCCTCTTTGGGCAGTAGAAATCTGTACTCCTTTCCTCTGAGCTCAATCATGTAGGAGTAGGGGATGTTGGCGACAGCGTAGCTCCAATCGATGCTGGTTCCGGCCGCGTAATACATTAAATCCTTTGTGCTGCCCACTTTGTAAGTGTGTTTACTTGTATCGTAGATGGCCTGTGAAATATTTTATTAGTTTATAACAAATAATTTATCTCATTAAGTCTGTAAATCTTTTGAAAGGTCATCTTTAATTATCTTTTGTGTTAATTATTAGTTACTTAAAATAAAACACCTTAAAATACGAGTGAATAAAAATATTTCTAGCAAGCGCGTCTCATTCTAGATCTTATAATACCTTTTCATCAGGCATGATTATAGTCAGGCACAAGTCATCATAAAAAATATTTAGTGATATAGTCACTAAACAATTTTGGTAGAGAATGAAAGCTATTTAACGTAACTTATTTTGTCTGGAAGTTGAAGTAAGTACTAAGTCTTCAAGTGTACAATTAGCTTAACAAGTTGAAGTACTTATTGAGATTTCGTAGTTCACAGGCTTCTTTCTACGTGACATATCATCATCTTTGCCTGTAGAGTAATGTCTTACGTGGTAATAATAAAATAATAAATATAAAAAATTAGTTAATTTCGGAACTATCAGTTGGATATGATGCAATATCTTTGGATTATACAGTTATAATGAATACAAATAAATAGTTACTAATAGCCAGACTAATTTTAGTTAATAATCTAGTTAAGGCTATTCGAATGAAAAAGTTATAGTTTTAGACCTATATTTTAAATCAGAAAGAAATAGGCAATGACGTTACCGAATGCTTACCTTAGCTATACAAGTCCCTCCTTCAAGTAGTTCCACATAATCAGGACACGGGTCGCCGGTGTAACCCCACGGGAATATGACCACTTCGCCGTAGCTATGCAGCGATAGGAACACTTTGAAATTAGTCCCCGACTCAAGGATGACACGCTGAAAACCGTTACACGTATTCAAAATAATTATTTATAATATGGCTAATATATATTTTTTTATTCACTATAAGTTACCCTGCAATCTCTCCTGGTGGTAAGTGATGATGCTTAGATGCTAATCTAAGAAGGGAGCAGGCTAACTTGTAATTATAATGAAATATATACCCCTCTCGATTTCTACACGGCATCGTCTTTGTCGGTAGGGTGGTCGGCCGAAGCTTCCCACCGGCCAGACCTGGAGCTATTATGAAAATCTCGCTGACCATCTTCAAAATTGGGCTAAGAAGGCATTCAAAAATATTTCCCTACCCCCTAAAAGTTATCATCCCTACGGTGTTAGGAGTAGGTACGACAGTAGTCCACCGTTAGGTTAGAAGTACCAAGAGGTAAGTAGAAAGTCTAGATATTAAAAAATTTTAAAGTGCTCTTACTTTAACAGCTGCTGTTTCCGGTTCGGAAAATGGCTCGGGCCCCCTAAAAAATATATTGCCGGGGTCCTCCGACGAGCCTTCCTCGCCTTTCTCACCCCAGCCATAACTGAAAATTTCAATAACTTCTTATCAAAGATATTATAGTCTACACTACATATTATTTAAATATACCTAATATAAAAAATATTTTTATAAAATCTTGTTATCTATGTGGCTTCGAGACCATGAGGCATGAGGTTCAATCTCCAGGTAGGGCTTTGAAGTATCTGATGTTTTTCGTTCTTCAAAGATTTTTCAGTTAGTTGGACCTTTTACGTTGAGAAGTTAGAAGGAGAGCGGAGAGGAGCATGCCCACCGCTGTCGTATGCGCGTGTAAAAGGGAAACCAGGCAGAGTGAACCCATAAGAAGTATTACTTTTAAATACTAATTTAAAGTATTGTATTGTACTGTTAAATGAGCAAATTACCTGAAGTTTCTATTTAAGTCAACCCCCACGCACTCCCCGTAGCGCGCTCTATTTTTACGCCACATACGGTCGTGTGTGTGCGTGTACTCGTAACCGTCGGGGTTTAGCACCGGGAGTATGTACCTTAAGCAACATGACACTTATTAAACAAATAATTTTATTTGATTTAAGCAGGTGTTACTTTACGTTACATTATAAATAATTAATGAGAACTTATTTATTTTGCAATTTTCCCCAAAATAACGGCAGATCAAAGTGACAAAGTCACTCATATCCAATATAAAAACCTTCGATAATATCCATATTGGATGGAGATCCAATACGGATATTGAAATTTAATTATTAGATAATAATCATAAGCATAACTAGTTATCGAGGCCAGTTACATTTGCATTATAAATAAAACTAGTTAATAAGTAGGCCTCAAGTGAATACTTCCGGTAACGCAATAAATAAGTAGAAATAAAGGTGCGAGTTCGTAGCCGACAGCATCACTACTGGATTTATGTATTTGTATGAAATAAGATTCGTGGCAAGTTCCAGTATAAATACTCTCTGCTAAACATCGTCTGCGTTCACCTACAAACTCCCACTCACTCACTGGGTTGGATCAACAATCAATGAAAGTCAACAAGTCGTTACACCGCATGCGGTTGTTCTCCATAAGTTTTATCGGCATAAATGACCAATGAAATTCAGCGGTCGGTATAAAGCTGAGGGGCATCACATATATCTGTTTCGAGCGCATGTTGGGTGGCACAAAACAGATGCTGCATGTGGGTGCTAGCGACTAATAAATACGGTGTCCGTATACGGGTCATGTGGCATGCTTAACAGCAAGCTCCCGCACACCGCATGCGGACTCTATCGACCAATGAAAACGATCCCTGCATTCGTGCTGTACGGCGTGATTTACAGACAAATTCCCTTATCCCATATGCGGACCCTAAAGACCAGTTTTCACTTTGTTAAAGCGTTTGAAACATTTTACCCGTACCAATCTTTATTCGTCACGGACTCGGGTAGCTCGTGGTAGTTTCTGACGAGGTGGTTTGCGAGGTACGTCACTACGGCCGTACTGATCCACTCGCGGGGGTGAATAGATCCATCGATCCATACGCCCTCGTTTCCGCTGTTGCCGTTAGAGATCTTCAACATCTACTTTGAAATAGAAACAGTTTAGTCACAAAATAAAAACATTTTAATCAATTTAATTTTATGTTTACGAGGGGTTAAAATTAAGTTTAGATTGGTAATCAATTTTACTGATCCATTCGCGGGGGTGAATTGATCCAATGAACCTCATGCTTTCGTTCCAACTATTACGAAATCTTCAAAATATACTTCAAACAATATCATATTTTAATAGGTGCCGACATAAAAAGTTTTAATAGGATATTCCTCTCTTTCAGGAAATCTTGTACTTTTAGGCCAGATCTTCTGTTTTATGAAAAAGATATGGAGGTTAGATCCGTCATGTTGTTTCAATACGGACAGGCGGACTTACCTTTATTTCTCTGCCTTCAGCGGAGTGGCCAATGATGGACACAGTACACAAGTATGGATACAACGTGGCAAGATCTTCCATAAATGAATATATCACATCCAAACGATAGTAGCCCTTCCAATCCATTTTACCACCTTAAATTAGAACGAATATTAAAATAAAAACTGACTCATTATCTATTTATACCTACTTACATTGTTTTTATTATCACGTTAATACATTACTTATCTGCTTAATGTTTCTTTCGTTTAATTAATTGGTAAAACAATTAAATAATGAGTAACTCTTTCTACATATTACGTTATAATAATCTGGTCAGATATTATGTAAGAGACCGTATCTGCGAGCGGCACAATATTTGTTTTACTACAACACTTAGTATAGTAAAAAAATATTATTAGTTTTTTCAAAATATGGCGAGGTACTAGAAACTTTGGAAATCAATTAAATATCAAGGGACTTTTTCTGGATATAACATAATTAAAATATGCCCATACATAAACAACCTTGATTGCGGGCGGCACAATATTTTTTATTGTATGATTTCTGTAATACCTAGTAAAAGACATTTTAATTCGTTTTCGCAATTACAGGTATTGTACTTTTGTAGTCCAACATACATATGACGGCGCCTGCGTCATCGTACGCGACTATAAAGAAGTCTGTGAACTGCATGTGCACCAGCTACGCCCTCTTGCGGCTGCGCATCGTTGCGCCCCCACTCACCCTACTACTTGAGGCATTCTAAGTTGTTTAAAAGGAGCGGGTCTACAACTGGTGGACAGTCTAGGCTCTGGCGTGGCGCGGTGCAGACGTTGTACTTTGCTTATCGCTTAACCTAGACAACTCGGATAATTCATTTGTGCAAACGATTTAATTATTACTCTCAGCTTGAGTCGCGGTATCTTGAGGTTACATTAATTAACACGAGACGTTACGTATCATTGCAATACCATAATTTGCCAGTAGTAATTCACTGTTAATTAAGTTGCTGTTAATTATTCTTTCAGTTATCTATTTGTGGGTTAGTTATAATTACTCTAAATACAAAGGATTACCCTACTATTTTATTCACTATGTCCGACCTACTTTCGACACATACATGTATACGCGAAATACCACTGACCTATTGACACATCACGAAATCACTAAAAATATAGACTCGATTGAATTTAAATTTAGCACAGTTACTGTTTTCGCGACGTATATGCTCATTAAGAACGGATTTCTCGATATTCTCATGGAAACTGTGTCCACGCGGGTGTAACCGCTGAGCGTTTTGCGCCAAACTAAATTTTAATTATTAAAAGTATTTTTTGTAAATCATGGTCAACTATAGTGTAGGCCGTGGTCATGATCTACATATTAATACGACCGCTTCCTATGAATATCTAATACACAGATTAGTGTAAAATTGATTTATCGTGGTAAAATTTAAATGGAAAGGACATAGCAAATTATAGGAAATAGGTGGCCGTCCGTCGACCATAAAACAAGGTCTTATAATAAAAAATATACTAACGCATAGTTGAGTTCCTCTTTTCCTTGGTAAAGCTGTTGCACTGCTCCCTTCTTATCATGGGCTCCATGTCATTGATGGCTATGGAGTAGGGTATGTCCCGCTCGTGCAGCATCCCTGCTACTTGAGCGGACCGTGGGCCTTCCACCATGATGTCCATTGTACTGGATTCCTCCTTCCAAATGTTGATTGCTGGAAACAAAACTTAGATTATCCAAACCCTTCTATGTTCTTTAGACTTTACTGTAACGGCAAAATCATAATTAATTATTTTCTTAAACAAAGCAATTAAGTATTAATATTTTCATTCTGTGCTTAGAGTGGGCACGATAATAGTGCAGTAGGCGTGTACCTAGGACCTCATCGCCTTAGGTGCGGCGTCTTAACCGATGATGCTTCATTGATATGTGTAATAGTAATACCACCAAAAACATACTGTAAAAAACTAGCTAAGTCTCGATGGAGCTGCTTGTTTATCTCTAAAAAGTAAAGTCGTGTCAAGTCTAAGGTTCCTTACTGCGATTTCTTTATTATTATAGTTAATGTCGTGTGACTTGGCCGTTGAACAGAATGTTCAATATAGTAGTTATACGTTACTTTATTCCCTTCAACGACTTAGCTAGTTTTTTACAGAATGTTTTTGGTGGTGGATGAATTTCACTTCTTTTTGTAGAAACTAGCAACATGGGCATATTGATTCATTTTATTAGATTTTCTTATACCAAACATTTTCTAGCACACACACACACACACAGTAGAAGAATGTCGTAAACGACTTTAACGCAGCCGGTTGCCTCTTCGCCACATAAGGTTATCGTAAAAATTATTATTATAAAAACAAAAAACTCGACTACATAGAAGTTATGAACTGAAAAGAGAAAAACAAGGATCACTATATCTATATAAAGTTCTAAATACTTTATGGAGATGCAAGCGGGGACAAAATACTTTATTTTCTGCGGGGAAAGAAAGATCTACCAAAACTACGTTTGTCCCCGCCTGCAGCACCAAAAAGTATTTAGAATTTTAAATAGATACAGTGATCCTTGTTTTTCTCTTTTCAGTTCATAACTTCTATGTAGTCGGATTTTTGTTTTTATAATAATAATTTTATTTGAGACTTTTTTGTTTTAGTTTATCGTGTAGAAATGACACGGTACGCTTTATGCCATTTTTTGTTAAAACGGCAATATAAACATAATATGATATTTATATTTTTGAAATGATCTTTTTACAACCTTTCATTTGATACCCATATTGCTAAGATAAAAGAAAGATATACACACATCCCCCCTTTTCCCCCCCATTTACAGCCGCTGTTTTGAAAATATATATAGCTTATGTCACTACCACAATTTTTACAAATTCACATGTCAAAATCCGTTCAGTCGTTCAGGCTGTAGCGCATGCCGAAGAAGTGGGTAAACATACATACATACATACGCTCGAAAAACATAACCCTTCTTCTGACGCAGTCGGGTATAAACATACGTAAGCGCGTTTTAAAATGCAGTCATCTAGCGGCGTGTGTGGGTTTTACTGCCAATCTTAGTCCAATGCATTGTATTTTGACCATTTTGACCAAATTTTGAGCGAAATTAATATTTAAGTGTACCTAATTTGGTTATTTAAGTTATCTAATGCTGCCTCGTTGGTTTAGCCTATGTGGCTCCGATCACGAGGTCTTGCGTTTGAATCCTGGGTCGGGTCACGAAATAATTCTGACTTTTTCATTCTTCTATCAAATAGTCAGTACTTTCCAAGCTTGGAGTCGGGAAGTTGGTGGTGTTACACCTCTGTGCCTCAGAGAGCACGTTAAGTCGTCGGTCCCGCTTACTATCACCAACATCTGATAGTGATCGATAATAAATGCATCCAGAGCATTATTACCCTAAGCCCGCAAACCCGCATTAGAGCAGCGTGGTGGGTTTACGCTTCAAATCCCCCCTCCCATATGAAGGGAGACTTGGCCCTGTAGTGGACCGTTAATAGGCTGATTATGATGAAGTTGTCTAATATTCGAGTAGAATAAAGTTAATGGTGCGACTATTCCTTCTTGTAAACTTGTAAGTTTTGTTTTGTCGACTACAAGTTGGACCTTGACTGTTATCACACCTGATGTCAAGTGATGATGCAATCTAAGATGAAAGCGAACTTGTTAGGAGTTGGATTAAACACTTTCGGTTTCTACACGACATCGTACTGGAACGCTAAATAGCTTGGCGGTACGTCTTTGACGATAGGGTGGTAACTAGCCACGGCGAAAGCCTCCCACCAGCCAGACCAAGACAAATTAAGAAAAATCTCAATCTGTCCCGCCGGGAATCAAACATGGACCTCCGTCTTATAAATCTACCTCGCATACCACTGCGCCAAGGATGAGATTTGTCTCCCAGTATGCTGGATTTTTGCAATGACAGTCGATTTTTTATGTACCAATAGTAGAAGGAGGCATTACCAGATGTCTAATACAGCTAAGACCAGCTGAGGGTTCTTTATCAGATTCTTCAGACCTTCGATTTTGACATCAAATGAAGCGACCCACCAAGTTGAAGGTTTTTTTATTAAGGCAGTATAATATGTCGATCTCTAATAGTTTGGTTGGGCCCGTGTGTGATCTAATCAGTTTCACCATGTAGTCCAGATCTTCGATTATCCTAGTTTTTATAGTTTGTCCTTTATTTAGTCATTAAACCCTAACTCTGTACCAAATTTCAGCTCTCTGAGTTTATGGGAAGTACTAGTTCTATTTTGATGAGCATGAGTGAGTATCGTAAATGCGAAACTTTGCCTTCGTATAACTTCGGAACTGAATGACCTACAGTCTTGAAATTTTGGATTTTAAGTACGTGATTATAGCTTACTGGATGACGAAAATTTCAGCATTCTAGTCTTTTCCAAAGATTCTCAAAATAGGGTCTGAAAATGCGCCCAAATGGTTCCTGTAAAGGTATACAGGCAATGCTTGCTTCGCGCTCAACTTAGCGGGGGCACTGCCGTACACCCTGATAAATGCATCCAAGAAGTATTTTTTTTAATGAAATTTATTTATTTTCCTATTGTCAGGTAATAGTGTATCTCTACCACTTAACTATTGCATTATTGCTGTTTTTCGGTCTGAAGAGTATTGCGAAAACGAAACCAGCGAAAAATGAGCTTTGAAAAATGCCGGAGTAAAGCATTGCACCTGTATTCTAGTGGCGAAGTTTATAGTGTATAGAAAGTATACCTCCCAAGGTATCCAACGTCTTAACGAAATATCTCTGCGACTCATTAGTAAATCTTATTTCCCAAACTTGTTTTATTTTTTTGATGGGTGCCACTGTGACTGTTTAGAAAATTTTATTTGTTTTATATTAATAACAGTAATTAATTTAACATTTTTTTATGGATCAAAAATTCACTTAAAATTTAGATATGACAGATTTTCTGTAATTTCTGATAACTTTGACGTTGGCACGAATAATAAAGAATAAAAATAAATATACAAACTATTTAATAATTTAATTACAAATTGTTATAGTTCATCGGTTAAGGTCTGATGCCCCAAAGACCCTGGTTTGGCAAATCAGAAGACGAGAAATGTTTGTCTCTTCTATTCTAGATAGCAAGAGCTAACTCTGGCAGAGCTTAAGATCACCAACCTCCTAAGAGTAGTCAATATTTTTAGTATTCACTATCAGTTACTGCCAATTACACAAAAAGAAAGAAGAGATTTTTTGAGATGTTTATTTTTTATTTCATAACACCTACTTGTACCCAAGTTCTTAATAAAGTGGATTTGATTTGATTTGATTTGAGATTAAGAAAGAAGAAAAAGAAATTTAATTATTTTTGATATTAACATGAAACAGCGTATGGAGCGTAAATTTATAAAAGACAATAATCAAAATAGCTTTCAGGTTAAAACGAAATTACAGAATTTTGGTATATAGAGTTCAACCATATCCAACCGCGCATTAACATCGCTAACGCATCGCATCGCTAAATCCAAAGCAAACTGCGCGGCTCGGTAACGAATGTGATTGCTTTTAAGCATGCCATATTATTATGATGGACTATCATATATTAGCATTAGAATAAACTGTTGCGAACACATTGTGGTGGTCGTATTTTATCTCTGAATTTACATACGCTGCATTTCTGCGTTCATCATTGCCAGCCTATTTAAACGACCCACTACTGGGTTCTCCGTTCTCATAATAGAGGATATATTGAAAGTAGGTCTACCACCCGGCTCCATCGCATCGCTAAATGCAGAGCAAACTGCGCAACCACCAATTGGCGAGGTTTGGGAGATAATGTTAAATTCAGGAATGATCTTTATTATATATCAGATGTTAATATTTAATTTATATATATATAGATAGATTATAATAATGATTGGGTCCGACGGCTTAACGTGCTCTCAGAGGTACGTTGGTAACACCGTCAACTTCCCGACTCAAGACCGAAAAATTATACTGAAATGTTCGTGAAAGGAAAATACATTTCTTCCATGACAAACACAATTGTATATTAAGTATTATCATTTTTAAATGGCTAATTGCTGAGCCAAGTCTCTCTGCTTATAAAATCTCATTTGGAGCTTAAACCCACCAAGACAATAGTCAACTTGATAATGTTACTATACAGACTAAAAGATTGAAGTCTAATAAGATTGAAGTAAAATAGCCCAATTTTGTGGGTGGTCATCATTAAGAGTACCAGCATTGAAATTACAGTGAAATCGATGTTGATCACTTTAAATAAATAATGGTCGCATTGGTCATGTCTTTACCTATTCGAAGGAATAAAGCTTAATTGAGCAGGCTCGATATATAGCCGAATAAAGATATTGACAACAGTAAGTGAACAGTGGTCCTGATGTTTATTAACCAGTTTATAAGATTATATCGTACTTAAATATTTGTTGAACTTCTGATACGTTTTCTTACAGTCTTCACTTTGTTGAATCTTTATCCTTAATGTTGTTTGTTATTGATAATAATTGCTCTTTTTCATCTATAAACTCCATTAAAGCTTTGACACAGTTCAATATCTCATTGCCAGTTTCTTCTATTTCATCTTTCGGTAACATGAACTTATGTTTTTTGCTTCTTAACTCTATAAGGTAGCAGTAAGGTATGCCGGCTTCACCATAGCTCCAATCGTTACTTGTACCAGCCGCTCCGTACATTACATCTCTTGATATGCCCACTTTGTATGTGTTGCCATTGGTTTCGTGGATAGCCTGGAAGGAAGAGATATTGATTGTTAATGATAAGTACTGAGACAGATGACTCAACGTGCTTTCTTAGGTATACAGTATAGGCATAAAACCTTGAGCGGAAGTAGCATAGTGAACTAAATAGTGTACAAATGAGGCAGCTTCCAAGGTAATTATATGGTTTATGGTTATATTCCATGGCTCTTAGTATCTATTATACCAGCTAGCGCACTTATTTTTCCTATTCTATAAAACAGATTAGATGCAAGCAAGTCTGATATTATGCAATTATAAAATACTAGCAGTCGACTGCAAGTTCGTCCGCGTGAAAACCACTTGCCCTTCTAATTGTCTATGACAGACTTTCATACAAATTTTCTTACCTATTGCTCTCTCTGTCTGCTTCTGACAACACCGGGTTCACTCAATGTTTCCGGCAAGACGTTTTGTTTGAGACAGTCACATGTGTCACAGTTCTTTGTGATGAATACTTTTTTAGCGCGACGCATGCGATGTGTTGATTGGCGAGGCGTATCTAAGATGGCCACTGCGGTTTGTTAGGATGGTGACTACGGTTTGTTTGTCAGTGTCATTAGAATTTAACGAAATTCACCTTAAAAAACTGCCGTCATTGAATAACGGATTTCGCTGTTTTAAATGACTGGAAAGCCAAAAATACTGGACCATAATGATCTTTGAGTAACTGTAAGCTCATACAAAACAACAAAAAACAGCTCACTCTTAAAAGATTCGTAGAGGCCCAGATTCTTTAAAGAAGTTTGTACTTGTAACTTAGAATTCTTATATCATCTTACCTTAGACATGACAGTCGCCCCTTCAAGTAATCTCACGTAGTCGGGACACGGCTCGTCCTTAGAGGCAAAAGGGAAAAGAATCACTTGCCCGTAGCTATGTAGCGTGATGTAAACTTTGAATGGAATATCAGAGTTGAGGATAAAGTCCTGAAAAATTCATTTAGATATTTACTCGATATTTTATTCAGGGTAAGTAAGTATACTAATGTATATTAGATGTATAAGTATTTATACACTTCAAATGATATACAAACGCTTACTTTAATTTCGAAAGTGTTTGAAGCTTGTTGTTGCTGATTAAAAAAAAACCTCGAACTAAAAACCTTTTTAAGTTTTGGAGTTTTCGAATTTAAAGTTAGCGCCTGTCTTATCCTGTTTATCTGATGTGAAATATTAATACTTTCTAATTAAATATTAATCCTCCTGATTAGTTTCTAAACGACAACATATAAACATTCTGATTGTACGGCGTTGCGTTCATTTCCATATAAAGCGAAAGCTGACCAATTAAATAAACTTGAGTCTTAGGAATTGTAAATTTCTATGTTCCAGTTGAGGCTTAAAGCCACAAACTGCTAGAGATAGCTCAAATACTAAAAACACGCGGATAAAGTCGCGTGTACACAAAAAAAAAATAAGCTTAACCGTGAAGCAATTGAGGCTTAGTGATCATACGTTAATTTGCTTTCAACAGAAGCGATAAACAAAAAATGACACACAATTACACGATAAAACAATTATACAGAACATAGCGGTTTAAAATCGCTGCAGTGAAATTGATTTACTACTAAAACCCGTTCGCAGTTTAATCTCCCCGCGCAGCGCCGATGTCACGATCCCGGTATCTACAGCACATTACAGCTTTACATTAAACTGTGTAATGGTATTTGCTGCGCTCCTTTATTTGTTATGAACAGCAAAAATACTGTGAATCACGCACCCAACGTATCATGTGTTGCGGAAAGAAATACTTATTAATTTGAGATAAAAACATCATGCTTGGGCATGTAGAGAGAATGGATGAAATTTAGAATATTTTAAAAGGTCAAGAGTACCTTTAACCGATGGAACCTTGTATGGAAGGATTAATGAGAATGGAAGAAGCTAAGGAAGTATGCAAGGATTGTTGCATAGAATGTAGTCTCTACCTACACCTAGGCGTGATATTATGTATGTAAAACCATCATTATCCGCTGTACATATATTGATATGACTATACATACATAATATTAAATATTGTAACAGTTTTTATTATTTTTTACATGCCTTTATTTTTTTTGTATGTAATAAGTATCGGAAAAAGCATCACTAAATTCTTATTTAATATTTGTTTAGTTATAGGGTTACTTTTCTTACATCAATAAAAGAAACTACTTATTTACAAAATAGTTCACATACACAGTAAAATTCATATAAAATTCAATGAAGGAAACATTTGAACTCAAAATCGAGAGGTCGTGGTTCCAAAACCCGTTGGACTCTATTGTCGTACCCACTTCTAACACGGTCTATACAAACAATAAAAAAATTATATCTATACTAAAGCCAAACTCGATTGAGAATGCTTGTCAACAAACAAATTTAAAATGAAGGTAGAAATTGCAACACGTATTATGCCTAATAAATTTAAAATTATGTTTTGTTATTTTAAAAAAACTTATTTAAAAGATATTGAATATATTAATTACTTTTAAGCTTACTAATCTAATTTACTGTCATGAATTCGTCATTAACTAGTTTATAATAAAAATTAGTTGTAAAATGACTAGTGATTTCTACCTTCATTTTTAATTTGTTTGTTGACAAGCATTCTCAATAGAGTTTGGCTTCAGTATAGTTATGTTCAGCAATCATACCCTCATAGCTCTTGATTCAGGTTCAGAAAAGGGTACAGGGCCTCTATAGAACGTATTTGACGGATTCCCCGATGACTCTTTGCCTCCCCAGCCGTAACTAAAAAGTACACATGGTATTCGATAATCTGCTTATAAAAATTAATAAATCATACTTTTAAATAGGTATTTATAGAAGGGTTATTTTATACTCCACTTAGGTATTCTACTCATCTCATTTTATGTCATTCAATCATAATGGTAACTTAAGAAATTAAAAAAGATACGAGGTGAATTTCTAAAAGATTTTAGTATTTTTATTAGTTATAATTTAGCTCTTGATTGCAATCACAGCTGATGGTAAGTTATGATGCAATCTAAGATGGAGGTGGAATAACTTGTTGGAAGTCGGATGAAATACACACGCTGTTCGGTTTCAACATGACATTGTACCGGAGCTTTTTATCGGTTGGCGATACCTCTTTGTTAGTAGGGTTGGTAACTAGCCACGGCCTAAGTCGGCCAGACTTGGACTAATTTTTAACCGACGAAAAAAACGGAGGAGGCTCTCAATTCTACACGTATTTTTTTTTTATGTATGACCACGCATAACTTTTTACAGAGTTGTCCGATTTTTATAATTCTTTTTTTATTAGAAAGGGCATACTTCCAAGGTGGTCCCATTGTCATCATGTTTGGATCTGATGATGATATCCTGGGAAAATAGAAGAAACTCTTCAAATTTTACAGGCATACTTGCAGCAATTTCGGTTTTTGTGTAAGTATCGGTAGCTTCTTGGCTACTAGTACTATGAGAGTATAGTACTAGTACGTTACGTGGGGATAAATTACTAAAATGTAAGAAATAAATTTTTTTAACAAAACATAGAACCGACTCAATTGCTTTAATTTACCTAAGCATATCTAGTAGTCGGTGCCAGCCAAGGTGCTACTTTAAGGACATTACCTAGAACCCACAAACTGCTTTACTACGTTAAATAAATGTTCTTTAAACTTGCTGGCACCGACTTCATAGATATGCTTAAGTAAATTAAAGCAACTAAATGAGACAGTTATTTTTTACTTTTTAGTGCGTTTTGGGTCGGTTCTATTTTTTGTTAAAATTTTTTATAGAAAATGTTAATCGGCCGAGAATCAGCCCAGGACCTCCTTTATATAAATTCAATGCGCGAACCACTGCGCTATGGAGGCCGTCAAAAATGTAAGTTACGTAGTATGTTCAAATAAAACCATTATATTGCATGGCCGTCGGAGCCCACGATAAAACACCACAAGCCAATTCAGATCGTGTAACCATTGACTCTAGCTTTGAACTGAACCCTTTGAGTTATAAAACAAGATATTCTTGCAGTGATTGTTATATAGAAACGTGGTGCAGTAGCCAGACTTTGGTTCAGTAGACACGCGGCTTTAACGCCTCTAGTAAATGACACTGATCTGGAATTCCAAATATAACGAAACAAGGGAAAAATTAACCGTTTCAAGACATCACCCACACCTACTAACAGGTCAAGTAAAATAAAAGCTTTGTAAGAAAGATTATACCTGAAATTCCTATTAAGATCGACACCCACACACACACCTCTGTGTTTTGCTCTATTTTTCCTCCACATCCGGTCGCCCGTATGCGAGTGCTCATACCCGTCGGGGTTCACGACTGGGTGGAAATACCTATAAATTGGATATAGGACAGCTTAACGGGCAATGCATTGAGACGAATATCTTAGCATTCCATGGATTCACCGTGCGGGTGCCGGGTCCATCGCGTGGCTGAGAGAAAAACTCCGAACAAAGCCCGAGACTTGTGACTCGGGTGTAGGTTTAAGGGTACCCTTAGTGACGGCCGTCAACACTCACCTCCTCTGTTCAAGTTATTCTCCCTGCCCAACCATATTCGGAAGGACCCTACTAGTGCAGCTTTGGACACTCGTTCCAATATGGAGCTTACTGCGCTTCTAGTAAGGCCAAGGTCTTTTAGCAGGTTGTAGAGAGACTTCGCTGGTATACCCCTCGCACCCACTTCTACCGCGTATAAACTAACCACATAGCCATTTTTGGTTAGTTCATTAGTAAGGTCATAGTATTTATTCACTTTGAATACATGGTCTTTAGGGATGTTTGTTTCCCACGGCACTGTAAGCTCGACAAGTACTATACGTTTAATTTGTTTGGAAAAAAGAAATATGTCCGGTCTAGATGTCGTAATAGCTAAGTCTTCCGGGATTTTATAGTGCTTATCATACGTGTCCATTAATATAGTCCAATCAGGAGCAGAGCCCAGAATTGAATAAGGCTTGCTGGTGGAATTTGTACTTGAGCCTGCTTTAACGAAGTTAGTTTGTCTTTTATTCGTCGTCAACCCTTTTTGAGCCCTAGCTACTGAAAGGCTTATAGCTTCACGTATGATTTCTAGTACTCTGTCGTGGCGGCGTGAGTAGAGACCCCTGTCCAGGAGCACCTTGCATCCTACCAATAAGTGCCTTGCAGTGCCCACTGCCTCACCAATTTTTCCGAGGCTTTTCCCCATCTTACTAGGTTACTCTGATCTGGGAGAGTCAGTTGAAAGGCATTAAGATAAAATTTCAATAAGGCAGGAGACCAATCATACAGCAAGGCGCGCCACTTCAGAGCCAGAGGGATGCAGAACTCGCCTAAGTTTAACCACTCGTTTTGCATTTCTAGGTTCATGGCATGCACTTTGTAGTTGTCGTCCTCATCTTGTTTAAGAAAAGATTTTATTATGTCTTGGTCTTCCTTTTTACGTCTTGCACCCAACCCGGTTCTATTTACCTGAGCCCCTGCCATAAATTGTTTGTAAAATTGAAGCCTAGAGTCAAGTTTTCCGGCACCCTCGTCTTTAGGAAGTGATGCAACTAGTTCGTCCTGGGACTTAACTAGAATGTGCGTTCTGGTAACCCTGAGGTGTTTATAGAGTTCCGATGGCCTTTTTAGTTTTAACCCAAAATTATTGTAATCTCTGAATAGAGTTGAAGGGTCAGCCGAGAGTGCTAGACCAAACCAAGACTTCAATGTTTTTATGACATTTGCATCTAGTTTTGCCAGATGGATTCTGCCAATATCATAAACGAGGAATGGCCAAGTCAGACGTGAAGTGAGATAGTTGTCATAGACCCACGCTTTTTTTATATTGTTAATGGGCTGTTGGTCTACCTTATTGAGGTCATTTATGAAGTTATCGACGACTACCTCAAGGGATGGTGTGCGTCCTTTGTAATCAATCTTTCTACCGAGGAACTTAAAAGGCAATGCTTCAGCAATGGTGGTTACACTTTGGCCACTAATAGAGAGACCCGGATCGTAAGATGTAAATTTAGTATTTCGTCTCCCCAGACATAGACAGTGACATTTGCTTGGCTTTACCCTCAGCCCACCAGTCCATGAGCAGAACTCATCCACTACATTCAATAGCTCCTGACAGTGTTTTGGGTTTCGTGTCAGTAAAGCAAGGTCATCTGCAAAAGCTAAAATGGACTCTGTATATTTATTGTTGATTTTAAACCGATAGCCCCATTTCTTTTCTTGAACAATTAATTTATCTATTAGAATATTGATGACTACATTAAAAGCTATTGGGGATAAGCAGCAACCTTGAAACAGCCCCACATTGTAATGTAGGGGTTTTGAGTACTCATTGTTTACTGCTATGGTGAATTTCAATTTTGAATAGTAAGAAGTGATTAAATCAATAACTAGATCAGGAAAATTGTACCACCTCAAGGCGAAAGTCAATAGATCATGCTGGACAGAACCAAACGCATTTTCTAGGTCTATCCAGCAGATCGTAATTTGCCTTTCATATTTTCTAGCATCCTTGAGACTTTCGCCTAGAAGTGAATTGTGTTCCAGGCAACCAGAAATTCTGGGCAAAAACCCTTTCTGGTGATTAGGCCTGAAATACCTATTGTTTATCATGTGCTTTGTCATTTTTGTTTGTAATATACTGAAAAATAATTTAGAAATAGTATTAGTTAGAGCTATCGGTCTAGTGTCCTTTGGATGAGTTACTTCGGCTTTTTTTGGGATGAGGACAAAAATCGCTTCGCCAAATGTCGCTGGTATTTGTTGTCCTAGCCAGATCTTATTAAATATGTTTAAGAGATGTTTACGGACTGAAGCACATTTTTTGTACACAATATAGGGGATGCCATCAGGGCCTGGTGCAGATTTAGATGTTTTCTTCCTGATAGTATTGTTTATTTCCTCTATGGTGGGTGGAATACTTTGAAAGTTTGCCAGAGGATTGTTAGGCCTTAGTGAATGAGGATCTGAATATAGCCTCCCCTGTCTTGGTACCTCATATGTGCTTTTAAAGTGGTCGTAAATCTGCTCATTGGTTAGGACAAGTTTTCCCTTTTTTTCCTTGAAAATGCTTTTTGAGTACTCAAAGGGGTTTTTATCAAAATTGACTTCGTGTTTAGCCCTGTATAAGTTATCGCGGCTTTCTGATATTTGAAGAGATATTCCTTGAATGAGTTTAAGGATTGATCGTAAAGCTCTGGACAGTTGATGACTAAGATGGTTGTCGCCCATATACACTGCGCGTAATTATCTGAATAATTAAAATACTTATTTGTAACTTGTGAGTTGTAATTATTATTTTGGTGAATTATAATTTTAGGCTTTATCGTCATTTATTATCGGGTGACGTCGTAAGTAAGCGCTAATTTTCAGATTATTAATTTCACGTCCATTAAAGAATTTAATCCAACACAGACAATATATATATATATATTCTTTTTAGTTTTCATTAAAAAGTGTAACCCACACTTAAGGGATTATTTATATATATTTAAGAATAAACATAATAACAAAAATTGCGGAACCGACGGGATTCGAACCCGTGTCTCTCTGGCAATCTGGGCGCCTTACTGCTAGGCCACGATCCCAATGACGTCAGTGCCGAAATTGTACTTTTGATATTATGTTTTTGGTATCCAGGTATACGGCCTGTAATGCCATCTACAGTATGAAATGAACATGTTACAATCCTATTGAAGGCTCATATTACTAATGCTCTTCAATTTTAAAGATGACATATTCCTATTTCATTCTTTTTAGTTTTTAGTGAAAAGCGGTAAGGCGTTCTTAGTGCCCCGATTGCCAGAGAGACGCGGGTTCGAATCCCGTCGGGTCCGATTGAATTGATATTATGTTTATTCTTAAATATAAATATATATATATATATATTGTAATTCACAATATTTAATCATTAAGTACAACTGAAAGTTTCAATATCTCAAGGCAAATAATTTGCAAAGTAATATTTTAAAAAGTAAATGCTAATTGGTGCAAAGTTGCATGCATTTTAAAGGTTACTATGTAACCTCGATCATCATTTAACTAATCCTATTGCCTTGATACTATTATTATAAGCTCACACGCTATATCTGCTGTAAATTTTTAAGGACTTGAGTATCTAACATATTTTGTGCTACAGCATCAGGTTCAGGTTGAGAGAGTTTAGAAATATCTCCGAATGACACGAAATTTCAAATCAATAAGATCTTTAAAGGCTAGTTAAGTAGCAAATAAGCTGTTTATTATTAAAATGAACAAATATTCATATATTATAATTAATCAACTTTCATACAAAAAAAAAACATTGTAATCGGTCCAATCGTTTAGAAACAACGGACATACGCTCAGATAGACACGTCAGGCTTACACCCCAATTGTTACGTCGAGTGTTAAACTAAAACTAAAATTACCAATCTTTATTAGTGATGCTTGATGGCAAGTTTGTGAAGTTGCGAACAATATGGTTAGCAATGTACGTGGCCACAGCCGGTGCTATCCACTCGCGAGCGTGTATTCCAGCATCCATCCACACTGCTGGGTTATTGGCGTCACTGTTTGACACCTTCAGAATCTGAATAATAAACAATTTGTTTATTTTTCTATTCTCTAAGAAAATCTCAGGAATTAAATTAGAAAAGCCAGTAAGATTTGACAAAAGTTCTCTTTTTCTTCAACGCACATAGAGAATTTTTGTAGTATGTTCAAATAAAGCATTGACTTAGTTTAAGCCGCTGGTAAATATGCATGGTCGGAGCCCACCACCAATCACCATAATCCACATTTGAGACAAGATACATCAGATCGTGTAATCATAAAACGACTCCAGCTTTGACCTGGGCTTTTGAGTTATAAAACAAGATATTCTTGCACTGATGTTTCTATAGGAACGTGGTACAGTAGCCATACTGTGGTTTAGTAGACACGCGGCTAAAACGCCTCCAAGTGATACTGATATGGAATTCCAAATATAACGAAAAGCCAGTAGATTTGACAAAAAATCTCTGTGCGTCCAATACCGAAATGTCCACTTGAAACGTCGATTGTGCAAAGTTAAATTGTAATGTAAAGTCAATCCTTTTATTATTGGAAACAGTAGAGACAGTCAGGTTAATAGAAATGTTTAGATATAAAAGTAGGAGATTTTTCAATTAGTAAATCAAATCAATTTATGTCATGAGTTTAAGTAAAAATCAATTAAAATTATCTATGTACGAATATTATGGATAGCTAAACACTGATATTACAATATTTATTTGCATAATATATTATTTGAAATTCTATAAAATAAAGATGTATTAATCATTACGCAAAAAGAAAAGATTGAAGGCCTGCTTAAATACGATACAAGATGGCTGCTGTAGAAAAATAATTACTTTTACGATTAATCTAATAATGAAATCATAGGAAATTGCATAACTATTATACCTTTAAATCTCTGCCCTCAAGAGAAGTACCGATAACTCCAACAGTGCATATAGAAGGATAATCTGAATCGAGCTCATCTAAGAAATCATGGATTACATTTAAACGATGATATTCATTCCAGTTCATGCGAGGTTTATCGTCTTTAGATGCTGTTAAACAGATGAGATTAATTTAGAATATTATGCAAAGTACGGTTTCGAAGAGGCAGATAAAGTTCCATGTATATGAGCGAAATACCACTGGCTGTCCTGACTCATCACTAGATCTCTAAAGCTATACATTTGATTGACTTTTTATTTAGAACAGTAACCTACTCATTTCGCAATGTAGACGCTTATTAAATACAGAATTTTCGAGAAAGAAATTTTTCAAAGCCAAGGAATAAGGTGAAAAACTTTTTAAATACTGAAACATATAAATATAAATTGACTTTACGAGTGGTCACGTTAATTTTGCTGTGGGTGTGTTTTTTTCTTTTATTGACTACAAGTTAGCCCTTGACTGCTATCACACCTGATGTTAAGTGATGATGCAATCTAAGATGGAAGCGGGAATTTGTTAGGAGTAGGATGAAATCCACATCCCTTTCGGTTTCTACGCGACATCGTACCGGAACGCTAAATCGCTTGGCGGTACGTCTTTGTCGGTAGGGTGGTAACTAGCCACGGCGAAAGCCTCCCACCAGCCAGACCAAGACAAATTAAGAAAAATCTCAATCTGCTCCGCCGGGAATCGAACCCAGGACCTCCGTCTTATAAATCCACCGCGCATAACACTGCGCCGTGTGTGTTTATTGGGTAAAAACTTAAAATACCTGCACCCTGAAATATTGTAAAACTTACTCGTAGTCTATATAAATAGAAAAGAAAATAACGTTTAAACAATAACCATTTCTTAAGTTTTCTTGTTCAACCCTTGGTATGATAGTCTTAAAGGATTCTTGCAACTGAATATCTTCGGAACATGGTTTGACCAGTAGTTTGTCATCTCGAAGGTCTAAGCATTTTGGTCTGTTGACTTGGACATGTCTGATTTCGTGAGTAACTTCACAGTACTGGCATCCAACATCATACTGGAACCTTTCGTAATTATCATCGATGATACACGCATTTGATTCAAAAGATTCATCATTTTGCTTGAGTTCATCATCTTTCAGAATACGAAAGTCTGATGTTGAGCTATGGGATTCACTATTTATATGCATGTTTGTTTGGTTACTTAAATCGTTTATTGTTGTTATTCATAGATCTATATAATCTAAGTTATACTGTTATTTTCCTAAGTGAAGTACATTTCAGAAATCATTTATTGTCAATGCGTTGCTGTGGATGAGGACCAAAAAAATTATAAGTTGCTATTGATAACAATAGTTTTCTTAAATTAAGTGAATATTGAAATCTTAAGTAAATTTTGACCATTATTGTATATGTACAGAAAAATATACGTTGTTATTGCCAATTTTTTCTTTACTTATTTTCTCAAATTAAGTACATTTCTGAAATCATTTATCGTTGGTATATCGCTGTGCATAAAGAGCACAAAAACTATTTTGAAAAACATTTTTACACGAATATTTTTACGCTTTAAGATTCAGGGTAAAGCTTTAAATCATTTTAATTTTTGTAAACAAAATAATTAAAAAACTTGCTGTGTTTGTGATTTTGTTTGTATATGTTTGACAAATGTGACTGAAGATAACAAGTATATGCATAGATTTTAGATATTTCATAGATATTTTGGAGACTAGATACCAAAGAGTATATTATATTATACAAGGTTTACAATAACCTGGTAATGTTTTTTATTAACCGACGAAAAAAAACGGAGGAGGTTCTCAATTCGACACGTATATATTTTTTTTTTTTTTTTATGTATGACCACGCGTAACTTTTTACAGTGTTGTCCGATTTTGATAATTCTTTTTTTATTAGAAAGGGCATACATCCAAGGTGGTCCCATTGTCCGCTTGTTAGGATCTGCTGATGATATCCTGGGGAAATTGAAGGAACTCTTCAAATTTTGGAGGCACGCTTACAGCGATTTCGGTTTTTGACTCGGTATCGGTAGCTTTTTGGCTACTAGTGCTATATAATATACTATGACAGTATAGTACAAGTACGCTACGTGGCGATAAATCACTAAAAAGTAAGAAATAAAAATTTTTAACAAAAAATAGAAGTAAAAAATAACTGTGTAATTTAGTTGCTTTAATTTACTTAAGCATATCTAGGAGTCGGTGCCAGCCAAGGTTTCTACTTTCAAGGACGTTACCTAGAACCCACAAACTGCTTTACTACGTAAAATAAATGTTCCTTAAACTTGGCTGGCACCGACTTCATAGATATGCTTCAGTAAATTAAAGCAACTAATTTACACAGTTATTTTTTACTTTTTAGTGCGTTTGGAGTCGGTTCTATTTTTTGTTAAAAATTTTTATTTACTCGTTGTTAACTTTTTACTTTACACAGTTAGAATAAAAGAGCGTTTTATTTCCTCCATCCTCGTACCTTCTACGCATTGTTAAGCTATGGAATGCCCATCCAACTATTCTTTTCCCAGTCACCTACAATGTGGTTATATACAAGATTATGTATAAGATAAGAGTGAGTAGGTAACTTTTAGGCAAGCGTGATTTACTGTAGTCTGCATTTTTGTGCAATATAAAAATACATAAAAAAAGAAGATCGGCATAATAAAATCTTAATAATTAGTAAAACATCTTTTAGGTAAAAACAGATTGTATTAAGATGTAAAAGCCTGTGCCAAATAATTACTGTAATTCACATAATTTTGTTATTTCAAAGAATTACAATAGTTTCGAACTATATGCTGTTATATATATATTGACCCTTGTAACGTGTCGTATATAATTATCTTATTTACCACAATACCTAATATTACAAAGTAATGAACACGAACGAATCTGTAAAACTGACAAAAATTTAATAGGCAGAGAAGTGCGTCGTCGGTCGATTGGATCGCTCATTGATCTGAATTCAAAGATTATTTGAAGTCCGTACGTTAAAAATAAAATAGCTATAAAGGGATCCCGATAAATCTAACAAGCGAGTAACAAGAAGGGGGCGCAATTAAAAAGATAAACGCGTGTAAGACGAAGTCGAGGCGACATTTGGGTGGGGTGTCGGGGACCGCCGTCTGGTTAGCGGGTTACCATGAGACCTGCCTCTACTATGAAATCTCACCTTCACCTTCATTTATTTTGAATAAAAAATACCATCTTTCTCTATGAAAAAATTTTGACGGCCTTCGTGGCGCAGTGGTATGAAAAATCTCAATCTGCCCCGCCAGTAATCGAACCAGGACCTCCGTCTTATAAATCCACCTCGCATATCATTGCGTCAAGGATGAGATGTGTCTCCCACTATGTTGGATTTTTGCAATGACAGTCAATTTTTATGTACCAATAGTAGAAGGAGGCATTACCAGATCTCTAACTCAGCTGAGACTAGCTTCTTCATCAGATACTTCAGACCTTCGATTTTTAACATCAAATGAAGCGGCCTACCAACATTTTTTGTTGAGGCGGTAGGTATATGTCGATGTCTAATAGTTTGGTTGGGCTCTTATGTATTCTAATCAGGTTCACCAGGTACTCCTGATCTTCGATTATCCTAGTTTTTATAGTTTTTCCTTTATTTGGTCACTAAACCCTAACTCTGTACCAAATTTCAACTCTCTGAGTTTATGGGAAGTACTAGTTCTATTTTGATGATCATGAGTGAGTGTCGTAAATGCGAAACTTTGCTTTCGTTTAATTTCGGAACTGAATGACCTAGACTCGAAATTTTGGATTTTAAGTATGTGATTATAGCTTACTGAATATCGAAAATTTCAGCATTCTAGTCTTTTCCAAAGGTTCTCATAATAGGGCCTGAAAATGCGGCCAAATGGTGCCTGTAAATGCAGTGCTTGCTTCGCGCTTGACTTAGCGGGGGCACTGCCGTGCACCCTGATTATATGGCACTCGTAGCCAAAAATGCTACCGATGCTTACACTAAAACCGAAATCGCTGCAAGTGTGCCTATATTGAAATTGAAGGAACCCTTCAAATTTCCCAGGATATCATCATTAGATTCTAACATGATGACAATAGGACAAATTGGAAGTGTGTTCTTTCCATCAAAATCAGACAACTCTGTAAAAAGTTATGCGTGGTCATACATAAAAAAATATACGTGTCGAATTTAGAACCTCCTCCGTTTTTTTCGTCGGTTAAAAATAAAGTGAAATAAACTAACAATTCACCATGTAAATATGATGAAAATATATAAAGTTATACAGTAAAATTTCTAGGAAAAAACGAATCTTTGAATGATAATGATGATGCATAAAAATAAAATGAAGCAAAAATAGTTAATTCAAGACATGCACATAAAGATGTGCCAAATCGTATAGTATCAATTGTAACAGTTGAAAATTTTAGTAAACTGCCAAAGGCATTTAAATATAACTGCGGAAACATATAGGTACATACCGAAGACCGTGTTTCACGGCATACAACTAAAAACTTGGAAATGTAGTGAGAAACATGTGAGAAATAAGTGAGAAATATAAGTCAGTAATAACTAAGAACAGTAGTAGGGTATTTTCATTAAAAGGGAGTGCATAGGGGAGGGGAAGGCGTTTACTGAAAATATCTGATTACATCTAATTATCGAGCGAGTGGCGCGCCTCTTAGCGCCTTAACTCTTTGAGCTTCTCTTGATTACGCGCCCATTGTTTGCGCAAATGTTTGAGAATACCAACAGAGCACTATATTGAGATTTGGGAGGCTTGGATTCAAGTTTTAGATATTCAATATCCGGTCTTGCTGACTGGTACAATGGTTTAACAATGGCGAAGTCGCACCAGTGTTTGCAGTGGTAAATTTTCTTAATAGATGGACTAACGGAATTCGAAAAAGTATCCGTCGAGCTGCTAGATATAATGACCATTTATATATTATTACTAGCTGACCCGGCAAACGTTGTTTTGCATTAAAAATTAAAAAAAAATTTAGATGAAAATTAGATAGTAGTCGATTCTCAGACCTGCTTAATACGCATACAAAATTTGGTAAAAATCGGTTAAGCCGTTTCGGAGTAGTACGGTAACTAACATTGCGACAGGGAAATTTTATATATTAGATAATTACTTTTCCTCTCTGATTACTTTTACGAACTCATATTATATGTTTGTCTTATATGACGGTCCCCATGGCGCAATGGTATGCAAGTTGGATTTATAAGACGTAGGTCCTGGGTTCAATATCCGGCAGGACCGAAATTGAATTTTTTTTAATCTATTCAGGTCTGGCTGGTGGGTGACCCCAATCGTGGCTAGATACCACCCTGCCGATTTAACGTGCAAAACCAGAAAGAGGAGTGGATTTATCTTACTCCTAACAAGAAAGCCCGCTTCCATCTTAGATTGCATCATGAGGTATGATTGCATTTATGAGGTAACTTTACCACGTACAGAGTGTTTTATGAAAAAAATTCCTACTCTATGACCACAAAAGACTCATGTGACATGTAATATTTTTTAACGTCATAATTGCTTTTATATGTAACGAAATAATGTCAACAAAATTTTTAAGTTGCAGTTAGTATTTTTTTCAAATAAATGTTGATTGATAAAATTCCTGAATATAATCAATCAAAGTGGAACCGAAAGGCACCAAGTATCAAATATGGGACGTAAAATGTATGAAGGCAGGGCAGCGGTTGTTTCTGAGAAGCTTAGACAATAAGGGTTGTAAGTAGACTATATGAAAGTATTGTATTTTTTACTAATTACAACCGGTGCGTAATTTCTTAAGCTACCCAGGTTTAAAGATCTACTATAATAATACAGTCGCATAATTATGCCAAAATCAATTTAACTCGCCTGTGCCCGCAAACTTGAATTGTAGCGACGTAGTAAGACTAAGTTACATAGCGCCTTTTTAATGTTTACTGTAGCAAGAAAGATGGAATCCAAAAATTATAGGAAAACTTACTTTACTAATATTATAACTTAGGCAAAAGTTTTTATGTATGATTGGATGTTTGTTACTCTTTCACGCAAGAACTACTACTACTACTACTACTACTACTGAATTAATTTTGATGAAACTTTACAATAATATAGCTTTCATATCCAAATAATATACTACTAGCACGAGAACTACGCGGGTGAAAGCGTGCTTCTCTAGCTAGTTAGTAGAGTACGAGTCAGACTTGTGAGGTAGAGGAGTTGATTATAATTATGAATCCACTAAGCCAACTAATACTTTTTCAGCCGTTAATATTATAAAAGAAGGAAAAAATGTAATGAACGTGATGGTAGAAGGATGTCGCACAATGCAGATACAGAAGTTACTCCACGACAGAGATATTCAGTTTGATGTCGCTGAAGGGACAGTTTCAAGAAACAGAAGTCCTGTCAGCCGCAATGGATCAAGGCAAAGATCTCCCAGTAAGGCTTTTAGTAATATATTATTAAGGATTTTGTTACAAATTCTATTTTGTATCTTTATTGTGATGATAAAATTATAAAACGATTGATCACGTGTGGAGGAGATGTTAGTTTAATACTGATAGAGTCAATATCAATGTAGGATCGTATTGCAAAAGTGAGATTTCGTGCTTATGCCTTGCAGTTTCCTCGCTGGAAGTAAGCAACAATTGTGCTGCTTTGTATAGCAATAAAGTAACTATACATGAAAAGTAGACAAAACTGTGCATCATAAAATTTTGAAAAGCAACAGCTTCAGTATGCGTCGATTTGATTTTAATTAGAATTCCTATCGTTTTTCTAATTTATATTTCATTAACATTGCGCTTTATTATTCGACCTGGATTATAATTATAGAGATATATTTTATAGGGTAACAAATACCCTATGAAATAAAATTTGTGGAAAGCAAATAACTCTAAGGGTCTTTTCACACCTGATGCAAGATACATCGATATTGTCGTATTCGCGACACATTTTCCGTTAGATGTTCAATGATCTTTTTGAATGTAGTTCATCATGTTGTGATATTTTAAATTCCAGGAACTCTAATCGATTGGAATGATTTTTATCCACTGAAGAATATTTATTATTTTATGGAAAATTTAGAAGTGTGTTATCCATCAATATGTACCGTTTCATCTATTGGTCGGACGGCAGAAGGACGAGATATAAAGGTCAGTAAAATATCAATATATTACTTACTCAATTAAGCTATTGCAATGCCAAGCTCGCAAAGAAAAATTCCTTAGATGACGTTTTGACAGAGCAGATAATAATTATGTCCATTAGTTGTTCTTCCTATTGAATTTGAGTAGCAGCCAGCTGATGTTTTAACCTTTTACCCACGCCTGGGGCTTAAGGAAATAATGCTTATCATCTTGGGTCCCAGGGTGAAGTTACTTAAGTGGAGTATTTATGGATGTATGTATTTCCAGGAAAATCTCGAAAGACACGAGAGTCGTCATGGCAATGTATAAACAACGGCAAGTTATTGTTAATTAATTGTTGCAGATATTAAAAATTTCAAACAGCAATTCTGGCAACACCGGCGTGTGGATCGATGGTGGTATACATGCTAGGGAATGGATAGCTCCGTCAGTGGTGACTTTTATAGCTGACCAACTTGCAAAGAACATGGAGAGTCTACCTGAATATTTAACTAATAAGGACTGGTACGATTTTTAATATATAAAAAATAATTAAAAAATTAAAATCATCTTGCTTTATAATGTAATCAAGACGTTTTTAATTTTATCTAACTTTATTTTTATACTAACATAGTAAAGCTGAAGAGTTTGTTTGTGTGTTTGATCGCGCTAATCTCAAGAACTAATTTTAATTGAAAAATTATTTTCGTGTTGGATAGTTCATTTTCTCAGGAAGGCTTTAGGCTTTATGACATCACGCACAAATGGAAAATGTGGAAATTACGGGGAAATTAGTCATCTTTGAGGGCTAATATAATATGTAAGAAGATATTTTCATTTTCGTAATCTTATTTATTATAATTCTACGCGGACGAAGTCACTGATATTTGCTAGTCAATAATACATGAAAACGTGTCGATCACCACGAATCTTGTTTCTTAAAAAATTTTTTTAACAAAAAATAGAACCGACTCAAAACGCACTAAAAAGTAAAAAATAACTGCGTCATTTAATTGCTTCAATTTACTTAAGTATATCTATGAAGTTGGTGCTAGCCAAGTTTAAGGAACTTTTATGTAACGTTAAAGGAGTTTGTGGGTTCTAGGTAACGTCCTTTAACCTTAACCTATAATTATTATTATTCTTTATTTGTATTCCACACACACAATAAAAAAAACAGTACAGAGATAAGTTAAAAAATATATATGTAGGATACCAGCCTTAACCTTAACCTATAATCAACGGTCATAATATATATACACGTGTCGAGTTGAGGACCTCCTCCGTTTATACGGGGTCGGGGTTTATACTGGCTCACACCCTTAAACGAAACAATTTGTTGTCCAGGTATTTCCTCCCTGTAGTAAATCCAGATGGCTACGTGTATTCGCACACAACTGATCGCATGTGGAGAAAAAACAGAGCGCGCATCGGTAATACTGTACACGGTGTCGATCTTAACAGGAACTTCGGGTAAGTTTAGTAGCAAGACTGCCTCGTTGGTCTAGTGGTTAGCCTATGTGGCTTCGATCACGAGGTCCTGGGTTTGAATTGGGTCGGGACAAGGATGGATTCCGTATTTTTCATTATTTTATGAAATTTTCAGCACATTCCAAGCCCAGAGTCGGGAAGTTGGTGGTGTTATGCCCCCGTGCCTCGGAGAGCACGTTAAGCCGTCGGTTTCGGTCACTATCATCAACATCTGATAGTGATCGTTAGTAATCTGATAATGATGATTACAACCAAAGTCAAAAATACTAGACCTGCTAATAAACACTTCGATTTCGCTTGGGATAAATTTTGACGACCTCCGTGGCGCAGTGGTATGCGCGGTGGATTTATAAGACGGAGGTCCTGGGTTCGATTCCCGGCGGGGCAGATTGAGATTTTTCTTAATTTGTCTTGGTCTGGCTGGTGGGAGGCTTTCGCCGTGGCTAGTTACCACCCTATTGACAAAGACGAGCCAAGCGATTTAGTGTTACGGTACGATGTCGTGTAGAAACCGAAAGGGGTGTGGATTTCATCCTACTCTTAACAAATTAGCCCGATTCCATCTTAGATTGCATCATCACTTAACATCAGGTGTGATAGCAGTCAAGGGCTAACTTGTAGTCGATAAAAAAAGGCTGTTATGCTATCTCAGACTATAATCTATTTTGTGCAAATTTGTTCTGGATTTGTTCAGTCGTTCTACCGTGATCGAGTAACATATACATACATCCATTACCTCATTCCTTCATTCACGACTGAGCTACAGAAAATAATCGATCAGATTTTGTTTCTTACCAGCGTTCTTTTTTCAGATATCGCTGGTTTCCAAGGGAGGATTGCCCCGGAGACGATCCTTGTCATTTGAATTATCGTGGATCTGAACCATTTTCGGAACCAGAAACTACAGCAGTAAAGGTATATAACTTTCAAACTACAGATTTCTCTGTGATTCATTTATTTTATTTGTGACATAATGACGCCAATGAAATTTCATAATTGATGAAATTTATAATAAAGCTCTCGTATTGAAATGAATAGTTAGCTCGACATTTTCGCTGGGCAATTATATAGTGAGTTTTTGCTTTCTTCCGAGAAACACTTAGTAAAATTTTTTAACTGGAAATTTGGAAGTTGATGGTTGGGTGGTGACTGTCGATCTAGGTCATAATTATCATTAACATCTAATAGTGACTGTTAAGGAATTATACAATACTAGCGACCCGCCCCGGCTTCGCACGGGTGCAATGCTGGTACTAAATGATGTCCCTACATTTTGAATGTTTTGTACCTTGAAAAATATTCACTTAAATTACATGCTGTGAAGGACAATAGTGATCTATATTGAATGCACAAAGTATTTAAGATACTTAATTGGATAAGGATTAATGCAGTATTGCTTACAATCGCTTCGTAAATTAGCCACTACTTTTGGTTAAAAGTAAAAGATAAAAAATGGTTAATGTGGGTTATCCCTAAGAGATAGACATATGCCATCATGAGACAGTTTTGTTGAGCTTTTTAAGGTGTGCAACACTGTAGTACATTATTTTGTATAACTCGTAGGGTTTAGCCAGCGTTTGCAATATAAGCGCAAGAAATGCGTTAGTCAACGACATCACATCAGAAACCTTTAAAACATCAGTGTTTCTCTACTTTATTATACATGTATTATACACATAAATCTTCCTCTAGAATAACTCTATCTGATGTGGTGAAACCGCATGAAAATCGGTTGCGTAGTTTTAAAGATTTAAGCATACTTACGTAGGATCAGACAAATGAAAGAGATTTTGTTTTATACAATGTAATGATTAGATACTCTGCGAACTCGCATTAGAGCAGCGTATCTCTATGTTCCTACTCATGTAGTGAGGGAGAGAGCTCGCTAAAATAGGCTGATAATGATGATAATGATGATGATGATGATTGAAACCAACATTTGTCAAACAAAGTACGTAATACATCACGATACTTTTATGTTCACAGGATCTGATCTTATATTCGGGAGTCCCGTTTAAGATATTTGTAACATTACACGCGTACAGTGAAGTTATATCGTTTCCCTGGTGTTTCACATCGGACCCCTGCGCTGATTACGTCAACTTGTTAGAGGGCGCTACTGCAATGGCTAAAGTGAGTTGGTGTAATTTGAAATAAATATTTTTTTTCCTTATTTGTTTACATATATACTTAATGTATTTTACTTTTGATCTGGGACTTTCCGGAATACGTCATCAGATTGTTTTTAAAATTTTTACCTTATTTCATACCTTAACTTACCCAAAACTAAACTTTGCTTATACTAAACTTTCTACCCGCAAAAATACGGGTTTAAAAATTTCTACGATTACCTATACTTATTTTTAGGTTAGATTGCTATCGATGTGTCAGTGTAGGTAGTACTAGTATTTATTTTATTATGTATTTCTTTCAAGACTTTTTCAAGAAGGCAAATAAAAAAGATTGTTATTGCAATGAATCTACTTAATTTGTTTTTGTTTTAGGCCATCTACGACGTAAACGGTCGTATGTATAAAGTCGGTAATTTCAAGGACATAATGTACCCAGCATCCGGTACAAGTATCGATTGGAGCTACGGCACCGCTCACATTCCTTTCTCCTACCTCATCGAACTGAGGAGTAAACAACACAAGTTCCTCTTACCTAAGGACGAGATTTTAGACTGCTGCATGGAGGTATATGCCGGTGTAAAGGCATTGGCGCAATTTGTTAATAAGAAGAATTGTTTAAATTGTTCTCCATTTTATAACAAAAATAAAAATAGCTTATGACAGTTTTAAGCCTCGATAGACATACGGTTTAGGAGTCAGAGTGCCTAGTGTGAGTTTGTAATCGAGTCGCTGCGCAAAAGCACAATGCAAAATAATTTGACGTTACGATTGGTTACGTTTTTACCCAGTTATTTGGAGAAAAACTCATACTTGCCCCTCTGACACAAAGCCGAGAGGTCCTTGGTCTAGTTTGTTTGACTATTGTCGTTTATTTGTCGATTGCAGAGCATTTTAGTGATGTTTAAAAATATGGCTAATATTCTATAAAAAAAACTATTTGTAAAAATTTAAGAGAGATGCTGAAGAAATCTATGAGTTCGTCTATGTTCGTACTATTGTATACGTCCTTATTATGACTGTTAATTGTATTATGTTTTAGCTTTATAAAGGTTGATTTAATATGATGTTTCATTAATATTTTGGATGTTTTGTCATATACCGCTAACTTCTGTAAAATACGATAATTATGTTAAACGTAGCTAGAAGTATGACTTGTTTGTCTATGTTTGTTTGTAAAAACTTTTATTAATCGTTTTAAATAAAAGTTGTATTTTAATGTGTGCAAATTGTAAAGCATTCATAAAATAAGAGTAAAATTAAACCATTATCTTTCATTTTTTATGTCTGTTTAATATTATCATCAAAATTGCTATCTATATGAATTCATCTGTGAAAAACATACAATGGGTTTTTCACCAGAGCTAAGTGGAGCATGAAGCTCTCAATGCTTTGTTGTGAGGCTTTTAAAGATTTTTAAGTTTTTTACGGCGTGCCAAACTTCTTGTCTGGTTTCTTAAATTTTGTTTGTGGTTTATCACAGAAATCCATCATGTTTATTATAATACAAATTTCTTATTCTATTAATAAGCTCATTAAATTCGACTGCTTACTAAACTTGGCAAGTTTCTAAAACTTGATCTATATTTTTTCAACGAAGTTCAACAAGCTTTCCACATCGCGTTAAATTCGATGTCAAGTTTTTAGTATTCTGTTTGTGGTCTATCTATGAACTCCATCAAGCTATTCACGGCGTGCCAAATTTCCTCGCAAGTTTCTAAAATTTGGTCGTTTGGCAATTTGAACCTATGCTTCTTGCTGCGCAGTTCTATCATATATGAGTATGGGATTTTCGCAATACCATAGCTCCAATCAGAGCTGGTCCCACACGCGTAATATGTGAGGTCCTTAGTACATCCCACTTTGTATATCATTCCACTGTTATCGTATATTGCCTGAAAAGAGATTGAATATTTTACTTTAAAGACAACAGAGAATTTTTACATTTTTATTTTTGCGATCTATTTAGTTAGCTTAGTTTCGAGTATATATACTCGTACGTGATGAACTCTAATCCCAGCTTTCTTCAATTTAGGAACTTATAATACCTTATAATCAGTTTAACAGTAGTTGATGTGTTCCGTACTCATAAATATTAATTGCAAAGTAAATACATAAGGCTTCACACCTACGCCTACCAGCTTGAGGCACTTTGGTCGTAGTAAAACTCTTTGCATGCCCTCATTGGTGTGGCAATTATCAAAATAAAAAAATCTAGTAGGTTCTTACGTGTTACCCTTGCCATGACAGTGCCGCCTTCTAGCAGCCGCAGGTAGTTAGGGCATGGATCTGACTTGTATCCCCACGGGAACAGGATCAGTTCATAGTAGCTATGGAACGAGAGGTACACCTTGAACGGTGTTTGCGAGCCTAATATTGTGTTCTGAAAAGTTTATAATACTGTAATTATGTTTTTATTACTCGACAGATTAAGAATTCGTCCCTATCTCTCTCTATGTTTATAGTATCGTGTTAAATAGAGATTGATAGAAACAATAAAGTGCCATAACAGTTTCACTTTTCAGCAGCTGCAGGTAGAGACACGGGTGTGACCTGTAACGCCATGGGAACAGGAGCAGAGTATCATAGTAATTATGGTTCGATGGATACCTCTTGATCGGTGTCTGGAGACTTAACATCTCTTGGATTGCCTCGTTGGTCCGGAGATTAACTTATGTGGTTTTGGATATTTAGTAAAACATTTTAGTCCCGAGTCAGGAAGTTGGCGTTACATTCACGTACCATAATCACTATAATCATTATCATCATCATAGAATTTGCTTTTTCAATGTCCATAATTGACTTCTTTACCATCATTAATGTATAATTACTATCTATAAATTATAAAAATAACTCACTCTCACAGCACAAGTTTCTGGCTCTGAAAAGGGCACAGGTCCTTTATAGAATACATGATTAGGTAAATCCGATGACCCTTCATCTCCGTTGTTTCCCCAGCCGTAGCTAAAAGCATAATATTCAATATTAGGTAAAAATAAAACTAAAGGCTAAGTCTGAAAGGATTTACTTTGCTTAATGTTTGGAGCCAGCTTTTGTTTCGGTGTTTTGAAGGTTGTCTTGAAAAGGTTAACGCTTGTCTAAGATCGATTTTTAGTTAATAGTACTCAGTATCATTATGTCTGTCAGTATTAGAGCTTGAAATGTAATTTTATAAAGTAATATTATGGAACACATATTACAAGTGCTGGGCAAAGTTAGTAACTGTGCCCAGTGGTTCTAGTTCTGCGTTGAAAAGTTAGTGGAGTTTAGCCCCCATGCACGAAGAGCATGTTAAGCTGTTTCTATCGGTCATTATCACCTAATAGTGATTGTTAAACAATCAAACTTTATTACCCCTCAGTCCGCTAAACTGAATGTGAGTAAAACCCGCTTCATATACATTCTATACTCCATATATATATAGCTCCATATATATATTATAGGAAGGGAGACCTAGTTTTGTAATGGCGCGTTAATAGGTTAAAATTCAGTAGTTATTTGACAGTACGTCTTTGAGGTACATCATTAAGGTAAGAGTTCTTAACCAATTTCAGACTACAACTGAAGAGGACGTGTCGTAGCGATATTACTGGTTGGAATTTCCGTGGAATACTTTACAATTTCGTTACCATTTATGTATATAGAAACAAGTAGTGTCAATGCGACGTGGCGTCTGTAGTTATCGTCTGCGGTCAGCTAGGATCTCGCATTTAGCCTTACTTATTTAAGTAGTTACCTAAAATTCCGATTGAGATCGACTCCAACCCGCTCTCCGTCTTGTTTAGCGCGGTTCTTTCTCCACATACGGTCTTTGGTGTGGGTGTACACGTAGCCGTCGGGATTCAGTACTGGGACTATGAACCTGCCAAAATATTTTGATCTTAAATATCTATAAAATTTTAATGACGAAAACTAATGAATTTCCATTTCATTTTGTTCCATTAACAGTTAAAGATGCATATGCATTAATGCACGTGTATTCTATTGCCACTTTCTCAAATTCTTTTAAGATAACAAATAACAATGTAATGAAGTATTTGGTTATTCTGTGGAATATTCTGGCTCGCTTGCTGTAAACGGTACTAGAGCCTGCAAAGTTGCTTAGGGCTTTATTCTTATTACTGCTGGCTTGAGTGATTCCTTTCACTTTTGATGTATTCACCTTGTATGATTGTAGGCCAGCGGACCCATATTTGACATAAGCATCTTAAGGATATTTGCATTTTAAAACCAATTTTAACTATCATGTAAGGTTGAGCTACTGTTAAATCTTACCAATCCTTATCAGTGATGGACTTGGAAAGTTCGTCGAAGTTCCTCACGATGAAGTCGGCAAGGTACGTGACGACGGCTGTGGTGATCCATTCCCGCGAGTGTATCGCCGCGTCCAGCCACACCGCGGGGTTACTAGCTTTGCTGTTCGATATCTTCAACATCTGATGATAAATTGAAAGCATTTGACGGTGAAAAAGAAATTTTCAATAAGTCAGGATTTCAGATTCCGAGAAGTCATTTAATTTTCTTAAATCTTGCCTGTGTCCAAGATTTTTGATAAACGTATTTTGATCGCAGATTATTGTCGATTTTTTTAAACGTTTTTTAAAAGACTTTTTTTTTTTTAAAAAGACTTCGGTAGAAGTGGCCACAATAATGATCCAACAGGATGGTTCTATGACAATTCGGATTCGAGGCCTGAATCAGGACCGGGATATTATTGAGAAGGATTAAATTTATTTGTTTAAAAAATTAAGTAGTGTGTAATTTGATAAACTATTATTATTAAAATAGAAAGTAAACTGTTTGGTTCACGCCGTTTTGCATGAACAAGCAAGCTAAGGGCCACGTATGAGTTCGAAACTAATATGGCATTTTCTGACAACAGTAACGTGTTTTGCAGCTGTTTTTATTTCAATGATATGGAAATTATTTGCGACAGTTTAAATTTTAATATTGACTAATTATAATTTATAGTACTCGTCTTACTTACTTTGATGTCTCTACCTTCTACAGACTTGCCAATAACCGACACGGTGCATATGGCGGGGAAGTCCCTTTCCAAATCATCCATGAACGAGTAAATTACATTTAGCTTGTGAAACTTCGTCCAGTTCATTAATTTTACTGCAAGGTTAAATTGTTAATTTTAATTATATAGTTGTTAACTTACAATATATAAATATGTAACTATTTTAACGGCTAACTAGAAAAATTTATCAAACAGAGTTCTTGGGTTCGATTCCCAGCTAGGCCGATTGGAATTTCTTTTTTTGATTCAGGTCTGGTTGTTGAGAGGCTTCGGTCGTGGCTAATTACCACTCTGTCAGCAAAACAAGCTCGTCCGCTTCCGTCATATTTTAGATTTTATCATAACTTACCAGGTGTGATTGCAGTCAAGGGTTAACTTGTACTGAATAAAAAAAAATAATTCTGCATCTTCTCTGTTTACTAAGTATAACCTTTGAATTTTATTTTACATACCTTTTCTTTTGAATGGCTTTTCCGATGGTATCATTTGTTTTAAGTCATTTCCTAAGCACTTTGTGAACATAAAACTTGGTATGACATCAGCTGGAAGTAAATTATTATAATATCAGACTTAGTAACCATCCTACCAGTAATTTTAATACCTATATATTGTACATCAGCTTCAATTAAACTGATGTAGTTTTCAAGAATCAACACACTAATCACGAAAAATAAAAGAAAAATTCGAAGCATTTTTAGGTAAATATCTCGAGCGAAAATCAAGCGAAACAATATACAAATAAGCTTGGGTCGGAGAACGGTTTCCTTCCGTTCACACTCCTGCATTTCTGCTACGCCCGATTTTGAACCCAATGTTATACTCAAGTTCTTCTAGTGGGGCGTTAATATAGTCATCAAACTATTACTGTCCTAATCCCACCAACTCACACTGGAGCAGCTTGGTGGGTTTAAGCTCCAGATATATCCTACAAGTCAGGAAGACAGATTCTCCTAGTGGGCCATAAAAATAGTCATAAAACTATTATCACCCTAAGCCCGCCAACCCACACTGGTGCAGTACGGTGGGTCTAAGCTCAAGATATTTCTTACAAAAGTCAGGGAGTCAGGTTCTTCTAGTGTTACATTAAAAAAGTCATAAAAAAAGATTATCATCCTAAGCCCACCAACCTACACTCGAGCAGCATAGTGGGTCTAAGCTCCAGATATTTCCCACCAGCGAGGGAGTCAGGTTCTTGTAGCGGGCCATACCTTTCCATCGAAAAAAGAATCATTAAAATCGGTTCATAAATGACGAAGTTATGCGCGAAGACACATAAAACATTTCCCTCTTTCTGACGCAGTCGGGTAAAAAAAAAAGTATGTAAGAACACTCCTCAGACTTTTTCCTATAAGAATATGTCATCATATCGGAGATCGGCCAAGCCGTTTGGAGGTTTTAGGGGAACATATAAATAGTGCGCACAGACGCACAGGCAGATAGTCAGACAGAAAACAACAATTTATAGAACATAATTCACAAATATAACAGAAATGCAATTAACTTGTTTTCGCATTTTAAGACTGCCTACATATTTGGTACTATAAAAATATATACCTTTGCCTTTCGGGCGAATGAATTTTGTTTGTGTACCATTATCAGTTTTATAGCGGTCGTCATCCTCTAAAGATTCGTCGCTAAAAAGCAGATCAATTTTCCGACGGTCAACGGCCGCAATTTGAGATCGACAACCTTCCATTTTTCCATTGGATTTAATGAATATTATCTAAAATAGAAATTAATTACACTTATAATTTATTTTTACATTTTTAACTACACTTACGTACAGTAAACAAAAGCATGCGCTGACTTCAGAAATCAAAATTGCGGCTTGGAGTTTTATTCAACTAGTCTTAGCAAGGATATTAAAAAAATGATTGGATAAACTGTTATGACTATGCATTATGTTTTAACTTTTAACAATTGTGATCCGATCTTAAATTCTGAATCATCATCGTCATAACATCAGCCGATGGATATTGTCTACTGCTACACATGCAGGTTTAATGTGGGGAATTTTAATATTTTTAAATAGAGGTCCTAAGCAGCCTTTAAATCCTCGAGATATTTTGATGATGTCAGTCCATTTATTGGGGGGTCAACCGTTTTTCTGGTACTGGGTTGCCATTTCAACGCCTGCAGAAAATCTTTAATACCATAGCATAATATCA
The DNA here is from genome assembly GCA_034621355.1 of Mycalesis mineus. NCBI lineage: Eukaryota > Metazoa > Arthropoda > Insecta > Lepidoptera > Nymphalidae > Mycalesis > Mycalesis mineus. The sequence goes on along the minus strand of CM067899.1, from coordinate 4,699,874 downwards.
TTGGGTATTAGAGCGTCACACTGCGGGCGGACATATTCAGTAAGTTAAGTTTTTCCGAGGCATGCGTATAATTGTACAAAAACAGCCGCTATGAATGCTTTTATTTTGAAAAATTATCACTGAAATTTCATCGTATGGAACGTGTGAAAGTGTTTGTTTGACAGCTTGACATTGAAATCGTTGACGCATTTAATTTTTAATTTCAATTTTAATTGAAGATAAAAGTAAGTCTTTTGTCTATGCTTGTTAACAAAAAGTTATTAAGCTGCTTAAATTTTATTAAATAGTAGTCAAAACCAGGAGTTTAACCAGTGATGTTCCTATTTCAGTGGGAACATTGAGATAAAAAGTAGACTATAAAAATCTATATCTATTCTGATCCGTATAGCAATAGAGAAATGTGTAATAATATTTTCTGAAATTTTCCAATTGGGTATTTCACACTAACCAAAATATTAGAGTTTAAATTTATTTTTTGAAACTTGAATCTATAACAAATGAAATATGATAAAATAAATTAAATTGATCTGATAAATATAAAGTTATATAAATATAAGCATTTGAACATTTCTGATTAAACAGAGACAGCCATACTGTGATGTGACGTCACACAACAGTATTGCCATAGTGGCTTAATACAAAATATATTCGTTTTGCGAAAAAAGGACAGAAGATTCCTACTCCAAACATTTAACTGGCTGTAACTTTTTAGATGTTTATCGGATTTTTATTATTTTTTCAGCGTACGTTATTATTTTTATCTTAGATTATAATAAGATAATAAACTAAATTGAGTCAAATACCCAATTGTGTATGCTGTTGTCAACCTTTTGTCAACATTATTCGTTCCTTTTATAACCTATTAAAAAAGATAAATATAATCAATTGCTTTGGTTTCGTGTTAACTTTTGTTAAACGTGCTCGTATAATACGAGGTACGAGTACAACTGGTTGTGGCTATATCGGTTGTCAACTTTCCCTACATGAAAGCAAAATGTGAATTTAAATATATCTAAAATAAGTCGATAAAGGTGCAGTAGTCAACTAAAAGTGCAGTTGGCATCGAAGTAGTAAATAAAACAAGCTCCACCATCTGAGTGCAGTACATGAACAAATTTCGGTCTTGGATTAGAAAACCGCGTGCAGAAAACTGCGCGTCAACTACGCGTCCACGTCACACTGCAATCGCAATCACGATGGACCACGCAGCATTACTCTGAAAACCTGTTTTTTTTTAATATAAAAATGTCAACGAATATATTTTTCAATTACATATACTTGATTCGCAATAATCGATACAAAAATGATGGATAGATCTTGCCTAAATCTTTTAGGGAAGCTTAGATATTCACTCTTGTTTTAAACAGCCAAGTGTATTAAATAAAAATCAAAGACTACGTTCTAAAAAAACAATGATACGCATCAAAACCTACGAAAGGTCTTGAAAAACGACTAAAATGAGAGCGAAAAGCACAATTTTCCGAAATACATTCTATGGAACTCAGAAAGATAAATCTCTCTTCTAAATAAGCACAAGTAAAAGTATGACAATAGAGCAATTATTGAGGTATGTGCATGGTATGTGACATTTTAATAACATTACCAAAAATCTTTAATTAAATTGATTCCATTATTGCAAAAAAAGGAAAAACATCTAGCGAAGCTCCGCCAACCGTATATTTTCGTTCATCGTATCAAGATTGCTTCTCATTACAGAATAAGCCTTCTAACTTTTACAGTACAAGTTTGGCCGGTCGACGAACGTAGCGAGTTAATTGTAGACAAACGAGATTGATTGAAATGGACATGGAGTTACTATCCCGTTGCTGGCATTTCAGTGTTCTAATCAGCTTCATGTCTCAGGTAAATATAGTTTTTACTGCAAATTGTTGTATTTACGTTGTTTAAGTCTGTCTGGCCGCAGTTTATTAGCGTTTTGATCATTCAAATACTTAATTATTTATAATTGTCAACATCAGCCTATTTTAACGTTTATTATTTAAAATTTATCTCATAGGACCGGAACGTCTCTCCTTATGGGAGAAGCGATATGGAAGTTAGACTCATGGTGAGTCTACTCCAGTACCGGTCATCATGTTGAGGGTAATAAATATTGTTTATACTCTAGTCATTTATCTGATCACTATAAGAAGTTATAATATAAAGACTGGTACTGACGTTAATGTGCTCTTCGTGATACAGGGGTACAACAACACTTCCAAACTACGGGCTAAGGATTTTTGCGGAAAAAGAGATGGTCCATTTCAGCTTCACTCATGTACCACATACCGTTAAAATGGAAAAATACTAGGATTTTAAAAAATAAAACAAGTGAACGAAACGAACTTAATAAAAAGTTGCTCAATAAATAAAATTCCTGATTTTTGAGGTTTTTGGAGGTATTAAAAGATGGCGTCTTTCTAATATTAGTCTGTAGGTGATAAGTATGCGGTGACATTGATTTGTCAAACTCAAAATATGTCATTTTTGACAAGTCTTTTCTTCCGTGTTCCGGGCTTTGTTTTAGCTATAATACATTTTAGGCATAGACATCTTAGCTATAGGAAGGACAAATCAATATCTGATTATTCAGTAATCCGTTAGGTACCTGTACCGAACCAGTAACCATCAAATCAAATGGACCATACGTCAATTAACACTGACAGCAAAAGTCAAAGTGGAGAATGTCTACCATAGACAATATAACTTATGATATCTAAGATCCGCCATGATTATACGTATAGTGTTGCATTGTTTTGGAGAGAATAAACAATATTTCGCCCAAATAAAAGTGAATTCGGAGTTTTGGCTAATCAAAACTATAATAAAGGCAAACTCGATTGAGAATGCTTGTCAACAAACAAATAAAAAATGAAGGTAGAAATCATCAGTCATTTTACACCTATATTTTTAAATTAATTAGTTAATGACGAATTCATGGCAATAAATTAGATTAGTAAGCTTAAAACTAATTAATAAATTCAATATCTTTTAAAAAAGATTTTTAAAATAACAAAACATAATTTTAAATTTATTAGGCATAAAATGTGTTGCATTTCCTACCTTCATTTTAAATTTATTTGTTGACAAGCATTCTCAATCGAGTTTGGCTTTGGTATAGATTAATTACTTATATTGAGACGAATATCTTAGCATTCCATGGATTCACCGTGCGGGTGCCGGGTCCATCGCGTGGCTGAGAGAAAAACTCCGAACAGAGCCCGAGACTTGTGACACGGGTGTAGGTTTAAGGGTACCCTTAGTGACGCGCGTCAACACTCACCTCCTCTGTTCAAGTTATTCTCCCTGCCCAGCCAAATTCGGAAGGACCCTACTAGAGCTTACTGCACTTCTAGTAAGGCCAAGGTCTTTTAGCAGGTTGTAGAGAGACTTCGCTGGTATACCCCTCGCACCCACTTCTACCGCGTATAAACTAACCACATAGCCATTTTTGGTTAGTTCATTAGTAAGGTCATAATATTTATTCACTTTGAATACATGGTCTTTAGGGATGTTTGTTTCCCACGGCACTGTAAGCTCAACAAGTACCTACTATACGTTTGATTTTTTTGGAAAAAAGGAATATATCCGGTCTAGATGTCGTAATAGCTAAGTCTTCCGGGATTTTATAGTGCTTTTCATACGTATCCATTAATATAGTCCAATCAGGAGCAGAGCCCAGAATTGAATAAGGCTTGCTGGTGGAATTTGTACTTGAGCCTGCTTTAACGAAGTTAGTTTGTCTTTTATTCGTCGTCAACCCTTTTTGAGCTCTAGCTACTGAAAGGCTTATAGCTTCACGTATGATTTCTAGTACTCTGTCGTGGCGGCGTGAGTAGAGACCCCTGTCCAGGAGCACCTTGCATCCTACCAATAAGTGCCTTGCAGTGCCCACTGCCTCACCACAGGTATAGCAAGATTTTTCCGAGGCTTTTCCCCATCTTACTAGGTTACTCTGATCTGAGAGAGTCAGTTGAAAGGCATTAAGATAATTAATTTCTAATACATGTATTTTTCTTCAAATTATGTACAGAAAGTCTGTGCTTAATATAATTTTGTAACATAAACATCTCCTTTCTTGGATGCATCTCCTTTCTTGGAAGGAAGAAAACCTTTGTATTTGGTAGTCCGAACTAGGGGTCGAACTCAGGACCGCGTGATCCTGAAGCCTACATAAGCAAAAAACTAAATCAACGTCGCAGTTAATTTATTTATTCAAATTAATGTATAAGTCAAATCACCGTTAAGGAAATTCGAACTTAGTTTTCAAGATTTGACTCATACTACTTGGCAAATTAAATAAAAGTAATCCCAAAGAAGGTAATAAAATCACTCTGAATATACGAAACTTTAATGTGCTAACGATTACCCGTGGCCGTTAAAAGTGCATCGGATGTTAATTACGCTTAAACAACACGGGGGAGAGTTCCCGAGTTCGATTCCTGAGCGGTAATTAACAAGATTACGTGAAGATAGTGGCGTGAAATGTCGACATCCCGACTAATTGAAATGTACGACGCCTTGTCACTACATTGTTTGGCCCGAGATTAATATGTTTGACTGAAGATTGCCGGGGGACTTGTACATAATGTATGCCCAAGTACAGATATACGATTTACATATTATAGGGTGTATATTACTATACAGATCATTCACTCGAATAAATAGGTATTTAAATTGTTAGGTAAATTATCGGACTTGTGAATAACCACAAATGATATGTAAACGTTCGACAACAACCAACACAGATGCAGTGAGGTTGTATTCGTCACTATCACTAACTAGCAGTCGCTCGCGACTTCGTCCGCGTGAAAACCTCTTAGGTACCCTTTTAATTTTAAAGACAGACTTTCATATAAAGTGTGCTCTTTCCCCGCTACCCCTCTCAATTTAATTTTTTTTATAGTTTCCTGTCAACCAATATCCTTCGTCCCGTCCCGTGTACTAAAGATCTACATTTTTGTTAAACATTGTACGATATTATAATACATTCGACCAAATTTGATTACCATGAAAACGGTTCTAGTGAGTTAATCTTAAAAGATAGACATATACTGTCGTGGATATTTTTTTAGATAATTTCAAGAGGAATAATCCTTTCATATATATATTTTTGGAATCTTGAACCGTTTTCGCAGCGCACGCAACGGAAGCTCTCAAGGATGAATAATTTTCCCCGTTTTCCATTATTTATTTGCTCCTAATAGTAGCAGCGCGATGTTATATAGCCTAAAACCTTCGTCGATATTTAACACAAAAATAATTTTTCAATTCGAACCAGTAATTCCTGAGATTAGCGCGTTCAAACAAACAAACAAACTCTTCAGCTTTATAATATTAGTAAGTTACCAATATCAGCCTATTAATAACCCACTAAATACGTGTAGAAGAGCGAATATCAGCGTAAACACACCATTCTGCTCTAATCGGTTTTGGTGGCTTAGGATGGATTAATTCTTTAGCGATCACTATCAGATATTTGTGATAGAGATGTAACACTATTAACTTCTAATCTTTTTTTTTCTTAGAATAAGGAAGAAACTTTAGTTACATTGCAGACCCGGGATTCAAATCTGGGATCCAAAGTCTAACCACTAGACCAACGAGATAGTTCAAAATGTTTCAGTGGTTTTGCAGCTTTTGCATTGACTGCAATCTTGTGCCTGTCTAATAACTTACTGTGATGTTTTGTATAGCCCGTTTCAGTGGCTTTTGTTTGAATAAAAAGATTTGTATACCAGAGCAGTTGTACTTAGTATTATTTACGACAAAAGCGGGTAATGCCTTGAAGCAACTGGGGTTCGCTTTAATGTGAGCCTGCCTCGTGTAAACAACGTTGTCTCTGGCTTCCTTCGCCCGCGGCACAACCAAAGAGTATAAATCGCGACAGATATACACACTAGGTTACTACCTAATGCAATATTTGAATGTAAGCCTGCCACATGTAAATATTGTATCTAGCTTCTTTCGCCTGCGGCAGTCGTAACGAGTATAAATAACGACAGATAAACACATTGCGTTACTACCTAATGCAATATTTTAACGTGAGCCTGCCTCGTGTAAACAACATTGTCTCTAGCTTCCTTCGCCTGAGACACTGGCAAAGAGTATAAATCGCGACAGATGTACTCTCCAGGGTAACTACCTAACACAATTTTTCACTGTAAGCATGTCTTGTGTATCTCAAGGGTATTTAATATCAAAGGTTCTTATTACTAAAATAGTAAGGCTCACAATAGCAAATGCATATTGCACTTTTGGATTTTTTGTAGAGCAGCGTGGTAGGTCTAAGCTCCATATCCTTCCTAATAGCAGACCTTCTCCTGTTTGTTTGTCTGTTTGTCTTTTCGCAATAAACTCAAAAACACATTCATCCAATTTTCACTCATAGACAGAATGGTTAATGACCGAGGAAGGTTCAAGTATATTATTTGTCGTAGTTATCAGTAATTTGGCAGAAATATGACTATAATTCTTGGAAACATCAGACAAACGAAAGTCAGAAGTTTTCACCAAAAACACTGCCTCATTATCTTGAGATAATCAAGATATTGAATGTTGTGGTTTTAGTCTTTTTATTAGGGAAACTATCTTTTAATAATAGGGTATAATACCCATTCTATTTATATCTTTAAAAAATCAATTTTTCTCTGGTTAGTTGCGCCTTTGAAGTGAGTCTACTCTACGACAAAGACATAGAGGGAGATGGGTAGAATCAAAAAAATTGTGCTTCCAATAAGGGACATCATTAATTCTCGCCGCTCGCTTGTCGGGGGATTGCCTGCATTACTCTAATAGCTTCTGAGAAAAATAACGGATCAATATCCGGAGACCGGGCCCGGCGGCAGACCGGCCCGTTTGTTGTGGTCGTTTATCTACTCCGCTTGTGTTGCTATTTTATGCGCGTAGGTATTTATTGGCGTACTGTAATATGAATGTATGTTGTTTTCTTCCTCTTTGGTTCTGTGGTTAGCCTATGTGGAATCAGATCACAAAGATCTGAGTTTTCGGTATGAAATACTGAGCTTTTTTTTAATTTTTAGCAATATTTTCAATCCGGAGCCGGGGGGTGGGTTCCACGCTTGAAGAGCAGGTTAAACCGTCGGTCTCAGTCATTATTTTAATATCAGATTGTAATCATTATGGAGACCTAACATTCCCTGATCTTACTAATGCGTATTGTATCAGCTTGAAGGGGTTAAGCTCTATATCACCTCTCCCAGAAGAAGTGAGCCGTTAAAAATAGCCCGATATATATTGAATATTTTATATACCTTAGCATTAAAAAGGCTGGATTCAAACACGAAAACCCCTAATTAGTTATTATAATCATGAGAATACAGGCTATACTTAATACAAGTAAGTTAACGAATAATTACGGGAATCCACTAGTTCCTAACAGTCTTTTATAAGAAAAAAGCATGTTAAATTAAAGCCCTGTTTAATTAGTAAAAGCTGATTTGTACCCAGTTAAACAGGTGCTTACGAAGCCTACTAAAGCCTTAATAGTCTTGTAAGAATCCCCCGGGCATCTAAGTATTTCTTTCAAATAATTATCCGAGAAAAACATCCGGGGATTCTACGGGTTCGTTAGGATCTTGCCCTCCCTAAGTAGAATTAATGATTCCCTTTATTGAAAGTTCAATTTTTTGATTAGGGGCCGTGGGCTCTCCAAAACACCGTTCAAACACCGGATAACAGGATTTTTTATTTGCATTCGGTCAATAGAGATTTTGATTTGATTTATATCGTATCTATCTACGCTTCATCGTTATGTTTCTCGGATTTTAATATTATATTATTTAAGACCAGTATTTTTGGTATATTTTCTCCGTCTCGGATTTAATAAGATTAGTTATTTTTAAAATAATACCCTGTGCCTCGCAGTTTCACCCGCGGAGATCTTGTTTCTGCGAGAATATCAGAATAAAAAAAATAGAACCGACTCAAAATGCACTAAAAAGTAAAAATAACTGTGTCATTTAGTTGCTTTTTTTAAGCATATCTATGAAGTCGGTGCCAGCCGATATACGTGCCAGCCGATATACGATATACGTATACATAAAAAAAAATAAAATATACGTGTCGAATTGAGAACCTCCTCCGTTTATTTTCGTCGGTTAAAAATTAACTCATGTCATTCCTCGTGAATAGCCCAAGATTGCCTGGACGAAATTGCGACTAAGCGATAAGGCCGCCTTTTGTACCTCTACTTCCTTGATAATATTATTTCTGATTGTTTTTATTTCATGTTATGTGGTGTACAAATTTATTTCATCAGCGTTCATTTTTTTTAACAATGTCCACCATACCGCTGCCGTGGACTGAAACTCGACGTTACACTACTCTGTATATGATTTCTTACGTAGGTGAATTACGACCATAGCAATCCTCTGAAACTGTAAGACTTATGTGTACCAATGCTATAATCAAAATTATCGATATCAGTGTAAGTATCGCATCCTCAGAATAATAACAATTAGTTAAAGTAACATATATATTCTATTTTAAAATATTTTTTGAGGGGGATATATTATAAAATGGTGTCAACATTGACCAGCAGTCGAGATCCGTTCGGCAATGTAATTTGCCCCGGCATCGGCACTCACTTGTTCAAATTACACTCACCTTGACGCCGTCCTGGGCAGAAACGAGACGGAACTCTACTCAGGTATGATCTCTAACGTATGTGCTACATAGCCACGATAATAATAAAGACACGTAACGTAACGTATAATGTAGACATCGCGTATTTTTAACCGACGAAAAAAAACGGAGGAGATTTTCAATTCGACACGTATATATTTTTTTTTATGTACGACCATACCTTTTTGCAAACCACGCATAACTTTTTACAGAGTTGTCCGATTTTGATATTTTTTTTTATTAGAAAGGGCACACTTCCAAGATGGTCCCATTGTCATCATGTTAGGATCTGATGATGATATCATGGGAAAATTGAAGGAACTCTTTAAAATATTTAGGCACACTTGCAGCGATTTCAGTTTTTGTGTGAGTATCGGTAGCTTTTTGGCTACAAGTGCCGTAAAATATACTATGACAGTACGTTACGTGGCGATACATCACTATAATTTACTTAAGCATATCTAGAAGTCGGTGCCAGCCAAGGTTTCTACTTTAAGGACATTACGAAGAACCCACAAACTGCTTTACTACGTTAAATAAATGTTCCTTAAACTTGCTGGCAATGACTTAATAGATATGCTTAAGTAAATTAAAGCAACTAAATGACACAGTTATTTTTTACTTTTTAGTGCGTTTTAAGTCGGTTCTATTTTTTGTTATGTTAAAGATAGTTTAAATTATATATGTAGTCTAACATGCTAAATTCTATTCTAGGAAATCCTGTATGAAATAAGTATATTACATAGTGTGGGATGTCGTGAGCGTGGGCCAGCGTGCAGCGGTAATCAGTCGGGAGGCGGTCGCGGTCCGGTCGGCAATCTAATTTGCTCCGGCATCGGCGCTCATTTGTTCAAATTACTCCCCGCCCTGACGCCGCCGTCGGCTAAGTCGCGATAGAACTCTACTCATGCTAACTGGGCGAGATTTTCGAGTAAACATTTATTATACATTTTCGTTCTTAGGACCTCTGTGGTAGCAATACGTACAGCACGATTTATAAGACGGAGGCCCTGGGTTTGATTCCTGGCTGGACAGATTGGGGTTTTCATTATTATTCTAGGTCAAGTTGGTGGGATGTTTCGGCCGTGGCTAGGTACTAAACTACCAGCAAAGAAAAACTAGAAACTAAAAGGGGTGTGGATTTCATCCTACTCTTAACGATTTAGTCCTCTTACATTTTTAGGTAGCATCGCCAACACCTTTGTAATTAAGTTTATCAAAAATATTGTGTTAAATGGGTAACGACAATAGTCCAGAAGGCGAGGGTCGAATCCATGATATCTTGGCTTGGAGTTCGTCCGTTTAAACGGGAAGCCATTGAGACGTAAAGTTAAATATAAAATTAAACAATATTCTGTAAAAATAATGTAGCTTATTTTTTTTATGGATCTGGGTGATTTTTGACGTTTGGATTCTTGGTTCATTTCACTTCACAAATGCTTCACTATTCTAAAATTAATATAATTCTGCAAAGTAGGTAATATAGTTTCAAAATGATTTCAACTATATTGATTTTCTATATCATATTTTAAATAGAATAATTATTGATTAAGCAAGAATAATTACATTTATTAAATTGGAATTGGTATATACAGTAAAGAGATATGTATATGATTTCATTTGAATTCAGCATGACCTAGATATTTTTGAGAATACTGTTACAACATTTCTGTGATCATTTTGACACTCGTTTCTCTGAGGGTCTCTAACTTCCCTTGGGTGGGGTCTTTGTAAAATGATCTTTCCGGCGCCATTGTTTTCCGCGCACATTTCAGGGTTAGTTGAATTATAATTATTATATACGTAAGTTAACCCTTCACAAGGAATCTGGATTTTTTTTACCTATCTTTGACAAAATTACTAGATATTATTAAGATTTGACCTGATGAGGGTAATAAATTTATCTGTATGTTTATGTATCTGTTTTATTGCGTCTCATCGCAGTGGCCTGAGTGCCTTTGAAATCCTGGGTTCGAGTCCTGGCTAAAAGTATAAAATATTGAGCCTTTCTTTCTTCCATAACATTCTCAGTTAATATTCTTCGCCTGCGGTTGATGGTCTTACATACATCCCCAAGCATCGGAAAGCGCGTTAAGCCATCGATTCCATTATCATTAAAATCTGAAAGTGCTAGTTACGAGATTATTTAAACAATATCGTCTTAAGCCCGTCAACCCGCATTATAGCCTGGTGGGTCTAAACTCTATATTTTCGCTCTTATAATTATCTGATGATGAATGGTCTTTACAAAATTAAAAGATATCATGCTAGGTCCGCCAACACAAAGCGTGTCGTAGCGTGGTGGGTCAAAACTATGTCACCTCAACACAAAAAGGGTAAGAAAAGGAAACGTGTATATATTTTGTCTATGTGTGTATATATTTTGTATGTGTCTGTTTGTGACATCGTAGTTTCCAAACGGATTACGTCAACGAATTCCAGCATGGACAATCATCTATTAATTACACAATATAATTATTGCACCTGTCGTAAATTCATCAGTATTAACCCCTCAGTGCAGTTATGTTTCAATAGACAGGGATCAACGGCGGAGGCGATATGCGTTCTCACGGTGATTGACTTACCTAATGAGAACGGTCCGACGCTACGGGGCGCGTTTTCATCACGACTGTAGTCTTGCCTAAACTGGTTTCAATTGATTTTTGATCTAGTGGTTGAGAATAAGAGTGTTTCCAGGAAGGGGTTGCAGTATTAACTCCTCAGTGCAGTTATTTTAATAGACAGAGATCAACGGCGGAGGCGATATCACAGTGGTTGCCTTACTAATGAGAACAGTCCAACACTGCGTTACACTTTTGCAGCACGACTGCTAGATACTACTCGTGTCTAAGTATCGCACGGTCACTGAATTTGAACATAATTTTCTACTCTTCTACTTTCTCTACTACCAAATCTAGTAGGTAATAAGTAGAGCTTAAGTTTGCCTAAATAAGATCGCTACCAAGGTACAAGGTTGCCATTGTATCTTGCATTTTCTGTCTGTATTACGTTCTTGTTTTATATGTTGCGTATACAAATCTATATACCTTCATACTCACGTACCTATCAGAGCCTGTTTTCTTAAATTTCTCAAGATTTTGGCCGAAGTTTTTGGCAATAAGACCATTGACTGAAGAAACTAGCGGAAAAATAAAAGATGTCTCTAATTGAGTGATTTGTTTATTTCAGAACTAAGCAAAAAGATTTGAATGACATTTTTCAATACAACAAAATAGCAACAAAAATGATTAAACTGTCGGTCTTTTTAATTTCGTTTCAACCCATAATTCTTTTTTCAGTTTAAGACATTAAAGTCGGAGTGTGAACCTAGCTTCCCATCTGCATATAGCGGCTAATATATGCAGCTTTAGCTCGTTAAACCGTAATGTAGAGCTGTGCTAGTATGTAGATATGAGCTTACACTGCGTAGTAGCGACACTTGTATACACGGTGATTGGTTCCAGTAATGAAGACAGTTCAACGCCTTCTGGGAATTGCATTTGTCAAGGAATTTGTGCATTCATCTGTAAAGTTAATTGTTGCTATAATTCTTTTTAAGGGCCAACTATAGAGCCTTGCCTGATAGAGCCTACCAATTGTAAATTTTCTACCTACAGTTAAATTTGCTAATCCAAAAGTGCTTATAAATTAAACTTACTTAGTATAAATCAATTTGAATATGAATGAGACCTACCTCGTTGCTTCATTGCAGGCCAAAAGTTTGACTCTTGTGAACACTATCGGATGATAGTGATAAAGACCTTAATGATCTTAAAAAGCAATAGGATCATTAAAATCTATTCGATCACTGTACGAATCTTAAAAAATACAGTGTAAAAACCTTTGGAAAATCGGTTGTTAACGCCAATATTGCTGGCTAACCTTAATCAATCTTGCTAAAAACCGATTATCGAGATCTGTTCGTCACTCCCACCTAGTTAGCTCAACAAAACAGTTTAATTCCGTCAACAATGCACACGCTCTTCGACAGGAGGGCTGATGGAAGTGTCTCCGGGGTATACGTCGATTTAAAATTATACGGAAAACTGCCACGTACCAGCTTGACTGACTCGATAAGACTTGACTCGAAGAAATAGTTTCAACACCTACAGCTGTCACTGTTTTTATACTCTACATTTTACAGACGTACTATACTACTATACATGTACTTTATACTTTCTGGCCCAGTTTATCGGAGTATCGAGAAATCCCTTTTTATTAACCAACGAAAAAAAACAGAGGAGGTTCTCAATTCGACACGTATATATATATATTTTTTATGTATGACCACGCGTAACTTTTTACAGACTTGTCCGATTTTGATAATTATTTTTTTATTAGAAAGGGCACACTTCTAAGGTGGTTCCATTGTCATCATGTTAGGATCAAATGATGATATCCTGGGAAAATTGAAGGAACACTTCAAATTTTATAGGCACACTTGCAGCGATTTCTGTTTTTGTGTAAGTACCGGTAGCTTTTTGGCTACAAGTGCCGTATAATATACTTTGACAGTATAGTACGAGTATGTTACGTGGCGATGAATCACTAAAAAGTAAGAAATTTTTAACAAAAAATAGAACCGACTCAAGGTTTCTACTTTAAGGACGTTACCTAGAACCCATAAACTGCTTTACTACGTTAAATAAATGTTCCTTATACTTGGCTGGCAGCGACTTCATAGATATGCTTAATTAAATTAAACCAGCTAAATGACACAGTTATTTTTTACTTTTTAGTGCGTTTTGAGTCGGTTCTATTTTATAATCGTCTATTTCGCGAAATGAGTAGGTAACTATACTTAAAGTCAATCGAATGTAAACTTTTAAAGATCTCGTGCTGAGTCAACTAGTCAGTCAGTGTCTGTTCCCAATGCTTTATGTATAGATGAGTCACCGAAACGACAGGAAACATTCTTAAAAAACTGACAACATTTTTGCTTACCAAAGATAAGGGCAGTGATATTCCGCTTTCACTTCCTCTTCCTCTCCTTTTTTTACCTCTATCCATTAAATAAAATGCTTGATGTACATACATACATAACATTAAGCCTCATTTCCATAGAGGTAGGCAGAGATTATCGTTTCAATTGTCACATAATATAAATATTACAACATGAAAGGATCGTGGCGATTGAAAGGATAAAATGCTCAAACTATAAATTAATAATCACAGAACACAAACGCTCTAGCTGGCACCTACATACACTTTGTAACTGTTTCGAAGTCCCATACAAAGGTAAACATTCGTCACATATAAATACAAACACAATTTACATCATGTTTTAGATATTTCTAAAGGTTATTATACTTTTAATTTAAAAGTATTAGATTGGCACGTGATTGTCTTTCGATTAGGACCCTATTATCAATGTTATGTCCATAAATAACTCAAGTACTTTTAGAGTTTCGGAAGATAAAATTCATGCAACCATAAACAAATCTTGACTATCCCTAAACTCACACTTTCTCACTGTATTTATTACATGAACTGATTCTCATATATGTGGCCCCTTTCATGTTTTATAAATTAATTGCTTTATATTTTTCAATACACGAAGTGTTTCCCATTTATGGGACCTTTTCGTGTATTATATAATTTCAAAATATGTGATTAGAATCAAATTCTCTTAAGAACTTAAAATTCCAATCAATAATAGAGTGGTATCACAGATACACACAGAGCGATCCGAGTAAGTCCTCAGACAAACCTTTGATCAATGGCATCTTTCTATTGAAAGATGTACATACTATTGCTCCACATTGTGGTGACACAGATACGCACGCGGAGCAATCCGAGTAAGTCCTCAGACAAACTTTAGATCGATGGCATCTTTCTATTGAAAGATGGTCAATTCTGTTCAATGGCATCTTTCTATTGAAAGATGGTCAATTCTGTTCAATGGCATCTTTCTATTGAAAGATGGTCAATTCTGTTCAATGGCATCTTTCTATTGAAAGATGGTCATATGCTCCATCCCGCAATATGACGGTGCCCCGCTACCAGAAATGCTAGTTCTATGATGCCCGGGCCGAGTGAGGGTTACCGCAAAACGTCTAACTTAATAATTATAATATGATAGCCACACTTCGTGAATGCAGCCTCCGTTAATGTCTCTATGAACTTCGCTAGTTGCCAGAACATTCTGCGCCGACCACATCGCACAGCTCAACGAACCGTTCAAAGAACCGGCACGATTCTGTGGAAAGAATCTAATAATCGAATCTCTTATTAGAGAAACCGGAGCCCCCCCCATATCATTTCTTTGTGAGAGAAATGTATACGGCACAAGTTATAGAGGTGTGTTCCTCTTTAATTTCATACCTCGATACCGAGGTGTAAGGCGTTCGAAAACAGCACATTTTATAGAGGTGTGTTCCTCTTTATATTGGATTCTAATTGTGAGGAGTTAGAAGAGAATAAGGCACTCAGTAAGTCAACATAGAGCTCAGACATCCGTTTCAAACATCTCGTCAGATGCAGATTCAGAGCTGAACCAAATGTAAGTGGCTAGTATCTCACTCCTCAACCAATCAGATGAGTATACCTCGTTACGAGGTGTTATGCGTTCAAAAAGCTTTAACATAGATATAAATACAACAGTCGTATTTTATTGTGTAAATGCCCAAGCTGTCAAGGCATATTTATATGAAGATGTTAATATATTTATATTATTATGTGTCTTGCTATCACATAATTCATATTTTATTTTATTAAATTCTATATTTGTTAAGTAAGGGCGCATAGCCTTACTTGATGGTTTATTGCTTATAAATCTCTTTCCATATATGCCTTCGCACACTATTTATAACCGACCTCTATGTATTATATACATCGCTCGATGAAAACATAAAGGACGACACAACAGATTCCCACACTAGTGGCGGCGCGCGCTCCGCGCTCTCGCATCACGCGGAGAACGCTGATCACGCAGCGCACTGCAATCAAACTCGTTCAAACGCCACTTCTCTATTCGTCTCCGGTAGCCGTCGGGGCGTATTTGACATACAATATGTATAGAATGAGGAGCGCTTCACGATTTTGTGTTCAATTAGAAAATACTTCTAATTACGTGTTTTATATAAAACACTGTTGTTTATCGTTTTACTATTCTTTAATAAAACACTTTTATATATTTTACATGTATATATATATTTATATATATTTTAATTATTTTTTAGTGTTATTATATATGTTAGTATGTACGATTATGATCGTCACAACTTATAGAAAAAAAATGTTCTTTGGGTTAAAATAAAAATGCAATTGGCTACTAAACATTTAGGAAAACATTATAGTCTAAGATCCGAACTAAGATCGACCTTCACCGAACTGATAATAGGATGAAATATATTTCATGACAAATTTAGTATATTAGAAAATATATTGAAAATAGGTTGCCTAAAAAAGTCCTGGACAGACTATTTTTTATTATTTTTTAAAAATAATTTTTATACTCTAGTAAACAGTGAGCGTTATTTTGGAGCAACTTATGTCGTGAGTTGTAAAAAAAAAAATAAATTCAATTGTCAATATAAATATATATATAAATTTTGATAAATATTTATTGATTTAGCTGATTTTATATGGTACTCATATTATATTTAATATATATGATTTATATTTATTGAATTTATTATTTTTTTACAACTCAGAAATAAGTTGCTTCAAAATAACGCTCACTGTTTACTAGAATATAAAAATTATTTTTTAAAAATAATAAAAAATAGTCTGTCCAGGATTTTTTTAGGCAACCTATTTTCAATATATTTTCTAATATACTAAATTTGTCATGAAATATATTTCATCCTATTATCAGTTCGGTGAAGGTCGATCTTAGTTCGGATCTTAGACTATTAGGATAGGTTAAAATAATTTAAAAAACAGGAGCATTTTATAAAGGGGTAGTCGTCATACCGGACGTTGACAGTATTACGGCATGACTGTGTTTGCCCGCTCGCCGCTCCCTGTTTACTCAGTAAGGCACCGGTTTAACAAGTTAGAGGAAACCTTTTGGGTTGACAAAGCCCCGTCTCATTTGGGTAATATTGAGCAAACATTCAGAGCTCATAAGATATCCTCATGTCTATGTAATATATCGGTATCATGATTTTCAGACTATTTCGAAGGTCCGCTAGAGGCTAGTTACATTTTTTTCATCATTAGAAAATTGTAGTGGGCTACGGACCAAGTCTCTCTCCAGGATTCACTATGTATGTTTCCAAAGCATCTTAGCGCGCTTTGGGTGAATCGTGTGAATATTTACAGATAAGTATTAATGACAATAACCCGGATATGGATAATGGGTTTTCCAACTTTCAAATTCCAAGCTGAGAAACTAAACTCAGAATATAATAAAATCATTATTATAAAAACAAAAAACCCGACTGCTTAGAAGTTATGAACTGAAAAGAGAAAAACAAGGATCACTATATCTGTATAAAATTCTAAATACTTTATGGATGTAAAAATAGAGTATCGTATTAAACCCACCCTACCGACAAAGACGTATCGCCAAGCGATTTAGCGTTCCGGTACGATGTCGTGTAGAAACCGAAAGGGGTGTGGATTTTCGTCCCACTCCTAACAAGTTAGACTGCATCATCTTAGACTACATCATTACTTAACATCAGGTGTGATAGCAGTCAAGGGCCAACTTGTAGTCGATAAAAAAAAATTTAATAATATAGTATTTTTGAGGAACACGCGTTCTTTACAGTTTAATTGTATTTGTATTCACTAAAATTAGTAGTATCATCAATTTCAGGATTTTATTAGGTGTCATAAAGGTTTTTGAATAATATCCAACTACCAGTCACATTTATTACATCAATGAAACTATAAATAATTCGGTTAATAAAAATAACTGCAAATTGCGATAAAGAAAAGACTTTAAAATTATGGAGCCTCAAATGCCACGATTACTATTAAATAACCAGACTATAGACTAGACTTTTATAAATTTTTAATAGTGTTTTTTTATAATTGTTTTACAAGCGTTGTTGAAAATTAAAAAAAAAAATTGTAAATAAATAAATGATAGAGAAAAAAAACTAGACTCAATATTATTGGTGTCACCACCAATTTCCCAAATCTGGGCTTATTTTCAAATTGCCAGAAAAAAGAAAATTTCAGAATTATTCCACAATCCGATCAGGATTGTAACTTAGGACGTCGTGATCGAAGCTACATAAGCTAACAATTAGACCTACGAGGCAGTCAACGACGTCATCTAGTATAGATATATTTCTATGTATCCAGTTTATTCTAGCTATAGGCGGCGCGACGCGGCGGCAGCGTCCGCGACAATAAAATTTCACGCAACATAAAGCAAAAACACACCCCATGGTTACATCCCGACCACACACGCAAGACCTATCATTTCCATCCGGATCCTCCCAAATGACGTCATAACCAGGAAGTGAGAGGTGTCTCTCTATCTGGATGCATAAAACACATTTCGTTAGGCCGGATATCGTCAAAGTTGCGGATAACAACGTGAACTACAACTATCAAAAGTGTCGTTTTAGGTTTGATGTTCAAATCTTTGGAATGAAACTCCATCGAAATTATGGAGTCTTATGCCACTTTAA